>CM066219.1:17575898-18842895 GCA_033675125.1 Athetis lepigone
AAAATTCCCTTAAATTGTTTTGCATTAGGGTTATCGTTGCAACCACCGTGCATTCGTACAGCACCAAAAAATAACTCAATGTGATCTTGACTTAAACGATATGTTGTCAAATATTTTAATTTTTTGGGTATTATAAGGGAGTCATATAATTTTTTTAAGCTTTCTATGCCAATTAATATTCCTAGAAAACCGGTAAACACCTGTGCCTTTAATACAGGTGTATTTGTTTTTATAATAATGGTTTTTGATTGAACTGCTTCTTTGTAACTTCTTTTTCTAGAAACTTTAATACTCAATTTTAAGATGCATTCTTTTGCTTTTTCTAAGAAATTAAATACCTCTTCTTTATTCAATATTGAAAGAGGATGGCAATATCCGTGTGCGCTTAAATTTCTTGAGTTAAATATATCGAAATAATTATTTATTAGCATAATGAACTCTTCATTTGCATCTAGACATGTATATAATCAATCTAAGGCTGTACCATTACCCAATAGATTTACTATGGGGTTTAATTCTACAGACAGACGGACAAACATCATACATTTGAGCGAAATGATTTATTGACGTGAAGCCGTTGTCTTCCATGTGTCCTTTGATATCGGCTTTTTGTGCTGCACTAAGACTAGGTTGTAGACCAAAATTAATTTGTGTGCCGACGTTCAATGAGTCAACCTTATTAGTCATATCAGCTTCAAGTTCAGTAATAAATGCCGCTTTTTCTTTAATATTCAAAGGCCAACTTCAAGTTCAACTCTTAAAGAATGGTTTTTGTGGGCCTGGGCATAATCTATACATATAATAAAATCGTAGGAAGGTCAAAACTGTACATTGAATATTTTTTTTAAAGAATACTTGGGGCGTGATCTACAATCGATACAGAAGCCAAAAATATAGTTTTTAGAATTTTTGTCTGTTTGTCTGTTTGTCTGTATGTATGTCCGGGATAAACTCAAAAAGTACTGCATGGATTTAGTTCAAATTTTGCAGGGATATTACTAAGAGGTCGGGTCAAAACATAGGCTACATATTATCACGCTTTCACCTAAGGGGGAGGAGCTGGAGCCTTCACGCTGACGACGTCGCTGGCAGCAGCTGTCTTCGGAAGTACTCAACGGATTTCAATGATTTTTTGTTGTTGTATAGGTATTAAGTCTGGACGACATATAGGCTATAACTTATCCTGGAAACTTGAACCCCTGGTGCAGGACCGCAACAGACCAGCTAAACTATAAGAGATACAAAAATGGTATCATAGCAAAAATTGCTTCACGTGATAAGCAATTTCTGTTGAAAGAATAAATTTAAAGATCTGGAACACCTGAGGTGGAACTCCATGAGCCCAGCTAAACTATAACATATATAAGTATGACGTCTTAGCAGGAGTTGTTCAGCCTGATGAGCACCCTCTGTTGACGTATAAAAATTGAAGATCTGGAACACCTAATGTGGAACTCCAAGCACCCAACTACACCATAACACATTAAATAAGAATGACGTCTTAGCAAAAGTTGTTCGGTCTGATAGGCATTTTCTGGTTTATAAGATCGAAGATTAGAAACATCTGATGAGATGATCTGATTTCAATGTATAAAATAACAAGCTGGGAGTACCTCAACATGATGAAGGCAGAGAAACATGCATACAAATAGGTCGAACAGAGAACCTACTTTTTTTGAAGTCGGTTCAATGATGATGATCATTTCTTCATCAATTTCATGTTTTTAGTACTGAATAAACATTGACTGTTAATACTTTTGTTCGGTATTTATGTGTGGTTATTGCTTTGTAAGTAATATAAATGTTCATGTCGTTGTATACCTAATTATGATGATGATGATGATGACAGTCCCAGTCGCATGCATCATCTGTTTTGCCGTCATCTTGGTGTTTTGTGGAGTCGCGAACCCGGTAGCTTTGTGGGAGAAGTACCGCCATCTTATGTCCGAGGACTTTTTACGAGCTTTGAGGCATGCTTCTGAAGGTAAAATCGAAGCAACTGATGAACGCGTGTTGAACACCTGTCTCAGTTCACTTCAAGATGTGGTCATTTCAATCGGCGGTAAACCACTGGTAGAGTACGGGTTGCCAGCTCCCAGATCATTACCGCATCAAGACCGTGGAAATAGGAAACCAATTACGATTCGAGTTTAATGACCACTATCCGAAATGACCACGTCACTAGGTTCACCTCAGAGCAAAAACAAATATACGACACTGTTCTGGAAAGCATTAGGCTCGACCAGGGTAAAATGTATTTCCTGGATGCTCCTGGTGGAACAGGGAAAACTTTCATTATCACTGGTATCCTTGCAGAGGTCAGGAGGCAAGGCAAAATTGCCATTGCTGTAGCATCGTCAGGAATCGCTGCTACACTGCTTCCTGGTGGCAAAACAGCGCATGTCATGTTCAAAATACCCATAGATTTAGAAAGCGCCAAAATGCCTGTTTGTAACCCGTAACACTGACAAGGGACATGTGCTCAGGGATTGCTCTCTGATCGTATGGGATGAGTGCACGATGGCTAATAGGAAAGCAGTGGAGGCCGTGAGCAGAACCCTGCAGGACAACCGCAGGAATGAACACTTGATCGGTGGTGTTACAGTTCTGTTCAGTGGCGATTTCCGGCAAACACTTCCTGTGGTGACACAGGGGTCTAGGGCTGACGAGGCGCTTCGTTGAAACGATCTTCGTTGTGGTCACTAATTCATAGGCTGCGCTTGACCATCAATATGCGAGCTCAGCTCCTCAATGTGGCAATGGCAATCCACGTGCCCAAGAATTCTCAGATGTCCTTCTAAGTCTCGGCGAAAGCACTCTAACAGAGGAAAGAGGTAAACAGGTGGTGCTCCCAGAGTCTCTCGGTGGAGTGGTGGCCTCCTTAGAAGAACTCATTTGTTGTGTGTATGGGGACATCAGTCGATTACCAAACTAACAGAATTCTTGGGTGTGCCAGCAAGCCATTTTAACACCCAAAAATGATCAATCTGCAGCCATCAACGAAAGCATTCTCTCGGAAATTGAGGGAAGCAAAGTAGTTTATACGTACATCCATAAACACTGTAGTCGATCAAGATGACGCCACACATTATCCCGTAGAATTCCTAAACTCCTTTACAACAAGTGGACTTCCAGCGCACACCATCAAGCTGAAGGTCGGCGTCCCGATCATGCTTCTTCGGAACCTGTCCCCTCCGAAACTGTGTAACGGGACCCAGCTCAAAGTCATCTCACTGCAAAGGAATATAATTGAAGCGAAAATTCTGACGGGTTGTGGCGTCAGCGATGCAGTGTTTATACCACGTATTCCTCTCATACCGCACCACTACCCCTTCCAATTCAAGCGCGTGCGGTTCCCTGTGAGTGTGTGCCTCGCTATGACTATCAACAAGTCGCCAGACGCTGAATGGTCATGACTATCAACAAGTCGCCAGACGCTTACTGCGGGTGTCGACCTCAGGACGAGCTGCTTCTCACACGGACAGCTGTACGTCGCTTGCTCCCGCGTCACGAGTTCTGATTCTCTGGCTGCTGAGAGCAAAACTACAAACGTAATTTACAGAGAAGTTTTGTAACAATTCACAATCGTTAATGTTTTTTTATATCGTGGAATGTAGAAAAAATTGATCAAGTGCGTATCAGGCCACGCATAGAATAGGGTTCCATAACGAAACACGTCGCATTAACAATTTAACAACGATTTCATCTGAGCCGTTGTAGCTTTCTTTTAAGGTTCAATCCAAGGATTACAATCATTATTTTTTTTTCGAAACAGCGGTTTAAATTTGAGAGAGGGGAGACTATGTTGTTGTTTGTTTGTCTGTATGTATGTCCGGGCTAATCTCTAAAAGGACTGCATGGATTTACTTAAAATTTTGCATGAATATTACTAAGAGGTCAGGTCAACATAATTATAAGCTACATATATAATATCACGCTATCACCTACGGGGGTGGAGCTGAAGCCTTCACGCAGACGACGTCGCGGGCAGCAGCTAGTAATAGATATTTTTTTCACAATGATGACACTGATAGACTTGTGACAATAGTTTTTGTCATCAAATGTCAACGCGATATAGGGCCATCAAACCGACAAAAAGGTTTTAGTTCATTAAAACAAATATTTTCTTAGACAAGATTAATCAATCAATTTTTAACTTAATAAATTTGAACTTTATTATAGAACAGTAAAACATAATTCTCTTTGCAACAGTCTATTTTGTGACGAATTTGCAAAAGGTATGTGCTCGCGACACGTAAATCGAATTAATTTAAAATCTGACGAACCTTTTCATTCCGCTACTGTACATTCACAGCAACATGTTTGTGACAATAAGATCTCTTAGACAGACTTGTAACCCCGCATAATTATGCTATCGACATAAAATGTTAGTAGATATTTGACGTGCGCTTGGGCGTTACTTTACAAAAACAACTACGTAGAACTTCGCGACTTACAAGAGCACGTAAGCGCTTTATACGTATACTCATATTTATACAATATATATAGTATAAATAAATAAGGCATACACAAAAACTTGTCCAGTTGATTAGCAGGTATTTCAAAGCAAACAAAGCACCCAGTATTGAATTGTTTCACAAGTAATTTAATTAACTTCTCTCACTCGCTCTGGATTAGATGTACAAAATCAATCAACCAATTAGTGATCCGGATTAAATGCAAGTTTGTACTAACAAGTAAAGAGATATTCTAAGTCAAAACAATTGCTTTAGTTTAATTAGCTCAATGAAATGTTTAGACACTGCTCTAATTGGATATAATGTTTTACAGGTCCTCTGTTGAAGGGTGCCTCAGGTGCACTGTCATGTGGACATACATCATCGCCGCAGCTCGCCGAGACACGCGACACGTCTTAAATACGCGCAGGCGCAACATTTCAGCCAACAGATATGAAGACCAACAATACTCGTGAGTCAAAATTATTACTTTCACACATATAAGGTAACTTTTAGTGAGGCAGTAAGGGGAACTACCTTATCTATTGAAGCCACATATTAGCTCTGTTCTGAAAGAGGGCTCGTTGGACCATCTGAATATTCCATTTTCCAAAAAGCTAGACAGTTATTTAATGATGTTTTAATATCAGACTATAAAGAAAATAACGTTTTGGCAAGCATTATGGAAATACAAGAGATCATGTCGACATAAACAATATTTTTATTGAGTTTTGTTTTTTTGTAATTATTTTAATCAGAATCAATCAAAACAGAATCCATAAAGTAATATAAAGTTGTATTAGGTAATAAAATAATAATAATAAATATCTTGGGACAATTTCACACACGGCCATCTGATCCCAAGCGAAGCTAAGCAGAGCTTGTGTTATGGTTACCAGACAACTGATAAACATACTTATATATGTAATTTTTAAATACATACCTACATATTATAGAAAAATCACACCCAGACACAGAACAAACATTCATGCTCATCACACAAAGTTTGTTCTGGGTGGGAATCGAACCCACGACCTCCGGCTTAGCAGTTAGGGCTACTAACCACTAGACCAACAGGCCCGTCATTAGGTAATTGTTTTTTCATTCGTACTCAGTTGCCGGAATCGTATAAACATTTATTCTAAGTATTCATTGATCAAAATGAAACAAAAACTCATCACTGTTAGTACCAATGAAATTGGCGTTTTGTCATACAAAGTCTTACTTTGATATCAAATATCCTTATCTTTGGTTTGGAATTCCAATTGTCTATTTAGTCATGCTTTTGTGTTTGGAAAACCGTAATTCATTTGTTTTATCCTCTTTTGGTTTTTTCTTTGCGCCAGTCAGTTTACAAAATGAAAGGAAAGACAAGAAGGAAAGAAGAGTAAAAGAGAAGGAAAGCTAGAAATATCGCCTTATTTAAAAACTAAGACTTCCATTATGTACCTATATGATGACGATGTCACTAAACAAAACACAGTGCGTTTTTCTTTCCAACTTTTCGTTCTGGAAATTTCTAACTGCAGAACAAGCCTCGTGGACGGCTGGAGCAAAGTTAATAATGAGGAATTGAAGGCTGTTGTGGAAGCGGATCCATCGCAAACCACGTCCGAGTTAGCTGCAAGCTGCGGTGTTAGTGATACAACTGTTTTAATTTATTTGAAGCAAGGTGAAAAAGCTTGAAGGTCATTGAACTAAGTGCAGCAAGCCGATAAACACGTCGAGTGCTGCGTTACATTAATCAACCGGCACATTAATTAAGGGCTTTTAAATCGTTTCATTACCTGTGACGACAATAAGAACCTGTACAATAATCGGAAACTTTATCCGCAATAGATGAATCCTGGCGAACCACTCAAATACTGCACCAAGTGAAAATTGACTAGAAAAAAATACTTGTGAGCGTTTCGTGTACTAGTGGCGGTGTCGTTCAATACGGCTTTCCTAAATCTGGCTAGACGATTACGGCGGATATCTATTGTCAGCAACTGCAAACCGTAATCCAGTCGTAAGTCAACGGCTAACATTTTTTTTTTTATTTATTTACTCAAATAAACTGTACATAACGTTGAGTTTTAATAATAACAGACGGCTTGCTTCTGAATAAGTAATCTGGAAATCTTATATCTAATTCATTATATAAATATTCGAAATTCAGCATTACCTTTTGTCTACACAATCAATAAAGAATAATTTAGTAAATGCTGCCATTACTAGACTACTATGTAATTATAACCTGGACGCCCTAGCCTAAGTGATTGCGCACTTTCATAGTTGTAACGAAAGTATAACCAAAAAAACCCCAATGATTATCTTCATAAACAATTCCTCATCTCTTATATTGGTGGGTAGACCTTGGAAGTATTATTGCCCTGTTTTGTTCATTCTTTTACAACATCCTTACCTCTCTTCTCCTTTAGAGGCATTGAGTGAGTTTATTCAATCGTTCCCCTGTTTAAACTGATCATGTCTGGAATTTCTGATGAAGAACTTGACGTCAGTTATGGGTAAGACAGAAATGTTCGTTTAGATGATTTGCCTGGTATCTCTGGCACATCCCACTTTGATATGACAAGAAGGGATCTCAGAATTCCAAGGAAAGGATTCACTTACATTGGTGTTCATATAATTAAGAACGACTGTTTAAAACTTTTTTCAAAGGACAATAACACTTATTGTAGGTATCTTAAAAAACAATGAGGAAGACGTTTTGGGCGCAGAACGTCAGAAACGCAAAAAGGATTAGCAAAATGACAGGTTCGCAAAAAGACAAATAAGCAAAATGACAAGTTCGCAAAAAGACAAATTAGCAAAATGACAGCTTTGCAATATGTCAGATGCGGAAATCGTCAGAATCGAAACAAAAATAAAACCAAACAAAAAATGGAAAGTGCATGTTGGTCAGCAGTTTTGGACAAAAGTTTTAAAGGCTTAGGCCACATTACTCCAGATACTTCACTCTATAGAAAATTTTCAATACCTACTGCTATAATAGCCTACTTTGTCGCGCTAGCAACCACTGCATGCCAAAAAGTGCCTTAATATTCAAGCGTACAGTTGTGATTGCTTTGCACCGCGCGATCAATCGCAGCTCACCAAGCAAGCGAAGGGCTGCCTCTTCGATAAAATTTAATTATCATAACTTTTTGTGTTTAAGTTATTGAGAACTGTGAATAGTTCTGACTTATACGTGGTTTTTTTTTTTATATCATTGAAAATAAAAATATACTTAATTTTATAACTTCAAACATATTTTAATTTATTTTTCTAAGTAAACATTTACTTATATATTTTTTATAAATCGCATAAAAACGGATCATCCGTGTTTGTTTCTTTACAAACTTGAAACTTTAAAGAACAATTCCAGAATTCAAACAATTTAAGGATAGCCTTACAGAACCAAGAAAGCTTTTTATAAAACAAAGACATTAAATTTCGCACGTCTAGTGGACGTACATATACCTGAGGTATTAGCTAAAACTTTTTTGGTTTGTGATGATGGTGGAAGCGACAAAGTTTTGATTTTTTGTACAAAAACCGCCCGAAGAGTCATTCGAGCTAATCTAGCGGGTCGATATCTTGGTGATACCTTTAAATGTGCACCAAAACCATTCTACCAACTTTTCACTTTACATTTAGATTTAGGATCTAATGAAAATACAACAAATATTTGCCCTATGATTTATGGTTTATTGCCAAATAAGACTGAAGAGACGTATGTTCGATTTTTTCAACTAGTCAAAGATATTAAGATTTATCCCATTTATTTTTATGCCGAACGCTAACAAGAAATAAATAAAACTAACATCAAAAGATAAACAACAAATCATCAATTTTATTTTAGTTACTTTAGTATCAATAATCACCGGAGAGTTCTCCAAAGTGGCGATACTATTATTTCTAAAATGTCCGCAACTATTAAAGCAGCTGTAATGGAAATTTTCCATCAAGCAAAGCCAATAGTGGCGAACTACAAAAACCAAACTGGTGAGTATGAATTAGACAGTTATTATGATGATCTCTACGCTTGGATACTTCATGTTGTCTCCGCTTGGAGAATAATGCCAAAAACCGAACACGTCGAGATGTGCAAATGCTCCTGCTGATTCAGGCATGTGGTTCCCGTCCACGAGAACGAGTTCAGAGCATTACTCTCAACAGAGGAGTATAACACAGATCGAGTGTCCAGAACAGATATCATCAGACTAGCTGAAGTCTTTAGGAATTTCAGAAGAGACAAAGTCTTCAAGACTATAAGTGAAGCTGTCAAAGCCATCTTCAATGGTGGTGATTGCTCACATGTCCTAGACGTCTCTACAGATTCTGAGAAGATGTCATCAGTTAGCAGTGAAGATAGTTCCACTAAGAGTGAGTTCGCTGACAAAACAGAGACCGCCGCATCAAGCAAAGCGGGCTCTGAAAACATGGATTTAACGCAATGCGTGGAAGAGAAATCCATCGAAGCGATCAAACGGCTCTATGAGAAAGGTCATAGCCTTCTAACGCAAGACAGGTTGCCTGTCGAAACAAGTTTAGGCGAATTGGAGGAAGAGCCCGAATTAGATCAGACTTCACAGGGGGAAAGTGAAAGGAAGTTTCCGGAAGGTTACTTACCCCACCAGTCATCCGCAGTACACATCGAGTGCCTAGCCGCTCCATGTTCAAGTAAGGGAGCGCCAGAAACGTCAACTTATGTAGCGCGTGACGACTCCCGTGTCATGGGACACACCCGTGATTAAAAAAATCGTACCTAGAGTGCGAACCAGTCGCAGCAGAGAGACAACATCGAAGGAAATCTCTGATGAGACCTGTTGATGCAGTTATGGAGATAGAAGACTCACACTCCGTTATTATAACCAACCTTACCTTAAATCGAGGAATTCGCATAAACAAGATGCCTCGGCCCTCAGTCAACCAAATACTAGCCCAGTATCTTAAGGAAACTATGAAGATGATCAACCAAGTAGCTAATATGAGAGCACTGGTCGGTAGGTACAGTCAGAGTAAGCAAATACAAATAAATGGCTCTTAAATGCAAAGAATGTCCAAACAAGGTACAGCAAGCAACCTCACAAAGCCAATATCTAACGATAGAGATCACTGATAGGCGGAAAAAGAAAAGGTAGCAAGCACACAGTGTGCTAACACTTCAATGTACATATTAAGGCATGTAATATAGTTTTAACTTTATCTTAAACTAGCTTTTGCCCGCGGCTTCGCTCGCGTTAAAAAGAGACAAAAAGCCTATGTTACTCTCCATCCCTTCAACTATCTCCACTTAAAAAATCACGTCAATTCGTCGCTCCGTTTTGCCGTGAAAGAAAGACAAACAGACAGACACACTTTCCCATTTATAATATTAGTATGGATATGGATATTACTTAAGTTCATAAACATATATTTTCTTAAAATTGCGCTCACATTTTCTATTAACCACTTCACACAACTGCGCGCCTAGTACTTTTGATTGATTTAAGTACTAAGTATCTCAGTATTTTAAATTTTCTCACATTATCACTTCACATTACTGCGCTCCTAGTACTATTGTTCTCTTAAGTTTTCAATCTTTAATTGAATTTAGAATTAACTATAGGGGAAAATGATTCATCTTTTATAATTATGTTCTCGTCGATTTTTCATTATTTTTAAGATGTATTCTGCTATTCGGGGCGGGGACAAATCCAACGAACCAAAAACCATGAAAATTGGTCTAGCCGATCTCGAGTTATAAGTGTTGTAACAAACCCGACTTTGTTTTATATATATAGATATATAGTTTATTTAATCTTAGCTTAGGGAATGTACAAATAATAATATTGTAACAACATTATTTTAAAAGAGTAAGTATGGAGTTTCTTGCCCATTCTTCTCTATACGAATCAACTTTTTGGAATGGGCAACTAGATTCATTTTTCTTTGTTTTTGACGTTCTAAAGTGCCTTTTGAATGGTCTATTAGAAATAAATGATTTGAGTTGAGTTGAAATATATTGAGCTTAAGGATGGGCTCTTGCGTGCGATTATGAAAATGCAATAATCAATGCTGTTAATGTTGTATTCCCTGATGTATCTCCATCAACGGTTGCTTCTTTAATTTCCAAAAATCTGTGAAAAAAAAGACGAGGGATTTAAAATTATATGACTCTTGTGAAGGTATACCATAAATATTACCAGAATGACATCGTGTTGACCACTTCTACCAGAAAATTATATACGGTCTTGTTGGGAATCGATTTTAGAAGGTGCTTCACAAGTTAGGGAACTGAAAGCTTTTACAAGATATTTCGAAGGTAGTGGTTAAAAAAATTTTCGCCAGACTTATTGAGCTGTTCAGAAAATATGCATAGAACAACAAATGCATTGGAGGGCTGGCATCATCGCCTTGGCGTCGAATTTCCTAAGAAGCCCCAAGTATGTCATTTTCTATAAATATTAATAAAAGAATGTAAGCATTATAACTACATAATAAGTACTAGTTACTTATATTCAGCAAAAAAAAAACGGCGTAATTCTGACATTGCTCAAAAGATTCAGAAAGTAGTTATACTGAATTATTGAAACAAGGCCAAATTACTCCAAAACAATTTATTATTATTTTCGCAAGATTAAAGTCGTAATGTATAGACGATTTTTTTAAGGAGGGTGTGAGAAATCCCTTGCCATCTTTTATGTTTGATTTGATTATTTGAAAAATGTTTATTTAAACCATACGTATAATACAGAATTTTGTTAATTTTAATTATTTCATGATTTTTATTTGAACCGAGATTGAACTGTCATTTTGAAACTGTCACTACGCGAATCTGTCATTCTGCAAATCTGTCATTCTGCAAATCTGTCATTACGCGAATCTGTCATTTTGCGACCCCTCGCATTATGCGTTTCTGGCAATTCGCTAATCCGTCTTTTTGCGTTTCTGACGTTCTGCGCCCAAACCGGGAAGACAAAAGTTGTGATGAATCTACAAGGAAAGTGATAAAAACACTTCGCGATAGGAATTGGTCACACAAAAAGACATCAGATCATCTGCATATAAACGATGATATTCCCCTTTGTGAACCATTTATCATGTTTAAGTTACGAATGTTTTTAAACTGAGAAAGTCACCTCGGCGTGACGATCGAAATATCGTCCTTTTAACAAAACAACACTCGTTTAAGGGATCTGACGAGTTGAGAAAAGACAATTTTGGTGAAAATAACTCTTAAGTGATCTCAGCGAGTACTATCCGAAGGCGTTTGGTACAGGTAAAGTCGAATAGAAGTATAGCAAGAAAGATTCCTACGCTGAAATGTTATCTAGGCAAGCCCGGCTTGCATTTCCTAGGAGTTATAAAAGCTGGACAGTAAGACAGTGGAAAGACGTTCTTGTCTCTGATGAGACAAACATTTACAGAGCATGTTCTGATGGAGAACGATCTCGTAGATGACCTTCAACACAGCGTTCAACCGCAAGCACACGGAAGTGACATTTAAGCACGATGGTAGAAATGTGAAAATTTGGAGATGCTTCTCTGGTCATGGTGTTGAACCTGTAAAACTAATAATAAAAGAAAACATGAATCAATTCCAGTACAAAAATATACTGGACGAAACAATATGTTACCACATGCTGAAGACGTCCTTCCGATTATTTGGATATTCCAATACGACAATGGTCTACACATAGTCAAAACATAATTCCTTAAGTACCAATCAGTATCTGCCTTTGAATGGCAACCAAACAGCCCAGATTTAAATCCCATAGAGCATTTTTGGTGCCAAGTCAAGCAAAAGGTTTCAAATCAACGTTGGGTTACACACGTCGGTTATACCGCGTCTTTTTTAAAGAAAATTGGAAATAAAATACAAAAAAATTGAGTGAATGTTTCGCCGATGTAAGGCATGGCAGTTCTTAAAAACCTCAGACACGCAAAAAACTGTTAACTTAGAATAAAATGTTTAAATATAATATTCTATATTTTTACATTCTCAGCATACCTATTATTTAATGTGATTTTATTTTATACTAACTTTTGCCCGCGACTTCGTCCGCGTGATTCCCGTTCCCGGGGGATTTCCGGGCTGACAACTATCCTATGTCCTTTCCCGGGACTTTCATTGTTAATGGAGATCTATCTCTCATGCCTCATTTCGCTAGAGCCATTGACGGAACTACTTCTATTAAAGGTCTCACAAAGAGCTCTCATGATTATCTTAAATCAAGACATAACCTCTATTCTATCCCGATTGATAACTTATAAGTCCTTTGTGACTAATTGCCTGACCTGATATGCTAGATCAATGGGTCAGCTTCAACCAACCCTTTCTGTAATCATTCAACAATATTTCAAAAGTTCATAGAGAATAACAACGTGGATCATACAGGACATTGAGTATATTTTTAATTGATACATTTTGATATAACCTGCCGTTTTTAAAACAAGGAAACTCTAAATAATTATTAATTTGGTCACCCAAATTTCAAAATTAAACTGCTGACTGTGGATAGTAAATGTGTTGTTTAACAAAATTATGCTAAGTAAAACATTTTTCCAGATTCCGTGATGGAGGACCTTTTACATTAACCTGTTCGGGCCCACATGCTGGACCCTCGGGATCCCGCAACCGTAGCAAAATCCGTGTTAAACGATATTATTCACGATCAGAGAGTTCGAATTCTCCAAAGACACTCAGCCCTGTCCACTTGCGGCCACAATACAAGCAACAGCTGGAAGCTATAGAGCCCTTTGAGGAGGTAAGTTTTATTATAGTAATAATATCTCCTTATTCCTTTTCAATAGCATAAAGTCCGACCACCCTCTAGGTTTACCCCCTTTTTTATGGTTTCAAAATCATAAACAGAACGTTCGAATATAATACATTCAAATAAGTTAAATAAGTTGAGTAAATTAGCTCAGATGATGGATGATGATTGACCACCTTAATTGAAGGTAAACATAACAATGTCAGCTTCACAAAGAAATTTCAAACCCGCTGGAAAATGTAGGTACTTAATTTGCTTAAAACGTTTAGATCGCAAACACAGCAGTGTAATTGTGATGAGACATCGAAACATGATCAAGTTAATGCATTAACTTTTAAAGGGGCAATTAGAAGTATTACGTTCGGCGATGGTGGTCGGACAATCAGTATTTACGACGGAAGCTACGGTGAACGCGTCATAAACGTGACATCGGGAAGTGGCTCGTGGTGTGGCGCGCTCCTCATGGCCTATTGTTTCGATGGTACTGCCTTGGACACGCACGGACTAACTATTAAATTCGGACTTGATGCTCATTCCCTTTTAAATTGTGGAAGCAACGGACGCCTGGATCTACTTACCGTGAATTTAATTTTGGAACATTACCATAGAACTTTAACAAGTTTATTTTTTTAAATAATAGTGACACCGGTCTATATTAAATTAACGTCGCACCACCTATCTATTAGTCGTGTTAACAAAATTTCTTTAATTGAAGTTCGTGCTAAGTCGGTATCGTGACCCAACCTTCTAACAATTACTTTGATACCGATCTATACTATTTGTCGACAAGTCTTAATGACTCTATTTATTTTGAAGACATCGTTGTGGTGAATAACAGTGAATAATAAAATGAAATGACTCCTGTGACTGGCAGTCGTGTGTGCCTATAGCAAAAACCATGAGTCCTGTTTACACTATTCATAAAATAGGTCTGAACAGCATGGCTCCGGTAAGTAACTATTTGATAAACTTAGCACAAAGGCAAAACTAAACTTGTCAATGTGTGCATTTTTAGTTTATTTTAATCCAAAGATACTGTTATTATTACAATTCATGTTAATGCCCTTACTTAATAATCACTGTGTAAAGTTATGTCATGAATAAAGCCTGTGTAACCATACATTTTTTGACGTATAAACCTGTCATAACTTTACGCAGCGATTATTAGTAAGACGCTAATTGTATTTCACGACTCGGCACAGTACTTTCAAACAAGTGTTACAATATGGACTAACAGAATTGATAGATACCTATTTTACTTTAAGCCTTCAAAGTATTTTACGTGAATGATACGGTCACCAAACTTAATTAATATACAAGCCTGCCAGTTATAATTGAAGTTATCCTGAACACCAGGGATGTATACAAACGAAATTTAAATTAATTAAAGTACTAATTATGTTCTAATTTAATTTAAGTTTGTAGTAGGAAAGTGTTTATTGGTTGTCGAGACAACTAAAATTGTATCTGACGGGCCTGTAAACTGATTATATTTGCAGACCGTACGAAAAAAAACGAAAATTGTTATAATACATCCGATAATCTATCGGAAATTCGAGGAATTTTCATTGTAAATACAAGTGCCAATCAATTAAATGGAAATATTTTATTACAGCAAATCATATTGGCTCAAGGAATATACACAGCGGTTTTAATGAAAATTGCGAAACGACTCACGTGATTTCAGACAGGAACAATTTTTATTTTTGTATTAATAATAGAAGTAGTAATAATAGATTTATTACATACTAACTTTTGCCCGTGACTTGGTCCGCGTGGAATAATAGTTTCCGTTCCCGGGGTATTTATGGGATGAAAACTATCCGATGTCCTTTTTTGGGTCTCAGAGTATATTTGTACCAAATTTTATTGAAATGGGTTCAGTGGTTCAGGCGTGAAGAAGAGACATACAGAAATACAGACAGAGTTACTTTCGTATTTATAATATTAGTACGGATTTCAGTCTCTGAGTCGAATAATAGACCTTTTAAGAACCTGTCTAAATCTAAAACGTTTTGAAACATTACAAGGTAACCTGCACCAATTTCAGTAATACTACATATTTTATAGTTTTCAAACAGTCGTCAACAAGATATGGCTATAAATATGAAAATATTTTTTATAATATTGAGTTACTTGCAAATTGCTCTACGGTTTGGCTTGCAAATAAAAACTTCCAATTGCATGCTGAAGTGAGGAACACAGTACATTTAGTAATTATTGTAGCATTTAATAGCCTAGTGCGCGAAGGGTTCGTGTCTACATTAGTAGTTTGCTTCCTACACAAAGGAATACTACAGTGTTAATGACCTTTACACTGTCTGCATTGTCGCAGTTAAATTTTACAAGGATATATTCATGAAAGTTAGCTATCGAAACTTCCACATAATTGATAAGTGTATATTACTTATCAATCATGTTTAAAACTCTTGATTGGCGCTATCTACAAGGTGAATATTACGTCTTAATAATTTGTTAATTGAAAAAGTTTTTAATCTCTCCAAGTATTGATACACACTATTACCGAGTGGCGTAGATTTTATTTTTGTTAAGGTACTGAACAACCCCACCAAAAAAATCAAGTAGAGAAGCCAGCTTAGATTAAAATCAAAAACGTCAATTACTACCCCACCTAATAACCATTTCATTAAAGCAACAACAGTACTTAAGTAAATATACTTAAGTTGATCAATTACTTAGGTAAATACTTGCAAATAGAACTAAGTAAATAGGTAAGTGCTACTGAAGTAAAGTTACACAGTATGTATTAGGAATATTTTTTATTTATTTAAATAATATTTCAGTAGGTCGACTATAGTTCAAGCCATTAATCAATTAAACATGTTAGTTTTCCCTAATTTTCGTGTCTTTCATAGTTGTTTTTTTTAATTCATTTACTTTGTTATGACCAGCCTCAACTCACTAGGCTCATTAAAAAAGCCGGTAATCAATTAATGCCACCATTATCATGGCAAACATGATATCATACTCTGTCAATATACATAGATGTCAAACAATACATGTATCATAACGACACAATCAATGAGCGATTTAACAGTTTGTTTGTGGTACGGTGTTCACAGTTTTTCCGTTTACATTCATAATATAAGCAATTAAAATGAGACAGTAAGTAAGCTTAAATTAAATAGCAAAATTACAGGGTCTTTTCATGATGAAACTTGTTTTGTGTTGCTCTATTAAATGTTTAAAGAAGAAGACTCATAATATCGGGTGTTTTTTTAGAGGTATAAAACTAAGTTGGCAAAACTTTTTTATCTGGCAGTAATTTAGTCAGCTGTTAAGCGATACATGTTCAGTTTGGTATGGCATTACACCTAGCAAGGCGTAGATTTGGCTGAGGGGCCCAAAACCAGATTGCCAATGATCCTGATTTTCAAGCAAATTTTGTTTAGGAATGAGGCTCACTTTTGGTTGTATGGATACGTCAATAAGCAGAACTACCGTATTTGGAGTGATGATAGTCCTCAAGCTTATGCTGAGTCACCGTTACATCCAGAAAAACTGACTGTTTGGGGTGCTTTAAAAACGATACGGGTCAGACTTTTACAGTCAATGGTGACCGCTATAGAGCCACAATTACTGACTTTTTCGTTCATCAATTAATTGAACAACTGTGATGTGAGTAGATTGTGGTTTCAACAATACGGCGCAACACGTCACACAGCTCGTGCCACAATTGTTTTATTGAAGGAAACGTTTGGTAACCTCATAATTTCACGTTTCGGACCCGTAAATTTTGCCTCAAAGTATTTTCTGTTGGGATATGTGATATCGCTATTCTACCCTGATATGCCCGAATCAATTGACCACCTGAAGTACAACATTTGCCGGGTTATTGCCGATATATGGCCACAAATGTTGGAAAAAGTTATTGAAAATTGGAACTCCAGATTACACTAAGCCTGAGCCAGCCGTGGTGGTCATATGCCAGAAGTCATATTTAAAGCTAAAGCTATTTAATACACCGCATTTTCTTTTAGTCTTACTAACACTTTTCAATTTGGAAAGATGGTGGGCTTTCTCTGCCGAAGACGACAGATTGCGTCTGATCAAAAAGGGTGGTTAAACGCGTTCCATGAATAATTCTTCTTTAGTTGCACATACCATTCATTAGTCGGTCGTGTAATGCGAAATTGCAAGCTTTTTCAAATATATTTCTGAAAGCATGTAACACAACAACCAAGTGTCATTATTTTACATGATTTAAATTAAAATACAGTTTTTTTTGGGGAGTGGGAAATCATCAAATGACTTCTATCGTCCTGGGCCCCGGGAGGGCGTGTCAGACTTTTACTGACTAAAATCCACTCATGTTCTTTCGGTTCGGTTCCGGGGTCACGGTAACTATTATAATCATTCCGCAACCCAATGACAGAAGATTACCTTTCAAGTAAAGTAAAATTTCAGGTCAATTAAAAAAAAATATTTATGTTTATTCCATTTCAAACAATTTTTAAACTTTATTAATAAAAAAAAACTCTTTGCAGAGCTTAGAAACTCAGAAATCTACTAAATATAATATTATAAAGCTGAAAAGTTGTTGTTTCTTTGAACGCGCTAAAATCAAGGACTGCTGGGTCGAAAACCTGAAAAAAAAACAATTACGTACGTGGGCTGCGTATATGTTTGAAGTTACACATAAAATATGTAGGAGCTAGAGAACTGTCAGCTCGTTTTAAGTAACAAAAGAAGCATCCGCGAAAGCATTTAGCAGCGGGGATTGTCTTTGGGTGCACTTAGTGTATATATAATGAAGATAATCATTGGTTTCTGTCTAATTTCATGTAAAGTTTTTCTTAAGGAGAAGCTCTTCTTCGGACCCTCGTACACCTTTCGAAGGACCGTGACTCCAGGGTCCCAAGATACGGAACGCATATAAATCGTCTTACAATTAAGGCGGTGCGAAATACGAAGTTTATGCGACGGATCTATGTTCGTTCCAGACACCGTAAAAGTGTGAACGTCTACGAGTTAAGCCTGCAAGGCGCCAAAATATATATAAGTGATATCAGACTTGTGTTCGACACCACGGTATCCGCCGTCACAAGCCAAAATACAATACACAATTGTTTGAACCATTTTCGAGACAAAAAGGCAAGTTAGACATTGATAAAACTGTTCATCATTGAACTTGTGCCTTAGTTATAGTTTTTAAAGGACAATGAGCAAAGTGGTCCAAATTTCCATCACTGTTGGGGGCTATGTAAGCTTAAAGTCGGCTAAATACCATACAATTTTGACTACTAGGCGAAAAAAAAAATTCACTCAGAAAAAAGTTATGACTGTTTTAAAAATACGACTTAATTATTTAACCGTTTATTCTTTTCGAACATAGCCATATTTAAAGTAGTAAAAACGCATTCCCTCTGTTCTGTAATGTGTTCAAATCGTCTGCAAAGTGTACAATGATAACGTTAGCGTAGCGTGTATCAGATTGAAGTAGCAAGAGATAAAATGCATTTAGTGAAATAGTTGATTTTGGCATTGAACCTGAAAATTCAAATCGGCGGGCTTGTTGGTCTAGTGGTTAGTGACCCTGACTGCTAAGCCGCAGGTCGTGGGTTCGATTCCCACCCAGGACAAACTTTGTGTGATGAGCATGAATGTTTGTTCTGTGTCTGGGTGTGATTTATCTATAATAAGTATGTATTTAAAAATATATAAGTATGTTTATCAGTTGTCTGGTTATCATAGTACAAGCTCTGCTTAGTTTGGGATCAGATGACCGTGTGTGAGTTGTCCGAGGATATTATTATTATTATTATTAAATGCTATGTTGCTACACGCAAGAATATAATCAGACCGGACATGGGACAGACCCCACACTGTGAGACATAAATAATAAAAACTGTTGTGAAATATTTTAAAGGTATAAAACCTTTCATTTGATTATGATAGAGTTAGATTTTCTTTCACATGATAGGGTTTGATTTTTTCGACGCAGCGAAGTACCTACTAGGTTTTTTATTTTGATTTATTTTGATGTCATATAGCTTATATCAACCAGAATAACGTGTGAATTACAACGAAATGACATAAACCTAAATCAATAGAGTAGTTTAATAGATATAGTGAAATAAAGAAGCGTAATAAAGTTTTAAATTGCAAGTTTTCATGGGGTCATAACTTTTTACTGAGTAAATACACACATCAAAAGTGTCTAGGGATATTTCAATTAAACCTAAATTACTAAAATTCTATTAACTTTTTGTTAAAACATGTACACATTAAAATAAACCTTGTTTAATAGACTATTTAATCTGATAATAAACTTTTAGATAAAGTTAAATTAAAAAAAAACTTAGAAGAAGAGGAAAAACTCAAACAAAATTTCAATCTTAACTTTATTTTTGAAACATCAAAACTTAAACAAAACAACAATTTTTTTTATAAAAATTCTTGAAAACTTAAAATTAATATTCCGTGGATCCACCTAAGACTCTCCTGACACATCTGCAGCGGTTCTGCATACTCAAAACAAGGGTGTCAATATCCTGTTGTGGAATACTGTCCCATAATTGCCGTTTCTGAAGCCATGAAGACCAGTCAGAGCGTAATATCCAGGCTTTGGTCATGTTATCGTGTCACGGAGGAAGTGGTGGAACGGCACCGAGGACCTCAACGCATTACAACACATGTACAGGACCGATTCTTAGTAAATGCTGCACGAAGTCAACTAAATGCAGCGGCGATGCAATTGGTTCAAAGGCTACAGAGAGAGTATGGTTTGCTGGTAAGCGGTCAAACTTTGAGAAGGCGACTGCATGAAGTCAATCTACGTGCTCGTAGGCCATTTTGGGTATCAGCACTAAGGAGAGGTAATCGAGGAAGAAGATTACAATGGGCTATTGCACACGAAAACTGGAACCATTCTCAATGGTCACTTGTGCTTTTCACTGATGAATCTAGGTTTGGATTTCACCTGATTCGCGAAGAGTACGCGTTTGGAGAAAACCTGGACGTTGGAATCGACTGCAGCACCCACAACAAGTTCATGCATATTAAGGTGGCACGATTATGGTTTGGGCAGGAATTCGTCTCGGCGGTAGAACGGACCTCGTTTGGATACAAGGCAATATGACTGCTCGAAAATACCGAGATGAGGTGCTAGAGCCTGTAATCTTGCCCCACAAACAGCAAATGGGACAAAATTTCCAGCTAATGCACGACAATGCCCGTCCACATACGGCGCGTATCGTTACAAGTTGGTTACAACAGCATGTTATCCAAGCTTTAGACCGGCCTGCACAATCCCCTGACTTAAATCCTATTGAGCATGCCTGGAATATGCTTCAGAGAAGAGCTCGTAGGAATTTCCCCGTTGATATTGTGCATCAAAACCAGCTTTTCTTGCATCTTAGCAGGATTTGGGACAGTACTCCACAACAGGATATTGACACCCTTGTTTTGAGTATGCAGAACCGCTCCAGATGTGTCAGGAGAGTCTTAGGTGGATCCACGAATTATTAATTTTAAGTTTTCAACAATTTTTATAAAAAAAAAATTGTTTTGTTGTTTAGGTTTTGAAATTTAAAAAATAAAGCTAAATTGAAATTTTGTTGAGTTTTTCCTCTTCTTCTAAGTTTTTTTTTTAATTTAACTTTATCTAAAAGTTTATTATCAGATTAGATAGGCAATTAAACAAGGTTTATTTTAAAGTGTAGGTGTCTTAACAAAAAGTTAATAGAATTTTAGTTATTTAGGTTTAATTAAAATATCCCTAGACACTTTTGATGTGTGTATTTTTGGTTGCGGTTTTCTTATAATGATTCAGTATGCAGTGTTCCATCAAATGCCATAGTTCTTATTGGTGGTGGAATTTTGGACCAAGCTCCATACATTTTTGCCCAATCCCTTTTGTAAATTAATTCAAAAAGACAAAGAGGACTGACAATTTTTGAACTCAAAATATCCTTATGCAGCACCTTATCGTCCATTCTATAAGCACCAATAAATATAAATGTATCACATAAAATGCACGAGTTTGTACATACGAATATAATTATGTATTCAGCAGGTGCTTATTTAATCGTTGATTGGACTGAAACGCCAGTAATAAATTGGCTGGAAAGGGGAACCTATGTAATGGACTGTAAAATTTTAACTGTCAAGCTATTGGTCGATTGTACGAAAATCCAGCAAAGGGTAATTGAACGAAATATAAATTTAATATTTCGATGACCCGTGACCATTGGTACCTGACACTGACACATCACCCGCTGTTAATGAGTCACTTAATAAACAGTCGGCGTAAAACCAATGGCTAAGTACATTGTTATAACCGATAGCAACATCCATAGCTCCCGATTCTGATGTCATAATTGCTAGTGTTTGCATTTTAATTACTAGCTTAATAGTGGAAGTACTAAATTCAAAACGACATGTTTAATGTCAATATCAGCAGTGTTTATCAATGACGGTCAAATCTTGTCTGAACAAAACCTAACGTAAAAGCTCCTATTAACGACCCCCTAAAATGTGTACTCTATTACCGATCTAATTTTAAATCACTAATATTATACATAATATAGGGTTCCAGAAAAGTCATACCTTAAAAATTAGTGACATAATTTTGTTTTATAACAAAAAGAGCAAAGTTTGTGTGTTTAAATAGCCAGTGAAAGAAATAATTTGTCAATAATTGGGAAGCGCCCGAAACGGACGCAAGTTTCATAGTGTCGCGCCTCCAGCCGCGTAAGTACACCTGAATATTGCTTAAGGAAATTAACGCACTAAAAATTGATTAGTCTTCTTGCTATCACATTACAACTGTAACGCATATATTCGTTTTCTAAACTAATTCTTAAAATAGTACTTTTAATTGGTTTTTATGTTATAAAATCATGTTTTTATAAAAGGCGGTAATAGAATCCAAATTTTAAAACTTGATTCTAATAACGACCCATGGCGTTGTTAAAATTTTGAGAACGTTTAGTATTTTAAAATAATATCTATTATAAACTAACTTATTTGATTATACTTTTTTCTTGTTCAATTCTTAAAATTATTTTACTTCGTTAGGTCTATTAACGACATAGCCATTTCTTAAGTTTTTGTGTCAAACTCGATCTATTTATTTTTATTTTTAATGGTCGCTAATAGAATATTGTAACCTTCTTACTTGATTCTATTACCGACTCACAGCTGTGAGGGTATTTGTGGTAATATTGAAGTACTTACACAAAAACAAAATGTCAATTTTTGATCAAATTGGCTTATTTCTTGCATACGTGACGTTTATAGAGATTTTGTCACAGGCCATATCATTAATGTAAAATAAAATTTACTTTTCTGTTTCATTCATGGCATTATCTATGTATATTTCATATATTTTATTAAATTCTATAATCTCTTTGAAGTTTGTAGCAGAAAGCAGAAGCGCAAGCAGTAGGGACGACTCTGGTCAACTAGAAGCTGGGCTTATAGCTATAAATGAAGAGACCAGCATATACGAAGCTTCATAAACCTATTATATAATAAATAGCATACCAAGGATTACACTGCGTTACAAGGGAAATCATAACTATTGTTAGATTATGATTTTATATTATTTCTATTTTATTTCTTATCGAATATTTACACCAATAATTACTTACTAATAGATTATTGGTGTAAATATTAATAACAATTTTATAACAAAACAATAATGTAACACTTACTTTAAAGTAAACAACACCATAAAATACCTTAAAAATGATTTTATTTTATTTTATACTATAGTAGAAGTGACAACTTTGTATGGGTCGGTAAAAGAAGCAGAAAAATCGCTAATAGAATCTTGCCGCATTCTATGGGTCGGTAATAGAATCAACTTCTCTTTTGGATAAAATAATTATTTTGTAACTATTGTGTTATTGAATATTGAATTTAAGAACTGAATAGCAAAGAATACTTCGTAAAGATTAATTATAAATTATAACATCTTCCCTAACATAACAGCTTATATCTATTTTTTTTAAGTGAATCCTGAGACAGCTTAAACTGGCGGTAATAGGAGCATTTACGTTATACAAAACCATGAGGTTTATACCGATACTGAATGATAAAGACGAGATAGAGTTCGTTTTTAACCAAAGGAAAACCAAAGACAATTTATGACCTATAGCGATATCTATCGCAAGTAAACTAGAACTGAGATCCTACATCGCACAATCAGAGTTTGACGCTCTAAAGTGCCTTTTAAATGGTCTATTAGAAAAAAAAATTGAGTTTGAATTTGACACGGCATTAGTACATATACAGACTCCCGTCGGGCAATAGTTCACCAGACATAACACCGCCTGGGCGGGAGACCCTGTCCTTTCTCATACCTATCCTAACAGAGAGGTTCAGGAAGTGCCAGAGTTTCCTTCCTATCAAAGTAATAAAAAGATGTAGAGAAAATTGTTGAAAAGAAAGATGAAGAAAGAATTGTTTCTCTTAAAAAGTACAAAAAAGCAAATCAGCGACAGCACATGTTTAATATTTATAGTTCACTTACTCAACCTTTTTTAGGGTAATGAAATTAGTTCTAAAATAATGCATTATTTGCGAAGATGTTTTCATGAATATAGTTTTTTTTTTTTTTGGTGAGTGGGAAATCATCCAATGACTGCTCCCGTCCTGGGTGCGACGGGAGGGCGTGTCAGACTCTTACTGACTAAAACCCACTCATGTTCCTTCGATTGCCCTTTATGTTCCGAGGTCACGGTAACTATTATAAACATTCCGCAACCCCGGCAGGCGTTGGCCCTGTTGGGCCCCTTCCTGTGCTGACTCCTTCTCTTTGAGGCGCGCGTGGAACAAAACGCGCCGTCTACGCGGTCCTGGTCCTAGCCGGGCGGCGAGCTACCCATCGCTCGCCATCCGCAGAACCGCGCCTACGGTGGCCGGTAGTCGTCTTGCGACTCTCGTCTTCGCCTGGGTCTTAGTCCGGGGCGAGAGGCTCGTCGTTGCCTTTCGCGCGCCGCCGCTTCCTTCACTAGCATAACTGCTTCGCAGAAGGAGGCGACGGCATCCCATTCCATCTCGATACGAGTTTTTAATTTTAAACAAAATAGGCCATTAAGAAACTTCAAAAAAAATTGAAAACAACGTGGTGGAGCCGCCAAAATTATGCGAAATATTTATATTATATTCTATTACATCATTTAATTTCATTAAATATCTTCGGAGATATCTCAGTTTTAACAAGGCTGGTCGACGGCTTTGCAAGATATAATTCGTAGGTCATACACAGAGTAACACATAATATTATGCTACATAAAATTGCGCCAGAGCCAAGAGAGTGGATCAGTAACCAAAAACCTAACGTAACTCCGGTGAAACCGCGGGGCACAGCTAGTTTTGAATATAAGAGGCGATAGTTGATTAAGAGACTTTTACCAAGTACTTGACACTTTCAATTATATTTAAATAGCCATCCCCGAGGTTTAATCCGGTCTTTGATAGTAAAAATAGTCGTTATAATTATAATATTTTCTGATTGATTGATATTCATAATCTGAACGAAAAACCTTGTCATTAAATAATTTAAATAAACAATGTAATTATGCAACGAACAATACAAATAAGATTTTAAAATTGTTTCAATGACATGATACACATTCATGGAGGCTGATTTAAATTCAACATCCATTCCCCGACTAACACTTACCTTATGGCATAACGCCGATCGCGATGTAAGCCTACGTATGAACTATACTTGATACAAATATTAAGCAGTATCGTGTCATGAGGAAAGTCGTTCCTCCTACTAAGGAAGCTATTTATAAATTATATTGTAATTGAAGAGACAAAGGTTGCCTAAGACTTAAAGGTCAAGGTTCTTGTTAAAATTAGGTAGTACCTAGTTGTTTAAAAAAAAATATTTTAGTTAAAATTTCATTTTTATATAAGAAGATAATAAAAAGGCATGTAATACAAAGACGCTAAGAAATATTTTGAACTATAAAAAATGGATTTATAAACTGAACAAGATATGATAAGAACGCATGTAAAACAATACGTACGTAGATAATAATTCCTCTCAAAGCGTAAGAGGAGAATGATTGATCAAGATGAATCCTGGGCAATGTATTGAAAAGTTGATATTGTTAATAATTATCTTTTTAACTAGCATTTGCTGTCCCACTGCTCGGCAAAAACCCCAAACTCCGTTGAACGAGTCCTCGTGGTATATGTCAAGCTCATCTCGCCTTTTGCTGTTCCGGCGTCGGAGGCGACATCCATCAATGATTCTCTATAAAACAATATTGATGATTTTCCTAAAAACAGTAATCACGTAGCACCAACGTAGTAAAGTATTCATATTCTGACAAAACGTGTTTTATTTCGCACAGTTTTATTTTAAATCCTAGTGCCTCAATTTCACTACGGTACTTTTTTCCCTTTTTATACTGACCCATGCATTCGACCGACTTTTTCACTACTGTTTTTGCCCCGTGTAATGTGGCCGCAAACCAGACACAAGTTTCCTTTTAATGTGCTCCAATGCATCGGCACCCGACAACACGGGATAGACTAGGTCAAAATCCTGTGAGGAAGCAGAAATAGGAATGGTTATGGTTGCGGAATGGTTATAATAGTTACCGTGACCCCGGAACATAAAGGGCAACCGAAGGAACCTAAGTGGGTTTTAGTCAGTAAAAGTCTAAAACGCCGTCCCGCCCCGCCCAGGACGGGAGAAGCCTATGGATGATTTCCCACTCCCCAAAAAAAACACTAGACTAGCACGTCGACGTGATTAATACCCGTACAAAAATTGAAGATATAAACTCAATCAAAGCATGTACTGTGCCTCAGCTATGTTCTCGTCACTATAGTATAGAACTACTATAACAATACTACAACATCCAGGCGTAGAAGAACAAATGTGCACAGTAATTTTAAATTAACCATACTTTCTTTTGATTAGTTAGTTACAGTCAGTCGTTAACCACTGTACTTGAATTGCAGTTGCCTGAATTTATAACGATATGATTTTTTTAACAGACGGCGAGCGAAGAGGACACCTCCGGCAGGAACTGGATGCACAGGCAGTTCTCTCGAGTAACGCGAAATCTCCGCTATCGCATCAGCGGAGAGGGCCACTCGAAAACGCCTGACTGGTTCCTGGATAAATTCGCGGCGCAAACCTTCACAGATCCTGAGGAGCCCCTGTATCAAGCCAAACGATCAAAATTATTTTGTGGGCTCAAACTTGCATTTGACCCTACGCTCCCCGGACATTATCATGTAAGTACTATTGGAAATAATGTGATAATAGGATCATTCTTTTATTTGTTTACTAGCTTTTGCCCGCGGCTTCGCTCACGTTAAAAAGAGACAAAAAGTAGCCTATGTTACTCTCCATCCCTTCAACTATCTCCACTTAAAAAATCCACGTCAATTCGTCGCTCTGTTTTGCCGTGAAAGAAAGACAAACATACAGACAGACAGACACACTTTCCCATTTATAATATTAGTATGGATTATTGGTTATTTTCAATAATGTGATAGTAAAGATAGATATTTGACAAACGCTTCTAACATAGTGTGACAAAATTTTGTCTCTAGGTTATTAAAATATGCCGTTAGTCTAGACTTGCCAGGTTAATAAAACTAGATAACATAATATGGGCTAACCAGCCTCGTTATTGGTTGCCCGGGCGTACTTACAATCATTATTTTCCTGTGGAGTATTTTTTAAAATTTTGACATCTCCGGAGATAGTTCTATTGAAATTAAATTATATAAACAGTAATTTTGTTCAAAATTGAACACTTGACAAGTATTAATACTATGTTCATAACATCTTCGCAAATAATACATTATTCTAAGAACTAATTTGGTTACCATAAATAAGGTTATAGTTAGTGAGTAAACTATAAAACTTAGACATTTGCTATTGTGGACTTTTTTAAAACATTAACAAAGCTCTTCAAGCATCAAAAGGTTTCACAGACTTGGTCGAATTAGCAGAAGCATACGACAGTGACGACAAAATAAACATCAGACTGAATACAACACCCGTATCGTCAGATGAGTTCGAAGCATTGGTATCGGGAATAGCAACGAAAAACGTAGTTATGGTGTCAACACCCCAAGGGGAATTCTAAATACCTGTACCTACAACTCGAGCCATTCCAAAATATCAAACAGCATTGAACAACGTGGCAGCCGCATCACTGAAGACGCTCCGAGGCACATCATTATTGATTGGCTCAAAGAGTGTCAAAACAGCAAAGCTAGTCACAAGCATAAAGGCCATGAGCAGAGAGGCAATCATGAAAGTCTCAAAGACGATTGAGAGAAGAGAAGTCATGGAGTCAATTCTATGCGTTCTCTTAGTCGATAGACTGAAGGAAAGGCAAATCACTGCGATATGTGACCATTATAGCAAACCAGAAATGTGGGTTGATCCACTCACTACTGGCTTATGGATCGTCAATCCTGGCGACCAACATCCGGTCATCCATGCTGCAAGAGTCCGAAAGGTCACAGCAGTATTTGAGCTAGATGACAACCAAACCCAGAATCTAATATCTCTGGCTTTTTAGCGAAAACCGCGCGAGACGTCAGCTGCAAAGCTAAACCTCTTCTCACGCGTAAAAGGGTCAAAGAGAGATGAGATTAAGAAGGACCCAAGGGAAGTATTAGCCATAGTATTTTCAGAAACAAAACTCAACCAAGATGAGATCAAAGCAATGATCTTCTCCAAGCCGAAATACTCCACGACTGCATGCCCGCTGTGCGACGTGCCTATCGAAACAGGTGGCATTACGTATCATCAAAAGTGTGAAGTAGTGGACTGGCTCGAGAAGCATTTCTTCTTTAAATATGATCAACACCTTGGCATTCTGTCTACTCAAAGGGTTGTCTTCCTGGACCCTAACCAGAGAGCCATGTTAGAGACCATTCAAAAGCATCACCGAACGCTAAACAACCTTATTGTGATAGGTCGATTAGCGTCGACGTTTCACTTCCACTTCCCTTCTTTGCTTTTCAAGCCACTCGGATGTTCCGGGGATGGATGCAGGGTTAGTGGTTATGTTAGTGAAAGTTTGCGTTGAGTGCCCTTCACGTTGCATGACCGTGTATTTCGCCGCTCCCTTTATCTTAAATAGTTATTTACACCAGAACAGCTTGGTACAGCAGTATTGTTGCTGTGGAAACAGATTTTGTCGATGATGATAGTATACTTATAAAACCAAACAACAAACTTAGCCTCTTAGCCATCTACCGGTCTCCATCCTTCACCAATACAGAGCGGTTTCTCAACTCCCTTGACACCATCCTAAAGAGCCTCAAAAACCCACAAACACTCATTGTAGCCGGCGACATCAACATTAACATAAACGATCCAAGTAACATTCAAGCAATTAATTACACACGCATAAAAGTCTAACTATTGCACATGTAACATTGCACAATAATTGTTCTATTTTTTTTTGTTTTCTTTATTCATCTTACTTAGAATCTAAAAGAAAGTTCTATTGATTGCTTCCAGCGGAAGGTAGCTATTTTGTTTTTTCTTCTACTATTTGTTGGTTCTATATTGGTATTTTTTTTTGAGCCACAAGATACAAGCTATGTTTAGTTTGTGGCTCACCGTCTAAGCCAGAACTGTAACTGTACCTTTTGCCTAATAAACGATTTTTAGAGGAACAGTTCTCTAGTACACCTTTTTGACACACATTGCTGGTCCGCTCCTATATAGCCTATAGTAGACTTCCTCGATTAATGGGCTTTCCAACAAAAAAGATTTTTTGATATCGGTTCAGTAGTTACAGAGACTTTTTAATTCAAACAAACAAACAATGCATGCGCTAGTCCTTGTTTTGTCATAGAATCTAGTGTTTTTTTTTGTGTGTAAGATGTCCCAGGATATTTATTTATTTATTTATCATATATCAATAACTCGTAAGATTGCTTTTTGAAGACTAAAATATCAGTTAAAACTTATACGGACGTCCACAAACATCAATAGATAAATCTAGTGCATAGGTATTTAAAACTATTAGCTCATCATTATACCATTCAGTTGTACAAGGAAAAGAGTTGTTCCTCTCATAAATGTAAGGTTGACAATAAATAACGACATTCATGAGATGGTAGGTTCATAATACATATAGGCAGTTAGTTATACACATCCGTACTAATATTATAAATGCGAAAGTAACTCTGTCTGTCTCTTCTTCACGCTTAAACCACTGAACTGGTTTGAATATAATTTGGTACAGATATAGTCTGGGACCCGGGAAAGGACATAGGATAGTTTTCATCCCGGAAATCCCCCGGGAACGGGAACTATTAATCCACGCGGACGAAGTTGTGGGCAAAAGCTAGTTATTCATATATCGCTTATAGATGTGACAAAAAATGGAGGATTGTTGGACAGATGATTTTCGAATCTTTGGGTGTTTTTTTAAAAGTTAACAAAAACGAATGCGTTATTTGAAAACTAATTGATGTATCTACATCTAGTAACGACGCTGCGCTCATTTTATGACATACTCGTAGTGAGGCCATTACCAGATACCAGAAATAGTGCCAAAATTTCTAAACAAAACTTACACAAACTGAAATAGAATCTTATTGTTCAGATGTCTGGCGCACATAGATAAAATGTAAAGGCTACAAAGATCCTGTTTGTCAAGTCACGAGATGATTGTACACTCTCCAAATTCCTGGTTCTTACGCCACATGAAATGTAGCGTTTTAAAATAAATGTCTTACTTAAACGCCAAAACTATTGAATAGATTTAAATGAAATTTCGAGAATAGTTTTTGTCTGAAAAATCATAAAGTAACGGGAACTGAGCTGGTAAAACCCTAATTAAAATAAAACTTAATTTTAATGTTTAGACAACACGAAGGAAATCTATATTAGCATAATAATTTCTATAACGTTTCAAACTTGGAACAAAAATGTTGCGAAGCCCTCGCAACCCTCGGCTTAGTGAAGTGTTTTAAATCCGCAAACATGTTTTGTGTCATTTTACAGTGGCTAGCAGTGGTGTCCTTAGCTATTCTCTACAATATGGTCTTCGTGATTGGTCGAGCCGTCTTCTGGGAGCTGGACAAATTGACGGCGCTCTGGTTTGTGCTGGATTATCTATGCGATGCTATTTATCTTATCGACACCGTCGTGCACGTCCATGAAGGTAATATCTATTATGATGTGTTGCTTATCTTTTTAATTTTTAATTGTCTAAAGCTCTTGGTAAATGTTGTCCTGTAGTATTATAAATATGCGCATCTACGCAGTAGCTATTGCAATGTGGCGCAAAAACGTAACGTAAATTATAGGTAAAGGGCCTGTTGTTTTTTATTGAGTGCTTTCTCCAAGAGGTCAACAAATTAACGGGCGCTGAATGAAGCGACCTGTCTCATTTTAGGACGAGCCATTATATTACGAGACGTGTTATACAACAACTGTAACAGCAAATACGAAAAGACTAAGTTGTCACAAACACGCTTGCTAAATCGATAGTTAGATTGCCTGGATCAGGTTTTTATTTCTTAGAAGCAGCACATACTTAGTTAACTTAGTTAATGGTATGAGTACAAAAGGTAAAGGATATCTTTTTTAATTTGAAAACTTTTATAGACAATCAATTTTTTTATAACATAATTATTCACATAATGCTAGCGTAAATAAAGCGAAAACCGCAATAAGCGAATGTTGAAATAAATATTATGTCGATGATATTATTCCTCGAGCAAATATTTCAAGAATTGTCTGCGTTGTGGTAACTAATGCTGATTATTTATCTACTATTTGAACTGGTATTTAATTTGTGTGTATTATCAGTAGAGTATTACTAACAAACGCATAAGCTACGGCTTTGCAAATGTAAATAGGTACCAACTTTATCGATAAATATACACAAAATGTTGCATACACAAGCGTTGGGGAAGGCGCAAACTGCAACTGAATCCGAAATTCGATATTTCCATTACATTGGCAACCTATACGTTAGTTGTCACTAACAATATTGCGTTTACACCTGACCATTTCCTTGTACACGAAAACGATAGATCTACTTGACTTGATCAGTATTCAGTCTGGTTTGTTGTTTTTGTTCTCCAAGATTATAGATTTCATAGCAAATTGGTTGAATGTACACAAACAAACCAGAAAGCATTTAATTGCGTAGTGAAAACCTCATATGTGTGCGGAGCCGGCCGGATCGTCGGCGCCCTGTGTTTATGCGGTGGTGCGTTTAGGCCCGTCCCGAGAATTTCCTTTTTTCGGATTTTTAGGATATAGCCGGTTCAAAACGCCATCGCCATCACAATTTGCCAACATGTGATAAACTAAAGTACAAAAAAGGATATTTTGTACACCCGTGGTCGCCATAATATTGTTTTAGAAACATGAACTTAATGTACTTACATTTTTATATTAGAAGGTTATTAATAAAAGCCTTTAATTTTATCTGATAAGTAGAATATTATAGTAGGTATATGGGTATTCTAATATTAGTTAAATGTCACAAAGATCAACTCAATCCAATTACCAAACATCAAATCAAATCAAATCAAATCAAATAGTTTATTGCAATCCATAATGTACACTTACAGGTGGTAAATATAATAATATAACATAGAAACAATTATGGACCCTGTTGGGCACAGCAAGTTTTAAATAAGTAGGAGAGAGGAAGAGCGCTTCATTAGTTTTTTGTTATTAGTTACATATAGGTACTTTTTATGATTCCATTTATCTATTTATTTGGTTCTATTTAATTTCTGTTCAATAATTTTTTTATTAATTGTATTGATACTGGGTATTCTCTTGCTATCGCTTTATATTATACATATTATATTAATTATTTATTCATTAACAATTTCTATAATTATATTTTTATTATTATTATTTGGTACTTGATTATAATTCATTCATCATTCATAATTCGATAGTTGGTAAAAACTATTAAAATCGACATAGTTTACGACAATGTAAGTTACGAGTATTACTTTGGAGTGAGCCCGCAAATCAACAATTTGACACCCACACGCAGAGCCGCGCCTTGCGTCATCAAATTTAGCTAACGTGTGAACAAACATTCGACCCTGCCTAGTTGCTTTTTCCGCACAAATATTGCACTGCGCTTGAGGGCTTTAGGACACGAATCCTGATGTAGTGATTGATTGGTAATTTCTTTATTGCAATTGGGTGAGAGTAAAAAAGTAATATTCTTTGAAGTCACATCATAATAACATCTTTAGCTTGATGAAATTTTTAGTGACACTATGATGCTTAAAATTGCTATTCAAAAGTTTAATCATAATGATTATGGTTTAATCGGGAGTGGATAGGAAAGCACGGCGAGTCGGGGAAAAGGAAAGAAAGAGCAAGAGTTTTCACATGTGCTCCATGTTGTCTGACATATCTTACGACGACGTCGGTTTACAATGTTTGAATCTATAGCTCCTGCACGAGAAAAGATACATTTTGTAAATAAAGAACTTCTACTAACTTGGTAGAAGTTGTTAGCGATAATATATAAATTATCCCAAATTCAATAAACTTACACTACATGTATGTATTACGAATATAACAAGCAATTTTACTTGGTCGAGTTATATTTTAACGATAAAAGATCTGTCTTGTTTTGGGCCGCCAATTTGATGCTTATGTTGTCAATATGATTAGAGTTTTAAAGGAGACAATTTTTTGGGCCCACTATTAAACGGTAACGTTTATTAATCACTAGCTTCTGCCCGCGGCTTCGCTCGCGTTAGAAAGAGACAAAAAGTAGCCTATGTTACTCTCCATCCCTTCAACTATCTCCACTTAAAAAATCACGTCAATCCGTCTCTCCGTTTTGCCGTAAAAGAAAGACAAACAGACAGACCGACAGACAGACAGACACACTTTCCTATTTATAATATTAGTATGGATTTTACACTTGAAACAAGTGATCACCTTATTATAATTAACACACCCAAGTTTGACACTGACAGACTACATTATTAGGCTAAGTTCATATGACCCGCGCAGCACAAGATCAAAGTAAGAAGTGATTATCGTCAGCATTACCGCGCGATTATTTTTAATTTGACAAACATCAAGCTTTACGATAGATAGTCTTTCACTTAAAATAGGACGTACCCAGTATTGTCTTTGTCTTTGTCTGCGATGACTCAGCCTTTGGTATAAAATCCATCAGCAAATTCCCCCTCCTTGTCTGTTGTCAAGTAACGTTGACACCCGAGCTGCACGTAATATCATACGACTGCCACAACCGCGCGGCGACGCGCGGTTTCTCGCGGTCGTGTAAACTTAGCCTTGTTTCCAATAGTTAGTTAGTCTAGATAGTCAGATGAGTGCTTCTTCTGTTCTTTTCGTATTTTTATTCAATAGAATTGAATAAAATGGCATCTGTAGATACAGTGCATAATCTACAAAGCTGTTGTAACAATTGTACAGCACGATTTCAACGAAATGTGCGACAATTTTACTTATAATGTCATTGGCGACAACAGTAAAAAAAAATCGTGTAAATCACATCAACGTGGTTTTGATTTATACTATATTATTATTGAACAGTGCACTATTCTAACATAAAATTCCTAGGAGACCAACTCACATTAAACAATTCGCTCTTGTGAGATTTTAAACACACATTCAGGTTGCGAACCTGAATGTGTGTTTACAAAATTTATCACTTTTCGAGGCGGTAAGTATACGGATGTACCTATAAACATCTGTGCACAATGATATTAGAATTAAAAGGGTGTAGGCAGGCTACTTATATGACATTCTATCTTTAAAAACGGCTCACTACCGCACATATACAATTAATAATAATAATAATATTTATTTATTTATATATACAATTAGACGTCAAAATAGGATGGCATGATTCAAGTATTGCAAGTGATAAATGTGGGTATTTTAGCCACATTTTAAAAGTGCCTCTGTCTGACCCTATAACCTACACTTTTTTACTTATAATATCATTCTGTCTGTGCATATGTCGCAGTCATCTGGTTAAATCAGCTATTTGATTGTATGACTAGCGCGTTCATTGAATGACGACATTAAATTGAATGACTAAACGATAACTCGTCAAGTGGTTTAATGTAACGTTCAACGACTTGACTGAACGTCATTTAGCATTGTCGTTTTTCGTCAATGGGATATCCATTGATATCCCATTGACTTTGTAATGTTTGTTTAGGGTGACCATAAGTTCGCAACTTAAAAACTTAACTTCCTTTACATAACAAAAATGGACATGACATGACACACTTTATTATGATTTTAATTTAAAAAAAAACTTTAAACCTAGCCGGCGGCGGCGTATCAATAGGTAAATCCATGCTGTCACACTATTTTATCAAGAATAAGTCACTTTAAAGTAAATTTAATAAAAATAATATCAAAACAGTGCTATCTGCGCGAGCTATTTTACGCCATATTTGTTTTGGTGACTACTAACGCCGCAGTGGAAAAAAAATGAACTAAATTACAATCACCTGACTGATATTACGGAATATTCCGATCTGTCACCCCGCTTTGTCCCCATCGGGGGACAGATAGGAAAAAAAAGTTCGATCTGTCCCCCAGTTAGCAATGTGGGGACAGATCGAACTTTGTTCACTCTTTTACAGTTTCATCTGTCCCCATATCATTGATATGGGGACAGATGAAACTTTATATTCCTGTTTGTCCCCCACAGAATTTAATACATTAATTTTAAATTCAATTAAGGATTGAAAACTTAAGAGAACAAAAGTACTAGGCGCGCAGTAATGTGAAGTGATATTGTGAGAAAATGTAAAATACTTAGATAAAGTTATGACAGGTTTATACGTCAAAAAATGTATGGTTACACAGGCTTTATTCATGACATAACTTTACTTTACACAGTGTTTATTAATTAGTAAGGGCATTAGTATTTAAATCAATCAATCAAAAGTACTAGGCGCGCAGTAGCGTGAAGAGGTTAATAGAAAATGTGATCCAGAGCATTCCTATTCCTATTCCACAAAGTGTCCACCAATATCACTCGCATAGTGCGGGGACTAAGTAATAAAACTATCGATAGAAGAAAACGTTTATTATTAAAAAAGACTGACATCTTTCAGTTTTATTATATATAATAATTTGATATAATACTTGTCATTTTCATAATTATGATATTATTTAAGTTCATAAACATTTCTTTTCTTAAAATTGCTCTGGATCACATTTTCTATTAACTATTTCACGCTACTGCGCGCCTAGTACTTTTGATTGATATAAGTACTAAGTATCTCAGTATTTTAAATTTTCTCACATTATCACTTTACATTACTGCGCGCCTAGTACTTTTGTTCTCCTAAGTTTTCAATCCTCAATTGAATTTAGAATTGATGTATTAAATTCTGTGGGGGACAAACAGGAATAAAAAGTTTCATCTGTCCCCATAACAGTGATATGGGGACAGATGAAACTGTAAAAGAGTGAACAAAGTTCGATCTGTCCCCCAGTTAGCAATGTGGGGACAGATCGAACTTTTTTTTCCTATCTGTCCCCCGATGGGGACAAAGCGGGGTGACAGATCGGAATAATCCGATATTACGTCCGCTCTGTTCAAAGGGCTATGCTTCAATCAGCTATATAGTTGGACGTTGAGTGACGCTTGTTTAATCAGCTTTCGGCCTAGTCATTCAATTCAATGTTGCTATTCAATGAACGCGCTAGTCATACAATCAAATAGCTGATTCAACCAGATGACTGCGACACATATACCACTTATGAGCTCTAGTGGCATAATATATTGGGGGCGTAAGCTTTTAACCAAAGCTTTCTTTATTTGCTTTACAACTCTTTATAAATATAATTTACCACTCTAAAAATTACGGTCTTGATATTACGAAGTAACGCAAGCCCCATATCTGGATAATATATTTTATTTGCCTTTGGCGTAGACAGTTCCAAAAAAGAACAATAGCTCTACCACTGTGGACGTTAACGGCAAACTGAAAAAGATAATTGAATAACGCTTTTCCTCGATCTCGTCGCGCACAAGAACCTAAGGCGCGGTTCAGCTGTTTTCACCAAAATATAGGAAACTTATTACGTGACTAATTTAGACGACGAACATCACAAGCTGCACCACAAACCTGCGGTTCGTAGTGGCACGTGTAGAGTTAGGCTTCGTTCACACGGCATTGTCCTGCACGTTTTTTTGTAATCGTTTTATTAACGTATAGTCAACCGGGTGTTCACATGGTAAATTTTCATTCGTGTAAAAACGATTAGCCGCAGTTTTCACACAGTTGTCACAGTGAGTAGACGTCACTGATGGATTCACTAAATGCATTGTTTCAAAATTAGGTTAAATTCCCTTCCCATGATTCCCTTCCAAGCTGCTTGAGTTGCGACCCGATTTTTATAGTGTTCCAAAGGTTTAGTTTATCCCATAAAACGGGATTTTGTTCCACTAAAGAATATAATAGTTAGAGAGAAAAAGAATTGAATAGTAGTCTATAGAAAATTCCTCAACCATTTTGAATATCAAACCAAATCAAACATAAAAGACCTGCCACCCCTCCAAACACGCTCAGGTACTAAACGCATCTTCGGTTGCTATTCGATAAAAATCGTATAATATCGTATCATATAAAGGAGACAAAGGCGTACCATATGCCACTGCGAACCGAATACGTCAAAGTTCATTCGATTTGCTTGACAAGTCCGTTGAGTATGCGTTTAAACGTATGAGCGGTACACGTTTTTTTGCAGTACTATCGTCGTGTGAATGGATATGTATACTGCAGAAAAACGTGCAGGACAATGCCGTGTGAACGAAGCCTTAGACGGCACATGATTCCTATACGAACCGAGGTACTTACTGAAACAAATGCAAACTCCTCTGCTTTGCTTAGCGCGGCGATGTTTATTGCCTAAAATGGACAAGAAGGTTTTTTGAAGTAAATAATTAAGTAAATGGCAAAAGTCCATTTTTATGCTGTGCGCTGACGATGTTGGAAGAGATTTGTTATATACGGGTTGTTTGCATGTACACAGGCGCAACTTCATATTCCACCTAGAGAAATAAAAATACTTATTTATTGTTTACAGGATACCTTGAACAAGGTCTCATGGTAAAGGACCCAAAGATGCTCAGGAAACATTACTTGAAATCCGTATCATGGAGATATGATCTAATATCATTATTACCAACTGATATTGCGTACTACTGGTGGACTCCTGGTACATGTGGTGATGTCAGTATCAGATATGTATATTTTACTAAAAATACTATACGTTTTAAGAATGATTTCGCATTACAATATTTTGGTTACATAGATACACGGCACAAACAAAAAAGTACTTTAAAGTTTTAAGTTTTTCTAAATAATATTTGTAGAGCCCAGCCAATATAATAGCTCAGTTTTGTCTGTGTTTTGATTTAACATGTCTCAATAATACGATAAACAAAGAGTTTTTTTTGTTACACTACTCCAAATCTAAGATTAAATATTGTGTTATGTGTGGTGGGCTTATTCAAATGTGGCAAGATAACAATGCACTTTGCATTACTTTGCAAGTGCGAAATATTCCACTGAACCATTCCTTAAGTTTCTTATTACCGAAGTGTCAATATTGGTTGTTCCAGAAACAATTGCCGTGCCCTGTTATTGTTCGACTCAATCGACTATTTCGCCTGCCTCGAATGTGGGAGTGGTTTGATCGCACTGAGACTGCCACTAGTTATCCAAACGCGTTCAGGATTTGCAAGGTTGGAAATACGTTGGATTCTCATATTCTTTGGTGATAACCAAATAATTGTTAACTCGATAATTTAACTGCAATTGGCTTCCAGGTCGTCATGGCAATACTGGTACTTATTCATTGGAACGCTTGCCTATATTTTGCCATAAGCTATGCAATTGGATTTGGTACTGATAATTGGGTATATAATATAACTGGACCGCGAAACAATACATTGGCACATCAATATATTTACAGCTTTTATTGGTCCACTCTGACTCTTACTACTATCGGAGAAACTCCTCAGCCAGAGATTGATGCTGAATATCTATTTGTCGTTGCAGACTTTTTAGCCGGTGTTTTAATTTTTGCTACAATAGTCGGCAATATCGGATCAATGATTTCAAACATGAATGTCGCTAGGGTAGAATTCCAGAATAAAATGGATGGAGTAAAACAATACATGGCATTCAGAAAGGTTAGCGGGGAACTCGAAGCCAGAGTTATTCGTTGGTTTGCTTACACATGGGCACAAAGCGGAGCATTAGATGAAGAAAATGTCCTATCTTCCCTGCCTGACAAACTTAAAGCAGAAATCGCTATCCGCGTTCACTTGGACACTTTGCGCAAAGTGAGAATTTTCCAAGATTGTGAACCTGGGTTATTAGAGGCTCTGGTATTAAAGCTGAAACTTCAAGTTTTTAGTCCAGGTGATTATATTTGCCGAAAAGGAGATGTTGGGAAGGAAATGTACATCGTAAAACGCGGAAGACTTCAGGTGGTAGCCGATGATGGCAAGACTGTATTAGCTACTTTGAGCGCTGGCTCTGTATTCGGAGAAGTGAGTGTGCTTGAGATAGCTGGTAATCGTACCGGAAATAGAAGGACAGCTAATGTACGAGCCTTGGGTTATTCTGACTTGTTTTGTTTGGCAAAAAGAGATCTTTGGGAAGCACTTGCTGACTATCCAGATGCCAGAGCAACACTCACTGAACGAGGCTGTCAGTTATTAAGGAAGGTTCGTAAATAACACGTCACAATAGAAGTGACAACCAAACATAATAATAACCACACAAAATATAACCCCACAAAGCATAACCGTAAAAATAAGCACAAAATATAACCATTAACGTATACCGTAATATAACATTATTAAAATAATATTCATACACACATATATACAAATATATACAATTCTTTTGAAACTACAGGATGGCTTGCTTGATGAAGCTGTTTTCGAAAATGCACAAACAACTCAACAGAGCATGGAGGAAACTGTGCATAAATTGGAAACTACAGTCGATATGTTGAATAATCGCTTACAAGGACTACTTACAGACGTCGGTGAAGAACAGGCTAAAATAAAACAGAGAATTAGCAAAATAGAATTGAGGTAAGTATTATCACAACCACAAAAATAGTTCTTAAGTTAAAGGAAATAAAATGCCATTGCGATTGTTTGTCTGTACCTATTCTATTTTATTAACCTCTAAGTATGTAGAGAGGGTGTTTGTTTTTTAGTCCATATACTGCCGACCATTGCGAACGTGCTAAAGTGTGTTCAATATAAATAGTTTATTAAAGGAAGGACATTTTCAGGGTTTTGGAAACTGAAGACGAAGATACTGATTCTGATGACATGACATCGTTGGCAGCTTCAGATTTAAGGAGTGATATTGGTGGGTACAACGAGTTACCCATGATCTCGGCGTACAACACCTCCATGCATCTGTTGACGCACCCTATGCCCGTGCGCGAACGTGGCCACTCCCTAAGTGTAGAAAGGTCTTCTGGTGGTTTGCTAAATCGAGTCCCGGAGCCACGAAGTAAATCACTTCGGTTGAAACGGATCCACAAAGACACTTCTAAATAACTTGTGGTAATAAGTGTTGTAAACATACAGGAACCTTACAATGAGAAGGAGGAGTTAACAACTTGTGGAAGGGAATCCGAAATTGTAAAAATGTAAATTATTTTTGATACCACCATAGGGTTTATACGTATTTGATATTGAAGTCTAAATTTCACCAGGAAAGTTTTGTATTGGTTTTGCTATTGTACGCAAAGGACAAAGCTTATTAGGTTACAATATTTATTATGCAACATAAAACTGATGTCAATGGGAAGCGGCTTAACAGGTGCATTTCAACAAATAGGCGAGGGAAAGGGCGGGTCGATGTTATTTGATAATAATACTAAATATTTCATCTACAGAATCTTTTTTAATCCAAAAATATTGTATGCCATTTAAAACATAATATTTTTTGTTTTTCTAATGTAGATAAATATCTGACTATAATCTCAAGATCTTTCATGTATCTTTCAAGTAGATTCATGTTCATAATAGTAATATTCATAAAGATTTCTTCAAACTTTTCAATAATAAATGTTTTATAGTTATAGGTCAGGTTCAGAATTATTAACTAAAAAGTCACTGCAATAATTTTGCAATATTACTTAAGCTGCAGACGGAATAAGTAATGGAATCTAAGAATAAGGATCTAAGGACGTTGCTTAACATTCAGCTTATTGAAAGATAGAGACAAAGAACAGCTAAACCAAAGTAGGTGCTGCTAAGTAACGTTTATTTTTATCGGTCTAGAGTATTGACTGTCCACGTAGTCATAATTTAAATGCTATCTTAAATATCTTCAAGAATGTGTACTGCTGGTGACTTAGCTAGCAAGAACCCTTTTCGTGGTCACTGTAGGCATTAAATTGATAAACAAAATTTCGTAATTATTCCAATTTTTTTTTGGGCTGATGAAGCAATTTTATTTTAGGTAAATGCAATATCAATTTTAACTTTTCAATGGACTATATCAGAAGTTGGGCTGTTTTCATCTAAAAAATATTATGAGAGGATGTCAACCAATTCAAAAATATTGGTCGTTGATTGCGCTCCGTGACTGTAAAATCCAGTACTATATGTTTTAACAAGTAAGATAACTGGACAACTGCCATCATGTTTCGCATTTCGTATACTGTTCTAAAAAGTTTTGGTCAAAGTGATGATTTAGCTAGACAAAAATTTTCATTTTTGTGCGGTCAAATCATCACTTTTTGAAACTAGGTAGGTCAGAAAACTGAGGTAGGTATGTTGCATAACACTGTTACTTATAAATGTTCTGACACAGAAACCATGTTAAAGTAGATTACAACCTATTCTCTACTTTCTCAGATTCTTGTGAATTAATAATAAAATATGCCGATAAACTATTACGAGAAGGCAATGCCGCCTCTGCCACATCATCGACCATTGTATGGGGCGACCTATTCGATCTGTTATGTGCTTCATTCGACGTTGGCAGTGAATCAGCTAATCAAAGTGCCCGTGGAACCAAATTCATCATCTCATGATTGGACCTCGTTTTCCTCATACTAACACCATTATTACAGTGATCTACAACAGTTCAACGTTCTTTTACATAATACTATTACTTATAACCTTTTTTTGATGTAATTTGATTCAAGAAGCACGGTCTACAATCAAAGCCTTTGACCTACCATTAATAGTTGAAGCTAATAATTACACGCACTGAATCCTTAAGATTACTAAGCGTGTGTACTGGGAGGCTATTCATAATTATGTTACCGCTAGGTTCGCGCGCACACACTACATTTTTGGCATAACTAGCAGGGCAAGGCTTCACGCATTTTATCATAACATTTTATTAACCCAATCGAGTGCCTCTCGAAAGATATCACGTTATTAGCCTATATTTGTGAATTTATCATTGATTCCTCGTACTTATGTATACAGTGAACGGAAATAATAAATAAAATAATACGTAACTTTCAAGTCACAAAATATGTATTTCATTTCTGGCGTTGTGTAACTTTTTATTCGTATATTTAATACAATTTTGTTGATATTATAAAACTTAGTTATAATGAAAATGTGTACCAGTAATTTATATCTATATTTCAAATCCGTAGAAATGAGATAAGGTTTTTGTAAATTATTATTAATTATTCCAACTGTGTCCAAATTTGATAAATATTAAACTACTCCAATGCTGTTTTATTTTAAAATCAAAAGTTATCCTTAACCAATATTTCTTTTGTCATTATATTAAAAATTATTTTCTTTATTTCATTTAACTATTATTAAAGACAGCAACAAGATTCTTGAACAACACCTATTAACAAAATTATTTTCACAATAATTGTACACTACAAATATATTATATAAGTTCATGTAAAGTCAATACATACATCAATAAGAAGAAATCGAAAGCGAATTCCGCTACAAACATTTTACAAAATATTCTAAGAAATGTTCATTAATGTGCATTAAGTCTTAACTTTTATTAAAATCAAATTGTTTAAATGCACGTTTACATCATATTTTTACATTGATCACTACACGAACTTTATATTACAGTCAATATAATTCCATAATAACTCACGCATGGTGCTTAAGATATTCTAGTCTTGTGTTCCCCTCCAACTTTTCCAGTTTTACATATAACATTTGGAATAAGGTGCTGCATTAGATACGAGGCTCGAGGACGCTTCTTCTTTTACACCAACTGCCAAAAAAAATACTGTTTTAGTGTGATATTATTATATGGCGTTCTGGAAAAATCTGGTTCCTTCCTTATGAAAATTCATGATAAGTCAGTGTAATAGTGGAGGATTCGCGTAACACGGCCTTCGAAAGAGATATATTTACATAATATAGCAATGTTTGATACAAAAAACATTGCATCCAATAAACGGATGGTGACAATTTAAAGTAGTTTTCATCCAGGGTCCATTAAAACTTTCGACCCTGTATATATGTTATAGGCAAACTCCGAAGCTCCGGCGCTACTAGGTTGGACTGGTCAATCCTCAGGTCAGACTGAATGACTTAGTCAAAGCCCAAACAAATGTAAATTTTCGGCCTTTGACTAAACAATTTTCGTCAAACCTGGGAGAGACTAATTTGGTCAGGCAAACGTCAAAACACAATTTTATTAAATCGGGGTTTGACGAGTCAAACTCCGATATAGGTATGAAGTGTCTTATCTTCGTATATTTGGAAGCATTTTATCATTTAAGCAGCTTTCAAGTCTTAAGAACCGCTTAACTCTGCCAGTTCTGACACCTGATTGGTCAGCTTACGTGATTTTCACTTTTATATTTGAGATGCTTTGAGAGAATGCCGTGTGGCATTAGGCCCGCCTTTTGTACGATGTGCAATAAAGTATAAAATAAATAAATAAATGCTTTGGAATATACGGAGGTTAGTTTGTAAGATTAGGTATAAAAAAATAACATTTTTAAAATTTTGAAGTTTATTGTTTTAATAATTTCTTAAGTATTAAATTATTATTTTAAAATGGAAAATTAATCATTTTTCTGACATAGTGAGGCATTAACTTTAATGTTAATTGTTTTAATAATTTCTTAGGTAATTAAAATGAATAATTAATCTTTATTCTGGCATGAGACACCGCGAGAGACATTATGAACCTGTTTAAAGATGTTCAGATCAACGTTTGACCGAGTTTTGCAGTCGCTTCTAGGATTGACTAGGCCAAAACCGAAACAGAATTATTTACTTTCGACGTTTGACTGAAAAGTTAGGAGCTCCTGGGTTTGACTAAAAATACTTCAGGCAAAGGGCGAAATTGAAATGTATTTCGGGGATTGCCTGATGGCTTTGGCCAAACCTAGGATAAACCAGTCCTTCCGCGAAGAGACTGTGTATCGGACTTTGACTATAACATATAGATCAGGTGTAAGCGCACAGCAGACACTGAAACCATGGTGTTGCCGTGTAAAAATGCTGTAGTGTCACAGTTACACACACAGCTACCGAGTACTCTTATTCAACTGGGCGAATTATTCAACTCGGATCAAATAGCGTACGACGGCCATGACTTGGCGAAGAAGTGCTCATTCATCCACCCACTTCCTGCCACTCAAAACACCGTTGGGTTAAATTATTATGACTTTAAAACCAATGAGACTATCAACACACAACTTTACTGAAACTAACGCACTCCGGACTCCGAAGCGCCAACTATGCGCCGCGCAGGTTTGTGTGCGAAGCTCCTTACCCTTATCAGTCAAATATATTATCGTGAGGTGAAAACTGTAAAAGCTTTGATTTTCACGGCTCACTGATAAACAAACAAAAAAAAATGAATGAATAAAAATGAAGCCATTTTCCGATTTAGAGGTTTTTAATGCCTTGTTTTTTGTTTTATCTTATTAAAAGCACCGGTAATTACCGGTGCTTTTCTAATAAGCTTTTTAAATTGACCTTAGCGGCAACCTAACGAAAACCTAAGCTGGAGAGCTAGCACAAGCCACCAAAGAAAGAAGGTGCTCCCACATAGCAGTTATATAACGTTATGCAACATTGTGTAACACGATAACATTTATAATAGCGTGTTTCGAGATATAAAATTTTGATAATAGAATTTAGAAAAATATGGTTTTTCGTGTAAAGCGGAAATTATGTACGCGCTTATTATAAATGTTATTGTGTTACACAATGTTGTGTAACGTTATATAACTGCTCTGCGGGAGCACCTAAAGACATTTGGGTGTCCGGTTAACACATGCTCTATGAGGGAACATGCGCTATAAGGCGACAAATCGGATACGGAGATGATGCATAGTTGAACTCGTAGAAGAAACCACTAACTTCCCCTTTTTAAGAAGAATTCTACCTTGAGACAACTAGTACGGCAAACCAAATAAATGCCGACGCCTATGAAGCAGCAATAGTTGCAATTGGAAGTTTGAGAACAGAATCTACTTAATACATTGTGTATGTATACCTTCTGGATTATACCAATGAGATTCAAAATTTGATCCGTATAAGTGCTTTACTCTTAAGGATTTGCCACACTGGATGCGTTCTGCGGCCGACGGTCAGGTCAAAGTGAACGCAGCCCGCATCATGTATAAACAACATTGCCGGTATTAATATATTTTGTATAGAATGAGATCTGACCGTGTGAGCACAACCAAAGAAAGCATTTTGGCCCGACGGGGCGGTGGTGGGGAGGGAAGGACGCGTACTAACCGGTGGGCTGCGGGCACGCGGGCTGTGAGCTGAGGGCGGCGGCGTTGTTCATACGTGATGCGGGCTGCGTTCACTTTGACCTGACCGTCGGCCGCAGAACGCATCCAATGTGACAAATCCTTTAATACTAACCTGTCATAGTTTTGTATAAAATATCTTTATGGAAACTATATAGTCAAATTCGACTTAGGTTGAGATCAAAGGTTTGCAAAGGCACGTCTCGCCCGATATCACTCGCTATAAACGAGTGAACGTCACGCAATGACGTCACATCGGTACCAGAATGTGTACTCATATCATATCATAGCATCAACCGAGTTCGTATTAGTTTTGTTGAACGAGGGCCTCGTGTCACAAACGCGGCCCCTTGTGACTGTGATTATAAATATTATTATTATCCATACTAAATATTATAAATGGGAAAGTGTGTTTCTCTGTATGTTTGTCTTACTTTCACGGCAAAACGGAGCGACGAATTGACGTGATTTGTTTATTTGGAGATAGTTAAAGGGATGGAGAGTAACATAGGCTACTTTTTGTCTCTTTCTAACGCGAGCGAAGCCGCGGGCAAAAGCTAGTAACATAATATATCATATTTTAATTTATTCTTAATGTTTGACTGAAGTTGTCAGTATCCTGGATTTTTGTAAATAGATGCGATATGCGATATGACGTCATATCCTGATAACTCTGTGTTAAAAATTCAATAGGTAAATGAGCGTAGGTGCATACTTTTTGTTGCAAATGATTACAAATTTGTAATAATTTGTAACAAAAAATAATAAAGGTTTTTTTTTTGGGATAAAAGCTATCCTACGCCCTTTCTCAGACTATGGCCTATCTCTGTGCCAAATTCATTTAAATCTTTTCAGCAGTTTTGGCATAAATGCGAGGATCTGGTACACTTGCGCGAAAGACATTTGCGCGAAAGACACTTGCGCGCGGCCGTTTGGGCGAATGGACACATGCGCGAATGGACGTTTGCGCCCATAGACATTTCCGCGAATGGACACTTGCGCGACTAGACGTTTCCGCGCCAAACCACTTGCCCGTCGCGCAAAGGGCTTCCTTTGCGCGACGGACACTTGCGCGACGGACACTTGCGCGACGGACACTTGCGCGACGGACACTTGCGCGACGGACACTTGCGCGACGGACACTTGCGCGACGGACACTTGCGCGCCAGACACTTGCGCGACGGACACTTGCGCGCCAGACACTTGCGCGAGAGACGTTTGCGCCCAAACATTTCCGCGACTAGACACTTGCGCGAACTTTTTTCCAAAGGACATTGGGCAAATTTAAAAATATTATTAAGGGGTACCAATATTTTTTTATTTACCTAATTTTTATATGGCGTCCACATACTTACCGTGGGTGGTAAGTCGATTTCAAAAGCAAGATGGCGGCCATGATATTTTCCACAAAATACGTCATGGGTGTCTATTTCAAGGTTTTTTAGGGTGCTAAGGTCGAAAATGAGGTCCATTTGAGAATCCAAGATGGCGGTCGTGACCTTTCTCACAATATGCATCATGGGTGTCGTTTTCATGGTTTTTTGGGGTGCTAAGGTCGAAAATGAGGCCGATTTGAGAATCCAAGATGGCGGTCGTGATCTTTTACACAATATGCGTCATGGGTGTCGTTTTCATGGTTTTTTGGGGTGCTAAGGTCAATAATGAGGTCGATTTGAGAATCCAAGATGGCGGCCGTGACCTTTCTCACAATATGCATAATGGGTGTCGTTTTCATGGTTTTTTGGGGTGCTAAGGTCGAAAATGAGGTCGATTTGAGAATCCAAGATGGCGGCCGTGACCTTTCTCACAATATGCGTCATGGGTGTCGTTTTCATAGTTTTTTGGGGTGCTAAGGTCGAAAATGAGGTCGATTTGAGAATCCAAGATGGCGGCCGTGACCTTTCTCACAATATGCATCATGGGTGTCGTTTTCATGGTTTCTTGGGGTGCTAAGGTCGAAAATGAGGTCGATTTGAGAATCCAAGATGGCGGCCGTGACCTTTCTCACAATATGCATCATGGGTGTCGTTTTCATGGTTTTTTGGGGTGCTAAGGTCGAAAATGAGGTCGATTTGAGAATCCAAGATGGCGGCCGTGACCTTTCTCACAATATGCGTCATGGGTGTCGTTTTCATGGTTTTTTGGGGTGCTAAGGTCGAAAATGAGGTCGATTTGAGAATCTAAGATGGCGGTCGTGACCTTTTACATAATATGCGTCATGGGTGTCGTTTTCATGGTTTTTTGGGGTGCTAAGGCGAAAATGAGGTCGATTTGAGAATCCAAGATGGCGGCCGTGACCTTTCTTACAATGTGCATCATGGGTGTCGTTTTCATGTTTTTTTTGGGTTCTAAGGTCGAAAATGAGGTCGATTTGAGAATCCAAGATGGCGGCCGTGACCTTTCTCACAATATGCATCATGGGTGTCGTTTTCATGGTTTCTTGGGGTGCTAAGGTCGAAAATGAGGTCGATTTGAGAATCCAAGATGGCGGCCGTGACCTTTCTCACAATATGCGTCATGGGTGTCGTTTTCATGGTTTTTTGGGGTGCTAAGGTCGAAAATGAGGTCGATTTGAGAATCCAAGATGGCGGTCGTGACCTTTTACACAATATGCGTCATGGGTGTCGTTTTCATGGTTTTTTGGGGTGCTAAGGTCGAAAATGAGGTCGATTTGAGAATCGAAAATGAGGTCGATTTGAGAATCCAAGATGGCGGCCGTGACCTTTCCCACAATATGCATCATGGGTGTCGTTTTCATGGTTTTTTGGGGTGCTAAGGTCAATAATGAGGTCGATTTGAGAATCCAAGATGGCGGTCGTGACCTTTTACACAATATGCGTCATGGGTGTCGTTTTCATGGTTTTTTGGGGTGCTAAGGTCGAAAATGAGGTCGATTTGAGAATCCAAGATGGCGGTCGTGACCTTTCTCACAATATGCATCATGGGTGTCGTTTTCATGGTTTTTTGGGGTGCTGAGGTCGAAAATGAGGTCGATTTGAGAATCCAGGATGGCGGCCGTGACCTTTCTCACAATATGCATCATGGGTGTCGTTTTCATGGTTTCTTGGGGTGCTAAGGTCGAAAATGAGGTTGATTTGAGAATCCAAGATGGCGGTCGTGAACTTTTACACAATATGCGTCATGGGTGTCGTTTTTATGGTTTTTTGGGGTGCTAAGGTCAATAATGAGGTCGATTTGAGAATCCAAGATGGCGGTCGTGACCTTTTACACAATATGCGTCATGGGTGTCGTTTTCATGGTTTTTTGGGGTGCTTAGGTCGAAAATGAGGTCGATTTGAGAATCCAAGATGGCGACCGTGACCTTTCTCACAATATGCGTCATGGGTGTCGTTTTCATGGTTTTTTGGGGTGCTAAGGTCGAAAATGAGGCCGATTTGAGAATCCAAGATGGCGGTCGTGATCTTTTACACAATATGCGTCATGGGTGTCGTTTTCATGGTTTTTTGGGGTGCTAAGGTCAATAATGAGGTCGATTTGAGAATCCAAGATGGCGGCCGTGACCTTTCTCACAATATGCATAATGGGTGTCGTTTTCATGGTTTTTTGGGGTGCTAAGGTCGAAAATGAGGTCGATTTGAGAATCCAAGATGGCGGCCGTGACCTTTCTCACAATATGCGTCATGGGTGTCGTTTTCATAGTTTTTTGGGGTGCTAAGGTCGAAAATGAGGTCGATTTGAGAATCCAAGATGGCGGCCGTGACCTTTCTCACAATATGCATCATGGGTGTCGTTTTCATGGTTTCTTGGGGTGCTAAGGTCGAAAATGAGGTCGATTTGAGAATCCAAGATGGCGGCCGTGACCTTTCTCACAATATGCATCATGGGTGTCGTTTTCATGGTTTTTTGGGGTGCTAAGGTCGAAAATGAGGTCGATTTGAGAATCCAAGATGGCGGCCGTGACCTTTCTCACAATATGCGTCATGGGTGTCGTTTTCATGGTTTTTTGGGGTGCTAAGGTCGAAAATGAGGTCGATTTGAGAATCTAAGATGGCGGTCGTGACCTTTTACATAATATGCGTCATGGGTGTCGTTTTCATGGTTTTTTGGGGTGCTAAGGCGAAAATGAGGTCGATTTGAGAATCCAAGATGGCGGCCGTGACCTTTCTTACAATGTGCATCATGGGTGTCGTTTTCATGTTTTTTTTGGGTTCTAAGGTCGAAAATGAGGTCGATTTGAGAATCCAAGATGGCGGCCGTGACCTTTCTCACAATATGCATCATGGGTGTCGTTTTCATGGTTTCTTGGGGTGCTAAGGTCGAAAATGAGGTCGATTTGAGAATCCAAGATGGCGGCCGTGACCTTTCTCACAATATGCGTCATGGGTGTCGTTTTCATGGTTTTTTGGGGTGCTAAGGTCGAAAATGAGGTCGATTTGAGAATCCAAGATGGCGGTCGTGACCTTTTACACAATATGCGTCATGGGTGTCGTTTTCATGGTTTTTTGGGGTGCTAAGGTCGAAAATGAGGTCGATTTGAGAATCGAAAATGAGGTCGATTTGAGAATCCAAGATGGCGGCCGTGACCTTTCCCACAATATGCATCATGGGTGTCGTTTTCTTTGTTTTTTGGGGTGCTAAGGTCAATAATGAGGTCGATTTGAGAATCCAAGATGGCGGTCGTGACCTTTTACACAATATGCGTCATGGGTGTCGTTTTCATGGTTTTTTGGGGTGCTAAGGTCGAAAATGAGGTCGATTTGAGAATCCAAGATGGCGGTCGTGACCTTTCTCACAATATGCATCATGGGTGTCGTTTTCATGGTTTTTTGGGGTGCTGAGGTCGAAAATGAGGTCGATTTGAGAATCCAGGATGGCGGCCGTGACCTTTCTCACAATATGCATCATGGGTGTCGTTTTCATGGTTTCTTGGGGTGCTAAGGTCGAAAATGAGGTTGATTTGAGAATCCAAGATGGCGGTCGTGAACTTTTACACAATATGCGTCATGGGTGTCGTTTTTATGGTTTTTTGGGGTGCTAAGGTCAATAATGAGGTCGATTTGAGAATCCAAGATGGCGGTCGTGACCTTTTACACAATATGCGTCATGGGTGTCGTTTTCATGGTTTTTTGGGGTGCTTAGGTCGAAAATGAGGTCGATTTGAGAATCCAAGATGGCGACCGTGACCTTTCTCACAATATGCGTCATGGGTGTCGTTTTCATGGTTTTTTGGGGTGCTAAGGTTGAAAATGAGGTGGATTTGAGAATCCAAGATGGCGGCCGTGACCTTTCTCACAATATGCGTCATGGGTGTTGTTTTCATGGTTTTTTGGGGTGCTAAGGTCGAAAATGAGGTCGAATTGAGAATCCAAGATGGCGGCAGTGACCTTTTCCACAATATGCATCATGGGTGTCGTTTTCATGGTTTTTTGGGGTGCTGAGGTCGAAAATTAGGTCGATTTAAGAATCCAAGATGGCGGACGTGACCTTTCCCACAATATGCATCATGTGTCATTGTGTAAAAGGTCACGACCGCCATCTTGGATTCTCAAATCGACCTCATTTTTGACCTTAGCACCCCAAAAAACCATGAAAACGACACCCATGACGCATATTGTGAGAAAGGTCACGGCCGCCATCTTGGATTCTCAAATCGACCTAATTTTCGACCTTAGCACCCCAAAAAACCATGAAAACGACACCCATGACGCATATTGTGTAAAAGGTCACGATCGCCATCTTGGATTCTCAAATCGACCTCATTTTCGACCTTAGCACCCCAAAAAACTAAAAAACGACACCCATGATGCATATTGTGAGAAAGGTCACGGCCGCCATCTTGGATTCTCAATTCGACCTCATTTTCGACCTTAGCACCCCAAAAAACCATGAAAACGACACCCATGATGCATATTGTGTAAAAGGTCACGACCGCCATCTTGGATTCTCAAATCGACCTCATTTTCGACCTTAGAACCCAAAAAAACATGAAAACGACACCCATGATGCACATTGTAAGAAAGGTCACGGCCGCCATCTTGGATTCTCAAATCGACCTCATTTTCGCCTTAGCACCCCAAAAAACCATGAAAACGACACCCATGACGCATATTATGTAAAAGGTCACGACCGCCATCTTAGATTCTCAAATCGACCTCATTTTCGACCTTAGCACCCCAAAAAACCATGAAAACGACACCCATGACGCATATTGTGAGAAAGGTCACGGCCGCCATCTTGGATTCTCAAATCGACCTCATTTTCGACCTTAGCACCCCAAAAAACCATGAAAACGACACCCATGATGCATATTGTGAGAAAGGTCACGGCCGCCATCTTGGATTCTCAAATCGACCTCATTTTCGACCTTAGCACCCCAAGAAACCATGAAAACGACACCCATGATGCATATTGTGAGAAAGGTCACGGCCGCCATCTTGGATTCTCAAATCGACCTCATTTTCGACCTTAGAACCCAAAAAAAACATGAAAACGACACCCATGATGCACATTGTAAGAAAGGTCACGGCCGCCATCTTGGATTCTCAAATCGACCTCATTTTCGCCTTAGCACCCCAAAAAACCATGAAAACGACACCCATGACGCATATTATGTAAAAGGTCACGACCGCCATCTTAGATTCTCAAATCGACCTCATTTTCGACCTTAGCACCCCAAAAAACCATGAAAACGACACCCATGACGCATATTGTGAGAAAGGTCACGGCCGCCATCTTGGATTCTCAAATCGACCTCATTTTCGACCTTAGCACCCCAAAAAACCATGAAAACGACACCCATGATGCATATTGTGAGAAAGGTCACGGCCGCCATCTTGGATTCTCAAATCGACCTCATTTTCGACCTTAGCACCCCAAGAAACCATGAAAACGACACCCATGATGCATATTGTGAGAAAGGTCACGGCCGCCATCTTGGATTCTCAAATCGACCTCATTTTCGACCTTAGCACCCCAAAAAACCATGAAAACGACACCCATGATGCATATTGTGAGAAAGGTCACGGCCGCCATCTTGAATTCTCAAATCGACCTCATTTTCGACCTTAGCACCCTAAAAAACCTTGAAATTGACACCCATGACGTATTTTGTGAAAAATATCATGGCCGCCATCTTGCTTTTGAAAACGACTTACCACCCACGGTAGGTATGTGGACGCCATATAATAAAAACTAAGTAAATAAAAAAATATTGGTACCCCTTAATAATATTTTTAAATTTGCCCAATGTCCTTTCGAAAAAAGTTCGCGCAAGTGTCTAGTCGCGGAAGTGTTTGGGCGCAAACGTCTCTCGCGGAACTGTCTGGCGCGCAAGTGTCCGTCGCGCAAACGGCCGCGCGCAAGTGTCCATTCGCGGAAATGTCTTTCGCGCATGTGTCCTGATACCTAAATGCGAGACAGACAGAGTTAATTTCGTATTTATAAAGGTCGAATCTCAAAAAGATATTATAACAAATAATAAATACTTAATTCATATCCGTACGTACACATCGCAGTATCTTTTGAGATGGATGTTAAAGGTAGCCCGCGAAAGTCAAATTTTCTTACATATTTTGCTGTACAAATGTTGCAGTAGAAACATTCCTTTATATTTAAAAAGAGTTTCGAAAATTTGCTTGACACACTCGGGAACCGAACCGGCTGAAATCCAACGAAACAACATTTTGTACCCTCAATCACTTTATTTTCTTATGGTATCAAATGTTAGGGTCATTCATAAGGATTTTCGAAAATGTGTGAATACAGTTTTATTTCTTTTAAATAAAAAAGGAATGTTTCCATTAACCTAGTGTATGCCGTAATTATTAAAACAATTGAAAAGTATTGTGTCTCGCGTATAAGCGCTTCTGGCAGTCAAAGAGTTAAGTAAAGTAGTATCTTAACCAATACCGTCTTTACCATAAGGGCACACGGGGCCCGTGCCCAGGGCCCCCATTCTCAGGGGGGCCCCGAAGGACCTACAATTTCTTACAAAATATATACTGTCTAACATTCATCAGTTTCAAATAAACATATTACTACTTACGCATAAAAATAGAATAACTTTGTACATCGCTTTTTAAACTCTCATAAAACTTGTCTTTGTTTTATTAAATACTAGCTTTTGTCTGCCACTTCAACCGCTTGAACTTTTAGTTTCCGTTCCCCAGGGATTTCCGGGATGAAAACTAGCATATGTCCCTTTCTTGGCTTCCCGAGTATATCCATACTAAATTTCATTCGAATAAGTTCAATGGTTTAGGGATGAGACAGACAGAGTTAATGAGATGTTAATGAAATTGAACCACAATAATGCGAATTCGCAATTATACGAACTGCCAACTATCAGTTTTTTACTGTTATTTTACCCAAAATTTACCAGTATATCCTACAGTGACCCGCCTCACATCTCTAGCTGCACCGTCTTAACAAGGCCTAACAAAATTGTTGACATAAAAATGCCAAATTATTTTTCGAGATACTCTCAACAATACCTTTCTTACAATCAATCAACTACAACTTGCTTTCGTCGATTACTCCAAGGCCTTTGATAGCATTATACAATCGGCCATTTTTGACGCCTTAGACAATCAAGACGTTGATTCCACCTACATCAATTTACTCCGCTTAATGTACTAAAACAGTACAGCTGCCATTAAACTAAAAAACACACGTCCAAAATTCAAAATAGAGAGAGGAGTCAAACAGGGCGACCCGCTATCTCCGAAGCTGTGCCCTTGAAGAAATCTTCAGGAATTTGGCAACCGAATGGAGGGAAAGAGGCATTTACTTGGAGAGACGAGAATGACAAAACTCCGTTTCGCGGACATTGTCCTCTTTTCTTCATCAGCCACCGAACTTGAAAGCATGCTCCAAGACCTAAGCAGGTTGAACTGAAGATGAATATGTCGGAGACCAAAATTATATCCAACGTACCCCCACAAAGCATAGAGTAGCCGGGGAGGTAATGCAACATGTCCAAGAATACCTTTACTTGGGCCAAGTAGTCTCTTTCCAGGCGAGGCAAGACAAAGAAGTCTAGAAGAACTGATAACGCCTGGAAGAGCTACTGGTCTATAAAAGAACTATTCAAATGCGGTTTGCCCATGGTTCTGAAGCGGAAGTTCATGGACATGTGCATCCTCCCTGTCTTAACCTATGGCGCACAGACTTGGTCACTAACAAACGCACAGAAGTCCAAACTCAAGGTTTGCCAACGAGCAATGGAGCGCAGTATATTAGGTGTTAAATTAACAGATCGAGTTCGAAACACTATACTGCGTGCGCCCCAAAACAGGAATAGCTGATGTGGCTCAAAATGCTTTCCAACTAAAATGGGACTGGGTGGGCAGGCCATGTCTGCCGCACACAACAGACAAACTGTGGGCTCAAATAGCACAAAGCTGGTGCCCTGAGACGGGAAGACAAGGTCGCGGCAGCCCACGAAGGAGATGGCGGGACGAACTGGACAGATTCCTACGGGATTGGGAAAAGGAAGCGAGATCTCGCGATACATGTAATAAGTGGAGGAAGGCCTTTGCCCAAGAGCGAGACAGAATAGGCTAATAAATAAAATGTTTTAACTCATTTTAAAAACGTTTGTATAATTCGCGTTTTTTACTTCCTAAAAGGGCCCCCAATTCTTATGTGCCCAAGGGCCCCAGCTTAGTTAAAGACGGCCCTGATCTTAACGCTTTAAAGTTCTTTACTTCCAGGGCCATAAAAACTTTCCACCCTGTATATCTATGCATCTGTCTGTGCCTCGGTGGCGATGGCGTAGCGGGGCAGCGGTGTTTTTGTGAAATGTGTCGCCAATGAGCAAAATGACTAACGTTTGGTTTTTATGTTTACCTGTAGTAGTTTCGCGTAAGTATAAATACATCAATGCCGAGACGGCAATACCTACAACACAGCACACCGGCACGGCACCACTGCCGGATTAAAAAAAAACAATAATTTCTAATTAACCGACTTCTAAAAAAAGAAGGAGGTTCTCAATTCGGATGTTTGTATTTTTTTTTATGTTTGTTTGCGCATATATCCGTCTTTTACCAACCGATTTGAACAATTCTTTTTTTGTTTGAAAGGGACTTACAAAATGGTCCCATTGTCATCAGGTCCAGGATCTGATGGTGGTATCATGCCGAAATCGAGGGAAGTCGTTTTTTTTGCAAAAAATTATCTTGTTTATGTGACAAGATAACTGAGGAAAAAAAACAAAATTATGCACATAAAGCATTATTCACCGTCGTTCCAGAACGAATAGCGTGCACTGGTTGCATCCGACGACGTGACGGCCTCGTGGCGGCGAGTTGGTGAGAAACTGCTAGACGGCACGTAACTTGGATTCGGACTTGGGGATCCACCTGGAAAATATAATAAGTACGGACTTTATTTTTAAGTATAAAGTTGAAAATACGAAATTATCAAACGATGTTACAAGGGAAAAAATGAGTACAATAAAATTTAAAAGAAAAATAATCATAAGTAGAAACATCGGGTTAATAATTTCAATAGCTAAAATATCAACTTAATAACAAAATGCCTACCTAAAAAACCCTGTTAATTGAAATTGTTACTTTGTGCTATAAGATTGAAATTAGGAGAAACACGAATGAAACCCTATAAATTTTCCATAGAGATGATTTCACGAAATATAGGTACCTCTCTATATTAATGACGAGGGTAATAATTCGAGACTTAACTAAATTTGCAGCCTTAGCGACCTCTAACGATACTAACAAGTTTTAATGAGAAACCTAGCTGCCGAAAGCGCTACTGAACGTTTGTCTAAGTTTCAGTTTCTAACGAAAGAGGGCGGCATACAAGTATTACCGCCTGGTCAATAGAGGTCGCTTAAAAAATATACCAAACGTCTGAATTAGATTTTGTATATGTTTTTGGTGTTTATGAACATTATTATTAGCTCTCTACACCAATATAACTTATTTGTGTTTACAGATCGAAGACTTGTCAATAATAACTACCATAAGAGTTAAAAAAGTACTAAATTATAAAGTACTTTATAACATACTAGCTTCTGCCCGCGGCTTCGCTCGCGTTAGAAAGAGACAAAAAGTAGCCTATGTTACTCTCCATCTCTTCAACTATCTCCACTTTAAAAATCACGTCAATCCGTCGCTCCGTTTTGCCGTGAAAGAAAGACAAACAGACAGACAGACAGACACACTTTCCCATTTATAATATTAGTATGGATTTAAAGTGTTGGCATGACAACCTCCAGGGAGATTTATTTAAATTTTATTATGATACTTCGTATGGCCTTAGAATACGTTAGGTTGGGAGGCACGATTAACAAGATTTGTCGCGTTGTGCTATTACTACTACGAGAAAAACATAAGATAGAAGAGAGAAGACAATAAAAGCTAAGGTAAGAAGTATTAAACAATCAGTATACTTTTTACGATTGATATACCTACACCTAGTTTTCAGAAATTAGGTTTTTAGGCTCACTCCGACAATGTTAGATAAAATTCTGGTGTTAATTTCAGAAGAGGTAGGCCCAACAACAAAAAACACAAGCCTGAACACAAGGTGACAGCAGAGGAGTTCATGGCTCGGTATCCCAACCTCCCAAATATTCTCGGACTTTATATGTATCAACTCTGTGTCCAAGATATCTCAACAGCCGCTTTCATGCAGATGCAAATGCCTTTCCGAAGAACTGGATACATTTAAAAAGAACTGACCCTCTCCAACCATGGCATTCTTATACCATACACAAATAAGAGATGGGATGGAGTCAGGGTCTCAGGGAATAGAATTATAAGGATCCGAAGCTGCTGTTAAAGCTGACTGCTGCATTAAAGAGTGCATTAATAAAGGCTGTAAATTCCTCTAACCTAATCAAACGCCAGGAGACATTTATGTTACTGACGGGGACAAGGTCAGAATGATGCTGCAGCTAGAATGAAAAATTCGGTGCGAAAGCTAGAGGAAAGCTGTTCGTGTGATAAGTTCCGAGGTCGTTAAACAGAGCAAACATGAAATTGTCTATAAACCAACTATACTTCAGCCAGACCCATCAACCTCCATTGCAGCTTATCGTTCACCGCCAGAAACAAACAACAAACCACAATGATATTATATATAAATATATAAGGGTAGGGTAGTGAAATATGGTTAAGTTAAAATGATTAATCAGTTCAGTGTAGAAAAAAACCCGACACCAGACAAAGCCATATTTCTAGAGCTACTGTTATGTTGTAGTAAAAAAAGGGAGGTATAATATGTTAGAACTTATTCTCTAGAGCGAAAAGAACCGTTTTCGCTTTTTGGGATAAATTTTTAACATAGTCGCGGCCCATTCTTTTTAATTTTTGTTATATAATAATTAAGGATAATTAAGTGAGAGTGGCAAGAGATTTCTTAAAGAAAAGAGCTGTAGATAGAATTGATCAAGAATGAATAGACAGAAAATATTACCTTCAAAACAGAATGGGAATCGAGTAACGGCAGCGTCTGACGACGTGACAATGTCGTGATGTCTATTTGGTGAAAAGCCGCCGGCTGAAGGGGCATAACCAGGACCGGGACTAGGAGACCCGTCTGGAAATATGAACACAAATATTTGATTTAAAAAAGCTATACTAAAAATATACTAAAGCTATTTAAGGGCGCTGTATTGCGATTATACGAAACTGCTAGCCAAAACTGTACCGTTTAACATAAGTATACCAGTTAGGCGGTAGTTTAGGCTCTGTTTAGTTAAGGATCAGATGGGTGGCTGTGTGTGTGTGATGATGGCTGTGTTTAAGTTGTCCAAAGATATATATTGTTTGTTTATTTAAAAGTTACAGCTCCGCTCCCGTGAGTCATAACGTGATTAATATGTAGCCTACACTTTTCTTTATAAACCAGACTCAACATATAAAATATAATTCCTATCTGACTGGTAGTGGCATTTGTAAGCGGGTAATTCGTGAGTTTCATACATATTAAAGGCAAAGGACTCGTTAGTTCGAGGACTATATTTCTCTAAAGAGGATAACTATATTCCTAATAAACTATCACTTTTCATATGGTTTGTAGTTGATAATTTCAGGGAAGCGTTCAGAAAAATATAACTATTTGGTTTACATGAGTAGTACTTACTTGTTGTCAAAATTCATTTAAGAAAAACATACCTAAAGCACTGACTCCAATAGCATTGTAGGTATTCATCGACATCGATTGCATGGGCTGCAAGGGACTCTGAAGCTGAAACAGATAATAATTGTAACTACATAAACAGTAGGAAAGCCGATATATTTTTCTCATCTCGGAAAATAAAACTAATAAAATAATTATTTATTTCTCAAAAAAAAGTCGGGGTCGGATGCCTTTTCAGTTTTTTGCCCATATCTCGAAAACCTTTAAAAATATTGATTTAATTAGTTGTTAACAAAAATAAACTAAGTACCTACGTTTTTGCACAAAATGTGCACGCACACTGTCTTAACTATCAATATTTTAGGCGCTAGCTCCAAAAATATAACTGAAACACTATCGGCGACTTCGATTGTTATAATAATGGCCTTCTCAGCCTCCGGCGTCCTCTCCGGGTTTTCGAACATCCTCTTATTCTTTTTCTTTAAATTCTTATAAGTTTGGGCCAACGTGTTGGGTCAGGTACTCTAATTGTCATTCTAATTATTAATTATAAATATAATATTATGTTTCTTTGGAATTTGTTTTTATTTCTTTATCTCCCCTTCTGTTCGTCTAGGGCTCCAGTTCCCTAAGGTTCTGGTTTCCTAGACGAATCTATCCGCGTGGTTGTTGCCCTGGGCCTCTAAAACCCAGGATAACGGCACAAAATGTAACAATTATTAGGTTTTATTTCTCAAACTAATTACATATTTTGAGTTAAAATATTATCTCACAATTTAGACTTAAAACTTCGGTGTAGTAATAAAAAGGGTTTATTTTGTTATTTTCTATGCAAATACCAAGTTTATTTTAGTTCGCCGGCGTTTTCAAAATTAGCCCAAAAATGTATGGAGGCGTGTATTTGCGTGGGTTCTTGATAAAAATAATAAAGTCAGGTTAACAGCATAAAGTCGCGGTAATTTATATTACGTTGAAGAATATGAAGCTGCTAATGCTGTAACTGATCGTAACTTAAATGTGGTAACTTAGCACAAACGTTTAGGGCATCTAAACTCAAATCTTTGAAAAAGGTAGGCGAGCGTGTGTACCCGAACGACTTTAGTTTGGTGCGTGACTGTCGAGTATGTGCTAAAGGTAAAATGATTGCTTTACCATTTAGTCAATCAAATGGGGTCCATTTTGCAATGAGAAATTGCGGATTGTTTATTCGAATATCGTAGGTCCAATGAGATGTGAATCATGGACCGGTGGTAATTCATAACTTTTATAGATGATACTCGTTGGTGTGAAATTTATATTGTGAAATTTATTTTCTGGAATCTAAAAATAAAGCTCTCGAAGCATTTAAACTATACAAGAGTTATGCTGAAAATATTACAGGATCGAAAATCAAGTACTTTCAATCTGATAATGGCGGTGAGTACTGTAATGCTGATTTTAAAGATTTTCTTGGAAGAGAACGTATCACGAGGAGATTAACTGTAGCTCGGACTCGACAGCAAAATGGTACTGCTGAAAGGATGAACCGAACTCTAGTTGAGATGGCTGGATGTATGCTCTTGGAGTGTGACACAGCATGCTATATAAGGAATCGATGTCCTACTAAAGTTTAGGTGGAGGGATACCTTATGAAAAATGGTTCAACAAATCAGTGAAGATACATTATCTACGCAAGTTTGGTGCCAAAGTATCTACACTAAATAAAGATAAGTTTGCTGCTCGTGGAATGTCAGGAATATTTGTAGGGTACCCCATGACATCCAAAGGATTTGGGGTGTGGATACCAGAACAGAGGAAGTTTGTGATTTCTAGAGATATAAAATTCTACGAAACTGAAGAAATTGGAAATAAAATGCTTCATAATGGAAGGAGCATTATCAATGATACAGAAAATACGGGTGACAATGAGAAGATAAGTTTATCGATATCAGTTTTCACCGGGAACCGGAACGGACTATGGAACCTAGACTAGTGTTAGACTACTGATGGCTCTGGCTCTAGAAATGAATCTGGAGATTCAACAGCTGGACATCAATACAGCCTACTTAAATAGATACTTAGACAAAAAAATTTCCCAAATTGCTGAAAGAAAGAGTCACGGTCAAAATAGGCGTAAAACCAACAGCTTTAAAACATATTTTATGTGAAAGCTAATGACTATTACTTAATTTTATACTATGACGGCAATCACCCAAACAACCGGTGAGCAGAGATATTCAGTGATGTTCAAACGTCTGTAGATTTCAAAATTGGTGCTAACCTTTTAAATGCTTTTCACCCAGTTTTTGAAAACCGTCGACTAGCTTCGGATATAATAAACATTATTGATGAAAAAATGAACAACCCGAATCGTTTATTTGATTACGTCGAACTTAAAAATCTGAATCGACAACGTCGAGACTTTGTAAGAATGGAAGCAAATCTACCATTCCTAATTGATTTTCCACGTTTAACAAAGGAATAGTGCTTCACGCTTTGGGAACTTATCATATGAAACTAGCAAAATCTTATGTCGCAGAACATTTCCGCGATGGTGTTTATTTAATTGAATTATATAGAGAGGAGTCATTAGATGATTTAAACAGATGTAATATTCTGCAAACTAATGTGTGGTTGCTTCGAATTAAAAATGCCGCGGCATGTCAGATCGCGCATATATTATAATACTTACATTTTGATCGATAAAGATCAAATCGGTAAAAATGCGATAGTTGAGCATTACTGTACTTGCTTAACAGGCAGAAGAACAGTAGGAAGTTGTGCCCACATAGTTTCAGTTTTGTGGTTTTTAGGGTTAGGACGGCACGAGCCTTTCATTGCACCCGCAGAACATTTATTAGATGTTATAGTTGATGATAACCATTGATATTTAAATAAAAGGTACCAATATACAGTAGTTTTTAACAAATATGTGTGTTTTATTTAACCAATATTTGGGATTTTTTTGCAGTCATACCCGATCTTGGGGTTAACAAGTATTTAGGGGGTATTAAGAAGTACAATAAAGTAAATCACAACACATTTTATTTCTGTTGGTTTTACGCCCAGCTCTCATACAAAAATGCCCATGATTGAAATTGCTGAAAGAATTTTTGATGAAACTGATATACACAGAAAGCGAGAATCCTTTTGGGTAGTTAAACGAGCTAAAGAAATTGTTTAAAAGCTTGAATGCTGGCGGCGATGCATTTGCTAAAAAAACTCTTATAAATACGGATTGAAACAAGCGGGTCGGCAGTGGAATATTAGCCTTGACAAGCAGAAAATGGGATTAACGCAAAGTTTAAACGAACCCTGTTTATATTTCAGAAACCATTTGTTTTAGTCTTCACGGACGATATTTTAGTGGCGTCTGAAAAAGAAGATCGCATAGCTCGATTTAAAAATGAACTGAGAAAAGAGTTAAAAAATTATGGTCAGTTAGGGATTGACATCCGACGGACTGTCAACAAAATAACGTTGTCACAAGAAAATTATGTAAAAGAATGAATTGAAAAATATCAACCGGAACCAGTCCTCGACAATAGTGAGATTACGCTGCACTGGGATAAGTATATTATCACTGATAGGTTTATTCCCGCTAATAAATAAGCCTGATATAAATAATTAATCATTCGATGCGTCGTGTAATAATTGTTAATGTTCAGATCCTAGTGAAAGCAGAAATAGAGAAGGTCATAAAATAACTTGACAGTGCTCACGAGGCTACCAGCATGTGGAATATGGACGCAACAATTGTTGTGCCGATAGTCGTATCAGTTAGTGGTCTAATAGCAAAAAGTTTTATCCAACACCTTGAAAAGCTTTTGCTCAGCAGTTATTTTAGGTACGACACGCACGAGTAAGTTTCTCAGGCTTCATCCCAGACCACCGTTTGCTTAGGTGCTGTTGACGTTTGCGTTTAAAAAAGAGAAATAAATGCGAGTGACAGCCGTATTCTTGATTTGAAGCTGTAATATAACTTGACGGCACTCGGAAAAAGATGAAGTGACGTGTTTTCTTGTCTGATCAAATCCCATTATTAATGTATTTCTAAAATGGCGATCTTTATTTAAATTATCAAAATAAAAGCATCCAGAGATTCGGCGACGGAACTGGGCTTCTGTGAGCTTGCTGGACAGGTGCCATCATCTCATGATGGTTGGTGCAAATATATATTTATTTATGTATGCTGCAATACGGGAAATCGCCACAAAAAAAATTGATTCGCGGGTCAGTTTTAGCCAGAAAACCCGACAATACATCGAATTTTCTTGAAAAAATTGCAGAATGTCTAAATGAAGCCGGAGAGACATTAAACTTCTCAAGACCATGGATATGGCAGTAGGGAAATTTAAAAAAATATAACTAGATTACCAGATTTATCTGATTTTGGCTATAATCTTACTCCCCAAAACTGGATTTCTATGCGAACGAGGCATGTCGGGAGGTGTTTGGCGATGTACTCATCGACAACAAACTTGGCTTGCTTCATCGTAGCGAAATATCATATCAGGCTATGTTGGATGATCTGATGGAATTTGATTGTAAACATGTTCCATCATGTTGTGCTAAGCCTACTACTAAAGCGAACTAAAACTCTAACTTTGACGGAGGCACAACAATGTGGAACAAGGTTCCAAATTCAGAATTAGTTATGATTACGACACAAAACTATTTCCATTTTACGAAAGGTGTGAACTTTTTTATAAAATTAAATAAAGCGTGAATGTTACAAAAGACGTAATCCTGAAGAAGTTATGAAAGCTAACACTAGCAATAACGTTTACGAAATCTAAAGCCTATAATTTTAAAAGTGCTTCCGAATCCGCAGTTATTTTCATCGATAAAGTCGTTTACTTCTGAACAGTCAACGCGCCAATTTGCGAACATACAGTTTTACTGCTTTTTGATACGCTACTCAAATTTTAATCTCGATTTAATTACTGAAATGAAATTAGCCTCTTAACACGCCATCGGAATGCACAAGAGCATTACGACACTTATCTTTACCATAATTAATGTTGATAAGAATATCCTATAACTTAGATATGTGATACATAAGGTTTGTGTAAAATAAACAAAAATATAAAAACGGTAGCTTGAACACGTTCCCATACCGGTGGGCTACTATTTGTTATATCTTTAAATGGTTTTATTATAGAAGAGCCCTTTGCACTGCAAATAATAGGCTGGTATTATTTTATTTATATTTATTTATAAAAATGTTTTTTTTTTACTTTTAATGAAGAAAGAAATAAATATAAATGCTATACAGACCAGCAGTCAATAAATTCAAGTGTCTCCATAACAGCTAGATATACACTATACAGCCTCAGGAAATATATCCTTAAAATCTTCTTGAGTAAACAGTACTGCGGCAAACTTAATGTGCTAAGACATCGCAAGGAGATAGGACAAAGTAATGAGCTACACGGACGGTTTTTCTGACTGCGATTGGTGACCCATTTGGATAAGCTGGATCAAGGGCTTGACTCAGAAGGCAGTATTTTTGGATACTGTTCGCATTGTTAAAAGGTTCCTTTCTCTAGAGCACTGACCGCTGGTAGCTTGGACCCTGTTGTTCCCTGTACCGGTGGGCTACTATATATATTTTTTTTTTAATATTTTATTTATTTATTTAATAAACTTCATGTACGAACACAGTACATAGGTGGACTTAATGCCTTAGGCATTTTCTACCAGTCTACCTTGGGGTGATGCAGAGATAAAACATAGTAGGTGCGATAAAACAGAAAAGTTACAGGTATAAAATGAATTAAAATAAAATAGTTACTTAAATACATAAATATATACATATATTCATACATAAATATACAGGGTGTCCCACGGTAATGCCACATGGAAGGAAAGTACCTTAAATATTGCAGATAGAACATTTTACTGAAAGAAGACATTATTTGAATTTTGAAAACATTTTAAACTGCTTTCATAGATATTTTAATAATTACATAGTTGAACCGGAAATAGAACCTGTTACTCGAAAAAATTACTGATTATTTTTTCTCGTGGAACAAGTTCGATTCCCGGCCCAACCATTTATTTATTTAAAAATCTATGAATGCAATTTAAATTGTTTTTAAAATTCAAATAATGTCTTCTTTCAGTAAAATGTTCTATCTACAAGATTTTAGGTACTTTCCCTCCATGTGGCATAGCCGTGGGACACCCTGTATATATACATACATAAATACTATACATACAAAGTAGAGAGAGATAAAAATAAGTACATGTACAATAATACATTAAGAGTGAGATGAGTCTGCCAACTCCTTGAGTAAATGTTCTCGACCTTTTTTTACCTTAAAAGTAAACTGACTAGTGGCCATCCTGATATTCTGAGGAAGCGCATTTCAAAGAAAAACAGCTTGGATAGGGCAAGAAGATTTAAGAAAACCAGAGCGATGAGAAGGACGATTATTGGAAGAGCGAAGATGTTTACTGTGTGCAGAGCATAAATATTGGAATAGAGAGGTCAAGTAGGAAGGTAAACTGGGTTTGTCTAGAAGAGAAAACAAGGTAGTCAACACTCTTAATGCTCTGCGCTGTCTGATGGGCAACCATTTTAAGATTGCCCGATGTGCAGACACACATGATCATACTTACGGAGATGGAATGAATACGAATCGAATGCAGTTATTTAGAAGGCGATCAAGTTTATTGAGCAGATCTGCATTCAGGTCATAGTAGCACACATCACCATAATCAAGAATGGGGAAGATGAGGGACTGCACAAGCATTGCTTTTATGCGAGATGGTAGAACATTTTTTAATCTATAGATTTTAAATGAATAAACGAAATTATAGTGCTCTACAGACTACAGTAGTCACTAAATTCGTTGCATAGTGGTTGGATAACAATAGTATGTTTATTCAGAACACATAGAGCTAGTAGTCAATCTCTAGCAGAAGCGAGCCTGGAATGTAAGAGAATCACACTGTGTAAACATTGTCCGTTGTTATCACGATCCAGAAAGCACTGTTGGCAGATTTCTCGGTTCGTAGTCGGTTCATAGATACCGTCATACCATCATACCTCTTGTCGATAACTTTGTATATAGTAACCACTTTTTCTTTGTCCAGATTCAGACATGCTTTTAGTTAGTGTAAAGGAGTTTGAATATCCTTTATTATATTTTTTGTATGCTTTCTTTTATGATGTTTGTATTGTCACTATTGCTATGGTTCTGTTTACTGTCTTGTCAAAGTTATTCATTATAATTAATTTAAATCCAACTGTTATTTTAATTAATATCATGACCTCAACATGGTAGCAGAGCGTTCGGATTAATTTTATAAGCGGAAATTAGTTTATCGAAGTTCACGAGCCAGTACAAAAATTTATTTTTCAAAAATTTTCTCGATTTTCGTGAAGTCAAAATGCAAACGGCTTCTTACAAAATTGACATCGGAAGATTAGAAGGTCAAGAAAACTGGACTACTTGGCGATATAAAGTAACTCATCTGTTGCGTGGCAGCGCTGGAGGATTGGATGCAATTGAGGGCCAACTCAATATGTCCGTCAATCCAGGTGAGCATGCCACATCTGAGCCATTGATGAAATACAGGAAAGAACTTCAGAAATACAATGAAACAGACAGCAATGCTTTACTATTATTAACTGCAAATATGTCAGATCAGACGCTACAGAAAGTTATGCGACTAGAGACTTCCAAAGAAGTTTTCCAAGATAAATTGTTAGACAAATCGTACACCTACTCGCTAGATTTCTTCCATTACTGCAAAAATCCTCTTCATGACATGGCCACTCACATTTCTTAAATAAAGAATTTGTGGCATAACTTAAAAATTGAATTAATGAAAGAATGCAAGTGTGATCTACCAAAAGTTCTTCTGATATGTAAAATTCTGGATACCTTACCTGATAACTTCTTTTCCTCCAAGTCAAGTTGGCTACTCTTGTCAAAGGAAGATCGCAATATTGAAAACCTTTGTTCTCATATTATTACATTCGCAAAATATTGTATTCGCAAAATATTATATTCTCGAATTATTATATTCTCAAAATATTAGAAGTACAATCAAACACAGTGAAAATTAAAAAATAATTTATTTAAATCAAAATCTCTTTATTCCAATACCTAGGCATCATGGAAACGCTTTCGAACGTAATACAATATTAAAATAAAAATTTATTGCTGTATCATACAGTATTGCAAAATTATTTGCATTTGTCATTAATAAAAAAATAATTAATAATAACTGAATAGTTGTTGTTTATGATGATAGTGACATAGTCCTGAGAGGATGTCGGTGTTTTACCAATAACCCTGTATAAATGCAAATAATATTATATTAATGCATATCTTCAGGATTACCTACTACTGGGTGATATAAAATCATTAGTTAGATTTATTTTACAAAAGGTAGGTAAACCTTAAAAAAAGGGGTTGTAGAGATTAGGTTTCCGTAGAGGTAAGTCGTGCGAGGAGGTATACCGCCGTTTACCCGAATTTTATTTGCCCTAATTTCATTTGCCCTAATAGTCAACAGCCATAATATCATACGACATAATACTCATTTGCCCTACTCTCATTTGCCATAATAGTCACGTGCCAGAATCATTGTTTCCCATAAAATCACTTACCATAACATCATTTGCCATAATCATTGTAAGCCATAATTATCACATGTCCTAATTATCACATGCCATAATTATGATATGCCATAACATAATTTGCCATCGACATCGGGTGTATAACGGTTGTTTATATCAAGAGAAATTGGATGCAATTGGAACTTTAGGGCACCCCGACTCGGACAGGTTAGGTTAGAAGGGGATGGCGGGGTCGTGTGAGCGAGCGAAGCGAGCGAATAGACCCCGCCATCCCCTTCGTGGTTATTTTTTTATAAACCACACAGAAGTAGGAGCCCCGCGAAGCGGGGCTCCGTCGACCTAACCCACCATCAACCATGCACAGAAAAAAAAACATTACGGGGCTTAAATATTTGTCTAATACTTGTTATGCCATTTAAATATTATGCCATTTAAATATTATGTCTAATAATTATTATGGCACATAAAATTATGGCAAACAATACTTATGGCATTCGTATCTTATGGTATCTAAAATTCGGGCAATTAAAAGTATGTCATATGTCTTTTAGGGCAAATGAAACATTCGGGCAAATGAAATTCGGGTAAATGAAATTCGGGAAAATGATGATTATGGCATATAATCTTCGGGCAAACAATAGACAACCGTGCGAGGACGCTGTTGTTGCTCTTGTTGATAGTGCTGTTAAGATACTTGATGAAGGATCTAAGTGTCTGAGTATATTTCTAGACCTATCTAAGGCATTTGACACTGTTTCTGTACCTAACCTCTTACTTAAATTAGAACAAATAGGGATAAGAGGCCCCGCACTTGCTATACTTGAAAGTTACCTATCTGAACGATCTCAATGTGTTAAGATTGGCAATTGCGTAAGTGACGCTCATGCCATATCATATGGAGTTCCACAGGGCTCGATCCTGGGGCCAACCTTGTTCTTAATATATGTAAATAGTCTCTGTAACCTATCAATTCCTTTTTGTCGCATATTTACGTATGCCGACGATACCGCCTTACTTGTGGAAGGCAAAAACTGGAATGAAGTTAAGGAACGAGCTGAAGCAGCTCTTAGCATTGTCGCGTCCTGGCTATCTGACAACTTGCTAACTCTGAATGTTACGAAAACCAACTTCATCCCCTTCTCTCTTAAATCCACTTCACAGCCAGATGACTCGTTTACTCTCAGAGCACATTACTGCAATGACACGACATCTGATGATTGTGCTTGCCTCTCCGTAGCTAGTGCAAGTAGGGTGCGGTATCTTGGTGTCACGTTAGACAACTTTTTGTCGTGGGGTGCACAAATTGAGGGACTGTCTGGCAGAGTGAGAAAATTTATTGCAATATTTAAACGACTTCGCCACGTATCAGATCTGGACACTATTAAAATGGTTTACTTCACGCTGTGCCAGTCAGTCGTATCTTTTGGCATCACAGCCTGGGGAGGTGCCTCTAAAACATACATGCTACAATTAGAAAGAGCACAGAGGGCTGTTTTGAAGGTCATGTTGTCTAAACACTGGCGTTATAGTACCTCAGAATTGTATAAGGATAGCCAAGTCTTGTCCGTAAGAAAAATTTTTATACTAAATATTGTCCTACGCATACACAGCTCTCTAGAATATGATAAGACACGTCATCTTGCACAACGCAAAACAAAATATATCTGTCGCTCAGGGAGTCATAGAACCAGGCTGGTCGGTAGACATTACAGAATACTAGGAAGTCGCATTTACAACCTGGTTCATAAAGAATGCGACATCTATCAGAAAAATAAATTCGAAGTGAAGAAAGTCGTAAGAACTTGGCTCATGTCACTCTCCTACGAAGATGTAGAAAAATTACTTGAGTCTTCCTTTTAACAGTTTTCCTACTCAGCCTATTACATAAGCGTCTGCCTGTTGAACACACATAACTTCCACAATTCTACATATGTTTACCCACAACCCACGCACACAGATACACCCTCTCACACACATACACAACCACACATCCACATATCTTCATTCAACCATCAAAATTCAAATCCACACATCCAAAGGGGCTTTAGATAAAATTTTTTTTTCGCTGTTTCTTATTATTATATTTTTTTTTTATTTTTTACTTTATTTTGTTTAAATTTTTCCCTTTTCGTTCTCTTTTGTATTATTTCTTTATTTAAGAGGTTTAATTTTCTAAAAGTCTTGTTACCGATATTGACCAACAATTAGAGAGTGAACACCCATAACACAAGTTGAATCTTAGCTTGGGTGTCAGTGGCTACTCAAACCGACTTACAATTTTATTTCATCTATATTGTTTATTGTTTATATTGTTGTTTAGATTTGATTCCCATCCGAGACAAATATATGTGATGAATAACCTATGTGATGATGTCAAATATTGTTTCCCTCAAATTAAAAACATTTTTCGCTGTGATTGTTCTTTGTGTAATATTTTGAGAATATAATAATTCGAGAATATAATATTTTGCGAATATAATATTTTGCGAATATAATATTTTGCGAATGTAATAATTTGAGAACAAAGGATTGAAAATATAACTACACAGCTGTGCAATTTTGAGAAGTCCCTATTTACACATAATAATACTGGGTGTTCTGAAGCTGCTTTTGCTACACATAATAATAAAGATAAGTTTATCAAGAAAAAGTGCAGCTATTGTGGCAAGGTAGGCCATAAAGTTAAGAAATGTCAAAAGTGGATATCGGATGGTAAACCACCCAAGCCTTCTACAAGCCAGGCAAATCCAAAAGTGAATGCTGTCCTCATGGAGATAGAGAGTAACCAAGCAGCCAATGCTGTAATTGAGTCGGATACTGAAAGTTGGTATATAGACAATGGTGCAACGAACCATGTAACAAACCGTAGAGATTTTTTCTCCAGTTTTGAACCTTTTACAAGCAATAACACTCTAACAACTGCGAACGGTGCAACAATCAATGCTCTTGGAAAAGGAAATATTCATTTGGTTGAAACCTGCAGCCTTAAAGCTAATGGACAAATCCTTCTAGTGGGTAAACGTTATAAGAATGGAGGACTCTACAAGATCAATGCGAAAACTATATTAGCTGACAAAAGTCCTACTAATTCTGAAATAAACGCTTTGTCAAATCTTCAGCTTTACCACGAAAGGTTTGCTCACCAGAACAAACGACATGTCAAAAAGATTATCGAAAATGAACTCGGTATCAAAGTACCCCTCGATTCAGAGTTGTGCACTGGGTGCATCTATGGGAAAACCTATAGAAAACAATTCGGGACAAGAGTGAGAACTGAAGTGGCTGGCGAAATACTTCATACAGATGTATGTGGACCGTTTCCATGCTCTTTCAGCAAGTACAAATACTTTGTTCTTTTTAAAGATGATTTTAGCAAATACCGCTTTGTATACTTTCTTAAACATAAGAATGAAGTTTGCGAAAAGCTTAAGCAAGTTCTTCAAGAATGTAAAAGAGCTAGTCATTGCATTAAAGAAGTACTTAGCGACAACGGTGGCGAGTTTGATAATGAACGAGTCAAAAATGTATTGCAACAAGCTGGTATCAAACAAAGGCTAACTATGCCCTACACTCCGCAGCAAAACGGAACAAGTGAACGGGATAATAGAACACTTGTTGAAGCCGCGCGCAGTATGATGCACTGTCATAAAGAACTACCTGTCAGCTGTTGGTCTGAATTTTAATAAGTACAGCCGCTTATGTCCTAAATAGGACTGGGCCCACCAGTATAGATGGAAAATCACCATTTGAACTTTGGTTTAATCAAAAACCATCAATAAAACATTTGAGAGTTATAGGCTGTGAATGTTACGCCCATGTACCCAAGCAGAAGCGTACAAAGCTGTCAAAGAAGGCTCAGAAATGTGTTTTGATTGGTTATGAAGGTGATGATGGCTACCGTCTACTGAATTTCGATGCTGCACAGAAGAACAAAGCACATTGCTCTTCGGCACTTGTACATCAGGGAACTAGTTACTGACAAGGAAGTTGAAGTGAAATAATATTTCACTTCAACTTCCTTTTATGTTCCTACTGAATACCAATGTGCAGATATTTTAACGAAACCAGTGTGCAAGCCACGGCTATTGCTTATTTTAGACAAGCTGGGCATTCATTCAGTAATGATGAAGCACTCAAAAAAGGGAGGATGTAAAGAAGTTTGAATATCCTTTATTATATTTTTTGTATGCTTCCTTTTATGATGTTTGTATTGTCACTGTTGCTATGGTTCTGTTTACTAAAGTTATTATTCATTATATTTTTGCTTTAATTTAAATCCATCTGTTATTTTAATTAATATCACGACCTCAACAGTTAGCTGATATGTTACTAATATTTATAACATTACTTAATGAAATTAAAGCGGGTTGTTCGCACTTCGTATCGTGTTCGCAGTTGGTCAAAAACCCAGTTTCGTAAGTAACCCAAAAGAAAAATCGGACCTTCATAATATTTGACATTTTATTTGCTTTGGCATTCCTAGTGAAATGAAGCTTTTCAACTTGATAAAGATAAAGTATTAGCAGAACAAGGCGCAGGACTAGTTAGGGGTTCGACAAATACTTTCTGGACTACAATATTGAATTTGCAAAATGTTGAATTCGCTAAATGTTGAATTCGCAAAATGTTGAATCCTAAAACTTTGAATTTATAAAAAGTTGATTCATTTTTTCCGGACCCATAATGTTAAGTAAAAATATGAATACCAAAATGTTGAGTGTTGAGTCCTGTGGATGCGAGAGGCGTAAGACCGCTTGCGGTGGAGATATTTGGGGCAGGCCTATTTCCAGCAGTGGACGTCTTTTGGCAAATCTTAAATGAGCATACTGCTACTTCCCAGGAAAATATTTGGCACCCACATAGACGGCCCATGGTTAAAGTTAGTACCTACATAAACCTACAGGGTGTCTAACAAAGGGTGTCGCCAAGTTAAGGGCATGGTACAGACCGTCAAACTGACTAATTTTTTCCCGGGAGCCAACATCATAATCTTGAAAAGAAATTAGCCGTCACATACAAAACTGCAATTTTTCCTGATGAAATATAAAAAACAAAAACACCGAATATATTTTTAGTTATTAAAACCTTATTAAAGAAGCTACCTATTATGATCGAGTTGTTCTTCTTAGGTACATTTTTTCCTTTAAGAAAAATAAACAAAATATTATTCGGAAAAACTAGAACAGAAAAAAATTGCAGCACTTGCAATTTTTGAGAAAAGTTATAAAATATATATTATGTAGAAAAGTTATCTAATTATATAGAAAACTTATATAATTAGAAAAGAATTATGATTTTAAATTAGGATTTTAATAAAAGTTTTTATAACTTTTTACATTTTCTTATTTTTTGGTTAACGATTTACGTAGTGTTTTAGTTAAACATTACAACTGGAGTTTTTTTAAACACTAAATATTACAAGTAAAGAGTTTTTGTTGTTTAAGTTGAAACACTCTAATTAATATCTAATTAAACTAATTAAACTCTAATAAAAAAAATCTACTTTTAATCATTACCCAACTAAAACAAAAGAAAACATTTACGTGTAATAATCCACAAGTAAATGTTTTCTGTTGTTTTAGTTAATGATTAAAAGTAGAGTTTTTTTTTTAATGAAGGATCACAAGCAAAATCACAAGTAAACAGGTTTTGTTTTATTTTCAGTATGTACGTTAAAAAATAAAAATACACCTTCTGGATTACAATAGATCTCGACAAAATATTTTTTACAAACTTCACATTTTGGGATTCAACATTTTGCAAATTCAATATTGTAGTCCAGAAGGTATAAATATTGTCTCTGGAATTTTCCGGAAATCCCAAAAGTATAAATACATCAACTAAAAAGCCATTACCCCACCTGCTATCTATCACATTTCGCATGACGCGGATGGAGTGCTCTAGTGCAGGGGTCGCGGCGTTTGAAAAGGCTAGGGGTCCACATTGTGCCCAAATAAGATATCGGTGGGCCGCAGTTGTATAATAGTTTGTTAATTATTATACATCAACCCCAACAGAGGAATGAAACAAAACGGTCGCGGGCGGCAACCAGAAGGGTTGCCGACCACTGCTCCAGTGGACCATAATGGTTAATCATACTTCTGCAAGTTAGCCAATGTGGGTACATAGAATACCACGAAACATTCAACTATAAAAACTGGCCAAGTGCGAGTCCGACTCGCGCACGAAGGGTTCCGTACTATCATCTATAATAGACAAGTTTCTACATGTTTATTAAGATCGAGTAAAATATGCTAAAAAATTACGTTTTTTGTATGGGAGCCCCCTTTTAATATTTACTGTATTGTTATTTAACTATTTATTTTGAAAGGTAATATACAAGTAAATATTCTATGAAAATTTAAAGCGTCTACCTGTTACCGTTTTTAATATTGAGCAAACCCCCTTAATATTTTATTTTTGTTAATTTTTAGTATTTGTTGTTATAGCGGCAACGGAAATACATTATTTGTGATCAATTTCAGCTTTCTAGCTATCACGGTTACAGCCTGGCGACAGACAGACAGCGGAGGCTTAGTAATAGGGACCCGTTTAACCCTTTGGGTACGGAACCCTAAAAAAAGATAGTTTTAAACCTCCTTCGTTAAAGCTAGACAAGTATATCATGTTCCACCTAGATAGTCATCGACGCAGAGTAAACAAATGCTTGAAGCCGCCTAAATGCTTATTTAGTTTGTAGTTAATTACCTGCCCTTGAATTTGATGTGTGGCAAACGGATTGACGGCGACGGGCGACGACTGGTGGGGTAACGCGCTGTGTGGCGAACACCCGGGTGGACTGCGTCCCATACTTCCGCACGCGCCCGCGTACCCCAGCCCGCTCGGCGACTGCGTTAGCCATGTACTGCAAACGTTTAAACACCACTTAACACATGTGTTACTCCGAATAGCGAACGCTTCGAAGCAAGGCATAATTTTAAACAATGCTTTTAAGAACAAAGTCTCTACTTGAATAAATAAATATAATAAATCGGGTGGCCCATTCCTTTGAAGAACATTTTTAGGGTATCATTGTCATTCGATGTTCGATTCGATGTCATTCGAAGAGTAATTTAATAGTCACGATAAATCGTTACTTATTTGTGTGATTTTGTGTAATCTATTACTCAACTGAATAATACATACAATAATAATGATTACGTAAAAGAATTAACCCAAGAAAAAGATTACCAAAAAATTTAATCTAACCGACTAAACCTTTGACGTAATTTTCGTTGCAAATATAGATTCTTACTTCTTCAATATAGAACAATCTGTGACGCTTCAAATGCCAAGTGCTAAAAAGAATGTAGTGAATGAGCCAATGCTGCCAGTAACTAGCTTTTACAACTAAGGATCAGCAAGCGGTTAAGTCATTGAATGAAAACCGTACTTATTTAAAACGAAAACCTTGAACAGTCTCAGTCACCGCGGCCACAGATAAAGCGAACAAGCTCCGCCCATCCACCTGCCTTTGACCAATAACATCAGTGCCTCTAAACAATTGTTGCCCTTTATTCGAATCCATTATTATTTATTGTCTTGCTCAGTAACGTCATTACCTCTAATTTTATAGTTATCTACCTATGAGAAACCACACAATACATGCAGGATTATGTCACCATTAAAAGATGTAGGTAGTTGTATAATTTAGTTTCTTAGAAATTTATAAGTACACGTGGTGCAAAGTGTGGAATGTAAATTGCGATCTTTGTGCAGATGTCATTGTAAATGTTAAGCGAAAAAACCCTTTAAAAGAGGACAAATACTTAAATTCCTTAAATAATTACATTCGATCACCATTTTAAAGGACATACATAAAAGGTCTCCAATAGTTGCCGAACTTGCAAAAAAAAATATTTAAGCTTTAGGTTGGCTTGGTCGGTGATTTTAGTAAGAGACTGGTGCTGATTTGCTTTTCTTTAATCTTAAGGCTCAATTCACACGTACCACAACCACACCACAGCGACAACCACACCACAACGCCGCGATGTGGTCGGGCGTAAATGTATTGAAAATGAATATTACAATTCACACGCACCACATTTTGTGGTTGTTATCGACCACCTGTGTAATACGACTACATCGCAACCACATCGCGGCGGCAGCGCGGCGTCAGCGCGGCCACATCGCCACGACATGACGTCCACGCGCGCCTAGCTGGCGCCTGCGCTAACCACATCGACATTTTGTGGCTACCACAACGCAGCTGCAAAAAGCCGCTGCGACACTATTCACACGTAACCACATCTTGACCACATTTTGTCGCTGCGACGTGGTGTGGTTGTGGTACGTGTGAATTGACGCTAAGGTGTATATTACCAAACTTTTATAACTAGTGTAAATCTTTTAGCCATGGAATGTCGGTTTCTGAATTGAGTGAAGTCATCGGGTGGCGTAAGCTGGTGTTGGTTCAAGTTGTTTATATAGTGTTCGTTGTTCACAAACTTAACTAAATTTAAGTTAAATGCATCTTTCTCTTTCCTTTTCTTTAAGAAATGGAAAGAGAAAGATGCATTTTAGTTTAATCCTGTCAAATTAGACAGCGCCTGAAGAAAATTGACGTATATTTAGACGCCATGTTTTTAAATCACGTCTAAATTATCTATGGAGTGTCTAAATTTGACAGGACTTAACTAATATTTTATCTTCTGTCCTTTTCGGAAAGAGAAAGATGCACTTAACTTAAATTAAAGTTAGTTTGTGAATAAAAGAATCGGCACCAGTATGTTCGTTTATTTGGTTAAACGGCACTCATAGTAGGTACAGGTCTAATTTGGAAACATATTTTTGTATTGGATAGCACATTTATCGAGGAAGGCTATAGGTTTATATAAATAACATCACGTTATGACCTACAGGAGACGGGCAGTAACAAAGAAAATTGTAAAACCGCGCGGGACTTAATACTTATTAATAAATAATATAGGTAAATATGTGATAAACTAATATAATAATGTAGGTAAGTATATTTATTCAGTATAGTTTGAACAGTATAGTACAAAGTAGCTGATACCAAATCGGTCAAGACTTGCGATATCTCAAGTAAATTACATAAGATACACTATTTATCTAAAGGACAGCTACGTTTGATAAACTTTCAAAAGTTCGAATTTTCAACCAATTAAATATTCTCGCACTTATCAAATGTATTCTCCAGATCGCATATTGTTTATTATATTCAGGTTTACCAGTAGGTACTATCAGTGTTATCACCACTATTGTTATTAAGGTCACAGTTAGATACACCTGAATGTATTATTCAATGTTATTATGACATTCATTGATAACTGTCTAATTGAAACATTCAAGGAAATCGGAAATAAAATTCTTTAGCAACATATCAGTAAATTATTAGCATTTGTTTTGTAAACACTAGTACGAGAAACGTAAATATTTATTGTAATTAATATGTAATAATAATGTCATAGTGTTAACTTGCCCGTTTGAATTATAACATAAAGCGTTGTGAATAATTTTCAATACAAACGTTGATAAATGTTACGTATTTATGTAAAAAAAACGTCTCTTTAACGACAATTCCAATTTGTCCAGATAATTTGGACATGCCCTCGTAAATACTCAGAGTTTCGACGTTAATTACTTTTTACGATACTACTAATTCCGTTACATAAATATAAAACCTATTTTTATTAATATTCCGATGACTGTAATTGAAAGTCGTATACTTATTGGCAGTTCAAACTGTTTTCTTTATATTTAAGATAAATAATGGTAACACTCACGTGTCATATCGAGGGTAAGAAGGTGGATGATAAGGTGATCCGGATCCGAAATAATTCCTGGCCCCAAGAGGCAGAGGCTGCATGTGCGGTGGTACATGTTGGCCGACGTGTGCCACGTGATACCCGTCTCCAAATAGTGTTTTAGAGTAGGGGGTAGCACGAAATGGCCTCTTCATCCTCCGCCGTCGCCTGAAGTTCCCGTTTTCGAACATCTCTCCGCATTGAGGATCTATAACAATACTACGCTCACCACCCAAAAGTCTATAATCATGGGAACAGGAATATATCGCCAGCCATTCGCTTTTTAAGGTATGAAATATGAAATGACGGTGAATGATCGCATAGCTGTCAGCAGTCAGTCGCGTTATTGCAGATCACATAAAAGAGGCGAACAAAAGTTTTTTTTTAAACTTTGATCTTCGTGGCACTCAAATTTCATACATATTATATATATCATATAATAATTACAATTACTTAATGAAAATTGACATCCACGGAAACGGTCAAGGCATTTTTATTTTTAGTTTCAAAGTTAGTTGTAACTTACCGAGAGTCCAATAATTTCCCTTACGCTCACCACCACCTTCTCTTGGTACTTTTATGAAACATTCATTTAGACTTAAATTATGCCGAATTGAATTTTGCCACCCTTTCTTATTCTTCTCAAAAAATGGAAATTCCTTGGTGATGTAAGCGTAAATTTCACTAAGCGTAGCGCGTTTGGTTTGGCTATTTTGTATTGCCATCGTGATGAGGGCCACGTAAGAATACGGAGGCTTAGTAAGCGCTTGCGACGAAGGCGTCGTGGACTGCGGCTTCATTTCAGAATTCCCTGGGCTTGCTGGGGTCGTTGACTTAGATTTACTCTTTGTTTCGGTATTGCTAGACCATAAACAAAACAATAATGATTACGATTAAAAATTAAAAGCATTTAATATAGTTCGATGATTGGTTCCCAAATCTGCTTGCTTCTGAGGCAAGCGCCAAATCGCGCGACGAAAACGATTTCATATTTTTTCATTCACGTATTAGCTTGAAACCATTTATAAAGTTCAAAAGCTAAATTTCGCATTTGAGGAAAAATATATTCGACGATCTTTACATGAAATGGATGCACAAATAAGAAACATTATGGAATTAGTCCCAAAAAAAACTATAATATATTAAACGAACCTGTTGCTAGAATTGTTATCATCTCTTGGAAGTGTTGGTAATGAGAGGGTTTGGTATACTCGCGATAGCTCTTCTTCCCCTTTGACACTTTGCGAATTCGCTGTATCCGTATTGCTCTCCTGCAGACATATTCTACTGTCATACGGCGAACCTACACAAAAAGAAAAACAAAGATTTAAGAATGCGTTCTATCTAAGTAGTCCCTAATAAATTCGGACAACAATTTTAAGTCGATTCGTCGAGTCGAATTGGTTTAATGAAAAGACCCACTACCACATCGTTTGATTAATAACGTAATTTTTAACCCGTCGAACATAGTGCATAAATCTAAAAAAAAAAAATTCAAAAATCGCCAAACAGATTCTAGTTCGTTGTTGTTCATAAAGATAATAATATAATTACAGTAAGCTTAGGAAAAGATGTTCTAAAATCAAGTATTAAAAGCCAGCCAATGTGCACAATCCCTAATTGCTTACAAATGTTGAGTGCTAGCATGCAACAAAAGTTCTGTTTAAAGTACATACAATATACATTATTGTTATTATGTTGTAACATTTAACACTTCGAGATTTAGCCAATCTTACGCGTACGTGCCTCCCGATACGGGTTTCTTGGAATTCGTCGCTTAACGTTGTAGGTAGCTAAACATGCACACAACATACTTTTATAGGTACCTACATATGGCCATGGTAACATTGGTAACTAAGCTACTTATGTGGTTATTTTTTAGGATAACATGTTTTAAGCGTCGGCATAATTAGGGAATGAGGCACAGCCACATATACAGGACTGAACAGTATTTGGAAAGTAGGTAATAATTGTGGAGGGGTTTTGCATTTATATGTGGAAAACTAAATTTTAATTTAGAAGTAAAGGGTTGAAGGTAGCAAAATATAAAAGGTATTATTTCCACATTTTGCGTGTAGAAGAATGCGTCAGACAGACGCCGCACGCCGATGTAGTTGCATATCGGATTCGAGCCGAGCCGCGAACACCGCAAGGTATTGTGTCGCTTATAGAACAATGCGTCGTATTTATAAAACATTAAAAGCCGGCGTATCGTTCGTGAAATTAATAACAAATAACAATTGTGAAACGTTAGTTCGGGAGCAGTGCGAATTACCCATGCCGTTGAATAACTGGCTTCTGAATGTTCAACGAGTTGTGGGACTCATGCTTATCTCATCTATAAGGCAATAAAAACCCTGTTACACATGCCATTTATTAGACTATAATACTCAAAGCTTTCGTAAAGTGCCCATATTATCGTGCAAGCTTTTGATACTAAGCACTACAAATTGTACTATTTGGCTTGATCCTGACATCATTAATGTTTATATCATTAAATATAATAATAGTCGATTCTAGACAATATAGAACCATAACTTATTTGGCACCCAACTCAAAAATACTAATTACCTACTTAATTAATTCTAGCGGTGGATTACATAAAATATCCATAGTTGGCTTATCGCCACACCTGTAGCTGCGTTACATATTGCATTGATAGGGGTTTTGCTTTTCAGTTTGCTTTGTCAATGTCTTTTTTTACAGGTAACTCAATACGACTAACGATAAGACAGATTTTTAGGGTTCCATAGTTCACGTCTCGGAACCCTTATGGTTTTGTCATGTCCGTCCATCCAAACGTTACAATAGTAGAAAGATGAAACTATGCATGGATTTGCGTATTTAACAAATCGATAAGTGTTAAAATAAAATCACGAAAAATGGGTTACCTGCCCTACACGTGGGGATGTTTTTTTTTCTCTAGCCCACCCCATTGTGTGGGGATCATTCGAATGGTCTTGTAAAAACGTAGAGAAGGTTATTTTTTTAATTAGGTGTCCGTATACGTTATAGACGTTCATAGATTCGGGCTGTAATTTTTTTTTGTCTTTAATTTGCCATACATAATTTTTGGAACGAATTCTGTGAACACTAAATAAGCAGTTAGGTAGTGAAACATGTGGGGTCTTAAAACTTCTTTTCATATTATTATCTACATTCACTTTAAGTTATCATCTAAATAAGTGCATTAAACCCTGTTATATCTCCCCAAGATAGTCAATGCGGCTAAAAAAGTTAAAGCCTGGTCACGAAAATTATTATTTTTTTGCAATTATTTCGCAACCTTGGTCGGAGATCAATAGCGGTCATTATGAAATTGTATGTCGTGAAATTATTAAATTGAACCGTTTCCGGAGTAGAGCCCTAAGAAATCAAAAAAGGCCCGAGTCACACCGGAAAGGCAGCGGCCGCTGACGGCCGCTGGCAGCCTCGCGACCTTTTCAAGCTTTTCAAGCGATACTAGTCTTTTAAGTATGTAGTTAAAGTTTAAAATTATTACACACTGATGGGCCGCTGCCGGCCGCTGCCATTCCGGTGTGACTCGGGCCAAACAGATTGTTGAACAAGGGTTGTTAAGCAATCTGTTTTTGGATTTGAGGATGGAATACTTCGATGAGAGATCGCTGAGTAAATGGAATTGGTTCAGGACCATTCAGCAAAGCTTTGTCGCGTTACTGCGCGTTCAGATTACCTTTTAAACTTTGATGCCAGCCCATTACTATGTCACCGCCGGGCGAATGCCTGTTCTCGTTCGGAGAAGGCACGAGCATTGATCACCATGATTGCTCAAAGCAAATGGGTCTTTTACACCATTAACCAATAAATGGAAGACATAATTTCTATAAAATCTCTGCTAATTTAAGTCCTAAAAATCTGATTCAAATTCAGTTTGCTGTCAAATTCGCTTTTTAGATGCTTTGTAATCAATAAATAGCTAAGCAATTGAGTTGCTTACTTACTGACGTCATAAGGTGACATTGCCATACAAAATCTATGTGAGAATCTGGTTTTGACAGCTCATAAAATGTATGTCAATTGATGGTGTAAAATACCGTATTGGCGATTTAAGAATTATATTCATTACAAAAAAGTGAATATGAATTGAAGAAGTCATGTTAGTACTTGCCCAGCTTCTAGCACACAACCTGTGACATGAGATACATTTTTTGACAAATATTTTTTTAGACTCGTCGCTTTAAATTAAAGCATGGGGATTTTTTCCATAGTAAACTTCCCAATATATTTTATGAATAATCCCTTCGTGCAATCCATGGGTATAATAAATTAAAAAGCAGAAATGAAGTCTCAGATTTTATTTAGGTACTCCAAAATAGGTCTTCTATAAAGACCTTTTTCTCAGGAACCCACGGAATAAAGACGTAAGTTTATCAAATAAGGTCTGCAATTAATTGCAATTAATTGCCTTAAATAAAGATTCGATTAAATTTTTTGTGTTACCAATTAACATTTTAAATATTTTATAATGTTTTAGAATAGTGTAAAAATTACGGGTCAGAGCCCGTACGTCCCCTAAGATTCGCACCCTGTGCCCATTCGTCCCCTGGAACTTTTGAGGGGCCTATTCGCCCCCTGAAGAATATTTATTTTAATTCATTCTTCTAATATAAGTACATGTATATAGTCCTGGTACAGTCGCGCAGAAAAGGGTAAAATAAAAATATAATAATTCCTTAAATATCATGTTTAAGTATTTCAAATAAGATTAAGTTTAATAAAATGCCTCTAGGCTCTAGGCATAAAGTCAGTCTTCAAAATAATTAATCGATTCGTCGATCGATCGTTTTCTATTTACCACTTCACGTTACTGCGCGCCTAGTACTTTGCATTGATTAAGGTGATCTTGTGAGAAAATTAAGGAATACAGTGAATTTTAAATTTTCGTACATGACTACTTCACGTTACTGCGCGCCTAGTACTTTGAATTGATTAAGGTGATCTTGTGAGAAAATTAAAAACACAGTGAATTTTAGATTTTCGTACATGACTACTTCACGTTACTGCGCGCCTAGTACTTTTGTTCTCTTAAGTTTTCAATCATTAATACCCGTTTTTTAACAAGCCATTCGTAAAGAGACAATATTACATCGTAAGCCTATCGACAGGTTACATTATTATCATGACGGATTATCATTCATCGTAGCTCTTTTTTCAATGATCTGTTATGATTTATTAAATTAATTGCGTTAATAAACTGTTCACAAGTGTACTATGTTAACCGTTTTTAGGTAAAATATAGGTGATTTTATCTCAGGGGACCAATAGGCACCTGAATAGGTGCCGAATCTTTAACTTATATTGTGTATACATTAGAGGAGACGAACGGGTACCTTAAAAATAATATTTTTATTAAAATATTAATTGGTCCCCTACCAGGAGACCAACGGGCACCTATATAGGGGCCGAATCCACAACTTTTATGCTGGGGGACAAATCTTAGGGGACGTACGGGCTCTGACCCAAAATTACTAACAACATCAAAAGTCACGACTGTAGTTGCTTTATATTATTAAGACACTCCTCGCAAAGGAATCAAAACCTATAAGGTACTTTAGAATTCCTGCTGTTTTTTAAATTTTTAATTATTATGGACTCAAACTCAAAACTGTTTTATTCAAAAAACCATTTACAGGTAATTTCGAATCGTCAAGGTGTCAGGCTGCCAGAAAATTGAAGCTACTTGTTGCTAGTTCCAAACAGTAGGTCCCATGAAAAAGAAAATTTGGTTACACCATTCATTGTTGAATCTCATGAACTATGTGAGAACAACGTAACAAGTCTTAATGTTAAAACTAGTCTAAATAAGACTAGTAGTCCCCGCGGTTACAGTTTACACCCGAGATTCCTAAACATAACTAACTAAACCAATTATGCGATTAAATTATTCCTTTAATCTACTCAAACATAACAAAAGTAACCAATGTTCCGAATTTTAGTATTGTGTAGGTAGCCGTAATCAAGAAAATTTTACTAATCCCATTTTTTCCAACCATTACAAAAAAAAAATAAACAAATAGATATCTAGAACCTTTTACGTAGTTAGTTATATAAAAACAATGATAGCACGATTTCGTCACCGCTAATGCTCCAATCACCCACTATAGGAGTACCTATTAAAAAAAATTGGAGCCCTTATTTTAAGGTAGCAATTACTTTTGACTCTTATTTACCTTGAGGCAAGTAACATAATCCTTTAGCTCAATTAGCGACCTATCTGTATTCCAGGGATGGAAAACCTTGAGGCAGTTTTTATCAAACACCTGGTTACGAAAGAAAAGAAGACAGGTTGATTTGAAAATAAAACGTAAACAGCCATTAATCTTTAGTAAGATGTTTAGAATTGCTGAAAAAGAGTTTCGACATTGTTTGTAAATAACGCTAGTACATTTCTATACTAGCACATTTAAGTAATTTGTATGATTGAGTTAGTTATCTCCGCAATAATTCAGACTACACGACCTATATTTCCTTCCTAAATAATAAAAAAATATTTTCTGTGCTATTTGTATCCAATACTTTTTAACTTTTTTAATAAAGTGAACTTAAGTAAACTTTATTAAAAAAGTGAAAAAGTATAACCCCTACACCTACCTAGTAACCTAGCTATCTGCTTAATTGTAGAAATTTAAATTTTCAATTTTGTGTAATATATTTGTATGAATGTAAACTATTTCCAGTTCAGCTTATGTTTCCAATGAAAAGCAAACAAAGACATATTAAAAAGGTGGTAATGGTAGCCTTTGCGAGTTACGCTAAATAGTAGAACTCGAGCCTCCGGCGTTACTTAACGCGTCTACTGATAATGGCGTCGATACCCAACTCATACAAAAGGTAATTGTTCTCTCAAACAATAAAGTTTAATAACGTAAGGTTCTAGGTAAGGTGCGCATACGCATTGTGGGCCGCAGTAACACCCCGATGACGGGCAATCGGTGTTATAGCATAAAATAGCTATACACTAATCTGATGCTTTAGTTAGGTAACATAACAACATTACCACTATTTCTCAATTACTTGATCAGCAGCCATGCCCACCAGTCGGTCTCAACTAATTGAGTACCTAGGTAACAGGCCTGTTTTTATTTAAGTAATAGACATAAAATGACTAGCTTTGTTAAAGTCCTCTCCCTGATTTCTGCAAGCTATTATTTAAGCCTTCTCTGACCGTTTGCGGGTGTTTCTCATCTTTCAGATCTTAATATTACTGATAATTGTGCTCTGCCCACGACTTGTTCCTTCTACAGCTACGCTAACGGAACGTTTCGTATGCAAGTCCATCGGATGATGTCTCATCATAGACGACATCAAATATTGGATTTTATCACTCTTATTTCGAAATGTACGTTGATGATCTATAATTTCAAAGATTGTTAATTCTGTCTGATTGTTAAATCTATTACTACTGCATTAAAAGTACTGTATTATGCTTTGGTAAGAAGTAACATTGAATACTGTTCCATAGTGTGGTATCCTATGTATCAAAACAACATTCAGCGAATTGAAACAATGCAGAAGAAATTTATAAGAAGATTGTCTTTTATCTGCGGTATACGGCTTAGTGTGAAAGAATACAACGATAGGCTCGAGCATTTTAAAATGAAGTCTTTGCATTGGCGCAGAGACTATTTAGGATTAATATTCTTATATAAAATATTGAATTGTAGAATAGATTGTCCATCTCTGTTCTCTCTGTGTTCCAAGATCTTCAGCGAGGCTATTAAACTATACTCCATTCGCCCCTATAGTGTAAAAAAATGTGCCTACCTGTAATTTAAGAGTATACATTGACTGTTCATTGTCATATTTTTAAGATTGTTTGTATGTGTCTTAGTTGGTAAGCCTTTATAAATAAATAAATAAGAAACAAACAATCAACAATTAAAATATTGCATTACTATAGGACCCTATTAATACTATTAAGGAACTTTTATATCAACGATTTATTATAACTTACTTCTACTTTTATAATAGCTTTATTACTTTCTTATATACATATATTGTCCTACGCACCAGTATAACCATCATATTTACCACCACATCCTAAAATCAAGGCGCTGTACTTTTTATTGTAATCGGATTGAATTATGAACAGTTTGCAACAAGAGCACTGAGAGGTTAAGGGGACGCGACCCGAGCTGACGTCAGGGGCTTGAAGAGATCATTGCGCGCCCGCGCCCGCTAGATACGAACGATGTCGTTCTTTTAGATAAGCCCAATGCTTCACTTAATCACATGTTATTTTACTATTAGGTACATTTAACGGGTTAGCGACTATTCATCTAGTCTAGTTTTTATAAAACACAAATACAAAAATCTGCCAAATCATCAAACTAAAAACTAACCAAATATTTTATTCTAACAGCACGTAATTGTAACAAACGCTTTGTTTTTCATGGATGTCAGTTATTCCGGCGTAAAACTGTTGTTATAAATAAAAGAGGTACCTATTTTTATACCTATACGTTGAAACGGTAGGATTGCAATGATAAAGCCTCTATCGTAAATGAATTATCAGCACAAGTATAATCGATTTCTCTCGATGTCTAATCGATTTAGGTGTAAACTGTGTTAAAGGTGGCTCAACGCGACACATAAAAGCAAGAAGTACACGCTCATATTTGTACTGGATTCGACGCGGGCTACTTTACGACCACAATCAATGCTTCAGGATAGGGCTGCCTACTGCTGACTTCAAAAGCCTTGGTTGACACCTTAAGGCTTTTAGTGTTAGTTAAAACAATATATAATATTATATATATCATGAATAACTAGAAGTACATTTCACCTCTTTAGAAAACTTTTTGGCAGAACCTTTATACTTCACCGGAAGTATTGCTGTATTTATCTAAAAATTAGCTACATATAATAACAGATATTGACACTCAAGTTATTCAGCAAGGTCTAATGAAAACATAAAAAAATGTAGTTGAATGAAACCGCTCACGTCGTTCTTAAAATTATGGTGACCAAGGGGTATTAGATCCATGTTATACATATAAAAATAATGTAATTAACTATGGAAGTAGACAGTGAGCTAACTGTTTCCGGCATCAAGAGAAAGGGGAATGAATGTCATCATCGTAGATCCTGACACAAAACAAGAGATGTCAGATCGGAAGAAACCAAGAATGGTGCTGGATGAAAACAATATAGTGCTTAAAACTTTTTAACGAATAATAGTTATTATGTTGGCCAACATGAGAACTCCATACAACAAAAGTTAACAAGAAAAGAGGAACCGATTATGGCCAACCCCCTAAAAAGGTTTTGTTAGCATCCCATTATTTACCAGTATCCTATTCACTGTACCTTACATCGGCAAAAGGTAAAGAGCACTGGCACCAATATGCATAAAAATGTAGACGCAACTGAAAATTGACCGTCATTTCTCCATAGAACGGTAGATAATTTTTCCATAAAACGGAAGGTAATTTTTCCATAAAACGGTCGGTATTCCACAAAATGTGGGAAGAGGTAACAAAAGACAAAATGCCTAGAATACCAAAACTTTCAAATGGATGTTAAAAACTAATATGGCACAATGGGCCCATATTTCGACATGTTTGCAGCATTTAAGTTAAGACTTAACAAATCACGACTTGTACATGGCACAATGCCTATAACAAAGAAAAATCGAACATATACCTCTTTCCAGGTTCCAAAGTATGGATTGACCAGTGCTCACCACATTTTGACGGAAAATACCAGTTTTCCGTCAGAAAGAAAGTCCTACACAGTGCAGAGTTTGAGTCCCATGATAGCATTCCTGTGTATGATAAGGACTGGTGGCATAATAGAGGGACTTATACCGCAGCAGTCAAGAGAGTATGTTTTACATCTCTGCAATAGAAGATATAATAGAAATAACCAAAAACATCAATATTTCCTTCGAGCTGTCCACACTTATAAGCCTCATCGCCGAGACTGCACCGCCACTACACCGCCGTGCTTCCCTATTAACCCCCTCTCAGGGGCTCTAGATAACTTGTTGTTAGAAGAGGATACCTTAGAGTTACTTAAGTTCTTAACGTAACAGGATCAGGAGGTTGGTATTTGTACAACAACATGACACCAAAAGTTGCACTCAGAGATTTTGGTTTTCAGGGATTGGGGAACAGAATCTGCTGGACGAACTGCAAATATATTGCTGATCTGCCTACGCTGATTCTTATCACTAAATGATTTTGCATTTATAGGTAGTCCTAGTCCATCAAGCTAAGACCAAGTTATTCTCACAACGACTGTTAACTGATACGAAGTTGATACATACCAGGAACTACTGAAGATTCAATGTTTTGAAAAGAACATGGGAAAAGTTCTCAGGTGAAAAGAAGGCATTTGAATAAAGCAAGAATTCACACAACAGTATCAGTAGAGAAAAAAATGATAAAACTAGGTAATCAATTCAGGAGACGAATTAAAAGAACTAAAAGTTTGTTCAGGCTCTACATAAACGTTTCTGTAGAATAGTACAAAAAGGTTTATAAACTTTTGTAAGTTTTTATAACTAGGCCAAAAAGAGAAGATATATAACCTTCTCCAACTTAACCGTTCAGGATGTGCAAGCAAAGATTGTTCATGTTCCAGTCTCAACTTCTAGATCCTTCTCCTCAGCCGCTTCTCGCTCTTGGGAAGAGAAACTGGAATCTACCGGAACTTACTCCTGCCCATACGGGACAGTGTCAATTATTGAGAAGGGTACAAGTATTTTGGATCCGGGGGAGAAGCGATCTATCAATCCGAAGACCTTCATAAAAAATTTAGAACATATCATTTCAGGATGAAACCCATTAGGGTTTCATCATTCATAGGGCTGGTGATTATTAAGAAGGGGTCCGAAGTTGACAAACGAGATCTCTATTTCGAAATTATGGAGACTCTGAATGATGCCTCTTTATCAATGGAACGAGTTGAGGCAATACCCAATCAAGGAAAAAAAAATATAGCAAGAGGATTGTTTTACGAATATGTTTCTAAACTCTAGGAAAATATTATGCGCACTGTAAAATAATGAAATTCCTTGCCGGCTGTCCGCCGCCTGTGTTTCCAAATTCGATATAAAAATGAGCGATTATTGCGATTATTGTATGTATGTATAGTGATATTTAAATCAACAATGGACATCAACAAAAATATTTAATTAATGAATATGCAATATCCGTACATACATGCACTTTTGTGCGTAGTCGAAAGAACAGTACAGTCGGAGTAACGATACCAAAATAGACGCATTTTTCTTTAAATTAAGAAAACGAATGTTTTGTTTCAGCTTTTTTCGTGCTAAACGATAATTTCTAAATATTAATTATGGTTATGTACAATACTCAAACTGATATTATAACTCATTGTCAATTTTATAAGGCTATTTTATATATTTTTAATCATGAAAAAAAAGCGTTACCGCATCGCACGCGTTTTGATTTATGTATTTGTTTTATTTTAATTTGTTATGTATTCTCTTACAATTGATGTTAAGTAATCAAAAATACCTAGGAAATGTAATATATAATTTTAATGCTTCTTGTATTTATGTAAGTTTGACATTTTTAGTAAAATCACAAAAGTGAACAGCAGAATTAGTACCACATACTTCGTTTGTATCATATCAAAACATGCATATCACAATTTTCCACATATTAATAAATAGATTTAAATAAATAAACGTAAATGAAATCGTTGCGTAGGTCGATTATATGAGAAGACATATACTAATATTATAAAGAGGAAATCTTTTTTTGTATGTTTGTTTGTTTGATTGTAATGAATAGGCTCAAAAACTACAGGACCGATTTTAAAAATTCTTTCATCATTCGAAAGCTACATTGTCAACGAGTACACAAAATATCCAGAGCCCGAAATTTTACAAACGGTACGACGAAACTCCCAAACAAGCCTAACGTTCTCCTTTTTCAAAAAAATATGGTCTATTGACCATTTTCGAGTAGCTGTAACGTTAAATATACTCGAAGTTCCTCTTAATGCCCCGTTTAAATTTCCCACCTATACATTCAGCCTATACAAAGCTTCAGTTACTCCAGAGATTATTACTTTTTGAGAAAACTTTTGAAATGTAGAGAAATAAAGCTTTTTTAAAACTTTATTTATTATGGTAACTTTATTTAATATGCCCTTTTCAAAAAGCAGACAAATGTAATGTAATATTAGTTAACCTACACCGACTAGGAATTTGTATTGTAAAAAAGTAAAGTTTTGTCTGACAGTTTTTTCGATATCAATTTTAGTTTAGAAAATAATCACTTATTGGTTTTCCTATGAAAAGAGTAAATAAAATTATATCACTACCTGTCACAATATGAAAATTCTACACAAATATTTTTGGCAGCATGTTTTTACATTTTTTCTTTCACGTTGTTTAGTGTAGAGACATTTTCCAAATAAATGTACTTTAATGCTGTAGCATTATGTTGCACTGGGTAGGCAAGGCGGTATGGTGCAGGGTCTAGTGGACTCGCCTACTAAAAAACTGGCCCCTGGGCGAGATGTCCGCTTTTTAAAATGTACTTGAGCATATTCGCCTGCAAAGTAATATGCTGTATAAATACTTGTCATTTGACTTTCTGATTTGCAGATTTATCTGATACTAGCTTTTGCCCGCGGCTTCGCTCGCGTTAGACACGTTTTACAGACAGAATACTTGATTCATTCACTCTATGTACTCGTATAAAACTGAATCTGCGACTTATCTGTTTTGATGTGTTTTTTTGTATTTAAAATCAACTATATGTTGATAATGAGTTAGCGAGTTTTTATACTACTACTGCTATTTGGTTAATTCAGCCAACAATGTAGTATAAAAACATTATAATTATCAAAGTGTAATACGAGATTTATTTCAGTAGATCCTCGGGCCATGAATTGATTTAGGGGGAGAATTCTAATCCGACGACTTTCTGTTAGGAAGACAAAACTTGACTTTTACACGTCGGTGATAGGTACGACGTTACGTTGTTGTCTACAAGATAAAAAATATAACTATACATAGTCAATGCGAGCACTACCTACCAGTTGTTGCACAATGATCTCATACATAGAGTATAGCAAGGAACAGAAAGCTGTGAGTATAATGTAAACATATTTTGTACCTACCCATTATTATAAACATGAACACACGTATGACGTGTCATTATGTAACTAAGAATGAATCTATGGTTCGAGACCTGGTAAAACGGAGAAATACTGAACCTCTTTTCACTAGTTATATTATATAGTCGTGGTCAACTAATTAGGGATATTGATACAATATTAACATTTAGTTTCTATTTTGCGTAATATATATATTTATATATATATATATATAATTTTCCTCGAAACGTTTGCTCAAAATTCAATCAATCCATACTAATATTATAAATGGGAAAGTCTGTCTGTTTGTCTGTCTGTCTGTTTGTCTTTCTTTCACGGCAAAACGGAGCGATGAATTGACGTGATTTTTTGAGTGGAGATAGTTGAAAGGATGGAGAGTAACATAGGCTACTTTTTGTCTCTTTCTATCGCGAGCGAAGCCGCGGGCAAAAGCTAGTATTTTAATAAATAGACATAGTTATTACAAGAATGGATATTTGATAAAATAAATCTTCATCAAAGTTCAACATACTTTTTATTCTATTGGAACCCTGGACAACTAATTAGGTACACTTAAGAAAACGTTTGAAACAATAACACAGAAAGTAATAAAATAAAAAATATATACATTTATTGAGTGCATCGTTTTGCAATTTAAATCAATAACCGGTGTGATTATCATTGTTGGCGATAATCATTTGACAACGGTGTGGCATCGATGTAATTAATTTGTTACATGTTTCTTTACTGATGCTGTTCCAGGCGTCTGTAAAGCTGTCGCAGAGATGGTTTATTACGAGATCTCTATTGGTGACTTTTTTTTACTTCATATATCACAGGTGTTCCAGCCGATTCAGATCTGGACTATTGGCAGGCCAAACTATAACCGATACCAGCTCATCAGACAGAAACGATCGTACCGACAGAGTATGTTTAGGGTTGTTATCGTGTTGAAATCGTCCATGTAATAGGAAGGGTTTCATTCGCATACGGCAGCATAATTTCTCTTAATATTTCTCTATATTGAATCTGATCAGTGTCTTCTTTTTTTTTATAGGTCCCACCCCGTGTCCAGAGAAATAACCCCATACCTTATTATTTCCTCCTTCATGCTTTACTTGCTATAAAGTGTACTTTAGATCAAATTCTGCATTTTTAGGACGACGTACGTGTCTGCCGTCTGATGATATGAGATTTATTTTTGTTTCGTCCTAAAATAAGAACTTTTTTTCCATCCATACTAATTTATAAATGGGAAAGTGTGTCTGTCTGTCTGTCTGTATGTTTGTCTTTCTTTCACGGCAAAACGGAGCGACGAATTGACGTGATTTTTAAGTGGAGATAGTTGAATGGATGGATCATAGGCTACTTTTTGTCTCTTTCTAACGCGAGCAAAGCCGCGGGCAAAGGCTAGTTGAGTATATATTTTTCAGTAATGGAACTTTTCGGGCTACCCTGCCGAACAGCTTGGCGTCGGCTAATCGTCGTCGAATAGTTCTTGCAAATATTCCCGCGGCTGGTTCTGGTCCGAATGCCTCTCCTTAAAGTAACACAGAACCCTTATAGGGGTCTTTTTTGCTGCGATAACAATTCTCCGGTATTCTTGTGGAGCCGCGTGAAGCTAGATCTTTTCTTTCGAGGTACTCTTTTAATAGTTTTGCAGGTTTTAAAATATTGCACAGCGTTAAAAACCATCCCTTTGGTTCAATTTAAATGGTTTGCTATTTGACGATATGGCCATTTACGTAAGTACAAATTAATATTACTTTTCGCAATGTTTCAACACAACTCTTATTGCGACCCATGTGTAATTTTTAAATTATAACCATAATAATAAAAAATGTATTTATTATTTTTATAAAAAAATGTTTTTTATTATGAAATATCTTTTATTTTTTTAAATATGTAAAAAATATGTATAACAAAGAATGCTGAGAAAAAAATGTATGGAATATATTAAAGAATACCACCAAAACTAATTCCAAAAATAAAAAATTAAAACTTTGTTTTAATTCGAATATTCGAACGCTATCTTTTATTGTTGTCTCTAATTAGATGGCCAGGCAGCAAACAGGCGACATCGACAGTTGTTTTTAAATAAACTATTACACATAACACATATTTTGCTATATCTATCTTACTATCGGGGATATCGGACAAAGCAGTGCAATTTATTTTTCTACATAAGAAGAAAAATACTGATTTGGTAGTGTCGCGATTGTTCAAACCTGTTTAGTATTTTACTTTTATAGACAAAAAAACCCACTGATTTAAGTAAAGGTATTTTTAAAAGACAACCAAAAAGCTTATATTTATTTTAAACCACTACTCTAGACTCTGCAAGCGTCGGACATTGGTCTGATACGACAATTAAAAATAAAGAATGATGAACAAGAAACAATGAACCCTCATTGGATTATTAAGATCCCGCCAGCCAGTTACCTAATTCTTTTCTATGAGAAAAACGCACCGTAAATAGTGCGTCACGTAAGTATTATAGTATAGCTGACTAATAAAATATTAATAAAATATCAACTAATATTACTTGATGCCTTAGTAATTCAAACAGTGTGATCAAAGGCAATAATTATCTGTTTTTTTATAAAGAAGAAAGTCGTCTTTTCTTAACCCTGCAGATTTATTATTATAACTACCTTTTAAAACCAACTAACTTTTAAAACAAAACCTACTGTAACAAGCGAGTGCATACTGACGCAAGTCGACTTTAATTTCAAACTTCAAGGATCCTTGGTTAGCTCCCTGAAAATAGCCCGAGTTTTTAGTACGGAGAGCTGCGCGACCGGACGGCATTAATGACTTAGCAATTTACTCCTCAAATCAAATCCTACTGGTTGGTACGTTATTTCAGTGCAAGGCGATTAAATCTATCAATGAATTTCCGGCAGCGGGCGCTTGACACTTTTAATATCGCCAATCAACCCGAGACCGTTCTGAATGAACAATACTGGCTGGGTCGTAAATTAAATATTCCTAAGTTCGTACCAACACAACAAACGTTTGAAGTGGTACGACGTTGAACCACAGTAAGTTGAAACGCAACAAGTCCTTACAATAAGGGCATTATGTAAATTATTTAGGCTTGTATGAATAAAATGGTCTGTGATAGATGTAGCACTCAAACAGTAACATAATAATAAGTGACCTAGTAAATTATTCGCTACGTCATAATTAAAAAGCCTAATAAAATGCTGGAGGTATTACTAGCAAAAAGCAAAAGTGTAATTTGGTTTCCTTAATGTTACTCTTCATTCAATACTCACTTACGCCAGATATCCGACCAATTAAAATATGATATGCGATTCGTTCTTCTTCGTAAGGATATCGGATGCGTAGCCTGAAGGCAAGTGATCCCAATTACCCACAACCCCTTTGTTTAATCCATTTACACAATTAATTACTTCGAGAAAAAACGGAACTGTCCGTAGTATTGAGAAATATGTGAAAAAATACTATGAATGTAGATTGAGAGAAATGTAAATTATGTGGGATAATGGTAACGTATAGGTAACTTACATTATAGAAAAAATCCACTTAACTATGTCAATAACGGCACGGCTCGGGCTGACACATTTCATAATGATGAGTTGGCCATCTATGTTCATAACTATAGGCAAGATTCTGTGTTTATAACTACAGGCAAGATTTATTTCATTATCTAGATAATTGTACATCTGAACTAGAACAGAATAAAGAACTGACTATTTTATATGTTTCCTTTTAAAAAAACTAGACTAAAAACTAATCAGAAAAATATTTTTTCCCTATTATATTTATACAGGATAAATTAACTTTCAAGTTGCCTGTTTGTAATATCAATATTGCAGCTATATTTATACCGCCTCCTACCAATATAACACATTTTTTTATTTTTGTTCTGTATAATCACCGGCCGGACCGAGTTTGACGGGACTTTCACAGACCGATTTGGACGGAACTTCCACAGACCAATTTTGACGAGACTTTTACAAACCGATTTTGACGAGACTATTACAAACCGATTTTGACGAGACTTATACAAACCGATTTTGAAGGGACTGATACAAACCGATTTAGAAGGGACTTTCACAGGTAGATATCTGAGGAGTAACTAGAACTAGGACTATAAATTCGAGAAAAAAATGTGGTTATAAAAAGTTAAAAATTCTTTAAATAAATTGGTGCCACCCCTAGTTCCTGAGAAGGAAACTACGAGTGCGACCGTTTTGTTTGAAATTTTTATTTGTATATCTCCATATTTGTGGATAATTTAAAAATTCAATTAGTGGCTCTGCTGACTCATATTAGACTTAAGGCGAAAAACCCAAGTCAAATTGGTGGATATTTGTTTAGCAGCTAAGGAATATCTTTATACGTAGTATAGTAAAACTGTTTCGCCTAATATAGCCCTGGAAAGAAGACAAGGAAGGGTACCTACAGAAGGTCTCCCTTTTTATAATTCTTATATAGGACGCTCAACACCGAATATTTGCACGAAGGAATCGAAACAATTTCTTACGAGCCCATTTTTAAGTAGGCCTGTTTCGACTGAAGTTACAGTAAACGCTACTTAGCCGTTAAACTAAATACAGCTAGTGACGCTACTTAGCTGTATTTAGTTTTAAGGTTGTAGTAAATAAGTTTTTTATTTGTAGCGCACATTGCGCGAATAAATTGTCTTTCTTTCTTTCTTCTTTCTTTCTAAACCTTCAGCGACAAATATACATAACCTTCTTGAAGATAATATATTTTTTATTTTCGTTGTGGGATCAAAGTGCAAGTCAGCTTTTATTAAATACTAGCTGTTCCTCGCGGTTTCACCCGCGTCACGTTAGGTTTTTAGTTACTGCTTCGCTCCTGTGGGACATAGCGTAATATTATACAGCCTATGTTACTCGGGGATAATGTAGTTTTCTAATGAAATAAGATTTTATGAAATCGGTCCAGTAGTTTTCGTTACATACAAAAATACAAATCTTACCTCTTTATAATATTAGTAAAGACTAGTACAGATTTCCCAGCGGTTAATTGAAATTATTCGTGCACACTTTTATTTTGGTCCTGGACTCCTGGCAATAGTGTCAGATTTTTACTTTCTACTAGTCATCAGCAGCAGAAGTCAACAACAATAGTAGTGAACAGTAATTATCATCCATACTAATATTAAATGGGAAAGTGTGTCTGTCTGTCTGTCTGTTTGTTTGTCTTTCTTTCACGGCAAAACGGAGCGACGAATTGACGTGATTTTTTAAGTGGAGATCGTTGAAGGGATGGAGAGTAACATAGGCTACTTTTTGTCTCTTTCTAACGCGAGCGAAGCCGCGGGCAGGAGCTAGTAATGTATAAATGCATTTATTAGGGTTTCGTGTTTAACAAGGAACCCTAAATGTCGCCATGTCCATCTGTCTATGCCTCTGTCCATCCAACTACGCTAAGCTGTAAGGCCGTGATAACATCCCGCCCACGAAAAAACTCGCCCATAAAAATAGAGCATCATAATTTTAATTGAACTAGTGTTTTTTTTTTTTAATATTTACTAACCTGTGTGATGTAAACTGACTGAGCAAAGGTTCGTAGAAGCAGCCAATGAATATGAAGGTTCATCTTTTGGCTTCAGCAACTCGTGTGTAGACACCGCATGTATTGACAGCTCCTATTATAAAAAAAAATAAACAACATTCAATTATCAAGTAAAACATAATATATATTACAATAACAATAAATATAACGACTATTTCATATTAGTGCTGGACACAAATTGTAGCACACACTAAACTGCGAAATTTTTAGACAAACAGGACTAACATCGAAAATTCTATAATTATTTGTTTTCTAACGGTTTGACAGCTCCTTTTATAAAAAATAAACAACTTTCAAATATCAAGTAAAACATTATATTACAATAACAATAAATCAACGACTATTTCATGTTAGCGCTGAACACAATTTGTAATATATTGCACACATAAACAGCGAAGTTTTTAGACAAACAGGACTAAAATCGAAAATTCAATAATGATTTGTTTATCAATGGTGTTGTTGCTAATAAACTTATATGACATATATTGAAATGTTACGGAATTGCTTCACGACCTGTTATTTAAACAACAATAATAATGACAACTAGAACTTTAAAAGCGCTAGCTATAGCACCCATTTAAATTACTAAAGACTTTCAACAATTTTACTATTGATTGATTGATCTGTCGAGTTTGATATTGGCTGATTTCTTTTATTGCTTTACTTCAACCCAAAAAGAAACTCAAATGTGAAAAGCGTTTTCAGAGATGTAGAAGACCAACAAATTTTTTATGAGTTTTTTTTATCCATATTTGAATTAGGAATATATGGTCGTACTACGATTAAAAATAAAATCAAAAGCTGGTATTCAGACAATGCGTCAATGCGTCAATGCGTCAAGAAAAATGTATCCCACCAAAAACATTTCATGTATAGTGTTGCCAAGACAAGCACATAAGGTTTGCCCTGTTAAAAATATATCAGATCTCATGTAGAGCCAAGCTTCTGTATCTACACGGCCTAAATCTACCAACCCCAACTTAACAAATTTCACATAGTAGTGTGTTTACCGTTTTCAAATAACATCCTCGGACAAATATCGAAGGATGGCCAGCAAAAATCAAATCTTATTTATGAAAAAATAATTATACATAATTATATTATTTTCTGAAATGACTCTTAAATGGCTGGTATGATTTTTATAAAAAGGAGTCTTCATATTAGCTATTAGCCCGTACACAATCTTGCAGGACCCGATCCTTCACGGACATGTGAATCGCGTACCTATTGTACAAGCTGTGCACACCCTTAAAACAAGAACACACACACACACATACTTTCAATTTTTGCGTTTCGTGTCTTACGGCTGAAAATATTAAAGATGCTTGTGGTTTTCTTTGAAACGGTGAAATAGCTTAATTGTTTGATGGTCTATAAATATATTTTTTTACTCTAGCTGCAACTGTATTCCTACATCACATAATATAGGCATAAACATAGATCGTCCACTGTATTTATCTTTAAACGTCGGAAATATTTTTATTTAATCTTCTCACCCTGGATATAAACAGTATTTTTGTCAGAATAATGGAACTGTAAGATCATTTATTTTAGAAATTCTCATGCACTTCAGACTTATACATGTTTTAATTTCAATAGTCATAAACAAAAGTACAAAGACACCTAAAATATGTCTATTGGATCAAATAAATTTGAACCTAGTAGTGGTTTGCTTTTCACTCTTATTTTTTCTAGTTTTGTACTAAAAACAATACTCTAGTCCAGCAGATTTGATGTTTAATTTTTGAATCAAAAGAAAAACCTTTGGCACCGTGTGGATACAAAACTGTAAAACTTAACAATCAGTCAACGGGCAGCAAACTAAAATCATGCGTTTTCTAATCATTAATCGAGGAAATTTTTGATGTCAATACCAAACAACGACATATAAAACGATAGATATCGGATATTAATAAAAAACAAACAGCGGTAACGTATATTCAAGCGCCACACAAAATTACAATCATCCTCTCCCGAGCCTTTTTCCCAACTATGTTGGGGTCGGCTTCCAGCCTAACCCGCTGGCTTATTACATATGAACCAGCAATCAGCAATATTTGCGCAGTGATCGCGCGGTAACGCCACTAAAAATCGTATTATGTATGAACCAATTGCTAATCGCTCGCTGATTGTTCTAATGCACTTATTGCTACGATGACGATAAAGTAGTAATATCGCTGGAACTAATTAAATATCACCTTTAACAAAAAAACTTTGCTCTTAAAAACCACACTAAATACGAAACCACCAAACGAAAAATGCATATTTTAGAAAGAAAGAAAGAAAAATTTATTTGTCAGAATGTAGTTACAAATAGTTAACTGATTGCTCCACAGAGGCAGCACTATCGCTAGATTGCTATTTGACTTGACGTATTTTGAATTGACGTTTGAGAAGCAAATATTGCTAAATTATCGCGATCGCTCGGCTTTTGCAAGATACGTAATCCCGGTGCGGATTCAGCTGAATACCAGTGTTTAACGTGGAGCGACTGCCTATCAGACCTCCACAACCCAGTAACTAGGGGACACGATATCTCTTGGTTAGACTGGTCAGACTTTCTGGCTTACCCGTAGCGACTGTCAAAGTTCTACGAATAACAATCGGGACCAACAGCTAAACGTGCTTTCCGAGGCACGGGATGTCAATGATGTCCAAGATAAACTTTAGAAAGTACACATGAATTGAAAAAGTCACATTGGTACTTGCCCGGATTCGAACCCACAACCTCGTACACGAAAAGCGGGTGCGCCTTATCTACTAGGCCATCACAACAATCACAAAAACATTCTCAAAAACGTTCTCGGAGATCAAATTTAATTAAAATATGTGTTATTTAATCGAGAATAATTTCCATCCTCTCTATTATTTGAGAGCATAAGTACATTCCTATTAATTTTCGATTTTAACATACCTCCCATCCTAGGTTACATATCCGTTCATTTCAATCGACAATTCCATAAAACTGCTCAAGTGCCCATACAGAAATGTCCTTCAATGATTTTTTAACGTAGGTACTAATATCCACGAACAAATTAGCATCCATCGCATAAACACGTGCTTACTATATTTTTCTAATTTTAATATTAAATCGAATCCCGAAGAGATGGCCAATAAATATTCTACAATATCTATTTTTAAATACGTAGGATGCTTTCTCCGATCTTGAATGAACGAGTCGACCCTCCTCGTAATGTCTTTGCTTGTTACGTCGGGGTACAAAGCATAAGCGAACAGCGCGACTATTAACTACTCGCATAAACAAACTTTTCAAGATTATAGGAATTCCTTATTTGAAAGCTCTCCCTCTTCAGTACTCACAGAATATATGGAACAAAAATACAAAAACGTGAAACAATATTGTATTTTCTGCTATATTGTATACTAGCTTTTGCCCGCGACTTCGTCCGCGTGTAATAATAGTTCCCGTTCCCGGGGGATTTCCGGGATGAAAACGTCCTATGTCCTTTTTCGGGTCCCCTTTCTACATCTGTACCAAATTTCATTCAAATCGGTTCAGTGGTTAAGGCGTGAAGAAGAGAGAGACAGACAGACAGAGTTACTTTTGCATTTATAATATTAATACGGAAGTACGGATTCATTAGATGATTTCCCACTCCCCAAAAAAAAGTACGGATTTTAAATGCTATTTTTTTTATTCAGGACTTTCTGTTTAAAACTGCTTGCAATTTTTTTCTTATATATTCTTCATTATCGTTACTTTATCCTTCTTCAGACATCACTCTCAATTTAAAATTGTATATACGTACTATTAATTATCCAATGCGTTATCTATTATTAAAATAAGATAAATGGCGTGTAAAAGAGTTATTTTTAACCAATTTAAAAATAAATATAATTTAACATTTTTATATGATATTGGGAATGTTGAAAATAAACATTTATGATTATGATAATGATTAATGAATTTTGAAAACCGGGCTTTAAGAGAAAAACGTTAAGTACCGCTGTCGTCACTTACACGGTTACCAGCAGTTACGTAGGCAGGCAAAAAATTTAGTTAAGTTTATTTGGTACTGTTAATAATTTATTTCAGTATGTTTTAGTATAAAACTTCTACAAAACTGTCGCTTTTAATTTTTAAAGATTATACGATAACTCAATTTGTAAGTAATACTAATATACAATTAATGGATACTTGTTTATCATCGCTCGTCGCCTATAAAGTGTGCCCAAGCGTTAGCTTTTTGACAGTGTCAGCTATATCCGAGCTGATTTGTTCGCAACAGCTGCGTGAGCGCACCTATTAACCGCTGATACATGTTTGTCAGCCGGCTATTAGGGTGAAAGAGATAAAATTTCGGAATCATCTATATAAGAGCGAGATCGATTCATTTCTCCAATTCACGACCAATATTTATTTGCTGCATCGTGACACTCGAGAAAAATTCCTGTACCAAAAAATTAGAATCGGAATATAAATGCGAGATTTCCACTGGCAGGCCATTTTTCTTGTTACTATATAAAGAAATATTGGTCAAGGAATGAAAGTTTTTGTCAAACCAACGGCATTATAACCTATTGTAAAATTTGTTAAATACATACTACTTGAGAATGTATTGTTCTAAGGGGTTAGAGTAAACATAAACATTTTTGAAATGTTACGAGAGAGAAGTTTTATTGCATAAGAAAATTTATGGATCCCACTGGTATAGCATCACAAACAATATCACAAAGACATATATTACGTGTTCACTGTTTTAAGAAAAAATATGTTCTTGGCTGGATATCAACCAAAAATATTTTGTCAATGCTCTGTTAGTTAATCAACGTTAGTTTATCAACATTTCAAGAAGAGATGGCTATTACCTACATTGTACATCGTTTGGGGATTTCTAAACATACAAGCCATGCCATACTACGAATGGTACTTACATTAACTAGGTAATATTAACGGATTAAAATAAAGTAGCATAATATTATTTATCACTAGCTTTTGCCCGCGGCTTCGCTCGCGTTAGAAAGAGACAAAAAGTAGCCTGTGTTACTCTCCATCCCTTCAACTATCTCCACTTAAAGAATCACGTCAATTCGTCGCTCCGTTTTGCCGTGAAAGAAAGACAAACAGACAGACAGACAGACACACTTTCCCATTTATAATATTAGTATGAATGGATAGGAAATCATCAAATGACTTCTCCCGCCCCTGAAGAGGGAAGGAGGGTCAGACTTTTACTGACTAAAATCCAATAATGTCCCTTCGGTTACCCTTATATATTCCGGGGCCGCGGTAACTATTAGAAGCATCGACACGCCCTCGACACGGGTCTGGTCCTAGTCGGGCGGCCAGCTACCTACCGCTCGCCTTCCGCAGGCCCACGCCTCCAGTGGCCATCATCTTGCGACTCTGGACAACTAAGCCTGGGTCTCTGTCCGGGGCGTGAAGCTTGACGCTGCCTCACGCGCCCCGCCGCTTTCGTCTCCAGCGTGTCTGCTTCGCAGGAGGCGACGGCTTCCTATTCAGTCTCGCCCCGAAGCATGGCCTGAACCAGCGCCGATCGCCTCTGCAACGACACGGTGGTGGTTCGCCCAAGCGGGGCCTACCTCCACCGTATGCTACACCTTGTCACGCAGGCGTCACTTCCGCCCGAATCCGACATAGGAACCTCCCGAAATGTCCGTGTGCGGTGAGGACCTGTGTCGGGCGATATGTGAGAGTGTCGAGGCGTCATTCCAGCCACTCCTCAAAGAGGGATGACCAGCACTGAGATGCGACAGTCGCAGTCTCCATGAGATCCCGCCGGAGCTCTGTGTGCCGAGTGTGTACTGTGAGTTTCGCCCCAGCGTTGCACTTCCACGCGCCACTATGCGTGGTACCCACACCGGTATGCCGGCAAGAATCAGGCAGGCAGGAGATCTTGCGGTATCCATGCACCATCCGAATGGCCATAACCTTCTAGGACGCCCTGAGTAGCCAGGCCGGGTTGGGCGCCTACACCGGAGCCCCGTAGAGGGCCCGCGTACCCTCGTTATGATAGACTTTTGGTTACTGATCGGCTTTTGGTTACTATAGGACAATATTATTGTGTTATTCTGATTTAATCATCATCATCTTCCTAGCCTTTTCCCAAATTTTTCGCTAATAAGCAGTTTCTATTACATACTATCATTTATATTGCTTGCTGCGGAGTAATATTAAAACTGTGAATATCTCCGAAGATATTTTTTGAAATTATAAATGACTTCCGCACAATGAAAATTACGCTAGGGGGCATTTTGCGTTTTAGTAATTTTATATTATCTCCGGAACTTTATGACCAATTGACATACTGTAAATGGCAAATCTTATCTGTATGATGTCCTTGTGATACTGAAATAATTTATTGTCATAAGAATTAATATTTTGTTGCTCAAATAATCAACCAAACGTAAGTATGCCGAAAAATCATTTTTTTAATGCAATAAAAGAAGTATAAAAGATAAAATATAAAAGATAGAGATATGGTATCGCGGACTTTTTTGTAGAAATAATTAAGACAAACCAAGTTGCCATACATTGTTTTTAATTTTAAGCAACTGATTAGGCAGCGCACGCAAATAATTCTGTTTTATGAGGTATTTTTTTCCGACTTGCTAGACAAAAGTTGCAATAGCTCGGTTAATGTACATGTTATAAAAATATTTATTTATAGCCTATAGCACTCAGGAATAATGTAGCTTTCTGCCAGTGAAAAAATTTTTGGAATTGGTTCATTAGTTCCAGAGATTACCCCAAACATACAAACTTACAAACTTACAAACATACAAACTTACAAACTTACAAATTTTACCTCTTTATAATATTAGTATAGATTTAGCTAATCATTATTACTATTATGATAACTGATATATTTTAACTAGATAGCATTTTGAACTTTAGATTTTAATTTGAACCTAAGTGAATAGAAATACCTAAATAGATTGCACAAGTGTAATTTGGTTTACCTTGCTCTAGTTAACAATGAAAACCCTGAGAAAAATTAAAGTTACTGTTGATTATTTTGCTTCTTTAAAAAGGACTTCTCTTTATCCCTTTACCCGTGAACCTTCGTCTTTAAATAAACAAATAACGATTTTTTTTTTTCAATTAAAACTATGATAAAAAATGTCTGCTTACTTCGAAGATAGTGACGAGACGACACAGTGAATCGCAGGGTGGGATTAAACGAAAATAGCATGGTAATTAATGGGCGTTTCCAAGCCCACAATCTCAAAATGAGTCGCATTACGAGAATTCCATCTTATCATAACATAATAAAGTCATCGAATATAATATTCAGATTTAAGATATAAAAAAATTGCTGGGCAACGCAAATTATGTTATTGAAAGCTACCAACGAACAGTTAATAGCTGAACGCTCGAGATTGACTCAGTTTGAGTTCGCATAGATCTAATAGCCAATTTGATTAAAGATGAAATTGGTATCTCTAATAGTGATTTAGTATACCTAAGAGTCCATTTGACAAATTATGTAATAGTCAGGTAGCGGTTAATAGACAGATTTATATATAAAGAAAGATCAGGATTTCCAAATTTTGTAGATACCTAGTATGTGTATTTTCTATTTTTTTATTGAAATAATATATAAATTTAGTGCGTGTTTGTAATTAAACTGCTCCTAAACGACCTATTTCAATTATTTTTTGTGGGCGTTTAAATGAATTTGGTAATGGTTTAGATTCACAAATGGATACCACCTTTTTTCAGTGTAAGAATTTGTAATTTGAAAATGGGCGGGCGAAGCTGTTTGGGCCATTTGTATGGTCGGGTAGCCTTATAATTATTATTATATATCTGTTCTTTTGGCATTTCTTTTTATTTCTCTACCTCCTCCTGTTCACCTAGTACTCTAGTACCCTACGGTTTCAGGAGGGCTACTTCAGGAACCTACCCGCGTGGTTGTTTGCGTGAACAATACACCACCTTTACATTACAATTGATCTGCACTCTACTGTTGCTTATTTCTATTTCAAACTTTAGTTAGAAAAACTTGAGAAAATGTTAAGAATAATAAAAACCCAACAGAATAACGTAAAGGAAAATTAATTAATAATCATTAAAGCCAAACCAAGGTAAAACTATTTCATTGTAATTAGTTAAAGTAAAATAAAATCTGACCATACACAATGTATGTCGGCAAAAAGTAAAAAGCACCGAAACAAACACGATAAAAAAGACTGAGAAGACTTCATTTAATGTAAATTATAAGGGTAAATACTACTCAGTTCCTAGCGAGGATGTCACAAAACTTTGGAAAGCAACCCTATTGGAAAACAGCTTGGAGTACAAAGATTTTAGTACGGTGGAGGCAAAGAATTCCCGTACCGTATCTAGATATGTATTACTCCTACGCTTTAAGGGTGAGTGAATTAAGACTTGGCCATAATAACATACGTAACGAAAATCGACGGAGTACATAAAAGCTTTCCCGTGGCTAAATACGGGGTGTCTGGGGCACACCACGTGCTATTGGAGGGTGCATCGTTCCCGCCAGAGCGCAGATCGTCCATCGTGCAGAGCATAGGGCCGATGACTGCGTGGCTCTGCATGATAAGAAGCGAAGGCATTTACCGTCGCAAATACGCCATGGTCGTGAAGCGTGCTATGTCCCACGTACCATGCATAGACGACATCATAGGAGCTTACTAAAAATACGAAACAAGCTTCTGAAATTTCGGCGCTGACGACCTTGAGTCTTTTCTTACGTCTGGTCCTCGTCTGGAAAAAATTCTGCGAATTTTTAGCACCTGGGTGCGTGGGTGGCTTGTATACGTACAAAATGGCTTAAAATGTCAAAAAGTCATTATTTATTAGCGGTTCCATGGAAGGAGATGGCCGCACAAATTGTCTTTCATGGGATATTCGGGACGTATAAAGAAGACCTCTCCATTCTCGCTCAAATTACTTCTACCGCAAAAAGGTACACGAGAGAGCAGATGGGGGGTCCGTCCTCGTGGTCAAACTATTTTGTCAAACTGATTTGACCACGAGGAATTTCATTATTCTTCGTGGAAAAACTCTTAGCATAAAATCCTCTTTCAACATGCTGTATAATATGCAGACTCATTGTACTGTCAAGAACAAAAATAAAATGTCAATTTTACGTCACCTATTATATTTTCTTGTCTTGCACAGATTTTATTTATAGTAATAGTAATAATATTAATAATTATTATCTTTGTCCTTTTCGTCGTGTTCCAATAATTGCGATTAATATGGACATTAAAATACATAAAACGTAAAAAGGAACGGTACTGCTTTTCGGTGGGCATCAGTACTATAAATTGAGGACATATAAAAATGGTTGTGCATTACTAGAATTTTTTCCAGAACTCTAAATTGTACATTGTTTTTATCACTACACAAACAGTCAATGGCGAAGAGCAAAGAAATTAAACATAAAAAGTAAAGATGAAAAGAGAGTTGTTGGCGTATGTGTCACACTCACTGGGTGGTAATATATAACATCGGACACTGTCGCTACTGCGAAAACTGAAAATTATTTAAAATATTTTAACAATAGGTGGATGAAGAATAAAACATTCAAAAAGAAATAGGCGAGACGACGAAAAAAATTTATTTAGTCCGTCATTGAGATTATTAAAAAATTTTGGACACGTATTTTTTATTTTTTCTAGTAAACGAAATATGACGACGATACAGTGCGTTGAAGTTGTGCATGACGTCATAATCAGATACAATTTTTGCATTACGGTGGCGTCAAAAGCCCCCACCACTATGCCCCACTCCAGAACTTTGTTGCTCTTAATCTTTGTATTTTTTATTATTTTGATGAAGCAAAAAATACGTGTCCCGTATTTTTGGCCGATCTAGAAGGCGGACTAAACAGAATGCCATTTTTTTATGTTGTCGTCATCCCTATTGTCGGTATACGTTCAGAGACACCGTACAAATAATATAGTTGAGTCATGGAATGGACAACTGAATAAATCGATGAAACGATATCATCCAATCAGGAACTTTACTAAAAAAATAAAGTACTGGTCCAAAAGCATATCCTCGTCGGCAAGAACAAATATTGCGAGACGAATTCATAATAAATTGTCAAATGCAATTATTACACGACGAAATAAGTGTTGGATACTTTTTAAGTAAATTACGTTAAAAATAAATTTTTGGTTAGGACTGTACAATTTGTTTTCTAAACACTAGTACAGGTAGTTAATTTTCAATAAATGAGATGGTTTGTCGACGAAGAATGATGAAATTCCTCGTGGTCAAATCAGTTTGGCAAAATAGTTTGACCACGAGGACGGACCCCAAATGGGGGGTGTTTTAGACAGACAGGAAAAGGAGAGTTGTGTACCAAGGTTCACTTCCCATAGTCAAACAATACGCAAAGATGTCGTGCGCGAACCAAAGCGGACTGCTATCTGGTGTTTAAAACCAAGTTGTCACCGTTCCTTGCTTCAGTGGGCATCGCATGCACATCTTTGATTCAACATTCTTTGACCATATCGAAAAGAAACGAGCGATAAGCAACTCTGGTAAAACTCTTGCCCAAATAATTAATATATTGACGAGTACGCTCGAGGAACTCCACGAAAAACTGTATCTACTTTTTTTGAGAGTATGGGAACGAAATGTAAATTTAAATAGTATAGTTAACACTATTTAGAAGATATTATTCCAATTTATGTATTACAGAGAGATCAAAACCACAAATATAATAATAAAATAACGTAAAGATAATAATAAACTAAAATAAAGATACTTAGAAATAATAACTGAACTAGGTGTATTTTTGATCTTGCTCAAAACTGTTGAAAATAAACAACTTTTACTATGGAACTAAGTCTGAAATCGAGAAAAAAAATATCAGCTGTTCTAACAAAAGGTCAATGCCCTCCCGACCACAATGTATGAAACAAACCTAGTTTATACATATATTTTTTTACAAACTGGATTGAAGTGTATAAGTTATTTTACCGAGTAGTTTGAAAATTTGTCCTAAAAACCAAGCGAGATAGCGAGACAAAAAACATAAAAGAAAAAATTATAAAAAGAAACACTTTTGCTTTACTGGTATTAGAAAGTACTTAATATAAATTATAATAGAAATATTTTTATCCATGAAATTCACACATACATTTAATAATCACAATAATATAATATTCTGGGACAACTCACACACGGTCATCTGATCCCAAACTAAGCAGGGCTTGTACTATGGTAACCAGACAACTGATATACATACTTATATAATTTATAAATACATACATATTATAGATAAATAACACCCAATAATTATGAAAATTGCTTTATCATGGTGTAATAGATGGTCACGTGTAAGTTCCTTAGTTCCAGGAATCTTCGTAACTCAATATCTTGAAAACAGATTGCAGAAATCTCTTCAGAATATATAAATATAATATCATGTCCTAAGCAGGTAAAATTAAATAAGTGAATAATACGTAGAGAGAAAGTTTTTGTTTACAGTCAGATAAGAATAATAATTGAGCTTTTGTTTATATTTGATTGAATGTTCAGTATCACGAGCTCCAAAATGGCAATGTAGTAAAACAGGCACTGGCTCTATAGTTCCAAGCGGTTTGAGAAAAAGCAACAGAGCAACCGATTTCCATCGACAAAACGCCTGCATTTTAAACGGAATTACATAAACTAAATCAAATTCCAACTTAATTCTTTCCTTAAAAATCCTTGGAAAATTCACGTCTAATACAAACAACATTGTGACAGATATACGACGCAGGACACCAATAAACAAAATTTATTTAAGCATTTATAACTAGACACACGCAATATTTTTTAAAGCAACGAAACAAATTTATATTCCGGACTTTTGAACCCAAAGCATTGACCAAGCCAACAACAAATTATCTTTTACATGGACCATACAAGCGAAACCAACTCACACAGATGTTCACAAAGCATATTCTACTATTAGTTGAAACGATAAAAATATTAAAAATGTTTTTCAAGACCTTTACAATATTTTAAAGACATTTGCAAATAAATACACTCCCAGCATTAAAAATAATTCACATTAAAAAAAAATTACGAGTTCTCTAAAATTCATCTTTTTGACAATAAATTCGAGTAATACAATAAAAAATCCACCACGATTTGAAGTTTCTAATGTTAAATTTTTGTTTTTTTTTTAAATAATCAGCCAGTCATATCATATTTTCGAAACAGGTTACAATTTCGAAGGAGTTTGTCTATGCGCATATATGTTTTCGCTAAAAGAGGTACCGCAATAAAAAAGGTTCTTACTTGTTGGGTAGGAGACTTTTTTGAAAAAACTCTCATGCTTGCTCGTATAGGTCAATACAAAGTTGTGTATCAGAATATTTAGAATAACGGGAATGAAACGATTTTTAGATGCTTTATTTCGCAACTAAACTAAAAATTTTGATGCTTCATCCATCTGTTTGTTTGTCTGTCCATTTATCTTTTGTAACGCAGTTAGATGGACAATTGAAACATGTTCAGTTTCGTTAGTTGATTGAAATGGGCTTAGCGTGCCTTTGTGAGAGGACGTAAATTATATTTTTTGATATAATGGAGAAATCGATGAAATTCTTTAAATGTTTATAGGCACGCTTGAAGCGATTTGAGTATTTTTCATAGTGAGTCATGCAATTGCTTTCAGAAATAGTCATTAGGTCTTTTTAGGGTTCCGTAGTCAACTAGGAACCCTTATAGTTTCGCCATGTCTGTCTGTCTGTCCGTCCGTCCTCGCTTAATCTCTGTGACCGTTAGCACTAGAAAGCTGAAATTTGGTACCAATATGTATATCAACCACGCCAACAAAGTGGTAAAATAAAAATTGGAAATAAAAATGTTTTATTATTTGTATATGTAAAGAGGGAAGTGTTTTTTTTTTTTTAATTTCAGCCCCGACGTGTGATATATTGTTGGATAGGTATTTAAAAATGAAAAGGGGTTTACTAAAATCAGTTTTTGATAATGTCAATAATATCGGAAAAAATAGCTCTAAAAGGAAAAATTAAAGCCCCCCCCCCCCCTCTAACTTTTGACCCGTAGGTTTAAAAAATATGAAAAAAATCTGGAAATTAGAACTTTATAAGTACTTTCTAGGAAAATTATTTTAAACTTCATAGAAAGAACAGTTTTTGTACAAAAAAGACAAAAAGGTTGTACAAAATAATTTCTGCGTATTTAGTATGTCAACGTAACAAATAGCCTTTTTTTAGGGTTCCGTATTCAACTAGGAACCCTTATAGTTTCGCCATGTCTGTCTGTCTGTCCGTCCGTCCTCGCTTAATCTCTGTGACCGTTAACACTAGAAAGCTGAAATTTGGTACCAATATGTATATCAACCACGCCGACAAAGTGGTAAAATAAAAATTGGAAAAAAATGTTTTATTAGGGTAGCCCCCCTATATGTAAAGAGGGAAGTGATTTTTTTTTATTTCAACCCTGACGTGTGATATATTGTTGGATAGGTGTGTAAAAATGAAAAGGGGTTTACTAAAATCAGTTTTTGATAATGTCAATAATATCGGAAATAATCGCTCCAAAAGGAAAAATTAAAGAGTCCCCCCCCCTCTAACTTTTGACCCGTAGGTTTAAAAAATATGAAAAAAATCCGGAAAGTAGAACTTTATAAGTACTTTCTAGGAAAATTATTTTGAACTTGATAGAAAGAACAGTTTTTGTACTAAAAAGACAAAAATGTTGAACAAAATAATTTCTGCGTACTTAGTTTTTCAACGTAACAAATAGCCTTTTTTTTAACTTATAAGTGGGAACACTTATTGTGACGAACGGGAAACTACGGAACCCTACATTGAGCGTGGCCCGACACGCTCTTGGCCGGTTTTTTTTTATTTTGGTTTACGACTAAAAGTTATTTGACAAAAGTGTAGATAATCTTATTTGCAACAAATCTAAAAAATATTAATAATCTTATTTGCAATAAAAAAAAACACAAATATTTTTTGTAAAACCGTTTGAATTCCTTTTTCAAAAATAGCGGCCGATGTGCAAGGGTTGTAACCCCAAACTTGAATATAACTATAAACTGAGATCCAGAAAAATAAATTGCGTCCTCTGACAAATGCCAGCGCAAATGTAATTCTTCAATGGAGTAAGAGATTTTTGCCAGATTTGACTGTATACATCGGAACCTTGTGAGTTACTAATTTAGTTGAAATATGCGACACTACATCTTACGCGAGTATACTACGAGTTCACTCCTCCCTTCCTCCACTCAAATGGTTAACATACTATTCAAATTAGATCAACGATACATCCGACCCCTATTTCAACTGATTCTCAATAAGTGCATAGAGTCTACACTTTATACGCATACTTCTCTAAGTAACAAAAAAGTCTTCTTCTTCTTCCTGCCCTTATCCCATTTTACTAGGGGTCGGCGCAACATTGCTTTTTCTTCCATACCAACCTGTCACTCGTCATGCTATCACTTACTCCTTTCTCCTTCATATCATTCTTCACACAATCCATCCATTTTTTTCTTCCGTCTTTCTCTCCCCTTCCAACCCTCTACATTCATAGTCATAACCATGTCATAACTGTCCTAACTATATGTGTCTCATCCCTCCTTTTCACATGCCCATACCACGACGAACGATTTCCTTTCAACTCATCTGCTACTGGTGATACTTTAAAGCTTCCTCTAATATACTCATTTCTCATTTTATCCATTCTAGTCACTCCACACATCCATCTCAACATTCTCATCTCTGCTACATGCAGTCTTTTTTCTTCTATGTTCTTCAAGGCCCAACATTTCGATCCATACACCATGAGATGCCTTATCACGGACCTTTATATTTTGGCCTTTAGCTTGAGGGGCAACAACAAAAAAAATATTTTTTAATAGGTAGGTACATTCTCAACTAGGAATCTAGAGGCCTGACCCACATTTTTTTATAATATTTGCTGTAAACTCTTACTTAGTAAATTCAAATCCTTCGAACACAAGTGATTTGAGACACAATAGAAAGAAAATAGCAGCCCGACAGCCGGCTGTCGATTAGTCGTTGAAAGGTTAAGATGTAAAATGAGACTGAAAAGTATTCGTCTGAATTGATCAACACGAATGTGAATCAGCCTTTTCATCATAAAATTGCCATAATTTATTTATTTATTGCCATTTTTTGCTTGCACCGGAAGGCTGATGAACTTACTCGGGCGTCATGGAAAAACACTGTCCCTACACATACAGTAGGCGCTTCAGGGACGTTCATTTTGGATGCGGCTATCGCTATTGAGATTCACCGCCTGTATTAGTCTTTAACTAAGCTATTACAGGTAAGATTGAAATGTCAATCCGTCCGAATATTGTAAACTCAATAAGAACGAGCAAGAAACCCCATTAATACATCAAAACCAAAAATAATGTTATGTTATAAATGTTAATGCAAAATTGGAGATAATGTAAGAAGCCACTTTAAGTGTTCCTCACCAAAAAAACCATACATAATGGACCATGTTAAGGCATAGCAACTTAAAATTAATTTTAAGTAAGTATCTAAAACATTTTGTTTTTAAATATACATTTTTTTTGCGAAGGTTTAAAATAAAAATAATTTATAATTTTTAAATAAAAATCAACTAGTAGCAACTTTCGGATAATCTAAAACTTTCGGTAATCGAACAAGTACAATCTACATTTGGTTTACTTTACAGCACATAATAAGATAACTTCGAGTACCCGCAACAAATGAACTTATCTTAACTATTATATTTTTGAACTAGTATTTTAAGAGCTTCTGCCTGCCCACATTATAATCTCTATATCTATAATAATATAACATGATTTATCTCCAGACCACCCTTGTTCGAGTAATAAACAAAATCATTTATCTATCAAATGTGTTATTCTTTCGTACCGTCTCAAGTTCGTACCGAAATCTATCTCTAGAAGACATTTGATACCAGCAAAACAAAAACAATAAAAAGGCCATAGAGTTAATTGGAACGTGAAATAGGCCCATTGTATGTTGTACACGACCGAATTAGCTGTATGCCTTAGTAATATTTCCGATAAGCTACTTTTTAGCTTTATTAGCTTATTTAGTTCTTTACATCCCTTATTTAAGATTGAATCTCGGTTGGAGGCAAGTCTCGAATGAAAGTTGACGCTCGGGTAAAACATACATATGTAAAAAAGTAGTACAGGGCCACCCACGATCACTGAACAAATGTACAAACACTGAACATTCTGTTGCACGTGCAAGTTACTTCGACTAGCTCTGCGTTTTCTTAACACAATGCAACCTGTGCACGCTCGCCTTTAGGTTATTTTACGTCTTAACTGACTTTAAATATATGTATATATTTTTTTTAAACTAACTAATTGATCAAAATTTATTATTTTTTATTTGACATACCTAAATAAACGTACCGAACTACTTAATTTATCATAAATCGTTGTTATTTTGACAAAAAACCGTCTCTTTCTAGGTACCATCTTCTAATTTATCATGAACCAAAATGGATCAAAATACTCTACCCCAACCTCTAACTACTAAACGCAAGCTGAAAAATCTGAAAGAATTGAAAAAAGTAGTTCATGTGATGAACTTAACGATTTAGATAACTTTGTTAGTTCAGGAGTTACAAAGGTCTAACTTGAGAAAAGCATTTAATGCTAAATCTCGACATAATTCGATAATAAGAAAACGGCATAATGCGAAATGGTTCGTAAACTGGTGTTAAAATGGTTGTACTATAAATGCGAAATGTTCCATTACGTAACCCTATTCTGTACTTGGCATTTTTTTTAATAATTAAAGTTTTAAAGAGCACATTTTCTTTGTGTTTTAATAATAATCCTATAAGTATACCCTTTCAATTGAGTTCACTCGACTGTACCAGAGGAAGTAATTCTTCATTAGCTTGCAATAATCAATCTGAACATTCTGACAATTGTACTTAAATATGTGTATACAAGCACACCTTCACAACGAACTACATTGTTGAGGTATCATTTTTCATTATTCAGTAAATCAGTATCCATTCACGATTTAAAAATCTGATTATAGTTCGAGTATGTCTGTACCATGACCTTGCCCAATACATTTGCGATATCCATAGCTCGGTGGCATACCCAGTGGTCAGTTATCTTGTTAGAATTAAAGATCACACGTATTCAGTTGTTTTGGAGGAAAGTGACTGACGTACAATAAATTATTAACTCACTCATTGGCAGTAAAATATTAACTCATCGCCTAATATACCACCTTCGAGTTGATAGACCGTTACATTATATAGTGAGCAAACTATTAAATTTCATGAAGTGATTACGGCATTAAGTAGACATTGAACACACGTTCCCAAGGAGCAGTAGTTTCCGTTGTGTTAGCACAATTCATAATAATGCCGGCTAAGCGATTGACGCCTTGACGGCCGATCTTCAATTTCGTCACCATTATAACATTGGCATCATTTATTTACTATTACTTACGCTTTATTTTGATTGGGGTCAGTTGCGACATCAATATTTGACGTCTTTTCAAATGTTTTTAAAACTAAACTTAAGTGCACTTATGAGCCTGTGATTGGTTAGTACCAATGAACGTCCATCTCCGATCTTTATGCAAATTGGTCCCTAATAATAGAGTAATATTTAAAATTTCAGTTTATCCCGCTTTCTCTTTCGGTGCCTGCCGCGTTGACGTTTTTTGGCATCTATTAAATGCTAAATGTTTATTTTAAAATATCCAGAGGAGGTCTATTCTTTAAAGAAATATTTGCTGAATATACTACCTTACTTTTTGTTATTTCTTCTAATTTGGTTAAGTTACAATTGGCTGAACTTGATGACAGAAATAGTGTCAAACTAGTACCATTCCATCGCTTCTAATTAAAAACGAGAACACTTCTATAAATAGATTTTAATAGGCTACCCTAATTGTGCGAAAAATACAGTTTGACCTCATTTTATTGGTATTTTTATAAACATATTGTTTAAAAAACAATCATATAACATTTAACTACCAAGCCACAAAATACAAACATGAAATTCAATTGAGGAATAAAATATTGGTTCTTGTACGTAATAACGAATGAAACGTATTGAGAGAACTTTGGACGGTAGCAGAGCGCACGGGCGCACTTTAAAAACGTAATACTTTTCACATTTGTCACAGGGTCCGGTCGAATTACAGCAAAGTCATACGAGACGCCGCGTGCCGAAGCAGCTGAGTCGACGTCATCGCCCCGGTCGCGCAAGCGCAGCCTTTATGTTCTTCACAAATCATGAAATATGTTTCAAACATTCGTATACCTAACTTCGGTCAACATTTTAACAAGTGTGACAAGAATATTTTAATGTCGATCTGTTTAAAATAGTACTTCACGGTTTTTAGATCTTTTAATGACCACCGTGTCATGAAGCATTTGTCTAGGATTTCTGAATCAGTATTGTGGCACACTAACCAATTATGTTATTGATACATTATTAAGCCGTACATACTTATTTCCATGTGTGTATTTTCGTTAAACAAAAAAAATTCTTAAATAATTTTACTTAAATATATTTATTTTATATTTATATTAAGTAAAGATATTTGGTAGTTACATCGTACCTATTAAAGAAATTTTACTAATATAATATAATATAATTTGGTGGCTTTGGCACTCACTTCTCATGGAACAGGTTGCGGATTCGATTTCAATGTGATTTTTTGTACGTCCGATTTTACGTTAATTTGGACATTGGTGAAAATAATACTGCTCTGAATCGGCCAAATGATCAGAAGAATCAGTGTTTTTCTTTCTGTGTTAGGAAAATAAAAAGCTGATATTGTAATAAAAAAAAGATTACAATTTCTCTTCCACAAAGGCGCCTTAACAATAAAATGACACTACATGTGGGTGACTGATATCTGCACTAGGAAAAAACAGTGCTTTAGTAATAAATCAAATTATTTTTGTGTTGAAAAACAAAGAAAACAAAAGAAGAACATAATTACAAAATTAAAATTGTTTGGTGTGATTAGGCGTGGTGTGGTGTGGTGCTATGGTGTGAAGTAAGTTAAATCCTTTCGATGCTATAGTCCTAAAGATGTGGTGAGTACCTGCTTGCTGCTTTCGTATGAGGGTATATTTTAAGTGATAGGCTGTGAAAAAGGTAAAGAACGAACTCCTTTAAGCACTGCTCTTTGTGCTCGCTCGATATTAAACCTTCGAACACACGTGATTTCAAACACAATAGAAGACAACAGCAGCCGGCTGTCGCTTGGTCGTCGAAAGGTTAATCGTAAACGATTTAGGGGCACCACCCCAAACAGAAATTCAATAACTTAGCATAGATTGTCTAAGTGTCAATTGTGTGAATGGTCGCTTTAGCAACACGTCGCAGGCTTTTAAAAATGGAGGTGATCTTCCTTATTTTCTTCGACAGCAGATCGATGTGGAGATACCCGAGTAGCAATTAAGAGCGTCCACATTCCCAAGTTTAGGAAGAGCGTGAGTAGGAGGAGCTGTTGTTGCCGGAATAGGTCGAGATGTTCAGTAGGCCATTTGAGTGAGGTGGCTGTTTGTTAAGGTAAAAGTGGTGTACTTGGTTTTATCTGTATTAAGTGATAGATAGAGTCATAGAGATACCCATTTGAGCAAAGTGGTACACTTCATACCAAGTCTCCATAACAAAGTTGAGCCTGTTGACCGCGAAAGTAATAATCGTGATAGTATGGTGACAATTAAAGAGAGTGTAAGCCCTAATATACTCCTCTGGGGAATACAGATATTGACTTCTTAGGCATTACTTAACTACTCTTCGAGCACCACTTGTTTCGATCTTCCAATAAGGTAACTTTTGAACAATTTTAACTGTTTGCCATAAATTACGAGGTGCTCAAGCTTCTTCAGTGTGAGCGGCGCAGAGACAGTGTCAAAAGCTTTCGCTAAGTCGTAAAAAGTCGTGAGAACTTTTTTCTTCTCATCTGACCTAGAGACTATGTTATTTATTAACATTTCAACGACCAACCGACAGCCGGCTGTCGAGCTGCTATTGTCTTTCTATTGTGTCTTAAATCACGTGTGTTCGAAGGATTAAGTTTAACCCGGACAAAAATACATACAAACAGATAACCATGCAGATGGAAATCTAAAAGCTATATTTTTTTATTTCAGCGTCGCGGTTATAGAAAATACAGGATCAATTTCTCTTTGTAAAAATATTCAATGTACAGTTTCGGCTTCGATAGGATTCTATTAAATGTTCAGATATAAAGAAAATTTTGAATATACCGTTAATAACAGATATCTTCGGAGACTTTTTCTCCCCAGAGTGTTTTTGTTGACAATGCCAAGTAAATCTAATGTAATGTCGAGTAAAGCCCGACCATTTGATTATAGTATATAAATGTAATATATTTTAGGAGTACTAAGCTTCAGTTATAATACCTACTGAATCTTATTGACAATCTGTTGTTCGGTTCGCGATGAACTTATGTCAGGGACATTTGATAAAACTCTGCTTCGATCGTACCTAATTGCTTTAAATTTTCATAAAATTGTTCCTCTATTAAGAACTGTTTCAACGATTATCTTTACCCGAATCAAATCAAATTGTTCCCAGAACAAAATTATTCCTCACAAACCAATTTAACTATATATAAAATTCAGTGTTATATTAGACCTCTGTCTGACATAAGTCTTTCAAATTAACTAATGACAAAATAGTTAAATCTAATTAGATCTAGGTATATAGGTTTAGTTATAAAGTACAAACTTATTGATTTGTATTGACTAGAAAAATCAGTGACTTTCAAAACAGTGATTAAATGGCAAGAAAAAGTCAAACAAACAAGGTCGGTGATGTAACGGATGGTGACGAAGACATCTTTGATAACACGAGTTCAGTGTTGCGATAGTGCGGCGCCTGGCGGCTAAACGTCATGATCACCACACTGGCTATTATGAAAGTAATTATATTATTAAAATAAATAAATTACGCGAGGAAACACGATTTATTTACAAATTAACAGTGTCTCATTGTTTATTTGTCAAAATTATACGGGTTAGTTCCATGAAGACAACTGTTCTGCAATTGTTAAATACCGTAAGTAATTATTTAACCTCGATCGTTCTTATTTTTTTGTATGTAAAAAGGTTAACGAATAACATAATAGAAATTGTAGGGTCAGTGAGTATGACTCAGTAAAAAATAAATGAATATGCTCGTGTGAACTGTTAGAGGAACGAAGGCGAGTCGAATGGCCACTTTCAGAGTGGAAACCTTATGCCCCGACCGGCACTATACCCTCAAATTATTCTTATTTTCGCGCCTTGCAACGCATTTCATCTTTTAAACGTATTATTTTGTTTTTGCTGTTGACGTTTTTATGGTTTTAAAGACGGATTTTATATTGCCTCACTTTATTCGATTCATGTTAGCTTTAACCGTTCTTTTCAACGTGTTTCGTTTCCTATTGCTATGCGTAATGTTTTCCATGAAAGAAACAGATTATCAACGAACCTTTAACCTTTTAATGTTTTCAGTTTAATCGATACACGTCAAGACATCGCATTAAAGACGTCACAAGTGTAACTCCATACGACTACTGGTATCTTCTTGTGTAAGGGTAAATAACAACGTGTTTCTTTTTAAATACTGCTAAGTTATTCAATCCACCCGTTAAGTAGGGGTCAATGGAAGAAAATTCTAGATTTGACGTTCCTTTTGTGTCAGATTTATGTCAAGCGGAGATACCTGAAACAAAGGCGTTGACTCACCGTAGGATGTACGTGTGGGTGCGAGTATAATTGCATTCTGCGAGTGTCCAACGTGTAGGCGTTTGACGGCAGATCGTTCATGTCGAAGGTTGCTTCTGGATGCAGGCCTGGAGTCAGCCGCGAGACGTCGTCTTCGCAGCCTCCATCGAGGCCCGACCCATCGGTACTCCGGGCCACTGTGGACAACATAAATTAAGCCAGGCCAATTTGTAAACAAATATTTGTAAAAAAATCTAAGTTCTTTATTGCACTACAAGGAAAACTATTATTTATGATATGAGGGGCATTTTTATTTTAACAACAGCTCTCTTTTGTCAATTAGTTATTGTAACAGATTTGAAACAATGTGTGTCTCATATAGCGATAGGTCATTGGAAATTCCAAATCAGTAAAGTGTCTACTTTAACGTTGTAGTAAAAATATATACAATATGGGCTGAATTTGTCTAAGTACAATCCCTATCTCTACTATTACTTTTAGATACATGCTCATTTCATAGCTAACATCGCTAAGTATAGTCTTGTCTTAGGTCGAAATTTACTTCAACATTAATACCTATTTTATTTGTGCAAAAAAAATCATGGCTAATTGTTTTTGTAAAAAAAACCGTTAATAATTCAAATACACTGTTTAAGACTTAAACGACGCGTAAAATCTAAGTAAAAGTCGCTATTACTTCTTCTTACAATTACGAGGCACAAAAGCCAAAATTCCTTAAATAACACACCTTCTTACAATCTCACTACTGGACAAATGAAATAAAATAAGCAATGAATGGTATACAAATAACTAAAATCGGACCAATACGATACCCTGTCTAGTATGCCTATCAATATCTTATGATAACAATTAATAAATAACAATAAAATTGGTCGCATATATGTCACAAACGTTAAGTAGTCATTTTAAACCGAAAGTGTGCATTCATCCCTCAAAAATTCTTTTTAAATATGCTGACGGACACTATATTTGGAATTGAATGCAAAATTTTAGTTTAAAATAACCAGACGACGAGAAAATTAATTATTCCGATGAATTAAGCCTCAGGTAAATTATACGTTCCGTAGAACATTCATTACAAATTTAATTAAGAGCGCTTCGTTTTCTAGAATTGAGCGTATTGAAATATATGCCTCAATAAGTAATCCCATATTTCAATCAAATCTATAATAATTTTAACGAGAGAACACTCTGTTAAATTCAAAATTATATTCTGATTATGTTCTTTTGATGTGAGCGTCGATTTAAATATTATTAGTTAAAATCAGTGCTATTACAGCAAAGATTATGCTTTGAAATGCTTTCTGTATTTTGTGCACTTCTAAATGACTTGGTTTTTATGAAAATATTAAAACATGCTTATTAAACACATTAGTTGTTGCATTGTAATAAAACAAAATACTTTTTTTAACGAAATAACTGTATTTATAACTGTGCTTAAACAGTATGTAATTATACTGACACTATAGCAATTCGGTCTAAAAGTGCCGAATGGATTTTTTAAGAATTTAATTTCTAAATCAATTATGTACTCACCCACTTTTTCTATTTCTGGGCCAAGTAATGCGATACTGCCGTCTTGAAATCCAAAAGCCTTCTTAAAATGTTAACATCCTTGTTAGATCACTTTAAAAAGTTTTTAATAGTTTAAAAAATCACTTTTGATTAACTTTTTGATTGTTGTTGATCACATGCAGTTATTAAACTTAGCCAATAACTGTTTATAAATAAGGATTGTGAATATTATCGGGATATATTATTCTCTGGGCGGGCGGGCACAGGTTCGCTTTCGGCTGTCGGACGATTGACGCAAGCGGAGCGCGATGCGAGTGACGCGGGCCGTGGCCGAGCTGCGGACTGACTCAAATACTCCACGAACAAATCTCTCACACTTCGAACACATCAGCGTAAAGCTCGACGCCCGCCGCCGTGTAGGCGTCTTCACACTTTAGTATTTACCTGAATGTGTGGTTAATTACCCAATCTCTAAACACGAGACACTTTACGAAGATTCTAAATATCGTCGCTATCCTAGTCAACTTGTCCTGCAATTGTACTCTGTGACTCTACGATATGCAGTTGCTACCGAGCATTTGCATAATTGTTGAAAAAAATGCATTTTTCTTAATCAAGGAAAACGTAATCTTAGTAATATGAAATAACAGCGAGTGGGGCTAAACGCAGTCTCATTGGCGGAGCTGTACCGCCCAACGCCAATGGCACGGGAAGGAGGAGCCGTATAACAATCACTTGGAAGTTTGGCGAGACACGTCTCTAACCTCCCTAATTTTCTTCTCTTTAGCGTAGAGCATTTTACAAAAATAGGCTTCTATTGAGCACGGTACTTAAACTTTTAGGGGCATGAAGAAGGCGTCCACTGGTTCGCGTAATCGTTTCATAACGATAAAAGCGTAATTCCTTGATTGTAAGTAGTTTGTATTGTTACTCGTACCATTATTTTTTGATAGTTTTAGTAATGCTGCTGATAGTTATAAGAGATAGATATTGTATGAATTATGGTAAATATCATTGGACTTCGTTTTTTCTTCAATATTTTTTTATTGTCTTATAAACTTTTTAATTTTTTAAAGAAATCTGGTTATGAAGGGACACACGGGTTTAAAATCAAACAGCATGACATATATTGAAATGTTAAAATTACGTGTTTTCTATTATTTTACTTCCACATTTTCCTTAATTTTTAGCCAAATTGTATTGTACGGTAGTTGTTTTTTGGGTTAACAGTAACACATCTAAGGGTAGGTAGTCGTAGGCTACGAAATAAATATTGGCAAAAAGACTGTCTATACATACCAGTAGGTACTCTTATTCTATACGTATACGAGTGGAAGTAACATTACAGGTGGTCGAGTCAATTCTCTTAAGCATTATATAATGCGGTCGAATCATCAGGCGAAGGTAAAACAGAAGAGTTACGTAACTCACTAGTTATTTAAACCTTCAAACACACGTAATTCGAGACACAATAGAAAGACAATAGCAGCCCGACAGCCGGCTGTCGCTTGGTCGTTGAAAGGTTATCCTACAGACATACATACCATACAGACCGTAAGATCGATTGAAATTTCAGATTATTAACTTGTCTCAGTCGGGTTTTTTAGTTATTTTGTAACGACACCAGTATGCACAGACGACGCCGTATTTATAGCTACTGACAAATTAATATAATTTATAGAAACGGCTTTTCTCATGATAATGTTTTTGTAATCAATCTCTCGGGAACCTTAGGAATTTTATTTCTGAAAAGGACTCTATGATTTTTTGTATACTCTTTTTAGTAGCACAGTCCACGGCAAACTGCATAGTAGAACGTCCTATAAGAATTAAGTTCACTTAAAAAAATAAATGTACTAAGTACTGTAATAAGTGTACCAGTGCAGTGTAATGTATGTTAGCAAAGCCATAACAAACAGTGGAGGTCCATACTAATTTAGACTATGGGATGGAAGTAAAGTATCGTTACGTGGGCGAAGCCGCGGGCGAAAGCTAGGTAAATATAATTTTCATGTGAAGGTTGTCATTGGTCAGTTTTGTGTAATATCTTTTAATTTTTGGTTTATTACGAAAAAACTCTTATTTATAATAATAGCTTATACTTTTTAACAATATTTATAAGAAAAATATCCTCCTCCGTCGCACGTTGCGGGAGCAGCAAATATATTTCCATCTCACTCATCAGTCGCGAGACATTATGATTTATTCCAGAAAACCCTACTGATAAATCCCCATATTGTCTCCAATTTGACTTTTAAAAAATGCCCTCCAGTTTTATTAGTACAGATTGGTGGAAAATAATTGGGAAAACTGGGAACTAAGCAAATGTTAACTTCGTTCCAAACCGCACAATAACTGGGCTCATGTCTGTCTGCTATTGCAATCGTATCTCAATGACCAGGCATTGACCGATATTTGACAACTTTGACAGTTTTTGTATGGGGAATGTGTCAAAAGTTTGACGTTATACGTCAAAAACCGATCATTGAACCACTAATGCAATAGCAGACTGTTTAGTCCCCCTGTTCAGAACCCCTGTTCAGTGTACACAATCGTCTGGCAGTTTACCTAGCGCCGAGATGTTAGGGTAAGCGGAGAACACAAAAGAGCAATATGATCTCAGATTACATCTACGGCAGTATTAATCTGCCTACTTGACTTTTCTAATTTTAGTAACTTTATAAATAGGAACGTCTATGACCTAATGTCGCCAATCTATATTACTAAATTATACCATATGCCCGCTACGTCCCTCACATAAATGTGGGTAAAAAGTAGCAAGTAAGGATTTGCTTAATTTTTACTTTTACCGTACCAAATAAAAAAAATACATAGTTTGGTATGAATAAAGCAAACGAATTCTTTATTTCTGCTATTATTTATTTTTATTTAAACTTCCTGATCTACCGGGCTTCGTACCCAGCCTAACAGACAATATTTTTTTAAATACAAGTATTCTGCTATTTAGAACGCAGAGTAATACCTAATAATAATATAATTTATTTGCCAATAACAGTAGTACAGAAGATTAATGACACATACAGAGTACTTAAAAAACATTGAGAGTCAGCTAGACACTACTGGCACTTAATTGTTTTGCCCTCCTGGAACCTCTCCACTAACACATGACCTTTTTGGTATTGTGTTAAAGTTCAAAATGATTTTTAAGTATCATTACGAATCGTTCCCAAAGCAGAACATAAACCGTAAGAGGTAAGAGCTATAAAACCAAAAAAAAACAAGACATTTTATACTTAAGTACCTAACCGATTTTTTCCTGGTTATTCTAGATTAATACCATTATTTGAACCATTGCAAATTGGCCTGATCCTAGAATGGTTCCAACCATTAAAGCTAATCTTTTCATGAAATGTATTAGTACCATTATTTCATGTATAATATTATACAAGACAGCGTCTTTTCTACCATAGAAGTCTAGTTTGTTGAGGCTCAGAATGTCAACTTCCCTCGACGTCAGTGCCTTATCAAAGACAATGTACCCACGTAGGTCTGCAATCGACCGTTTCAAAAACCAATGCACGGTCTCAACCGCAGACGGTCTTCTCGGAGGTGACGATTTCAGCTGCTTACAGGTAGTTTAATAGCAAATGGTTTTATAAACGAAATATTTATTATTGGAAAAATATCAACAAGGACTAATAACAACATAACTATTTACAAGGGGTTGGATGTTTATATAAAAAGTAAGTATATAAACTTATGTGTAATAAAATATAGTGAAGAAGAACTGCAGAGAAGTAAAATAGTTTCAAACAAAAACGAGTTTCAGGCAAAAAAAATGTCTTTGCGTAGCGTGTCGGGTATCTACTACGACAGCGTAGCTAGCGTAGGCGTTCATTGTAGCGTCAGCTACGCTGTAGCACCGGTAATTCTACCCACATAGAACCAACTTAGAATTACGGTAGTTTCAATTTCTTTCTTCACACTTCATCCCTCCTAGTGACGTCACAATCTGTTTCAGTCCACCAACTTAAACTATTTCTGAATTTAAAATCTATTTTACATACTAATAAACAAAAGCACAAGTAAAAACAAACATGAAGACAGTTTTGGTAACCATTTTAAAAAAAGATGCAGTTTGACTTGGTATAGACATCAAATAATTGTGTTTTAATGTTTCATGTTAAGCTGCTTACGACTGCCCACTGTCAATGATTGTGCGTATGTCTAGCAGACGCTAAAACTATCTAGATATTAGTTAGGTTATTAAAGAAAACTCCTATGGTCGTAATATTAATATTTATTTACAAATATAGGCAGGATTTCGACAAACTGCGCAGCACGTAGAGACGTGAGACGCCCTAAGGGCAGCATTGCGTCGCCCCGGGGCGTCCACGTGGACTGCTACCTAATTTCAAGAATCCCCATTCCCCTGTCGTCGTAAGCTATATCAAGATGATTTTGTGATACTTCCTACCAAACGATGACATAAAAATTAAGTACCATTACGTGTTTGTAACGCATTTTTAAATTGGAAAAGATATTAAATCTTTTCTCCATATACAGAGGTATATTTTTCCTTCAGAATTCATCACATGGACTACAATCCTAATTTTTACCAGATTTTTCGAGCAAACAAAATAAATGCACTTTTAAATAAACTATTTTCATACGAACAATATACAAATAAATATAGCTAACTTAAAACTAACTAAATTAAATATCTCTCAAAAGGATACCTAAGCCATAACATGATCTTAACTACCACCACAGGAAAATAGTCAATCCTGCTTTACGCGTAAAAAAGGTACCCCAAAAAAGAATGTTTTATTTAATTCTGTCGACATGGTATACACATCCTTGCAAAGTTTCACCTTTCCTTGACGGACATGACGAAACTATAAGGGTTCCGAGACGTGAACTACGGAACCTTAAAATACAGTTATGTACGGATACAAAATCGACCCATTGCAAGCCGGACTCGCGCCCAGTTTATTTGCTTAAAAGAAAAGTGCCTTTTTTTGTCACGCCTAATTAAATAATTGACGGGCCTGTTGGTCTAGTGGTTAGTGGCCCTGACTGCTAAGCCGGAGGTCGTGGGTTCGATTCCCACCCAGGACAAACTTTGTGTGATAAGCATGATTGTTTGTTCTGTGTCTGGGTGTAGTTTATCTATAATATGTATGTATTTATAAATTATGTAAGTATGTTTATCAGTCGTCTGGTTACCATAGTACAAGCTCTGCTTGGGATCAGATGACCGTGTGTGAGTTGTCCCAGGATATTTATTTATTATTTATAATTAAACGTAGATTAACGTAGTAGATAAGGTTAAAAATCAAAAAGCCGGCCACCGAGACCAGATTCCCGCACAGAGTGTGCAGATCTTACTTGTAGGTAAAGAAATCTTGTTTAAATATTTTTTTGAGCCAATCCAACTACAAAGGACATTGGGAACTTTACTATGGGAAAAATCCCCACGGCGGACAAAGAGAAGACATACTTTAATTGAAAGTTATATAGACGAATAGGTATATTTACTTAAACCTTCGAACACACGTGATTAGAGACACAATAGAAAGACAAATGAACGGGCTTGGAATTATTAGGTTTATGGAAAATACAGGAATCGGCACCTTGTAAAAAAGTCTGAAGGTCATGGTACACAGGCACACTGTACCGGCACCGCAACGGCACGGCTCTAACCCAACAGCTTCTCATTCAACTCAACTGATGATGAACCAATGACGAGCCTGTTGGTCTAGTGGTAGCCCTGACTGCTAAGCCGGAGATCGTGGTTTCGATTCCCACCCAGGGCAAACTTTGTGTGATGAGCATGATTGTTTGTTCTGTGTCTGGGTGTAATTTATCTATAATATGTATGTATTTATAAAGTATATAACGTAAAAGCTCCTATTAACGACCCCCTAAAATGTGACTCTATTACCGACCTAATTTTTAAATCACTCATATTATACATAATATAGGGTTCCAGAAAAGTCATACCTTAAAAATTTGTTACATAATTTTGTTGGATAGCAAAAAGAGCAAAGTTTGTGTGTTTAAAATAGCCAGTGAAAGAAATAATTGGTCAATAATTGGGACGCGCCCGAAACTGACGCAAGTTTCATAGTGTCGCGCCTCCAGCCACGTAAGTACACCTGAACATTGCTTAAGGAAATTAACACACTAAAAATTTATTACTCTTCTTACTATCACATTACAACTGTAACGTATATATTCGTCTTTTCAACTAATTCCTAACATAATACTTTTAATTGGTTTTTGTGTTATTAAATCATGTTTTAAATAAAGGCGGTAAAAGAATCCAAATTACAAAACTTGATTCTAATAACGACCCATGGCGTTGTTAAAATTTTGAGAACATTTAGTATTTTAAAATAATATCTATTATAAACTACCTTATTTGATCATACTTTTTTCTTGTTTAATTCTTAAAATTATTTTACTTCGTTAGATCTATTAACGACATAGCTATTTCTTAAGTTTTTGTGTCAAACTCGATCTGTTTATTATTATTTTTCTTGGTCGCTAATAGAATATTGTAACCTTCATTCTTGATTCTATTACGGACTCACAGCTGTGAGGATATTTTTGGTAATTTTGAAGAACTTACACAAAAACAAAATGTCCATTTTTGCTCAAATCGGCTTATTTCTTGCATACGTGACGTTTTGAGAGATTTTGTCACAGGCTATATCATTAATGTAAAATAATAATTTGCTTTCCTGTTTCATTCATGGCATTATCTATATTTCATATGTTTTCAAAACTAATAAAAACGGCGGGACGGAAAGGGATCACTATATATAATAATTAAATTCTATATTCTTTAAAGTTTTTAGCAGAAAGCAGAAGCGCAAGCAGTAGGGACGCCTCTGATCAACTAGAAGCTGGGCTTATAGCTATAAACGAAGAGACCAGCATATACGAAGCTTCAAAAACCTATTATTCATAACATACCAAGGACAACACTGCGTTACAAGAGAAATCATAACTATTGATACATTGTAATTTTATATTATTTATTTGGTTCACCATCGAATATTTACACCAATAATTACTTATAGATCTTTAATTACTATTTTATAACAAAGCAATAATGTAACACTTACTTCAAAGTAAACAACACCATAAAAATACCTTAAAACGATTTTATTTTTATTTTATACTATAGTAGAAGTGACAACTTTGTATGGGTCGGTAAAAGAAGCAGAAAAATCGGTAATAGAATCTTGCCGCATTCATGGGTCGGTAATAGAATCAACTTCTCTTTTGGATTAAATAATTATTTTGTAACTATTGTGTTATTGAATATTGAATTTAAAAACTGAATAACAAAGAATACTTCGTAAAGATTAATTATAAATTATAACATCTTTACTAACATAACAGCTTATATCTATTTTTTTTAGTATATTTTTTTTATTTTTTCTAAGACAGCTAAAACTGGCGGTAATAGGAGCATTTACGTTAAGTATGTATATCAGTTGTCTGGTTACCATAACACAAACTCTGCTTACCTTGGGATCAGATGACCGTGTGTGAGTTGTCCTAAGATATTTTTTTATTTATTTATTTAATTAATAGCAGCCCGACAGCCGGCTGTCGAATAAGTTAACGCGCTATATTGTGACTTAAAGGAATTAAGAAGTATATGAGTTTAAGTTGAAAATATTTTTGTCAAAAATGTTTTCAAATTAATTTCAACTAGTTTTTTTTTTCAACTGTCGTGATGGCTTAGTGGTTAAGGCATAACCCTGAGAGGCGAGGCTCACGGTTGTGTGTTCGAATCTTAAACACGTAATAATTATGACGTTTTCAATTCATTATTATATCCTTTCTAATGTTTATCTTTGATATCACTAAAACTCCGTGCCTCGGAAAGCAGGTAAAGCCGTTGGTCCCAGTTGTCATTCGTAAAACTTTGATAGTCATTACGGGCAGTCATAAAGGCTGACCAGTCTAAATAAGGGGTATCCTGTCGCCCTGTAGCTGGGTTGTGGATGGAGGTAGGATAGAATGATAGAGGCCGAAAGCCGACCCCGTCAAATCTGAAAAAAAAAAATTGGTTGCCTGTAAAGTCGGTATACGGGCGAAAGTTTTACGTGACAACGACTTACTGACGTTGACTGAGGCACGCGTGCCTTTCACTTTTTATGTCTGTCTCTCTCGCTCTTAGGCGGGCTAAACATGCCCGAGTGGAAGGGACGCGTGCCTCTCACTCGCTCTCATTGTGAGCGCATAACGTGAGCGGAGCGTAACGCAGTTTCTTGAAGTGTCACCCGGCAAACCAATTTATAAGACGTTGTCACGTCTAAAGACTAGGGAGTTAATGATATTGTTTTGCAACGCATCCATACTAATATTATAAATGGGAAAGTGTGTCTGTCTGTCTGTCTGTCTGTCTGTATGTTTGTCTTTCTTTCACGGCAAAACGGAGCGACGAATTGACGTGATTTTAAGTGGAGATAGTTGAAAGGATGGAGAGTAACATAGGCTACCTTTTGTCTCTTTTTAACGCGAGCGAAGCCGCGGGCAAAAGCTAGTAATAGTATAATTGTGATTACTTTTTTCACTAAATATGATAATTACCGATCTTCATACTCTGCCGAGCTGCAACGGACGTTATCATATACCATGGCATATTTAGGTGTAATGTGCGATGTAAAATTAAAAATACTAAAATATTGAAACCTTATTTTCTAAATATTCCGATTCGTTACAAAAAAACTGCATGTCAATAAAGTGGATAATTGTATCTTTCATCTATGATAAATTTCGTTTGTGATTTCATGTTTTCTTTTCTTACTGGTGTCAATAGAAAGTACCCTATAGGAGATATAGGGTGTTGATAGAGAGACAGACGAATAACAAATTGATTCTATTGGAATGATTTCCTTTTGATCTTCGGAACCTCAAAAAGACAGATATTATACTTAGCTGGTTTTCTTTGTTTTAAACAATTTTTTTTAGGTGTATTTGCCGCCCTCGTTTTCAGATTGAACAACAAGACAGCAGTTGCATTATTGTATTGGTGTAAGTATTATTTAAAATTACGAATTTTAAAATTCTCTATTACATTTTTACTGCTATTTTTTTACTCACAATAAGTACTCGACAGAAACGGGAACTGTTATATTATCACTCGTGTGTCTTGTACTTACTTCTTTCTAGAGCAACAAAGTTCCGGAATGGGGGCTTTTGACGTCACCCTTCCTGCAAAAATTGTATCAAATCGTGACGTCATGCGTAACTTCAACGCACTGTATCGTCGTTATTTTTCGTTTACGAGAAAAAAGAAAAAATACGTGTACAATTTTTTTTAATAATCTGACGGATTAATTACTTTTTTTTCGACGTCTCGCCTATTGTCAAAGAGTCGGTCGGTGTCAGAAAAGAAAAGTGATGTTATAGAGTGTGGAGTTTTAATGGAATAAAAGAATTAAATATCATAACATGGGAAACGTTTATTCCACACACGGCAGACATTTGTAGCAGACTTGTGTCATTTATAAAAAGAATAACAACGTCCAATTTCAAATACAGTACAATTTAACAACTAAATAGTTTCTATTTAACACACCTCCTTAAATTGTACTCCAGAAGCTTTACTAACTAAACCTATTATAAAACTAAAATAAAAGTAAGATAAAGTAAAAATAACCACTAAAAAACATGACTAAAAAATAAGCACATCAAATACCCTAACCTATTCCTAAACCACTTACACATAAATAATACTTTTGTTTTGGCAGTGGTTTCGTTAAAATATCGGCTAACATCACATCAGTTGAAATGTACTTTAATATGATACTTTTATTATTCCTCAAAGTATCTCTCAAGAAATGATGCTTTATATGAATGTGCTTACTGCGGGCATGAAAAACTGGATCTTTTGCAAGTGTAATAGCTCCCTGATTGTCCGCATGCAACGTCACCCTACTAAAGTTATGTAACTCTATCTCACTTAGTAAACTGTTTAGGTAAATTGCTTCTTTCATGCTTAAAGCTAAGCTAACATATTCAGCTTCGCACGTTGAGGTAGCAACGCACTTTTGCTTCTGCGATTTCCACGAAATAGCAGCACCTGCCAATATAAACGCATTTCCCGAAAAACTTTTTCGATCTATATGACAATTTCCAAAATCACTATCCGAATAACCTATCAAAGACTTACCTGTCTTTTTATAAATGAGACCATATTCCCTGGTTCTTTTTAAATATCGCAGTATCCTTATAGCTGCTTTCCAACATCCTTTATCGGCATTATCTACGTACTGACCCATCTTTGCTACAGCATTGGCAATGTCCGGCCTGGTACCTACAGATAAATAAATTAGGCAACCTATTAATTCCCTATACGGAAAGCTCTTATCGATATTCTGCTGTATGGGTTGTAACTTTAAACCCACCTCCATCGGCGTTGTATGTATTTCTTTACAATTTTCCTGTCCGAATTTGTAAACAATTTTATCAATGTATGAAGTCTGTGACAACTTCAGACTCTTGTCACTTCTGACAATATCTATGCCTAGAATGAACTTTGCAACTCCATAGTCCTTTAATTCGAACTCTTTAGCCAATTCAGATTTAAAATTTTCAATAGAAACTTTTTTCTGGCTAGCGACTAATATATCGTCTGTGTAGACACAAACAAAAAGTTTGTCTCCGCCCTCAAGATTCTTGAAATATAGACAAGGCTCGTTCAAAGATTGTTTCAACTGCATTTTCTTCAGTTTCTCGTCCAACCTTATGTTCCATTGCCTGCCAGATTGCTTTAAACCATATAATGATTTAGATAACTTGCATACGTTACCACCTGCCGCTATGTCACTAAGCATTTGTCTAGCTCTTTCTTTAATCAAGCTATCTTCTTCATTTCTCAATATTTTATTTAAACTGTCTTCTAGGAGCTCTGGAATTTTCATATACACCTCCTCTTCTAGATATCCATTTAGGTAAGCCGTATTGATATCTAATTGATGTATTTCCATATCTAGCTCCATAGACAATGCGGCAAGTAATCTAACTGTACTTAGTCTCATGACCGGAGCAAAAGTTTCACGATAGTCAATACCGTAGCGCTGACTAAAGCCTCTTGCTACTAATCTGGCTTTCTTCTTTTCAGTCTTATCTATGTTAAGCTTCGTAGTGAGTACATAACGACATCCCACTATACCTCTGTTAGGGGGCTTTTTAACAATCTTCCAAGTTTCATTTTTCATGAGACTTCGGATTTCCGACATTATCGCATCTTCCCATAATTTTTTATCATTACTGGTAAGTGCTTCTTTTAATGTCACTTCTCCTACAGTACCAACAAAATCCTCACAATCGAGAAATTGTTCACATGACAGTAAATTATCATTGTTTTCCGTTTCAGTATTTTCACCAATTTCAAATCTCTCCTCTTCCACTTCTTGCTCTACTTGCACAGGAGCAATTTCCTCTTCCAATTCTTGCTCTGTACGTATAGGGACCATCTTATATATTTTCTTCGGTCTACCTATTTGACCTCTTTGGATTCTTGGCCTACCTGGGGCTCTCTTCATTTCCTCATTCGGTTCGGTTAGAGGCTGAGATGGAATTTCTTCATTTGAAGATAGAGGTTGAACTGGTTCTACTGGTGTTTCTACGTTATGTTCGACTTGCGGTAAAGCAGGCTGTGGATTTATCTCCATTTCCACAAACTGCGCCGGCTTCAATGTAGGATTCTCCACCTGAAAAGGATCACCGGGCTCATAGTTCCCAGATTCTTCAACATTCAAAAAACGAACATCTCTAGCAACAATTACTTTCCGACCTTCTGGTAACCATACTCTGTAACCTTTTTGATTCCTAGGATAACCTATAAAAATTCCTTTTTTGATACGATCTGCAAACTTATCTTTATTTATATCTTTATTTAAAACATATACCTTTGATCCAAAAGATTGTAAATAAGAAATTTGTACAGGTCTATCAAAAAACTTCTCATATGGTATATTACCATTGATCGCGCTAGATGGACATCTATTTCTAATATGGCATGCAGTAACCACTGCGTCAGCCCAAAAAACTGGTGAAAGCCCTGATGATAACAAAATGCACCTTGCCATTTCGACAAGTGTCCTGTTCATCCTTTCTGCAATCCCGTTCTGTTGTGGGGTTCCTGGAATTGTGAGTCGCCTAGTTATTCCTTCCTTTTCCAAGAAATCGTCAAACTCTTTATTGCAATATTCGCCACCGTTATCGGTTTGCAAATATTTTATACGTTTACCAGTTATATTTTCTACATACTGCTTATATATTTTAAAAACAGTAAAAACTGAACTCTTTTTACTTAGTAAGTAAACTTCACACCATCTTGTACAGCAGTCTATAAATGTAACAAAATATTTTGCACCTCCTAGAGCTGTATTCCTCATTGGTCCTACAACATCAGAATAGACTATTTTTAAAACTTCATCACAAGGTCCACTAGAGCTAGTGAAGGGGGTAGCACTCATCTTACCGCGAATGCATGTTTCGCAATCATGCAACTTTTTGACAATTGTTTTATCAGTTTTAACCCTTAAGTTACAGTGATTGATGAGTTTGAGTAAATCTTTCACATTCAGATGACCTAAACGCTCGTGCCATACTCGAATATCAACTATGTCGTTGGAAATCGCAAAAGCTCGAGCACATCGTTCCTTAACGTAATATAAATTACCCTGTCGATTTGCAACTAACTTAACATCCCCATTAGAATCTGTTACTACAGCACTGTCGTTTCTAAAAGTTACACAGAAACCCCTGTCAGTGATCCGAGCGACCGAGATCAAGTTAGTTCTTAAATCAGGAACAAACAACGTATTTGATAGTTCAATTACGTACTTAGAATCATCGTTGCATGCGTACAATCTTACCATACCCTTACCCTGTACAAGAGCGTTCTGATTGGTAGCCAAACTCAATTTTCCAAAAGTAGGTTCTAAAGTATTTCCAAAAAATGATTTTTCACCGCACAAATGACTTGTACAGCCGCTATCTAAGATCCATTTTTCCTGCTCGCAGTTTGCAGCAAGACATTCATCTGTAAAACAATTAAAAGTTATAAACTCGTCATCGCTCTTAGAAGCCATATCACATTTAGAAACATACTTTACGCTATCTTTCTTCTCTTTCTTCAATTTACACTCCGAGGCTTTGTGACCTGTTTGATGGCATTTGAAACATTTCATAATGAATTGTTTTTTCTTTTCAAATTGTTTATCGTCGATTTTTATCTTTTCCTTATTATTTCGACCCTTTCCCTTTGCGATGAAAACCTTATCATGCATTCCAGCATTTCTTGCATTATTTTCTTCAATAATTTTGATTTTCAGCACCTCAGGATCCGGAAAACTATCTCTCGACTCTATTGCACAACGAAAGCTCTCAAAACTTGGCGGTAAACTATACAACAACATAATCGACGCCAAATCATCATGAATGTCGATATCCATATCGTGCAGTTTATTTTTCGCATCGAAAAAATTTGCCAAGTGTGTATGAAGATCACCACTTTCGTTCATTTTACATAAGGTGAGCTGCTTCAACAAGGACGCCTTTCTGGCCGGTCCTTTAGATGCATAAATCGCTTCCAATTTCAACCACAATTGCCTAGAAGTCTGGCAGTCTCTTACATGCCTCAATTCGCTTGGATTCATCGCTAAAATTAATTCAGCCCTAGCTTTGGCATCCTTCGAAAGCCATAACGCTTCCTCTGCGATTTCTGCAGGTCTTGAAATTTTGCCGTCTACGTAATCCCATAAGTCATTTTTAATTAAAATTGCCTGTACCTGAATTCTCCAGGAGTCATAATTGTCCCTGCCCAGATTTTCTATCCTCACAGTTGTAGTCATAATGAATCCTTTAATACGAACAAAACGGGCAATCTCAAAAAAAAAATTGTACTCTTGTCGTACTTACTTTTCAGATATTTTATTCCTTTTCACGTCGGATGTAATATTCAGACACCAATCCGTTTAGAGGCCCATAACCATTGTTATAGAGTGTGGAGTTTTAATGGAATAAAAGAATTAAATATCATAACATGGGAAACGTTTATTCCACACACGGCAGACATTTGTAGCAGACTTGTGTCATTTATAAAAAGAATAACAACGTCCAATTTCAAATACAGTACAATTTATCAACTAAATAGTTTCTATTTAACAAGTGACGCATTAGCGTCACTTTTCTTTTCTGAGTTTCTTCGTTTTGGAACAGGCAATTATGCCTGTTCCAAAACGAAGAAACTCCAGGACACACTTTAAAACAAAACATGTTTAACAAAATCTTGGGTACATTTTTTTGTTGCTTCTATATGTGAAAACAATGTAAGTATGTAACAAAATAAACAAATAATAAAAAAAAAACTGGTACTCACTTTTACAAAAATCAAATATGCTTCTAGATTACCCAAACCAAAGTTTTGTACTGTAAATAAATATAAATGGGTAAACTTTAATTACCCATAAAAATAATAATAAATAACGATCCTAAATATTCATGTCAAAATTAAGGGAGATAAGAAACATTTTCTATCTTCCAATGATTAAAATTTCTAATTTGTAAGCTTATGTGGAGCAGAATCAGCATTTAGCCAAGCATGTTTATCATTGATATAATCTTCTAAATTATAAAATGCTTCATTACATAGCGTGCGTATATTGTATTAAAAATGTTAAAATTCATAGTCTTTCTTTTATTTTTCACACTATGTCACTCACTATGTCTACCGTAGGTTATATAGCCTTGAATAAATATTCTAGGATAAATGGACTACTTATTCAATAAAATAATATTATTTCAATTCAAACTACGAGTAAGGATATAACTAGTTTGTATGGGACTATAATAAAAGTATTCATTTTATACTATTTCAGGCAATTTTTTACTTTTTCTATTCGTATGAACCATCCTCCTACTTCAAAGAATATTCTAAAAAAAGAATTAGCGAAATCGGTTCAGCTGTTCTCAAAACACATACAGCGATTCATTTTTATATTAATGAGAAGATAAATAGATAATAGTAGGTTAAGCAAATAGGTTTTACTAATTTAATACAACTCACTAAAGAGTTTTTATATTTTCAAACATACATTCAAAACTGGCCGTTATAGTAAAAACAACCGGCCAAGAGTCTGTCGGGCCATGCTCAGTGTAGAGTTCCGTAGTTTTCCGTAAGTCACAATAAGTGTTCCCACAAGGGGTTTAAAAAACCGGCCAAGAAAGTGTCGGACCACGCTCAATGTAGGGTTCCGTAATTTTCGGCTGGCTTATTACCTATGAAACAGCAATCAGCAATATCTGCGCAGTGATTGCGCGATCAATCGCTTAGCGTCAAAAAAAATATGAATCGATTGCTAATCACTTGCCGATTGTTCTAATGCACTCATTGTTTCGATGACGATGAAGTAGCAATCGCTGGAACGAATTAAATATCAACTTAAAAAAACAAACTTAACTTTGCTCTTAAAAACCACCAGTTAGAGAAATCACCAAACGAAAAATGCATGTTTTAGTTAACTGAATGCTCCATAGAGGCAGCACTATCGCTAGATTGCTATTTGACTTAACGTATTTTGAATTGACGTTTGAGAAGCAAATATTGCGGAATTATCGCGATCGCTCGGCTTCTGCAAGATACGTAATCCCGTCGCCGACCGTCACAATCACAATAAGTGTTCCCTCTTATGAGTTAAAAAAAGGCTTTTGTTACGTTGACGTACTAAGTACAAAGAAATTATTTTTTACTTATAATTTTTGTCTTTTTTTACAAAAATTTTTCTTTCTATCAAGTTCAAAACAATTTTTGTAGAAAGTCCTTATAAAGTTCTACTGTCCTGATTTTTTTCATGTTTTTTGAACTTATGGTTCAAAAGTTAGGGGTACATTGTTTTTTTACTTTTGGAGCAATTATTTCCGAAATGATTGACATTAACAAAAAAACCGGTCAAGTGCGAGTTGGACTCGCGCAACGAGGGTTCCGTTAATTTGATTTTTTTAGCGAAATAACTACAATATTACGGTTTTCGCAGTTTTTTCTTTACTTGTGCTACATGACATGGCTTCTTGCTAAATTTCATGATTATTTAAAAAAAAATTAAAAATGTTTATTTCAATAACTTACAGTATTTACATTATTACTTTTAGGAATGACCTTTTAAGCTAAATAAATGCTTGTGTTAGGCCATTCCGCCCTTCTATTACTTACGGTATCATTGTATTTGAGTATTGGTCAATGGGAAGTATGGTGAGCTACAGATCAAGCTATACATAACCAGTATAAGCTGACTTCTAATTGTACGAAAAACATACACAATGCGAGGTCAGCTAACACTGGTTTTGTATAGCTTGATGTGTAGCCGTGTGTACCCTATAGGTTTTAATTTCCTTGCAAATGTCTAAATATGCAATGTAAACCGCCGTATCTTTTTATTGAAACTTGATTTATTCACTGCTTTAAGAGATAGCAGACTTGCAGCTTAATATCTCGACGCATTTCTGGGAAAAAGGGTCTTGACAGACGGACGAACAGACGGACGGACGGTTGTGAACTAACTGCAAATTTACAGTTTTCGGAGTTTTTCCATTACTTGTGCTACATGATCTTGCTTCTTGCCAAATTTCATGATTCTCGGTCAATAGGAAGTACCCTTTAGGTTTTGAGTTTTGATTCCCTTGCAAATGTCTAAATATGCAATATAAACCGCCGTATCTTTTTATTGCGTTGATTTAGAAACTTGATTTTTTCTCTGCTTTGAGAGATAGCAGACCTGAGTGTGTGATATAAATTTCAGCTTAATATTTCGACGCGTTTCTGAGGAGAAGGGTCTTGACAGACGGACGAACAGATGGACGGATGGTTGTGAACTAACTACAAATTTACGTGTTTCGGAGTTTTTCCTTTACTGGCGCTACATGACCTTGCTTCTTGCCAAATTTCATGATTATTGGTCAATAGGAAGTACCCTATAGGTTTTGAGTTTTGATTCCCTTGCAAATGTCTAAATATGCAATATAAACCGCCGTATCTTTTTATTGCGTTGATTTAGAAACTTGATTTTTTCACTGCTTTGAGAGATAGCAAATTTGAGTGTGTGATATTAATTTCAGCTTAATATCTCGACGCGTTCTTGGGAAAAAGGGTCTTGACAGACGGACGAACAAATGGACGGACGGATGTGAAGTAACTTCAAATTTACGGTTTTCGGAGTTTTTCCTTAACTTGTGCTACATGATCTTGCTTCTTGCCAAATTTCATGATTCTCGGTCAATGGGAAGTACCCTATAGGTTTTGAGTTTTGATTCCCTTGCAAATGTCTAAATATGCAATATAAACCGCCGTATCTTTTTATTGCGTTGATATAGAAACTTGATTTTTTCACTGCTTTGAGAAATGGCAGACTTGAGTGTGTGATATTAATATCAGTTTGATATCTCGACGCGTTTCCGAGAAAAAGGGTCTTGACAGACAGACAAACGGACGGACGGACGATGTGAACTAACTACAAATTTACGGTTTTCGAAGTTTTTCCTTTACTTGTGCTACATGACCTTGTTTCTTGCCAAATTTCATGATTCTTGGTCAATGGGAAGTACCCTGTAGGTTTTGATTTCCTTGCAAATGTCTAAATATGCAATATAAACAGCCGTATCTTTTTATTGCGTTGATTTGGAAACTTGATTTTCTCAATGATTTGAGAGATAGCAGACCTAAGTATGTGATATAAATTTCAGCTTGATATCTCAACGCGTTTCTGAGAAAAAGGGTCTTAAACCCCTATTCATTTTTAGGGTTCCGCACCTCAAAAGGTAAAAACGGAACCCTTATAGGATCACTTTGTTGTCCGTCTGTCCGTCCCTCCGTCTGTCAAGACCCTTTTTCTCAGAAACGCGTCAAGATATCAAGCTGAAATTAATATCACATACTCAGGTCTGCTATCTCCCAAAGCAGTGAAAAAATCAAGTTTCTAAATCAACGCAATAAAAAGATACGGTGGTTTATATTGCATATTTGGACATTTACAAGGAAATCAAACCTATAGGGTACTTCCAATTGACCTAGAATCATGAAATTTGGCAAGGAGCAAGGTCATGTAGCAGAAGTAAAGGGAAAACTCCGAAAACCGTAAATTTGTAGTTAGTTCACATCAGGCGTCCGTTTGTCCGTCCGTCTGTCAAGAACCTTTTTCTTAGGAACGCGTCGAGATATCATGCTGAAATTAATATCACATACTCAAGTCTGCTATCTCTCAAAGCAGTGAAAAAATCAAGTTTCTAAATCCACGCAATAAAAAGATACGGCGGTTTATATTGCATATTTAGACATCTGCAAGGGAATCAAAACTCAAAACCTGTAGGGTACTTCCCATTGACCTATAATCATGAAATTTGGCAAGAAGCAAGGTCATGTAGCACAAGTAAAGGGAAAACTCCGAAAACCGTAAATTTGTAGTTAGTTCACATCAGGCGTCCGTCTGTCCATCCGTCTGTCAAGAACCTTTTTCTCAGGAACGCGTCGAGATATCAAGCTGAAATTAATATCACATACTCAGGTCTGCTATCTCTCAAAGCAGTAAAAAAACAAGTTTCTAAATCCACGCTTTAAAAAGATTCGACGGTTTATATTGCATATTTAGACATCTGCAAGGGAATCAAAACTCAAAACCTATAGGGTACTTCCCATTGACCTAGAATCATGAAATTTGGCAAGAAGCAAGGTCATGTAGCACAAGTAAAGGGAAAACTCCGAAAACCGTAAATTTAAAGTTAATTCACATCCGCCCGTCCTCCTGTTCGTCCGTCTGTCAAGACCCTTTTTGTCAGAAACGCGTCGAGATATCAAGCTGAAATTAATATCACATACTCAGGTCTGCTATCTCTTAAAGCAGTAAAAAAATCATTAAGTTTCTAAATCAACGCAATAAAAAGATACGGCGGTTTATATTGCATATTTAGACATATTTAAGGGAATCAAAACCTTTAGGGTACTTTCCATTGACCAAGAATAATGAAATTAGGCAAGAAGCAAGGTCATGTATCACAAGTAAAAGAAAAACTCCGAAAACCGTAAATTTGTAGTTATTTCATAAAAAAAATTAACGGAACCCTCGTTGCGCGAGTCCAACTCGCACTTGACCGGTTTTTTTTAAATATCTAATATACCTATCCAAAAATATATCACACGGTAGGGTAGAAATTAAAAAAAAACCACATGCCACTTTACATATAGGGGGGCTACCCTAATGAAACATTATTTTTTTTTAATTTTTATTTTACCACTTTGTCGGCGTGATTGATATGCCTATTAGTACCAAATTTCAACTTTCTAGTGCTAACGGTCACAGCGATTAAGCGAAGACGGACAGACAGACATGGTGAAACTATAAGGGTTCCTAGTTGACTACGGAACCCTAAAAAGGAGAAATACAAAAAACAATCATTAATTAATCAAAAACTCAACTGCGATTTCGGAAGTTGATGGCAATTACGTGATACAGAATTTCAATGTTTATTCTTGGACATAACTTTTGTATTCGCAATTTCGCATAACTTCATAAGTTGTATGGCACCAACCAGGGAAGGCAGGCTACTAGAAAAGTCAGATATTGCAAAAAAAAATGATTACACTCTTATGAACTAAAATAACTTTTATTGGACTAGTCATCATTCGAGTGCTAACAAGGCAGAAATTGAAGTAGAAGTGGTAGTTTCTTTTTCCCTACACAACTTGCACATCGGGATTAGTCGGGAACCCTTATAGTTTCACCATGTCTGTCTGTCCGTCCGTACTCGCTTAATCTCTGTGACCGTTAGCACTAGAAAGCTGAAATTTGGTACCAATATGTACACACATCAAAAGTGTCTAGGGATATTTTAATTAAACCTAAATAACTAAAATTCTATTAACTTTTTGTTAAGACACCTACACTTTAAAATAAACCTTGTTTAATTGCCTGTCTAATCTGATAATAAACTTTTAGATAAAGTTAAATTAAAAAAAAAAAACTTAGAAGAAGAGGAAAAACTCAACAAAATTTCAATTTAGCTTAATTTTTTTTGAAATTTCAAAACGTAAACAACAAAACAATTTTTTTTTTTATAAAAATTGTTGAAAACTTAAAATACATAATTTGTGGATCCACCTAAGACTCTCCTGACACATCTGGAGCGGTTCTGCATACTCAAAACAAGGGGGTCAATATCCTGTTGTGGAGTACTGTCCCAAATCCTGCTAAGATGCAAGAAAAGCTGGTTTTGATGCACAATATCAACAGGGAAATTCCTACGAGCTCTTCTCTGAAGCATATTCCAGGCATGCTCAATAGGATTTAAGTCAGGGGATTGTGCAGGCCGGTCTAAAGCTTGGATAACATGCTGTTGTAACCAACTTGTAACGATACGCGCCGTATGTGGACGGGCATTGTCGTGCATTAGCTGGAAATTTTGTCCCATTTGCTGTTTGTGGGGCAAGATTACAGGCTCTAGCACCTCATCTCGGTATTTTCGAGCAGTCATATTGCCTTGTATCCAAACGAGGTCCGTTCTACCGCCGAAACGAATTCCTGCCCAAACCATAATCGTGCCACCTTAATATGCATGAACTTGTTGTGGGTGCTGCAGTCGATTCCAACGTCCAGGTTTTCTCCAAACGCGTACTCTTCGCGAATCAGGATGAAATCCAAACCTAGATTCATCAGTGAAAAGCACAGGTGACCATTGAGAATGGTTCCAGTTTTCGTGTGCAATAGCCCATTGTAATCTTCTTCCTCGATTACCTCGCCTTAGTGCTGATACCCAAAATGGCCTACGAGCACGTAGATTGACTTCATGCAGTCGCCTTCTCAAAGTTTGACCGCTTACCAGCAAACCATACTCTCTCTGTAGCCTTTGAACCAATTGCATCGCGGCTGCATTTAGTTGACTTCGTGCAGCATTTACTATGAATCGGTCCTGTACATGTGTTGTAATGCGTTGAGGTCCTCGGTGCCGTTCCACCACTTCCTCCGTGACACGATAACATGACCAAAGCCTGGATATAACGCTCTGACTGGTCTTCATGGCTTCAGAAACGGCAATTATGGGACAGTATTCCACAACAGGATATTGACACCCTTGTTTTGAGTATGCAGAACCGCTGCAGATGTGTCAGGAGAGTCTTAGGTGGATCCACGGAATATTAATTTTAAGTTTTCAAGAATTTTTATAAAAAAAATTGTTGTTTTGTTTAAGTTTTGATGTTTCAAAAATAAAGTTAAGATTGAAATTTTGTTTGAGTTTTTCCTCTTCTTCTAAGTTTTTTTTAAATTTAACTTTATCTAAAAGTTTATTATCAGATTAAATAGTCTAATATCAAGGTTTATTTTAATGTGTACATGTTTTAACAAAAAGTTAATAGAATTTTAGTAATTTAGGTTTAATAGAAATATCTCTAGACACTTTTGATGTGTGTATATCAATCACGCCGACAAAGTGGTAAAATAAAAATTGGAAAAATACGTTTTATTAGGGTAGCTTTTTTTAAATGTAAATAGGGAAGTGGTTTTTTTTTATTTCAACCCTGACGTGTGATATATTGTTGGATAGGTACTTAAAAATGAATAGAGGTTTACTAAAATCATTTTTTGATAATGTCAATAATTTCGGAAATAATCGCTCCAAAAGGAAAAATCAAAGCGTCCCCCTCTAACTTTTGACCCGTAAGTTTAAAAATATGTAAAAAATCTGGAAAGTAGAACTTAATATGGACTTTCTAGGAAAATTATTTTGAACTTGATAGAAAGAACAGTTTTTGTACAAAAAGGCAAAAAGGTTGTACAAAATAATTTCTGCGTACTTAGTATGTCAACGTAACAAATAGCCTTTTTTTAAACTTATAAGTAGGTACTAAACCCCTAAACTACGGAACCCTACATTGAGCGTGGCCTGAGACGCTCTTGGCCGTTTTTTTTTAAATTAATGTACCTACCCTATGTCACTCCCACAACTGAGACGAATTCAATGACATCTTATATGTCGATGTCCGTTAAATGGTTTTATAGCGTGCCATAGAATGAAACATACATAAATAGATACATACATGCGCTCGAAAAACATAGTCTTCCTTTTGGGAGTAGGAAAAAAATATAATGACAGCCCGATGTGCTATTTATGGATAGAAGAATGGACATTTTTTGTGTATTTGTTTCCTAGGTTTTATAAACAATTTTTAAATATGAAACAACTGTGGCTGGTCGCGCAAAACCGTCAAAACATCACTTATAAAATACTTATATTTTGGTGCACCGTGGCATATACATAATTATCCCGCCGCAAAGCGGTCTGAAACCCGGTGGCATAAGCCAGTGGCATGTGTGGATATGCCATTAGCTTGGCACACGAAACTGCCACCCATGCAGCCATGACCGGCGCGGCGCGGCGGCATGGCTGGGTTGCCGGGTTGTCGAACTGTGGATGCGCCATAATAAAAATTAGTATTTTCTATTTCCATATACTTTTCTCCAATGGCAATAATTATACGGATGTCAAAATATGCCATCTGTCAATATATTATTTACATTACGTCAATGTCAACATTGTCAATCATGGTCATGCATGAGTTTCAATACAAGTTGTAGTTTTGTAAGTTTTGTTTCGTTTCATTGGCTGTACTACGCACGTGTTTTTATAATAGAAAATCATGTAATCTTCGTATAAAACTAATTTCTCAGTCGCGCTGTTCGGTCGCGTGTTGTGAACGTCAATAATATTATTAATTAGGTCGGTAGATTTCATTCAGTGGTTATCATTAGATAACTTTTAGATAACTTTATCAATTTTCTAAGCTGCAGAGCTGCGTCCATGCTAATATTTCTACAGTTTCTATTTACAAGTTAACCAATCGGCCCTGCTTGGATTATTAGAGAGATAAATTGATAGTTAATTTACAGTAAGTATGTTTACTAAATGAGTTCACAATTATTTTCTTGCTATGATACTATGATACTGGTTTTTTTATAGACAGTACAGTTTTCATTAGAAAACTTGCGAAAAAAAAGTCTACTTAAGGCTATTAAAACATGTGCTTTATTGAGATTTTTAGAAACTTGTGAACTCACTGTTATTTTTTTTTTTAATTCAGAATACAAATAATCAACTTATAACTTCTATGGTAATGTTAATGAATAAGTCACACAAGTTAGTCTGTGTTCACATTCTAGTTTGTACCAATTGGATTCTTATTTAAACTTTTAATGTTTAGTCAGACTAGCTGGACTACCCACTGACCCCTGCGCTTTCATCCCCATTTTGGTTACTGCTCTGCTCCCATAGATTGTAGTGTGATGTTGCATGGTCTACAACCTTACTCAATAAATGAGGTAACCAACACAAAAAAAAAAAATTATTCGGCCCAATAGTTCCTGAGAATAGTGTGTTCAAACAAAAACGTTCTTCAGCTTTATAATATCAGTTCAAAATTCAAAAAATTCAAAATTCAAAGCATTTATTTCACTTAGACCATTTACAGGTACTTATGAATTGTCAAAGAGTCTGTCGGTTAGTCAGAAAAGAAAAGTGACGCTAATTGCCTGTTCCAAAACGTAGATCTCTATGGAGAAGAACAGGCAAGAAACTCCACGGACACTCTTTTAAAAAAATCATGTTTTACAAAATCTTGGTTACATTTTCTTTTTGTTGCTTCTACATGTGAAAACAATGTGTATGTAACAAAAATAATAAACAAATACAAAATTAAAAAATAAAAAGTAAAAAGTCATGGCAGTTAAGAGATGACCCATCTCAACTGACAGCGCCCGTTCACGAGCATGACGCGTGGCATCAGCACCATTTAGCTCAACCATTTTGAAGGGAACCGAATGATCCAGTGTGGATTCAAATAGTCCTTCAATTGTAATTTCTGAAATGAATATAAAATGAGTGAATTGTAGCTAGGGTAAATCTTAGTAAATCTCTTGAACACCTTCTTCCTTATTAGTAAACCCTTTTTCCTGATTACAGCTCTTAAATGTTGCCTTCAAAAATGCAAGTGAACAAGAAGTTGCTACCAATCAAAGGACACTTCTTCTTCTTCAATGCTGGTAAGTAGGAGACTATTCTATAAAACTATTACTTCACTTACACCAAAATAAATACATTATCGGACTAATTAAAACTTCGTAAATCCAAAACAAAGTTGTATACTGCAGTAAAGAAAAATTATTAAGTCCATTTTAAAAATTTATTTTATTACATCGCTAACAAAAATGCTTGGCTGGATGCTGGTCCAGTTCCACAGTCTCAAGGGGAAATAGGTTAATTTTTCTAGCTTTTAATGTTGCTGCTGGAGCATCTGGAGTAAATATTAATTATCATTGCATTGTATAGAATCAATGTATTAGTCTTGTATAACGTCGCAAAGTACATACATGTGAGCACTATGTTCTGTCTATGTTACCATTTAATAGATTCATCTTTTACCATCACTGACTTAAAGGAGCTCAGGCAGTTGTGAGTTTGTCATGCTCTCTGTAATGTCTTGCTGATGGTGATGTGTGTGTTGGATCATTCGGTTCCCTTCAAAATGGTTGAGCTAAATGGTGCCATCCATATGCCATGTTTGTGAACGGGCGCCATCTGTTGGCACTGGCTATCTCTTAGCTGCCTGAGCTTTTTCAAATTCCTTTTGAATTGTTTTAACGATTGAATATTTTTATTTTAGCCTAGACCTCTTTTAATGTTTGTGACTCGTAACATTGTTCTCACATTATTCCTTGATTTAATTGAATAATGTAACTAAATAATATTGTTATATTGAAACTGATTTTAAAAGAGTGTTCATGGAGTTTTTGTTTGTTCTTCTCCATAGAAACCTACTGTTTTGGAACAAGCAAATAGCTTTACCTTGTTGACAGACTGACTTCTTGACAATTCAAAAGTACCTGTAAATGGTTAAATTGAATAAATAATTATGAGGACACCTCTCAAGAACACGACAATTCCCAGCGAAAGCAGACACCAATGCTGCTCATTGCAGACTACTGTGCAGATCGCAGCATCTTGTAATCTAACATAAAAGAAAAAGATCTTGTTCTGTTGACGCTGAATTATGTTTAAGTTGGAATTACTTGCGCTGCCCCACAGTTGCAGACCATATGTCCAAATGGGCTTTAGGATGGCTTTATAAATGAGTAATCTATTGTCTAATGAGAGTCTCGAGTTCCTTCCTAGCATTTTGCATTTGATGTGGTAACACCAGGTTAGTTTACAATCAATATGTACGCCAAGATACCTTACACGGTCACTGTGAGGTAGAATACATTGACCCAACATTACAGATGGGCAGTCTCCTTTTCTTAGAGTGAATGTCACCTGTACTGACTTTGCAGCACTAGCTTTTATTTTCCATTTTGGAAGCCATTTGTTCACTTTGTCAAGGCCCTTCTGCAAACACTTTGATGACAGTCTTGGATCCTTGGTCTTGCATAGTAGGCCTTTGTGCCAGACCTTGTCAAACGCCTGTTGGATATCCAAAAACGCTAAGGAGCAATATTACTTTTGCTCTTCTAAGGACCGCCTTATGGTGTCGCATATAATTATGTGACTGTGAAACTAATAATACTCAGTGAGAGAGTTGCTAGACAATATTTATTTACTTCTCTAATATAGTTTTAACAAAAGGGTTTTTCATTGAGTTCTAAGAATAATAATTAATTGACTATATTACCAAAAATAACTATTAACCTTATACAGATCCACAAATAATAATATAATTATGTTGCTTTACCTTGCACTAAACGCTAAATTTCAGTATGTATATGTATAATTCTCCTTCCTGTATGTATAATTCTCCTTCACTGGTAAATGTTGTTAAAAGATATTTAAAATTGGTGTTGTGATCTGTCCTAATCGTTGTGCTGACTGATGAGAGGTCGCAAAACTTTGCCAGTTGTGACTAGCACATATCACCTTAGCTTAAGTCTAATTCTGTAATTATACAAAATTGCAGCTAACTTTTTCTGTATAAATAAAAATTAAAAAACCTTGTATTTCTTAAATTTTCACCAGTACAATTTGACGTAACTAAACAAAAAAAAAATATTTTAATATCGTGCAAGAACACCTCAACAGGTGATCGCCTCCTCCAAATCCATATCCAGTGTGAGCCGGCCGGCGGCCGTATGTTTTATCTTGACTTCCCACCTTGCATGCGGTCTGCCTATTTGACATTTTCATGCTGGGCCTTTCCATGATGTGACTCTTGAGGTCCATCTATCCTTTTACAGTCTTGCTATGTGTCCGGCCCTTCCTATATAAATATACATTATTGTAAAATACTATCGTTATCGGACAGTTTTGATTTCACTTAAAAAAAATTACCCCAAACTTAACGAATTGGGACTAAATTCATTATTCAGAAAAACCTTCCCTAAAAAGAAATATTTGACCAAAAGAAAGTGCCGTATTAGTCCCATCCCAGCTCTTCATTTGGTTCATTTAACCAACTTTTTAGAAAATTACTGATTAACCTTTTCACCGCCACAGACATCAATAGAAGTTCCTGATTTTCGTGCCACCAGCGCCACGACTTCATTAGAAGCTCTTCATTTTAACTATGTTATAAAAATAAATGTACTGTATTTAACAGGCCTTTTCCATTTTATTATTCAAGAGCACTGTCTAATACCCTGTTTTATTTCCAATTAATTTTGAGTGAAGATGTGCATTGTATTCTAAGTGAATTGTGCAATAGGGTATTAACCAATGCCATATCTCTGGGTCAAGCTCCGTAAAGCTCATTTCCTTTTGAATTTCACACAAAACGTGAATAACAGTTTTAATCTTTAAAAAAATAATCGCCTCTTTGTGCCTATTGGCCTTTTTCTGTTCTGTGTCCTGCTTGTTATGGAGGGAAGTGGAATACATATTTCTTTTACTCCTCCACTGTTCTTTTCTGATTAGAATTATTTATAGATTTTTAACAGTCAGCCTTTTGATTTTTGTTAGAATGAAAGAAATCAGTATATGTGCCAAAAAAGATAAATCAAGTGTATCAGCAATGTTTGTGTTTTAAAACAGCAATCGTCGAATATGCATTATTTTATGACATTATGTTTACACCATCTGTTCTCAGATTGAGAGTTGGGTTACTGTGTTATCAAAGTGCTCATAATTTATGTAACGGCGACAAATGACAGCATAATCATACATTCTACAGTTAAGTTTAGGTAGTTACTACACAAATCGACAGCCATTTTCAATAACCTATCTATCCGTTGTTTTGAATATAGGTATATACAGGGTTATTGGTAGAACACCGACATCCTCTCAGGACTATGTTACTATCATCATAAACAACAACTTTTGTTCTATGATTTTTACAAAATGTTATACATTTACCAAAAACAAATCTTAAAGATTTCGTTGTCCTATCTAACACATTTCAACTCTGTATTGTGCCGTAACAACATACATACGCTTGCCGCGCACTGTCCTCGTATGCTACGCAGACTTCGTCACATTTAGAGTGTTCAATGTAAAGATTTTTAATTTTGTATGAAAAAGTAATGAACTAAATTATGTTAATTTTTAAAATGTCGTAGAACAAAAGTTGTTGATTATGATGTTAGTAACATAGTCCTGAGAGGAGCTTATGACAATCTAGCCGACAGCCGGCTGTCGCGCTCCTATTGTCTCTTTATTGTGTCTCAAATTACGTGTGTTCGAAGGTTTAGTCCATTGATAGATAGATAGGATATTGAAAAAATAAATTATTAGAAGAAGTAATTATATTAACTTAAAGGGTTTTTACCTTTACTTATCTGCTAAGATAATGATGAATTTGTTTGGGTACCTATTCACCGTAAAATTATGGCATAAATTATTATTGAAGCGGCCAGTTAAACAGGCGTATAAATGCCTAAAGAAAGTAGTACAAAAATATATGTTAATTAAACATCCCAACTATTCTCTGATATTTTTCTTTTATTTTCTTCCTAGTTCATCAAACAGTTATGCCAGATCTATAATAATAATAATATCATAGCATTTAATTCAAATCACTTAGTACAATGGATCAGGGGAGGGGAGACACGAGACCGAAACCATTTGTTTAAACCTATGTAAAGAGCTAACATTAAAATCTTGAACTTAAAAACAATTTGTTACTGTATTGTGCAACTGTTTATTTTCCCTAATAAATAAAATAAAAAATTTAAATTAATATTTATTGCTTGGTTATCTTTTCTAGATCTGTTTGCCAGTCGGCAAAGGCCTCCTCCATCCTTTTGTGCCAGACCTATTTTTTTTTAATAATTGGCTTCGCCGGGTTTCTTCTTTAATGGTCATAATAATATTTGGGCCACACAAGGTCGTTAGAGTTTTAAATAACACGACCGTTATGAGCTTCAGGTGTATATGGCCTGCCATTTTAAGAATTTTTATTCTTACTTTGCCGGCCACTGTCGTATTTTAGAGGCAAAGCGGCTAGCTCGATTGATTTAAAAATTGGCTGAAGTAATCAGATTTTCGAGCATTTATTGTAATTTCTTTATTTTTTGATTTCAGGTACAGCACCACTCGTACCATATCTGTCGACGTATGCACGTCAATTAGGATTTTCATCTGCAACAGTAGGATTAATTTACACAGTACTGCCCATATTTGGTCTTATCGCAAAACCGCTATTTGGTGTAATAGCCGACAGGTATAATATGGTTTTATTAACATTTTCATTCCTTGGTATGGATTCACAATCTTCTTATCTTAATCTTTTTATATGACATCTTAAGTCATAGTCGGTTGGATAAATGGTTTTAAAACTCGTAAAATATGTAACACATCTGACGCTGAATATGTATACGTGTCTGACGGACGCTGTACGCTTACAATGCTTAACGCAATAATTATATTAAATCATTCGTTCTAATTTACTATTTTAAAGATAAATATCCTACCTATAGATACTATTCAGATAGGAACAGATCGATACAGTTCATAGCTTACAAAATCTATAGCTATCGACAATATTATCTAAAGTGGGGCAATATCAACTCGCGTATACACGAGTGGTGTCTACGGATTTTCTAATTTCCTTTATTTTTATTATTTTTTTTCCATTTTTATGTTTCATACTAGCTTCTGCCCGCGACTTCGTCCGCGTGGAATAGTTCCCGTTCCCGCGGGATTTCTGGGATGAAAACTATCCTATGTCCTTTCTCGGGTCCCAGACAATATCTGTACCAAATTTCATTCAAATCGGTTCAGTAGTTTAGGCGTGAAGAAGAGACAGACAGACAGACAGACAGACAGACAGAAAGACAGACAGACAGAGTTACTTTCGCATTTATAATATTAGTATGGATTATCGACACACCCATCCATTCCATACTTTTATACTAATACTAGCTGTGCCTTGCGGTTTCACACTCGTCATGTTAAGTTTTTGGTTACTGGTCCGCTCCTGTGGCTCATAATAATAATGTATCGTATAAGCTCGAAATCTCGCAAACCCACCACCCAGCCTCGTTATTGCCCGTACGTAGAATTACAATAATTCACAGAGATGTTACCATAGCTACAATATCTAATTACTTTCCTATTTGTAAGCTACACACCACTAAATCAAAGATCTTCGTAACATTGATTTCAATCAGTTGATGGGCATGCTTGATCAATATGATTAAGACCACGACTGGAATTTAGGTTTTTTTCCAAACAAGCTAATTTCAAACAATTCGTGACGTTCAATATAGATAGCACATTAAGTGGTATGACAAAACTATGCTACATAAGACAATAATGATACAATATTTACGTTATTAATTTCAGGTTTAAAAAGCAAAAATTAATATTTATACTATTTCAAATTGTTACAATAGTCAGTTTTGGAGCAATATATTTGATACCAGAAAATAGAAATTGGTCCGTTGAATTGGACTGTAATAATGGAGTTACAATGCTGCAGAGTTGTTACAAAAGTAAAGAATCAGTGGACATGTGTAAAGTTTCTACCCTAGGTAACCTAACTTCCGGCACAACTGCAAAATGCCAAGTAAGTACATATTAGTGTTATCTATCGCAGTACGTTAGGTCAGATCTACATCATGATATCATCTTCATTTGTTAAATGTAGTATTGAACATATAAATATTCCGGAGAGAAGAGCGCCTGTATCATGTTTCTGCTTCGCATCGAGAAACTTGTAGATCCGGGGCTGAAGACCTACATTTTAATATTAGAACTGTGACCACACAACGCCAGATCTACTAGTGATTCGACATTTCATTTACCTTAATCAAAATCAGAATCAGTCAAATTCATATAAAAACGAAAACTGGATACTTTACGAAACATAATTTTGGTGATCATTTACTATTTTTGTCTATTATATGTTATTATATCTGGTGGTAAGTTAAAAATAAGCTAATTAAATCTTACAGATGAATTGTGATATGACGTCACCTAAAATGTGGCAGACTGTTTGCGAGCACTGGCATTTACCGCAGTACTGCTACAGCAATACAAAGAACATACAATATTCTTCGACAGTCAGTAACGTCACTATGAACAAAGATAATTGTGCTTACATTGCTGCTAGTAACGTGACCCTGGATGGTGAGACGCAACTCTGTATTTTTTTATCAATCCTTTAATTTGAATTATGCATTATTTATGGCTTTGTTCTATGATGTTGTACCGTGCGAAGCGACGACCGTGTTGCGAATTTGTATATCATAAGTCAGTGTTGTTGCTTAAGCGAATTTTTTAAATAGAGCTGGCGGTTTGATGTATGTTAAATAATTCTAAATATGATGATTTTAAATTGTTTCAGGGCATATTTTCAGTCCCCAATGCCGTCTCGGTAACGGATACGTAGATGTTAATGAACCCTGTGATTTTAAATGTAACAACACCAAACTTGATGCTGCTATAGGAAATGAAAAAGTTAACATGACATGTATTGACAGAAACGTAAACTACAAACTGTGTACTAAGGATACTGCACTGCTTGTAGAGCTTACTAAGGAACCATTAAATAGTGATTGTGAGGTAAATAAATTATAATGATTATATAATCTTGTAGGTATTATTATATTTTATTACAGGTATAATAATAAATTAGGTAACGGTTAATGTTACGTATTGACTCACACCAGCACTGAATGTCTAGTTTATCGTTGTAATATTTAATTCAGTAATTTATTTGATTTCATTGTAACATCGTTCACGGCTAAGAAGCATTTAAGTACTCAAAGCTGCATAGAAACAGTGAAGAATATTTGAATCTCACTAAACTTATAGGACTTTATTTAGATTTGTCGATGTAAAAAAACAACTTCTTAAATAATGCTTATTATGTAACAAAATAGTAGATTGTTTACCTAGGAAGCAAAGTAACATTTTCAAGACGACATTGTTTTTTCGAATCCAGAGTGGAACGAAGAATTGTAAAGTATCGTCAAACTTCTCCTTACGATCTTAATGTTAGCTTCTTTAATAGTGTTCTGGCCTCACCATTGTCAAGTGGGGTTAGAACGCTTAATCATAATATTTTTTTAGTCTATTATAAGTATATATTGTATGCAATCACCTGGGTGACATATTCTATAAAGGTGCTCCCTCACCGGGAGCATTCACGTGTAATGTAACATTATAGATTCGACTTCGAGCATTTCATAGCAAGATGTCAGACGAAGCGGAGCGCATTGATGTTACAAGTTGTATCAAGATATTACACATTGTATCATTACAAGGTGCGCATTGTAGTGCTCGGTTCTTTTCCTTCATTGATGTATGCCCGTTTTGTATCATTACAAGGTGCGCATTGTAATGCTTGGTACTCCTCCTTCACTGATATAATGCTCAAATCTGTAACGTTACATTACACGCGAACGCTCCCGGTGAGGGAGCACCTTTAAGAAAAACCCTCATACATAAATAAAGATAAAAATATATATATATTACAGGCGTCTTGCAACCTTGACGTGAAAACGCCCTGGCGTCTTATGGAAATATGCGAATGGTGGAAAGCGGACTCAGCCAGCTACTGCCAAGCGAAGACCAGGGAGTTTCCTAAAAACCTGTCCTTTACCGGAGTAATACTTTTGTCAACCGCGTTAGCTGAGGAGGAATGCGTGTATATCCAACTTAATCATATCGAATTAGCTGATGAAAATGGTGTAGGTAAGGAACTTTTTTTTTCGGATTTCGCTTCATATATAGCCTGGAATTATTTTAGAGTTGACTAGATGAGGCGTTTTTGTATCTGGAGTTATTGTCCTTGTAAATATCTTATCTGAGCAAGTTTATACTTGTAAATAGCTTATCTAGCAAGTTCTAATACTAATACGTACCATTATATACCTACATACATAATCTTAATGTTCTTACAAAATTTTAAATAAGTACGACTCGATGCACCCGCAAGCGTTAGGCCCGAGTCACACCGGAATGGCACCGGCCGGCAGCGGCGCGGCGAGCACCTTCAGTGTGAAATAATTTTAAACTTTAACTACATAATTAAAAAACAACTAAAATTTCGGAAATCGGTGGCAACACAAATTGACTGCCAGAACGGTTATTATTTTTTTGAAAAAAGTTTTTTATTTATTACTTTTTAGTGTCGATCCAATGTTTGACTGTGTATTAAAGTATCTTTCAGAGTAATTTTTTTTAAATAAAACTACTTACAATCTTATAAAATGAAAAAACTTTTTACAAAAAAATATTAACCGCCTTCAAAACTAAAAACATAAAAATAACTAAAATTTCGGAAGTCGGTGGCTTATATTTTCTGCCCGTCAATTTGTGTTGCCACCGACTTCCGAAATTTTAGTTATTTTTATGTTTTTAGTTTTGAAGGCGGTTAATATTTTTTTGTAAAAAGTTTTTTATTTTTTACTTTTTAGCGTCGATTTCCAATGTCTAACTAAAGTATCCAAGCTGCCATGTCCATACCAAGTTTCATACCAATAGTTTCATCCAAGCGTAAAATCTAACGTTTAACAACGCAGACAATATACAATGAAACTTCTTCTTCTGAATATGCCCCATTTAATAAATCATCGATTTGAAACGACAAATCATAACCAATTTCAGTTTTAAGTTCACTTCAATGAAGCTGGAACACGAGGTAGCTGCTACGCTACGAACCATTAAGGATATCCTTAAAGTGTATTTTGTCTGCACTATCGAATCTGCAGTATAATCAATCTCGGTGTAAATTACTCATCAATACAAAAAAAATAAGCCCAAACACTATGTAGCTGCTATCAACCATTAAGGAGTTCCCTAAACTGTACTGCACCTGCATCACGGAGCTTGCAGTGGCAGTCATAACCCATCTCTCTGTAAAGATCTTGTCATCACGAATAAAATAAGCCCAAAGACGATGTAGCTAAGATGTACCGTTGAGGAGTTCCCTTGATTCTCTGTCATCTTCATCATCAGATCTGCCCTAAACCTTCATGGTATTTGTAGTCTCATCAGATATACACATTAATATTAAGTTTTTACCCGATGCTCGCCTACAATTTTCTAGAGATGCCCTCAATTTCTCAGGGTTTCCACCATCAAATCCTGACCTGATGACAATGGGACCAAATGACAAACATACCCTTTCGATTAAAAAAAGAATTTTTGAAATCGGTCCAGGCGTCTTCGAGAAATCGAGTAACAAACATAAAAAAAAAATACAGTCGAATTGAGAACCTCCTCCTTTTTTTTGAAGTCGGTTGAAAATAGAAACTTGAAGAAAAAGCACACATCGTCTATGAATATTTCGTCATTTTTTTTTTTGTTTATGGTGAATTTTTCGAGAAGAACTGAACCGATCGCCTCAAAATTTATATGGGACCACCCCTGAATCATGACTTATTAAACAAAAAAAAAAACCATCAAAATCCGTTTACAATTGACGGAGATATCGCGTAACAAACATACAAAAAAAAACATACAGACGAATTGAGAACCTCCTCCTTTTTTGTAGTCGGTTAAAAAGACTAGTATCGCTTGAAAAGCTTGAATCGGTCGAGAGGCCGCCTGCGGTGCCGCGGCGCCGCGCGCCTCGCGCTCCTTCCGACGCTGCCGGCCGCTGGCCATTTCGGTGTGACTCGGCCCTAATGCTTTGCGTTCGTTAGACGTTTTTATTAATACACTAGCTGCCCCCCGCGGTTTCCCCCGCGTTATGTTATTATATATACTAGCTGTCCACCGCGGTTTCACCCGCGTTATATCAGATTTTTTTGTTACTAAAAAAAATTCTATATCCGTCCCCTGGTCGTAAGCTACCTCGCCACCAATTTTCAGCCAAATCGGTTCCGCCGTTCTTGAGTTATACAATGTGTAACTAACACGAGTTTCTTTTATATATATAGATTACTCCTCGTTCACGCAAAAACATCACGCTATGACATACTCCCGTATGTCATAGCGTGATGTTTTTGCGTGAACGAGGAGCAAACATCCACACACATTCACACATACAAACTTTCACATTTATATTAGTAGGATACTTGACGATTTTTATTAATAACAATGTGTTCTTGGTAGTCGTTCTCCATTATAAACCTTAGTTATCGCCTGCGTAATTGGCATTTAACCAGTATCATGATTGTTTACTTATATTCTCTATAACTTTTCATTTGTTTCAGTTACTACGCACTATCCGAACTGTGTATCGAAAGCACCGTATGAACAAAAATTCGAATTGTTTAGTTCTTCCTGCGATATACGCTGTGATAATGCTATGGCAAGTAGTTTAATATTACTGATAACATTGCTAAGTTATATTTATGTAAAAAGACATGTCTGTAGTCGCTTTAAAACTTAGCCAGCCAAAATTATGTCCAAATTTATATATGACTAGCTGTCCCCCGCGGTTTCACCCGCGTTATGTTATATTTTTGGTTACTGCTCTGCTCCCGTAGGTGATAGCGTGATGTTATGTAACCTATGTCTTATTCTGATATATAAGCTATATTTCCGTAAAGTTTCATCAAAATCCGTTTAGTAGTCTTTGTGTCAAATAGTAACAAACATAAATACATACAAATCTTTCCTCTTTATAATATTAGTATAGATGAGGGCACTAGTGAACAAATAAAATTAGACAGACTATGAATGGATCGATTTCGCTATGAATGACAAGCCACAATCTAGGCCAGGCAGCGCTGCAAATTCTTGTTTACACAACAATACTTGCAGTGCCCCTGTGGTGGCGTGTCAAAGTATTGACAATGTTGCGTCGCAACATAATAAGGGGCCAGACATCACTTTATAATAATCTAGTTTCTCGCGGTTTTACCCGCGTTACGTTAGGTTTTTGGTTACTGCTTCGCTCCTGTGGACATAGCGTGATATTATATAGCCTATGTTACTCAAGGATAATGAACAAAGAAAAAAGATTTTTTGAAATCGGTCCAGTTTGCGGTGAGTTTTGAGTTTGAAACGCCGACTAAGCAGGGGCCCTAGTCTGCTACTCGTATTACAATCGTGTCTCAATGATCGATTTTTGACGTGTAACTTCACACTTTTGACACATTTCCCATACAAAAACTGTCAAAGTTGTCAAATATCCGGCCAATGACTGGTCATTGTGACACGATTGTAATAGCAGACTAGGACCCCTGGCCCATTGAAAGAATCATGTAAATCATTTATAGGAACTAGCCCGCCAACAAAAATTGCCGATAAATATTGCCGTTGTGTATTACTCTTTACATTTGGGTCAATGCTGAGGGCGAGATAAATAGACGATACTTTGCACCTACTTCGGCTAAGCACTATGTCTGTCACTGTTACACAACTGTCAAAAGTCAAGCGCAAGATAGAGAGGGAACATGGCTATGCTAAAGTGCGTGCTTAGTAAAGTTTCCGTGTCGGATATTCGATCGATATTATGATTGCTTTATACTAAAATCTTTTTATTTATTTTTTAGGTAAATGAGTTGATGGAAGGTGCGTCCGACAGCAGGAGTGATAGCAGTAAAGAATACACGTCACAGTTTTGGGTGTTCTTCTTCTTGATGATACTCAGCTGGATCGGGCAGGCTGTTGTCGTCACTTTCGCAGATGCCATCTGCTTCAATTTACTAGGTAAAGGATATATTTTTGCGTTGCGAGCCATATTAATTTTTGTGAACAATTTTGTGTTTTTTTATTATTTAGTTCCAATTTAAGTTCAAGGAGAGTCTCATTGACAGCCATTATCAAAAACAGTTCAGTATTACTAAACTTTTTATATAGTAGCACTTGAGTTTTGACGTCATTATGAAATAATGGCTATATGATTATTTGATGAAACTTGATTGAAGATCGCTCATAAAGATATAAATAAAACTATGTTTTTGTAGTAGAATTGGCTTGCAAAATATCCTTCTCCTATCCCTCCTTGTACCTTACCAATACTTGATGTTTTGATCAAATAAAAGTTTTACTATTACCTCGAACTTATATTGATTGCTACACATATATTCATGATATTATAATTGTTTTAGGTACGAAAGTATCCCATTACGGAAAACAGAGGCTATGGGGATCAGTCGGTTGGGGAATCTTCTCTCTACTGACCGGCGTCCTCATAGACATGTTCAGTGACGGAGCTTACAAAGACTACACTATTGCATTTATTCTTATGTTCGTGTTTATGGTCGGCGACGTCGGGGTATCCTGTTTCTTAGAGGTCAGTCATACAAAGCTCTCAGTAATTATTTGTGGCTTAATAGTTGAGCCCTGTAAAACAAATTAATAATTTAAAAAATACAAGTCTTTGTCAATACGCAAATCTCTGCAAAGATAGTTCTTTTTTTTTTCACCTTCTGTGTTACATAAACACGTGGTTAAATCACGTATCGACAAACATTTCCACTTACGTGTAACGCCAGCTCTATTTTACTCAGAGGGCCTTTTTATTGAGGCAGCCGTGTTTGGCGGAACGCATGCGTGCCTTACCCGCATGCGGGCGGTATTGCGTGCGGCTCGCAACAAATATGGCCGCCTGGCCCGTACCCGCATGACAATAAAAAGGCTTAAAAGAATCGACCAAAATAATCAAAGCTTATTTTTTTCAGACTGATTCAACTAAGATGTCGATGAACATTTTGGCTGATGTTGGCTCCTTGTTATCGTCACTGCCTACGTTCTTATTCTTGTTATGGACGATAGCAGTCGGCATGTGCACTGGTCTGATATGGCAGTTCCTATTCTGGTTGATTGAAGACATATCCGGGTTGTCCTGTGATGGCTCGGGATATATAAAGACCCTGCAAGGTCTAGTCAGTGCTATACAGACTTTTGGTGGAGAAATACCTTTCTTGTTTGTTTCTGGTACGTCTTCTTTTTTATTTCTTTTGAATTAGATGATTAATTTATTTTTATATTAGTATGCTACAGTTATTTGTTTCAAATCTGGTTATTTGTGCTGCGAGTTGTCTGTAAACGCATTCACGTTACAGAATATTAAACTTGTAATATAAAAATAAGTTTGTAAAAGACCATTCTTGATAGACCACTTTAAACTCTATTACTTAGGCAATAACAATAAAAGTCAGTTGATAAATGAATGTCACTTTTTAAATTAACGGTTTTATGTTTCAGGTTATATACTTAAAAAAGTGGGCCATATCAATATGATGAACTTTGTTCTACTTGCATTTGGTGTTAGATTCATATTGTACTCATTTATAACCAACCCGTGGTGGGTACTGCCTGTAGAATTGTTACAAGGAGTTACTTTCGGCATGTTTTACCCAACGATGACATCGTATGCCAATATTGTTTCTCCGCCGGGAACAGAAACCACTGTTCAGGTAAAGTTTATTTCACACAACAAAAACAACAACAACATTTTGCAACATGTTTCCATTAACTAACTTTCTGTAACTTCTGCGGTCCTCTTGTTGCTATTTGTTGAATGTATGCCTTCTTCAGTAACAAAAAAAAAATACAAAATGAAACCGTTTACGATTGGCTTCGGAATGTCTGTAACAATGTATCGTTATGTGGATTGTTTTCAAAGTTGGGTTACTTTTTTGGCAATATTAAATGACTTTTTGTTATCGTTTTTCCTCCACAAAAAGTGACAAAACAAATAAATTTTAGCAACAGAAAGAAAACCCATCCCTAATCCGATTCGCTCGCTCATTATTCCGATCTTGATTAATTGAAAACCTCAAAATCAAGTTAGTTGCATGATACTCTTTCTTTTCTCTGCCTTGTTAGCATTTAATAATTTGGCCAAATGTCTCACAAACAATTTTCTTGAATTCCAGGGTTTAGTAGGAGCTGTCTTCGAGGGAGTCGGGACTTCGTTAGGAAGCTTTATAGGGGGTCGTCTATACGGCATCTATGGAGGCTGGGTTACATTCCGTGCGTTCGGTATTGGAGCGCTAGTGTGCTGTGGGTTGAACTGGCTGGCTTTCTTTATTCTAAAGGATAAAATTGGTCTCGCTAGAACGCCATCAGGTAATGACAAACCTGCTGAACAATAATTTCAAAGACTAAATTACATTACTGAAGCTCAATTGTTTCTTGATCTAGGATTAGTTACAGTCTTTGCGTTTTAGCATGGTGCAGGTGACAGTTTCAGTAACATTTCATTTCACTTTAGTAAGTTGCAGTGTTTAATAAATTATGACTATAGTAGTTCAGCTGTACCACATTCATAATATACTAAATCATTAATAACTGTAGTAAATTAATTTCAACCTAACTAGAATGTACTAGTCCACAAATAAAATCAATTTGGATCAAAAATTAAGCAAGCACGCCTTAGACGTAATTAGTGATGAGATGTACTGCTACGATGGAATGTCGATATTTTATATAATACTAGCTGACTCGTGCCCACTTCGTTGGGTGGTAAACATTTAAACTTGTGATGAAATTATGAGTGTGGTTCAGTTAGTACTGAGTGCTATGATTTAATTCCTGACTGCCAAAAGGAGGGTTTAGTTTTTTTTTGCATATCAGAAAGACGCTGCGCACGTTCAGCGCTAGATTTGATTTGATTTTGTTATTTTTAATTAGTACAAAGATACTTATGTAGCCATAAAACATTTAAATTGACAAGTTTATACACGTAGTAGCACAAAACTGAATAACACACAAATTTTCGTAGTGTTGATGGCGATAAAGTGAATTGCATAACGTCTCTAGTCATGTGGTACTGACAGATGTCACCGTCATACAGGCAACTGTCACCCGCACCATGCTACAACGCCAAGAGTATAGCAGGCAGTCAACGTCGTTTTACGTGTCTGTACTCGGTAGAGTACTTAATAACCCAGATTTATGAGATAACACTTGGTGTAAGAATTTACAATTAACACGGTGAAGGGTACATTTAAATAATAAGAAACGAATATTTTTATAATGCGTGTAAGAAAATACGTAACGAAGTCGAGATTTATACACATTTGACTACATCGAATTATTATTTTTGTAGTTAACACTGCCCCTTTTTGTAAATAATATTACTTTTGTCTGGGTGGAGCAAAAATAATCACTTGAGTTCATAAGGATGTATATAACTTCTTTTCCGATTATAAAATATGGTTTCCAGTTGAAACAATGATAATTTGGTGGAATAATGTTGTTTTAAGTCTTGAATAAAACATACGGCGCAAATTTGTCCAAGAACACCTGCGATGAATTCGCCACTTTTGCTTTTATTTTCTCCTTTAAGACAGCTAGGGTGGGTCCGTGGCCTGTTGACATTTACGCGCGACCTTAATTAATAACCCTACAGTAGTAAGTTGATGCTGTATGACCAAGGAATTGATAAAATTCACGTTGAGACAATTATATCAATGTGTATTTTACCTTTGTTTTCTTCACAAATATTGATGTCACAATGAAATGAGATGCCATAAAAATTCAGCATCTTCCAAAGAGGTTACTTTCGGTCACCCATTATTATCTGTTATTTATTTTACATTACACACTCTACTATCACAGATCTGCCTGTAGAGCCTCATCAGTCCGAACCTCCAGAATACTTAATTTATTAGAGCTAAACTTCGAGGCCACATGCCCCAATTCAGAATTTTAGTTAATTTGCATATAGTACCACTAATTTCCTAACTCAATTTGATTTTTAGAGACCCAAAAAATCTAATTGATTTGTTTTTTATTGCTCTATTGGTTTATAGTAGGTACACATTGCACTTTTTTGCCGCGCTTATACAGAGTAATATCATAGAGGGCGGGAATGGTAAAAGCTTTACCCCATTTGATTAGGTATTTTACTAAAGGTAAATTATCTTCACGTGTCTTTTTACCCACGAAAGAACAGAGGTGTATGTTTTCTAAAAAAAACGTTAAAAGACACATTAAGATTATTTAAATCCACTACCCTAACCTAACATCGGTTTAAAAGTAATTAAATATTTTTTAGTAAAATTTTTTAGACATTTTTTAAATAAAATACATGTCACAAATAGGGCTTACGAAACATCCTGTGAATTAGAAAGAGCTACGCCAGTGACTTTAGTCGTAGTCACATTGAAGCTGAAGAGACGAAAATGTTGTGTTATTACTAAACGACTTGCAACCAAACCGCTAGTTTGGCAAAAAAATCTAAATTTGAGTGTAAAACTTGGATCGACTACAATCCTATTAGTCGATCTATAATCTATGAATTCGACGATGAATGGTCAACCATTCATCGGCGAACTGATGTATCAGAGAGATACATTTCAATCGATCGATGGATTCACAAACAAAATTATCGATTTAAGGACGTTCTATATTTTTCGGTTATCAATGTGGCTACGATTTAAAACGAACCTAAAAACCGAAACGAGGCTAAAAATTGACACCAATAGCAACTGTAAATATTAAGGTATTTCTACAGTTAAAATTGTTTTAGAATTTGGTAATGACTAGGTATGTTATGTTCCTAAAATGATTCTTTAATACTCTTATAATAATATCGAATTTTGTAAGGTTTTTTTGAACCAAATAGAAATAAAATTTGGAATATACTGACTTAAGTAATAATGAGATTATAAAGAATTAATATTATTAAGTTGAACTTGCTGTAGCTTGTGCGCCATATCCTTTGTGCTGTGAAATTAAATTGTTATTCTTTACCTTAAAAGGTTTTCTTTAAGGATTTTTCTTTATTTCTTTTTCTTTTTTACTATACTTTATTTTCTCGATTAGGTGTAGGTGTATTTTAAACAGGTTTGTTGTCTTTTAATTGAATATTATTTCTATTTATGTTGTGTCCTGTTGGTTGGGTTGTGTTCCTACACTTCTTCTATTTGTCAAAATAGCCATAACAGCTGCTTAGCACATATTTCTTTTTTTTTTATTACTTCGTATTAAATATACATTCCCATAATCAACGCAAGCAATCAAAATAACAGTGGACGTATTATTTATAGAATAGAAAAATACTCAAGATGTCGTCCAAAACACTTGTTGTAATTTAAGCAATAGTTATAAAATTGAGTAGAATATTATATAAATACTTGAATGATTGTATCTTTTACACTGTTTCCTTGTGATGCTTTACATTATAATATATTATTGATGTTTGACATTATTTGTGTTTACTTTAATAATTCGTATTTTACCTGTCTTCGTTTTTAGGCGTCTTTTGGTCGTTGTTATTATCGTTCGTTAGTTTGTGCTCAGATGGAAATCTGCTTTTGAAGAAAAAAGACGCGAGTGGTGGTCATCATTTTGCAGCTTCCTCAGGGCTGTATACAGCATTTCCTAAATATGAATAGAAGGAAGTACATTCCAAATTTTTTATCAATATTAAATCAATGGCTATTTTTATTACATAGTCTTACGATTATTTATGTGTTTGTTATGTGATACGATTTTCAGTTTAACATTACAAAAGAGGTAATTGTCTTATTTTGAACAGCTAATTAACTTAGACTGCCGTACTAACCCTTCATGAATGTTTTGTTCGTGTTAATATCACACATTTAATGTACTGATAATTTTTATTAAGGGTTATTGACGTTACGTGTTTTTTTTTTGCTTACAGGCTACTCGTCGGTTATCCGCTATGAGCAACCAAACGACATGGTCTATATGTTAGAAGATATGTCTGAAGGAAGATTGTCATAGCTGTAAATTCGATATAATGTGTACTTATAAAGGTGACATCGAGTCGAGCTCAAGGAGCTGTATTATTATTATTCCTGACAGTTTATTAGTTATTAAGAGAGTTCTGTGATTAGATATATTTGAAAGTGCTATTTTTATAAATGATTTACATAAATATTGCACAAATTATTACCTACTGTAAAACAGTTTGCCTAAAATGTAGCTAAATATATTTAATTAAAAAATATCTATGTATCTACCACATTTTAACTGTACTAGACAAAGCAGCTATTTTATAAATGATGTCTTACTTTAGTTTTAGTATTATTATAAGTAGAGGTTTTTGGGTAAGTTCACAGGGGTTCATCAGGTTTTCTCCTATTATTAATGCTAAAAAAGTGACGCATAGTTTTCCATAAAGTAAGTATACGTTACTTTTAGACCAAAAAATCTGAGTTGTTTTTAATGTTTGCTTTTGTAAGTGTTGATCATTATTTTAACATAATTAGTAAGGGCAAAGAGCTATGTACTCAACTATGACCAATTATTAAGGTATGACGGAATGACGGTTACGCCTCTACTTCAAAGGTGCGTTGTTATTGGTTGATAATATCGCATGCGTCATTACGTCCCGTTAAGTTGCACATAAATTGAGATAATGGGGTATTTTATATCATTAACCAATAAATAAAAGATAGGATTTCTATAAAATCTGTTCCAATTTAATTTTGTAATCAATAAATAGCTAGGCAATTGGGTTGCCTACTTAATGACGTCATAAGCTCATAAGGTGACATTGCCGTACAAAATGTATGTGAGAATCTCGTTTTGACAGCTCATATATAGTACGTCAATTTATGATGGTGTAAAATACCGTATTTTCGCAACAGTGTGTAACTTCGTAGCCGTCCTACTACATGATGTACTTAAAGTAGATATCGCAGTAACCCTTGCGATTTTACCGACAATAATACCTATTCACAGGTACCTTATTAGCTACCGATCGAGGCTTTATTCGGTTGATGCTTTATTCCGTTAAACCTTAATTTTGTTTGGAAACTCCTAGATATCAATTCCATCTATTGATAGAGTTTTGACTACGTATGTATAAGTTCTTCCTAATGTGGGTCCCTTGACTTAAAATTATATGTTTATATTTACTTTCCTAGTTATTTAGTTGCGTATTAGCTAGATTGTTTATCAGTCGTATCATTTGATAATAATTTAATATAATTATATTGTTTGATGCTTCTTTGTGATTGTTTAGTGTATCTTTGGTGTGGTTTAGCATGGGAGTAAAGACACTCGCTCGTCCTCTATATTAACGAAATCATAAAATTACCTAAGTGTTACTAGGTATTAAATCATATCGCCCCTTTGGCCTGTGCACGGGTAATACAACAAACGCCATGTTAAAACGTACTAACTGCTGCATTAGTGTTTTTGTCTATTCTAATAGGATAAAGGAATATGCTATCTCAGTATTCATTATAAATTTCTTATCGCTGCGTCCTAAATAAACACAATTAAGGCCCGGTTGCTTCACAAAACAAACAGATTTAGGCGGACTTAATAAGTTATATTACTGGTATATATATAATATATACAAATAAAACAAAAATTTGTATGAAATAATCTGCCAGTTATTTTAACCAGAACTTATTAGAATATTGTGAAACTGGCTTTTATAAAATCACAGCATCGAACACTGTTTAAAAAAGACAGAACGATGTTTAGTGACACGTGTTTTAGGGCCTGTACACACCAAATTTTTTAAACGCGCTGTTGACGCGCTTTTGTATCATTAGAAACGTGATACTCACGCGAGTCTGACGCAGCCTGGAGACCTTTACACACCTGTATAAAATCAAACAAGCGTTTGAATCGGTACAGACGCGATGCAAATGTGCATGATTATCGATAAACGCGCTCTGTCAAATTGTGTTTTTAAACAGCACCTCCAGTCATCAATAGCAAGATGGCGTCGGTCGAGACAGCATTGATTGCATGCGTTATGATATTAATGAGAAAAAAAGGAAAAAGAAAAATTACTGACGCGACGTTTGTGGGCGGGAACACCAATATAAATGCGAGAGAAGAATGTGTGGACATTATACATCAACGCTTAGAAAATTATGAGAACATGAAAGAAAATAGCAATTTAGTATGAATGTCGTATTCATCATTTCAAGAACTTCTTGGAATTCCTTAACCGGTATTCGATCTCCAAAATGCAGTGCTAACGCGCGTGCGTATCGATACAAACGTCTACAAACTGTTCCGTAGAATTAAATCTCTCCGTGGTCGCACGTTTCTAAAACGCGCGTTAACGGCGCGTTTATAAAAAGTAGTGTGCCCTTTGGGTCAGGTTGATTTGATATACAGGGTGGAAAGTTTCAATGGGCCCTGGAAGAAAGCTACCTTAAAACATTAAGATAGATTATTTTACTACTTAATAGAAAACATTCCTTTATTTTTAAAAAGAAACAAAATGGCATTTAAACATTTAAGCGAATTTTCGAAAACATTTAAATGTGAAGTAAGGGAAAGTTTCCTTTAAGTAAAATAGTCTATCGTATCTTTAGCCTTAATCCAGGGCCCACAAAAACTTGTCACTTCAAAAATGTGTCAGTCCCGGGAATCGAACGGACTAAAACGAGAAAAACAAAAAACCGTACTTTTTTGACGTCAATTAATAGAGTCATTCATAAGGATCAAGTGCTTAAAACAAATATGATTAATGAAATTAGAGGAAAACCATGAAATTTAACCTTTTGAAATCAAAGAACGAATTTAACCGTCGAAATTTTCGTTCAAATATTATAATATTTATGGTGTTCTTTAATTTAATAACCCATATTTGTTAGAGATATTTGGTCCTAATAAATGACCCTAACGTTTGATGTCATAAAAATACAGAGTGTTATTTTATTTTATTTTAGCCGGTTCGATTCCCGAGAGTAGTAAGCGAGTTTTCGAAAATCAATAAATGCAGTTTTGTTTCTTTTTAAAAATACAGGAATGTTTTCTTTTTGTTAATCAATCTATTTTCACGATTTAAGTTAGTTTTCTTCCAGGGCCCATTGAAACTTTCCACACTTTATATAAGGCGGCGGGTACCGTACTGCATTTCATTAAATTTTCATCGCGCTTCAGTACGAAATCTTGTACTTAATACGAGTAATAGATAACTGCCAGAGCCCTCGTCAGTTAGTCAGTCCGTCCCTCCTATGATGAGAAAAGCTCCAAATAATACTCCAATTAAACTTTTGTCTTAAGTAGACAACTGATAACGAATGACTTTTGTCGGTTTTCAATAATAGTCATATTTTGTTACTTTTTTTTTTGTTTGTATTACTAAAATATTTACGAAAGATAATATTTGGGCACTTTACCTTGATAATATTAATTGTGTTCTATAAATAAAACTATATTTTTTTATAGAACACAATATATTTTACCACAACATAAAAACTCAACAAACTGAAACAAATTATATTAAGTAAGTACTTAAATAAATGATTGTTATAGATTTAAGATGTTTTTGTGTAACTAAGATTTTATTATTATCCAATGCTAATCTATAGTATATCATAGTTCCTTTACTGCAAATACTAGTGCCAATTAATGGAGTTAGTTGATGGTTCATCAAAATTCTGTGATCATAATGTTTTAACTTCTTTTTTACAACTTCTTATTCCAATTTTAATCATGATTCCAAACAATATTAAAATAATTTTTCAATTCCTGGAGTTATATTATGTACTTAAGTCATTTAAAATCATTAAAACCTTGAGAATCAGACGTGTTTTTATATATTCCTCATACTTAAGCTCGGTCTTATTGAGGTCTGAGTACAACTTACGTGGTTAGGCCTTGCTTATGGACAACTCAATATCAGTTTACCGGATGATTTCAATCTGTCAGTGAATCTCAAAAGGCCACATATCAACAGTTCCGTGTAAGGTCTTGAACTGACAGCTAATACAAAGCGAGTGCCAGTGCCCCTAGACGATTCTTGCCAGCGCTAACAGATGTGCGTGTGGATTGAGAGATCTTTTCGAAAAACTCTTCCAATCCCAACCAAATTATAAGAGCATTTAGGAAATAATTGTGAAAACTTCCTGGTAAGGTATAAAATTTGTGAAACCTAAACAAAGAAAGTTAGAACTCATTAACTGGATCTCTCAATGTGGACAACTGAAGAATTTCTGATGCATTTATCTTCTACCTATAAGTTTTGGTTTATTAAATATATTTCAAAATAAAGATCTCGCAGTTGGGACGATCGAAAAAAAACAAGATTTTCATTTTCTCTTGAACCAGTAAGATTTCAATCACGATTTTTATTTCACAAATTTTCCCAGAAGCATAATTTGCAATAAACATGTTAATTATTCATACTTTTTCAGTATTAGGTCGTGTTTTACAAGATTACTCAATTGAAAATTGTCCACTCTGAGAGATCCATTTAAACCGTTATAAATCTTATACGTGGCTTTGAAACGAACCGAAATTTAGTTTAGCAGCTTTCACAAATGCTTCACAATTATTTAAAATGCAAATTATAAACGCATTGGCACTATATTCTTGGATACGCGTTATGACTTTTTCTTCAGTTGTCCAGATTGAGAGATCCAGTTAATGAGTTCTAACTTTCTTTGTTTAGGTTTCACAAATTTTATACCTTACCATGAAGTTTTCACAATTATTTCCTAAATGCTCTTATAATTTGGTTGGGATACGAAGAGTTTTTGGAAAAAATCTCTCAATCCACACGCACATCGCTAACAGTTATCGGACAGACAGTCTGTGGTCTTCAGGGCGAATGATAGGCTATGCCACTTTATGCAAGCAATAGCATCTTTAGTCCAGATGCTTGCATAGAGTGTGCACAAGTTTTTTAAACATAACAGCTTCAATTCACGTTTAAGAAATTTATGACTATTTGCTTTGAGTTTTTACTATGTTTAACTAAATTCCTTATAAGTACATATTTTTTTCGGCAAAACGGAGTATGGAAAACAGTCCACACCCGATAATATGTACTTTAGAATTTACGCGGTGCCAAAATAAATATTAACAAAACTTTAAGTAAAAAACATCGTTATATATAAATCCATTCAGAAAATATTTACGTAAAAGTAAAATGAGGACATTGGCTACTAATACTTAAATAGGAATTCTAAAGTCGTAATACTTATCACTTTTATTTGTATCTTCGTTTTGTCCTCTCAAGTTTCATATTATTCGCTTTTAGTAATTAATTCGTGAGCAATGGCATAATTTATTAATTACGACCGAGCCTATTGTCGGGCATCCGATTGTAGGACTCCTTTTAAGGAAAAGTAAAATCCATACTTCCATACTAATATTATAAATGCGAAAGTAACTCTGTCTGTCTGTCTCTCTTCTTCACGCCTAAACCACTAAACCGATTTGTATGAAATTTGGTACTGGTTGGTAGGTATAGTTGGGACCCGAGAAAGGACATAGGATATAGTTTCCATCCGGAAATCTTCCGGGAACGGGAACTATTATTCCACGCGGACGAAGTCGCGGGCAAAAGCTAGTTAAACATAAATGCCGAAAACTAGTTTTCAGCATTTGTGTAAATTCAAAATTTCGGGTCATTACACTGAATAATTAGGTAAATACAATATATATATATATATAAGAAAGGAATACCAGAACAACGGATAGTATACCTATGGATAAACAGGCTAACATTGAATGGTACTTACTTACAAAAAATAGCAGCAGTGCATTATAAAGAGGTAAACCTTTTAAAACTTCCAGTACCTATTGTTTTTATTGCTTTCAATACGAAAGCAATAAAAAAAAAGGTACTGGAAGTTTAGTAGAATATCAAGTCAGCACGTTGTTTAACAGAAAATTAAATAATTTTGTACATTTAGGTACTCAAAGTCATCATCATCTCCCTAGCCTTTACCTTCCAGCCTAACCGGATTCATCTGGATATTAGTGTTTAACGTGAAGCGACTGCGTGGTGGGACTGGTCAGACTTTCTGGCTTGTGACTACCCGTAACGACAGTCAAAGTTCTACGAATGACAACTGGAACCCATGGCTTTACGTACTTTCCGAGGCGTGGAATATTCAAGATAAACTTGAGAATACGAATTGAAAAAGTCACATTGCAATTGGTACTTGCCCGGATTTGAACCCACAACCACAGATTACTTAATACCTCTTACACGAGAGGCGCCTTAGCTACTGGGCCATAACGACATACTGTAACGTTGATGTAAGATCTTGAGTCAGTTTTGTTTTATTACAAACTAGCTTCTGCTCGCGACTTCGTACGCGGATCCTGTTGCTTATGCCGGCGACAACGGGATTGTCAAAATCGAATACCTATGTGAAACGGATGTGGAATTATAAGCCCCTGGGGCGGAAAAGCAACGGACGGACGCACAGATATAGATCTGTGGACGGACGATTGAAAATGCCCATAAAACTAAACAACTTTTGCGAAGACGTCATTCCCATGTATGTTATAGTGGTACTGGGCTTTGGAGTTTTACAGCATATGTTCCAGATCCTTCAATTTATTCCCACAGCACATTCGTTGAGAACTTAAGCGCGATTCTGTATCGGTAAACTTTTCCGATTCGAGAGACAATGCATGTCGCTCACGATTAGCGGTCTGTAGCGCATCACGTTCCTCATTTTTGTCTATAGAGACCTAGAAGCAGATGCGTAGATATTTACGGGCTACTTTGAAATTGGAAGTGGTCAATATTCGAATTTGCTTTTATTCAGAACCCTATTATCAATTTAAAGTATTAGGATTAACGCTGTTGTTTAGTCACAACGTCGTTTTGAATCTGTCAAATCACATACAAAAATGAATCTCACGAAGAAAAATGTCCGTGCTACAATTTTCTTTAAGTAACTTTCGAAGAGGCCTACCACGAGGATAATATCTGTATTCCTGGATGAAGACCCACCTCTGCGGACTGTTGAGTGCTGGTATTTAGAATTTTAGTGTCGACACCTATACCAGCCTTAGTGGTAAATCTCATGGAAGCTGTCTAAAGTACGCCAAAAGATAGCGGGGCATAATTGGACATTTCCGGGACATCTATCCAGATGATCTAGCATGAGGCACTTGGTGGGAGAAAGCCATTTTTCTGTTGAGTTGTCGCATTTCCTTACCGACGATCAAAAGGTACCCCGGGTCAGGTAGAGGAAGAAAACTCTACAAAGGTTCAACTGAGGAGAGTCAATTTTCGTCCACGACATTATCTGTAGTGTCGAATCTTAGATCTACCTATGCTTAGGATCCTGATTTTAAACAGCAATCTTAAATGTGGGTCTTCCAAAACGAACCAAAACCTGCTAAAATTGTTCGCTCTTCAAGGAAGTAAGTCGCCACGTTCGTTGAAAAAACCGGCCATGTTGCGACAATTGCACTTGAAGATAGTAAGACGCTTAATGCAGAGCGGTAAACCTCAGTTTGTTTTCCATGAGTCATCGTTGAACTTCGGAAATCTCTACAAAAGCGATGCATCATCCCACACCACGACAACGCAATCTCAAAGCGCTCTTCAAACAAATGGGTAGCTGGGTAGGTATTTGAAGCAGAAAAATGTAAAAAATCTTGACCATTATCCAAACAGCCCTCACTTAAGTCCTAACGATTTCATTACATTTACAAAAATTAAAAAAAATCTTCGTGGTCAAAGGTTACAGTTCGGTAAAGAAAAAGTCGTCGCTGTCAAACCAGCCATATTGAAGACCCCTACTTTGGAGTGAAATAGATATTTTTAAACTGAGGCGAGCCTATGCGAAAGTCTATTAAACTACGTCGCGAATACTTTCAAAAGCAATAAAAAAACTCATAAAGGTAGTTTTTTTTTATATTTATTTCTCGCTGTAGTTGCTATTTTTCCTTCAAACTCATGCAAAATTCTCTATCCGTGAACGTCTGCGACTCGCGAGACAATGCGTGACGTTCACGATCAAGGGTCAGTCGCCCATTAAATTCTTCACTGGTCTCTAAAGACATGTCTATAGAGACCATTGGATGTAGATGCGTAAATATGCTGAGTACTCAGGCGTGCTTCGCGATCCGAAGAGGTTTCCACGGAGTTAGTTGCGTTGCAGCCTGATGTTCTTAAACAGCATCAAGTCTTTCCTAACGCTCTTGGGTAAATTCTTGTGATCTTCTTTTAGCTCCTATGGAACATTGGGAAAGATTTGACCTCTTTCTAGGCATGCAGGTTATATCTAGTTTTATTCAGGTATAACCTGCATGCCTAGATTATAATTATACAGTCAAATTAGTGATAACTTTGATTTCTATCAGATGATAGATCGTCGATTTTTATAAGACACCAGAAAAGGCAAATCAGACCGTTCGACTCGACCTAAAGTTAAGACGTCCCAGCTTCGCACGGGCGTTAGGTACAAATCTTTCAAATCTCGGTTTTTCTCTCTAGGTACTATAATAAGCATGGATTATAGGTACTACCTTCCTTTTAAGTCACTCTTTCTATTAAAAAAAACCGCCATCAAAATCCGTTGCGTAGTTTTGAAGATTTAAGCATACATAGGGAGATAGAGACAGAGAAAGCGACTTTGTTTTAAACTACTTATTTAGTATTAGCACGTGATAGTGTAGCTGGGCGCTTGGAATTCCGCAACAGGTGTTCCAGATCATCAATTTTTGTACGTCAACAGAGAGTGCTCACTGCTCATCAGGCTGAACAAGTACAAGTTTTGCTAAGACGTCATTCTTAATATAGGTATGTATAGGCTGACTGGTTAGTGTACGATACTTAAACATGTGATTGTGCTCATAGAGTTAGATCCCAGAGCCGTACTTTAAGACACAACTTACTTATTTTCTAAAGTACTTTTCGATACCTGAATGTTTGTGGAGCTTGCCCGGTGACACCTGCGCAGGTACCAGGTGAGAAAGGTAACTAAAAATCAGAGTTACTTTTAACTTAAATTTTTATGACTGATTTTTATATATGTTTTGTAGAATACTACTTTGAAGTCATATAAAAAAAAAACCGGTCAAGTGCGCGTCGGACTTGCGCACGAAGGGTTCGGCGGGGTTATTACCTATGAAACAGCAATCAGCAATATTTGCGCAGTGATCGCGCGGTCACCGCGCGTTTACGTCAAAAACAATCGTATTATGTATGAACCGATTGCTAATCGCTCGCTGATTGTTCTAATGCACTGATTGCTACGATGACGATAAAGCAGCAATCGCTGGAACTAATTAAATATCACCTTTAACAAAAAAAAACTTAAATTTTGCTCTTCAAACCATACTAAATACGAAACCAACAAACGAAAAATGCATGTTTTAGTTAACTTATTGCTCCAAAGAGGCAGCACTATCGCTAGATTGCTATTTGACTTGACGTATTTTGAATTGACGTTTATATTGCTAAATTATCGCGATCGCTCGGCTTCTGCAAGATACGTAATCCCAGTGCCGTACTATCATCTCAAAAAAATACGAAAAAAACACGTTTACCTATTGTTTGGGGTGGTAGGTACCCCCCTTGATATTTTATTTTTGTTAATTTTTTGTATTTGTTGTTATAGCGGCAACGGAAATACATCATTTGTCAGCTTTCTAGCTATCACGATTTATGAAATACAGTCTGGAGACAGACAGAGAGCGGAGGCTTACTAATAGGGTCCCGTTTTACCATTTGGGTACGGAACCCTAAAAATCAGACGCTTTCCATGGGTCAAAACTTTTATGAGACGCTTTGAAGCTGAAAAATAAATAAGCTTAATTTATTTTTAAATGTCTTTTTTTATTTTTTATCATGATAACAAATGAAACAATCATGTACATAGTAAGCGCAGCGCAGTTCAACCGTTCAATCCAGTAATCAACCTGTGACTCGAAGATCCGTTATACGACAGCAAACAGGAATGCTAAACGATCAACATATTTAAAACCCAGATATTAAGCAAGTCATATGTCGTCGTTAACAATAGATCCATTTATATAAAATGGATAGTAAGTGCTACCGTTACGTGCTGTCACTTGAAAAGCACTTAATTCCGTTTTATTCGTATGTACACTGATTTAATTGTGAATGAAAACGTAAAACGGAACGTTAACTTGACGAGTGTCGCTTCGACATTCAACGTTCCACGGTTACATAGCAGCTAATGTCAAAATAACAGATAATTTAGCATTATCGAACTTCTTGCTCTTTTACTTTACTTGATTTAGACAGAGACAGCGTGACTTGAGTTTCGAGTTATGAACAGAAATTGTAAGTAAAATTACTGTCTGGAAAGTGACTAACATCGTCCGTGTCTTTCGTAATAGTTTGGAAATAGAGGTAAAAATCTTTAAAAAATGTTTCAACCAATCCGAAGGTAGTTTTCTATGGCTGGTGATGTTTCATAAACATTTAATTTTCCAATAAGTTACAACCGCTTGTGTGGCGTAGAAGATGTAATCAAAATTTCATAGGCTCCACGTCGAGACATGGGTTCCAGAGTAAGGTAATTATTTCCTATCATATTATTATGTTTAGAAGCCTTTAGGCCCTCTTTGGCCATCGGAATGGTCCGGTGAGTGGTTCTAATAATTGATAAAGCTTAACTCCACTTGACCCTAATGTTGTAGTATATTATAACTCCATCTTGCTTTTTATTTTTATTTTCCTTTCATTTTTTATGAATTATTGCCTCCTGCGGCAGATATAACAAGCTCATATTGTCAGTCTTTATAACAATTCCTTTGGTGACTCTCTGTGTGAACCCTCAGGATATGTCAAGTTTTCTTGTGTAATTATTCTCATTTATTGTAATAGGTACTATCCTGATTAACTATTACACTACATTTAATTTAAGAGACCACTTTTAAAGCTGTGGGAAGTTTGATTATTTCTCAAAAAGCAATCACTTTTCTCAATATTATGCCAATGTGTTAACTTGTCAGTTCAGAGTGGACAAAAGTGGTATATGGAATCCATTTAATTCCCAGGTTGTGTCTGTGTTACTTGCTTCTCTATTATACATATATTTGGCAGTAGCAGCCTGCAATTTTGAAGTTAAATGTGACACTCGCTAAGCCTTGAAATACCATTTGTATGTCTGTTTGTGAATTTTCAACAGTTGTTTTGGATAAGCAGAAAACCAAAAGCCTAACAACCATGCCTGTAAAGTGAAGCTGTAGTAGAGAAAGAGGCAGTTAATACAACAATACTGTCCAATGTTGGTGTTCAATGTATATATATTTGGGATAGTAATAGGGGGCTGAACGAATGAGATCAGTATTATCAGTTAAATGTAAAGTCCATAATGTATTTATCTTTTTAGTTTAATTTATAAGAAGAACAGATTTTTACATTAAATGAATCAATTTTATGGTACAACATATTGTGTCATGATGTCTACACATTTGGTCCATACATAGCAGGAGATAACAATATCATAATTGTAGTTTATGTATTTACAGACAGATAAAAATTTTAATGGAAGGTTCAATGGTCTTATCAGTAACTTGCTTTATTATTTCCTTTATTTTCATTAATCTAAACATAGAACTGAAAAAAAAACATTATTATTTTTTTATTTGGCTACATAAAAATATTTAAATGTAAATAGGTATATAAAATAGTTGTACCCGATCCCTATTACAAGCAGGGTCCTAGCACTATTCAAGACTTCGAATAGAAGTCCAAGCAATATGAATAGTGATATAACTACCACTTTCTAAATTAAGCTAATAATTTAACTGCACAGCAAGAGACTTCTTAGCAGTTAATTAACACTTTACCAATTGACTAGCAATTATAACACCGCAAAACACGTCTTGTGCATTCAGAATTCATTTTAGCTCATGCTTATGTTGTTGGCTTACAAGATACGCTCTTCAAAAGGTTAATCCTGGCTTATTGCTTTTATTTACTGATGAGACACAAACAGTCAGCTTGTTATAGTAGCGTATTAAATGGTTACAATCAGTTGGTGCTATGAACATTAAAAACCAACTAGACATTAAAAAAAGAATTTACGTCATTTGCGTCATGGGACAAAATAATTTTGCACAAACTTTTATGATGCTTTATACATAATACAAAAGAAACCAAATTGCTTGAACTACTGCAGATGAACTGCTGGAGTCTGAATTGGTCATCAATTGTAATATAAATTAAATATATATTTTTTTTATTTTTCAGAGACAGTGTTCGGTACTTGTTTGAGTTATTTTGTGAAGTATCACCTGGTGATTTGAGGGAACCATATATAATAAGAAAGTATCCAGAAACATATAAAAATGAAGAAGAGTTAAAATATTTACCTAAGTTCACCTTTCCCTGTCAGCTTGAAAAGTAAGTGTTAAAGTAATAAAATCTGAATCCTTTTTCTTAACACATTATGTGCAATTATTTAACATATATATTACATCCTTAAGTTAATGTAAGTTTGTCTTCATTTTTCAGTTCATTCGCACAACACTATTCATTTGTGCTGACATCGGCAGATTCTAAATATTCATTTTATTTCTGCCGTTATGACCCCAAAGCGAACACTGCACTAGTGTTAATGTCACATTTGCCATGGCATGATATATTTTACAAGTAAGTATGATGGTCAACTATTTTAATTTATATTTTTAAGATAGCTGTGCTTGTTATTTTAAACTCAATAAAGCTGTGCCAACGTTGATATTATGCCTCTAACAAATTGTAAACCTCTAAGATTGTTATATATTATCAGTATTTTATTTTTGAATACTTTACAAAATTTATTTACATATTGTGTAAGCCACGTATTTAGTTGTATGCTTTGGATTCAAATGATATACGTCCATGATCATGGTGACATCATACACATCTCGTATGACTCAATTCAGCAGGCTAGTTACCAACGATCACTGTGCGCCAGAAGCGTATCTAGAGAGGGACAGGAAGGCCATGTGTATTTTAGAAGGGGACGCGCAAATGCGACAATCATTAAGTATTATTATAATAATTAAATTACTCAATAATAAACAAGTTAATTGCAAAAAAGACCATATTCGCAATTTCCAGGCCAATAAACTTTAATTTTGGAAAAAAAATATGTTTAACTGTAAGAAATCTGTGAAAAACGTGTGCAATTTTAAGTGTGCAATTTTTTGCCCTGGGCGTAATTTTTTTATTTCTCCATGCTGTGCTGGTATTTAATCCCGATATTCCCAGTGTTCGGTTCAGTTTAGATGATTACCTACCTATGAGTGGCTAAGGAGAACGAAAAGCTCGAAATTCAGACAGGCGATTACGACAGACAGTATCGTAACGAAATGCTATTTTAAAGTTTGATCTGTAAATTAATATTTATGCTGTGCTAAGTTTTTTTTGTTTGGTGTTGAATTATTTGTTTGTATGCCTAGGCTCCATTGCGAGTACAGCTTGATGTGAATTGAACATTAACGCTAATTTGTTTATGGACATAAACATACTGATAATGTGAGGTGTATGGGCGAACAAAGGCGAAAGCAGGATGCGCGCGAAGATTTCGACATGTTAAACATATGAATCTTGAGTTTATCGTGATAATTATGCTGAGTCGTTATCACTGTTCCACCAATCTTTTTTTATTCAATTTTCTCGTGGTTTTTAGCACACTGTGACATCATTTGTAACAGCACATGTGTCTTATAAGACACGTGCTGCTAAAAAGGTTCAGCTATTTAATATATTTACGAACAATGTGAAAAAATCAACTGAAGCTTTTTTTAGTTCTAAATGAACAATATATAATATAAGCTGTGATGTTATGTCGCCTGATTAACATAAGTTAATGTTATACAATATTATTTTCAGACTACTCAATTGCATAGCGAATCTAATAAATAGCCCAGAGAGGGGGGAACTGACATCGTTCCTAGAAGCATGTCGGATACGTCCGCCTATGCCCGGGCATACGCTCAAAGTGACTTACAATGCAGGTCATACAATGCAGGTTTTCACATGCCAGTGTCCTGACAATAAACTACCAAGTATTCCAGACAATGTAAGTCAGTCCTATAACAAAATCACTGTTATGACACAGAACTTAAGTTTAAAGTTTATTGCTATACATTCTCCCTTTCTAGAAAACTTTTGGAAAATTACGATTATTTACAGTAAAATATTTAAATTATTGTTTTGGATTGTAATACTTTAAATACCTGGGGCACTTGTATGTTTCTAGTGTAACTTAACGGAATACTTCAGTGCCATGGACACAAAATGCATGGCTGGACTGTGGGCGGCTTTGCTGCACGAACGGAGAGTTGCAATAGTGGCTTCTAAACTGTCAAGACTATCGGCGTGCGTGCAGGCAGCCAATGCAACTCTTTTTCCAATGTTCTGGCAACACATATTCATTCCAATTCTACCAAGACATCTTATTGATTACCTTTTGGCACCAATGCCGTTCCTTATTGGAGTTCCTAGGAGTGTTATGGAGGTGAGAATTCAAAAACGTTTGTAATTACCACATTGTCCTTGTAAAAAATATATTAAAACTTATGAAGTCTTTTTAAATTTCAGGGCGTGAGGATGTCTGAAATAGGCGATTTGGTTATATTAGATGTAGACGCAAATGAGCTTAAATCACCACACAACGATTTGGAAGGACTCCCCCCTGATCTGGTAAGAGTATGCACATTGGCTTTTGCAGATGGTCATCTATAACCAGAGTTTTTTTTTATAAGGCATCTTGCAATTCTGCGTGCCAAAAATGACTCTAGGCCTCCAAAAGGGCGAAAACTTAAAACTAAAATATAACCAGAGAACCTGACACTTTTATAGTGGCATTACTTTATTTATTAGGCAACCAAAGGGTCATTCAATTAAAACTCTTAATAATATCATCATGTGGAAAATGGATCTACCACAGCACTGGGTTAACAAAGTTCATTCTTTTTCTTACATTAAAAACAATATAATAATATCATACTTTTAGAAATGTTAAAATAGGATTATGTCGTTTTATTTGGTATTTTCATATAAATCCATACTAATATTATAAATGCGAAAGTAACTCTGTCTGTCTGTCTGTTTCTTCTTCGCGCCTAAACCACTGAACCGAATTGAATGAAAGGTAGATACAGATATAATTTGGGACCCGAGAAAGGACATAAGATAGTTTTCATCCCGGAAATCCCCCGGGAACAAGAACTATTTTTCCACGCGGACGAAGTCGCGGGCAAAAGCTAGTGATAGAAAAATTTGCTATGTTTGTTGTAGTTTGGTATCTAGTGAAACAAGATCACGCCGACATTAACGTTTGTAATATATTGCAAAGTAACGGTTAATAATTACTTTTTCAGGTGTCGAGCTTAAAGAAAGCGCTAAGTGATAAAAATGCTTTAGGTGACGCCGTGTCTCGGGCTTTTTTGCGTGCTATGGTCTCATTGATAGGTGGATATCGTGATGCGATTAAGTAAGTTTTTCCAACCTTAAGTTTACTCCCGGACTCTTAAAACGAGCGACCTAGCGTAATGAGTTAATATTGTCCAAAACTTTTAAAAAATATATGTACTTATAACACACTTATGTTTAATATGCCAGCTACAAAACTGCATCGATAATTCATATATTTCTTTAAAGCCATGGACAATACAAACTCATTATGCTAGGTGGCTTGATTTAATAGTCTGGAAGTGTAGTTTCTTGTCCAGCTAAGAAAGGTAGTGATTTAAATACTTCTAATAATAATTTAATATCATATTTGTTTAATTATCATCATCATGACGATTTCACAACAATAGTTTTTTAATATACTTATTTTGTTTTTCAGAATAGAAAATGGTCAGCTGATTACTTTCAATCCAGAGGCTTTCGTTAAGACTAGAAAAAATATGCAACCATTCCTTACAAAAATTTTACAATCACAAATATTTTGTCAGGTGAGAAATTTTTGCAATGCATAATTTTTGTTATATTGTCTTCAATTTACGCAGAAAAACATCAGTATTCATCAGTTTAAAAATTTTATGGGGCTACACACCTATATACTGTTTTTAGCACGATTTTAATATTTGTTGCAGTTTATTGATGAAAGACTGGACTTGCTTAACTCAGGCCGCGGTTTCAACGACGAGTTTGAAGTAGAATGCAATAATTACGCCGATAAACTAAATACAGGGAGCGGGCAGAAGTTGAAACAACAATACAAGGACTGGGCTAAGAACGTCAAGAAAGAAGGCGGGGCTTTCTTTAAAACCGTGAAAGATAAGGTAATTTTAATAATAGCTTTTACATAGTATATTTTTGTTTTAATGAGCGCTTCGTGTGTGGGTATGTGTATTTATTTCTCTTGTATTTGTTCACAAATCTCCGCTCATTCCCATAATCCTATTGTAAGTAGTATTTAGATGTCATTAAACGCAATGGTCACAGTTACAAGGCTATTTACTTTGCTTGAATCATTAAAGTTATTTAATTCAATAACGCCATGCTATCTATTTTCGCTGAAAAGCTTGTTTAGAGGCAAGGAAGCAATATAGTTATATGTTCATTATTTACCCGTCAACAGAATTTTGTGCAATGCAATAACAAAGTGATGTGATGTAATTATTTCCGAATACTACATAGTTTTAATTAAAGTGGTAGGTAATATAAAATATACAAAATCTAGTTTGCAATTGTACAAGTGCATTGGTCAGGTTATGCTTAACTTTTTATGTTGACATATTTTTTAACATCCTGTGTGTTCAAAAATACGTTGTCCTTGAAATCAAGTATATTTTGCTCGATAACTTTACTCTCTTTACGTTTTGTTGGGAAATCGCTATTTATTTTAACTCCCAGTGTAGTCTGCTTTCAAAACGGGCAATCAGAAAATTAACAACCCTTTTACATGGAAGTCCCGAATTTAACAAGTGTCTTTTAAGTAAGTAAAATTTTAAAGAGATGGCTTTATCAAGTTTTTGCATAGATAGTTATAGACATAGATGCCATAGATACGTTTTTGATCGCAAATCTGCTCAGCTCGGGCCAAGTTCCGTACATTTTTTTATTTCTCTATTTGCAATATTCCGTAAAATATTTTTACATGCATTTATTTTTTTAATAGATTTATCGTGCGCAAAAGTCAGCTAAAAACAATATCCACTTGTAAAAATGTAAAATTTGAATAAGTAAGATAAGTTGGATAGTTATTATATAAATAAATAAAAAAGATATGAATAATAGAGCGTTGATAATATTCATAGATCAGTAACGGGGTTGGGTTAACATAAACGGAAATGATGTTATATAAGTCTTTAGTTTGAACGCGATTGCTATACCGCGCCTTGAAGAGCACGAAGAGTTGTAGGAAAACAAAGATTATATTTGTTCACATAACCTGAGAAAAGACCTACTACTATTATTAATATGTAATAACTAGCTTTTGCCCGCGGCTTCGCTCGCGTTAAAAAGAGTCTTAAAGTAGCCTATGTTACTCTCCATCCCTTCAACTAAATCACTTCAATTCGTAGCTCCGTTTTGCCGTGAAAGAAAGACAAACAGACAGACAGACAGACACACTTTCCCATTTATAATATTAGTATGGATTAATATGGATGGCAGTCTGTCTGTCAAAGTAGAAACAGTCGTCACTGCCCCTCCGTTTCGCTTCACTCATACTTAAGGAAGCGATTTCGGTTAAACAATAGTCCTCATAGTCATGAACGTCTAAATCAATAACTATTTCAGTTTTCCTTATTGTAGACATTTGGTGACCCTAAATGCTTGCATGCTGTAAACCGGAGTTTTTCTTTTTTGCTTTAAATTATGAATATTTGCAGGCGAACCCAGCAGTGCAATCGGCGGTCAAAACGGTGAGTCCTAGTGAACTCTGTTGTCTATCTGACAACACCTTCTGTTGTGGCACTGTTATACATAACTTGGTGGAGAATACTTTTACGTAGTTAGTCATTATCATTGTTTACTTTTTGGTGATGGTATTACGTGTGTGTGTTTATAAATATATATCTCTGTAGATTGTGGCTTGCTGTATCTAGTTTTTGTATTTGTAATGTATCTAGCTTTAAGGTTTTTATGAGGTACGTTTTTATACATTTATCAATATAATTAAGTATTTATAAACATAATTTATTGTTATGGTCTTATTTCTAAGCATATCATATACACATTTATTAACGTAATTACTCTTGCACTTTTAAAATTAACTAAATTTGGCAGCTCAAAATGCGTTTTAAATTTATGGTGCCATTGTGAATTTGGCTTCGTGTATAATATAAAATAATCTTAAAATTAATTTGTTAAGAATGATCATAAATTAACGCAGTCTGAGCATAATTTTATAAAGTTAAATCCTATAATATTATTGTAATTATTTATTTGTTTATAAGTATGTTATAGTTTACATCGTATTTAGTATATTGCACAACGTAGACGCCGCTGCTGCTGAAATTAATAAAGTATATACTCCACGAAGTTACGAATACCAGTTGCTCTTTACTCTGCACTGGGTCCCCAATATCTACTGGCTAAAGACAGAACCGTATTTATTGCACGCAACAGCATATTTGACGCTCTAATGCACGTCAAAGAAAAACCTAAAGATGTACAGCAAACTGACGTCTTGATTTAATGATGTATCTTCACTGTAGTCGCTTTCTGTGGAGCGACGTTTTCAAGTCTTAATACATTATCTGACAACAAATAGTTGTCAATATTATGTTGGCATGTTAAATTACTTATCAATAAGCTACAAGTGTTCACAATAGATACAAAAAGTTATTTAATATTATCGTATTAAAAATTGTTGCTTTTCACTAATATGACCTAGAATATGTTCAAGTGTTTAAAACCACATTAAAACAGTGAGCCATGACGTTGTATGTCGTTGTACACAACAGAAATCCAAAATGATATGAATAAGAGTAAATTCGAATCATTATAATATAGCACTATTATTGTAGTTCGCAATATTCATGGCCAATATAGTAAAATTAGCACCGAGGAACAATTATGTAAGAGTTTAATCGTTGCGATTAGACGAAACCGCCTCATACCTCGCGATGTTTCTTTGTGGCTTAAAGTAATATGATGGTAAAAATGCAAAAACATTGTTTTAGGTAGAAAGCATGACAAAAACTATTTTGTGTAAGGAAATTATAATTTTCTTTAAAATCTTCCAAAATAAGTGAAACTAAATTAATAAAATTTGATCTTTTGAAATTGCATGCTTCTGGACATTAAACCAGTAATAATTTTATTATTTTCAGAAGTATTAATTCGGCCGTCGGTCTTTAACTTTGTCGTTGGGACATAGGAATTTCTTACAAAAAAAAAATCGCGGTCACGAATAATTACAATAACTTACTCGTGATTTATTTGTTCAGCGCTGGTGACAGACGCTTAGTATAAGAAGTTACAAGAATTTTCCATTAATTCTTTAAAAGTAGTTCTGTATTATTAATTTACAAATATATCGTATTAAAAAAATCGACCTATTCGTAATTATTTTAATTACGAACTCGTCCAAGCCGTCTGTTTAGAAATCAGCTCGATTTAATTGTTTGCGATGTCAAATGATTTCAATGTTATGTTTCGACATCCATCAAACTGTCCTTACTACAAATAATCATAATCAAATAGAAAGTTACTATTAATATAAAATATGTGTCTTATGTTCCAAAGACTACCCAGACAGCGGTCGTGCTTCGTTCTTAATATATTTTTAAACCATTTCAATTTTATTTCATAAAGGTTCGACAAGGGGGCAAGAATGTCAGATCAGCAGTGAAAGGGCTGAAGAATAAAATGCCCCGAACCGGGTCACGTCCTTCCTCAATAAACACCACGGATGATAGCAGGTAAATACAAACTTATATATTTAACTGAAAGGACATTGACCAAGCGGCAATAAAATATCGCTATCAAACCTGTTTTAAATAAATAATATTTACGTCTCTTTAAAAAGTGAATTTATGACCTTAAAATATCTCAGTAATACATGTTCAATCTGTTCATTTAATGCTGAGTTTTCGACTTAAGACCAATATGGCTTGCGCAGGTAAGACTGAGGTGAAGCTTGCGCGTGCGGTAGACCCATTATAGTGATAGAAATGTCAGTTCACTTTTGTACAGTTTGTTCATAACACGTTGTTTGCTATTTGACTTACTTCAGTTAATGTCCAAAGTCTCTTTACTGGGGCCGAGCTTTTTTGGGCTATATGCTTAACCCCTTCAGTACCGCCGCAACAGACTGCTTCCAAGTCTGCCTTGGACGTCCAATTCAAAACTTGTCTAGGGATGTGGCCAGGATCCCTTCGGAGAGCGTGGCCGATCCAAGACCAATTGCGTAGATCTGCTGATCAATCGGTATTTCATGGCAGATTTCCAGTAGGCGTTCATTGGTAGTCTTATTGAGCCTGACGATACTGTGACCCTGTCGTATACATTGGTTAATGTACACTTGGCTCCGTTGTCTCTGGTAACCCTCCATGTTTCACTTATCTGGTCGGTTTCTTATACAACCATATAAGTCGAAGTAGTGCGGGCTGCCTGATCTTTGCCTGTACAGGAAATGATTCCATGTTCTTTCCCTCCATCTGTTGCGTGCTCTCTATTCAGTTTACACCTAGCAAAAGCGGCAGCGAGTTACTTCCTTGCTTATTATTTACTTATTCAATATTCTTATAAATTAATTCCCCAAGTTTACTGTAGGAAAAAAACATAAAATTAGGGCGCTTCTTCAAGCACTATTTAATTTTTAGCCAAAACACCATTGTTTCATTTTCTTGTTGCTCACTTTTTATAATGTTTTGCATTAGCACATAAAGACCAGCTAAAGCCAACTACAATTGTTACAGCCTGGTTGCTCTGTCATCTCAGCAACAAACAACGTCACAAAGTTACAGAGTACTGTCTATAATAGTAAAAAAATCCTAAAACAATAAATTCGGCAACTCAAACAGCCCTCCTAACGTATCAAGGTTCATTGCTTTTGTTTTTGAAGTTACCTATTATATAAAGTGATGCTAATTATTATACTTAAAGGCAACGGTCGATAAAAACTCTTATTATTTGGCCTGTAAATTTAATAAAACCTTATTGATAGAAAAGGTAGAACTCATTATTATTAAAAAAAAGTATAGTGATTATAAATAAAACAAATTAACGACCTAATTTGGTTACAACAAGGAGAATAGCGATACCGTATTTGGTCAATCTCTTTTTATTAGGTAGATACGTTACTTTATTAGTGTTACCTTTTTACGCTACAAAGACATTTTATTTTCGAATACTGCTGATTCAGGGAGGCTTTCTTCAAATTCGGAGGATTGTGTTATTTTTTATGTGGGTTCGACTAGATCGCTAAACAAACTTTAAAAAAAATTGCCTACATACTTACTCCGTTCGTAAATCAACGTTTAACTTAACAAACAAATTATATACAAATCCAGCACAAAGAGTGGAATTACGGCGTCTCTGGAAGGTATTTGGCAGGGTTTTAAACAAGCCGCATTAACCACTCATACCTACACTGACATACTCTCGGGTGGACGGAGCAGGGGTAATGCAGTAGGCTTCTGTACCAGTGTACAGAAGCCTACTGCATTACCCCTGCTCCGTTATGCACATGCTGTATTCCTCAAACGCAGTTCGTCATTTTCATTAATCAGCATGCTTAACACGCATTTGGCCACACTGACAGTTTCACTGACACGTGCACAATTGGTCACATGTCATGCACAGTAGGGTAGTTTATTATTACAAGATTTTGAATAATTAAAGATAATGATAAAAACCCTATTCATTCCAAACTCGCAACCTGCGTCTCGCGTAATTGGGGCAAAGGTAAAATCGCTCCTTTTCATGGGACGCATCGTTTTCAAATTCTCAGAGCAAATCTTTTCGAGTTTAACATAGGAGGGACGCAATGTTGCGTCTTAAAAAATTTTTTTTTTTAATACCGCAGCTAAACTGTGAACCTCGGAAATGTGGCCAGTTGTTTTCACTTTGGTCAAAAATGCACTTTTTATTTACTGCTTTACTGCATGACCGAATATTAATATTGTCTAATTCAGTGGCGTAACTATCGTTTAACAATAAGACAAGTAAAGTGAACGTAATGTTGTTTATGTAAGTATCTAATTTCAGCAAAAGAATGGTCGTACTATATTATATCATCTGTTTTATTTGGTTATCTGCTAATATATAACAGAAAAGGGAAACGAGAATTTTCGATCTCCACCCTTTGTGCACGAAATCAACATTGATGCAATTTCTGTACTGCAGTTAAAGCATCGTAGAAGTAGTAAGTAGACGAAACGTTGCCCCCTCGCCCACTTGCTGTGTACGGCAGCAGTTTCCTGTCTGTTTTTGCTATTGCTACTGTCATTTGTTGTTTCCTGACGACATAGATGCGCGAAGCAATTTCAACTTTTACTTTTGTAGCTGAAGTGAGAGTCAAGGTGTAAAACTGTCGTATTTGAACAAGATTCCAGAAAACTATAGGAAACCATCAGAATGATGTACGAAAGTTGCATACAGCTTGGAGCAATTAAGAATCACAGTGATAGCGAAACAGTAAAACAGAACCAGATACTGAGTCGGAAATGTGAGTGTCCAATAAGTTAGCTCAATGGTTCCACTTTTTACCTCATATCAAACCGAATAAAAACTGGCGAGTGATATAAATAAACAGTAGTATTTCACAAGAATCATCTACTATATAAAAATAAGTCGGGTTTTCCTTCCTGACGCTATTACTCCAGAACGCACGAACCGATTTCTACGGTTTTGCATTCGTTGGAAAGGTCTCGGGCTCCGTGAGGTTTATAGCAAAAGAAAATTCAAGAAAAATTTCAACATCCACGCGGGCGAAACCGCGGGCGACCGCTAGTTGGCTATAAATAAGTGTCTAAGTCATAAACTTCAATATATTTTATGAATCTTAAGAGAACTGTGGATCCTAGAAGGCGATCAACTACATCGAGGCCGACCCAGGAAGTTGACCCGAAGATGGTGGGTCGAACTGGACGCTTGAAGGCAGGATTAGCCTACTGCCACTAGCCCAGGATAGAGAGGATATTCTAATAATATGGATAAAGTAATTCGTTTCACATTTCTGGAATGGAATTAATAATATTGTCAATTAATAATAATAATCATTTATTGGCATAAACAGTTACAATAAGAATGGCAATAGGGTATTACACTGTATAAGAGAAATAATCTAAAAATATATTATTGAGATAGCTTATGCAAAAAGCAGCCGAACAGTGTTAGTTTTAGTTCATAAAACTAGAAAATATTTTTTTAAATTCAATTCAAAGTTTTCAGTTTTTTTTATCTGTTCTTGAACACACCGAAATACAGACCATAGACAGTGACTGCTGTCGACTGTCAACAGTGTCAACTAGACGTCACTATTTGTTTTATTTATAACCTCCTAATACGATCTTTATTATAAAAATATACTTTTTCATGGAAGTTATTGTGAAAGATATTTTAGATGGCTAAAGCACATAGGTACTTGCATCAAAGTGATATTTACCAAAGTACAAACGGGTTTTTATGGTGTAATAGTTGGAATACTCTTCCCACAACTTTTAACTAAGTTTTTCTTAAATTTGAATCAGTTAACACTAGATTCACAATTATTCCGATGTTTTTACACTTGTGTTCTTGCATTCCGGAATGCACACCAACGGTAAGTCGAACAGTAACTAATTTTTTAGATAAAAACAATAATAATGATGTAAAATATCACAGCGCATTTGTTTATTTACATGACGTGAGGACGTCATATCGCCAAAGCAAAACCACGCCCACGGCGTTTTCCGTTTTTGGCAATTTGCGCGCGAAACTTGAAAATACAATTTGTAAAAGCGTTTTTAGGGTACTTAGCGTTTAAATAAAAATTTAGGATTTTTTTTAGTGGTTTCTTAGTACTGTAGGAGTTATTTGAACAACTTTAAAAAAAAGAGTGTAATACCCTATTGTCTACTTCAATGGCTCCTAAATTATTGAAATAATTCTAATAAAAATTGAAGGTTTAACAGTACAACCCCAAGGATCCCAGTTGTACTTCAATAGGTTCGCTGGATAAAAAAATTGGACTGATGTACTCACTGGAATGGGACCATTCCAATATATTTCAGTGCCCGATCACATTATTCATATGGTATACCCCAACCTTTTGCTAGAAGTCTTGACTACCAGTTATATGAAGGAATATCTTTGTATTCAGCTGCATCCAACAAAAACTGGAAGCTGACCCTAATAACTTAAGGCTAGGAAGATAATGAATTTTGAATGAAGCAGTTATCCGTAGTAACCTGATGTAGCGATGCTACTTTATTCAGGTAAGAGTGATTCTCAATGCCGACCGTCCGAAAAGCAATTTCGAAATCGCAGCTATCAATCAGCTTTATTAGATTATCAACAAAAAGCTGCAAAAGGGCCTAGTGAGCTCCGAGATCTGTGGTGACCACTATAACGATGACTTATCGGCAGGCAAGTGTGACAGAACGTCAAAAGAACATCACTCTTTTTGGTCCACATTCGAAAGTGACACTAGCATAATATATGAAATCGTGACAACAATTGTCGGGCAGTAACCCACCAGACACAACACATGTCTGGTCGGAAGATCATTGAGAAGCTTTACACTATGCTCCTCATACCTCCTAAAAGCTAAATCTTTTGATTTGGCAATTGATTGTACTAAAAATATGTGCAATTTTGAACTCAAATAAAGCCAAGGGGAATGGTCCCACAGTTTTGGTGCCATAATAATAAATGTTTAGAAGAACAAGTTCTAACAGAATATCATATTTTTTTTCTTTGGCCTGGACCAAAAATGTATGGGGAGTGAATGATGTCCTTTGTAATAATAATGTAGTATGTAATACTTAACTATGTTTGTACCATATTAATCGTTCGTCTGTAGTTTTATGTTAGAGCTTAAGTGTTGTATGTGTTCCGCAGTAGTGTGTATTATGATGACTCCACTTGGGTTAACACATGGGATATTTTACTTGTTGTAACATGTATGAAATGTCTAGCTCTCGCTTCTGCGTCAAAGGAGTGGAGGAAGAGCATGCCAAGGTCCTTAATGTTTTATGGAGCTATGGTAGCCGCTTCTGTAAACCTGACCTGACTATCGCAAGATATTAGTATCGAGTCTTGCCAACTTTCTCACACAATAATACGTTAGATTACAACTTTGTTGAGTGAATAATTGTGTTTAAAATTATAATCTTTTAAACAATTTTTTCTGTCCTTTTTATCCTGTATGATTTAAAAAATTTTTAGGGCTTTGTGTGATATTGCTGGCTGGCTACAGACTGCCGGTGACAAACTGCGTTAAGGAACTGCTACGTAAATAAACAAACAAATAACGTTTAGGGAATTAGAGACGCTGTATGTGCCATGATCTTATACCAGTCCCATTATTTTACGATTACTGTCACTTTGATTAAGAAAGTGTTTCTACCACATATTCGGGGTATCAATGCTATGTAGTGGTATCAGCTCATACGAAAATGCCTTTGTTGGGTCCTGGAAACATAAAATACGCGTCGTCACTTAGTGGAATCTTTTCTTTTGCCAAATCTATCATAATATTTATTTCGTGTAGGTTCTCTTGCGGGTCAGCGACCCCCGTGTCGTCAGATTCGTCGGACTCTTCCCCGACGAACAAACCTCTGGCGATGAGGCCGCCGCCCCGAGAACCGCCCCCTGCGCTCCCTCTGGACCTGCTAACAGAAATGGAGTACCTTTTCGATAGAAAGAAAGCACAACGCCGGGACAGCTTCCCGAATAGTTCGCACAACTCCGTCAGTCTTCCAGATAAATCAGTAAGTGATAAACAACTCTGCACCTTAAACTAATAAATGTAGATGTCATTCTCGTAGCTTCTTGTTAGACGCTTGTGTTTCTCTGTCAGTTCGTCATGCCCGTTAGAATAGAATCACAACTTTCGATACGACATTTTGCGTATATTAATTTCGCACACTATTCGTCTCCCGTTTGGAATTTTCATGCAAATTATGAGATGAGAGGATTATTATTATTTCTACTGGTACAAGCATCTCGTCTGATGATTTAAAATTATGTTACATCGTTAGAATGTAAGTCGATTTAGTATTCTCAGTAGAAGACGGCGCAATATCGTTCTAAAATTAAATTATTGTGTCGTATTGGAAGTGTGATTATTTTTTGTTCATTAATAGCTGTCATTGACTTTGGTACCTTTTTAATTATTATTTTTTTGCATCGAGATTAGTAGTTTTGTGTCTTACATATTAGCATGTAGAGATTTAATTGTTAAATGTTTTATTTTAAAAGGTACCTTATGTATAGATTCGTCATGTGAAATGTTATTACGCTTATTTTACAACATTGTCATGGCTTTTGTTCACTTTTACTCTTTAAAAATAAATCTACCTTTTATCTTCTAGCCTTTAGTCGCATTTGTCGACTATTGTAAAGCTTTTGACAGCAACACACTTACCGTCATATTGAATGCCCTTGCTATACAACATATAGATTCGACGTATGTAACTTTCACAAATTATTTACATCACAGTACAGCCGCCATCAAGTTACACATATTAGATCCAAAATTCGGAATTCTCAAGGGAATCAAACAGGGCAACCCGTTGTCTCAAAAACTACAAACCAGCACCCTTGAATAAGTGTTTAAGGCCCGTATTAATAGACGTCACTCAACTCCGAGACGCTCTCAAGTCTCTTGCTGTCCTTGTCATTCTCAAGGGAAAAAATAAGGACAGCAATAAACTTGAGAGCGTCTCAGAATTGAGTGACGTCTATTAATACGGGCCTAAGACGCTGGCAGCCAAATGAAAGTAAAGAGGTACCAGTCGTTATTGGCGAAACTAACCAATAACGATACTAACCAACCCAAGTTTAGCCGATGATATCGTCCTATATTCTTCCTGAGCCACGGGACTAGAGCAAATACTTCAAGATCTTAGCAATGCGAGCCTTGAGGTTGGACTAAAGATGAACATGTGTCAAAGATTAAGTTCTACCAGAAATATAAACGTAGGTGAGGAGAATATACAATTTGTTTAGGAATAAATGTTGAGACCAAAATTAAATTGTCTCTTTTCAAATAAGGTAAGATAAACGAATCGCCAATGCCAATCTGCCAATGACACTAAAGCGCAAGCTTATTGACATGTGTATTCTCCCCATCATACCTACGGCGCACTAACCTGGTCTTTGACTAACGTTCAAACTCAAGGGTTTGCCAGCCTGCTACGGAGCGCAGTATGCTCGGTGTTAAACTATTAGATCGAATTCGTAACACTATCCTGCGCTCTAAAACACAAATCATTTATGTGGCTCAAAAGGCTGCTCAGCTGAAACAGGACTGGCATTGACATGTCTGCCGCATCTTAAGTAATCAATGGGCCCGTAGAGCCCAAGGATGCCTCGGAATGGCGAGTCTGGAACGCGGCAGACCTCGAAGGAGATGACGGGGTGACTTGGTTGGCTTCCTTGAGGATTAACAAGACGTAGCGCAGTCGTGATAGATGGAAGGTATTGAGGAAGGCCTTTGCTTAGCAGTGGGACAGAACGGGCTAGTTAATATTATTAATATTTTTACACCATTACTGTGCTTTTATTTGGTCTGTCTACATTATTGTGTTAAGTACCATGTGAATGCGATAGCAGCATGAACGCTCCTAGGAGCACCGTGGCACATCATTCAATTTTATTTTGCAGAAAACACTGTCACCATGTCTCCCACCCCGGTTACCGGAACGTCCCCAACTCCCAGTCCGTTACCCAATAATTTCCACGAAGAAACTAATTGATTTGTCTGACGCGCCAACGCCGCCGCCGCGTGCGACGCCCTCCTCGACGGTCCAAAATCTACACTTTGTCAGTAACATCACAAAAAACGATGTGGAACCTACGTCAGACTTTCACACCAGCACGATACGCTTTACTGAAGGCAATGATAAGGCAGTATTAAAGTTGACCCTGTCAACGAATCAAAGAAAGGGGTCACAAACAAGCATGGCGTCGCCGTGTAACGGCTCCGCACCGAAAGTCGCGCCACCCTTTGTAGTTAGGCCGAGCCAAGAGAGCGTAAGGCCCAGGCTCGTCGTTGCAACCAACACTGATCTACCTCCCTACAAGGGGAAAATTATAGAGGTAATTCTGATATGCATATTTGTAATCATATCAATTTTATACCTTACTGTAAAGCAGAAGATAATAGAATTCATGCCTTGAACTGCAAGAGTGAAATATGTTTGCACTAACACGAAGGATGATTATATATTTACGTAATTACTCTCGTTGGACATATTCAACATGTACATTTTGAATTAATCATATTTATCTAACAAGTAAATCTTCTAATCCTTACTTGTTACAAACTTCTGAGAAATTTGTTGCTTTTACTACGAAGCACGGTGGAAAATTATTGTGAAAACAGGACTTGAGGTACTTTTTAAGTTCATTCAGTGAGTGAAGAGTTGTGTGTTTGTCATGATTTATATAATGGAATATGGAAATATTATCACATTTCATGACGAGGGCATAATGGGCAAGAGACTAATGTGTCAGACTAACACGTCACCTGATCATATTTTTAAATAGACTGTATTCCTTCGTTTCTTCTAAGAAAATAAATATGGAATAAACGTTTTTGTTAAAAGTGATAATTACTAATTGTAATGCAATAAATAGGAACCAATCCTGAAAAATATAGCCAATTTCGTGCTTATCTCAATAACTACGTTTTCCCGTTTTTTGTTTTATCCTTAAAAACGAATTATTATATTTTTTCATTCAACTATATTTTCACCATGCTTTGTAATTTTTTAATGCTTAAGAACTTTTTATTTTAACGCTATTTTATAGAAATATTTTGTTTTACATTACCATTTGGTATTAATATAGAGTTGTCCTAATAGTTATATGGAAAATGTTTACAGTTTATTTTAATTTTATATCGTTTTTGTAAATTACCTATCTAATAATTACCATTTCTATTATTTACATTTTTAATAATGTGGGAAGAGATGTTTTAGAAAAATGTGCGTTTTAGGCTACATTTAATTTGCTATATAACTTTTATTAACAGTTCAAATTAAGTGCCTTATATTTTTAATTTTTATACGTGGCCTACGCATGTATTGAACTTCTATGATTCGCATAATTGCTTATTGATATTGGTCGGAATAATAATATAATAAGTACCTATAAAACAAGAATGATCTCATAATGTGATGCTAGCTCGTTTTATTTAAAGGTAGACTAACAAATGCTGAAAAAAAGTATTACTATTTACAATAGGATGATTTGCATAACCCATTCATGGAGCGTTAGGTCGTATACCTTGCGCGACAATTTTTTTTATAATTTTAATCACTAGTCACGTTTTAGAGAAGCTCTCAATTATGTTCATTTTGAAAATCATTATACAACTTTATGCAGTTCTACAAAAAAAAAGAGTTAGGTAAAAAAACTTTTTCTACCGCCTCAATACTTATAATTTACTAGATGTCCTGCTGACTGATTATAGAAATAAATATTTATATCACCAAATGACTTGAAAGATAATGTCATATAGATTTTGTTTCATTTTGAATATATCCAAAGGATAGTGTGTATTTAGGGGTGATGTAATAGAACCTAAAGGTTACCGAAGGGTTAGACCGCTTAAAACAATAAATCTACTACTATCACTAATCGGACGCGTTAACGATATATTGTTTAGTATCTGTATATGAATACGAATTAAACTAGCTTTCGAAGATAGATCCCACGTAGATTTCAAACTTCCATCCAATATTTACCTGTTTACGGGTCCATTTTCCAATCCTTTCTTAGTGGATAGTTCTTTACAAAGAACATACCTCCAACTTACATGACTGTAGGGCCAGCGGTTCGGGCTGTGCGTTGATATATCACCAGGTCGGTCAGTCAGTCAGTTTACTCAGTATTTTATTTGGTCACTGGTATAAATAATGTTATTAACTCAACCTGTCTTACATGATATAAATATCGAGAGATATGGCAGATGCGCCCGCTCTCGACCGAACAAGAAGCTGTAATAACGTGTCTAAGCATTTTCCGTACCGATTAATTGGGTCAGACTGGTAGCCACTAATAAAGATTTTTATACAGATCAAACGGATTTCATTAAGGATTCGATTGTGGCATTCTTTAGTATAATGTGTTATCATTTTATTACTTTAATCTCAAACATTATACACATTTAAGCTTTATGACTCAGCTTACGACGCCGATTCGGTATCTATATGAATTTACCACGGGCATTTGGCATGTTTCATTCAGTTTCATGCAACTCATCCTATAATGAATAGAGATATATCAAATGTTTTAACACGTAGGCAATAAAATTAGTGGGAAGTACCATGACTGTGCGACTCTGTATTCTGTACTTATCATATTTATATCAATATAATAATAATATAATGACACGAGCACTTGTATATAATACACTGTTTGTCGTCCCTTAGCAATATCATGCTTACATAGAACTTGCAAATGCATGTTACTAAATATATTTAAGTATGCATACATATTGGATTTTTATTTAATAGCAGTAGTCATACAAGATTGTGATTATTTTATAAATCTTTACTGAAAAGGTGGTGAAATAAATGTATGTAGCCAAGTGTAAGTAAACCTAGGAGCCGTCGAGCGGTTGCAATCGTCCTTCGTATATTCCTATTACCTATCATTATTTATGAGAGTTAGCACTTATTTTTATGAATACAATTAGTTGGACATACAACCTAAATGATTGAGATTGTGTTCGCTCAACGACTCTAAATTGGTATTATGTTGTGCTGGAAACGGGCGTTATTCATATCACCAAGAATCCATCTTTTTCCTACAATGACCGCAACCATGATGGCTGATTTACATTAGTATACATACCTACTCTTTGAGTTTGCGAAACGCTTTCCACGCAAATCTAAATTATTATATTGCATCCTTTCTGCATGTATTGGCAATTCAGAAATTGTTTGTGGTAGACATCACATTTTCATGTGGTCATAAATATTGTATGTACGCACGCATGCTGTCGGAACTGTTCGTAATTTCCAATCGTCCACACATTTTTTACATTATGGGTGTTGTAAATAGACAGGTTGCTACTTATGTAAATGAGCCATTAAAATGGAAAATGTGCCCTACGTCGAGTACAGTTACAACTGATATTTTTGTATTTGATTCGACTAATATTGATGACACAGGCACAATAGGCCTATCAAGGGACGTGTCTCGCTTAGTGCTTGTTTAACTCACATATTTCTTTTTCAGTCGTGTGGCTCTGATTCTGATCTCATTAAACTGGACGATTCGCCGACAAACCTAGAAGATTTCGATCCGCTCAAGTGTCGTGATAAAAATCAGAAAGTTGAACAAATCAAATCTACAGACAGTGCTCTCTTACACGAATATGGACTAGATTTTAGCCAATTTGGTTTATTAGACTACTCCGCAGGTCCTAGCGCGCGGCAGGAGCCGGCTACCAGTGTACCCAAAGGATGGACTACTTTTAATTAATCCATGTCGTTCTCTCATAATAATATAGTGTCTATTTGGTGGATATGTGCATTAATCGCGTAATGTTCTATACACTTATTGTTGTTTATATACATGTATTAATTTATTTATTATAGAGGAAGTGATTAATGTAAGTTACGATAATATTGTACATATCAATTAAACAATACTTTGTAAATTATTTCGTGATTTTTTATCATTTATATTTGTATATTATGAGTTGTAGATGGCAATATGTTCCAAGTGTAATTTAAATGTAATCCCTTCAGACATTTTGGAAACCAGATAGTGGAAACCATTTGTAAATACAGAATTATTTTTCTTCTATGGAAACCTCGTTTTCAATAAATAAAAATATTTCTTGTTTCGGAACTGGTTGAGAACATAGAGGGTTGGATTTATTTCGTATCTATGTTGACCCCCTGCAGGGCAGAAGCCTCTCTTTCCAAGAGGGGATTGGAACCCTGGGCCGGTGTAATGCAGTCAAAGAAACGAGGTTTCGAAAGAAGAAATATTTCTTTTTTTCAACTGATTTCCATTAATTAGTTTCCAAAGGGGCAGAGAGGAATGTAATTCACAATATATGTAATTAAAATATTAACAAATTGATCGTCCTTTTAGAGCGACTCAGTGCTTCAATCTCTTTCCAATGTTATGAGTTGTTCCTTAATTGTCATGCATGTCACTGCATTGATTTATTGTATTGGTATAAATATCTAGGCTATCAATTTTTATCAAGGTTTTTGTTTAATTTATAAAATCATAGATAGTTGTTTTATACTAAAACCAATTCTCACAAAAAATATTTTCTACCTATTGTAAGTTTTGAAACTCAAATCTTAGCATCGATTATACAGGGTGGAAAAACGTAACACTAAGAAAATACATTACAATAGTACCGTAACATAATTTAGACCAGAAAAATATGTTCATCTAACTAATGTATTAATTGTACTAAATACTCTTAATGGCCTAGACCAGCTGTGAGACGCTTTTTAGTCTAACCGCAACGGCTCTCGGTGATGCTTAATAAGTTTGCAAGCGATGAAATACTAAAAATCACAAACTGACGGCAGTAATGTATGTGTTTTTTTTAATACGTAATTACCTAATTGAGTGCTATGTTGCAATCCAGATGACCATTGAAGACAACATCACGACTGCAGAATCAGTGCTATTAGAACTTCAATGGCAGGACGAATTTATTTAAAGAAATAAAGAAACGCAGTACGTACGTTAGAATAATTTACCGAAGTAAATAATTTATAAAATTAAATACTGTAATTAATTGTTAATGATCGACATCCTAATTGTGTGTGATAGTTTTTCATCCTGTATAAAAACACCAATGTTTGATTCAGTAATTATGTAATTGAAAGTACAATTAGCTGTTTATAAGATATTAAATTTATTTTGTCTACTCTAAATCTACATAATTATAACCTATTTATACAATTATTTCGTAAGGTGCTTTGTAAGGAATAAGAAATCTATTTTAGTCAACATGAAGAGATTATTTTACCTCTTTCTTGGGCCGCAGTGGTGTCCGGTATATGGACCTGCCTGTTCAACAATTTCTTAAACAAAAGCAACACCCTACTAGCAACTCGCCGTGTTCGCTTTTATGCCACCAACGGTGACAGTAGGTACCTCAAATATATTTCCATTCATATTAATTATTAGTACGCGCTCTTAAAATAGAAATAGGCAAAGCTTGCAGTGTCTAATTGTCTAGTGTCTGATTTGTCGTATCGAACCGTTTCTGGTCTCAAAAAGTTCATTCAAACAATAGAGCAAACATGAAATCGTGAGACTGAGCTTTGATCGTGTCAACGTTTGTAGGTAGGTACACAACGTAACTATTGGAATGAGTTGTAGGTTACGGAGCAGGCCAGGCCCAATGTATAGGTATATACTTCATATTACCAACTATTTCTCTCGAGCCTGTCATGACTGGGGTTGCCACATCTTGCAAAAAAAATATTTATATAATATTTTATTTATTACTAGCTTTTGCCCGCGACTTAGACCGCGTGGAATAATAGTTCTTGTTCCCAGGGGATTTCCGAGATGAAAACTATCCTATGTCCTTTCTCGGGTCCCAGACTGTACCTCATTCAAATTGGTTCAGTGGTTTAGGCGTGAAGAAGAGACAGACAGAGTTACTTTCGCATTTATAATATTAGTATGGATATATAAAATATTAGATTTTCCTTTTTAAATTAATTCTCTGTGTCCTTTACATAATTTTTTATATAACTCGTGCAAGCCATATCAACATCTGGTGCTTTAAAATATACTCGGCAGCAGGCGATTTCTTTCATCGGTCAGCTGACTACATTATATAGTGACCTTTTCAACGGTGGCGTTAAGGCCTCTTCTACTGAATTTTCGTTCTACTTTTCCGTGTCAACTTCAAAAAAGTTATGCGTATTTGTATTGCCGTGTGTGCAAGTATAAACTACAACGTAATTGTGCATTGACGAGACGTCGGGACAGAAGGCCTAATGATAATGACAGTCCCTATATACCGGGACGAATGGCAACCCTAGTCATACATATTTTTATTAAACCTGATAGATCTGATTACCATTGTCGTATTCTTATTCTTCGTGTACAACTGCTGCCCTTCAGGAGGCTGTAGCTCTGTTAGAAATACACTAAATTCGCAAGTGATTTGCAAGTCCCATGCTTAGTGATCAATTTAATCATGTACTAAAGTTTGTTTGAATAACAAATTGGAATAATGGGTCTGGCTTAAGATAAGCTACGTATCTGTGTTTAGCCGTTATTCGTACGATAGCAGCGCTAATGACACGTATTGTAGTTACATAATTATTGTGATTCGGAAAAATACTTCCACTAACCAATAAAATGAATTATGAGAATTTATAAGTGTGGTTTTATTTACTTTTTATTTATATAAAAACGAATTTATAGGTTTTACTAGTTATGTAGGTACCTACTGCACTTACATATGGAGTATATTTTTCTCTCATTTCTATCGGATGCTCGCAAGAAGAATCGCGGGACGACTAATGCTCAAGACGGATTTTTAGTTAATCAGTAAGTAATTGTAATCACGAGACGGTTAGCGCTGTGGTTAAGCACTTGGGTTGCGTGTCGCGGGTTCGATTCCCACACGAATTATTTTGTATGATCTACAGTATTCTACAGGTAGGTATTTGTTTACACCGGTTGTTTGTGTATGTGTTTCATGTTTGTAACCGCATTCATACTTAGTTCTTAATATGGGGCTACGCTAAGTAATAGAAAATGCGCAAGCATCATCAAAATTGTATACATTTCTGATATCATAATCACAATAAGTAAGTCAACTAGACATTCTAAAGTGCCTTTTGAATGGCTTTTTGACATGTTTCGAACGAAGTTCAAAGCTTGAAGTACCGCTGTCCCCGTAGCACGGGGACACGGCGTACGGGGACAACGGGAACAAACCAGCATTTCATTATAATAGTATCTTCATGCTGTGAAGCGATTTTGAGCTTGCTATAACTATTATAACTACTTTTATTAGTAATCTGTGAGCAAATTTCAAAATTGACAGGTTTGTTAATAATGTAATCATTACAGTTAAAAAAGTCATTGTGGAATATTTTTGATGAAAATAATTGTGATAAATTCACTGTTATGTCTATATAAACAGTTCTAAACAGTCATTCTGAAGCCCGGAAAATTACAGTATGAATATATCATGCCTTAAACATGACGTGTGTGAAAAACGGAGACTATAGATGGTTACAATTACAAGATGAGTCAGTGGCAAATAAATATAGAAAATGCAGGCTCATGAACACCATACAACATATAGATATATTTGGATATAACAGTTCTTGTTACACTCATCAAAAAGTCACGTCAGTTTGTTTTGGATCAGAATCGCATCCCGATAAAACAATCAACAATAATGAGCTGGAGTCCTCAGGCAAAAAGTTAGACTCTAAGTTAAGTGGGTTCTCGGTTTCAACAAGAGTGAGCAATTACTCCCCCAAAACCGACGCTCTAAAGAAACGTGAAAAAAAGAAGAGACTCCAAAGTAAAAGTGTGTACTTTGGTTCTTTTGTTCCGAAAACCTATGACTGATCAATAATATTATGATAAAATATAAATAAAACGACTCATTGTTATGATTAAAAAATTAACTTGGATAATAAAAAAATATTTAATTGTAGGTTAGTAATCTAAGCGTAGAGTATAGATCAAGTAAGCCTCGGTAATCTTCAATTGTTCTGACTAGTGACTAGCCTTTTCTACTTACCTAGAGGTACACTTTTTAGGGTTCCGTCGTCAACTAGGAACCCTTATAGTTTCGCCATGTCTGTCTGTCCGTCTGTCCGTCCTCGCTTATTCTCCGTGACCGTTAGCACTAGAAAGCTGAAATTTGGTACCTATATGTATATCAATCACGCCGACAAAGTGGTAAAATAAAAATTGGATAAAAATGTTTTATTAGGGTACTTAGGGTAGACCCCCTATATTATGTAAAGTGGGAATGTTTTTTTTAATTCAACCCTAACGTGTGATATATTGCTGGATAGGTATTTAAAAATAAATAGGGTTTTCTAAAATCATTTTTTGATAATGTCAATAATTTCGGAAATAATCGCTCCAAAAGTATAAAACAATGAGTCCCTCCACCTCTAACTTTTGAACCATAAGTTTAAAAAATATGGAAGAAATCTAAAAAGTAGAACTTTATAAGGACTTTCTAGGAAAACTTGATGGAAAGAACAGTTTTTGTATAAAAAAGACAAAAAGTAATAATTTCAGCGTACTTAGTATGTCAACGTAACAAAATAGCCTTTTTTAAACTCGTAAGTGGCAACATTTATTGTGACGGACGGGAAACTACGGAACCTTACACTGAGCGTGGTCCGACACGCTCTTGGCCGGTTTATATACCTACCTATTAAAAGCATTGGGCTTTATAATCACTACTTGCAGGTACTCCACCACCAACTAAGTATCTCCTATTGGAATTTGAACTTCGAAAAATAAGGCCTCGTCAGTTGTATCGACTGCCTCAGCTCGTTGGCTTCCTAACTTGATTTCAAAATAGTGATGTCCCGCCAAAATCGAGACGACTGAGATTCTAGGAACGACTAAATGTGAAGCGTTTAAATAAAAAGAGTAAAACTAAGGCCCCTAGAACTTTTTCCTAAAACGGAATTCTTTACAGTTGTATTATAGGACCTTAGAATTGGCATGGTCTCTACTTACTACCTCACAGTCTAGAACGGTCACGGCGAATGAGGCATCCGGTCTGTGGAGACGCAATTAAGTACTTCTCCGGATTTATTCATCAACTCTACAACATATTTCAGAAGCAGCTTTAACTTGTAAGCATTGACTAAGGAATCAATCAATCAGATTACTCAAAGTAAACGTAATAAGGGATTGAGATTTCTCTGCCTACAAGCACGTACGGAACTCTCGGTGCGTGAGTCCACCTAGCTTGCACTTAGCCGGTTTTTGATGTAGCTTTTAAAGGAATGGGTATTAAGTACATAAGGTACTAAAACTCTTCTGCGGTACTGACAAGTATTTAATATACATACTAATTAAACTAAGTTAACTTAATAACAAAATAAGTGTAAGTCCTAACTGTCACTACAAGATTGGTAATCGTCTTCTGTTGTATATGTTGGTGTGTTCAAAATTTTTGCCGGGTAGGCTGTTTATACTGTTCTTGAAGTCCGCTTGATATTGTCCCATTGTGGGCCAGCCTTGGTCGCTGCCTGGTTCGTTTGGATTCCCCTCCATCCGCTGCCGTAACTTCGCAGCTTTGGCCACATCAGCATTCAACATGTTCTCCAAATACCGCAATTTTTGAGGTAAAACAATCTTGCCATACTGAAAGGCAAAGTATGAATTAAATATGTATCTTTTAAAGAGATAAACCTGACGTAACCACAGATGCGCTTAATGTTAATTAGGAATATGATGGCACGGTAAGCGGTTGGCAAAGTTTCAACTAGCTTAGTGTTATTTGGGAAATCATGTCAAGTATTTAGTTATGTGTTACATTTTGTAAAAAGTCGCTGAGGCTAGTGGATATAAATCTTGAACACAGTATATTTAGAAAACAAAATTTTTGCCGGGCCCTAAAATAATCAAATTCTGTTAATATTAAAACAATTTCAAAAATTTTCATGTTTGAAATTACTTTTTTATTGTCACCGGTCACCGATATTATTTTTATATTGTACGAAAGCCTTTCTTACTTTTTTTGTCCATTATGACCATTGGTATAGCAATGACAATGACTAGTAGCTACTTTTATAGGGCACTCTTTTGATTACGTAAAGCCTTTTTAGGTTAATCCATTTTGTACCTACTTAACAAATGTCTTGAGTTGTGACCTTCTTACTTTACATAATAACTATGTGAATGAGTTTAAAGTTGAAGACAAATTAAGTTAGTACTTAATTATAACTTCAAGGAAATTAGTTAAATACACACATCAAAAGTGTCTAGGGATATTTCAATTAAACCTAAAACTAAAATTCTATTAACTTTTTGTTAAGACACCTACACATTAAAATAAACCTTGTTTAATAGCCTATCTAATCTGATAATAAACATTTAGATAAAGTTAAATTTAAAAAAAAACTTAGAAGAATAGAAGAAAAGAAAACCTCAGACAAAATTTCAATCTTAACTTTATTTTTGGAACATCACATCCTAAACAAAAAAACAATTTTTTTTACAAAAATTGTTGAAAACATAAAATTAATAATCCGTGGATCCACTTAAGACTCTCCTGACACATCTGCAGCGGTTCTGCATACTCAAAACAAGGTGTAAATATCCTGTTGTGGAATACTGTCCCAAATTGCGGTTTCTGAAGCCATGAGGACCAGTCAGAGCGTTATATCCAGACTTTGGTCACGTTATCGTGTCACAAGGGAAGTGGTGGAACGGCACCGAGGACCTCAACGCATTAAAACACATGTACAGGACCGATTCATAGTAAATGCTGCATGAAGTCAACCAAACGTAACGGCAATGCAATTGGTTCAAAGGCTACAGAGAGAGTATGGTTTGCTGGTAAGCGGTCAAACTTTGAGAAGACGATTGCATGAAGTCAACCTACGTACTCGTAGGCCACTTCGGGTACCAGCGCTAAGGAGAGGCAATCGATGAAGAAGATTACAACGGGCTATTGCACACGAAAACGGACCATTCTCAATGGTCACTTGTGCTTTTCACTGATGAATCCAGGTTTGGATTTTATCCTGATTCGCGAAGAGTACGCGTTTGGAGAGAACCTGGACGTTGGAATCGACTGCAGCACCTACAACAAGTTTATGCATATCAAGGTGGCACGATTATGGTTTGGGCAGGAATTCGTCTTGGCGGTAGAACGGACCTCGTTTGGATACAAGGCAATATGACTGCTCTAAAATACCGAGATGAGGTGCTAGAGCCTGTAATCTTGCCCCACAGACAACAAATGGGACAAAATTTCCAGCTAATGCACGACAATGCCCGTCCACATACGGCGCGTATCGTCACAAGTTGGTTACAACAGCATGATATCCAAGCTTTAGACTGGCCTGCACAATCCCCTAAATTAAATCCTATGAGCATGCCTGGGATATGCTTCTGAGAAGAGCTCTTAGGAATTTCCCTGAAGATATTGAGGATGAAAACCAGCTTTTCTTGCATCTTAAAAGGACTTGGGACAGTATTCCACAACAGGATATTGACACCTTGTTTTGAGTATGCAGAACCGCTGCAGATGTGTCAGGAGAGTCTTAAGTGGATCCACGGATTATTAATTTTATGTTTTCAACAATTTTTGTAAAAAAAAATAGTTTTTTTGTTCAGGATGTGATGTTTCAAAAATAAAGTTAAGATTGAAATTTTGTCTGAGTTTTTCCTCTTCTTCTAATTTTTTTATTAAATTTAACTTTATCGAAATGTTTATTATCAGAATAGATAGGCTATAACAAGGTTTATTTTAATGTGTTGGTGTCTTAACAAAAAGTTAATAGAATTTTAGGTTTAGGTTTAATTGAAATATCCCTAGACACTTTTGATGTGTGTAATTGAGAAAGGGTTAGCAGCCTTTGTGATAGTAAAATAATTACGTCAATCTGCCTTATTCACTATGGCAAATGGTATTATAGGTACCTAACTAAGTTTGTAGGTAGTAATATTACTACTAGTGTATGTATGTAATATTACGGCGCAATCTTATGTTTTGATAAGATTGCAAAGTTATTAGGTATATAAGGTAGCTCTATAGGTAAAGGTACGTAGGTACCAAAAATCATTTTACAAAACACAGCTATTCAAGTACTTTGATATACTTGAGAAATTAGGACGAGGGCTGGTTCGTATTGATAGAAATACCCCCAATCACATTTATTCTAGTTTTCTTAACTCGGTTGAATGTTTTTGATGTTCCAATTAAACATCGAATTCAATTTCTGAGAAATAAAGCAAGTAAAATGGATTAATCATTAAGACAGCATAACTTGAAAATGGTCCAATTAAGCCCATTCTTTATATATTTTTAAGTCACGCAAACGGTCGAGTTTCTCGTAAACTTTCAACGAGAATTGAAATCCCTATCTAAGCTAATATAAGCTATATAGGTACCTACTATATTAATAACGTGTTCAAGAATAGAAGAATTTTTATTTAGTAAGTACATTTAATGCAATCACAAATTGTGTTCTATCGATTTAAAAAACAATGATAATATGCATTTTGACGCTAGTTAAAAAAATAATAATACCTAGCGAATGTGGAATGTTTATAATTATTTTAAGTCTTTTTTTGTTTGCTTTCTTATTGTTTAGTTAATAAACCAATTGCTGAAAATACACTATTCGCTGAACAATAGCGTTGTTTTCATGCTACGTGAACGTAACATCATGAATAAGTACCAAGTGTGAAAATAAAGCATGTTCTGTCCCGACAGGCTTCCGATCTTAATGGTCTGTAACAACGATATTGGTCTTTCCTTATCACTTCACTTTAGCTCTGGCTCAATAACTCGCACTCATATTTTTAAGTTATATATCTAGTCCGAAATAATGCAATAAAGTTTGAAAGTGTGTTTGACTTATATTTGTTCTAACAGCTAACTAACAAATGATAATCATATTACCAGGAATAGTTAAAGGCTTTAACATCATCTGTCTATCTTTAGCTACGACCAACGTGAGTAGAGTGGTACTTAGTCAATGAACAATTTAACGCAGACAAATCCGGTTATCTAGCTTTAACTATAATTGTAAGAATATTCGTATGAGAGTCGAAGGGTAGGTAAGCACTAGGTACTAACATTCTCCTTCTAAACCTAAACTCAAAAACATGACTTTTATTTAAAGTTACGCCATCATAAAGTATGGCGGAAGCTTCTTATTTTTAAAACGCATCTGTGACCATTATTGCTGCAATATGCAATCCGTGGAGAGACACGACCATAATCTCCACGCTTGCCGTGATAGCAGAATAACCATTTAATAACGCAATGGCAGGATGCTGTTGCCAATATTTTTGTCATAATGCATCAAATAGGATCATTATTATAGGGTGATGAGATACATGATGTTGTTTAGCCAAGTGTTACGGGTTGCTTGAATAAGTGCTTCAGTAAATTGGTTAGGCTAGTACATACAGTTTTTCGTTTAAAAGTATCCGCAACATAGAAAATACACATTTCAGCAACTCGTTAGTTGTCCGCCAAAAAAGCTAAAAAATACCATATCAATCAGCTTTTGATTAAAAAGTTGGACGACTATCGATCACAATCCATTGAGTTCACGTTACGTCTCTCTTTCGCGATCCCATAGCATTTTTACAGTTCATCAAGTACTTCTGGACGAGCATGCAACGTATTCACATTTTACAAATATCGCGTTGTTCGATTACAAATGTTCAGGTCAACTTTTTTAACTTTAAAGGCACACTCTATGAATAGAACCCCTAAAATTGTGGTGAAGTTACAGGGGCCGACATAGTCTGAGGTACTTGAGGAGTGAGGAAATCCAAGGCTATTAGGAAAATCAAACCGCTACCAGCACCTTCTTGGACTATACACAGACAGACAGAGGCGGAAAGTAAGAGTTGAAAGCCCCTAGGCAAACTCTTTATGGGCGCCCCTCTGACCCCATTTTTTTGCTACTCTGTACTGTCCCACTATTGGGAAAAGGCCTCCCCAAATCCTAAGGTAATTTGTTACTGCGCCTCCTTGAATCAGACTTCCTGATAATTATGTGTTGTGATTGTCTCGCCACCTTAACTAGTGCTGGTCTCTACCAACGATCGTAGTAGTTACGAGCAACATGTCCTACAAAATTGATAGCCGCTTTGTCAGGTATATTCTGATAGGCATTCTTTTTCGCGCGAGCCCCTTTTGGTCCTGACGCCCTAGGCACTTGCCTCTTTTAAGGATAATCCGCCACTGACTATACATATATGTTACATCTTCCCCCGAGCACGATTGCTTTTGTGAATCCACACAAACTAGATAATGAAGGTGGAAGCTGAATTCCTTGTCAGTGCTCAATTTGGCTCAAACCTCATTAACGCTGGTCTACGTCGAGGAACAAGAATTCTCTCGAGAGGTCAGGTCCTCCGGGTCGTTTTTGTCTAACAGCTTGCCACAAGTTGCTCTGCTGGTGTATTATTATCAAATCTTTTAGATATTTCACAGTTTTTTGAAGCAACTGAAGTTAGAAAATATTTCAAGTGTTTTATCATAGAAATATATGTATATCAACTCCATTAATGTATCTATGATTTTTATTATAAGTAAACAAATTGTTTTTGATCAGCCTGAGTTTATTTTCTTTGCCATTATTAAGTTCTCCTCGGATATGACTAATGATATTTAAGTACTGTTGCATACTTACTTTCCATGGCGTAGTATTCAGAAAGCAGTAATATATAGATAGGAAACAAGATATGTGGAACTCGAATGAAAAGTAACAGTTTTTTGATCAACAGTTTTCTTTGACCGCATGCAGTAAAATTTTTCGACATTATGACAATATCAGTAGATGAAACATTTAATTTCAGTTCGGTATATTCGCAGGCCAATGTACTGATTTGGGTCCGAAGTCTAGGTTTTTTTTAAGTGTAAGATTATTTACCAATTTTTATTTTTTTACTTTTAGATTCGTTTATTGAAATGAGCTGGAAACCTACCACATTGGTTAATAAATATGGAAATAGTTAGAAGCACTTAGTTCTTAGGTTAATTATCAATTACTTACACAGTTATTTGAGAAATATATAACCAAAAGCGAGAGCAGCAAAATTCTTAGAAGCGCCAACATGGTGTGTGACCAACTGACCGTGGAGACAGCTTTATTGCAGTACCGTTACGCGTAGAAGGCAATTGTTATCACGTTTCTGATAAAACACATAACATATTTACAAAACTATTAGAATTTTGTAAACGAACTAGCAAACACAATGAGTAACTCTCGTAATATTTTAACTCAGGAACACAATAAGCTAACGGAACAGTGATTTGACCTTACAACAATATGACGAGAAATAGCGTTTTTTAACAATTTGGTTTCTGTTTACGGAATTCAATTCTTCTTGTAGACAGGTTATATAGGCAGTCAGCCAGTGGCACTTTAAAATGTGGCTATTTTATCCACATTTCACATTTACTTCACTCGCAAATTATTTTTGTCTTTTGTTTACTTGCAATACTTGAATCTAATTTGATGTGCGTTAGCGTGCCGTTTTTGAAGACAGAATGTCGAATATGTGACCTCTCTACACCTTTCTTATCATTGGTTCTTGCTACTTAATAAAAAAAAACATAGAAAGTGAGACGTTTAATTATTAAAGCTTCAATCACTTCATATAATTGAAAATGTCGTGATGGCCTAGTGGATAAGGCGCCCGCCTCTCGTGTAAGAGGTTGTGGGTCCAAATCAAGGCAAGTACCAATGTAACTTTTTCAATTCATATGTACTTTCTAAAGCTTATCTTGGACATCGCTGTCATCTCGTGCCTCGGAAAGAACGTAAAGCCGTTGGTCCCGGTTGTCATTCGTAGAACTTTGACAGTCGTTACGGGTAAGCCAGAAAGTCAGACTAGTCTAACCAAGAGGTATCGTGTCGCCCGGTCACTGGGTTGTGGAGGTGTGATAGGCAGTCGCTCCACATAAAACACTGGTATCCAGCTGAATCCGGTTAGGCTGAAAGCTGACCCCAACATAGTTGGGAAAAGGCTAGGGAGATGATGACTTCATATACTTCACAAGACAATAGAGATATATTATTAAGTAGTTAGAAACTAAATAAACCTCATAACCAATCCATAAAATAGATACCATGTTTAAATTTCAGTACATAAATGCCAGTAATTTATGACATCGTAGTTTGTAAAAAAAACTGTGGAGGAAGATAGAGTGGCAAAAAAAGCAAAACTGTAAACTTATAGGTTTGCAGTTTTGCTTTTTTTGCCAACATTTATTTAGGTACCTTTAGATTAATAGTTTATATTTATTTCTTTGTAACAATGCATTTGCCATGTTATCTTTCCTGGGCTGACTGAGAGAAAATACCCGAGGCTAAGTACGCTGAGGCATTAAGTCTGCCTTTGTGCTCTTATGCATTAAATACACCTAAGTGAAATGAAATTGTTCATTATGCAAGAAGTTCATCTTTTCTTTTTAACTAGCTGAATTGTGCATTTCTTAACAGACTATTTCTGAGAAGTGATCGCGAAATAAACTTAAGGCTCGTCGTATTTTTTAAAGGCAAACATTGAAAATAATAATGTATACTTTAGCAAAATGTTTTAGTAACTAATTATCCAGAAAAAAATTCGCCATATCTGTCTGTCCGTCCTTGCTTAATCTCTGTGACTGTTAGCACTAGAAAGCTGAAATTTGATAGGTACCAATATGTATATATCAAATATCAATCAAGCCGACAAAGTGGTAAAATAAAAATTGGAAAAATGTTTTATTAGGGTAGCCTTATAATTATGTAAAGTGGGAATTGATTTTTTTTTAATTTCAACCCTAACGTGTGATATATTGTTGGATAGGTATTTAAAAATAAATAGGTGTTTACTAAAATCATTTTTTGATAATGTCAATAATAAAAAACAATATGTGCCCCCCCTAACTTTTGAACCATAAGTTTAGAAAGAATGAAAAAAATCTAAAAAGTAGAACTTTATAAGGACTTTCTAGGAAAATATCATTTTGAACTTGATGGAAAGAACAGTTTTTGTACAAAAAAGACAAAATGGTTGTACTTATAAATAATTTCTAGACTAAGTATAATCGTATATGCAAGCATTTTTTTTAACTTCGTTTACATATTTTATTATCCTGAACGAATCTTCTTTCAAACAGAAAAAGAATTATTAAAATCGGTTCTTGCAATCTAAAATTACCTCCGAAAACTTTTTCTGGTACCTATGTATTAATTATTAACCCAATTGGGCTATTTCGCGTTCGCACTGTTAGGATTTTTCCTGAGGAACACTTATTGCGATAGACGGGAAACTACGGAACCCTACACTGAGCGTGGCCCGACACGCTCTTGGCCGGTTTTTTTCTGTTTGTTTAGGAACTTTATTATTTGCAATTTTTTATATTGCTATATTCTTAATTACTATTGCTAATGTAGTTAACTTACATTTGTTGTTGTCAACAGATGATAATTATTATTGTCCATAACAATCCCTATCAAAGGTTTTAACTTGTCGTTATTCAATATATTACAAATATTTACGTAATTACTTACCTGTATTCGGTCACGTAACTGCATATTTATAAAGAAAGGGCACAAGAGGTCACCAGACAGAAACTCGTTTCATTTTAAAACTATTCTCATTTAAAGACAGAGTAAATGCAACTTAACAAACAATCCTTCACCTGTTTTTCTAACCTAAGCTAACTTAATTATTTTCCATTCCTCATACAAAACAATACTTATTTAAATTAATCTACGAATCACGTCTAAACTTCACCAAACTAAAATAAAACAGTCGTCAGGTGCGTTCGTCTGTCTGTTTGTATAATACTAAATATTACAGCAGAGAAAAGCCGGAAAACTCAAAGAACTACCCGTGCGAAGCGAGGGCGGTTTGCCAGTATATAATATGAGTAGCTGTCTTCCGCGGTTATACTTGCCCTGGCTGGAGGCCTAGAGTTACTCTTGGCAGCCACAGGATTGTCCGGTTAAGCAGTAAACAGCCTTAGCAAGCTGAACTGCAAGATGCCTTAGTTAGGGTAGCTCCGCGGTTATTCCCGCGTAGTTCCCGTTCCGTTCCTATTCCGTCCTTTCTCAGGCTATGGACTATCTCTGTACCGAATTTCATTTAAATTGATTCTGTAGTTTTGTCGTAAAACCGAGACAGTCGCTCCACATAAAAACACTGGTATCCAGCTGAATCCGGTTAGGCTGGCAGCCGACCCCAACATAGTTGGGAAAAGGAGGAGATGATGCCTTCATATACTTCACAAGACGATAGACATATATATTAGTTACGAGACAGACATAATTACATTCGCATTTATAATGATAGTATGGAAGCTTGGATAACAAACTGATTTTATAAACACGTAATGTAAATCACATACGAAACAGTGATATCTTTCAGTACGTTATCAAATAAATCAATATCGCAACTAAATTTAAAGGACCATGGCCGTAATGACGCGTGTTAATTAGACCCTGCTGTCGCTGTATTCTACTGCCTGCACCGAAGGCCTCCTCCATGCAAGGCCAGCTGCCGACTAACTTGAGCCATGAGTGACGTTACCTTGTCTTTATTACCTAAATAATCCATTGGCTATCGATCTAACCTCCACCTTCGTAATTTGATGCGTTGTGTTAGGTACTGCCACGAACCAATAGAAAACCGTACCTTGAAAACGTGGCTTAGTACTATTTGTAATTTACAAATCAATATAGCTCGTATATTATGAACGTTTACTTCAACTGTTTCTAGTAGACCAGGGGGGCTAGACAAGACAAGCTTTGTAGAATAGAATGATAGTACAATAGAATAGATTGGTAAATGTATGGAGATTCAAATTACTTAGCGTAAGCTTATGTCAACCCTATATTTGACAATCTATTCTATTCCACCATCTATTCTACAATGCCACTTGTCTAGGGGGGCTTGTCATTGTGTATGATATTCTCGGCTAACGATTATTTGAAAACCTATTTTTTATTTTTTTGAATAGCAAACAAACGGTCCACCTGATGTTAAGCTGTCTATAGACATCTGCAGTACCTAGGTACTAGATGACAAATCTCATGTGGCTGTAATTACAGCAGAACTCACTCACATCCTTCAAACTGTAACACAGTAACGCTACTTTGCTTTACATTATAATATACTTACTCTGCTTGTTTCGCTGAAATATGTGCATAATTATGATGAAGTTGATTAATCGAATTATAATGACGAGGCCTATACAAATCGGAATTATAGTTTTAATCTATTGATACCTAGCTAAAGAATACCCAGAATTGGTGCTTGTTGTAAGATAATCTTTAATTGTCACTATAACTGTGGTGCTGGTTACTCGTAAGCTTTTAAGGCAGATTTGAAGTTATGGTCAAAGATATTTTGGGCGATTACGATTATTACACTTTTCTAAGTCACTTATCACACTCAAGAAAATGGCTTAAATTAACCTTGGCTCTAGTAAAGTCATTTTCATTAACATAAGGCAGTTTCAGGGCATAAGGCAGCTTCTGAGATTGAAAAAATTCTCATCTCGTCGTCGACTTTCCTTCTAAGGCTACGAACACGCTAGTGGCAGAGTACCAACGCGGCCCTTTGCAACTGTCTATATATATTTTAGGCGCTTGCTGATTTGTTGGCGCGTTGATGGCAGTTGTCGACAATCAATGGTCGTCGGCAGTATTCAATACGTCAACATTGACTCTGTCAACGACAGAGTTCTGCTCGCCTGTGTAGCATTAGTTTTTCACCTTCCTAACCGACGCCAACAGAAAACATTGTAAGAGAAACTGAATGTACTTATAGTTATTGAAGTACTTAAATATATTAAATCTGGGAAAACTGAAGGTTCTTTTAGTAACTAAAGTTTGTAAATATCTATAATTTGTGTTAGATTTGTGAAAGGATATAGATTAAATAGAGTCTAAACGTCTAAATAGCTTTTCCATATTTCTACTTGTGTTAATAAGAGTTAAGTGAATTCACTTTTAGTACACCTACATACGACATCACCAAATACAGCCAAAATGTGTGACAGGTATGCCATTCCGGTTGGCACAATAATTTTAAATAATAAATTAATTAATTCTAGCAAATGTCAAAGCTCTCTCTAGCAAAACTCAATAAAATCGAAATACCCAGAAACAATAAAACTACTTAGATATTTGTTAAATTACCCACAATGGAATTATGTTTACGTAATTTCAATTTGTTTGGAAACAGATAAAAAAAAATGACAAAAATAAAGTTGCAGATAAGTGCAGACCATTGACGTGACCACTCATTGTAATATACAGGGTGGAAAGTTTCAATAGACCCTGGAAGAAAACTACCTTAAATCGTTGAGATAGATTAACTAACTTTAAGGATTTTGATTAATTAACTATAAGGAAGAGAGAGAGAAGAGAAGATTAATTAACTATAAGGACAAAATCTCTCTAACAAACATGGTAAATTAAATTAAAGGAAAACCATCAATTTTAAGAATTTTATTTCAATTTAACGAAAATTTCGACAGAAAAAGTAGTTCTTTGATTTGAAAAGTTAAAATTTCATGGTTTTCCTCTAATTTAATTTATCATGTTTGTTAGTAGGATTTGATCCTTCAACTTCAACTTCAACTTTTATAAAATTATGGCAATCCACCGAATTTTCGGTGATTTCTGCCAATGTCCAGTTCAATTAATAATATTTTTTTTTAGTGACAATTGTACGGTTATTAAATTATAGTATGGAGATCATACACGTGTTCTTATAACCAAGAACACGAGATGACTCCCGATTTGATCCTTATAAATGACCCTATCGATTAACGTCATAAAAGTACAGAATGTTGTTTTTTTTCCATTAGCTATATGTAAGTTCGATTCCCGAGTGTGACAAGCGAATTTCCGAAAATCTTTGAATGCAGTTTTATTTCTTTTAAAAAATAAGGGAATGTTTCCTTTAAATAAAATAATATATCGTAACAATTTGAAGTAGTTTTTATCCAAGAGCCCATTAAAACTTGTCAGTTCGAAAATGTGCCACTCCCGGGAATCGAACGGGTTAAAACGAAAAAACAACAAACTGTATTTTTATGACGTCAATTAATAGGATCATTCATAAGAATCAAATACATCAAACAAATATGATTAATTAAATTAGATGAAAACCATGAAATTTAACCTTTTAAAATCAAAGGACGTATTTAACCGTCGTAATATTCGTTCAATTAAAATAAAATTCTTGAGATTTATGGTTTTCCTTTAACCTTTCAAAAAACAACCGACAGCCGGCTGAAAATTAAATCACGTGTTTCCAAGGATTAACTTAACTACCTATTTTTGTTAGAGAGATTCAGTTCTTATAAATTACCCTAACGGTGATGTCATAAAGATACAGTGTTACTTTTTTGGACTTCAGCCGGTTCGATTCCTGAGAGTGGTAAACGATTTTTCGAAAATCTTTGAATGCAGTTTAGTTTCTTTTTTAACAATAAAAAATGTTTCATTTAAAAAAAATCTACTTAAACGATTTAGGGCTGATTTTTCAATCATCAGGTAACTTCTATCTGAGGAATAAATATAATAATAATATATCTTTATTTCGAGTAACATGAACTCATAGTGTTAGTCACAATCTTTCTTAAATTCTATGTTAGTACAAGCCTCTAAACAGAAACAAAAAGAAAACAATATAAGATAAAAATATAACCGTGATTATATGCAAATCACTGCCACACGTCTAAAACCGAGGTGGACAACTTGCAACAGTGACTCACATATAAGCACTCAAGGCAATATGGCGGGTTGACATATTTTCTATACAAAAGCTGTCAAAATGTCAAACGTACTCTTCAGATAAAAGTTATCTGACGATTGAAAGGTAGTTTTCTACCTGGGCCCATTTGAAACTTTCCACCCTGTATACCAAGAGATCGCGGTACGTCAGTCTGTCTGTATCGATTTTCATATTTTCCATATATTTAATTTATGAGAAATGTTACTAATAGACTAATGTACATTTATGTACAGTTAAAATAATATGCATTTGTGTATTTCTTCTTTATTTAGGAATTACTTTTTTTTGGAAATTGTTCGTAGTAAGCCAGTGTTTCATTGTTGGTCTCAGAAAAATTTAAAGTCGCTAGTCTTGTCCATATCTGATTGCTGCCCATTCGGTCTCTAAGAGGGAAAGGAGAGGGAGTGTACATGTGCATACCTGCACATTAATTTATGTACATAATTTTAACAAACAAGTTTTTCTTAGATTCTAATATTGAAGGAGATGTGCCACCACAAAATCCTTCCATCTCGAATTCGTGTGACATAGTAATATATTCGGTTAAACGCAGAAAAGGGGCAATTTTGTCCTTTTTTTGTTTTGACTTTACCAAAAAGCCATCAAGGGGCTATTAAACAAGCCCTTTCATTTAATACCCATTACCCACACATATCATATTATTTATACTTATATAAAAAACTACCATATACCCATATTTACTGGGAGCTTTATTGTCCGCCCCGTAAATTTAGACATACATTTGATTTATAAAATTATCCTCTTTAAGCTTATTTCAGTTCAAAGTGTATTGACCCTATAAATATTACAGAAGCATCTGTTACTTTTTAATAAGATGCAACAGCGAGCAGCATATTCTCTTTGGGAACTTTATATACTTAAAATGTATAGATTATTCACAAGAAACACATTTTGCCATCAAAGTCACAAAGCAGCAACCGTGTTGATGTAGTTACCTCAAAGGCAAAGCAACGTGACAAGCTACAGCCTCACGCTACACAACCTGTAAATACAGACAGTGATTATTATGTTGTGTAGAATTATTATAAACAAAAATTGGATTACTACCACAGATTACTAAATAGTTACTACGTAAATATTAAGCCCGTGTTCGATTTGGACTTGGGAAGGCTATAAAGTCGCTAGTCCTGTCCATATCTGATTGCCGTCTTATTGTTCTCTATGAGGGAAGAATTTTTCTCTTAAATTAGCCATATCTTTTATTTACAAATTATTTTATAGTAATTATATCGTAGACTACTAATAAATATACCCTAAAACTGAATGTTGCTATAGTTATTCTAAGAGGAAATTCATTTTAATGTTTGCGTTGATACATGATTATGCTTGTAACTGTACGTGTTTTTGAGCACATACTTGTTTACAATAACATTTTCTGAATATTTGGCTAATTTCCATCGAAATGGTCAGCCGTGACTTTTATTTAAGCTGGAATATTTTAAGCAGAAGTCTTCATTAGTTTGTATTATTGCTAAGGAGCAAATAAAGATCCAGTAATACTAATACACAGTTCGTGCCTAAGGTTCAATCCGACAGATAATAAAGTAATCTTGAATTTAGGTTAACACCAAAACACTATAAATAATGATATGTACTGTTGATAGTTTGGACATTAATCATATTACATGTGGATTCGTCCTGTCATGACAGGTTTTCGGCATGTCTTTAGTATTTAACACGTGAACCGATTTCCATTACAAAGTGAATATTTCCATTACGGCTAAATATAGCCAATTGGTGCTCATGATCTGTGAAACGAGGTCTAATCAAATTAATGAATAGTTCGCGTAAACATGTAGATGGTGTTAGTCCCTGTAAGCTTCCCCCGGCACAACATTTTTGCCCTCCGCATCGTATCTAAAGAAAGTAACTTTTGCTAACGGTGATCCTTACTCTTAACTGTCTTTACCTATTGAAATACAAAAACTTGCTGAAAATCGAGCTGTTAAACAGATTGTGAAAGGTATACCTACAACATATAAAACACTATGCGTCTTACTAATAATCGCTGCATAAAGTTATGACAGGTTTATGCGTCAAAAAATGTATGGTTACACAGGCTTTATTCGTGTCATAACTTTACACAGTGATTATTAGTAAGGGCATTAAGGTATAAACACTGACTCCTAAGAGACAGGGTGCCTCAGGGGTCAGTGTTTAATAAATTTGTTATTGTTCTACTGTTGCAAGGACTTAGTTTACCCTTATTTAGTAAAACAGCGATTTCTTCACGGTAAGTAGGTATACATACAAATTGAAACTGTTAAAGTGATTAAAAATCGAGGAAACTCACTGGACTTCCACAATCGGTTGACACTACGAGCATATTCAGGCCTGGTGTGAAATGGGCTGCTGGATTTTCTACTTGTGTCGAGGTGGGGTGTGGTGTATGGTCCCTCGAATGGGGACACCAGAGGGCCTAGACAAGTGGCATTGTAGAATAGAAAACGAAAACGAATCGATTGTCAAATGTATGAAATTGACATGCTTTCGCTAAACATTTGACATCTCCATACATTTGACAATCTATTCGTTTTCGCTATCTATTCTACAATGCCACTTGTCTAGGGGGGCTGGACATGTTTCGCTGCTTTTCTTGCTTTCTCGCAAAACTGATGACTTCCAGCGCTTCCAAGTATTGAGCGGAGTTAAGGCCTTTGCCCAAATCAGCTCGCAGGTGTTACCGATACCTCTTAATGATTCTGAAAACCACCGCCCTGTGCGGTTTCTGTAGAACGGCTACCGTTTATTGGGCTCAGGTAGGGGACCATTTATCTCAAGATTCCTCAATCATGGATGGGGTCATCTATGGTTGAGCGTGCGTTACTCAGACCCCCAGGTTTTAATTTTTATATTAAGGCATAATTATAATGGAAGACAGACTAATTTCATTTTAGTATTTTTTTTCTTTGATATGTTTATTATTTTGAGTAGTTTATAATCTACTATATAAAAATAAGTCGGGTTTTCCTTCCTGACGCTATAACTCCAGAACGCAGGAACCGATTTCCACGGTTTTAAATTCGTTGGAAAGGTCTCGGGCTGCGTGACGTTTATAGCAAAGAAAATTCAGGAAAAATCCACGCGGACGAAGTCGCGGGCAGAAGCTAGTAGAATAATAAATATGTAGAAAAACAAAGTTTTTACAAATATTTGTACAGTCAAAACAAAATCAACCAAACGCAGTAAAAACTATCCAGAAAAACAGTAAATAACAGGCCAAATGCGTGTCAGGTCACGCATAGGTTTGGTTCCGTACCCACCGCCTAAAAAAAGAATAAAGCCGGCCAAGTGCGAGTCCGACCTGCGCACGAAGGGTTCCGTACTATCAGCTATAATAGTACGGAACCCCGGCGTAAAAATTGCTTAAAAATTACGTTTGTTATATGTTTAATATTTACTTTATTGTTATTTTTATTGTTTTTACTAATTTGTCTATCCGTGAACAGTGTTGTTGGTTACATTATTGCCTAAACAATGTTGTGTTATCCATATTATTTTTAAGTTATAATTTCATTGTGTAACTGTTTTCTGTTCCTTATTATTAAAAATAAAAATAAAATAAAAATTTAATTATTTATTTTGAAAGGTAATATACAAGTAAATATTCTGTGAAGAAGCGTCTACCTGTTACTGTTGTTATTATTGAACAAAAAAAACTACGAAAAATTATAGAAACCTTAATATTTTATTTTTGTTAATTTTTAGTATTTGTTGTTATAGCGGCAACGGAAATACATCATTTGTGAAAATTTAAGCTTTCTAGCTATCACGGTTTATGAGATACAGCCTGGAGGCAGACAGACAGACAGCGGAGGCTTAGTAATAGGGTCCCGTTTTACTCTCTGGGTACGGAACCCTAAAAATAAGAGAGCGCTTCTCATTAGAGTAAAAATTCACAGTACTTACAAAAAAAAGGTTCCCGGTTCAGATGTACACTTTATAAAATGTGCATGGCAGAGTCGCCCGGACCAGTTTAGTTGAATTTGCCTGATGTCTTCTTATAAAAAAGAAAGAGATATTCCGTGAGTCAATGAGACAAAATAACGTTCAGTGGTTCAGCTAACGAATATCAACTTCAAACGTATATTTTGATAATAACTGCTTTTTTCGCACTCAACAGAAAAACGGGTCACGTTGATAGGTTTATCGTCGTCGTGTTATTTATTGTTCATATTCATTTATTTGTTGTTATTGATATGTTTGCGCTATGCAAGTCGAGTGCACAATTTAATCTTCTAGACAAAGAGACTAAAGAAGAGCGTAGGCAGCGCTTGGAAGCAAGCAGAATGACACTTTCTCAAGAAAGATCGACCACGCTTCCGGACGAATACGTAGTAACGATTACAAGGCAACAAGACTGATGATCAATCGTATCATTATTTTGAATATAACCTCATTGGATCTTCTTTTATTTATTATTTAACAAGGGTGGCCGGCTATCTCCTACAAAAAAAAAAATAGAAACGACATTTGAGTTTTATTTTATTTCTTTTTGCAGATTATAGCCGTCGTATGTTTTTTGGATATAGCGACCAGTTTCGAGTAAGTAAGTTTGAAGATGTGAAAACTTTTCAGTGAGTTCTGTTAAATTGGTAAAACATTTTTATTATCCTACTAATATTATAAATGTCAAAGTTAGTTAGTGTTAATGGATGGATGCTTGTTACTCTTTGACCCAAAACTATTAGTTAAACGTATTTTGTTGCACCTTTTTAGTAAAATAGCATAAGAAAAACGAATAGGCTACTTTAACATCACGCTAGGACTCCAGGGAGTGGTGCATTAACTAAAAATCTGATAAAAAGAGCGTGAAACCGCGGAGTACACATGATGCTCCAGAAATTATAATAATTCGATGTTTTTCCGAAGGTGGTGTTAGCACTAAAATATTGTTGTTGCTTCAACTTTTTCACATTATATGTACCTTCATACCTCCGTAGCGGCTGCTTTTCAATAAGTGATACGTCGTTGCATTTTCCATTGAAGATTTATTTTATTTCATTACTTATCATTAAAAAATCTCTGTTGGAACAAGCGGGTTCTGTCGAAGACTTTTCACCGCAAACCAAAATATTGAAAAATACAAAAACATTTAAGTCTCTCTCATTTGTCGAATATTACAAAGCTCTTGACGGGGTCACACGTACAACTATATTTAGTACCCGAACCAACACAAAATAACTACAACTTTTACATAACTGCCATCAAGTTAGACAGATGAGACCCAAAGTTTGAAATCCTCAAGGGAGCAAGTCATACAGGTTGACATGCGGTTTCTAAACGCTTTTATAAGTAAAATGAGATTAACGAACCTATGTTTGTCCGAAGACATTATCTTCTTGCCCTCCCCAGATACAGGAGAAGAGCAAATGGTAAAAAGAAGTAATCTGGGCGAGCCTTAGTTTGTACTAAAAATAAATGTCAAAGGCCTTGCTGTGACCAAAGTTTCGAAAGAACTATACACGTGGGCTGGGAGAATACAAGATAAACGTACTGAAACGTTTGTGTTTGGTCAATTAGTCTCTTTCCACGAAGGATAGTATAAGGTACGTAAAATTCTTTCAAGAAAAACGGTTCCTTCATGACCCTGTAGGTTCAATAGGGAATAATTAAAAAGTCGGTACTCTTCTGCTGACGCTGCATTGTTGTCATTCAATGTTGAACGGACAGGCATATTTTCTTCCTTTTGACTTAGTACACCTATACTATACACTTGGTCTTGTAGAAGCCCTAAATCAAGCTTTGGCTAGGGTATTAATATATTTCTTTAGGTATAGCAATATTTTATGTCGAACAAACGGAATAACTAAGTTATGACCATATTTTTTTAGTTCGTCTTAGCTTTTGTGTTAGGTAGTTTCTTTAATTCAACCTTTATAGTAGTGTCCTAAGAATTAATAAAATAAGAATTCGGTACACGAGTAAATCAAAGGAAGAAAGAATATTTATCGTGGCGACTTCCTTTTCCTTTTATTAATCAACGTTGTATACGAAAATTTATGAACGTTTTCGTCGGAATTAAACATTAAGCGCTTTTTAGGAATAAGGTGCGATTTATGTTTCGATGTGGCATAATTAACTGACTTCTATAAAACCCAAAGGAGGAGTTTGTAAAGTCGGAGCACAAGTTTGTTTTTATATAAAAAAGTAATTGGTGTAAGAATGAACTTTGATTTTCTTCCTGCTAGATTTTTTGTTGCTTTTTACAGCATGTCCATTTTGGTTCAGTATCGCGCACCTAGTATATTTTTATGGCCCAATAAGTCATGATGGAATGGCCGACTATGTCGTATTGACCCGTGTACTATGTTATGCGGGCCCGATAAGTCATGATGGCCTAGTAGTTAAGATGGCCACCACTTAAAGTTTGTGGGCATGGACAAAATAATCACAATATTATGATTTTTTTCTATTTCATATTTACATTTATGGATATCGCTGACATTAGTGAAGGAATACGTAGTGAGAAAGCATATATAATTAATATAAGTGTGAATCACCACTCCGCCTTCAGCAAGCGCGGTGATTTATACCTGTGCTTTCTCTGTTTGAAAAGAGTTATTTGCCCGAAATGGGTGAAAATTAGGCTGATTTCATTATTATTAAAAAAAAATAAGTTATAAGTTTCAAAAATGTGTTATGGGTGTGCTGTAGCTATTTATATAAAATTTTGATGTGTTGAAATATGAAAACGAGGTTGCAACAATATAATACCCGCAGGGCGCCACTAGTGTGAATAACACAGTAATGAAATAATATAGGTAGAACAAAATGCTTCAAAATGTTTTGAAAAGTTTTTGGAATAGTTAATTGAAAATACATATTTTTACTAACATTCTTGTAACATACTGTTAATAGATTGAATAAGTAGCTTACTTACAACTTTCTATTACTGTTTACTACCTACTAGTTTTTATCATTTAGGTGAAAGTGTCCTATTTTAGAAGTAAATGTCTTCAAAGTTACGTTTGTGTTGGTTTTATAAAGAAACAGTCCGAAAATACTAACTAAAATGAATTTGAATTCTAAATGAGAATGCAACTACATACCTAGGTATCATACTTATAAATACAAAGTTAATAGGCTAATCTCAGAAACGGCTCTACCTCTTTTGATAAGACATTACCGACGTTATGAAAGGAATTTAATTTATTTTCATATTTAAAAATAATATTTTTAGTAAAATAAACAACTCATGTCATGCCCAACATGTCTGCTCGAGCAGAAGCTAATAGAGCTTATAATTACGAGTTATGAAGCAAACCCATTTCGAAATACATGCAAATATTTGTGCGTCCTGTCAAATACACAAGGCTTGTAGGTATTCAGGCGTTCTTCATTCGTACGCGTGTGACATGACGTCATGAAAAGGGAGTACATATTTATCAGTCGGCACCAGGGCTACACGCAACATGCGATTAATATAACCAGTATTTTTTCTTTTAAACTTCATGGTAAAGTTTCAGTCAAACTGTAGTTACGCGCACGCAACATTCAACATTTAGGCAAAAATATATTTCTTTCTGATATTGTAGTTATGTGTTATGTAGAGGGACAGAAGAAGAGAGGAAGACCGAAGAAAAATGGATGGATTGTGTAAAGAATGATATGAAGGAGAAAGGAGTAAATGATAGCATGATGGGTGACAGGTTGGTATGGAAGAAAAAAACATGTTGCACCGACCCCAAATAAAATAGGATAAGGGCATGAAGAAGAAGATTGTAGATGTCTTACCTAGTCCCTTGCAGTAATTTTTATATATAATCCTCGTTCCGAAATATTAGGAGCTAGCCGCAACAGTTGCTACCTATTCAAGTATGCTGACGAAAGCCATTAGCCTCGTGGCTTCTCTACTGACGTATGAAGATTGATCATATTTTATTGTTAATAAAATATCAGATTTTTGAAGTGTTTCGTAAAAGGAATGATTCTCGGGGGTAGGTATTGAAGCGATTTCTTAGGGAGCGGAGATATCTAAGACGTGTTGGGGAGATATACAGAACCGACGCAACATTTAGGACAAGGGGCGGGCGGCAACTTATGTCTAGAGATGGGACACGAGATAAGCATCGAGCCGATTCCGTAAAGATTGTAATATTAACATACGCTTTTGTATTATTAACACATTTTTTTTTCTTTTGTATTAATACACTGAATAGTCTACAGTAGGTACTATAGTACAAAAGCTAAATCTTTAATATCCCGTAATAAATAGAAGGAGGTGTCATTTGAGAGTACAATAATATTGATTGAATCCTATTGTAAGGAATTGGTCTGAAATAATCAATCTACGAAGTTACCTGACTCGATAGTTTTTGTAAACTTTTGAACACCAACGAAACAATGTTAATCAACTGTTTATCTTACTAAGATTATTAATTTAATACGATAAACAGTTGATTATAAGAGAACATTATAACACAACAAACTTATACGCAACGAAATCATTTAAATATAGAGACTATAGGCATGCGATACTTGGTGTAGTTCTATTATGTAAAAACCTCATTAATTCACAAAGCTAGCAGGTCATAAAGTTGCCTGAAGATAAAAGGTTAAAAAGCATATAACCAGAAACGGAGCCACGACGGGTATTGTCGGGAAGGTGTCGGGTGAAATGGCAAGTGATTTTGTTAAGCGGCGGAAATGCGCACGTCACTAGCGGTTAGCGAGTCGCGAGCTACCGAAGCCCACAACCCGAAAGAAACGAACAGTCTACCGTCGTAGCGAGGGTGGGAAGCTCGTGTCCCGCGCTCCGACCTTACTAACCACGCTCGCGCTTCGAACACGCGGCATTATGTCGATAACCATCTGAATATTATCTAAAAAAAAATAAGTTACATTTTTTAATTCTTCATCAAAGAGTCATCGCAATTTTGACCAGTAATTTTTCCCTAATATGAAAATTAAGTAGCTAATAAACTTAAACGTTACGATCTTATAATTTTGCCTACTGTAATGAACTTCAAATCTGATCCTGATCTGCAGTCTGTCCCTCACTGTCTACTTTAAATCAGGTAAGATTTCGACTTACTAATTAAAACTTTGGAATCCGCAATTAGTTTCACCGATGTTTGACGTACTTTTGTCATAACTTTTCTCTAGGTTTTTCTGCTGTATGTGCAATAAAATATGCTACGAATTTATTCGCCACCCTCTATTTGTAGTAAATATAATTTAACTTGAATTTTGATTGGTTCAATTGGGGAACAGTAATTTTACATCTTAATTTGAACAAAACGTAAAATTTTGTAGTTTGCCTTCATGCTGTGCGTTCTGCGATGTTTTTTAAGTTATCGTCAATGCATTAATTTAACTTATATGTTGTTATCGCAACACGCTTTTAACCTTTTTGTAAGTCCTCATTTACGCGCTAAAAGTTTTAACTAACAAGTTTTCAAACTTTTAGCAGAAAAATGTTATTAAACATTTCTTGACTTCATTCAAAAAGAAAAGCTTTCAGATTGAAAATTGTAGGTACACGCCTGGCGACTTTGTAAGAAATGTAAAGCCAATGCTATAAAATAAATTATTTTTCTTAATAAAACATTTTTTATTCATTTAAAATAAAACAAAGCTTCATTTATGCCCGGAATTAAAAATGTTTACTGAATAACAAACAAAAAACCTGTTGATGAAATATTATGAAAGCGCTGTCAAAGCATATTTTCAGACATTTTCGTTTGTCCATCAAGAATTGGGAAACCAACCGAAACGATACAAATTCGAAGAAAGTAAAACATCTTGCTTGTTTTATAATTGACAGTTTTAAATCTTTTCTTGTGCACAAATTATTAATTACTAGCTTTTGCCCTCGGCTTCGCTCGCGTTAGAAAGAGACAAAAAGTAGCCTATGTTACTGTCCATCCCTTCAACTATCTCCACTTAAAAAATCACGTCGATTCGTCGCTCCGTTTTGCCGTGAAAGAAAGACAAACATACAGACAGACACACTTTCCCATTTATAATATTAGTATGGATTTTGTTACTTTGAAATATAATAAAACATTGACGTTCTTACAGAAATCTCCATTTATTTGTAAAAAAAGACTAAGTAATTAAAATTCTATTTGAAACTGTTTATAAATGTGTTATTTGATCCCACGCAGTTTAGTCAACCGTCCATCGTTCAGAAGTTTACGTTCCTCCGTGTATACAATTAAGTAGACAGTGCTTTGGCAATCCCTCCTTAAATTATGTAAAAGGCATTAAATGCCAAGAGTGGTAAGGTACGTGCGTACCGCTTTTAGAATCGTCCAACAGATAAACATAACGTACTAATATTACTGGCCTCAGGTAGGGCTGATAACGTTTTCGCTTTGTCCGCACAAACGCTATTACCCCCTCATCCCTTACTGATTCCGCAAAAAGGCCAACCGTGCTAATTTCCGACCTGCGAAGATTAGTAAGGTCAACGTTTTTTTTCTAAAGAGGTACTCAATAATAACGGGTTTATAGTGCTCTGTAAAGAAAATATTGGTGCTGAAAAAGAATTCTTTGTTCTTTTGTTCCCCGGCTTAAAATGTTTAACTCGCGGGCCGCTTGTTAATCTTTGTCGAGGAAATTCGCATTGTATAAAGCAATCGTTTAAAAGGGATATTGAAAAGTACAAATATTCATTTTTCCTATGTTCGTAATTGATTAAAGAAAATGAAAGAACACAACTGGATAGGTGGATTCATAGGCCGGTTAGAAACAGTCGTTCCAGACAATCAGTCTGACACGGCGGCCATTCTAGCACCATTCTTCTGTGTGAATTACATCTTTGGGATTAGGAGTACTAGTTGGTTACATAACGCTCTTCTCTATTTCTAACTGGATTATTGTTTTAACACAAGTTTTTAGTGATTTCTCGATCATTTTTTTTAAATCATGCATTACGTTACATACAATGCCAAATTAAGGGGAAACAATACTACCTATCTTTTAACATTAGTTGATAGGTAGAAGGTGCCAACTGCCATAAGTAGTAGCATAAAATCCGTACTAATATTATAAATGCGAAAGTAACTCTGTCTGTCTGTCTGTCTGTCTCATCTTCACGCCTAAACCACTGAACCGATTTGAATGAAATTTGGTACAGATATAGTCTGGGACATAGAAAAAGAAGCCCGAGAAAGGACATAGGATAGTTTTCATCTCGGAAATCCCCCGGGAACGGGAACTATTAATCTACGCGGACGAAGTCGCGGGCAAAAGCTAGTTGTTATATAAAAGTTCACTCCAGATCGTGAATAACCCTAAATATATATCCACTATGCCTTGCCTGGTGTACGTTCTCTGGAGCTTGCCAGGGATCATATTAGTAACACTACTAATACGATCCCAGTCGCACTATTTCAATACGAAAACCTAGGGAATATGAATATATATCCCTATTCCCTAGGTTATCGTAGTCGGTATTATCTAATTACTTCAATTTTTTCCTTCCAGTCATTTATTACTAAGAAAAGTTACGTCCTTCACTTGCTTTCCGCCTAAAGAAGTACAATACCAGGTAGTTTGGCATTTTTATTTCAAGATCAGTCCTTCAAGCTGTCATGGGTAGTTCGACCTTAAGCTTTCCAAATATTTCTTTCAATGTTTTTCGATTTTTCTTCGAAGTGTCTTTTATTTTAGTATCTTTGTATTTCGTCCTAAGACTAGATTTCAGTTCGACTTAAATATACTATACATACAGATACTGAACATTAAATATTGTACTGTTTATCCGATGGGTATGTTCAGAATTAATTAGTGAAATGGCGAAAAACAAATTGTTTAGTTTCTATGTTTCAAATGTTACTGAGTATACTAAACTGTTTATTTTTAATAAAACCTTCCTCACCACTTTCTGCTGTACACAACAAACGATTTGCTTTATTTCCATATCGGATAACAAAACCTCTTCCTAATAAAATAAATATTGTTCGAGCTTCCGCCGCGGAGAACAAAAGCGCTTTAGTTTAATTATTGAAGAATTCTGATGAAGGCATAACTAAAATAATTGGAAAGCCTCATGATATTAATCGATTGCCATTTTATAAGCTTACATTTCACCCGCGTTAACAAGGGTTAAAGCGTTATGTCTGCCTAGACATAATCAAGGCTGTTATAGTGACACTAGAAATACTATGTTTTTGGGTCACGAAATAATAGTTTCAAACGACAAATTGTCATTATAGACGCTAAAAGAATTTCAAAATTACCAGTTTAAACTCGCAATATAGATTCGTAAAGCAGATATTAAAATTCAGCAACAACCCACGAATATCTAATGTTCTTTTTAAAGTCATAACTCGGGTTCAGTGGAAGGGATTAAAAATTTTAGCGGTTCGCTCGTTTATCCGGCGGGGTTATTACCTATGAAACAGCAATGAGCAATATTTGCGCAGTGATCGCGCGATCACCGCGCGATCGTCAAAAAAAATCGTATTATGTATGAACCGATTGCTAATCGCTCGCTGATTGTTCTAATGCACTTATTGCTACGATTAGTAAAATAAGTGACAGGCATAATTTTAATACCAGAAATAAGAACAAATTGGATCAACCAAGTTTTAGATTGTCAAAAGTCCACACTTCTTTTATGGGGTATTGTGTAAAATGTTATAATAAAATACCACTCGAAATTCTCCATCTAAATGAGAAAAAATTTAAAACATGCATTAAACGCACGCTATGTAACCAAGCATATTATAAGTTAGAAGATTATATCAATGATAAACATGCTTGGCTAAATGCTGGTCCTGCTCCCCATAAGCTCACAAATTAGAAATTTTAATCATTGGAAGATAGAAAATGTTTCTTATCCCCTTAATTTTTGACATGAATATTCAAAATCGTTATTATTATTATTGTATACCTATTGGTAATTAAATTTCACTCATTTATATTTATTTAGGTACAGTACAAAACTTTGGTTTGTGTAATTTAGATGCATATTTGAATTTTGTAAATGTGAGTACGATGCAGTAAGATGCAGACTTATTACGATAGTTTTCTACTGGCACAAATAGACATGGTGGTTAGGAGCATTGTCATGCTCGCTCAAAAAGTCTCGCTGATGGTGGCGAGTGCGTTGGATCATTCGGTTCCCTTCAAAATGGTTGAGCTAAATGGTGCTGATGCCACGCGTCATGCTCGTGAACGGGCGCTGTCAGTTGAGATGGGTCATCTCTTAACTGCCATGACTTTTTACTTTTTATTTTATTTTAATTTTGTATTTGTTTATTATTTTGTTACATACACATTGTTTTCACATGTAGAAGCAACAAAAAGAAAATGTAACCAAGATTTTGTAAAACATGATATTTTTAAAAAGAGTGTCCGTGGAGTTTCTTGCCTGTTCTTCTCCATAGAGATCTACGTTTTGGAACAGGCAATTAGCGTCACTTTTCTTTTCTGACTAACCGACCGACTCTTTGACAATTCATAAGTACCTGTAAATGGTCTAAGTGAAATAAATGCTTTGAATTTTGAATTTTGAATTTTGAATTTTGATGACGATAAAGTAGCAATCGCTGGAACTAATTAAATATCACCTTTAACAAAAAAAACTTAACTTTGCTCTTAAAAACCATACTAAATACGAAACCACCAAACGAAAAATGAATATTTTAGTTAACTGATTGCTCCACAGAGGCAGCACTATCGCTAGTTTGCTATTTGACGTGACGTATTTTGAATTGACGTTTGAGCAGCAAAATTTTGCTAAATTATCGCGATCGCTCGGCTATTGCAAGATACGTAATCCCAGTGCCGGTCGGTCGACCAACGAAAACTGAGGATTGGCCGGTTCAAAGCCTGATTAATTAAATCGTCATTTCGTGGCTGTGCGCAAAGTGGAATTTTAGATGTTATTTTTGATGTCGATGATTGCTTAAAAAGCATACGAAATTAGAAAGAAACGTCCGGTTTTTTTTTAATTTAATTCAACTTATTGCGTGTAAACAAAATATAACTCAACCACAATTTCCTAAAAAAGAGAACATTCACGCCTACCCAAAACAAACGTGCTCTTTTTCAGGGGGATTTTAAAACCAATAAATTAAAAAGGGATTAAAACTTGACCCTTTGAAGTTCGAAGCCTTCGTCTAAAATGGTCAAGTACGTAGTATATTGTCGTAATTACCTAAAGTCTGTATTAGAGTGGGCGTTATCATATTGTATAACAAAAAAGCTAGAAGGGGTAACACACTGGTAGTAAAATGCGATACGCTCTTCAAAAGTTGCCGTGTGTAGCTGCTCTTAGATATAGCGTAGCTAGTTAAATAAACTGAAGTGGTATTTCACTTAATGACGTAGTTGAATATATAAGAGAGCTATCGATTGGTCTGTCGATTAGTTTCCACCAGTAGCTATTTTCCGTGTGACCTCGACTGCAGGGACCGCCCATCACCTTGCACGGCTGTTGAGAATGATAGGACAGCAAATATGAGCGGGGCGGCACGTTTCACTCATTTACTTGTTCCAGCTACAAATCATCTACCCGCTTTGAATTTTTTTCTGAATGCAGGTATGTAGGTGCGCTTAGACGTCTGACGCCTAAGTGCCTAACTAAACTGTATTACCACAGATTAATAAATAGTTACTACGTAACAGATACTTCACTCCAATACAAAAACGAAAAAACCTACGCTATAATAGCCTACAAAATCATAATAATAATACCAGCTGTTTGCAGCGAGGAGAAATGTACCACAAGTACGCACAAAGAGAGTTGAGATTCTTTTGCCCGCCGCGCGACTAACGTGTGTGCGTGTCGTCCAGCAAATCTGCTAGGGTTATACGTATGATGATAATGGTAATAAAAAGAATGATTTAGAAAAACAATATTTTTTTTATTTGTTGTTCTAATATTTTTTCGTTTAATAAAATGACTGATGCATATTTTTCGTTCCTTGAATTCCCGATTATTATATTTTAGTGTCGAAAATATCCAAAACCGCGTGAATAATTTTAATAAATAATCAAAAGGGAAACAGGAGTATTGGGAAACAGGGGAATTGCACAATAATCACGCAATAATTACGTGGTTTCGGCATTTTGATAGTCAGCGCTGTACCCGTGACGCGCGAGCACTCAGACGGGCGCGCGACAGCCCGGTGTTCGTTGTATCGTCGACGATACGCGAAGCGGTAGGCATAAAACGCGTGGCCTTGAGCGAGTGACGGACGCCTGGTATTACTCGGTTTAATGAAGAAAGAGTCATTAAAGAAAACTATTTCATTACGTTGTTTATCGCACAATCAAAATTTATTACGAATTATTTGTTGTATCGTCTCAACTATAACCAATGTAAACTATGTATGTCCACCTGCCTGCTCATCGTCGTTCGTATCGTTTTTGAAATGACGTTCATGACATCATCAATGCAACAATGAAGGAGAATCTACGGATGAAAGTTCAACCTATTGGAATATTCTATTTTTGCTCATGATAATAATTTATTTGTTGCTTAATTAAATTATTTCTGTAAGACTCAAACTTGACCTGTTTGCATTACCTTCACAATTCATACGGTTTCGTTAAAATTTTGATACCTACGTCAGACACGCTTACAAATTAGTTCGGCCGTTCCAGAATAATCAAGTTGAGACAATGTGAGCATTTAGAGAGAAACTTGAGGAATATTTTAACTTAACTCGGTGAAAGGGATTCGGGATCTAAGCTGTAATGTAATCAAAACAACACTTGCGAGACAAGTTAATTTTGTACAAACAATGGCTCTCGCAAAACTTGCTGTATATACGAGTATGTTGTACTTGACATCTATAGTTGTCATAATAACAAACATGAAAATACGCGCTTTAAAACCGATCCACCGCAGTCTAGAAATTTCTACAGCTACTTTAACAAACTTACGTTCTAAATACAAACATTCAAATCAGGAACACGCGTCGAGACGCCATTCATTTGGTACTTGATGTCGTGCGCTAGTCTTATTCCTGTAACTACGTATATTATATATACATGTATATGTATATGACGCAGGTATTTCACAAAATTTTCTAGGTTTTTGATAAAAAATCTAGGTTTTTGATGATAATCCGGAAGATGACAAATTTTAAACTCAATTTCATCATAAACCTGTTACAGTCCAGTTTTTTGATCAAAAACCTGAACTAGTTAAGGTTTATGATGAAGTTCTGGACAAAACTGCTTTGTTTTATGACAAAATCAATTTAAATGAGTTAAATAAAACAATCTATCATCATTTGTAACTTAGTAGAAAAGAAACAATTTTTTATTTATCAAAATTTAACATCCTTTGATCAAAAAGCGGATTTTTTATCAAAAACCTAAACTAGTTCAGGTTTATGATAAAAAATTTGGACTGTAACAGGTTTATGATGAAATTAAGTTTAAAATTTGTCATCTTCCGGTTTTTAATCAAAAACTTTCTGTCAAAATATAATAAAAAGGAAGGTAAAGTTTTTATTTACCAGGTTAATATTATATGTATATCTGAAACGAGAGATTCAATTTTTTTTCATTGATTCAGAGCTACATTATTCCTGAGTGCTTCATGCTATAAGATTACGCGAGGACAAAATCGAGGGCAAAAGCAAGTTACCCATAAATTAGGTTTGTTGTTTTTTACTTCTGGCTTCTATAATCATTATAATTCTTTGTTTAATAAAATACAAGCATTTTTGCTTGAGACTACATCCTCCCATCTATTCGGCTTTATTGCAAAATCTTTAATTATCTGTTTTTAACCTAAGCCCGCCTGCACGTTCACATGTCATAGTTTTCAAGAAATAGTGTTTATTTAGTGTTTGATAAAATCTTTCACTTATAAACTTGTACTGTATTTATTTTACCCACGAAATTAAGAAAACTAGGTTGTACCATTAACTAATGTGTCCCCATTATTTGTGTGTTTACAAAACTCTGACAGAATCCTACACAAAATAAAAGACAAAGTCTAAAGTATCGAGATTAAAAGATAAGTTCATTCAGTCATAAGTTATATTAAGACTAGCTTTTGCCCGCGGCTTCGCTCGCGTTAGAAAGAGACAAAAAGTAGCCTATGTTACTCTCCATCCCTTCAACTATCTCCACTTAAAAAATCACGTCAATTCGTCGCTCCGTTTTGCCGTAAAACAAAGACAAACATACAGACAGACAGACAGACAGACACACTTTCCCATTTATAATATTAGTATGGATTGCATGATTACCCAAGTATAAATATCATGCGTACTTGTAAAGGTTAGATTACAATATTCTTTAAAAAGTATATGCTCTGTTCCTTGCTAGAACGATGACGTTTGTCTATTTGGTATCAAAATAACTACTTTATCTTTGTATGAACGGGCATCAACAAAAGAAGAAATGCCCGAATACTCAAACAGCACTTGATTTTAATTATTTATTTAGTAAACATGGAAAACTTACAGCTAAAATATACAGAATAAAAACAGTGTTTGGGACTGACAGCCAATTAAAAGTCTTCACTTCTAGAACCTGATTGAAAAAATGAGTGAGAACAACACTAAACAATACACCAGGAGACTGGATATGAGCAAACCTTAACTTAAGATACACAATCTCTATATATATCTATATATATTAATGTACGCCATAGACGGGTAGTCTATGGCGTTTACCCATTTTTAAATAATTTGATTCCTGCCTGGAAGAAATTACATTTAGCGATAAGGCCGCCTCAATAGGCGGCCTTATCGCTAAATGTAATTAAATGAAATTAAATGTAAGGACAACACAAACAAATATGCAAGAGTACAATAGGGTATTACACTCTTTTTTTTAAAGTTGTTCAAATAACTCCTACAGTACTAAGAAACCACTAAAAAAAATCCTAAATTTTTATTTAAACGCTAAGTACCCTAAAAACGCTTTTAAAAATTGTATTTTCAAGTTTCGCGCGGAAATTGCCAAAAACGGAAAACGCCATGGGCGTGGTTTTGCTTTGGCGATATGACGTCCTCACGTCAGTAAATAAACAATGCGCTGTGATATTTTACATCATTATTATTGTTTTTATCTAAAAAATTAGTTACTGTTCGACTTACCGTTGGTGTGCGTTCCGGAATGCAAGAACACAAGTGTGAAACATCGGAATAATTGTGAATTCTAGTGTTAACTGATTCAAATTTAAGAAAAACTTAGTTAAAAGTTGTGGGAAGAGTATTCCAACTATTACACCATAAAAATCCGTTTGTACTTTAGTAAATACCACTTTGATGTAAGTACCTATGTGCTTTAGCCATCTAAAATATCTTTCACAATAACTTCCATGAAAAAGTATATTTTTATAATAAAGATCGTATTAGGAGGTTATAAATAAAACAAATAGTGACGTCTAGTTGACACTGTTGATAGTCGACGGCTGTCACTGTCTGTGGTCTGTATTTCGGTGTGTTCAAGAACAGATAAAAAAAACTGAAAACTTTGAATTGAATTTAAAAAAATATTTTCTAGTTTTATGAACTAAAACTAACACTGTTCGGCTGCTTTTTGCATAAGCTATCTCAATAATATATTTTTAGATTATTTCTCTTATACAGTGTAATACCCTATTACTCTTGCATATTTGTTTGTGTTGTCCTTTACTGTTTTTGTCCTATTGATGTACAATAAAGAATATTCTATTCTATTCTATCTACACAATTATAGAATAAAAGCTAGTACAGACAAAAACTTAAGTAAAGATGCACTTTCTGGCCGAGGACACACTTGTTAGAAAAGGATCAAAATCATAAGTCGCTCTCAAATCTGTTGCTGTCCTTACTTTATCCATTTAGGCCCGTATTAATAGACGTCACTAAATTCTGGAACGCTCTCAAGTCTCTTGCTGTCCTTGTCATTCTAAAGGGAAAAAATAAGGACAGCAATGGATTTGAGAGCGTCTCGGAGTTGAGTGACGTCTAAGAGTGACAGATACAGCAACTTAAGTCTTAAAATTAAGTGACGTTTGAATATTCGGCTATAAGACTGTACGAACTGAATTTTTTATTTATATTGTTCTTAGATATCAGTAGACATTAGTAGATAGTATATAATTCAACTGGCAAAGGGCAAGTTTACTTAAACTTTTATGCTTTATATTTTTTATTAAGTGATTCCATAAACATTTACAAAATTAAATTTATTTGGGTAGAAAGAAATAAATAGTTTGATTTCGATCTATAAAAACCATCTCAGCGTTTTGAAATTGCCTTATCTTTTCGAGTCACGGCGTCCCAATAAATTAATTTAGTCATATTTCCATTCTAAATATAGAGCCTGAGGATTTTTATTTTCTTTTTATAGTACTCGAAGATCTTGTATCTGTTTTTTACTGCCTGTTTTAAGATGTCGTAAATGCAGTTTTAATACATCTGACAAAGGTTGTATATCTATGTAGATATATACCATGATAAAGATACGCACATACTTAGTTAGAAGTAAAATAGGCTCTCGTTTCATATTATCAAAGATACAATATAACTTCTACAAGAAACACACAAATGCACACAAATTAAGATGATGATCTTAATTAAGTAACTTTCTTCTCTGTATGAGAAGAGGTCTTTTCCCTGCAGCGGGACAGTAATAGGCTGGTATTATTATTTTAATTTACTTTAAATTAACAATAGTAAAATCACTCTAAAATAAAATAAGTGAGATAAAGTATATTATTATGTAAAATAAAGTAATATTAAAATAACAGGCATTAAAATTTGTTAATTTACATTCCAACTTTTTTATAAGAAACACTTTTATAATAAGTAATACTTTTCGTCTGCAGAACGCCACTAAAGCTGATATAGCTAGGTTTGCTGTATTCCAGACCCTTCTCATGATTTTCCGTTTTCTGAAGTTTAATGTTATCAATGTTGATGGTGGTGGATGTTGTGGCCTAGTGGTTAAGGCGCCCGCCTCTCATGCAAGTGGTCGTGGGTTCGAATCCGGGCAAGTACCAATGTGACTTTTTCAATTCATATGTACTTTCTAAAGATTATCTTAGACATCGCAGACATCCGTGAAGGAAAATATCGTGAGGAAACCTGGATTTGTAGTTAATATAAGTCTGAAATCGCCAAACCGTCTTGAGCAAGCGTGGTGATCAATGCTCGTGCCCTCTCTGTGTGAGAAGAGGTCTTTGCCCTGCAGTGGGACAGTTATAGGCTGGTATTATTATTATTATTATAATGTTATCAAATTGCTTTCAGAAGGAGAAGATATTGGCTGTCACAGGGATCTATTGTTGTAACTTTCTGTCTTTTGTTTTATTATAGTTTCTGAATATCTTCTCTTCACTTCTCCAATTGCTAAACAAAGTGTTCTCGATATTTTAGGATTGAAATATCACACTTGTGTATATTTATTAAAATGTCACATTTTAATTAACGTCTTGGTCCTCGTAGGTAACCATTTTCACTATCTTAATTTGTTAAGACATATTTTATCATGAGTGTAATTTGTGAAAATGTACCTCTATTAAATTTGTTTTCGGGTGGCTTAATTTCTCATTAAAATAATGAGAAATTGTAAATTACTCTTACTCTATTGTAAATTACTCTTACTCTATTGTAAATTACTTAATTTATTTATAAACTTATTCATCGAACGAAATATATATACACACTCATGGTTTATACTTCATGGATAGTAAGTGCTTTGTGAAAGAGAGAGTGCTAGGTGAAACCATTTATTAATGAAAACCTCCACCATTTTAGCGTTTCTGTTTCGGTTCGTAGGGAAAGGATAATGTAATTACTACATTTTACAATATTGGTTTCAGCTGGTTGCAAATGGACGGTCATTTAGAAATGTCATGTCCGAGAACGTAATATAAACCTGTGCTAAAAGGTAGTTTACATTTAAGCTTTACTTAGGAAATCTGCTAATAGGTTTTGCGTCGTTACAAATACAGGCGGATTAGGCAAGGAAGAATTAGTAGTATGTTTTTTTTTGGATTATTCTTCAGGATTTTTTCCAGGTTATTGCAATAGGTTCAGACTGCGACTCAAAAGACGGCGTGTGATTAAAATACCATTATTATATACCACCGTGGTGGAATGTTAGGAGCACTGAATTGGTGTAAAAATAAACAAGTTCCATCCTCATTCTTTATTTACCTACATCAAATTCAGTTGAGCGTGGAATAACCAAACACGATCTTCTGAAATATCAGTCCCAAGATGTCGAGATTCCGAAGTAGGTGCTCCATCTTAGATAAGTATATAATTAATTTTCAAGAGCTGATTAAATATGCGCACTGAGATTAGTTGCCATTTTCAATTACTCATTGGGACCGTATGTTGTGGACCAAGTTTGAGAGGATAAATTGGATACTGTGTAGATTGATCACTCTCGGGACTTCGTAATGATCTGAGGTTGCCTAACTACCTATAAACGAAGAAAAGAACGATGGTCTTGATATAATTAGACAGTGTGGTTACCTCTAGTAAAATCTTTATGAATTTAAAAGATCAAAAACAAGATACGAGTTTTTGAGTATAAAACATACATCTAGGTGGAAATATACTCTGATTTTAAGTTTTATAAAGTTATCTCTGTATAGTTTTATGTTTAATTAATTTTGTACCTAATAATACGGGTTTACTGCGATGAGTAAGCATCCGACTGTCTTCGACGAATTAAAGTTTTATTTTATACCTACGCCAGCCCTGAAACTTAAGCACCCGAAGAGGTCAAGGTCAAACAGTAATCCGGGCTCCTGCGCTTTTAGCGATAGGTATTGGGTACCTATCCTTTATTCGGGAAAATTGTATTATAAATATTTGTTTCGGAGGTATAATGGTCCTCGCATTAGTAAAGCTTAAAATATCCTAGTAAAATTTTGATGTACTTAAATGTGTTTGCCAATATTATCTTTTTAGTAATAATTAATAATTATACTTTTTAAAGTTTATCTAGGCATTACAGATATCGGTGATCAGTAACATCGAAAAGGGTCTTGAACGCTTAATTGATATCAGTCTAAAATCTCCAATGCGTCATTATTTAATGTGTTCATATGCTAGAAGAGGCCTTCGCCCTTACTGTAGAAGAATAATGAGTTGTTATTATTTGCTAATTGGGAAAATTATACCAGCAAAACAGCCATTAAAGAACAGAAGATGCAATTTATTTAGGTAATACGAAATAACGCTAAACAAAACTATAATCTGAAGTTAAATCTGTGCATAAATTAAAATACATGAATCTTTTATTAAGGCAACTTCACGTCACATTTAGGAAATTCAAAGGATTCCTTCGACCTTTATCGAGGCTTTGTGTGAATTTATCGGACCCATATCTGTTTCTATCCCATGTTTATTTAACACCGTAATAAGATTATATGTAGTATTGTGTTGTTATTTTCCGCAGCTTTGTCGTCTAGCTTTAGCTGGTGGCTCCGCCCGGGTGGATGTTAAACAAAAAAATATTTTTGTATGAGGTCCAATAGTTTCTGAGACTAGGATGTTCAACCAAATAAACTCTTCAGGTTTACAAAAATACTAGCTCCCGCTACTTTACCCGCTATATCTGATCTTGGTGCAGGGTTATAGCCTAATTATATGTAGCCTATTCGTTAACCTGAACTTATTATGTGTGTAATCTATATACCGTAAAATTTCAACAACATACTTTTACTAGTATATTAATAATAACAAAGATCCATCTATTTATAATATTAGTAGGATAATCATTTAACCATTAATCTGAAGACAGCCATTACTTATTTGTAGAAAAAAATAAGAAGGTAAAAAAAAACACTAATGACGCACCCTTGTTAAATAATAAAGCAAAGAAGGTTACATTTAAAACAGTATCGAAACTTTTACAAAACATGGACATAATAGGTATATTAGAGGTTTTTCTGAAAGTAGGATAAAGTCTTAAAAACTATGTGTAAATAGATATTACTAAAAAAATATAAAAAAATGCCATTTGTGCCTTTTTTTTCTTTCTATCTGTATTATATTACTTAAATAACAAGCAAGCTGTCCCACGCGGTTTTATCCACATCTTTGGTTACAACTCTGCTTCAGTAGCTCGTTGTGTAATGTAAACATATACCTACATTTTTTGTGGATGGAAAATCATTAAATGACTTATCCCGCCTTAAGTGTCAAACTTTTACTGACTAAAACCCACCCATGTTCCTTCCGTTGCCGTTTCTGTTCCGGGGCCGCGGTAACTACTTCAACTATTCCGCAACCCCGGCAGGCATTGGCCCTAGAGGGCCCCTTTACGTGCTGTTACGTGCGCCTTTCGATAACATTGGGCTATCCAACATAAAAAGATTTTTTTAATCGGACCAGTGCCAGGAAATAGACCAGTGATTCTGTAAGATCTCACTTCAGTGCTCACTTCTGATTCCGCGGTGAAATCTGTATTAGCTATTCTGTAACCCAATGAAAACTACGCTAGCGCCACTCAATGAGAACGTAGGTGAAGGGAACTAACTATTTTTAGTGAAAAGTTGTCTAATTTGACATTGAATACCAAATACTTTTCACTTCAGGTGAATTAGGAAATGAGATCGAAATCGTATTCGCACGCGATTTCTTACGGAATAGCACTTACCTAGTTGTTGAAATTAGCAAAACAAACAAGCAAATTATTTAGCGTTATAATATTAGTATAGATGGCATAGTTTAATTTATCATAGAAAATCATGATTATGATCATATAGGCACTAGAGGAATGTCTACTTAATTTTATGTGGTAATATCTTTTCACTCTTACAACATATTGTTATTTTCAGCCAAATTGTACTAATCCTAGAAACTCGTATTTAGCTTCATACAACATTCACAACATGATGAGTGCTACAAAAAAACTTTAGCCAACGCATTACGAGAAATCCTTGAGTTTCTGAATACCTTTATTGTTTTTACCTCGAAAAAAAAACGTGGATCTATTCTTACAATACTTATAATAATGATTGTATCTAAAATCAGACCAGCTGACGCTGTAAACATAGTAATATTGTGTAGGTACTTAAACGCAAATTGATGTATATACAATATTTGTTTATACTGTAGACTAATAAACTATATTTTTTACCGTCTTTAAATAGTTTCACAGATACTTTTTGTATTAATATATTGCTTATTTAGTTAGTACCGAGGTTATGACTTATAAGTTTATTCCTTTTGCACCGTCTTAATGAATAGTTGTAAAGGTGTCCACAGTCTACCAATCCTTGGATCACAAAGCCGGGCGAGCGCGCCGAGTCTTATATTTATGTTTTTCATCACAAAAAAACTTGTACATGTCCTTTATTAAAACTTCCCGCTGTCCCCTTAAATTACCAAGTTGTTATTTCAGCACGGAATATAATAAAACAAAAGTAATAAAAAGGAACCAGCAGAAACGAAGCGCAATAAAATGTTGCTCTCTAATCGAGCTTAAAAATCTGTAAACCGACATAATGATGCCATTTGGATTCCGTTATTATTGCCAAACTTTGAAATACCGCATTATTATACAGTACTTACTATTTATAACGAACAATGTGAGCTGTGTTGCGATCTAATAAACAGAATAAATATGTTGTATGCCTCGAGAGGGATATTTGTTTTCGTAGCATAGTCAAACGAATAAATCTTCTATGTGTTTGTAAGAAACATAATTTAAAAGTTTGTTTTGCTTGAAGTGTTCTGTGTTGTAGATAGACACAAGTCACTGCGAATTGTTTGATGTTATCAAATAGTGGAAAATGTGGCTTTCGTTTCAGTTCAGTGAAAAAATGTTAATACTTCAGCTAAAGAATTTTCAACAATAAGCATTTAGATAAGTGGATATCTTTATACTAATGTTATAAAGCTAAACTAGATTGGAATTGAAAAGGAAAAAATATTTTTGCGTGGAATAGTACCTACATTTATCGAGGACGGCTATAAAACGTCACGCTTTGACCAATAGGAGCAAAATAGGGGATGGAACTTCCGACCGACAGCCACGCAGTCGTGTGCATTTCGCTCCGGTTTACTTATCAATTTAATGTGCATAGTTTTCTTATCTGGGTACTCTGTTTCTGCGGATATCCGGTACTGTCGGTACCGACCTGTTTCTGCCCTGTTAGAAGCTTCAAGTTAGAATAATGTGCTTGTTTTATTTAAATCTGTATAATTATTACTGTATTTATCATCTTTACAAAGTATAAAATGAAAAGGATTCTCACTTTCCTGCTGTATGTACGCTGAAATCATTTAAACTTTTAAACGGATTTTAATGTTATTTTCATTAATAAATAGAGTGACAGGAGGATGGTCTACGAGTATTTGTTTAATACATTCATGTAAATTAAAGTAAAGAAAAGCCGAGGTTTGAAACATTTGTAATAACATCTGATTGCGTTTTTATACATTTGAAAGAGCATCAGAGTATGTTATTTGGTATACTTGACTGTTACTTAGACATAAGCCGCCTTATTACAAAACAAGGTTTTTCTCTAAACTAGGTTTAAACTATTGAGCCAGGTTTTGTAATTTGAATCTTATTCTGATACGATCAAGATTAGAAATACAAAACCTAGCTCAATGGTTTAAACCTGGTTTAGAGAAAAACCTTGTTTTGTAATAAGGCGGTATTGTTAGTTTATATAAAGCTAATGTTTGAAAACGCTACTATCAAAAATAACGAAGAAGTTTGGTATAAACTTCAAACCTTCATTTTGAACTCTTGTGGCTGAATCCCATTGTCACCTAAGGTGCATTTGCTTGTGCAAATATTTGTGCTCAGTTACTGAATCAATTTCCTTCTAGAAAAGGTTTAGCTTATCACATTTAGGTACTTGTATTTCCTTTTAATTCGTAATGTGTTTAGGGTTTTCTCCCTCCCTAAGGATGGACGGGAACAAAACGCGTCTAGCTTTGCTGAAGATCAGAATCTTAATTCTTATGTATTGTGGTAATAACTAAGGACTTTGAAAACATATGGTTGACTGAACCCTAATTAGAAGTTATACAAGGCTGTATCATAATCAAAGTCAAATTACTATTTGGTAGCGCAAATGCCATCTACGAGAAATAGGTATTGGATTTATAATTTAGTATGTAAAAAATGGACAAACTTGAAAAAAGGAGGTTCTTTCTTTTTATCTGTATAAATTTGTTTTTTAAAACAATTTAAAAATACTAGAGTAGAGGTACTTGAAAACTTGAAATAGCTTTTTCAACTACGTCTTACAACTAGCAGGCCCCCGCAGTTACATCCGCATTTTTGGTTACTTCTCTGCTCCCGTTAGTCGAAGCGTATTATATAGCGTGTTTTTGGCTACCCAACACATTTTTTTTTAATTCAAACTTTACATCAATATTTATACGATACTTATGTCACTCAATTGTTTTGCCTATCCCTAACCTCCCCACTAACACTTGAACTTTATGGTATGGTACTAAAGTTCAAATTGACGTTTAAGTATTCATAGAAAAGTTTTGTTTTAGATTTTTTCAGGTATTTTTTTCAGTGAAAGAATTATCCTAGTACTTCAAGGAATAATATAAAAAAAATGCGACATTGGTTCAGCTTTTCTCGATATATGTGCATAGCAGCACATTTTGCGATTCATTTTTTTTATTATAGATAGACGATCACTAAAAACTGGGTAATAAATAAATAAAAATACATTAATAAACAAATAGTTGGATAAGCTTAACTTTATTTTAGTTAGATCATGTTTTAAGAATCAAATATTTTTTCGATCCAGACGGTAGGTATCGCCACGGGGAATTGTATTGAATTCGCCAATGAAATGCACCTGCGCCACCGATTTCATCAAATGAAACATCAACGATTTATTGAAATACTATAGGTATGACCAGGGACCTAATTCTCGGTTTATGTGATATAATATCGAATTCGATAAGATATCGAGAGTCTTAATATCACAAAAAATATCACAAAATCCAATGACAAATGAATGAAATGGTTGGATAATTATCTCACTCGATAAACTGAGAATACCGATTTATCCAAATAACTCGATATCCGCCATTTTAATTTGATAAATATCGATTTTGATATTTATCTAACGCACGAGAATTGGGCTCCTGAAGCGAACCGTTCTTGTGATATTTATCTACAGGGTGTAATTGAAGTCATGGGCGTTATTTTAAACCAAGGCTCTATTCACGAGACTAATTGCATTGGGTCTATTATTACGCAAATAAAAAATATAATTAATGAAACTATGGAAATCCTTAAAAATGTAGAAAGTCTCATTGTAAAAGGCTTATGATTGCAAATCTATATATATAAAAGAAAGTCGTGTTAGGTTCACATTTTATAACTCAAAAACGGCAGAACCGTTTGGCTGAAAATTGGTGGGGTTGTAGCTTAGGACCAGGGGACGGACATAGAATACTTTTTATCTTCTTTTTTTGTTTTTATCCTGTTTCCGTGGGACGTGACATAAAACGTGGTTTCGAGTAGAATTTGAGCGGCGTAGTAACCAACAATCTGATATAACGCGGGTGAAACCGCGGGGGACAGCTGGTATATCCTAAAAGTCATTAAAAAGAATGACGCGTACGGTGTTGGTTACCTACAGCTGCATTCGCTACGCTATGCGCAACTTTTTGTTGATACTTTGAATTGAAACCTTTCATTTTCTTTAAAAAAAATCTTTTAAGCTAAATCCATAGCCCCACAAAACTGCTTACGCAGTAAATACGACTTATTATTTTTTAAAGTTTTTCATACTTCCATTCATTTCATTCTTGCAACCTGTATATTAGATAAATTCTGTACAGCTCCATTTTAGCAATAACATAAGATTAGCTTACTTAGAAAAACTATATATTAACCAGCTGTAATGAAAATCTCTGTGTAAGAGAAGACGAGACAAGGATTGAAAGGACGGAGATTTCAGTATCGCTAGACACTGTGAGTGCTAAGTAAATAATCTTTTATACCTGATACCCTTACAAAAGAGTGTTGAAGCGGTCAGGGTCAAAGTGTTCAAATGTCCAAATGTCAAATTCTCTCAATTTCATTGGTACGCATATAAGTATGCATTATTAATGTCATGATGTTTTTCTCTCTCAACCATTTTTTTATTGGGGATGGGAAATCATCAAATGACTTCTCCCGCACTGGGCGGGGCAGGAGGGAGAGTAGAATAGAAGAATAGAATAGAATAATTGTTTATTTGTCAAGAAAGTAGGTACAATATTAAGATATTATGGAGTGTCAGACTTTGACTGACTAAAACCCACCCATGTTTCTGCGGTTGCCCTTTATAACTAACTAGACAAATATAATAATTAAGAGGTATAATAAGTATAGTTTGATTTTTAGGGTTCCGTAGAATAATCGAAACCTCTGTCTTTGTGACCTTTTATTTCGAGAAGACGTGAAGATGTGAGAAAGGTTTATAATATGTTTAATACATGCATAGTTACTATTAAAGTATTAAAGAAAAGCGAAGAAGTTCAATGGTTTGTGACAACCGTGCGAAGCTGGGGTGTTATATATGTTTATATGTTTAATAATACGTTAGAGTACGAAATTGCGGGAAAATTTACCTCCATACAATGTAGTGTCCACCCCTCTAAAATAATTAATTAGACCTTATTTAATGATTGGTTAGCTATATCCTTAATGACTTAACTTTGGCGATTTCGAGTTGCTTCTTCTATATTCAAATGTTAAATTATTATTAAACAAATTAATTTAATCTATAGGAGAAACCCGGTTTTGGGCCTGATTCGTTACACGAATGAAATATGTACCAAAAAATCGTCTATTTTGTTAAATTAGCCCATTTAAATCTTAGGCTTATTAGCATTGGCCAAGTGTAGAAAATAAAAAGATTTCTATTTGTTAGTTTGAAACTAGTTTTGTAAACGGTTACAGGACGTATTTCATACTAACTTCACAAACGCTGTCATTATGACATTAGAGCGTAATCTAATGCTCATTTCACACGAGGGCAGAACAGTGAGGCAGAACAGTGGGCCGGACAGTACTGCTACTGTTTGAACGCACAGGACAGTACTGTTCTGGCCGTTTGTCTGCCGCCGCCGTCACCGTCACCGTCACGACAACGAGAATGAGATGACGTGACGTGCGGTGGACATAAGGCTGTTACACGATACTATTTATAATAGCGTGTTTCGAGATACTTCCAAACGGCAAAGAATGTTAGAAAAAGATGTTTTTTCGGGAAAAACGGGAATTAAGCACTCGCGATTATAAATGTTATCGTGTTACACAATGTTGTATAACGTTATATAACTGCTGTGTGGGAGCACCTTTAGGCGCCGTCACGTTATATTCTTTAACGTAACGGTGACGGTGGCGGAAGACAATCGGCCTAAGAAGGTAATCGATTTAGTTGACATCGATACTTTTTCAAAAATTAAATCATACATCTCCGTTTTAGTCATAATTGTTTATTAGACGTTTAAAGCATAAAATGGCCTTGGCCTCACTTTTGGAATTTGGATACTGATGATAAATCAGTATGGTGTACCTTAGCCTACCAGGGCAAAGGAAAAAACATTGTTGTGGTTATATATGTCGCAGGTTTTTCACAAAATTAGGTTTTTGATCAATAACCTAGGTTTTTGATGAAAAACCGGAAGTTGACAAATTTTAAACTCAATTTCATCATTAAACCTGTTACAGTCCAGATTTTTGATCAAAAACCTGAACTAGTTAAGGTTTATGATCAGTAACCAAAAACCTAACATAACGTGGGTACGCGGCAATAGTGCCTCTGTGGTGACCTCTCGCACCCGGCGCTGGTTCAGGCCATGCTCCGGGACGAGAATGAATGGGAAGCCGTCGCCTTCTTCTGCAAAGCTGTCATTCTGGAGAAGGAGGCGGCGGTGCGCGAGAGGCAGCGTCAAGCCTCACGCCCTGGGCTGAGACCCAGGCGTAGACGTCGAAAGTCGCAAGACGGTGTGGTGGCACGTGACGGGGCCATGTAGGGCTAATGCCTGCCGGCGTTGCGGAATAGTTCTAATAGTTACCGCGGTCCCGGAACATGAAGGGCAACCGAACAAACAAGGGTAGGTTTTAGTCAGTAAAAGTCTGACACTCCCTCATTAGAAGTTTTTTTTCCCTTAAGGGTTAAAATAGAGGTCATTAGTACGATATCTATGCGGACGAAGCCGCGGGCGAAAGCTAGTTTATAATAAGAGATTTATAAAAAAGCAAGCACGTGGTAAACTTTTCTTTATTACATTTTTTTTCTGATTTGACTCTGTTTAGTCGTATTTAATAATAATAAATAATATATAATAATAAGTAACTAAAAATCAGGTAAAATTGAAACATTATCATAATTAGATTGAAGAACAAGAAAATTGATTGGATCATGGATGTAAAATTTTGATAAATAAAAAAATGTTTCCTTTCTATTAAGTTACAAATGATGATAGATTGTTTTGTTTATTTCATTTACATTGATTTTGTCATAAAACAAAGCAATTTTGCCCAGAACTTCATCATAAACATAAACTAGTTCAGGTATTTGATAAAAAATCTGGACTGTTACAGGTTTATGATGAAATTAATTAAATTAAGTTTAAACTTTGTCATCTTCCGGTTTTTCATCAAAAACCTAGGTTTTTGATCAAAAACCTAACTTTGTGAAAAACCTGCGACATATAAATTCTAAGACTAGGCTGTATGGCTCAGTACCTTTTCCTTTCTCATTTGGGATTAATTAAAAAACAGAACATATCACTCTTGTCATTAAATGTCAATAATGTCATTCGCTTTTCGTATTTTGCGCAAGTGAACCTATTTTTCTACCATGTATATAATCTAAGTTTACTACATTTGTTGGTTGGGACTTATTTCATACGATCTCTTTCCGAATTCTAGACTCCGAAATTGATTGCCTTTTGACTAACCCTCGCTTGAACATAGACCGCCGTACCCTGCTACCCCTGCTGAACTGTACTAGAAAACCCGATCTGTAAACATTGCTTTATTTTACCAATTTGGCCAATGCTGAGAACCGTGAAACTTTTCTATGTACTTACGCTAGTTGATGGCCAAATTCTGACTGTCAGACCCAAGTATGTATGGAGTTTGGTTTTATCTTTTAATTCCAAGTAATTGTAGGTGTACGTATATATATGTACGTTAAACATCATAATCACAATTATTTATTCATGTAATTAGGTCATGCTGGTATTAATATACATATATGTAGGTCAACCCTAATACTAATTAATTTACCAACGCATTTTCCATACTTATTTGAATAAAGCTTATCACAGACAGATTGTTTCAAACTCACTAAACGTCACCAATCTTTAAACTGAAATAGATTGCTATTTCATTTTAAAAATTGAATATAAAGTCCTGACAATTTGCAGCTGGCACTGACGTTTTTGCAGAACTATTTACTAAATTGCATAGGTAGCAGTTTTAAATTGAAACATGTTTCGTTTGACAGCTTATTACGTAATGTAGGCCTGTCGGAATGTCAAACCCATTGGGGTTAACACAGACCGACAGAAATGCTACGCTTTGGATGATGGGGGATGGGCCCGACGCTCCGATCAACATATTATAAAATACCTTAGAATCTAATGCTGGGCATTGACAGTCATTTTGGCGCGCCAGTTGAAGTGACATCCATCCAAAACATGATCGAGAGTGTCGAATCGTCACTCCAGAGTTGGTTGGTCGCCTAAACCATTAAGGCTGAGGCTACAGTAGGCAGCGATTTTCGATGCGACTGGAAAAGCGAAACGAGATAAACATGGAATGGCTACATTATAAGCGAAAATCTGGCGTATATTCGATTCAATTTCGCTGATACGTCGTTGTAGCCGGTGCCGTGATTACAGTATTGTAGCTCCTGTTGCATAAAATAATCAAAGATCGCTAGTAATATTTGATGAACGGTGTAGCCATAAACGGTGAGTATTCATATATTTGTTTCAATCGCTCATGTGTCGCAGCTCGCGTCGCTGGCTAGTGTAGCCTCAGCCTTAGAGTGACGCCACAATTTTACGATTAGACTGAAGCAAAATATGAACGTCAATGCCCAGCTTTATTCTATTTTCTACGGAGTCCATGCTAAATTACCGCACTGGTTATCTTCCCGCCATTCGTTATTATAGCCCTTCAATACATTTGACGTGCACAGTGGCCGTTTATTCCGTAACTACAGGTAATGTTTTAAAATATGTCACTTTCAAATACTGCAGGCATGACTGGGGTTGCTCCTCTGTAATGAAAGGGTTTCACGTAAGTTGAATTGATTGAGTATTTGATGGAACTGTAATTATTATCGAATGTTGTTTTATTTATATTACATTTTTTGCCAACTTAAATACGATTGTTTGTCTGGCAGTCTTAAAAAATATACTGAATACTTAGCACATTCTGTGTGTTTCTGAATTCTGATAAATAAGGCAAGATAGCAGACTTAATATATACATTTATTGTTTGTGCTACTACTTCATCCGCGTAAAATAAATATCGGTTGTTAAACCACAAAAGCATTAACAGAGTGAATTTTCAACTGTATTTTTTTTGGTGTATGAGCCAATTAATAAATGGAATCTGAAGCATATTGCTATTCGCCTGCAGTGACCGTAAAGCGTTCAGCCGACCATTAAATGCATTTTCGATTGAGTTTGATAGTTCTCCATAGGAATATGTTGTTGGACGTCAGTGTCTGTCAGTAAAGGGTTTAGTTAAAACGAATTAAATTTCTAAAACTCCGATAGTTCCGCGGTTAAGGCGCTTAATTTCTTCAATACATATGTTTATTTTTAAATTGTAAGTTTATCTAACTGATCGTTAACAGCCCGTGCCTCGGAAAGTCGTTTGTCATTTGTAGAATATTGACAGTCGTTACGAGTAGTTAAAATCCAGAAAATCTGATAATTTGTTTAAGTATGAGGTGTCATGTTACCCTTAGGGCGTGCGCTGCGTTAAGCGGGCGTCCGTCGCGGTTGTCCGCGTGGCGTGCTGTTTCATGTAATCTCATAGAACAGCGCTGCGTGCTACAGGTCGCCCGTAGCGCGCGGCGCGGGCGGCTGGTGCCCGCCTCGCGGGCGACGCGGCGGGTTCGCGTGACGGAGCACGCGAGCAGAGATGTTTCTAGGAAACGTTTGCGTTATCCATGCTTGTACTGTAGAGACACTGGCTGACATTGCCGAAGTAAAACCTTTTAAGATTCATTGTTCATTGGCGCGGCGCTGCGAGAGGCGGGAGGCCGAGGGTTGAATTTGTCCGCGACGGACCACGGCGTGGGTGCCCGCGACGGACACCCGCGACGGACGCCCGCTTAACGCAGCGCACACCGTTTGTCCTAGGTGGGAATCTAACCAACCTCCGGTTAAGCAGTCAGGGTCACTAAACACTAGACCAACGAGCTTGTCAAATGACACGATACCACATGTTTTTGCTCAGGTCTTTTCGGTGACAAGTCCTTTTTCACTTTACACTTACTACCAATGTGATAATCACGGCCAAAAAATTGTGTCACGCAGACTTTTTAGTCTGGTATGTTCCTGGCGGGCGGCGAACGATACAAAACGGGTGTATGAACCGAAGATACAGACATTTTCGCATTTACACGATAAATTCCACTTTTTTGCGGTCAATCCTCGACGGAGTCATTATATCGGCTAAAAGTACCGTTTCAGTGGTTCATAACATCAATTCCTCGTTAAGGCTTCCTGTATAATTAAAGAGTTAAAGCCTTCCGTATAAAAGTGGAAACAAAATTTTACATTAAGTGTGGTATTGTAACGGGTGTAAATCCATACTCCATACTAATATTATAAATGCGAAAGTAACTCTGTCTGTCTGTCTGTTACGCTATCCCGCTTAAACTACTGAACCGATTTGAATGAAATTTGGTACAGATATAGTCTGGGACCCGAGAAAGGACATAGGATAGTTTTCATCCCGGCAATCCCGCGGGAACGGGAACTATTCTACGCGGACGAAGTCGCGGCCAGAAGCTAGTACTTAATGAAGGCGAAAGCTTTCTGTTAATTATTGAGATAATTTATTTTTGCTCTGCGTCAATTCGTTGGGCATTTTCTATTGTTAAAAGAAGTGTAAACTTCGAATATCTTTATGACTCTTATTCTGTTGTAGACACTGCAGCTTGCTTCTATCAACAAAAAAACTTTTCACTCCAAAATAATCATTTTTTCTTCTATACTAATTAATAAAATATTACCATTTTTTTACTCTTAAAATAAGTGCCTTTTACTAGAGGCATATAAAAGTATGAACTAGTTTTCTTGTATGTCTACCACACAAGAAAATCATTTTTTTACTGTCTGTCTTTTTGATCTGGCTGATCTCCAAATGGTCTGTACCAATTTTGTTATAAAGGATAACTTATTATTAAACAAGATTTATTATAGACAAATATGAAGAAAAAACGCATAAAATAATACATAAATGAAATTGTATTTGGTCCATATGAGTAAAGCTTTAAGCACTGCTAGTTAGGAATAAAGGAGGTAAGCTTTTAGTGAAGTCATACATTTTCTGAAAACATAAAAAGAAAGTATGCTCAAAATACTTCATTAAACTTTAACACTAATGCCCTTACTAATAATCACTGTGTAAAGTTATGCAATGAATAAAGCCTGTGTAACCATACATTTTTTGACGTATGATAAACCTGTCATAACTTTATGCAGCGTTTATTAGTAAGGCGCTAAGTATTTATGGTAAACATTCAAAGCGAGATTTCTGGTTTAATAACTGTCATTTAGGTATGTCTTCCGTATTTTATGGTATTTTGAACAAGAGATATTAAGTTAAAAAGCATATTTTATCTATTGCGGACGACACTTGAGTAAGGTTTGTGGTTTCACGACGGCAAGATATAAATAATATTTTGGCTTTGTTTTTCATAAAATATTGTTTACATTCAAATATTATAAAAATGTAAATGTCAAATGTTTGCGAGCTCGATGCAACACAATATAAACCTTATTCTAACAATCCTAGAGTATACCGTGCATTACCCAAGTAACGCCAATATTTAGCCAAATACGCCAAGTGAAGTCGTACAATTAAATCGACAAAAATATTTCGATTCACGTTTGTTTGTCAGAATCGGTTCACGATTTTTGAAAGTCCTATAAATAATTGCGACAATAGTTTGCCACTTATATACGATAGATTGACAAATTACTGCTCGACACTAAATTGGTGCAAATTACGGTAGTTTAAGGCGTATTTCGTCGTATAAAGTACGACGTTAATATCTTCAGTGTATCATGTGTTTCATTATTGAAATAGATCATATTTAAGTTGTTGTCATATTTATAATATGGAAAAATGTTGCAATATATCGAGAACAAGATATAGGGTTAGGCCCACGTCAACGGCGCGTTGTGTTCCACGCGCGCCTCAAAGAGCAATCAGCGTGCTGAGTCAGCACGAGATGGGGCCCAATAGGGCCAATGCCTGCCGGGGTTGCGGAATACTTATAATAGTTACCGTGACCCCGAAACATAAAGGGCAACCGAAGAAACATGGGTGTGTTTTAGTCAGTAAAAGACTGACACGCAAATTATCAAATGACTTCCCCCGCCCCGCCCAGGACGGGAGAAGTCATTTAATGATTTCCCACTCTCGAAAAAAAAAGATATAGGGTTGTTCCATTGTCACCCCTAAAAATCACCTTAAGGGGGGAAAAGTAGGTTCTAAAAAATAACAAAATAACGAATTCCCCCTAAAAATCACCCCCGGGAGAATAGTGGTATCGTAAAAATAAATATCTGCCCATATGTTGTGCTCGATATTTTGCAATAACAAATCCAATATAGTATGAGAAACCTTTGATTGTCGAAAGTCGGCATCTGACAGCAAGAATACAGGCTTCTTATTTCGTATTTCTATCTTTACCGGTTACGTTTTTCCGTTTTGTTAACAAGCACCGTATAAATCGGTGAACGAACTTGTTGCAAAGATTATGTGAACGATTTCCCGTGACATGGAGTGAAGGGTTATACGATTACAATCATACATTTCTCGAATGATCGGTAGCCTATTGTTATTATAGGCTTCTTTATAGAAAAACCTTATCTTAAGCTTTACAATAAAATCAGATAACGAAATGAAAACACTTTAATCAGTGTTTTTTATTACTTTGATACTAGGTGTGCTGAACGTTATGTTTAACTTTGTTCATCTTTTTTATGAGACCATACATTGTTGTCTGCTAATTGATTCAAAATGATAAATGAATAATTGATTGCCTTCTTTGCTCAGAACCTCGCTCTACGCGAGTAGGTCCAAGCAGCAACAGACTTGTTGCAGTTGTTACTCTACGTGCTTTCGTGCTTCTACTGAGGGTAACAAAGTTCTATTTAATATAGAAGTGCATTTACACCTCTATTCAATATTCATGTGTTGGGTAGGGGAGATTTATTCTAAAGAACATCAGGCAATTTTCATACTTTGTGGGTTTGGCGCGGCCTGATCTACAAATACTTCCCATTGCTACGTCACACACCGTAAACTACTACGGGCATAAACATAAGACACATGAATTTTTAATACAGTTTTACACAACTTAGAAAAGGCAGGAAAAAAGTTTAAGATAAATGTGGCCCAGTTGTGGAAAAAATTTAGGACAGGCCGCGCGGTTTTTTTTTGGATCAATATGATTGATATCGTTTATTGGCTTACAATCGATTTTTCCAAATAAAAACATTCAATGCTCACAAGCAATAAAGAAAAAATCACTTAATATTTTGGGGCCTTTCAAAACTAGAAACAGGTCCAGTGTCAGTGTTAATCTTTGCTTCGAAGGTGAGGAAATTAATACGGCTCAGAATTCTAAACAGATAAACATTCGAAATCGGGAACCGACATTCTGAAATGTCTCTCCAGCTGCGAAACCTCAGCTTTGGCCAAAAGCTCCGATTGTCCCATATGCTCAGTTAGATTGCTCCGTGAAAGCGCTTCCGTTGAGCGCTTAACCGGTAGTACAGCCGTCTGAGCCAAGCAAGACTTTGCACTGTAAATGAAACAATGGTAGTGAATGAAACCAACTCCAGTTTGCCTATTTAAAGCTTGTGAATACTGGCGTGGTTAGATACTGTCTATATGAATACTAGAGCAGTAACTGACCGCGACCGCAGCTATGCTTGTGTGTTGTCTGTTCTGTCTGATTCGGTTGGTTATATTTTTTAATAGATTTATATATCCACGGGTGGATAATAACGAAGGCTGGAATATTTTCACATAATTATGATATCTTACGTATTGGTTCGTTAATATCACAGGCACGCACGTAACATGACATGACACGGGATGTTTAACTTGATTCTCAAGACAGTTTATCGGTGTGATATCTCACAGTTATCACAGAAAAATGTAAGTAGTATTTTTTTTTTAGGGAGTGGGAAATCATCTGATGTCGGCTCCCGTCCTGAGCGCGGCGGGAGGGCGTGTCAAACTTTTACTGACTAAAACCCACTCATGTTCCTTCGGTTGCCTTTTATGTTCCGGGGTCACGGTAACTATTATAAACATTCCGCAACATAAGTAGCATAACCAATAAGATTAGAATAACATGTAATAATTCTCTCAGCTGTCAATAAAAACATAAAACTTATACTGATACTCACCAAAAACTTGTAGCTGGCAAACCTTCGAAGTTGCCGAGAAAGATGTGTAATGCATGATTCAATCATGGCATTTATGAGACTATCTCGGAACCATTTTTGGTTCCTACTACTCCTGAAAAAAACAAAGGGAAACTGGTAGAATCAACTTAGGTGTTCACCAGAAAAACATCGGGAAAGTGAGGCTCGACAAATTCCTTCTTGAGAGATATAAAAACCATACTATTTCCTTCCATTTTATAAAAGCGATGGAACAGTCAATTTGTCTTAATATAAATTGTCTTTCACTACGAAATGAAATTAATAGTAATTGCTAAGTTCTAAAATGTGAGCTAAATGCATGCAGTAATAGGTATGGCAAAAACATTTGAACGCACGGAAACCCACCTTTGATTGGATAGACAAATAGGTACAATGTGAACGTTTAAGACGTCATATTTCGATTATTTATTTTTGAATAGTCTTACTTAGTAGGTAATAGGTATCCTCAAATATCCTTTCTTTGTTATCGTTCATTATGAAGTCAGGCTTCGTCTTTAGTTGACCTAAACTATTACTGCAAAAGCTAACACTACTCGGTCATTCTACCAAGAGTACTCTGCTTCTCTCAACAATAAAGCACCTCATTCATTAAATAATCAAATACCACGTGGACCCAAAAGGGGTCCACGTAGTATTTTTCGTTTTGAAGTCCAAAGAATTGTGTTGGGTAATCAAATACTGATTACCCAACACAATTCTTTGGACTTCAAAAAGTCCTCTGCAATTATTTTGGACACTTCAGCAAAATGCAATATCAAAGTACAGTTTGCAAATAAAATTATTCTAGATAATTTTCTTAGTGCTTCACTTTCTAGGTCAAAAGTGGTACTGCTACTGACGTGTAGTTAAACGCAGATGATAGGTTAGGTAATTAAAACTCTAACTTTAATTTAATGAATCTTTGATCATTTTTTTATTTTTTGTTGGAATATTCTTCAATCTTATTAAAAAAGGAGGTCAGGTGCATTTGGGCACGTAGGGTTTCGTGGTCACCAAACAATATAACGGTGACTAAATAGTGTAAATTCAAGAAATTCATACTACTAATATTATAAATGGGAAAGTGTGTCTGTCTGTCTGTCTGTCTGTTTGTCTTTCTTTCACGGCAAAACGGAGCGACGGATTGATGTCATTTTTTAAGTGAAGATAGTTGAAGGGATGGAGAGTAACATAGGCTACTTTTTATCTCTTTCTAACGCGAGCGAAACCGCGGGCAAAAGCTAGTTGAGAATAAACGCGTTGATGATATTTTTTTTTTTTTTTTTTTTTGGTGAGTGGGAAATCATCCAATGACTGCTCCCGTCCTGGGTGCGGCGGGAGGGTGTGTCAGACTCTTACTGACTAAAACCTACTCATGTTCCTTCGATTGCCTTTTATGTTCCAGGGTCACGGTAACTGTTTTAAACATAACATTCCGCAACCCCGGTAGGCGTTGGCCCTGTTGGGCCCCTTCCTGTGACGCGTTGATGATATTCGGCATTCCCTTTAATTCGTTGATTTGGCGGCAATGAAAATTTCAACTCTCTACCTATTACGGTTCAGGAGATAGAGCCCGCCACGGACGGACGGAGAGCGGAGGCTTACTAATGGGGTCTCGTTGACATCCTTTGGCAGTGTCGTGCATTCCATAAGCAACAGTTTCATAATAAAGTTGTAATCGTAAGTCGAAACTGTACTTTGAATATTTTTTTTATAGAATACCTGATGCATGTTTTACAATCAGTACCGATCGGCAAAAATTCGCGAGGGTATTTTTTTTTATTTACATTTGTTATACCTATAGGAATTTCTCTGTAGATTTTTGACCTAAAAGTCAGATTTTCATACAAAGTTATATGCCAGAAGTTACCACTTGAATTTTTATTTTATTTTATTTATCTTTCTTATTGCAGACCTCCGTCACGGACATTTGTGCAGAAAGTCATGCTTCTAGATGCAATGATTTCAGCTGCGCGATAATCAATTAGTCAGTAAATCATTTTGTCTGTTCCTTTATAAATCCATACTAAGCGTCTTACTAATAAACGCTGCATAAAGTTATGACAGGTTTATACGTCAATCGGCGGCGGTGACCTCTCGCGCCCGGCGCTGGTTCAGGCCATGCTCCGGAGCGAGACGGAATGGGATGCCGTCGCCTCCTTCTGCGAAGCAGTTATGCTGGTGAAGGAAGCGGCGGCGCGCGAGAGGCAACGACGAGCCTCTCGCCCCGGACTAAGACCCAGGCGAAGACGTCGAGAGTCGCAAGACGACTACCGGCCACCGTAGGCGCGGTTCTGCGGATGGCGAGCTATGGGTAGCTCGCCGCCCGGCTGGGACCAGGACCGCGTAGACGGCGCGTTTTGTTCCACGCGCGCCTCAAAGAGAAGGAGTCAGCACAGGAAGGGGCCCAACAGGGCCAACGCCTGCCGGGGTTGCGGAATGTTTATAATAGTTACCGTGACCTCGGAACATAAAGGGCAATCGAAGGAACATGAGTGGGTTTTAGTCAGTAAGAGTCTGACACGCCCTCCCGTCGCACCCAGGACGGGAGCAGTCATTGGATGATTTCCCACTCACCAAAAAAAAAAAAAAAAGGTTTATACGTCAAAAAATGTATGGTTACACAGGCTTTATTCATTGCATAACTTAACACAGTGATTATTAGTAAGGGCATAATATTATAAATGGGAAAGTGTGTCTGTCTGTCTGTATGTTTGTCTTTCTTTCACGGCAAAACGGAGCGACGAATTGACGTGATTTTTTAAGTTGAGGTAGTTAAGAGATGGAGAGTAACATAGGCTACTTTTTGTCTCTTTATATCGCGAGCGAAGCCGCGGGCAAAAGCTAGTACTTTTATAGTTTTACTGTATGTATTACTGTATGCTCGTATTAAAAAAAATGCTCAAATTAAATTCCAATCACGTGACGACGTGATTAATTTGACCTTGTGGAAGCCTATAGGTCTGAAGTTTACGATGTATTCTGTTTGTTTTTAAGGGTTCTGTCGGAAAGTGAAGCCGAGGGATATTAACAGATTGCCGTTCGTCGACACCGTGTCGTAGACTTGAAATACATATACCATGTTCATGATCAGTAATCATGAACATGGTATATGTATTTCAAGTCTACTGACTAACTTTCGCGTGCGGGATTGCCCGCGTGAATGTCGGACTTTCATGCCCTGTTTTACCCCTCTAAAGGCCGAAATTCCAAAGATCTTGTCTTAGTGGATATCTACTTTCCAAAAAACCGGCCAAGTGCGAGTCGTACTCGCGCACGAAGGGTTCCGTACTATCATCGCAAAAAAATACGAAAAAACACGTTTATTGTATGGGGTATTTATTATATGTACCCTCTTAATATTTTATTTTTGTTAATTTTTAGTATTTGTTGTTATAGCGGCAACGGAAATACATCATTTGTGAAAATTTCAGGTTTCTAGCTATCACGGTTTATGAGGTACAGCCTGGAGACAGACAGGCAGACAGACAGCGGAGGCTTAGTAATAGGGTCCCGTTTTACCCTTTGGGTACGGAACCCAAAAAAACAAACCCTGCAAATTTCATGTCTTTAGGACCAGGTTTGGGCCGTTCCGTGCGTTAATATATTAACAGGCAGTCAATCGAAAAGTCAGCCAGTTTACCATTTTATATAATACTAGTTTTTGCCCGCGGCTTCGCTCGTGTTAAAAAGAGACAAAAAGTAGCCTACGTTACTCTCCATCCCTTCAACTATCTCCACTTAAAAATCACGTCAATTCGTCGCTCCGTTTTGCCGTGAAAGAAAGACAAACATACAGACAGATAGACAGACAGACACACTTTCCCATTTTCAACCGACTTCAAAAAAAAGGAGGAGGTTCTCAATTCGACTGTATTTTTTTTTATGTTTGTTACTCGATTTCTCGAAGACGCCTTGACCGATTTCAAAAATTCTTTTTTTATTTGAAAGGGTATGCTCGTCATTTGGTCCCATTGTCATCAGGTCAGGATCTAGTGGTGGAAACCCTGAGAAACTGAGGGCATCTCTAGAAAATTGTAGGCGAGTATCGGGTAAAAACTTAATACTAATGTGTATATTTGATGAGACTACAACACCATGGAGGTTTAGGGCTGATCTGATGATGGAGACTACAGAGAATCAAGGGAACTCCTCAACGGCACATCTTAGCTACATCGTCTTTGGGCTTATTTTATTTGTAATGACAAGATCTTTACAGAGAGATGGGTTATGACTGCCACTGCAAGCACCGTGAAGCTGGTGCAGTACAGTTTAGGGAACTCCTTAATGGTGGATAGCAGCTACTTAGTGTTTGGGTTTATTTTGTATTGATGAGCACTTTACACCGAGATTGATTATACTGCAGATTCGATAGTGAAGACAAAATACAGTTTAAGGATATCCTAAATGGTACGTAGCAGCTACCTCGTGTTTCAGCTTTATTGAAGTGAACTTTACACTGAAATTGGTTATGATTTGTCGTTTTGAATCGATAATTTATTATAGGTACTATGATTATTATAAAAATGGAGCACATTCATATTAAAGAAGAAGTTTCATTGTATATTGTCTGCGTTATTAAACGTTTGATGTTTTTTTTACGCTTGGATGAAACTATTGGTATGGACATTGGCAGCCTGGATACTTTAGTCAGACATTGGGACTCGACACTAAAATGTAAAAAATAAAAAACTTTTTACAAAAAAATTATAACCGCCTTCAAAAACTAAAAACATAAAAATAACTAAAATTTCGGAAGTCGGTGGCAACACAAATTAACTGACAGAAGAGATAAGCCACCGACTTCCGAAATTTTAGTTATTTTTATGTTTTTAGTTTTTGAAGGCGGTTATAATTTTTTTGTAAAAAGTTTTTTTTTAATATTAGTATTAATATGGATAATGAAATAAAAAGTAAAAAAATGTATTGAATATTTGCTATTACTGGTGGTACTACTAGGGGAAGGTGAGATTCGAACTCGCACTCGACCTGCTTTTGAAATATTCTTGTGACTGTTGTTTGTTGTAAAATGATATCTTTGTTTATTTACAAATAAATACCTATTTTCCTTGTTTACGTCATTACTTGATATCGATTACTTTACCTACGTTTCCTAATACTAATTATTAGGTTCATACGTAACGTACAAATCAATAAAAATACATTTTATTTCTGAAGACGCGCGTGAAATTACTGTGTCAACCAATCAGATCGCGCGTAGCGTTTGGTTACTGCTTACTTATTATTTTATGAGTGAGTTCAGTAAGTTTATCAATTTACGAAAATGTGGACGTAAAATATTACAATTTATCTCCCGTTTAGAATCCTACGGAAGTTTATAAACTTACGGATCTTGTTATTTTCCGGTGACATATATATTTAAAAAAAGTCGTGTTAGTTACACATTTTGTAACTCAAGAACGGCAGAATCGATTTAGCTGAAAATTGGTGGGGAGACATAGATAGACTTTTTATCTTCTTTTTTGTTTTTATCCTGTTTCCGTGGGACGACATATCACTTTTTTTTGTTTCGAGTAAAATTCGAGCGGAGTAGTAACCAAAACTGCGGGGGAAATTTCACCTTAGAATAACAAGTTATTACACTAAGTACTCTTTCAAGAGTGTTATAATATTGTAATTTACTATAACAACATTTTAATTTTCTTTATGAAGGGCGATACCGAAAAAAACTGAATAAGGTTGCCTCTAGATGGAACATTTTGCGCGCGACTGAACTTGTCATTGAATTGGTGAAAGATATCAATAAATTATTCACCTTCAAGCAACAAGCCTTGAATTTACATGGCAATCGGGCTCAATTCGGCAATTGGTTTATTTACGCGTACTACATGTTTATTTATTCGCGTTTTTGCGTAAGTACATGAGTTAAACTTCTTGCGGAAGGGTTATTTTATACTATACTAGCGACCCGCCCGGCTTCGCACGGGTGCAATGCTTATGTAAATTATGCATGTTATATACATAAAAACCTTCCTGTTGAATCACTCTATCAAAAAAACTTTTTTCAAAAAAATAATAACCGCCTTCAAAAACTAAAAACCCAAAAATAACTAAAATTTTGGAAGTCGAAAGTTTTTTATTTTTTACTTTTTAGTGTCGAGTCTAACTATGTCTGACTGTGTATGACATCTTTCAAAGTAATTTATTTTTAAAATAAAACTACTTATAATCTTATAAAACGAAAAATAGAAATTGAAGTTACGCACATAATAATATCGTCAATGTATATTTCGTCGATTTTTTTTGTCCTTGATGAATTTTTCGAGAAGCACTAAACCGATTGCCACAAAATTTATATGGGACCACCTCTGAATCATGACTTAGCAAACAAAAAAAGAACCATCAAAATCCGTTCACAATTGACGGAAATATCGCGTTAAAAACATACAAAAAAAATACAGACGAATTGAGAACCTCCTTCTTTTTGAAGTCGGTTAAATAAAACAGACTGCATCAAAATCCGTTGCGTAGTTTTAAAGATTAAAGCATACATAGAAACAGACAGCGAAGGCGACTTTGTTGTATAATATGTAGTGATATTACATTGTTGACGTAATATATTTTATTCCGTGCGTGTGTCGTTTCGTTTGGGTATGTCCTAAGCGGTCATTGGCATCGTAGCAACCTCTACGTGCTACGTGCTACGGTGTCAGTGGCCGTAACTCAACGTGTAGCATTTCGTAGCGTGAGTCATTTAAGTATTTCGTAGCTTTGCGAATTGTTGCCGAGTTTTATTTTTGATCTTTTTTTGTTACTTTATTTCGCAACTGTCTTACAATTATTTTTTATTTTCTTTATTTCGCAATTGTTACTAAAGTTTTATTTTGCTGTGCCGTGGCCTTAAAATATTAACGAAGATGTAATCGACAAGGTATATACTTGTTTGAAATCGTAGGAAATCAATGTTCTATTGAAATCAAACAGAATGTTATGAGACAGTTGTTTGAGCTGGGAGGCAAACCGCCGCGAAATGTAATCTGACAATAATCTAAATTGATCGTAAAAGTATTATGCCAGGGTGAGATAGAGCGAAGGGCAGGTGTCGACATTTGGGGGGCAATATAAAAAAATATAACGATAACATACTTTATGTGAGGGTTGTTCGTTTAATATTACTATATCGAATATACCTGTCGTAAAGTGTGTCCGTCTGGATGTCTGATAACGTAATACCGATCAATACACGCGTTAAAATGTTTGTCTTATGAGATTTGACGAACAATAATTAACAAAGAATATGATATTGTTCCAAGAGATTCCAGGAATTTTTATTAAAGTAATATTTGCACTTAAGTATTGTTAAAATATAGGGTTATTTACAAGAACAACTTTTTATTTAAGATATTATGTCAAGTTATTAAAAGCCTGATGAATTATTATGCCTTAGCGTGTATTGTGTCATTCAAAATAAAACAGATTTTTTTTTATTATTCCAATAGCACTTTAGGCCATATATAAATGTAGGCTTTAAATTCTATTATAATTACAAAAAATCTTTTAAGGCCAAATATATAAACTTAAATATTTTTAATTGTTGTTATGCCAATAAATGCGAAAGTGGCTCTGTCCTTCGATGAAGTAATCTGCTACTTTGTGGTGTATTTACACAGGCGAAGACCCGGGCAAAACCTAGTTATGAATCAGTTGAACTTAATGTGTTCTTCACATTATCCATACTAATATTATAAATGGGAAATTGTGTCTGTCTGTCTGTTTGTCTTTCTTTCACGGCAAAACGGAGCGATGAATTGACGTGATTTTTTGAGTGGAGATAGTTGAAGGGATGGAGAGTAACATAGGCTACTTTTTGTCTCTTTCTAACGCGAGCGAAGCCGCGGGCAAAAGCTAGTAATTCTATAAGCAGTTCTCATTCTGTTCTATAAATTCAATAGATTTTCCAAAATAGTTTTTTATTTCCAAACATAATAACGTTAAGAGAGTGCGGTCCTGAATAACAATTGTGTTTTCGTTCAAAGAGAAGTGTGGGTCCCAGGTGTAGGGACTTATTTAGAGGTTTAGGGAACAAGGAAGTTTCAAGTTCCCTGCAATCTGTTTCATCTGATGCTTGCTTTGATTTCAGAGGGTCTCGTTAGTTATTTATGTAAAAAACCTGTTTATTGTTCACATTCTTATCTTTGATGCGGTATCTAAAATAACGAACGGCCTTTTTATGTTTTCGTAAATACTTAATTTACTTACCTAGTTAACCTAACTTACTTACTTAGTTTCTAATATAAATATTATAACAAATCATGAAAGTTTTTAATAATCACAATGTTACAAATAAAAAAGTGGATTTTAAAGCGATTACTAAGTACATTCAAAAACTTTGGGCTGACCTTTTTTTCAATTTCATCTGCAAAATTATCACTGATAATAATGTAGTATAAGAGGATTGCGCCTTTCGCCTTTTGATTGCTAGCGTGACTGCTGAGCGTGGGGTCCTGAGTTCGATTCCTAGATGGGCAAAATGCTAAAGTTTTTTCATTAGGATTTTCTCCGTAGGAGCCGATTTGAAAGTAGGTGGTATTACAGCTTAAGCCCCTTGCACACGGTTACTTTTGAAGCGATTCTATTAAGGGGAGTAAGATGCATTTTGGACGCGCTACAGAAGCGATGCCAATTCGTTCTGCATCGCGACTATATCGATGCAAACGCGGTTTTAAACCTGATCTTTCCCGAAAGAAACTGTGCACCTATGTTAACATACACATGTGCATACCTCGTGCCTATTTGACTTATTGGCGAATTCAATCAGGACCTGCTAAAATATCTTGACGTGGATTTAAGCCACATATTCTCAGATTTAGTTTAAAAGGAAGCCACAATGCTGTCAAGGACCGTTAAGGTCCTGCAATTTGTTTTATATGCAAATATATATATTTAGATTTTATAATCTCCACCAAAATAAGTTAGGGCCATTGTCCAGCGGCGTAGCGGCAAAGACGCGTTTTTGTTATTAACTGAGCGTACTAAGCATATGCTTCGAAGACAGAGTTTCATAGTTTTGTATATAAGCTGCAAGTAGGCGTACTCAAGGCAATATTGACGAATACGCATCTATGTAGCTACGCCTTCGTGGGTACATTAATAACGAGATAAATAGGTTTTACTAAGCGCTTTCTTAGGCTTAGCTATGTTTCGTCTCTATCGCGCACTTGAATTGTGACAGCAGTGAAACAGTGACAAGTATAGTGCTTAGTCAAATTACGTACTTAGTGACGTCTATTTATCTCGTCATTAGTTTTACATTGCTGTAGAAGTGTATGGGCCGTACCATCACCTCCAGGGTCAAAGCCAACCTCACCTGCACGTGGTACACCCTGCTGATTCACTGACGAGGCTCTGACCGACTAGGCCTCTTCACAAAGAGGAGACCTTCGCAGTCTGCTGCATATATTTATTATTATTTATATTATAAATCTTTCTTCGATTGAGATACCTATGGTCGTAGCGAAATTGTGGTGTCTTTTCCACAAATGGTATTAATTAAAAGTCAAAGTTACATGGCTGTATTATACTAATGTGTTGTTTTGTTTCCATGCAGCAGTTCCCCGGCCACCGCGATGCCCATCATACAGTCCTGCTGTTGCTGGCGTAGCCTTCGCCGAGGATGCTACGCCTCTGCAATCTACACTATGGTAATTTATTAATGCTACTTTATTATTCATTTAATTATTAAATATTTTGACTAAAGCTTGCATATTTTTTACCTGTGTCTAGGTGTAGTTTATTTATCTATAATATAATATGTATGTATTTATGTATATCAGTTGTCTGGGATCAGATAACCGTGTGTGAGTTGTCCCAAGATATTTATTTATTTATTATTATTTATATTATCACGAAATACCAACTTCTTATTAATATTTAAAATGAAACGTTCCAAGTTACAGTATTATTTAACATAGCGTTGGCTATGGCATTATTGCATTTAATGCTTATCCATATTGCATACCTAACACTGATACGCCCCACCGATTATTTACAATTAAAAAAAAACCAGCAAGTACTTAGAGACCTCAATTGCTTCAATAATACTATTTTTACTGATATCTGATATTTTTAATGATGATCCTTAGCGCATATCTGGTTTTTAAGCTTATATTAAGGACAGGCTAAGAATGTTTCTTTCCAATATAATATTTTTACCAAGTCATACTTATCTTTTAATTTAAAAAACAAACGTACCTAGTAAGTTATTGTGATTATGTGTACAACGTTTGTACGGCATATATTTTACACAGTTCCAAACTAGCTTGCGATGTAAGTGACAAATTCGTGAATTCTATTGCTCTAATATATTTGTTTGCGGCAGGTATACTTTTCTGTCACCATAGTGACTATGGGCCACTTCATAGAGATGGAGCAGAGGTACCTCAGTGGAGACATGACCGAGCCGGAATCTGAGAGCTTCTTAGAGCCGGAAAAGATTACGCCGAGTGAGTAAACACTAAACTAGAGCTGTCCGATTAAGTTGCTACTGACTGGTATTAGACACGCTTAAAGCTGTTTGACGTCTTACGTTTATATTCAAGTTAATATTGGTTAAACATCTCTTCTGACACGAAGAAACTGCACGTGCATAAACGCCCTTACGCTTTGTAGATAAAACACGCTAGATTTGTCCAATCCCTCTAGTTATGTTAGCAACTTGATTCAGCTTTGAAGAAGAATTATAATAATCTCTCTTAACTAAGTTAAATAGTTAATATTTTTTCTCTTTACATTATTAGTGTAACGGTAAGTTTTTTTACAAAACAATATCGAGAAACTATATTCTAAGTTCACTATAAACTTTATTGCATGAAACAAGAACTTTATTATAAGCGGCTCAAACTCATACAAGAGATTAGATTCGAGAAAACTGTTTTATTTCAATCGAATGATAATAATATATATCTTCAACAATTGTGATTCTGAATGGTTTTTGTAGAGGTATAAAGGTCATAGCTCATTACAGCCACCCGGCAGCCACTCCGCACCGACTCGCCTTATAACCGAGGCGATCCGGTGCCGCTACGTAGTTGATATAGTGAGCGCATGCCCATACAAGTCCATATAAAGAATACTAGCCGCAGGAGGCGAGGCGGTGCGGAGTGGCTGCCGGGTGGCTCTAATGAGCTATGACCTTAAGATGTGACTTATGGATTAATATTGACATCTAGCGACTCAGCTTAGAGGTATCAGTTTATTGCATAATATTGCAATTCTAGATCAAAGTAGAAGACAAAATGGGTTAGAAGGATTTGTTACGTATAACTAACTCTTTAGACTGGCGGGCTGGAATGGCTGAATGTTCTAGGCCCGTATTAATAAACGTTACTCAGATCAAAACTCGTACTTGATGCCCAGATTAAGATCTTGTTCGTATTAATAAACTTACAAAAAAAAAGACACAAGAACGACGTAGATGAAAGACCAAGCAAAACGGGTATAGAAGAAAAGGAAGACGAAAAGTAATGGATGACAATAAGATCTATTAAAAAATCGGGTAATCAGCTACAGACTAAGAAACAAAATGACAAGACACTAAAGAAAAGAAGGTAGCACAAGATCAAGACGTGATCGATACTCAAGATACTAACAGTTTTGTGCAACATTAAGGAACCGCGAACATGTGAATTAGTACATTTGAGAATACATGGCATCTCTAACATAGTTTATATTAAAAATCTTGCTCCGTACAAATTCCAACTTATTATAAAAGACGAATTGAATGTAGTCAAACTTTGTTCATGTGAACCATTAATTTCAAGAGGTTGGAAATTCACTCTACATTTTGAATGTATCTTCACTTACTGTTTATTGAAAAATGTGGATTACGATGTAAACGTCGATGACATGTTGAATAACATACGAACTTCAGGTGGGGTTGAAGTGGTTGCTATAAAACGACTGAACTGCCAAATTGTCGGCGTTACACGCTGGGTGCCCAGTAAAGTAGTAAAACTGTGTTTTCGACATAATGTTCTACCCCCGTACGTATATACGCATGGATTAAAGTTTAAAGTGGAACCGTACATTCCATCTGTGACGCAGTGCTTACGGTGTTTGAAAATTGGACAACATGTAACCCAGCAATGCACATTATCAAGAAGCAATATGTCGCAAGAAGGAATGTAAATGTATAAATTTAAAAACCTATCTAAAATGTATAAATTGTTCTGGGAACCACATGGCTTTATCTAGGACCATATATTTGAAAGAGAAACAGAATGCAATTTATATAGCCAATCTGGCTTGCACATATTGTGCTGTCACACCTCTGGGCGACTCTCTGCATACATCCGATTCTAATTTGACGGTACAAGAAAATCAATTTAATGATATTCCTTTGACGGTAGAAAAACCACCTAATAACTCAGTTTTAAAAATACCAGTCAAAGCAGCTAAGAAAACATGTAAGTCATTAGGCAACTCGACATTACCCGTCAACCGTGTTCGTAAAATAACCACGAAATCGAATAAAAAAAGGTCCAGTATCCGTACAGAAGTTGTTAGAAGTACTGTGAATGCGGATAATGATTTGACTCGTACCACTGTAACTGGGAGCACACGTAAAAAAAGGAAGAGAGGGTATTCTAAAACCAAACATCAAAGACATTTGAATAATAAAACCACAGACGGCGTTAACACTTGGTAAAACATTTTTTATAGCTTTCCTTATTCTTGTATGAAGATATATATATATAAGTATAAGTATACTCCGACTCCGTCCGTTGATGTGTTCGAAGGCAGACGTGTATTCGGATCATAAGTGAATAACAATCAGTATTTTACGCAAGTTTAACCCTTAAAAGTGAACAAACAACGCATAATTCTGCATCAAGTGTAAATAGTTACTTATCACCGTAATAAAGACGGGCTCGCAATCTATGCGCACCGCGCGATCCGCCTTCACCCCCGGAAAAAAACAGTGCAGTCGACATAATTGCTTTCTCGCTTTAATTCTCCGACCGCTGTCGTAGCTCCGCAAGGTCGTGTGACGTACGCGCAGCCTTCAAGACACCCGCGCTCTCCAGGAAGCTTGAACCTTACTACAAAGTGCTACGGCTCATATTGCAGTGATCTACGCCGGCGCCGTTTACAATGCCTCGCACTCAGCGATCACCACCAACCAAAACTACCTCCAACTTATTACAAGTAAGCTCGGACTCAAACATCCCTCAATTATTATCTAGCAATTTGAGCACCTTTGAGAATGTAAACATCTCAGCTCGCTGTAAACGCGCTCGCGAAGAGTCGCCCCCTAGCAGCGAAGTTGCTTCTCTTAAAAGGGAATTACTTGAAATGCTTACTTTATGGAAAAAAGAGCAAGATACAAAGCAAAATATGTTCCAACAGGATCAAAGCTCGTCTATTGCTAAATTAGTTACAGAAATAGCCGACCTTAAGCTTCAATTCCTTGCCATCCAAAAATCGAACGTGGAAATTGAGAAAAACATTACTTTCATAAGTAAACAATACGATGATATGATTAAGCAAATAGAAAAACTACAAAATGAGAAGCAAACTTATAGAGAAAGCTTAATTCAGCTGGAATTAAAAATTCAAGACCTCCAGCAACTGTCCCGTCCGTCCACCATCGAGATCCGTAACGTACCGCCCAAAGATAATGAGACTACATCTGACCTATCTAAAATTGTTTCTAATCTGGCGGCTGCGGTCGACCTGAGTATAACTGACACCATGATACGAGACGTCTATAGGCTTCCAGGTAAACCAGGCACTACCAGACCGATAGTCACCGAATTTACGAATGTTCCCCTAAAGAATGAATTGATCGCGTCGGTACGCAACTTCAATAGAAAACAACCAATAGAAAAGCGCCTGAACAGCCATTCTATTGGGGTACCCGGTGACTGCCGACCAATTTATGTCGCAGAGTATCTTCCCGCCAGTTCCAGAAAGCTGTTGTTTGCTGCAAGGGATTTCGCAAAGACCAAGGAATACAAATTTTGCTGGACCGCAAACGGCAACATCTTTCTTCGGAAAATAGAAGGAGCGAAAAGCATACTTATTAAGTCGGAAAAAACCCTAACTGATCTGCAAGCAAACCAATGACTATATATTAACCTTACAATAATGTACTTTAAAGCCCCTCGATCATTATCTACCAAATACCTAACTTTTAAAGTAGTCATACAAACCTCTAAAATTGCTTGTAAATTGTTTACCTTTTATATAAATAGAAATAACTCTAAACTCTTAGTTACATTAGCCTTAGTATTAATTTTCATTCATTTAATAACACTGTCATTAACATTACACATTGTCTACTTTACCGCACACAAACAAAATAAAAACTCGTCACTCAACATTATTCATCAATATTACCGTACAATACATAAACACAATACTCACCACAACAAGTTCCGATTATTTGCGATACGTGTCCCTATTCTTTTCTCACTACATAATAATATTATGGTGTTAAGTGTCGTACTAGAAGGTATCACTGAGTACCGTAGCTATTCTATCTCAACTTATAATATACCAACCCTCCATGTATTAATTTTATATATCACTAATGGCTACGATACATAACTTAAACAAAGACATAGATAACATTCAAGTATCTACGTCATTTATTTGCCCCCCTGAAGATTGCCCAAAGTACATAAAGTCCCCTAATGCGATAAATATTTTGCATCTGAATATTAGGAGTATCAATAAAAATTTTAATGAATTTATTTGTCTCCTCGTCTCTATAAAAATAAAATGTGATATTTTGATTTTGACGGAATGTTGGCTTAAGAATTCTACTTCCATCCCCAACCTAGACGGTTACACATCGCACCAAACCAACAACATGATTAATCAAAACGACGGGATAGTAATATATGTCAAAGATAAACTAAGTTATAACATAACCGAACCGGTATTTGTAGACTCCAGCTGTCTTGTCTGCACTTTGGACAACAAGTTTGTAATCATCGCGCTTTATAGACCACCTTCAAAAAAGAACATTGACATCTTTTTAGACAGTCTGAATTCCCTGCTTATTAATTATAACACATATCGCAAAGCCGCAGTTATCGGAGACTTAAACTTAAATATCTGCCCCAATCATAACGACCAACGAACATATGAGTATTTGAATTTAACTGCATCCCACGGACTTCTCCCCGCGCACGTTTTCCCGACCCGATTAGCCAATTGTCTAGACCACATTCTTCTAAAGTCGAACAATAAAGCAGTCGCGCTAGTGCTGGAAACTACAATTACCGACCATTCGGCAATTGTTCTAAGTGTCGAATCTAATAACCCCCCGAATACTATGCTTAAACCAAATACATCCCGCCTGAATTTCCAAAACGCCATTAAAGACATTAAAGCTTTCGATTTTTCCTCTATAAATACATTGAATGACCCCAATGAAGCTACTAACAAATTACTTGAAGTTATGACAACAATCATACTTAGGAACTCTATTCGCACATCTTTACCCTGTAAACTGAGAATCATCAAGCCTTGGATCACGCCCGGCCTATTAAGATGCATTCGAAATAGGGATAACATGCATAAAAAAACTAATAAGGAACCACATAACTCCATCCTAAAGCTAACCTACCTACGCTATAGAAACTTTTGCAATAATTTATTAAAAAAACTAAAAATCGAATACGAGAAACAGCTTTTCATAAAAGCTAAGAAAAACCCCAAAAAAATATGGGATGCAATTCGGACCGTAACTGACACCCAGCGAACATCCCCTATCCCCACCGAACTGCTGTCAATCGAAAACTGTCCTCTTGAATCTGTCAACACTGTCAATAAATTCTTTGCAAACGTAGGTAAAACCTTAGCCAACAATATCCCACAAAACCTTAAGTCACCACTACCAGCAACAAAGAATAATTTAGTAGTCAACTCTTTGGGTCTTCTGGATACGAATGCGGAAGAAATCGACTGCATAATAAAAGATCTTCGTGTGGATAGTGCTGCTGGTTGGGACGGTATATCCCCCAAACTATTAAAATCTGCCAGTCATGCCCTAGTTGAACCCATAACCCATATCTGCAACCTCGCACTCTCCTCAGGAATCTTTCCAAAAGCACTAAAAAAAGCAATCGTACACCCCATATACAAGTCAGGGGACAGAAGCAGTGTCAACAACTACCGCCCTATCTCTGTTCTGCCAGTCATCTCTAAAATACTGGAAAAAGTTTTATATAGAAATCTCAGTAGATTCCTAGATAAGTACCAATTAATATCTAAAAACCAATTCGGTTTTAGAAAAGGTTTATCTACGGAAGATGCTGTGACCACGCTACTGGATAACGTGGTAGATCAAATCGACCATAAACAGAAATGCTTAGGTATCTTCTTGGACCTTTCCAAGGCTTTTGACACTGTTTCTGTTCCGATCCTGCTTACCAAATTGGAGTCCATTGGAGTGCGGGGTGATGCTTTCAAAATTTTTAAAGACTTTTTATGTGACAGAACGCAATGTATTAAGATAGGCGAATACATTAGTAACGAAGAAGTAATGGAGTACGGTGTTCCTCAGGGAAGTCTACTTAGTCCTCTGCTTTTCCAAATCTATATGAACGACCTCTGCACCCTCTCTCTACCTTCTACCCAGATTTTGGCATACGCAGATGACACAGTCATTCTGACACATGGTAACAATTGGGATGCGGCAAGACTTTCAGCTGAAAAAGCACTACGTGAGGTTCATATCTGGCTAGCTAACAATAGTCTTACACTTAACGTAAAGAAAACCCATTTTGTTACCTTTGGCCTCAGACCATCCCTCTTGCCAGCTGCAAATTCTATGGTGGTCAAGGCTCACGTATGCGCTTCAGACGCTGCCCAATGTGTATGCCCCTCTGTGTCTCGAGCCCCAGTAGTAAAATATCTAGGCCTTCAAGTTGATGCTTGCCTATCCTGGCACCACCACCTTGATACTCTGTCAGCGCGTGTCAGAAAACTTATGTACGTTTTTAAAAAACTTAGACAATCCGCCCAAAGAGACGTCCTAAGTATGGCTTACTGTGCCCTGTGTGAATCCATCCTAACTTACTGTATCACAGCGTGGGGAGGTGCTGCGAAAACTGCATTAATGCGAGTCGAACGAGCCCAAAGAGGAGTACTTAAAGTGCTTCTTAATAAACCCTTCAGGTATCCTACGCAACAACTGTACCTGGACCACAAAGTGTTGTCAGTCCGGCAACTTTATATATACCGCACGATAACACGTAAACACCCTAACGTGCCATTAAAAAATAATAACAATGAGCTCCCGACAAAGAGAAGACCTGATCCTGTATGTGTTAAAAAAAGCACGCACACAACGTTTGCTAAACGCCACTTCTCATATCTAAGCGCCCTGATCTATAATAAAATTAACTATACACTTAATATACATTCCCTAAACCTATTTAATTGTAAAATCAAAGTTAAAGAATATCTTCAAACCCTGGATTACAACAGCACAGAGGACCTACTATCGCAATAAATTAGAGAATATGACACACAGACGTACATACACACACCCACTCACCAACGCTTAGACATAGGCACACATACACTTACAAACACGCAGAAACGCGCACACACACACACACTCACACGCACACAAACACACACACACACACACACACACACACACACACACACCCACACACACACTGACTTTCCCACCTATACACATTAGCATAATTAAATTTTTAAATAGATAAGTACTACTTACCTGTATGCAATCCACTTACAATGGACGGATGGATGGCCCCTATAACACAGGATTCTCCTAGCATAGGGGTCATTGATCAAATATCTCTGTGCTCTAAACTTAAGATTACCACAAATGTTGCACATTTTTGTACTTATGAAAGAAAATAAATTTATTATTATTATTATTATAGTATTATTAGCGAAATGCTGCTTAGTTTTACGTTTGTTAAATATTATCTAAGATCCAATTTTTTATATTGAATTGTACATATTTTAACTTTACTGCAATCTGTGAACAAAATAAAATGTAAAAATACATATGCTGTGTATGTAATAAATAAAATAAAGATTATCATCCATTCACTTTGAGGCCCAAAAAGCGGACGTAATACCAATGATACTTTGTCACTGTACTGTGGCCGTACTGTACATACATATATTTTCATGAATGACGTATGAACATGAAAAAAACTCCTCTGTTCTTTGTTTGACTTTCTCGTTATGCCTGGTTTTTTTAATTTGAAAGTACGTATATGAAAACGTACGTATTATTTACTTGTCATGATAATGTATATTATCGTTTTGTTATTGGAAATACTTAAGTAATACGTTTTTCCGGTTAGTTTAATATTTTTTTCGAATAGTCAATACTTAAATGCCGAATTCCTTTTATTGGTTCAAATATAAGTATTGTATGAGATCTTTGATTATTTAGATAGGTTTACAGATCCTCTATCTGAGTATTTATACATGTGACAGTTGCCATATCCTATACAGCATAATCTATAACAAACATTAAAAAACTACTATCAAATGTAAATTCAAGTAGATTTAACAATATTATTTTCCCTTTAACAGTATTTTCAAAGCATTTGAAATTGTTAAATTATATACTCTGTAATATTGATTTTCAAAGGAAATGATAGCTATAAATATATGTATTAACATCATGAATATTACAGTATCATATTTTTAATGTTTGTTGTTAAAAATTCTATATATAATTAAGCTGAAAGTATGACAGGTATTATGCAAGCACAGTCTTTTGAGTTAAACATGACACGGTTGGCTTAATACACGCACACACGCACAAACCAGATTCTGGTGACAATAATATGCTTCCACCTTATTAAAATTCCAGTATTAAATGAATGGGATAATTAAATATCCGTCCTCCTGTAAACAGAATTGGTTAAATTAATGGAAACTTATTGAAAAGATAGTTATCAAGATAGTCGACTGGACTGAAACAGAATTTTTTCTATGATATACCTAATATCTGTAAATGTAATTATCTGCGAATTGATTTTATTATTTAAAAATGTAGTGTAGCTATTGCACAGACCATTACTTGTTTAACTTTGAACTTTATTTAAAAATACAAGCTGATAATTAGCCTTCGAAAACTAAACGGTTCTGATTAGGGTCCTTCATAAATACACAAATAAAAGTATAGAGCTACCACGCCCTGCCACTGTCTGATAACATTCCGTATATCATTTTATAGAAGTCCACGCTTACATAACACGCTGCAATTTAACAACAGTCACAGCTGAACTCAAACCGAACCCTTCAGGAGCTGCTGCACTTTTGTAGTAATGTACAAATTAAACTTATAAGTATATATTTTGTTCTTTTTACGTAGTATTTACCATGTGGCGGGTTATAGCGTGTTTGCCAACGCAGCGATTAAGAGCCATCGTTCCAGACATTTTTGCCGCATACTGTAAGTACGAAGTTACTTTGAGTTTTATTTTGATTGTCCACCAACCGTTTTTTTCATAAAATCTGCTAATGTCTCTCGGAAAGTTACCACGTTGATGTTGAACTGGGCTTGACACATCTGCCGCATGTCGAACGATCATTGTCAAACGCATGATCCAATGAGGCGCTTTATATGGCATGTCGATGACGATGTCCCATCGAGGTAGGTTCAGGCGGAGATGACGTGGTCTAGCTACTAACTAGACATTTTTGCAAGTGCAGATAGAAATTAAAAGAGAGTAGTGGCCATGTAGAGCAAAAATATAGGCTCACAATAATAAAATGATTTGATAAGGAATGAAGTTCAAGTTTTCCTTTATTGAAAGTCAACGGTTCGTTTATCGGTAAACTTGTCTGAACAATCTATATTTGACCGGCTTCAACGATAATATGGGTGAGGTTATTGGGTATAGTTTGGTTAAACAAACATTTCTATACGATTCTCGGGCGGACGACGCCTGAAGCTTATCTTCTCATTCCGCAATACTACGTTTTGTAAGTCAATTAAAACAAATTAATATTGCTATTTAAAATTGAATGGTTTATTCTAATGTATCACATTTATGTATGTATGTGTACGTTTATCTTATCTATTGCTTCAGTATCGGGCATTTCGCTTCACCAATTAAAGTATTTGTTATGAGTTGGAAAAACGCGATTATGTGTGTAATACACACCCAAATCTACCTACATCATGTCCTTCAAACGTACATAAATGTTGTTTAAAAAGTTTTGTTTTGAAATTATTTGTGGTGTTAAATGCTCAATTATAAACAATTATAGTCATTAATGTGTACGTATTTACCTGCCTTCCTGATGAATATATAAACTCAAACTCAAAATTATTTTATTCAAATAAACCATTTACAGGTACTTTCGAATTGTCAAGGTGTCAATGTCAGTCTGTCAGAAAATTGAAGCTAGTTGCTCGTTCCAAAAAGTAGATCGAGAAAGAGCGAGCAAGAAACTCCATGGACACTCTTTTAAAATCAATTGATTACAAAAATTTGGTTATATCATTCATTGTTAATCTAAGGTACTATGTGAGAACAACGTAACAAGTCGTACATGTTAAAAGAGGCATTGTTAATATAGGATGTAGACAAAACAATTTTTAAAATAATTGTGGCAGTTAAGAGGTGACCAGTCTCAGCAGACAGCGCCCGTTCACGAACATGACGTATGGATCGGCACCAAATAGCTCAACCATTTGAAGGGAACCAAATGATCCAACACACACGCCACCGTCAGTGAGACATTTGAGTGAGCATGACAAACTCCCAACTGCCAGAGTACATTCAGTCAATGACAGACAGACATAGTAAATGTGTAAAAAACTATCAAGTAGGTCATAGTGCTCACATTGTATATATGTGAATTTATATAAAACAAACACTGTGTCTCGATACAGTACTATTAGTTTTGTAGTTTACAATCTTGAGCAGGTTCAACAAAAGCAAAATCTACACTGTATAAACGAGTATATAGTGGCTTTAATTATATGAGTCAACTACTAACGTAGGTTTGATTAATCCCAGAACTTACTCTACTGAATTACTCATTTAAAGCGACTAACGCCATACATCGAAACAAGATGTATAAAAAATAGGAAATATTATAGGTTTAGTCTACTAATAATTACGACTAACAACTTTATAAACGTAAAATAGAACACATATAGTTGATAATACAATGACGTGTATGTAAAAAATCTGATTGAAGTTAAATTACGTCTGGATTTTATTCCTACATTACATTCCTACGTGTTCTTTCCAATTACCAGCCAAGAAAACGATAATAACAAAGGCAGATGAATCTGAAAGTAAAACCGTCTGAAGTGGAATGGTTCCAATTTTGAGATACACTTTTATCCCAATATGAGATAGCTGTACTTATACATTTTACACACGCGGCCGCATTCGATTACGTCGGAAAATATTTCCCAATTTGTAACTCAATCATATTGAATAGAAGCTTAACAATGAGCCAGGTTGGTTTGCACGGAAAAGCCCACGTTTTGTTATATAAATATATATATACGTCGGGTACTTTATCTTTCTGTTTAAGTCGCATGAATAAATTTAATATAATTTCATAACTTTGTAGCTGCACAGTAATTGTATAACTTTCAAGATCTATTGCCTCGTAAATTTCGTTTTTATACCAACCTGTATGTCGCGTTATGGAATAGGATTAACACAACATAAGGGGGGAAAATCTAGTGATAGACTTTCAACGATATGAAGGCTTAGTTAAAACGATTAGCAATATATGAAACGACTCACCAAAATTCGATGTTCCCCGGTCTGGAGGCTGTCTTCACTCGTCCGCTAGGTACTTTATGATTGCAGGGTTATATGATTTTGAAGGGTTTTTGGGCGGCCGCCCGAATTATTATCACTTAAAGAATTGATTAACGTGGAGTTCGTGGAGCGCGCACTTCCATGTTTTTCAGCGAACTGTCGACTCAATAGTGATGTGTGGAATCACTAACTACTTTAGTGATGTGCAGCAATGCACGCTGTAGGTTGTTAGTCGATTTCCACTGGGCAAATCGTTTTGCGCTTTTCATTACGCTTGCTACCGTTTCATACTAAGAAGCACATATCGTTGAGAAAAGGTAGGGAATTAGCTACTGGTATAGAAATCGACTGCGATTACGATACATTCCGCCCATCAAAATACACGCTAGTCGTATTTTCAAAGAAAATTAGTTACTCATGAAAAGGAAAGGGGAAATGTGAATGCTCATTGGCGCCGGTAGAATGTAAACTAAATAGAAGCCAATGGCTGTTATCCTAGTATATGAACAATTTGCTTAATTCTAACTTAACGATTAAAAACTAACCTAACGTGAAGAGATTAACGTATGAAAAGCTAATCTGTGCAAGTTGGCAAAGGACATACCTTTGTCAACGGACGTATGAGAGAAGAACCGTTTGGTAGACGAAGAGTAACGATACGTATTATTCCATCCGGACCACGATGCAAGTGTTCTACACGGGCTATAGGCCAGTGAAGCGGAGGAGAGTCAGATTTGATAACTACCATGGACCCCATTTCCAGCGGTTGGGAATGTTTCGTCCACTTTGCACGTTGAGTCAACGAATGAAGATATTCATTTTTCCAACGCTTCCAAAAATCTTGTTGAAAACGTTGAATTAGCTGCCATCGCCCTAAACGAGTTATATTACATGAGGACAGGTCCTCATCCGGAACAGACGTCAGAGGCTCTAATGTTAAGAAATGACCTGGTGTAAGAACCGCGAAGTCATTAGGGTCTGAACTCAACGGGTAAAGTGGTCTTGAATTTAATACCGATTCTATTTGAACGAATAATGTAAACAGTTCTTCTAACGTTAACGATTGATTGCCAACGGTACGATACAGTAGCGACTTGACTGCCTTCACCTGAATTTCCCACACTCCGCCAAAATGTGGGCTAGCAGGAGGATTAAATTTGAATTCAATCTTCTCGATGTGGGTCGCGTTTCGCATCAAAGACGACAGCTCTCGGTGAGCACCTACGAAATTAGTACCACAATCAGAGTGGATAACTGAAACTCGACCGCGACGTCCTACGAAACGTCGGAGAGCGGCGATAAAAGCGTCGGATGTAAGATCAGTAGCCACTTCTAAATGAACTGCTTTTGTTGTGAAGCAAACGAAAAGACAGAGATAAGCTTTACTAATCCTAGCACCGCGGTGTTTACCGGATTTGATGCGGAACGGACCTGCGTAGTCGACACCTACAATACTAAAAGGCTTGACTTGATTAATGCGTGCTGAAGGCAAGTCACTCATAAACGGTTCAAGTGAAGTTGGATTTGTTTTAAAGCATTGTAAACACTTCGAAACCTGATGTCGTATGGCACGCTTAGCCGACAATATCCAAAATTGTTGACTAATTAAGTAATGTAATGTATTAATGCCAGGATGGCAATTCTCTCTATGGAAGGCATCGATTAACATGAAAGTTAACTTAGCTTGACGAGGAAGCAAAGCCGGATGTTTGTGCGCGTAGGCTAAGCCTGAACGCGTAAGCCTACCGCCCACCCTGAGAATACCTAGGGTGTCGATGAAAGGATTAAGCTTTCGCATTTGTTTGGAAAGAAGTTTACCTTCCTTCAACCTTTTGATTTCTTCGCAAAAGTGAAGAGACTGAACATGTCTTACGACTATTAACAAGGCGTTATGAAGTTCTGTACGATTTAAATGAAGATCAGAACGGCGATTATGTTTATAACGCAAATTATTAATGAAACGTAAACACAATCCTAAGATACGTTGAACTTTACGAATTGAAGAGTATTTAATCAAAAGGTCATTAATTAAATCTGAAGAATTATTGTTTGTGATAAGAACCTGTACCTTTTCTTCAGCACGACAGTCCTCACCACAAAGATCTGAACTGGTACAAGGCCAGAACTGAGAATCTTGCGTGAGCCACGGAGGCCCCGCCCACCATAGAGAATTGTTGACAAGTTCCGCTGGGGTTTGCCCACGGGAAGCTATGTCAGCTGGATTGTCAGCCGTGGGTACATGACGCCAAGTTGCACCAGGGATCGCATCCTGAATATGGCTGACACGATTGGCCACAAATGTCTTCCAACGCGAGGAAGGTGAACGAATCCAGGCGAGGGTGACAGTTGAATCTGACCACGCATATGTTGCTGAAACAGGAAGAAGAGGCTTATAAACCTCAACAACGAATTTGAGAAGATCTGCAAGTAATACTGCAGCGCAAAGTTCGAGCCGAGGAAGTGAAACAACTTTGAGAGGGGCAACTTTTGCTTTCGAAATAACGAAGAAGGTTTTGACGTTTTCCTGAATGTTTACAACACGAAGGTACACGACACAGCCATACCCACGCTGACTGCTATCGGCGAATCCATGAATTTCGCACGATTTGATTTGAGGAACTAAAAGGAAACGCGAAATTTTTAAATTTTGAATTATAGAAACTTCAGAAATATAGAGATTCCACTGACGTTGAATGTCCTCAGGAGGATTGTCATCCCACGATACTCCTAAGACCCACAGCCGTTGTACAAGATACTTGGCAAAGAATACCAAGGGCGATAAGAAACCGAGTGGGTCGTAGATGCGTGCGAGTTCGCTAAGAATGGTACGTTTACTACAGGCACGGTTCTGAGGTTTAACTTCGAACACGAAATGGTCAGACTTTGGGTCCCACTTCAAACCCAATATCTTGAGCGTGTTAGATTTCTCTACATCCATCGAAACATTGTCCGTAAGACAGTGTTCTAGTGGAAGATCAGCTAACAGCTTTGGGTTATTACTGGCCCATTTGCGTAGCTCCATTTGACCTCGACTGAGAAGTTCAATAACTTCTGCTTTTGTTTGTAAAGCCTGAGTTAAACTCGAACAACCTGTTACTACGTCGTCAATGTACACGTCATTCAATAAAGCGGATTTGCCTAACGGAAGGCCAGTGCCTTCATCTTCGGCGAGTTGCCTGACGGTGCGACAAGCTAGAAAAGGTGAAGAAGAAATGCCGTAAGTAACGGTGTTAAGTCGGTACTCTAAAATAGGTTGAGATGGATGAAATCTCCAGAAGATTCTTTGATAATCACGATGTTCTTCATGAACTTGAATCATCCTGTACATCTGACGAACGTCCGCCGAGAATACTACAGGATGAGTACGAAACCTTAACAAAATTTCAATAATGTTAGCTTGTAACTTCGGACCTACGAGTAAGGTTTCGTTTAACGAAACGCCTTTGACTGAGTCTTTATTCGACGCGTCGAAAACGACGCGCAGTTTTGTACTCGCGCTATCAGGTCGAAGAACACAATGATGTGGTATGTAGAATTTACCTTTAAGTAGATCGCCACTGGGTACAACACTCATGTGGCCACTCTGAAGATATTCAGACATAAAGTCGGAATACTGTTGCTTTAGAATCGAATCAGTGGAAAGTTTACGTTCTAAAGAATGAAAACGTCTCAATGCAGAAGCTCGTGATCCAGGAAATGATGGTTCCTTGTCTTCCTTGAACGGCAAGGCTACGCTGTAACGACCGGTAGAATCACGAGTAGTTGTTTCACTATAGATTTGCTCGCAACGTTGATCGTCCAAAGTCATCTTGTTCACGGTAGGGATAATGTCTAAATCCCAGAATTTCTTGACTTCCTGAAAGATCTGGTCGTCAGAGACGAAGAATGAATCGATGTTGTCTGTGTGCTTATCAGACACACTTCCTATGAGAAGCCATCCGAACACAGAATTCAACGCTGAAGGCTGCCTCGGTCCACCACTCACACAACCAGGTAAGATGAGTGAGGAGAAGAGCTCAGCGCCAAGAAGAACGTCGATCGGACCAGGTCTGTCACAATCTGGATCCGCCAAATTGAGACCGCGAAGATGAAGCCACGACGATTTATCAAGATGAACTTTAGGCATATCATTGCATATGTTAGGCATAGTCAATGCTTCAATATTGAAAGCCACTTGACCTTTAATACCTATCTGAAGAGTAACAGCTCCAGAGATGGAGGCTGGCGATTGACCTACACCACGAAGTTGGCGCGAAGTCACGCGTTTGTCAAGTCCTAGTCGATTTACTGCACGCTCTGAAATTAGATGGGTTTGACTACCAGTGTCGATAACAGCACGGAAAGACTGGTAGTTGCCCGTCGAATCACGAATATCAATAGCGGCAGTCGATAGAAGAACAACCGAACTATCTCCTAAATTAGTCATAACACTAACGGGTTCACTGGCTGAAGGCTTTTGTTCAGAACTATTCGAATCTATATCATGGTGAAGCAAAGTATGATGCCGTTGACGGCATCTCTGACAAGTAAAAACAGATTTACAGTCACGAATTAAATGTGAAGGTTTTAAACAGTTAAAACACCAACGATTTTGTTTTGCTAAATCACGCCTATCCTGAGGGGACTTCGCGGCAAATGATTTGCACTGCATAATTGAATGAGGTTCTGAACAACACGGACACTTAGAAGACTCGCTTCGTCCAGTGGAAACGGAGACAGACGCTTTGGTGGCTGTCTTCTCTGAATTCGCTAACAGTGACGAAGAAACCTTTTTCTTATCATTGTTAGAGAGGTTCGACTTGACACCTTTACTAGAAGAAGAAGAAGAATGTTCGCGAGAACCCACGAAGTGAGTGTCGCGCTCGAGGGCTACACATTGCGATTCAAGAAAGTCTTTAAGTGTGTTGAAACAAGGTAACTCAGGAGACGGGTGCGCCTTTTCGAACGCACAACGCGTCTTCGAATCTAATTTCGACAATAGTAGATAACAAAGGATAAAATTCCATTGGTCCGTAGGTAAATTAAGGCCTTTTAAAATAATTAAGTTTTCATTAAAAAGATCTAAAGTGCGTCTAAATTCGGTAGGTGGACTAAGTTTCAAATTAATGTTTATCATTTCTCGCCAACAAGTAAAAGCGAGTTCACGATTATCGCGGTAACGATTCACTAATGTTTGATAGGCTTGAGAATAATACTCGCCTTCCACAGGAAAAGTACGAATGAGTCCTAATGCGTCCCCGAATAAACTCGACCGCAAATACTGCATACGATCAGAGTCCGAAAGTGACTTATTTAAATGAATAAGATTATTGAACGCATCATAGAACATTGAAAATTCTTTAATGTTACCTCCGAATTTAGGCAGTTCTAACTTTGGTAAACGTACAGCTGACGAGGGCTGCGGCTGACTGATAGACGGTGAATTAACAACTGACTGGACAGACGGAAAGAGTAAACTATAAATCGCGACAATTTTATAATAAATATTGTCGAATTCAGAACGAATGACATCCTCACGCTCAGCATGTTCATCATCAATCACGCTTAAAATATCTAAATGAGCTTCTTCAAAACTTTTAGAATGCTTTGCAATGGTAGAATAATAAGCGAGAAACTCATCCGAACGAGAAGAATCTGATTGAGCCAGTTCAGCCACTTCCAACGTCCTTTTTAATCGATTTAGGGCCAAAGTACGCTTTCTACGTAGTACCGGTAGGTCGTCATACGACAGACCACCTCCATCTATAGATTTAGATTTCTTTGAAACACTACAACGTTTTTTAGTAAGATAAGACATGATGAATCACTATCTGAAATTGATTTAAAATATTTAAAACACGAAACGGAAAATATATAGTGAAACACTGAACTAATTCACCCACGGAACCACACGGATACGCTTACGGAACCCTACAGTTCGCGTCAACACAATAAAACTTTCACTTGTCAATGATAAATGCATGCAAACTTCAATGTTATAATATTACGATACTATAACAAAGAACCGAAACGATTGATCTGTACCTACACGTATACTAAGTTAGGAAACACGTTGTTTACCTGCTATTAATTGTTGCGACGATAAGTTGTACGCACAAATTTCTATGCACTGAAATAACACGATAATTTGCATAAAATTTATTACGTACGAAGCAACAATTCTGAACATTGATTAGGTACAAATCACTGGTCTATATCCGTGATAAACACTACGAATTAATTGCGAGCCGTCCAAATTGAAGAAATACACATCCATTCCAAACTAACTTTTGAAATTAGAATTACGTATTAATTAGGTCACTCACGATGACTGGGCAGCCATTACTGCCTTGTTAACTACGAATTCAAATAATCGAATGAATGAATGTTTGTTAATTTCTTCACTAATTCACGATTTGGCATTAAAATATACCCTGCAATAATTAAATAATATTGAATAAAGACGAATTGTTCATATACTAAGGAGAAATATTCAATACTATTCGAGATTTAAATAGATAATTTTCGCCGGCCGGCAATACGCCGCGGTCACTTAACAATGATGGCGGACGAGACGTAAAATTGAATTGGGAATTTTAAATTTACTATTTTCTATGGGATATCTTATCTGAAGATTCCCGGGTTTCGGCACCAAAAATTATGTCGCGTTATGGAATAGGATTAACACAACATAAGGGGGGAAAATCTAGTGATAGACTTTCAACGATATGAAGGCTTAGTTAAAACGATTAGCAATATATGAAACGACTCACCAAAATTCGATGTTCCCCGGTCTGGAGGCTGTCTTCACTCGTCCGCTAGGTACTTTATGATTGCAGGGTTATATGATTTTGAAGGGTTTTTGGGCGGCCGCCCGAATTATTATCACTTAAAGAATTGATTAACGTGGAGTTCGTGGAGCGCGCACTTCCATGTTTTTCAGCGAACTGTCGACTCAATAGTGATGTGTGGAATCACTAACTACTTTAGTGATGTGCAGCAATGCACGCTGTAGGTTGTTAGTCGATTTCCACTGGGCAAATCGTTTTGCGCTTTTCATTACGCTTGCTACCGTTTCATACTAAGAAGCACATATCGTTGAGAAAAGGTAGGGAATTAGCTACTGGTATAGAAATCGACTGCGATTACGATACACTGTATTTTAGTTCAGTAATCTATATATAAAAGAAAGTCGTGTTAGTTACACTGTGACTAACACGACTTTCTTTGGGTGTGTATTGTAATATTCAAGAGCGGCAGAACCGATTTGGCTGAAAATTGGTGGCGAGGTAGCTTAGGACCAGGAGACGATTATAGAATACTTGTTATCTTCTTTTTTTGTATTTATCCTGTTTCCGTGGGACGTGACATAAAACTTGGTTTCGAGTAAAATTCGAGCGGAGTAGTGACCAAATATCTGAAATAACGCGGGAAAAACCGCGGGGAACAGCTAGTTTTATATAATTTATTTAAAAACCTAGGTTTGATTCTCTCGAATAGCAATATAATGTTATTATTGACAATTAGTAAAAACACGTCTAGACAAGTTACAAATATTCTTTGACTATGTTAAAGCAATATAATAAAATAATTTATTAACCGCAGAAAAATTGCGTTTGAGAACCTAGCATCTACAAAGTTTAAGGTACAAAATTAATTCGAAGAATGCGAATGTCCACAAAGTACGTTTCAGTCTGATTATGTTAATTGTGACTTTCAAAGAACAGAATAACCCCTTTGAAGTGTACACAATTCACAGTAAAACACTTTGAACGAAAATTTTGGGAGTTAAAAGTGGATCGCAAAGAGTAACCGGTTTTTCATTGAATTTTACAATATTCACAAAGAATGGATTGATGTACGAGTATATTGTAGAGATTATTAATGTGCAAAAATCAGATGTTATGGAGAAACTTAAAACATACATAAGTAGTTAATAATATGTAAAACAAAAAAGCAATAATTGAACTTATTTAACTTTGTGTAAGTTAAATTGAGTTTCTCAATAATGTCACAAATAAACTGGTTTCATTTGATTGAATCTAAATATTAACAAAATTTTAAATAAATAGGATTATGTGTTGAAATAATTTATTTATTTAATGTCGTGACTCCGGTTTTCACAATATTTAATTGATGATTAATTTTATGTTGAATTTTCCGAAATCGGAATTAGGTATGTTGATTGCAATGAAATTATAGATATTCACAGCATTTTGTTTAGTGAAAACAAAACATAGTAAAAGCAAATAATTCTTTAAGCTAGCTTCATTAGGGCTCTTTCAATTTATGTGTTTCGTGACTTATGGCAAACGTACGGCTACGGCGCTGCAGCGGTACGACACGATACGCATAAATTAAAAGAGCCCTTAGTGTCAAATAAATATACTAGTAGCACTTACTGTTCTAGGTTGATAATTCGATTCAATACCAAAAATGTCAACATTTAACATCAGCATTTCGTTGCAATTACACAAACCATTGATATTACCAGTAATTATATTTTTTTTCTTTTAGTAACGGTGTCGCTGAACATAACACTGCTGGCATGCAGTACTATCGGGCTTGTGGCTTGCGTTCTTCTGATCTTCGGCGTGTATAAGGTTAGTACTTCCTCTTTAATAAAAATATTCACTGCTATAATAGCATAGAGCGCTCTTTAACATTTCGACGGCCAAGCGACAGTTGGCTATCGACGACCAAGCGACAGCCGGCTGTCGGGCGGCTATTGTCTTTCTATTGTGTCTCGAATCACGTGTGTTCGAGGGATATTGTAAAATAACACAACTTAAAACTTTGGTAATAAGAATGGAGGTTACAGACCCGCTCCAGGTCAGATTAGATCAATTAATTACGAATTGTAATACCTCAAATTTATAAAATACTGTTTTTGAAACACCCAATGATTGATTTCTAGCTTATAAAGGCTAAGCTTCAAATATTATGAAAACGTAATTATAGTAATATAGTTTCGAAACCAGGGAACTCTCGAAAGGTGCTGTGTTTCACCTATTTTTAAAGTTGGACAACTGCCTCTAGTAAGTACCAAAGATCCAACTAGTTGTACAGTGCAGTTGGACTACCGCCCCGGACTGGAATGTGGATAGTTACCGATATGGGTAAACCAGAAAGTCTAACCAGTCTAACCAAGAGGTATCGGGTCACCCAGTTACTTGGTTATGGGGGTCTGATAGGCATTCACTCCACGTAAAACACTGATATCCAGCTGAATCCAGTTAGGCTGGAAGCCCACCCCAACGTAGTTGGGAAAAAGGCTAGGGAAATGATGATGGTGTATATTGGGGAAACATAGCTTGCATATTTACAAAAACAACATGACAGGTTGAACTAGGGACAAGTTTAAGGAAGCGGTAGTATATGCTCGTATATGTAAAAAATTAAAACATATATAAATAGTAAAATAACTAGGGTGCGCGGGGCGAATCACACGGTGGCTGTTTCTGCTTCAGCCACCGTGCGATTGCGTTGAGCAGGAGTAAGTCGCATCGCAATCGCACGAGCGTGCTTTGCCACGAGATCGTCTTGCAATGAAAGTCGATAAGTGCCCAGACAATTGGCCAAAAATTAAGGAATAATTTTTACGTAAAATTCTGAGACGGAGTCTTGTAAAATAACGTAACAAACTTGGAGCGCCGAACTGGCGGAATTTCGCTTCGCTTTCTCATTTCTAAATTCTACGTGAGTAGACTCGTGGTGCACGGCTATGTTGATGAACATAAAAGTCAAGTTGAATGTTGCCAACTAGCTTCCCTATTCAACCAATTTTTGTCGACAAGGGCACAAATTAAATTTAGATTTAGAATTTCTCTTAGATTCCTTAGGATATTTTACTTCGTTTATATAGAGTAAATTTTTAATTAACGGTCTTAGAACACAAATTAGGTTCAAGTTATACTGAAACGTGATTTCCTCACACAATTTTTACGTGTTCATAGTCTTCTTTGTTTTTATATTAGAACACTCAGTGGTACGAGATCTATTGAAAAAAAAAAGCAATTATTACGACGTTATTGGTGATATTTTGCCACTAAGGCTAAAGCGCAGATTTGTAGTAATAAATAAAGTAAATAAATACCTTGTTTACATGAGATTGCTGTTACTGAGGGGGGTAACCATTTTTTGAGTAGGTGTCAGATATGAGTGTGACTTGAATATCACCGTAGCCTGTCAAAGTGTCCATCCAAGCTGACATTGCGATTATATATCTAATTCCAAAAGATTTGTCAGTTTTGTTCAACATATTCCTCTCAATCAATCTCAAAGCAATATCTTCCTAAAGTTTTATGAAACTATCTCTGAAGTCACTTTTCATTTTCTTAATCGTGTTTTATCTCCTGTGCTTGAGGTTGAATGGTTACCGATATAATCTTGGTCGATGCTTAGCCGCCTCTACAGAACGGCAAAACAAATACCAAATCAATATAAAATATTATAATCATTACACCTATTTAATTAAATAACATGGATTTGTGTTTATTCTTTATTTGTTTCTACGTAGGTAAATAATATTTCGACAGTCGAAAGAATTTCACCTGCCTATTTAGGCCTCTAAAAACAATATATCTAGTGACATACGTAAAAATACAAATCTCTTCGTATTTTAATAAACTTTTAGAAATGATCTCGGAAGGCGCCTAATTATTCTTCGGTCACGTCGGTATTTCGTTCCATCATACATTTTATGAGAGAAGAGGAATAATGAATACACCAGCGATAGAGCATTCATAAGCACTGCATTGCATTGCATAGGCAATTAAAACAAATACTATCGTAAACTGCTCGAGGAAAAAATTGACGGAAAAATAGTAAGGCCCTCTCACATAGTCTTGATGGCGGACGCGGTCTAGTACTACAGCCACTCGCTTTGGCCTGGACCCAATACAGGATAAGGCTACGCTATACAGCACCGTTAACCGTGGCGTGGTATATATAGGTTTAACACGTTCGAGGACGCTACCACTTGAGACTGTGTACCAAAATGACACAGTAAATGTCCATACAAATTATACGACGTATGAGTACGTAGCCTCCCATAAAAATATATTGTTTTGAAGACATCATGACACAACCGTTATATCACGTTATCGTATAAATACGTTATGTCATTAAAAGTAAGTTAACTATAGACGTGAACGGACACAACGTGTAATAACGTCTATAAGTATTATAGAAAAAGAACTTTCACTATCTGATGTATTGCCTTGTCGGTCAAAATCTTTATCCGAACCATATTCTCCATCATCGTCTTGGTAAGGATCCGCCTCGGTAGAGTTGTCAGAATCATCGAAAATGCTCATCAGTCTTGTTTTGCGCTTATCCATCTAATCACATAAAATAACCCATTAAACATCAATTTCACAGAGTAAAATTATTAATTCATAGTAAAATAGTATACTGTCTGGCTAAGGAATAATACATAAATCAAATAAACTAAATAGTTGCGATGTTTTGTCACAGCAAATATAACGATACGCCACGAAATGCTTAGCAAACGCGAGCGCACCCCGCAGTGACGCAGCCGCACTGAATGTAGGAGCGCGGTAGGCGCGCGCGACGTATTTACACGTTGTGCGTATGTGAGTACCGTTCCCGCCCACTGTCAACGGCACTTATTTGAAATAGTTTAAAACTTACTCTACGTGACAGTAAAGCTTCGGGTATTTTAAATGTTGTGACACAAGATACATTCAATAGGATTTTAACTTGAACGTTAATCGGAAATGTACGTTCTGTCGTAAAGTAAAAAAAATATTTGGACGTCATTGTACGTTGTGCCATATCAAAATTTCGAACGATGACGTATAATCTCGTTCTGTCCTCGAACGTGTTAAAGACCATTTAGATAATAACGCCTTGGTTAAGCTCCTGTGACGACTGGAAATCATGTTGTTTCTTACTCCTTCGCTGTTCTTTTCTGATTCAGTTCTTCGCGAGATCCAGTCAAATCCTGTCCTTATTACTTATCGGAGTCCATTGCTAAGAGCTTTTCTGGTGATCACCACTGTTAATTTAGTCAATTAGTGCCCGATTGTTATAAAAAAAATTTGTGTGACGCAGCTTTAAATATACTGAAGCATCAGACCGACCCCGCTCTTCGGTGTGACCTGGCTCTGATCCCGCTGCAAAATTAATTAACGTACAGAAAGCCAACTTGTCGAAAACAAGACTTCAAACTGAACCTAACTGGTTCTTAATTTGTTGTTGAATTAATGCCGATGAATAAATACCTAAACCTAAGCCAAGTTTTAAACAATGAGATACACGGATATTGGTTGCACGTTATAAACGTTATAATAAATTATAAAAAACAAAAACCTATCAAAATATTTTTTGAAATGGAAAACTTGACTGTTTGACTGACTGACTGATTGTTGATATAACAAAGCACAGCTCAAACTGCTGGTCCTAGAGACATGAAACTTGGAGGGTACCTATGTTGTGTTTTTTAGAGTAAATATCCACTAAGTAAGGATTTTTGTAAATTCAACACTAAAGGGGCAAGATAAGAGCAGGCGAAGCGACGGGCGAAAGCTTGTTTTATGTATTTTTGGCACATAAGATGGAAATGTATCCTTATGTTGATGTAAAACCAAAATAGAGACCTTATTTTCATTTCACCTTTTACCTGGTGTAACTCGACTGTATAGCGACGCAGGGTTAGTATGAATAAAATAGGATGAAACTATACGAATTTTTAGGTCGCCTCGATTCTCGGGGAAAATTGGAGCTTATACCTATACTATACGTTTTTCATGACTTTGGTTTTTTTATGTCAAACCGAACCGGCACGAAATAAATATGATCGGAGAATTGAATTTTTGAGTACTTATAGGGTCTAATTTATTATTTTATTAGGTACTATCGTGAAGCGATTTATTACGTGGTAAGTTTGATTGAACTTTCTTAACTACAACGCCCTTTTTCTTAAGGGTTTTTATTTGAGGTATTTAGTTGTGATTTTTTTATATTAAGAATCTGGAATGAATTTTCTGAAAAAGAAATAGGTACCTACTGTAAACTAAGAAAAGAAAAAAAAAACAGGTTATGAGAAACACTGCCAGTGTTTCTGTGTGTTCAAAGTTCCAAGTGACGTTTAAGCAAAGGAACGGCCTGTTTCAATCAACGAAACTGATTTGTGAAAATAGAATTTTTCGAGTATAAATTAGTTTTTTTGTGTGTGAAGCTTCGCTGGAAATGTTAAAAAAACTTCCATAGAAGTGCGCTATTTCCCTCTCGTCGTTATTCTCTCTTTTTTTAGGACTGAATCTACAGGTAATGCCTGCTTTCCCTCGAATGATTTTTCGCGTCGGTAGCTCTAAATTTCCTACAGTTGGTATGATGTAATAAAATCTATTTATTTTTATTTTTAAGTTATTAGATGTTTGTATTTGCACTGACCTGACTACTGACTAGTTAGAGACTGTAGAACTTAGTTAATAGTATTATGATGGGTACTCAATAGATTTTCATAAAAAAAACATTTTGAAAGTAATAAATAGTAGTTTGTTTAGGAGCGAAGGGTTTTATAGCTGAGGCATTTTCTCTGCAGCAAAATAAAAATAGGTATTGTTATAGACTCTCTAAAGTTAGTTTTTTCACCTGTCGAAGTATCTATTTCCGTCTGTCCTTTTTCTGTTTTCTGTAGCATTAGGTAGGGAAAATCTGTCTTCTAATATGCGTGTATTTAGACACCCAGATTTATCTTTTACCAAAATTATAATATTACCTAAAAGTACATATACGTCTTCGCGTAAACAAATTTTATGTTCAAAGTTTGGTTAGTATAAAATTGATGTTTTATTCATCGCGAAAAGTTAATTATAAAGACTTTCTTGATTGCAAGTCATCCTAACACTGTTAAGTACAAAGAATAGAAATATATTTAAAATCTGTACGTTTGAATGTAAAACAGAACTTTATGTGTCTAGAATTTATAAAATAAAATACCGTAAATCATTCTAGACTTATAAGAAGTCGTAAATGGATGAAAGCTTTTATCTAATTTATCACTGGTTTATCACCTAGCACATAACTTCATTATTTTTGTAACTTTGTGTTATGCAAATAAAACGTTATTATTATCTACGAAACCGCATCGCACTTGACTGTTTTCTATTTAATAGTCTTAACTTAAGTAGAGACAAGTATTAATTGATAATATTAAATCTTAAAAACATTTAAGTATTAATTACTCATATTATCCTAAGATTTGCAGTTCAATGGTTACGCTTAATATATTAACGTAGTCTAATAAATATAACGATCAAAAGTAATTATGCTTCATTAAATTGCTTATTTATTGTCTCTGCTTGAATAATCTATATATATAAAACAAAGTCGGGTTTGTTACAACACTTATAACTCGAAATCGGCTAGACCAATTTTCATGGTTTTTAGTTCGTTGGATTTGTCCCCGCCCCGAATAGCAGAATACATCTTAAAAATAATGAGAAATCGACGAAAACATAATTATAAAAGATGAATCATTTTCCCCTATAGTTAATTCTAAATTCAATTAAAGATTGAAAACTTAATGGAACAATAGTACTAGGAGCGCAGTAATGTGAAGTGATAATGTTAGAAAATTTAAAATACTGAGATACTTAGTACTTAAATCAATCAAAAGTACTAGGCGCGCAGTTGTGTGAAGTGGTTAATAGAAAATGTGAGCACAATTTTAAGAAAATATATGTTTATGAACTTAAACTATATCCATCCATACTAATATTATAAATGGGAAAGTGTGTCTGTCTGTTTGTCTTTCTTTCACGGCAAAACGGAGCGACGAATTGACGTGATTTTTTAAGTGGTGATAGTTGAAGGGATGGAAAGTAACATAGGCTACTTTTTGTCTCTTTTTAACGCGAGCGAAGCCGCGGGCAAAAGCTAGTTTTGAATAAAGTTTATCGGTATACGACAATAAGGCATTCGCAAATTAAACAAATTCCACCAGTAGTTCTTAATTTATGTTCTAACAATAGAAACAGTCCAATTTGTTAACTTCTAGCGTCATAGTTAGTGGTAAACCATTTGCCAATAGTTTCATTTTACCTTCAAAGTTATTGCTATCATTAATTAGCCAAGTAATTAACAAACGTATCAGTTGTCGGGTGCCAAAATTGTGAACACCGTGTTCAATTTGTATAAAGTTCCAAATGCTAATTAGCGTAATGTATGCTTCAGATGCCTGTAATTACAAACAAGTTATCCAAAATCTGTAACGAGAAATGTTTATGTTCATTGTTGGTATGTTGTTTGAACTGACGTAAATACACAATGTTTGTGAATAGGTACTAGTGTTGTAATAATCTCGAGTCCTTATAGTTATTATTGAAGACTCGAATTCTAAAATTTTTCAAAAGACCTCAATTCTTTCAGAATTTGGAGTCTTTAAAAAAAAGGCTAGAGTTTTGCCAAAATAAACTTATGAGCCATTTTAAAAGAACTCAACTAAGTAGTTTATTTTAAGTATTTAATTGTAGTATAGTATTTATTTTATTTATTTATTATAAATAGACGGTATTCTATGTGTTTATTTTTTATTTAGTCGTTTTAACTGGTGTTAAAATGTGGACACGGTAGATTAGGTTATTTATATGCGATTTATTTTCAATCAGTAAATACATAATTATGGATGATGCTATAAAATCACCCAGTATTATACCTATTATAATTAATCAACTCAACTTCATGACACTCTAGCCTAAAGAACTTAAAAGACTTGAATGAACCTTAAAGAGCTCAAGAGACTCAAAGGTCTCGGGTCTCATGTGACAAACGTGCCCTTAGTCTTGAAAATCTGCTCAAGTCTCGAAACGAAGACCAAAAGACTCGAACCCCTTACAACACTAGTGAATACTCGTCCCTTTCGACCGTGTACTTTCCAGGGTCGTTAATAAATGTTTGAATTTTCTTTTTAATATTCCTTGTCTATTTTCAGAAGATTCGGAAGTAATAAATATGCTTGTTGAAAAGTATTCCCGTCTTTTTATGTACCTATATTTTTTTATTTCTTCTGTCAATGACATGTAGATATATTTAGGAACTCCTTATGTTACTTAGCTATTTGTAAAATTTAATACTTGTATTATTGTGTTCCATTATGATATAATCATATATATCGTTACAAATATAGCAACAGGGTATAATTTGAACGAGTGTGACTAACAAAGTTACCAACTTTTTGAGTTTGGGGATTCTTATTTTCTAAGAATGGTAATTAGAACTACGCAGAAACCGTATTATTAGAGCACGTTTAAAAAGTTTCTCGCCGTTAACCGTTTCGATTCGTAAACCACACAGGAAATAGATTTGCTAGTTATATCGTAGCTGTGAAAGGAATTCTACGTCTTTTTCCTTAAACTGCCTTGCCCTACTTGTAGTTTTAGTGAGTTTTTATATGCCCCGAGCGTTCGTAAAGGTCGACAAAAGCTATACAAGTATATTATATAGAAGCTGGTCAGTACATTCGTACAAACGACTATAAAAATAATGTAGTCACAGTAATTGAATTACCGATGGTAATCAATAAGTAAATACAGTCGTATCAAGGCCAAAAATAAAGCACTTTTTGTACAAACAGTATTGTTACATGCTTATTTTCTTCATTTCTACTAATACAATGCTCTTTTAGGACCAATTCTCGTTTGAAATCAAGATAATTGTCTTTATATATTTTGAAGTATTATAACAGAAAATAATACAAAATCATTAAACATAAAATAGATAGTCCTAGCTTGCTCGCGGTTTTCTCCTTTTGCTCCTGCTTGAATCCTGCGTAGTAACATCGCCACTTCATCCGCCCCTTGGAAGAACTGTTTTGGAAGTCAATTCACCTACTACGAGAATGTTTAAGATGGTAAATGGAACGAAAGTAATGCTGGCTGATCTTCACAGTTTACACATAACAGCTATTAATACCAATTGTACCACGTTTAACTGAAAAAGATTTTACAACTATTTATTTTATATGCAGCACGTACATAATAGTTTCTTTTTAATATAGTTTTATTGTATGGTCATAAATTACATAGTTTCAAATCTAAACTATAATTAGAAGTAGTTTAACTTCTACTTGCAAGATTTCTTTCATAGTTCGTTACTTACAGGTGTTAGAAATAAAAGATTTATGAGTTTTAAGTGAGAGCATGGTTTACAGGATCGTGTAGTGTTCTGGGAAATTATAAATGTGTGTGTGGTCTAGAAGATGTCAGTAGGTGTGTGAGTGAAGATGTTGAGAGTGTGAGTGAAGACGATAGTGAGATATTGGTGTCGATTCTCTTGTTCACAAACTAACGTAAATTTAAGTTAAGTGCATATTTCTATTTCCATTTAATTAAGAAAAGGACAGAAGATAAAATATTAGCGAACATGGCGTCTAAATATACGTCAATTTTCTTCCGGCGCTGTTTAATTTGACAGGATTAAACTAAATTGTATCTCCTGTCCTTTTCTTTAATAAATGGAAAGAAAAAGATGCATTTAAATTAAAATTAGTCTAGTTTGTGACCAAGGGAATCGGCACCTATATCTGTTTTATGAACGTATCGCTTTTTAGTGCCGATGACAGTAGAAAAATACTGCTAAACACTGTCCTACACTGGTATTGTACTCGGTACTAATCAAGTTCTGAAGGGAAAGAATCAAGCTATTTTCGAAGTATTTGTAAGTTCGAGTTCCTTTTGTTTTAAGATAAAAAAGAAAATTTTAAGATGAAAACATCGATGATATTGTGGTCAAATGTTAAGGCAAATATATATGATTTGCACTTATGGCATTCGAAAAAGTTACCGCCCTGACATATTTTATTTTTGTGTAGTATAATAGCTGTATTTCTTTACACATTTGAATTTTATTTGTGCTACTGTAAGCGGTTGTAAAACTAAATATTTTTAAATAAATAAATGTTTACGTTACTACTGAAAAACACACCGAGACATGAAAGTAATCAATTTTAATCACGGATAATGAAGTATAGTAGCCACGCAGTCTTCATTAGTCACATACTGCTACAAAAAAAAAAAAAGAAAAACCTGTGATTACGGCGACTCAAAGATTAATAGTCAACGTCAGAACTCAGGTACCTACTGGCCCTTTACTATGAACACCGGAAAATAACATAAACAGCATTACTAGCCACCCCTTATTCCTATTGAACTAAGTGACTTGCCTACTCATACAAAACACTGGCTTGAAAAAATTGAGCATGAATTGGACGTCTCAACAATTCATGAGGAAAGCTCACAGTCGTAGCCTACATTCCTTCTTAATCAATGCAATTTGTTGAATAATTTTGGGAAAGTGACGTATACGTACGGCCGCCCCTTCTTAATTGTGAGCACGCTTTGGGCGCGCCGAGCGTTACGGGGTATGGTTGGGGAGGGGGAGGGGGAATTTTACGAGGGTGGCATACCTTCCCTCGTGTACCCTTCTGCTCGTCACCGCAGCCAGAGTATTCTTTCGAGACAGGAGCTAGTGTTAAAGGATGTTTGTGGCCGTCACTTTAGTACTACCTTTAGAGGGTAACATGAATAAAATATACGTCGGCTCAGCCTTTGGTTAGCAAATAGCTGTTGTATGTACAACTTATGTTGTACTTAAGATGTAATGAACTTGGAAATCGCGATTTGTTGCTAGACGCCTTTCTTATGGTGCGAAACACTCCCGGTTCTTAGATTTTGCACTCGTTCTAAAGTGAACTGACATTCTTTTTAGATCGTAAGTCTATGTCATGTTATATCTCCATGGTTATTCAATCGGAATCTCATTACATCAAAAACAATCTCGAATTAGGGGTCAGATCTACCAAAGCTTTTCTTTTTTTATCACATTATCATTATCATTGCAAACATCTTCAATTAGCGGTCAGAACCACGGCAACTTTTCTTTTAAAAATGTTTTTTTTATAATGTTGAACCCACAACTCTTCCAAGTATAAAGTTTTGGCTATAAAAAAATGTTAGCTTTAACCACAACTCGGACACTTGGTTGGTCACAGCAATCCCAATAATAATAGAAGTCAGCAGGAACAGTGTTTATGAGTAAATTACTTAGCTAAAGTCATTTTAGCCCTAATAATTTCAACCCTACCTGACGCGGTGTTGACATGACCGTGATAATTACATGTTACGGACAGTGAACCGCATAAGTATGACAATGCCCTTTGCTTTGCAGTTTTAGTATTTCAAATATTATCACTGAGCAATAATGAATAAATAACATCTTGGTGCAACTCACACATGGCCATCTGATCCTTAACTAACAGAGCCTTTATTAGGGTTACTAGATAATTGACTGAAAAGACATAATGATACATACATATTCCGTAATCACGCTCATCACACAAAGATATGACCTAATCGTTCCCTCGAGCTCGTTCGTAGCAGTCAAGGTAACTACTAGGCCAGCCAAAATACAAGATCTTGTTCATGAAATTGAGTTTATCTCATAAAATATTACGTAGATCGAAATTTATTGCCTATCGCTCCACAACCAGCAGCTTTACATAATTTTGGGAGAATTTGTGTCGAATCAGATTTAACTTAAACGGTACGATTTGTGGGCGAAAAATGATCCCGAGATACAACCAGCACGTTTTGAGCTCAAAACTCGAGTAAGGTTCAGCATTGCATTGTATTTAGGGTGATTTATGAGCAGCTTTTGTAGCGTTACTTAGTTGACATAGCCAGCCGAAGCCAACTCTAACGTTAGGTAGCAAATACTACAATTGTAGCACACAATTGCTAATATTTGTACAGCAATAGTACAAATGTTTTTCTACAAGTGTTTTCTTTCTGACTGATGTATAATATGGATACGAAATCGGTCGCGTACTTACACAGTTTTAAAATTAATGAGGTTTTGAACTCGGGTTCTGAAATGCAGCAAAAGTTCTAATTGTTTAAATAAGAACTTCACATAATAACAATTCGGTTCCAGCTGAAGTATAAGTGTTATATGTATATGGATCGATTACTTATCAGACCTTCACAATCCCGTCAAATGTGTAATACGTTAGTGTTACAATTATCAGACTTTCTGGCTTCTAACTACCCGTACGACTGTCGATGATCTACGACAGGGCTGTCCAAACAAAGGCCCGCGGGCCGCGTGCGGCCCGCGGCTTGTTTTCATGCGGCCCGCTGACACACATTTTAATCTCAAAATAGTTTTGGACTGTAAAACATGTACTTACTCCATACTTGGTCTTATTTATTTATCTTTAGTCTTGCAACATTCCATTCGCATGATTACTTAAAAGTGAAGCTAATTTTACTATTAAAATATATGAGAAATTAAAATTAAAATTTCGGCTTGAAAATGGGATCGATGATGGGCAGCGCTTATTTATGTGAAAGTGCATTCAACAATGAATTTTTTTAAATCCAAGTATAGATCTTCACTGTCAGATAAATCACTTCTTCATGTAATGCGCCTGGCAACAACGAATGTTGACGTGGATATCGATACTATTGTACGCCATCGGAATTAAACCTTCGAACACGCGTGATTTGAGACACAATAGAAAGACAACAGCAGCGCGACCGCCGGCTGTCACTTGGTCGTTGATAGGTTAAAACTCGAACTCCAAATGACAACATAAAGTTTATGCCCTTGCGAATAACTACCTATTTCAGACATACTGTCTGCTTTCCTCGAGCTAAGGAACTGCAGTCGTGAACGATAGTTTTCAGTAGCTAGCTAACCTAAATCTGCTTTTACGATTTTCGGGTCCACCTTAAAGTCAAGCTCCATTGTTGTTTTTAATAATCACGCTATCTTTAAAAATTGTATTACGTACAAGGTTGCAAATTTTCTATAGAAATTTGTTTATAACGTTTGCAACTCAGTATTCTTAATAGCTGCATTAAACAGAAATAAACATGACAAAAGGACATCGTTAGTAAAATGTAGCTTTACAATTTTCATCCTAGACTTCATTACTCTCAATCCGAGCATTAAGAGTATTTTCCACGGTTTGCTTCGGTTTAAGAAGCTCGGGGCTCACTAAAATACAAAAATATTAAGAGCCGCTTAAATCGGCGTGATGTTCTCCTCAACGCAAACATTTGCGATAACCTAAAGCACAATGAAATAACGCCGTCCGCAGCGGCGGCACTCTGTGACGCATTGCAGAACGCCTATTGGCATGTTGCTCAGCGCTTATCAGTGCGTTGCATATTGTAAGGCTTAATTGAGATCGAAACACGAACATAAGGAATATTGAATATTTTATTTTATAGAATTAATTATTTTTTACATGACATTCACAAACAAAAGTATTACCATGACAACGACTTTGCCATGAACAAGATTTCTTCTGCATGAAGACTCTAACAAATCTCCTCCTCATCAGAAGAAATTCTTCAAAGTAATCCCAACGAAGATCTGAGTTTACTAAGCTTAGGTCCAGCTAATGCTTTGGTCAGCAGGTCAGCTTCCATGTAGGCACTCTCCAAATATTCAACCTCTATATCTTTTAATTGTCTGATGAAGTGTAACTTCGTGTCAATGTGCTTTGTCTTCGAACTGACCACTGCATTCTTTGTCAAATGTATAGCAGCTTGGTTATCATTATATATTGTTATGATTTCCTGGCGCGTGTCCGAAATGCCATTTAGTAAACGTTTCAAGTGTATAGCTTCTTTAGCAGACTCTGCAACACATGTATACTCAGCTTCAGCTGTTGACAAAGCTACGGATTTCTGCTTTTTACTCTCCCAACTTATAGGTGCACCGGCAAGCTTAAAACAATATCCACTGTAGGACTTTCTGTCTAAAGTACAAGATGCAAAATCTGCATCAGCTTGTCCGTATAATTCCAAATCAGTTTTCTTATACAAAGGCCCCATACTCTTGGTACCTTTTAAATATCTGAGTATTCTTTTCGCACACTTGAAGTGTTCCTCATCATAACATGAGTTAAATTGTGACAAGTAGCTGACACTAAACATAATGTCTGGTCTTGTGGCTACTGCCAAATACATCAACGAGCCAATTAGTTGCCGATAGGGCAAATTTTCATTACAAGCTTGAGCTTTCTGGAGCTTTAAGTTTTGCTCCATCGGAGTCACACTGGACTTGCAATTCTCCATATTAAACTTGCTTAAAATCTTTTGTATATACTTTTCTTGATGTAATTTTATAGTGTCTCCTTTTCTTTCTATTTGAATACCAAGTAATAATTCTGGACTTCCGAGATCTTTCATTTCGAACCTTTCATTTAGCATCCTTTTTATTTCTTTTAGTTGTGTCTCGCTGGAATAAGCAATCAGCAGATCATCTACATATATAGCTATGATCATCTTAGCTCCTCCTTTCCTTAAGACATATATACAAGGGTCTGCTTCAGTTGGAATGAAACCTATTTTCTCTAGTTCACTGCTTAGTTTGAGGTACCACTGTCTACCCGACTGTTTCAGTCCATACAGCGCTCTTTCAAGAAGACATACTTTTTCTCCTTTAATATATTTTAAATCTTGCAACATTTTCTTTGCTTTATTAAATACTGTTAAGTCTTCTTTATTACTTTCTTCCACCATTATTTCTGTAACATATTCTTCTAAATAATTTGGCATTTTCATAATTATTTCCTTATCCAAATCTCCATTCAAGTAGGCTGTTGTTACATCCATTTGATTCAGTTTCAAGTTCTCTTCCACAGACAAAGCGATGACGCTTCTCACTGAACTTAATTTTGCTACAGGAGAATAAGTTTCGTCATAGTCAATTCCATATCTTTGGTTAAATCCTTTAGCTACTAATCTCGCTTTTCTTATCTCTGTGTTTTTCGGACCTACTTTATTCTTCAATATCATTTTAAAATCTATAATTTTCATATTATTCTCTCTTTTGACAATCTTCCAAGTGCCGTTTTTAACGTGCGCTCTAATTTCTGCTTTTATAGCATCATGCCAGTACCCATCTTCTTCTCCTCCTTCTTCATCACAGAAATTGATCATTTCACATACTGACGTTTCAACTTCATCTCTACCTTCGAATTCATAGTCTTTCGCCCATACTGGTAATCTCTTCCTTCTATGGGGACGCCCACTATCTTCGGTATTATCATGAATATTTTCTACTTGATTTTGTATCTCTTCATGACTTTCAAAAACTATGTCATCATCATCATTTGCATCGAAGTAGTTGTCATCCTGTGTGTCTGTTGATTGAGTGACGTCATTTTCTGTAGGAGTTTTAGGTACTGTTATTTCTATTAATTTGTACTCATTGTCTTCTTTCTTTTTATTCTCGGAACTGGGGTGCATTTCTTCCTTATCATAAAACATTTTTCCAATGATTTTCACGTCTCTGCTAATTATAACTTCTTTCTTAGTTGGAATAAATATTCTGTACCCTCTAGTACATTTTGCATATCCTACAAATACACCTTCGGCTGCACGTGGAGCAAATTTTCCACCTCGTTTAGGCCCTTTATTTAAAACAAAAGCTTTGGAACCAAAAATATGCAAATGTCTTACAGATGGTTCACGACCAATCCATTTTTGAAAAGGTGTACATCCATTCAAGACCTTAGTTGGACATCTGTTAATCAAATAGTTGGCCGTACTAACTGCCTCCGCCCACAACTCTTCTGGGACACCTGATTCTATCATGAGACATCTGGCCTTTTCAACTAATGTTCTGTTTTTGCGTTCAGCTAGTCCATTGCTTTGAGGTGTATAAGGCGCCGTGAGTCTGCGCTGTATTCCGTGTTCTTTTAAATAATCATTGAATTGTTTATTAAGATATTCTGTTCCATTATCTGACTTTAAGAATTTAATTCGTTTCTTCAAAAAAAATTTCCATAGTGTTTTTATATTCCTGGAACATTTGAAATACGTCGCTTTTATTTTTAATAAAATATACACAGCAATATCTCGTGTAATCGTCGATGAATGTGACGAAGTATCTCGATCCTCCATATGTTTCGATTTGCATGGGCCCGCAAACGTCAGAGTGAATCATCTCTAGTGGCTCCTTAGTTCTTATTCCTTCTGATGAAATAAAAGGTACTCTAGTCATCTTACTTTTCAAGCATGTTTCGCAAACACCCAATTCTTCTGACTCTTTTATTGTCATTCCTTTTACCAATTCTTTCTTGAATGCTGCTTTTAGATCTGCTTCATTCAAATGACCAAGTTTCTTATGCCACATCATGATATTTCCGTCATTTCTTACTGCGTTTGCTCTTTCTTCATCGACTTTTAAATAATATAATTCATTTTCTCTTCTTGCCTTAAGAAATGTCTTTCCTCGTTTATCTTTTATTAAAGCCTGATCTTTCTGAAATACAACTGTGAATCCACGATCAGTAATCTTTCCTACAGACAATAAATTCGTTGATAACTCTGGAACGTACAGTGTATTAGTCAGGTCATAACGTTTGTTCTCTATTTCGACAGAGATCAATCCTATACCTTTTACTTCAGTAACATGCTGTTCAGAAGCTAATTTCAGCTCTCCGGTTTGGTCAGTCAAATTAACAAATTTCTCTTTGTTACTGCACATGTGTGACGTGCATCCACTATCAAGACACCATGCGTCTTTGTTCAAAGAGGTTACTGACTTTAGACATACAGGCTTGACATAATGATTTCCATGTCTTGACGTTTCCGGCTTTTCTTTGTCTGTAAATTTAGCTTTCGAATCACATTGTGAAGCTTTATGACCTATCTTCTTGCATTTGTTACATCTGAATTTAAATGTTCCGTTATATCTGCCTTGACGTCCATTTTTGCCCAAAAATGCACCTTCTAAATTTTCTCTATAGCTGTTATTCTTTCTGGCTGCACTTTCTTCCATAATTTTAATTTTCAAATCATCTGGACTTGGCAATGTGTCTCTGGACTCAATGGCAATTCTAAAATTTTCGAAATTATTTGGCAAACTATACAACATCATTATGCTCAGTAATTCTGGATGGATTTCTACGCCCATTCCTGCGAGTTTACCAACCACATCCATAAAATTGCTCAAATGATCTTGCACATCCTCTCGTTCTGACATTTTCTTCAAAACGAGCTGCTTTAATAGTGTAGCTTTACGTGCAGGTCCTGAACTTTGATGTATAGATTTTAGCTTGTCCCATACTTGTTTAGACGTGATACAACCACTTACGTCTTTTAGTTGTGAGGGTGTCATCAGCAGCAATATTTCTGCACGTGCCTTCATGTCTTGCTTATGGAAAGCCTTAGTTGCCGCTTCATCGGCATCTGATGGCAATTGCATCGTGCCGCTTACATATTCCCATAGTTCATTTTTTATTAATATGGCCTGAGCTTGAACGCACCATGTATCATAATTATTTTTTGTCAGCGGTTCAATGCGATATGTCGCCATTTCTACCATTTCCGTGGATCGAAACCACGCTCTGCTACCAATTTGTAAGGCTTAATTGAGATCGAAACACGAACATAAGGAATATTGAATATTTTATTTTATAGAATTAATTATTTTTTACATGACATTCACAAACAAAAGTATTACCATGACAACGACTTTGCCATGAACAAGATTTCTTCTGCATGAAGACTCTAACACATATCGTCCTGCAACGCGTGGCCACAGCGCAACATACGAACATTACGGTTTTACAACAGTAATATTTAGTGATAAAAGTCTAATCTTTTGCTTTACTCACTCTTAAACTACCAGCTTTGTGTTATATCCTGTTAAGAGGTAAAATCTTTTAATCGCCTCTTCAGACACTCTCTTAAAGAGATAAAATGTATTCTTAGCCGCAAAACATCGGGATAAGTCATTAAGTTTGCTTCATGAAAAATAACGGTAGAGGTGAATCACTAAGATTATTATAAATACTTGAGAAGAGCAACAAGAAGTTCTCAGAAAATAGTGTTTTTTTATGAAATTCTATTATATCTGCAGGAAAGAGCAAAACCCGTGAATAATAAATAGTATCTCTATTAGCCTTACTTACCTCAGCACCTACGCATGTTTATGAATAGCAAGGCGTGTCTAAGAACTGACTGAAGATTTGCATAAAACAAAATTTCTCGTGAAAACACCGATCTAGAATTAACTAACACAAATCCAGTACTAAAGGGAAGGTACGATGACCCTTCATAAAATAACTTCCGAGGAATAGTTACACAGCTAACAGTGTGAACAAAAGAATAAAATGTACGAGGTTCGCCTGACAAATGGCAATAACTTTAAAAAAGATACAGTACTCAGTAAAAGGTTAGTTACACACCCCATTAGAGGGGAGAAAGTATTGAGGCACCCTTTTTAGGAAACATTCTACGTGTTACAATGGACATTGAGTACTGTATCATTACTACAAAGAGGATTATCTGGATTAGTTAAATTGCTTATAAAATAACGTGCTAAAAGAGCTTTCTTCTTTTTATGGTTGTTGTAAGTTTTCAGGACGTTTTACTAAACTGTATATCTTATGGATGCTAATTTGTATTTGCTAATATTTTCCGTTTTTGTAACAACAACAGTGTGTTTATGAGTTTGGCAGTATGTTTTCCGCAAACTAGAAATGAGTTTAATCGATGCTGTAGAATACCGTATCGACAACTAAATATTGAGTCATGATGTATATAAATGAGTGCAAATTACAAAAACAAAAAAAAATACCAACTCAAGATAATATTATCAATCCAAGTTTAAGTCCTAGCTTTCTAAGACCTTTGTGCGTATTTGTTCATGCTATCCCAAACACCTTTCGGGCGAGGCTATATTCAGTACTGTCATCATTATTTATTAAAATAATTGAACTTCAGTGATTTCTGTAAGTTAGCACAGACCAACCCGTTAATATTATATTATTCGTTTCTAATGTCTGCTAAGGGCTACAGTAGCCTTCGCGTGCTAACCTCTACAATAAATAAAGACACAAATTCAATGTTCTTTCCACTTCGATAGCCTTGCGTGCATTCAAGAGCTTGAAAACTGTCTGTCGGGTAGTCACACAAATGTGTGGCATTTCTTCCGGGTCTTCATAAGCTGACAGCCACAGTCTGACGTTAACGCAATTGATTTAGCTGTGTTTATTTTATTTGGAAAATTTGGATCGAGGTGGTCTGAAGAAGAACTAAGGTGTTGCGAAATGATTATAATAGTTACCGTGACACTGGAACATAAAGGGCAATCGAAGGAACATGAGTGGGTTTTAGTCAGTAAAAGTCTGACACGCCCTCCCGCCGCACCCAGGACGGGAGCAGTCATTTGATGATTTCCGACTCAGCAAAAAAAAAGAAGAACTAAGGTCAAATGTAACCCAAAACAGTTAAACTTCAGTGACAGTGGGCTAATCTCATTGCTTGGAGAACTAGTGGCCTATGGGGCCGTAGAGTTCTTGAGTGGTGACCATGCAGAGTGGGGTTTATCATGGGTCAGAAACCGCTAGATGGACGGCGGGCGTATGATCTGTTTTTGTGGCAAACGCGAATACTTACACCCAGCATTAGATGTTTTTTGCTAATGATGATGATGTTGATTTATTTAAGTAGAACGGGACCAAAAAAAATAATCCATACTCATCCATACTAATATTATAAATGCGAAAGTAACTCTGTCTGTCTGTCTCTTCTTCACGTCTAAACCACTGAACCGATTTGAATAAAATTTGGTACACATATAGTCTGGGACCCGAGAAAGTACATAGAGTAGTTTTCATCCCGGAAATCCCCCAAAAACGGGAATAAAGTCGCGGGCAAAAACTAGTAAAATATAGGTAAATATCATAAAAACAACATCGTCCCGAAATAGAAAGCTATTGCGACGGCCGCTTATACATTTACCTTCTCACTAAAGTAGTGGTGTTTTTAATGACTTAAGTTAGACAGCAATTTGTAGAAGGGTTCAGTAAATTACAGTACAATTAAATAGATTAAACCGTTTCGATGCACTTAGTGAACTATACAAATTCAAAACGGTATATCTACACTAATACATTTTATCGATTAGAACCAAATGCCGGTTGGCTCAGATTTTCTCTACTAAAGCGTTCATAGGTATCCAATTTCATTGTACTTATAAAACAATTGTTTTTACATTTAACGCGGTCTTCGTAAATATATAAAATTCTATTTCCGCTGCGCTTCAATATTGTATTGTGCCTACGAATGATTATAAAATTGTACAATATTGCCTTTATTCTTGGATGTATTGTATACCAATGCAATAAAAACTAAGTTAGATAGAGCTGGGTACAAGTGTTTGCGATACAACATGTAACATGTAATGCAACATTGTTGATACATTGAACGCACAGCACGCACACACAGCACTCTTGGTGTCCACTTGGTGTCAGTATTTGCCACCATTTTGAGCTCTGTAAACAAGTACAGCTAGTACCGCGTATGCTCCAATTATGATTGAAAATAGAGACTGTCCCGACCAGACTTTGCGCGGAGGACTAAGCATCTACATTGTACTCGTGTTGCGTTACATGTTACGTTGCAAATATTCGCAACCAAGTCGTGAACACTCTCAGAATATGTGTGCGGGTTGTAAAAAGATACATCACTGGCGCTTTATGGCTTTTTAGTAGCGCGCAATTTAACACTCGCATAACAACTTGCTTAAATGGGGCAGGGAGGGTACTTAAAGAAACTTCTTTTTCGTAATAGAATTGTAATTTGATTTTGTACAAGTTATAGAAGATTCCCGGGCATGGACTGAAAAAACGTGTACTTATTATTTTTTAAACTTTTGTCTTTGTTAAGTTTTTTACTTGCTTTATTGTAAGGTGCAAAGTATTATACACGAATAAATTAACAAAGTAGAACATACCGCGGCCATCAGGCGTGTGAACTATACATTGTTACATCACCCTCCCTCACAGGGGTTCTAAGAGATTTAAATAATTACCTTAATCGAAGTTTGAAGTATTAGAAACATATACCTCCCCTACAGCTACCTGTATAATCATGAATAAAACAAAGAATGCAGAAAACCTTACTTCGTTAAGTACGTGACTTGGAACTCTAATGAAATTGTATTTTGAAGTTATTGATTTTGTACACTGTTCCATGAACAATGTTTGATTAATGGGCTCGAACTTATTTGGCTTATATTGGGGCCACACCTGCGTCTTTAGTCTATTGTCAAATATCCGCTAATATGAATTCAGCCTTAAGCTCATTATAATAGCTTAGAAAAACTTCAACCGATAGGCAGTCATTTATGAGGAAGGATAGCTTTATAATCGAATGCCTAAAGTGATTAGTAAGTCAAAATCTCTTCTTTTTTAAAAGCTATCAAATCACCACGACGTTAATAGTTATGTTACCAATTGTTTTTAGATTTATTTACATAATTATCTTTTTCTTCTGACAAAACAGTCACGTCACTCATATTTTTTCTTTTTATCTCATATAGTTGAATATAGTGTGCATATGTATATTTTTGATTGAAACAAAGTACCACAAACCGTCGAAAAATTTAACGGTCAGCAGCAACACCGCCGCGCCGTTCTACCACATATTTTATCGTACATGATTTAAAGTCCCAACTTGAATGGCAAATTATTTGATGTATCGAACCCGTTAAAGTGAGCGATGCCAAAGCTTTAGTACGATAAGTTTGTAGCGTGCTAAATCGAAGCTTCGAGATAGTCACAGGTGTGGTCCTAGGTTTACGATAGTACCTATGAACCATTTACTATCGAGTGACGTCAACGCGCAACCTATGATGACGTAACGTGTACACAATGAGATGAATTTAAATCCATACTAATATTATAATGGGAAAGTGTGTCTGTCTGTCTGTCTGTCTGTCTGTCTGTTTCTCTTTCTTTCACGGCAAAACGGAGCGACGGATTGACGTGATTTTTTAAGTGGAGATAGTTGACGGGATGGAGAGTAACATAGGCTACTTTTTGTCTCTTTCTAACGCGAGCGAAGCCGCGGGCAGAAACTAGTATCTTATAAATCTTATAAATATGTATGTCGAAGGTGTCGAAGGTATTATGCCTGATACCTTATTGCATAGAAAGGTAGTCTATTTTTTCTGGTCTGGTTTCATCGGAGCGTTAAATATGTATGTATGGAAAATTCGCCATTACGAAAGCCTCACAAAAAGCAATACAAGTTACCTAGTACTTGGTACGATTTTTTACAAGCTAAATGCTTGCAAGCAGACGAGAAATACGAATACTAGACCGGGGCACCGTTTAAATGTTATAAACCTAAACTTCAACATCCCCACGACCCGTTTTTCGAGTGTATCCCATCTGGCCCGGTGACTTGGCCCGGTACCGGGCCACATGAGACAAAGAAGTTTTATAGATGCATATATTTAGTATTTCACAAATTACGAGGCGTATCCTCTTTTCGCCCCTTGCCGGGGACGATGGCACTTGATTTGTATCATCTGGTCCGGTAAACAAATCACCGGGCCAGATAAAACTTCTTTGTCTCATGTGGCCCGGTACCGGGCCAAGTCACCGGGCCAGATGGGATACACTCCGTTTTTCTACTACTATATTCAATGAAACTTGTATAAACAGAGTTAACAGCATCAATGTACCTATTCAAGTTTAAAGCTGATTGGTCAATGGTTAGGGCATTCACTCGGCTCTCATTTAAGAAGTTGTGAGATCGAATCCGGATTAGTTTCAATTTGTTACTTAAGTCACAGATACGGTTCACCAATCGGAATCGGATCGGAATTTTGGTTCTAAAACACTAATATGGATATGACGATATTGCCGGAAATTTAAGTAAATTGATTCTGGTAATTGTGGTTAATTTTAGGTTATATCCACATTTTCGATGGGTGTAATGTTTGGTATAATAACAAATGCACTAATTTTACTTGAATTAACGTTCATATAATATAATTTTCATATGTTCTAATATCAAGTAACATTAAGTCATATATATGACCGACCTAATGTTTTATATTATACTTACAAACTTACAAACATACAAATTTTACCTCTTTATAATATTAGTATAGATAATTTTCCTTTAACCTCTCAACGACCAACCGCCAGCCGGCTTTTGGGCTGCTATTGTCTTTCTAATGTGTCTTAAATCACGTGTGTTCGAAGGATTAATATAAAAACATTTAGTATAACGTTCATTTTATATAATTTTCAATATTTTTAATATTCTTTTTATATAGCGTTAACTTGATCTAATATTTTTTTGACCTAAATTTCATGTTTAATGATCACTGTTCTAACCTAACTCAAATGGCACCTAATAAAACCTTAAAATATTCTATGCATGGTCTTGGGTGGGCTTGGTCGACGGAGCCCCGCTTCGTGGGGCTCTTACTACTACTGGGTGGTTTATAAAAAGATAACCATGAAAGGTATGGCGCCATCCCCTTCTAACCTAACCTGTCCGAGTCGAGGTGCCTTAAAGTCCAGTTTGCAACTAGTTTCTAAATTATGAATGTTATAGTAAATGGATAATATACTAAATGAAAATTATGTGGAATGTGCATAATAAGAAATGTTAAATATATCATAAGAAATTAGGTAAAATGAAATTATATCAACAATTCATTATCTCAAATGATCATTATATTAAACAAAAAGTATATTAACTGAAATTAGGTCAAGTGAACGTTAGATTTTCTGTTATTATATCAACCGTTACACACCCATTTTTGATAGTAATAGCACTCGAATTCCGACCACTGGTCATCACTGATATCAGTGAACAGGGACGTGCGGTCCTTATAGGCAGAAAGGCACTGCCGACCCTAGACCAATTCACCCAGACCCAGTAGATGTAAATCCTAATATTTTAAAACTAAAAAATATGAAACAAATAAAAAAATTGTAATAGTCCCTAACATAAAGGAATATCAATAAATCATAGTGTACAATCAAATTTCGCGCCGCGTTCGTAACAGGCGCGCCAGCGCGGCGTCTCGTAGAACGGCTGTAGGCAGAGTTACACTCTGCCTTAATCTCATTCATAAATGTGCACATGTAGTGGTACAATTCGTGTCTGTGAAATGCACACATCAACGTGCGTACATTGCAAGTAGTTCCCCAGCTAGGCTGTGCCTCCAGCCAATCACGAGCCACTTCGTGACGTGGACTACAACGACAACCACTCTATTGGTTGACACATTTCAAATATTTCGACTGTTGGCTGTCACCGAGAGATTATACGCTAAGTTGAAAAAGTCATTTGCTAAGTACAATTTCGGTTGAAATTGATGCAACTTTATTTGTCAACATTTTATCCATCAAAATTTAGAATATTGCATAATGTAAAAGGGTCCATGTTGTTTATTTGTTTTGAAACGCAAATTTATATTTAGGTGGATTTGTTGCTAAATTCGATTACTAGTTTATTTAAACGTTTTTACAATTTTTGTTTATTTTGTTTATAAAATATTGTGAAATGTTGTTCGATTGTGAGGTTTGTGTTGACAATGTGAGTTTGTTACAAGTTATGATGTTAGGTTTACGAATTACGAAATTATTGAAAACTTCAAATAACAAGTAGCTGGGTGGTGTCGAAAGTCTATCGAGATGTGTATACCTGAATTACGAGAATTAACCCAGGAAAAAGGTAATAGCTTTAACCCGTAAATTTAATAAGTGAATGTAAGAATTACGAAATATATTTTTTACTCGCTGCGTGTTTGTGTACACACAATGAAATTATTTTGCTTTACGTGTCTGTTATTTAACCTTTCGACGATCAAGCGACAGCCGGCTGTCGCGTTGCTATTGTCTTTCTATTGTGTCTTGAATCACGTGTGTTCGAAGGTTGAATAGTTAATAACATCAAAAAATCGTATTTAAAAAAAGTTAGGCGCGTAGATATTTTCTGAATGAGTTGGTTTACTTAATTATTTCAATTGTTACAAAACTAAACCAGTAGGTTAGGTAGTGAGTTTTTTTACATCTCGGCAAAAGCGAAAATCTTTTTTATTTTTTCGAAAAAAAGCTGCCTACCCTGTCATAAAACCCTGTGCACGCCACTGTCAGTGAAGGAAGACATCGTTAGGAAATGTAAAGAATGTCTATATCTATTTGTAGTGACTTAATAATAGGCACCTGGTTTAAAAACAGGAGTGTACCTACTACGTTGGTTCGATGTATGGATTAATCCTGCGACTCACCATGAGATAGTGTTTTTTTGCCGACTAAACTTTTTAATTAAAAACAGATAGTGCAGCATTTTTCTGGACGAACAACAAACGAGTTGACTTGCACGTTCTATGATCGCAATACCATTTAAACATACCAAAAAAAATAGTTGTTTATGTAATAACTAGCTTTCGCTCGCGGCTTCTCCCGCTTGAGTTTAGAAACTTCAATCCCGAATATTATCCCTTTAGGGTTGGAATTTTCAAAAAATCCTTTCTTAGCGGATGCCTACGTCATAACATTTACCTGCATACCAAATTTCAGCCCAATCCGTCTAGTGGTTTGGGCTGTGCGTTGATAGATCAAGATGTCAGTCAGTCAGTCACCTTTGGGTTATACATATTTAGATTCTACTTATGCGATAGATCCACAAATGATAGCACCACACACCGTACACGCTTTCAAACTCAGAATTATAGAATTTAATAAACATCGAAAAAAGGCATAGAAAAATTAAAACAAAAGGTGATGTGTGTGGTTTATTAACCACAAAAATTATGCAAAGTTTGTTTATGATTCAGTGCAGCTTACTCGTTCTTTGTTCGCGCTTCAACACTTGTTAACTTCAACGTAAGTGCCAATAAGTAGATGATTTACGCCATTGACGTACGTCAAAAACCGCGCCATGCTAAAGGAGTTTTGTTCTTTCATATTAGTTATTTTTTGAAGAAAGAAGCATTCTTTCACTAGCGTTTATAGTATGCCCAACTAGCTAGCAGGGTATATTATTCAATACAAAGGGATAATTACCAGATGCTTTAAATTAATAAAACTTTCTTATATTTTATTAGAGGTTAGCAAATATCTAGAATTGTGTTTGTAGTTACGTTAAGAATACCGTTTATATGGATTACAAGACATAATAAATGCAGACAGAAAATTCCTAAACTCTCAAAACAATTTGTAAATGTGTTGCAAGAGTTTACTAAAATATTAAGATGAAAAAATCTGAAAGCGATGAACATTTCGAACTGATGCTTATACAGAAAATAGATTATCCATTATGTAAAGGATATTCAGGATATTCATCAATACGTTTAAGACGTCTGAATTTTGCCCCTATGTTAGGGCGAATACAAGTTACTACATCTACATACAAATCTATGTATGTGTCTCTTCAATGAATCAGCGAAATTGAACGCTATTGGTAATCTGAAAACCCGTAGATTAAACTCTGCATCTTAGATTAAGACGACAGTCATTTATGCACTAGTGGCTGCCTACGACTCTGACCCTGAAAAAGTCAATCACTTCATATTATAGAAACAAATTCCCGCCTCGTCTGTCTATCACAACAAGCTCAAAAAATATGCTTCATGCAGTTTACTTCAACAGACAGACTGATTTATAACAATGTTTTAGCTGTAGTGTATGCAGATTGTAGTAAAAAAGACTATATTTTACACCATCATCAATTGACGTAATTATTATGAACGGTCAAAACGCGATTCTTGCATAGATTTTGTATGGCAACGTCCCCTTATGACGCCATTAAGTGAAAATACATTTGTCTAACTATTTATTGATTTCATAGCAATTAAAACTCAAATCTTACAGAAAATTTAAAACGAACCGGATTTACAGGTCTCTTACATTTATTGGTTGATGATGTAATATACCCAAATTGCTGGGGCAGGTCGCTAGTTTCACCATAAACAAATTGTATAAGCACGCAGGGAGAGTGCATGCCTAGTAAAGAAATATTTTTAGGATCGAGTCAGTAACTTTAGATTAGTGTGTTCACATAAACTCCTCAGCTTTCGAATAGACTAGCAGCAAAATTGGAATACTATTTATTAATTATATTCTTAAACTAGAACAAGATAGTAGATATTTGAGGTTTTCTCGGTTGATCCTGCAAGGCTACTAAGTTAAAGGTATATAGTCTCATCTCTGGCCAAGATGAATAAACTTTACTGAGTATTTTATTTACTTTGCCTTAGCTTTGTTTGGTCTTAATCGTGAAAACGTAGTACACAGTTGTGCGACAGAGGTAGGAATGCTGTCGAGTCGTAGTAGCTTCTTTTTGTTTTTTTATTTTATTTAAAAGTATGTCATTTAGAAATGGTTCTTAAACATTTTTCATCAAATTCGGCTCCGCAGTTTCGCAATTATCAACTCTTTTGCTAGTCTCAGTCGCGATCTTAATAACTGCGGGTTTCTTTTAATAACATTTGGTTTTTTTTTCGTTTTACTTATATAAAACTAGCTTTTGCCCGCGGCTTCGCTCGCGTTAAAAAGAGACAAAAAGTAGCCTATGTTACTCTCCATCCCTTCAACTATCTCCACTTAAAAAATCACGTCAATTCGTAGCTCTGTTTTACCGTGAAAGAAAGACAAACATACAGACAGACACACTTTCCCATTTATAATATTAGTATGGATTATTTCAACAGAATTTTACTATTATAGGTTAGGTTTACACATACATCCAGATTTTGCCTTTCTATATATTTGTGATGACATAACAAATGAAGAGTAGAGTTTGATGAAAACAACAAGATTTGACCTTGAAATTACATTAACACCAAAAGTAGGTATTGCTTGTTTTGGTATGAATATTGGGATAGCAGACTCTTCGACTCCGGAATTCCGGCCTTCAATTCCCAACCAAATATCCGGCTCATCGCACTTTAGTTCTCCTAACCGAATGAAATACCAAAGGGAAATAAATCCATACCAATATTACAAATGCGAATGTAAATGTGTCTGTCTTTGTCGCCTTCACGACTAAACTACTGAACCGATTAAATGAAATTTTGTACAGAGATAGTTCATAGGCTGAGAAGGACATAGAATAGTTTATATTCTAAAAAATCTACGGAAACGGGAACAAGTCCGGCAAAACCGCGGCAGACTCCTACTAAATTATATATTTTACTAGCTGTCCCCCGCGGTTTTACTAGAGTATGAAACAACAACTCTATTACTACATAAAAAAGCGTAAGTTTTATTATTATATAAAAGTACTGACTTCGCTTACGTTTGCGTGGAATCCTTTTTTTTCTAAAATAATAATCCTCAGTAACTCCTTATAACATTGCTGTAAACACACGATCCAGCTGTATTTAATATTCACCCGTACAAACAGATAGAATTTTCATTAACTTTTATTAAACCTTCATAGTGCAACTTTTATTAAACCTTCATAGTGATTTGAATTTATAAACAAACACCTTTACTTTTTTGTACAGATGTTGAGTTCCTAAATATCGGGGAATTAAAAACGAGCGATTAAAAAAAGCTGTGCTACTGATGATGACATACTGTATAAATAACTTGAACTCTCAATAATGATGAAAACTGTTTGCAATCTAGCCTTGAGGGCACCCCTACTCGGATAGGTATTAGGTTAGAAGGGGATGGCGGGGTCTATTCGCTCTCTTCACTCCCTCACACGACCCCGCCATCCCCTTCGTGGTTATTTTTTTATAAGCCATCCAGAAGTAGGAGCCCCGCGAAGCGGGGCTCCGTCGACCCAGCCCACCCTCGATCATGTAGAATATTTTAAGGTTTGGTAATTATGAAGCTTCTTATTTTGTATTTTAAGAAACTCAAATTAATGTTTGTAAGATACTGTTCTGTTGATTTCTCGTCACTTACAGTCAGTCGCTCACTTAGTAATTACATAACCCAAATTAATTAATTTTGACACTTAAAATTGTAATTTACAGTCACTCGTTTTATTGCTACCCCTAAATATTTAGGTTATTTAAGTTTATAGAACGATTAGCAAAGGAACCTCACTCAAATCGTAGTGATAAATCTCTGTGATCTGACTGTAAACCGAGAAAAATATGTGAAGTTTTAATGTTTTTATTTATCACTTTTTGATTACTGACGTTTAACACAATATTACCAGTACGCATAATTTATCAGCAACTAAAAAATTCTAACTTTATTTGTTATGCATTTTTTTTTAATAACCAAACCTATATATTCTTCTACAAGTCTTACCTTGATTAGTACGATTATATTTTATCGTGTTGCCAGAAAACGTGTCACAATTTTAAAATATTACTAGGCCAAGACCTTTTCAATGATGTATTTTTCAAATCTGTTGACCTACTTCATATTTGGGGACGCTATCACCCGGTATACTTTGTTAGATCTATTATTTTTCTAATTGACATACTTCACTGGTTTTAATTACAAAGTTTTTAAAACAAATTAAAGTTCCTGTTCATAATTAAGGACCTTTCTTCATCAAATATAATATTAATGAGTGTACAAAGGAGTTGTTTGTTCACTTAAGAATATTTCATAAAACTTTTCTCGTAAACTTTTGTTTCAGTACTTTTATATTTTTATCCGACTACGATAAAGCCAGATAATTTAGTAGTCTATATGTATGTAAGTTTGGTGTTCTTTGTGATGAATGAGGTCAATCGATACAATATTGTGGTCCGAGTGTTCATCCTTTTATGTTATAAAACAAAATCCTAGCCGCGTCTGTGTGTACGGTATAAACTCAAAAATTACTGAACGAATTTCTTTTCTGTTTTTGTTAATACGCAAAGTGGTTCATAAGGAAGACTCTTCATGTTATAGTTGAGAAAAACCAACAATTTAAAAGGTGTATAACAGCTCTGTGAAGCTGGAGCGGTTTCTGGTAGTCTATATATAAATATTTTGAAATGAGTTTGGCAGATTCTATATAACTATTAAAAATTATTGCAAAATATTAGGCGATTCACACACGGCACCGCGCTCCGCCGCGGAGGGCGGTGAGGCGGATGTCATGTTGCACAAGACACTTTGAAATCCGTTGATACCTAACACACGTACACCGCTCGACCGCGCGGTCGAGCGGTGTACGTTTGTTCACCCTCCGCGGCTGTGCGCGGTGCCGTGTGTGAATCGCCTTATTTGCAGTCGTTTTCAGTACGATCGTATGAAAGTTGACGTCATTATGAGTTCTAATGTATGAAAATTATAATACGATGTAAAATATAGTCTGGTTTTAGTTTTCAAAACTGTCCTTGTAATATGTGTGTTTATTATAGATCAATAGACGGCAACCTTTTGGCAGGCAATGCAAATAGTGAAAAAAATAGATATAATTATAAATATAAAAATATCATAAATATAAACATGAAATCGCGAAAGAAATAGTTGTTCAGTACATTTATGTTTGCCTAATGTACTGAACAGCATTTTTTTTGCGATTTCGGCTCTGCTTTCATAATAAGAATTGTTTGTTGTCATGACCACAATCACTGTTTAAATACCGTACACTAATTGCTAGTCACCCTATACAGGGTGGAAAATTTCAATGGGCCCTGGAAGAAAACTACCTTAAATCGACGAGATACATTATTTTACTTAAAGGAAACATTCCTTTATTTTTAAAAAGAATAAAACTGCATTCAAATATTTTTAAAAATGGCTATCTAGTTATCCACGTAGATAAAATTTATAATCATCCAAAAGGATAAATGATAAAAAAACAGCTTCCCGCCGCGAAAAGGTCGCTGGATGTTGCCGCCCTTTAATATAGATGATTTATGTCTAAAATTTTGTTCTAGGACTTGAAATATATGCTACTGCCGTGGGTGGTAGCAATGGGCATGGAAACCCTCGTCGAGATTATCAACCTGTTCTACCTGTTCTATCTGCAAACTGTAAGTATTTGGCAAAGTCTCGTATTTTATCTCACATCTGTATATTTTTTGCGTACCTAACATTTTTCAATAAGCAATACAAGTTGTTTAGTATTATATCTTATTTATTTCTATAATTCAAGTATCAAAGTTAAAATTTCATAGTGAAAGTTACGTAGCCAACTTTTCTGAATTGCTACAGATTCGTGCATTTACCCGCGTAGCGTTGGCGTAGCAGCGTAGCACACCAGATTCGTAGCACTTTTCAATAACTTACTGACTACTCGACTTTTAAGTACTTTATTTTTAGATTACAAGTAAATAAACATAAGTAACATTATTTATACGTAGTTGCTTATAAGTTAAGGCATCCGCTTTTATTGCACAATGATTTTTTTGGAAACGGCACGCAAGCGAGTACCAATGTCCTTCATCAATTTCATAGAAAGTTCCTGAATCCAACAACAGGACTTTTTTGAACGGATGTAGCCTGAAAGGGGTTTTCTGTTTTTTTAAGGGACGTGTGCAATTTAATTATTTCTCAGCTTAATTTATCAAAATAACTTTATGGTTGATTGTCACCAGTCAGCTCATTTAACTAGTCTTTTTATATTATCAACATTAACCTTTGACAGTTTTTACAGAAAAACTGTTAAAAAAAACATTTTTTTTATTTGATTAGTTCAAAAAGTTTAAAAAGAACGTATCAGTAAGTCCTTTAATATATATATTTTTTATTTTTCCAATTTGTTCATATTATTTTTGCTGTTTAATGTGTGTGTCGAGATTATCTCCTATGAAAATAATTTTAAAATAAAAGCTTTTAATAGTAGTGTTTCTGCCACTTCTTTGTAGTTGCCATTTTAGCGTTCCGTGTCCAAAAGGTAAAACGGGATCCTATTACTGAGACTCTGCTGTTCGTCCGTCTTTCTGTCACCAAAAAAGGATAAAATTAATAATTAGAAGGAGACATGATATTTATAAGACAAAACATGTTATTTATTTATTTAATAATGTTTTGAAACCTTCCGTAAGTCCGCCTAGTATTTGGCCAATTTTATTTTATTTTGGGCACAAATTCACAAACTACGCCTTGTCATGTACGCAACATCGTTTAGGTATCGATCACCTTTTTTAATTTCAATTCACACTCCCTGTTCCATTTTTGTTTTTACAAGCCCCAAGGGTCTAGCCCCTGTAGTAACTTACATATGGAATTAAACACCATGGTAAACAGTTTCAATAGAAACGAAAACTTTCAAAGGTTTGGGTACTTTTCTAGGTTAAGAAGATAATAAAATTTGTACAAATAAGCTTTATATCAATTCTCAATTGCAAGTACATACACCGTATGTTTTTTTTGGTAAGTGCGAAATCATCAAATGACTTCTCCCATCCTCCGTGTCAGACTTTTACTGACTAAAACCCACTCATGTTCCTTCGGTTAAATAGATTTTTATACTTTTGGGTGCCGAGATAAATATGGATCCGTAAATCCATACTAACATTATAAATACGGAAGTAACTTTGTCTGTTTGTCTCTTCTTCACGCCTAAACCACTGAACCCATTTGAATGAAACTTGGTACAGATATAGTCTGGGACGCGAGAAATGATATAGGATAGTTTTGATCCCGGAAATCCCCCGAGAACAGGAACTATTATGCCACGCGGACGAAGTCGCGGGCAAAAGCTAGTACGTAATAATGTAGTTAAGTGGTTTCTCTTAAAATGTTGGCCAACCAACTTAATTTATGGAGTCGCGGCTAAAAGCTATGAGGCTATAAATGTTATACTATAAGTGGAATTAATTTAAAAAAAAGTGTACGTGACACGTTTACCCAATAAACATTATATATTTATGTAAGACTAGCTTTTGCCCGCGACTTCGTCCGCGTTGTTTAATAGTTCCCGTTCCCGAGAGATTTACGGGATGAAAACTATCCTATGTCCTTTCTTAGGTCCCAGACTATATCTGTACCAAAAATCATTCAAATCCGTTCACTGGTTTAGGCGTGAAGAAGAGACAGACAGACAGACAGACAGAGTTACTTTCGCATTTATAATATTAGTACGGATTATTAACTAACTAAAAGTTTTTATCTGTAGCTGTTATTAAACGTGAATAAGCTCTGATAATGTTGGATTTTCATAGAAACTTTCAACCCATATTTAAAGCAAACCAAAAATTCTTTTTTGTGTTTACCTAAGAATTTTGACAAGGCAAATGAATAAGTTTAGTATAAAAGTATGCAGTACAGCACACAAATGAAAAAGTTTCAATTTATTCCACCATTAACGCAACAGTTGCTGCAAACTGTTGACGCTCGACGATTTAATTGAAAAACCATTCCGCATTGTGGCTACCACCGATCCTCGGCTATTTCACACTAACTAGATTGCCTATTAGATCTGCTGTCCTATATTTATAAAGCTTTTTTGTTGGTTTTATAGCAGTCTTAGAATGGCTCCATAACTGATACAAAAACAGTAGTTATAAGTCTGCTTTGCAGTCCATTGTCAGTCTACTGAGACCTTGGTTAACATAGAATATATAGATAATTTACATTATCTATACTGATATTATGAAGAGATAAAATTGTTTGTTTGTAAGAAGTAATCTCTGGAAGTCTCATATTCTGTCTGATTACAAAAAATATAATACTGGTAAAAAGCTAAACATCGCGTATGTTTAACGGCACTCTAGGCTAACTCAACCCCAACATAGTTGGGAAAAGTCGTCCTTTCCCAACTATGTTGAGGTCGGCTTGCAGTCACAGTTTTAGCTTTACGTAAAATGATTACCTACGAGTATCTGACCAATATCACCATAACCAAGTAACTGAGTACGCAGTGGTATGCCTTTCATTCTAGACGAGAAGCCCGGCTTGCACTGTAAAGATAACACATGATACATGAGTAAACATCCGTACTAATATTATAAATGCGAAAGTAACTCTGTCTGTCTTTCTGTCTGTCTGTCTCTTCTTTACGCCTAAACCACTGTACCGATTTGAATGAAATTTGGTACAGATATAGGCTGGGAGCCTAGAAAGGACATAGGATAGTTTTCATCCCGGAAATCCCCCTGGAACGGGCACTATTATTCCACGCGGACGAAGTCGCGGGTAAAAGCTAGTTTGAAATAAAATATCAATAGCTAGTGAATCAGACATCTTTTGAAATAAAAGTGATGGATACTTGGGACAATCCCACCACACTATTCCCAACCACTGCAACTCCTGAAAGCCAGAATCAACAGTGGAGTCCGCCAGAAAAGCGCCGAAGCAAGTCCTTTTTTTTGCTGGCCTTTAAAGTGATGGATAGTAAAAAAACCGATTAAGTGCGAGTTGGGCTAAATCTTGAGCTGGAAATCTTGTTACTGTAATTATATTTTTTTATTTTATAAATCCCCCCACGGTCTTCGGATTTTTTTCTTTACTAGTGCTGCGTGACATTGCTTTGTCCGAAATTTCATAGTGTCGTTATTTACGATTTTTCAACTTAAGCGGCCGTATTATTCATTCTGAACATAGAAGTTTCATTTTTTCACAGCTTTAAGAATTTGAGAGACTTGAGTATATAGTTTTAATTTCATTCAATGCCTCCTGGAGATAAAGGGTCTTGACAAACAGACAAACAACAAAGTTCAGCAAGATCGCCCATGCTCCTAGTACACACCTGTACCTTGCTTTTAATATGTATAATGCATACTTTTCCTTACAAAAATATGGAAATAACGAATATAAAATAGAAGAATAAGATTGTGGATTATCTCGCGTTATAAGTAACCTTGAACTTTTCATGAGACTTGTGTAAGGCGATTTGTACACGATGCCGCAGGGTACTTACTAACTTGACTCGAGTAGACAAAGGCCACAGCAAAAGCGATGAAACGGAATTTGCGATAAACAATGCTGCTCGTTACTACGGTTATACGATGTATGTGCGAATGTCATAACGACATGAAATTCGCGTCATCGCTTACCGCGCCGCGTGTGGGATCGGCTAACCACTGTTCACGGCGCGCGGCGGGCGTCGTAGCTGCGTCCACCAAGCGTATAATGACGAATTACCGTCTATGTAGCTACGCTTCCGTGTACAGTTCGCCTAACGCTCTACCTTCAACTAAGAACCCCATCAGTTTTGTAAAAAAAATGTCAGACATTGTTCTACAAGTTACCTGGATCTACTCAGGTACGCGGTTGTTCCAAATCAGCCTCACTGAAAACGTCGTTCCAAAGGGGGCAAATCGCCCTCAGGCTTTAGATTAACTGTTCGCGTAAATTAAAGGACGGTTTTCCAACGTCCAAATATCGTGATGTCGAATTTTAGTTTTGTTGCTACGATCGGGGCAGATACAAAGTGGAAGCAGTTGACTGCTGAATTGAAAGGCGGCTATAAAATCTCATTCAATTCGGGTTCAATCAATTGACGCCCAAAGCAATTTTAGTATCTACATTTAAAAGTACGGGGATATGAATATTTGGAGAAAAATCACTTTTCGATGCGCTTATGGTGTCAAATAAATGTTTGATTTTAGGTAGAAAATATGCTGCGTAGCGAAGGTGCTACGGCGTAGCAGAGAATACTACGAAGTTAGAATTCGTAGACGGCCATCAGAAAGTGTTTCTTTTTTTGTATCAATTAAGCTTACAGTTGTTCAGTCTACCTATTACTAGAGAACAATATTTTTTTATATTGTGATGTTTACTACGCGGACCATGCAGAAATAATAATAAATTTTCGACTGTTTAAGCGGCTTTGCTATAACTGTTATTAGAATAAAGACTGGAATAGAGGCCTTATGGATACATGGAGGATACAGGCCTCGCCTTGTTATGAAGATTGAGTCAATACCAGTAAACCTCTTTGAACCACCGCATAATGCTCCAGGATTATTATTATATCACGTATATTACATATTACGTAATACTGGTATACGGGTCTAGTATTTTGTACTTTACTATGTGATCCTTGTTACTATGCTGAAGAAAATTAAAAGATTTCTTTTTTGATAATACAACGTAATAGTATATTCATTTTATAATGAATGTTAATTTTACCCGTGTTGCCAGGCAGTCTTAGCATTTCCCCACTTGCAATTGTTCCTTTGTGCCGGTTGGCCTAGTTCTGTTCTGTCTCCAGTTTGATAAGGAGTGAAGTAGGAATTATGTTTTTTTCTTACTCCTACGTTTTTTATTTTCTGCGAGAGTTGAATAGTTTTTCATGAGTCATCGAGATTTTTTATTTTTATTCGTCGATTTTCTAGATGCCACTGTTAATTCTTACTTTTAGGAATTTCAGTGCTAAGGACTAGTATAGAGAAATTATCCCAACAAAAGTCTGATGCCCTGATTTCTATTTAAAACAGAACACAATATCGACTTTAACGAAACAGCTTTCAAGTATAATATTTACCTAATTTAGTGTTATCACCGAATTAAAGGAAAAACTTGGGCCGTTCTGAAGGGAAATAAATTAAATAAACGATTTTATTCGTTCTCAAAGCTTCTCGTTGTTCCGCAATAACACCAGTCTTACGCTCAGTTTTATTCGGTTCTTCCGTCGAAGTCGTAAAGAACAGCAATGATTAGGTTTTCTGCGTACTCCTGGACCAGTGAATACTCAAATTACGTTCTAATAAAGTGCCTTTACTGACGTAACACTTTATTTCAATCAGACAAAGAACATGGATATTTCAAATCTTGAACTTTACTGTTCTTTAGTCAAGAGGTTAGTGACCCTTACTGTGACTTGTGGTTTCTATACCAGTACATTATGTAATGTATATTATGTAATGAGCATGATTGTTTGTTCCGTGTCTGTGTGGAGTTTGCTCTGTTTATGGGTGTAACTTAATGATAGTCATAATCTTATATACATATGTAAAGAAAATGGTAAACTAACTGATTTTTTGTATATCAACGCACAGCCCAAACCGCTGGTCCCAGAGACATGAAACTTCTAGGGCGTGTTCTTTGTGACAATTTAGTATCCACATAGGGGAAGGAGGTTTCCATTCACGCAACATACCATTTGCCCGTGGTTTACCCCACGGGCAAATGGTATGTTAATTAATTAAATGAGTTTGTATATCAGTACAGGTCTTGCCTTGTATAGCATCAGATGGCCATATGTGAGGCGCCGCAAGATTCTTATTATTATTGTTATTCAGAAAAGTCCGCATATAAACAAAGGCAACAAGTTTAAAAAAAGCGACACGAATAATCCATGAACGTGGCATAATAACGACTTACGGATATTAATGTTTAAACACTCACGTTTAAAATTTCGTTTCATGCGAAAATTAAAATGAAGCCGTATTTTATTTCATAAATGCTAATTTCCGTCGTTTGATGATATGGTTTTAAATAATTTTTGGAATTTGAATGTTACGTGTATAAAGCGGTTTTTAATGTTTGATATTTTGTTAATTATACCTGTCGCTTTCGACTGCATTTGCTGAACTTTTCGGTTAAAATCGTGTGTATTTATTATTCGTTTTAAGTGTTGGTTTAAAAGTTAAATTACAAATGAGTTTTGGAAATTATATATGACTAGCTGTCCCCGCGGTTTCGCCAGCGTTACTACTGCGTCCCGCGAGAGTATTTTTACTGTCACTTTGAAAACGCTACAAAAAAACCGAACAGCCCACAAGATTAACCCTTAAAGCTGGTTTTTATTTAAATTCTTTGTTAACACACCTACACTACCTAAGAAATATTTTTGTAAAATTTCATGCCCGGATGCATGAAATTTTCCAAAAAAAAAAACATGCAGTTTTAGCTGTACGTTCATTGATTAGTCTGTGTCTGTCATTTATGTACATTTACATAGATAAGTTCACGTTATGCTAAGACTTCTTTCAGCCAGTTAATAAGTCAGCCTATCCTTATAACATGACTATTCACCCGCGTTTGTTGGTTACTGCATCACTAACATAGGGCGTAGCGTGACGTTACAGCCTATCCTTCCTTGATAAATGGGCTATCCAACACGAAATGATTTTATTTTTCATTCAGACCAAGGCTCTCAGAGATTACCTCCTACAAACAAAAGAAAAACAAAAAAAATAAACTTTACTTCTTAATACTAGTGTAGATATATAGAAAGATAATTTGAACTTGAACTTACCAAAAAAAAATACTGAACTACTTCTATTGTCGACTTTCCAGACAACGGCAAAGTACATGAAGTTTTTCATACAAAACTATGGATAATAACATAACAAAAGCAGTTCTGAACATAAGCAGTCAGGACCAAGTTTTTATCCGTTACAATGGTGATATAACTTTTCTCGCGTTTCTTCGCGAAACTTAAAGCTTCTTCGTACTTATATTAACAATATTTTATAGGGTTGGTTTGGTTCAATATTTTGATATATCCCAATATGCGAGAAATCTTTTATTTATGAAATACTAACAACATGAACATTGAGTAGATTGCTAAATTTATACTCCATTAGCTCGGCCCGCTGCTTCGTTTATATGTAATTTTATAACCAATAGCATTCAACATGTTATAGCTTTTTAACAGAGAAAAAAATATTACAATCGGATCAAGATTTAAATATGTAGATTACCTTCTACAAACAATATAAAAAATAAACCTTACCTATCAAAAATATGTATTTGCTAACTCTATCTAACAATGCCATTATTTTTTTATTGTCCCAATAAAATACTGGCAATTAGGCCAATGGATAGGATTTGACATAAAATCTATGTCAGACAATTAGGCCGCCTGTTTCTTATTATTCCCCGGAAAACACAAACAAAAACAAGCTCTCCATAAATATATTGGTAGCTAAAAATTATTTGTAAAACATCGGCCTTACGAACAATTATTTTAACAACATTAAACGTTGAGCTACTGAGGAGCACTCACGGAATTAGAGCGATTAGATAAAATTATAACAAGTTAACAAGGCTGATTAGATTGTGAACACTATAATATTGATTGTTCTAAATGTATGTAGTTTTTTATTGCAGACACCCGTCCGTATCTTTTATTTCTCCGTAGGCAAAATTTAAGCCATGAAAAGTCATGTACAAGGCAGTTTCAGATATCAGTAAATTATGACACCGCTGAGATTCAAATGAGCAAAATATTAAATAAGTGTGCTCAATATTTGTGCAATTTAAATATGTATAATAGTATGATAACTATACTTTTTGAATATTGTGCTTAATGGGAAATACGGAATTGTTATAACAGCTATTTTCAATAATCTATATAGTGATTAGGTTAAATAATATGTCAAAGTTTGACCTTTAGCGAAATATGAAAATTGTCATTAGATGGTAATATATTTATGAGTTACAGTAACACTGTTCATTTATTTTATTTGTAATAATGTATATGAAAAATAGTAAAATATAGATTTTTGTAAGTGGTCATATCTGGAAGTTTATTTTATTACTAGCTATTCCACGCGGTTTCACCCGCGTAATGGCAGGTTTTTGGTCTACTGCTCCGCTCTTTTTGGTCATAGTGTGATGTTATATAGCCTTAGTTTGTCACAGATAATGTAGCATTCCAATGGTGAAAGAATAATCGAAATGAGTTTATTCGTAACAAACATATTAGTATAGATAACATCAGCATGCTCTTAATATTAGGGACTCTAACATCGACTATCTTAATGTCAGTAATTCTTTCTTCTTCTTCTCTTAAACTGTTTCGATCAATTTGACTGAAATGCGTGTATATTACAATGGGTTTGGAATAGTTGGTATAACAGAACGACTTTTACCCACTAGTATACAATACGTTTTAATTTACTTGAGTTATAGAACACTTTAGTCTTATAATTCTTTAATATTCTATTATGGATGTATCGCATTATTGTTTTACCCCACAATCTCGTCACGGTCCACCGAGCAATATAGTGCAGTACCCCACGGGATTGGTTCTTATTGTGGCCTGTAATAGCCCCGTACACTGAAGATAACTTATTATGCACTTTATTGTCCTACATAAATACGTTTCAGAACACATTAACGCAGTTAACAAGAGCAACATAGCGTGGCAAGACTTTTAACACTGTTATTAAAGCTTTTTAAAGTTGTACATTTCGATGAAGAGGCTTGTCGTTTTTGTTGCTTTAAAAATAAGAGTTCATATTTATTTATTTATGGTTAACCAACAACTGTTTACACATAACAATAATAGTTAACAAGTTACAACAGGAAAATTACATGTGCAACAGTTAAATACAGGTTAACACCGCTAGTACAAACACGTTTGTAAAGACATTATAAAATAAAATCACAAAAATAAATTAAATTACTTATGCAACAATTATAAACATAGTATGAATAACAATAATAACACATTTGATATATCAATGAATTAATTGTTGTAGAATAATAATAATTTAATTTTGATTAATTTGATTAAAAATGTCAGATTATAAAATTTAAAAATACTTAATAAACTAAGTAACATCTTAAAATAATCTAATCCAATCCAATCTATATGAGAAGCGAGACTACACTTCTCATATAAACTATTCGTTTTGTAAATCAAAATCAATGTCAATAAATTAATTTAATATCTTAATAGCAGCCCGCTAACGGATATTTATAGTCAACGAAGTGTCTAAGATGCTAAACCCTTCAAGTGACACAGAGTGGTCACAAATATATCTTCTTCTTCTTATATATAAAAATGAAACCCGTTTTCCGTTGTCACGACTTGGCATGAAAGCGGCTTGACCGATTTGGCTGCTTTTTTTTTTTAAATGTTCATTGTAGTTCAAGGATGGTTTATACGGCAAAAAAAAAACGAATAATTGTCGGGAAAGCCCTAAAAACAGCCCTTTTCTTTTTCCCATACAAACGTTTTCTAACTAAAACGTAGAGTCAATTTGAGCTTTAACACCATACCATAAAGTTCAAGTGTTAGTCGAGAGGTTTCGGGAAGCCAAAACAATTGAGTGACGTTAGTATCGTATCGTCGTCAAACACGAATTATCTGACGTAAAATATCACTTGAAATGTAAAGGAACGTCTCTTTGATGTGTGGTAGTAGGTAGGTAGTAGGTAGGTAGTAAGTAGGTAGGTAGTAGGGGTAGTAGGTAGGTAGGTAGGTAGTAGGGGTAGTAGGTAGGTAGGTAGGTAGGTAGTAGGTAGGTAGTAGGTAGGTAGTAGGTAGGTAGTAGGTAGGTAGTAGGTAGGTAGTAGGTAGGTAGTAGGTAGGTAGTAGGTAGGTAGTAGGTAGGTAGTAGGTAGGTAGTAGGTAGGTAGTAGGTAGGTAGTAGGTAGGTAGTAGGTAGGTAGTAGGTAGGTAGTAGGTAGGTAGTAGGTAGGTAGTAGGTAGGTAGTAGGTAGGTAGTAGGTAGGTAGTAGGTAGGTAGTAGGTAGGTAGTAGGTAGGTAGTAGGTAGGTAGTAGGTAGGTAGTAGGTAGGTAGTAGGTAGGTAGTAGGTAGGTAGTAGGTAGGTAGTAGGTAGGTAGTAGGTAGGTAGTAGGTAGGTAGTAGGTAGGTAGTAGGTAGGTAGTAGGTAGGTAGTAGGTAGGTAGTAGGTAGGTAGTAGGTAGGTAGTAGGTAGGTAGTAGGTAGGTAGTAGGTAGGTAGTAGGTAGGTAGTAGGTAGGTAGTAGGTAGGTAGTAGGTAGGTAGTAGGTAGGTAGTAGGTAGGTAGTAGGTAGGTAGTAGGTAGGTAGTAGGTAGGTAGTAGGTAGGTAGTAGGTAGGTAGTAGGTAGGTAGTAGGTAGGTAGTAGGTAGGTAGTAGGTAGGTAGTAGGTAGGTAGTAGGTAGGTAGTAGGTAGGTAGTAGGTAGGTAGTAGGTAGGTAGTAGGTAGGTAGTAGGTAGGTAGTAGGTAGGTAGTAGGTAGGTAGTAGGTAGGTAGTAGGTAGGTAGTAGGTAGGTAGTAGGTAGGTAGTAGGTAGGTAGTAGGTAGGTAGTAGGTAGGTAGTAGGTAGGTAGTAGGTAGGTAGTAGGTAGGTAGTAGGTAGGTAGTAGGTAGGTAGTAGGTAGGTAGTAGGTAGGTAGTAGGTAGGTAGTAGGTAGGTAGTAGGTAGGTAGTAGGTAGGTAGTAGGTAGGTAGTAGGTAGTAGGTAGGTAGTAGGTAGGTAGTAGGTAGGTAGTAGGTAGGTAGTAGGTAGGTAGTAGGTAGGTAGTAGGTAGGTAGTAGGTAGGTAGTAGGTAGGTAGTAGGTAGGTAGTAGGTAGGTAGTAGGTAGGTAGTAGGTAGGTAGTAGGTAGGTAGTAGGTAGGTAGTAGGTAGGTATTAGGTAGGTAGTAGGTAGGTAGTAGGTAGGTAGTAGGTAGGTAGTAGGTAGGTAGTAGGTAGTAGGTAGGTTGTAGGTAGGTAGTAGGTAGGTAGTAGGTAGGTAGTAGGTAGGTAGTAGGTCTATTCGAATCATAGAAATATAAATAACAGGAGAAGTGGCAAGTGGGCGTGTCGCTGTCCGCGCAACATGCAATCGTGCTACAGTTCGTACGTAAGTGGCTGTGTCCGAGAACTAGTGTGTTTTCGAACGCCATCGTGTCAATAAATTAAAATACCGTATTGTTCAGCGATTTCTTGCAAAAAGTGAAGCAGATACCAAAACTATGTCAACAATGAAATCACATTTCATATATTTTTTCCTATATTTGTCTTCAAAATCATAAAAAATAACAAATCGAAAAATATTTTCTGTTCTTTCGTTTCTAAGCATCACAGCGACTGCATTGTTTCTGCTGAAATACATTGCTCCTTCACAACTACGCAAGTTTGTCACTTAGTGACAAGACAAGCAATGTAAAAATCACAAAACGATATTTAACTAAACGCAAGAATCGCGTGATGCGGCCGCTGGTTCTTGCCGTGAGTTAATGATGTCCATGTGCAAATCCTTTAGCGAAGGTTATCGACAACAAAGTCGCCTGACGAATAAAATATTGTTTGGGAGTTATTTTTTTTAATTTGTCCACCGTTTTAACCCGCTTGGAATATCAAAGTAAATACTAATATTTACCCTGTTTTAATTTTGTTTTATTATTATTAGTCATATGTGACCTAATATTACAGCGTCCTTAAATATTTCCCTCGGCTTACCTAACACGGTTCAAGTGCATGTCGCGTGGCATCTGGACCATCGTGTCCATTTTGTATCAGTATTATACCATCGTAAAAAAATAATAAATAAATAAATAACTGCATCGTATTCATATTTATAAAATTCAAAAATGCTTTTAAGTTACACAAACACAAATGTATCTATTTACGCCATCTTTTTATTTAGTTTTACTTCCGAGAACCCAAAAAGGATTTGGTCGATAATAAATAGAAGTTTCGATAATTATCCGATTTAGTCAATCACTAGCGTAAATGTATAATAAATTGCATTTGCACAGCACAACGATAGCCATCAATGTTAATGTGTGAGTAAGTTTTACGGTGCATGGTAAATACACGCTGTGTAGGTGTTTTAAGGTTCATAATTGATTGTGTTGTACGTTCTAGTACAAGAAACGCGGGTGTGTGCGCGGCTGCGTATCTATTGCTTTTACTGAACTGCGCGTGTAGTAGTTGCCGTGTGGTAGGGATAACAGGAGACACAGGTATCCGATACATTTTCGTCTACAGGGCATATCTCCTTCTTTAATATATCTATGATTCGAATTCAATATTCAGAGTTGACAGGACAACGTCTGTCGGGTCAGCTAGTTTAAAGATAAAAATACAATCGAATTGTGTTTTAATCTGGATAAAGAAATTTTCATTTGTATTTTACCGGTTCTATTTATAAAGAATTCAACTTATTAAATAAACTTAGACGTGTTAATCTCTTCTCGAGTTTCGGTAACCAGTCTTATTGGACAAACCTTTTCGGCCGAAACAGGCAGAGATTAGTTTCTGGCACTGACTTCCTCATAATTACTATATTTAAGTAAAATCAAGATTATCGCTACAACGTACTTTAAACATCATTGATCGGGAATTTTTTCAATCTGTTAACTTCAATGTGACTCTGATATCGAGTTCCTCATATGGCTACCTACGACTTTTATCTGTTTTGTGGGTACGACTTCTCTTGGCGTATTCGATGCACCGCAATATGAACCTTATTTTAATAAGCCTAGGGCTGCAAATATTAGACCAAATGCGTCAAGTTTGGCTTTTACATCATCTACCGGCCATTAAAATCCGAAAGCCAATATGCACGCGAAATTTGTGCCCCGGACACTATCCGGGACGCAAATTTTAGACCTCCGGCCTATCGATTACCAATCCAGATAGCGGCAGTGGGGTTAATGTGCTTATACTCTATTTATTTAGGTATTTAACTAAAGGTCAACAATCTAGACACGTTTTATTAAGAAATTGTCTATAAACATAAACAAACTATTTAAATTTAGTTTATTAATATTATATTTCTACTTTTCCTTGCTTAACCTCTTGTATGCAGTAATTAATAAAACAATTAAAATCTATTGCGTTTCGCGTAGATCTGCGCTTCCGGCAGTCAAAGGGTTAAAAACTAACAATATTTTTTTATAAATATAAACTTACAACTACCTATTCCAACCGATAAATAATAAATAGGTATTTTCAAGTACCTGTTGTTGTATTCCACGAATATACTGCACCCAGATCAATTCAATATTTATAACAAGAACTGAACTCCAACAGATAAACTTGAAATGCAACTTATTCAGGAGTTATAAGTAACCATAACATCCTGTCTAGAATTTTGTGAAGTAATTGGAGAGCACGAACACATCTTGTAGTTGGAGAAGCATCCTGTGCGAAGTTAGTCGATCTGGTTAAGTTAGTATTCACTTTAGTTTATTACAGTAACTAACGGAAAGACAGTTACATTTTCGTCCGCCTGTGTATACGAATCGAAACTACACTAAAGATTAGGCTAGAGCTTAATTTTATACTACGGTAATTTCTCTCCGGTCCGGAAAAATGTCCGGTATTTATTTCAAACCAAACTTTTATTAAAATTAAAAACGTAAAAGGCAGTGTAATCAACTATATTATTAGTTATAAGCTTTTAGGGTTAAAGACTTTATTTTATACTAAGGTCAACTACGGTAATTTCTCTCTATGGTCCGGAAAATACAATTCAATTCAATTCATTTATTGATTTAAGCAACCATGGACTCATTATGTTCTAATACAAATACAAATGTCTATAAATTAAATACAAAAGAATGTCAATAAATTAAATACAAATACAAAAATGTCAAATTATTTAAATTAAAAATAAAACATAAAAATACATTAAATTACATTAAAATTATTAACATTAAATTATTCACACAAAATTATATACGAGATTGATTATCAATTATAAATACGAGATTGGGATATTTAAAGTAGATACCAGAGTGTAGTAGCTGACCCTTTGTACTGTTAATCAAATAAATAAAACCTAAAAGGGACAGTCATCAACTCCTTTTTTTGTTATGACATTAAGGTTCCGGAGAAGGTACATTATTGTCCTTTCAGTGACTTTGAATTCGCGTAATATATAAATATATGTATAATATGTACTGTAAACGTGGTGCAATAATCTCAATTCTCTGGTACTTTAGGCTCAAAGCCTTATAGACAACAATGAACTCAAAAGTTTTGGTTAGTATTCTCCTTTATAGACCTCTGTCTAAGAGGCTGGGTCTCCAAACTTAGTCATTTAGGCTAAACCATTTGTTATTATTTATGGTGAGCCGGCGTCCCGCCGTGGGATCTGGAGGCAACAGTCCTTGCACACACGTACGAGTGGCGCGTGGAAGTGCAACGCCGGGGTGAAGTCCCGATGCCGCGGGTTATCGCGGCACGGCTCACGGAGCTCCGGCGAGATCTCATGGCGGAATGGAGACAACGACTGTCGCAACCTAGTGCTGGGCACGCCGTTATAGCGGCGGTAAGACCCCTCTTTGAGGAGTGGCTGGAGAGGCGTCATGGCACTCTCACGTTTCGCTTGACACAGGTCCTCACCGGACATGGTCAGTTCGGAAGGTTCCTGTGTCGGATTCGGGCAGAAGCGACGCCTGGGTGTCACCACTGCAGTAACGGTCGCCTGGAGGACACGGTCGAGCACACGGTGGAGGTGTGCCGCGCATGGGCGGAGCATCGACGTGTCCTCGTAGAGGCGATCGGCGGCGGTGACCTCTTGCGCCCGCGCTGGTTCAGGCCATGCTTCGGGGCGAGACGGAATGGGATGCCGTCGCCTCCTTCTGCGAAGCAGTTATGCTAGTGAAGGAAGCGGCGGCGCGCGAGAGGCAACGACGAGCCTCTTGCCCCGGACTAAGACCCAGGCGAAGACGTCGAGAGTCGCAAGACGACTACCGGCCACCGTAGGCGCGGTTCTGCGGATGGCGAGCGATGGGTAGCTCGCCGCCCGGCTAGGACCAGGACCGCGTAGACGGCGCGTTTTGTTCCACGCGCGCCTCAAAGAGAAGGAGTCAGCACAGGAAGGGGCCCAACAGGGCCAACGCCTGCCGGGGTTGCGGAATGTTTATAATAGTTACCGTAACCCTGGAACTTAGAGGGCAATCGAAGGAACATGAGTGGGTTTTGGTTTTAGTCAGTAAGAGTCTGACACGCCCTCCCGCCGCACCCAGGACGGGCGCAGTCATTGGATGATTTCCCACTCACCAAAAAAAAAAAATTATTTATGGTGAAATGCGGCGATTGGCACTACAGTAAACGCACCTCTTTCTACAAACAGATTATCTAAGGCTTATTCAGGGCTTCCGAGAATGGCATTCTGCGGACTTAGGCCTCTTGTTGAAGACCGATTTTGTCAACGGGTGACGGTCCGACGTGTTGAGTTCCCCTGCAAGGGCCCAACGGATACCACTAACATATCTAACACTGCACGTTGGACCGTCGCGTCGTCCGTTATGAAATCCGTCCGGTGGCCATTGTCGTCTTAGGTCACGCAGTTAGGTTATAAAGAAAGGACAACGTTCATTTGAAATTGTCCATGATTCTTTCATTAATCTCTCCCTTACGACTCACTGAGTCAATATATTATGTACATTTATTATATTAAACACGCGTTGGAGTCGGGGATTATATATTCCGTTCAAGATATTATATTCAAACCTCGCTGTGCTTCTTAGCTCTTCGTTCATCAAAACCGGTTTTATTGAAAATGCTGTCACATAAAATCTCAAAGTTTTGGTGATTACTTTATTAAAAATTTGTAAAGTTTCACTTCCATGATATGAATTAATAAGAATAAACTATTGTAGCTTAGTTTAATATCTCTTTTATCAAAAACTAGTTATTTTCCTATGTTATAATATATCTAAAAATACTTACTGTCATTACCAAGAAACCCGCAATCTGATAACGCAATACGTAGCTACAATATATCCTTCACCAATTTTATTATCGTCAAAATTTAATTGCTGAGGTAAAAGCTTTGAGGTGTGTACACATTGCTAATGGAAGTGAACAGCTTCGTGGTATGAAGCAGGCTAAGCAGACATGGGAGCTGTTTTATCTCAATTTACGGAAGCGGAAAAATTATAGCTTAACAATTTGAATTAAATAAGGGGCGACTGGCATACTGAACACTTTTAGCTTTTGAAACAAACGCAATTATTTATCGATATTATATTATAAATGATATCGATATTAATTTATTTTTGTTTTATGAATGTATGAAAAACGCCAATTGTAAATTTCATGAAATTGGAGGTCCGAATTCGAAAAGCCTGCACTGTGATTCTTTTAATTTTTATCGTATTATTTTGTAGAATAAAATTGAATTGTTCTTTTTTCTCAAATAATATGAAGTGGTCGTTATTTATTAGATAACGTGCCTCAAAAGGAAACGTACCTCAAACGGCACTCTTGTAGATTTTTTTTGTCTGTCCGTCCGTCTGTCCGTCAAGAACCGTCGGTACTGAGTGTAATTAAAACCACATAGCCAGGTCCTCGGTCCCATGAAGCTGTAAACATATTAAAACTTTGAAGTTTAAGAAAAAATCCAACCAAGTGCTAGTCGGAATCGCGCACTGAAAGTTCCGTACAATCTTGTCACAGTATTTATTTTAAGATTTAACTGCAAAACGGTTTTTGGATATTTTTCTCTATTTGTGTTGTAATACTGTTAAAACAATAACTTGCTGTTTAGACTGTACAAACCTCCAATTATGATTTACTAGCTTCTGCTCGCGGCTTCGCTCGCGTTAGAAAGAGACAAAAAGTAGCCTATGTTACTCTCCATCCCTTCAACTATCTCCACTTAAAAAGTCACGTCAATCCGTCGCTCCGTTTTGCCGTGAAAGAAAGACAAACAGACAGACAGACAGACAGACACACTTTCCCATTTATAATATTAGTATGGATGTAAATATTTACTAGGCTAACACAATTGTTTTATCTGGAAGTAAATTGAGACAATATCATAATTATCTTTATCACTACACCTTATACTAATATTATAATAGGCTTTAAAAAAAACTTATATAATTTATTCAATGCCACCAGCTTTATTTCGAAATCGATACTAAGTTTTACCGAATACCGTATACTTAACGAAAGCAAACATTGCTCGCAAAGGACGATGTTTTGAACAGTTGTCTAAAATCTCACGGTGTTTGTAAAGTATTGAATTAGCAAACCTTACTGCTGACGACTACTTATTAAATTTCTAATAACACACGCACAAAGACTGTTCCGTCATGTCTATAGATAAGTCCGACCGCCCGGGACTAAAGCAAAAAAAACTCTTAAACTATAAAGCTATAATTTGGCATCACTACCTACAAAGTGGTATAATAAAAACATGAAAAAAGTTTAGGGTAGGTATCTTTTTTCGGCTGTCTCATGATGTATTAGGACAGGATAACCTTTCAACGACCAAGCGACATCCGGCTGTCGCACTGCTATTGTTTTTCTATTGTGTTCGAAGGTCTAAAAATTTTGAGGGTTGTGATAACTATACAAGATGCAATTTAAGTCATGTGCATTATTATAAACTAAGCTCTAGTTACGATACTAATAATTGCATTGGGGCTACTATTAGGCAAATCAAAAACATTAATAAAGCAAAATTTATTTGCAGTCATAAGCCTTTTACAATATGACTTACTACATTTTTAAGCTTTTCCATAATTTCATTAATAACATGTTTAATGTAATATTAGCCCTAATGCAATTAGTATCGTGGGTAGAGCCTTAGTTTAAAATAATGTCCATGACTTCATTACACCCTGTATATTAATTACTCCGCGCTCCGTATTCGCCTTTTTCGTTTAGTAGTGATAGGATTGCCCTGAAGTCGGTCGCGTACGACGGTCGAGCGCACCGTCTTAGGTTGCGTATTACAAAGAAAAATGGGCCGCGCAACTCAGCGATGCTGTGCAGTGTCATAGAACATTGTCTATTCTCATTTGCAAGCTCGACCTCTGTACGCGACTGGCGTCACGGCACGAAATCAAGTCTAAGGGTGCTTGTACACGGTGCATGTAGCTGGAGCAAGTAAAGATGCGGGTTACACGCGCGAGTAATATTCGCAAGCTATTTGTTCGAGTTACTGAGTCACTAGACCCGCACATGTTTTTAAACGATATGTTTACTATGCATATAACCCGCGCAAGTGCCTCAACATGCGCAAGCTACATGCACCGTGTACAATAAGCACCCTAATGGCGAGATAAATAGAAGATACTAAGCACTGACTATGGCTTAGCACTATACCTGTCACTGGTCCACAACTGCCAAACGTCAAGTGTACGATAGAGACGGAACGCGGCTATGTCAAAGTACGTGCTTAGTAAGATCTATTTATCTCGCCATGAGTGTCGATACATATGTGACGGAAAATGCGTTAACCGGCTTCAGCATTTTGGCATCGGCCGCCTCTATTTGCATTAACGCATTATCGGTTGAGTGTGAAAGGTTGAATGATTTATTATATACTATGGTTTTTGGTTAGTGATCCGCTCTCTTGGCTCATAGCGTAATTCTATTGAGCATAATATTATGTGTTATTCTAATGTATAAGCTGCTAATATCTTGCAAAGCCAGTTACTGTCCGTACCAGAGTAATTTTAAAACGGTGTCAATATATCGTCGAATATAAGTATATTCAGTGTACAGAATTGGCCTCTCTACAGTTTTATTATAAGTATAGATTTTTCTGTTCTGGCGTTACGCGACTGGATAATACGCGACGCATTTTCCGTCAGACATGTACCGACCCTAAGTCGAACGGCACACACATTTTGCACGTACACTTCACCTGTACTCACGAATGATTATTTACGAAACAGCACTGCAGGTTATAAATACGATTAGTTGAAGCCAACAGTATGTTATGTTGCTAATAGCTTTTCATTGTTTAGGTACACGGATTCAGCCACGTTGCTGTGTGGTAATAGAAACGTCAGTCAACGCAACTTGCCTATTTCGTTGCAAATATCGAGGTTTTACAAAAAAACTTTATATTTTAAAACTTTACAATATATAAAACAAAACCCATTCATTTACACCTTTTATAACTTGAGAACTGCTGGACCGATTCTTGTGATTATTGATTTATTTGTTTCATCCAGAATAGCAAAATAACTACTATTATATGTGTGAATCTTGACAGACATAAAACCCACACAAAATACAATTTGGTGAATTGTGGCGGTATCATTTGAGAGAAGTCTATAGGAGAGAGTTTAGTATATCCATTACAAAAACTGTAAATCTATCATGTAAATGTGGTCATAATATCTTTAATCAAAATTTTGACAGATTCGTTAATGACGCAATTAAAATTGCTCGTTACCCCGAATTTGAATTTTCAAGTGCGAATGATCGAAGTTGAGGTTTAATTCAGATAGCTAAGGCCTCAACTTGGCCAACTAAACTTGAATGTCATAGACACTCAAATCTAGGTTTACGACCGAGACTGCTTTGGTGACCGAATTGGGGTAGTCATTCCTGAATACCGGCAAATGATCAAGTGTAAATTGGACATTAGGCTTGGCTCGATTCTGTAGTTTACGGGACAATCTAAGCATAATGTCTATGTATGGTATAGTATTAAGGTTGATCTATTTTAAAGTTGTATTGTTTGTGTCTGATTACATAAAACTCCGGCCTTGTGCAAGCAATTTTGTAGTGACCGGATCAGAAACAAATTTTGTTCTCAAATTAACATAATAATTTAGAGAACAGATAACAAAAATAAAACAGTTTTCGTTTTTTTGTAAGTGTCGTTGTGGGTATTAAGTAAGCGTTATTTTTACAAAGAAACACTTAATTTATTTGTATACAATACAATAACAAAAACCTAGGTCCAATCAGCGTAGTGTTTTGTACAGCAACAGACCGCATACTGTCGGGTGGGTCCGACGCCGAAGCGTGATAAGATACGCCGCGCCAACAAATTTTCTTCCTCACCGACATCGCACCGTTTTCGCTAGAAATAAATTGTTGACTACGAATATGTTTTATTGCTTCTATTTCTCCAACCATTTTCTTATTTTTATTTGCCTCAGTTCCGCCGGGGCCTTATTGAATATTTTTATCAGTAATGTCTTTGGGAATTCCACAGAAAGTAAAATGTGATAAATATTATTCGTTGTAAATAATGATAGGTATACTCCACTTTAAAGCGTTCCTTTGATTATTTTGTTTTGGGTAATATAAACTATCCCACGCAAACACGAAAACCTGTTAAAAAACCCTATGGCAGCACCATAGGGTTTTTTCTTTTATTCTCTTGTTCACAAGCTAATTAAAATGTAAATTGGTGTATTTTTAATGGCCATGTTTTAGATTGTTTCTAAATTTTCTATGAAGTGCCTTAATATGACAGGATTAAACAAATATTTTATATATATCCTTTTGTTAATAAAATGGAAAGAAAAAAATCACGAACCTTACATTTTAGTTTAGTTTGTCATATGGGGAATCGGCACCAATGTCATTTACTAACCGATATATAGATAAACAAATGATTGTAACGCATTTTTCTTTAGCTCATTTCACTAAACCCCAAAAATCCCCAAAATTAATAGTTAAAGCACTTTCCTATTTAAAATTGAATGGATGTAGAGTTTTGAAAACAATAGCTTTGGAACTAGCCCGAGCAGATTTTTGTCTTTTTAAAAATTAACTTTTTGTTCTAAAAGACAATTTAGTCGTAAAAGTTTTTAAAAAAACTTGACTCTCATTTGAATCACATGCATTTACTCTATTCCCGATATGTTGTTGAGTAACACCTGTTTGTTTTTTTTACAATAAATTGCAAATTCAAGTTTTGCATGATACTTTACCGAACGAAGGCAAGTAAATAAATCGCGTTTCGTGATCACTGGATTTTTATTTTGAAATACCCGTTTTTTTTTATTGTTCATACTTTGATACTGTTAGTATTTATTTATGTTAATGACAATCTTAATTTCTTTCTATTTTTTATGCATTTTGTAATTATACAAAGACAGTTTTTTTAGTTCTAACCAATGCACACTGAAATTCTTGGAGCTAGAAACATGAAATTGTCACTTTAGCATCTTTTAACGTCGTAGTAGAGAAGCAATAAAAAGCGATTTTTGCGTACTTAACCCCGTAACGGGATAAAACTGGGGATGAAAGTTTGTATGAAAAGCGGGCGTAGTCGCAGCAAAGTTAATTCATACTAATATTATGAATGGGAAAGTGTGTCTGTCTGTCTGTATGTCTGTCTGTCTGTCTGTCTGTATGTTTGTCTTTCTGTTACGGCAAAACGGAGTGACGAATTGACGTGATTTTTTAAGTGGAGATAGTTGAAAGGATGGAGAGTAACATAGGTTACTTTTTGTCTCTTTCTAACGCGAGCGAAGCCGCGGGCAAAAGCTAGTAATAAAATGAAGCTTAAACGTTTTTCATTGTACCCTGTAATAAATTATGATAACAATGAAATAATTCATAGTACGTTCTAATTTTCATTACAAACCAAATTAATCATAATTTAGAACAATTTGCAGAAGCTTAACCTTATTACATACATACCCAAGAACTGTTGTTAATTAGCCGCTATTGTTTATGTTTAATTATAGTATACGCAGCGCTGGACGCTTAACTACCCCATTGTATGTATGTTTTGTTCTAAACAACTGCAATAGGATCTACGGGGGCACTGCTACGTCTATCTAAAATAGCAAAAATTTCGAGCTTCAGCCCACGGCTTCATGCTACGCGCTACGAAATCCGTAGACCCGCTACGACCTCCGAAGCTTATTTAAAAAAATACCAGTTTATATTATAAATATATTTTATCGTTCAGATGTTGTGCAGGTACTAATCTGTATTGGTTTTAATACTATAAAGGTACTTTTAATCCAATTGTTTGTTTCAGCTGAATTTCAACCCGATCACATCATTTTTGTTCACACTGGATTTCTTCATCATCGTGCTTAACGTGAGTAGCCTTAGATTGTTTATTTTAGAAACTTATGTCAAGTTTATTATTATTAATAAAAGCTGTGCGCAGACTCAAACTATTACCGTCTCTTTCATGAAAACAGTGATTGTTCACTTGCAAAAAAACATTGTCTAAACTCCACCTCTAGACAAAAGGTATTGTAGAAAAGATGGTAGAATAGGGTTCGATACGGGATGTCAAATTACTATGTAAATCCCATACATTACATTCAACAATCTATTTTATTCTAACATCCATTCTGCACTGCCACTTGTCTGGCAATGAATGTGTAGCAATTAGCAACCAATATTTAAACACAATCTTGTTTCTATTCATTAGTAATTGTTTGGTTACAAGTGTGATTCATCATACCATGCATTCCTGTGTGCTATTTGCTAAAATATACAAAGTGAATTTAAATATTTTTTCCAAACTTATCTTAACTTATATATTATAGTATGTATAGGTATGTGGGTTTGAATTTTTTTTACCGAACGATACGAACATTCCGGTCAAAACGTCAGGTCAGCTAAAAATAGCTAACTAAGCCGAATGCAGCTAAAACTAGATTTTAAGGCTAGAATTTTTAATATTTGACCTTTTAATTATTTGACTCATTAACATTATTTGACGTCAGCTAAAAAATCGTTAGTAAAGTATTATCATCTACTGGTAAGTAATTATTGTATTTTTTTCTAAAAATAAGTAAATAAGCTGGGCGATAAACTTTTATTTATTTTTCTTTGTAGCTATGCTAGAACATTGCGAGTGATTTAAAAGAAATTAAACACGACAAGAATGAATAATGGCTCGTAACATTATTACCAAGAGAAATTAACAATTTAGTTACGCACGTATTAATTAACTACTTACAATGCGTGAGAGCTGGATAATTAATTATTTTGTCGGTAAATTATTTAAGCTTTTGTCGATACTCTACGACTCAATATCGTCGTATAAGTATTCGAAATTAGGTAATCTGATCACAGAGGGACTTTAGCGTCTGTAGACAATAATTATTGTAATTCTATACAAAGGATCATTTAAAGTAAACTAAATATATAAAGCAAATCCGATCATTTTACCCATTTATATCTGTAGAAAGTTTAAACTTTAACAAGCACAAAACCTTGCTATTTTATTTCTAATCTCTGATTTAATAAAGGCAAATGTGAAATGTGGGACCACACCAACAGAACATTTATATAATACGAATATTAGTATCTAATTGAAATTAGCTATAGTTACCAATATTTCCACATTCTACATTTCTACAGCCAGTTCGTTAATCAAATAATTAAATTCACGAGTATTTCGCCTTAATTCAACAAATGTACAAAAAACATAATAAATATTTATTTACATTTTAATGAAACATAAGAAACAGAATGTTAATTAAACGAGTATTGAAATAATAAAGGTTACTGTCAGAGCTACAGATCGAACAAACGAAATTGGTTTTAAGACGAAATGAACGATGTCGACCATTGCCGAAAGGGGAACATTGAATTTTGAACAGAGTAAATAGTAAAATAACGGGAAATAAAATGAACATTCGTACCTACACTCCAAGACACAGACGAGCCGCCTGTATTGTCATTGCAGGGAAATATTAAATTAACGTATTGAGTGGGTTAACCCTCTTGCAGTTGTGGTGCTTAAATCAGCTTCAATGCAGCGAAAACGAATAGATTGTCAAATGTATGGAGATGTCAAATTGTTTAGCGAAAGCTTATTGTCAATTCTGTCTGTTCGTTTTCGCTATCTATTCTACAATGCCACTTGTCTAGTGCGCGTGTCAAATATTTATTTATTTTAAGAAGCAGTTGGTCAAAATTTAGGGCAATGTTTTTTTTATATATTTGGAATGAGAATTTAATACTGAAAAGCCTCCTTCAATATGTCTCAGGTTTTACCTAACACAGTGTAGGTAGTATTAATAGTAGTAGTATGTATATAATTCGAAATGTATGGTTAGTAATGTTGTTGTATATGCTCCCGTTGCTCTGCGGAGTACATTAATAATAAATTTTGTATATCTATATTAATATACAATGTCTATAAGCTTGTTTATTGTCATGCATATGGACCATATTTATTCTAGGAATGTACTAGTAGTCCCCTAGTCGTGATGGCCCAGTGGATAAGGCGCCCGCCTCTCGTGTAAGAGGTTGTGGGTTCGAATCCGGGCAAGTACCAATGTGACTTTTTCAATTCATATGTACTTTCTAAAGTTTATCCTAGACATCACTGACATCCCGTGCCTCGGAAAGCACGTAAAGCCGTTGGTCCCGGTTGTCATTCGTAGAACTTTGACAGTCGTTACTGCTTAGGCAGAAACTATGACCAGTCTAACCAAGGGGTATCGTGTCGCCCAGTTACTGGGTTGTGGAGGTCTGGTAGGCAGTCGCTCCACGTAAAACACCGGTATCCAGCTGAATCCGGTTAGGCTGGCAGCCGACCCCAACACGATTGGGAAAAAGGCTAGGGAGATGATGATGTACTAGTAGTCCCCTAGGTTTCAGCCGCTTTACATTATATATTTGATTACTGTTCCGCTCCTGTAGGGCATAGCGTGATTTTATGTAGCTTATGTGATGTATAAACTATATTTCTGTGAAGTTTTATCAAAATACGTGATAAAGTAACAAACTTTCATACAAATTTTAACATTTATAATAATGAAAAATAAATGTTGTAGGAATAGTAGGATATTAATTTGCTTTATGTACCTCGGGAGCTTAGTCTTGAGCCTTTGAAATGTGTTTGACTGGCGGAAGCCAACTCGGTGAGTCTCCTTAAGCAAAACTTTAAATTAAATGAGATTCCAACCGAGAGGTTTAACCTGTTTATTCCGCACGTGCACTCAAGGGCAACCCTAATTAAATAAATAAATATCCTGGGACACCATACACACGGCCATCTGATCCCACGCTAAGCAGAGCTTGTGTTATGGTAATCAGACAACTGATATACATACTTATATAATTTTAAATACATACGTATTATAGATAAATAACACCCAGACACAGAACAAACATTTATGCTCATCACACAAAGTTTGTCCTGGGTGGGAATCGAACCCACGACCTCTGGCTTAGCAGTCAGGGTCACTGAACAATAGGCCCGTCAATTGATGCAGTTGTGTTTTTTTTTAGTACTAACTTTTGCCCGAGTGTATGTCGGTTTTCCATCCACTATTTTACTCCTTAAACCTTTGAACACACGTAATTCGAGGCTCAATAGAAAGGCAATAGCAGCGCGACAGCCGGCTGTCGCTCGGTCGTCAAAGGGTTAGGGTTGAATTTTAAAAATCCTTTTTAGTGTACCCTTCACAAACAAGACATCATCCAAGACACACTCACTGTTAGACCAGCGATTTGGGTATAGCAGTTTACCATTTTGAATATATATAGAAGATAGATTTCAAAAATGTATCAGTTTCAAGAAAATCCATACTTTCTAATAATATTATAAATGCGAAAGTAACTCTGTTTCTCTGTTATGCCTTCACGCCTAAACTACTGAACCGTTTTAAATGAAAATTGGTACAGAGTTAGTCAAAAGCCTAAGAGAGGATATAGGATACTTTAATTGCGAAATAAAGGTTATAAGGGGCAAAAATGAATAGTTACGGGTATTTTTATTTTTATACACGCGCGCGAACTCGTGGGCTAAAGCTATTGGGACATATTTCTATTCAAAACACGTTTACTAGATTAACCACACTCACCCCCCTCATAAATTCTCTACCAAGCACTTGTAAGTTGTAATTAACCTAAACATGTCTAAACATGTTTCTGACAGCGTCACGAACAGTAATAAACATTACAAATTATCATAAAACAAATTAAAAATAAACACGGCCCGAGTCCGCAAAATTTTGCTGCATACCCCGCTATGAGAAGGAAGGGTCACTGTTACTGTAAAAGTCCAAAAATTCATTCTTTTCATTTTTAAACACGTTGGCAACTTGTATAAAAATGGATTCAGGCTCATTTCAGACTACGCTATTTTATAGTAATATATCGGCTATAGTAATTAATAGCACAACAAAATAGCTCACCACCATACATTTATTTAGTATACGTTTGCACTATGCTATATACTATACATGTATTTTACACTATATATGCTATTAATGCTTTGTGCTATTATTATATATTGTATTATAATTGGGCTAAAATAAGCTTAAAAAACCTGGTTTTTGTCCTTCGCCTTCTTATGCGTGTCCTTGGTTACTGTTCCTCTCCTAGGGTAGTATGTAGCTTTAAATACTATTTTTCGTAATTTTTACTATCATGAACAGAACTATTTCAATTTTACTAGCCGTTCCAGAATTAGGCAAACAGTAAACCTATTCAGGTTTTATAAAATTAAACAATATTGTATATTAGGACTATAGTTGCAAAACTTCTGAAAAATTCGAAATAATTCCGGAATACTTCTGGGAAAGTTTCTTTAAATCAGAATTATTCAAAATGAATTTAAATTTAGAATTTGTATTTTTTTGCAAAATATTTTTATATTTTTTTAAATATCGAATGGAATTTTGCATCGACCGTCGATCGCCGCCGCCTGACTGTGTGCACGAGATGGCGGTGCGGGGTGCGGTAAGAGGGGAGATGCTCCCCCCCCGGAGAAGTTTTCAGAAAGATTCATACCCCGCAATCGAAAGTTTCCGCGGAATGTTTCGCCCGAATTATTCAATAAGAATAAACGTGTTTATTTTTTGTGTGGTGGGTGAATTAATTATTTTTCAGTGGCGCATAAGTTAGTAAAATATAAATGTTTATTTTATTATAAATCTGATCGATTAAGTATATTTGTTAATATTTTAATAAAAAAAAATAAAAATCCCTTTTACAACAGGATTTTTATTTTTTTGTTTTTATGTAGGTTATATCGAAGTCGAATGCTATTTATTAAAATGTTAGTTGTGGAATAAAAAACCAGGCCGAGCATAAATTATTTGATTTGTTTTTTGAAAAAGGGTTACCTATGTTTTTGGTTAGTTTGTATATAGCTCTGCTGTTCGCATCGCTAAGTATTCGCGAGTCACATAGATAGGTATTACTAAATAAAGGAAAACCTAATAAATAAACTCAAAAACTATTGTGTCGCTTTCAGAAATTCTTTCACTATTGGAAAGCTACTACTAATATTATAATGCGGAGGAGTTTGTTTGTTTGTTTGTTTAAACGCGCTAATCTCAGGAACTACTGATCCGATTAGAGAAATTCTTTGTTTTTTAAAGTCCATTTATAGAGGAAGGTATTAGGCTATATAACATTACGCTGCGGCTGCGATCAATAGGAGCGAAGCGTCAGTGAGAAATGTTGCAAAAACGGGGAAAATTATTCACATTTGAGGACTTTTGTTGCGTGCGCTGCATAAACGGTTTACGGGGGGCTAAGAAGTAACCAAAGGAAATTAAACGCGGATAAAACCGCGGGGGACAGCTAGTAGGCTATATTCCCTATGAACCCATTAGAGGTAACTGCTGTACTCGATTGAGTACAGCATTATTCCGAAGTGTAAATGACAGATCTTGTAAATTTTAGGTGATACACCTTATTATTTTACTTCATTACGCTGTACTAAATCGAGTACAGTGGCTTTTAATGGATTAATACAATTTCACCGGGGTTTTTTTTGGCAGTTGAAATATTCCCAAAGTTTCAGAATATTACGGAATACTTCCGAAGTATTCGACGGGAATGTTTCGGAATTTTTCCCGCCAGCATCTATAATTAGGACTATCATTGCCTTAGTATGATAACGTGCTAAGCATCTCTGCCAATATTTTCGTTTTATTTGATGAAAACCCACAAAAAGTGAATAATTATCACAAACCGTTCGGACTATAGATTGTAAATGCTTGGGCATTTGAGACATATTGGAAATTATAATATCAAATAGGTGTTACCCGCTGCTTCTCCTGCCCTTCACAATTCCAACTTTCATCACCGAGGTCGCATTTCCAAAAAAATTTATTGTGCCTCTATCTACCTCATAAAACGTAACTACTATGCAAATTTCATGGTTCTAGCTTCAGTAGTTTCAGCTGTGCGGTTTATCACCAACAAGTCTGACTCCTTGATAAAATTTAAATACATTTAGTACGTAACAGCACTCTCTCGCGTTTACACTCGCAAATTTTGAAGTTAAAAACTCGTTAATTTTCCTGAAATTTTCCACTTTTCTGCGCTTTTTTTTATATTTCCCAAAAGGTGTGTCCTTTAAATCATTTCCATGTTGTGACTTGATCAAGATTTTTTTAAAATAAACAAAAATTTTCCTTAATAATATTTATCCTAGGATTTACTGGATAATATTAAAATGCACTGGCACTCGCACTGTCACAGTGACATAATTCAAAGCAAATATAAAACTCGTCTGAAATGAGAACAAGGCACGATGATGATATAAAAATACTTGTTCATTTTGGAGACCCACATCATTGGAAATAAGTGAGCGTATTTACGGTTGTCTGAGCATGATAATACTCAATTTAGTGTCAATCAGCAATATATTCGTTCGGCGCTCCTTACTTCGTGCCGAAAGCGACACAATATGTCCATATGTACCGCAAAGTTTCTATGGCAATCAAAGTTTGTCTTGTCTAGTAAACGTTGAACCTGTATCTAGTTTGTAAATACTCGTAGTTACCGTCATTGTTTGCAACTTGAACTGGGCATAAACATTTACTCCAGTTGAAATTGAATTCAGTTCTGTCGCTTTCAATCCGGTTGATTGAAATCTGTTACAGATATTTTTTAGGTTTGAGAATGAGTATAATTGTTTAAAATGAAAGTTGAAATTATCGATATCGTACTTAAATTACTTTATTATTATAAGCTTATAAATTGTCCCATAGTATTGCCATGTCTGTATTTTTTTTTCTTCCAAGTGTTTGGATTCTAGGCTAGGCCAGTGTAGGCCAATCATGCGTAACTTGAAGCTAGTTTTCCACTTGGATCTGCCACGATGACGCTGGACATTCTCGAACCCCCATTGTGTTCGATTCAGTCCATCATTTGTTTGTAATTCGACAGACTTGCTCAGCCCGATCCAACTTAAGCTTGATCTTTGGGTGACGTCGGTGTGTTGGCGCTCAGCGCCGTGTTTTATAATGCGGTCTGTTAATTTGAATTTTTTAAAAGATTAATTGATATTGAACTAAATTATATTAGGAGTTGAAATTTACGTACAAGAAATAAATAGCATACTTCGTTATTTTAGAATATACATATTTCAAAGAATAATGTACCTAAGCAAGTTGAGTATGCAGTAGGTTATTCCTTCGACTGTCCTTGCCTGGCCAGATATCTGTGTTACGCACACAGATATCTGGCCAGACAGTGTGTATGATTACTGGGAAGGATTGCCCTGATGCGTGAGGCGAGCGAAATAAATAAATGACCTAACTCTTTTATTTTATTCGGGGGTTCGCTCACGGGGACCTAATTCGATTTTATGGCTGTTTCTTCGGGTGTTAGCAAACAAACAATTTTTTTTTTCAAATAGGTCAAGCCGTTTTGATTTTTATCGAGATTAAAGCACAGCAATTGTTTTTTACATATTTGCTATATAACTTTGTGGGTTTACCCATTTTAAAGGAAAAAAAGCGAATAGGTCTGGCTCTTTTCGTGTTTTATTTGTCTTGTCAAGAATCTCTAGCACAGTCTTCTCCTTGAATTTGACGATAACGAAAAATAACATCTATGGACACAATTTGTTCCTAGCTTAAGGATTTACAAATCATCATCAATACGATGTAGGTACGACAGTGGCCCATCATGAGAGTTTTTATTATAATATTTTCTATAACGTTTATCTTTCTTGCCACATTTATATCTTTGTTATTCGATACCATGAAGATATAAACGTAAAATTTTATATCCTAACCTTTGCGCAAACCATTGCAAACATACTCGTATTCTTACAAATACGACATAGCCACGTAGGGGTAACGAAATCATATGCAAGCAAAAACTAATTAGTGCATAATTTAAAGGTAGGTCAGAACAACGCTATTTACTCCTCATGCGCTGCATTAATTGGACATTTCTAGAACCACGTTGACAAAACAGTCCTCATTTGAAATGCCTGCACAATGTGGGCTGTACGAAATAAGCTTTAGTAATAACCGCCTGATAACGGCGTGGCGGGCCCAAAACCTTCATTTATATGCAAATCAAAGGTCCAATTTTGAGTGCGTATGCAATAGGTACCTATTGTAACCAGATAGTACTGAAAATCAATCGTTCGGATGTTTCCCCTTTCTTTTCTGTCCACTGTGTCGGAAACTCGCAATGTTTTTCCTCCACCTAGCACAAACGTTGTTGGAAAAGTGACGAAAAGATTTTGTATCTGTACTCCTCGTTCCATATCTGCTCAGTCGTGAAACAAACGTTAAATATGTAAATTCTGGGAATACTTCCGCGAAGTATTCTGCCGACTGTGTTTTGTCTGTTCGCAATATCTCGCTTTGACTTGGTGCTTTGTGAGTGTAGAATAATTATTCTGATTTTTTTAAGGCTGGTTTTATCTATACTAATATTATAAAGAGGTAAAATTTGTAAGTTTGTAGGTTTGCAAGTTTGTATGTAGGGGGTAATCTCTGGAACTACTATTCCGATTTGAAAAATTCTTTCAGTGTTAGATAGCCCATTTATCGAGGAATGCTATAGGCTACATACCATCACGCTACGACCCACGGGAGCGGAGCAGTACGGAAAAATGCGGGTGAAACCGCAAGGGAAGAGCTAGTAAAACAATACTCTTATACAAACTTTGACCTAACTATGGAAATAAAGACGATTGATTGGCAGAAGCTTAAGTTCTAGATACTTTGGTTAGGTTTTCGTGGGTAAGACTGTTCAAACCATTTAAAAATTGTGAAGCTCTATTCCCTGAATAAATAATTATTCCGTTCAATTTGATAGACTACGCTGCGCCGCAATTTCTTAGGTGGGTAGTAGTAATACGCTGAGTAGATCACTATTCAGGGTATTACATCTGAAGCCCTATACTTGTAAAGGATTTTTATACTACCCTGTAATGAGACGACTTAGAAAATTTACATATTCCTCTCATAAACTTTTATTAGCTTGGCTATAGAAATGAATAACAATAGCGTTCTCTATATACATTTTTCCAAATAGATTCGATCACGAGTACCTGACGTTTGTTCATAGCAAAATCTTGCACTTTTCTAGTTGATGTCTTACATTTATGGCAATATTATTTTATGCTAAACACAATATAGACGAACGGGCTAAACATACAACTGTTTATTTTAACCAAAACAGGGGAGTCAGAAGCGCCCGCTTTTTTTGGATTTAAAAGGCAATAAAAACGGTAACTAAAAGGGAAACATTACGCCCCTAAGCTCGACCCGTAATGTTGGTACCGCCATGTACCTACTCTAATTAGTTTATCCTCACTAACCCGGACCTTTTTACCCAAGTTTCAGAATAATGACAAAAAATGTGACGATACTCACGACTGGCTCGGAAGATACTAGGGTTCTGATTTAAATTTATTTTTGTTTCACAAAATTAGGATTTGCGAAGGCTCTAACTACGTAATAAACAGCAAATGAGGCTTTAGACAGTTTTAGGGCACTTCGCTCCTCCGACGCTTCTATTTCCATCTAATTAACTTGCTCACTAACTAAGCTTAAAAACAACATTACAGCGTTTATTTTAAATAAGGATAACTCCAAAAAATACGTAAATTAAATAAGCAGAAGAACGGGCCTTTATTAGCTTTAGTCGTCAGTTGAAACCTCTTTTGCACAATATTTGTGTATATTATCTAGTAAGTTTTTGTTTACTTTGGCGCAGTAATCCAGTAACAAGAAAACAAGATATTTTTGAATTGTGTTCAACTTAAACTTATTCCGTGCAACAAATAGTTAATAAAATAAAATAAATAAACGATTAGATAATTTCACACATTCTTGTGAGAGAGTAACAAACATTCATACACACTCAAACTAAACTTCATATAAACTTTCACATTTATAATATTAGTAGGGTTGTGTATACATTTTGTCTATGTTGACATAGGACACGAAAGATTATTTGACTCAAGAATAAGCCAGCCAATTCCTGTAGTCAACAAGGTAAAAACAATAAAGCTGCGAAAATAAATCGTTAACATTCATTATGGTGTCTTTAGTAACAATAAATTGCGCAACAAATAACAAACAGTCGGAAGTACAACAATTCTGCTAAATACTTTAGCTTCAACTTGGCGCTTACAACGGGGCTGTTGTGTTTATTGCAAAATGTTTTACTTTCTCGCTTCTTGCAGCGACATCGAACAGAGAGGCTTTGCTCAATATTTGTAACATTATTCAAATTTCAACTCTTACAAGTACTACTTAAGTCTCATTTCTTTTTCTTTATTTCTTTCTACGAACTGATAATCGCTTCGTGTAAACGTACAACCCTTGTTATCAAAACCTTGTCTTCAAACACCGGACGTACTCGCAAGCTCAACACTACAACTTTCGACCGATTGCTCTCAAGTTGACAGTTTGAAGCGAGACATTGGCATTTCTGGCATTTTTAAAGGAGTTTGTGGAATCAGTAGTAACTTATCGCTAACAGTTAACTTCTCTGGGCATCATGCCAGTAGTTCTAAACACGGTCTCGGTTTAATAACACAAGATTTGTAGTTTAGTTATTGCAGATTTAATTACCTTTTTATTGTTAATAAACAGTAAGACGGTAAGTATATAAGGCATAAAATTTTGCGAGCATTTTATGTTTCAGTAGATATTCTTTTAATAAAATCTCGGGCTCGTTTCGCCAGCACATCTGTTTTATAGATGTAATCGACGAAACATTGTTCAAAGTTATCGGCGCGTTACCTACTTACTCCCCCTAATTTCCCGTGTTACGCACTCTCCGAGCTCGGTCAGCTAATTGACGTTCATTATTAATGCTATACCAGCGCCTCTATTTGTGTGGTAACTTGTATCTTCGTTTTAAGTCAATTCTACGCAAATTTCCAAACGTAACAAATAAGATAAACACAACGGTCAAGTCTGCTCCGAGTTAACTCTTGAATATTGTATTATTACAATATCTGAGAAACGTTCAATTCATAGCAACATCTACTTCAGCTGTCAAATTATACATAACTATTTGGAGGTCGTAATTAAATAAGAGTAGTAACACAGTCGGCGCGGGGTTAAATGTTCTCAAGCCGGTGGGGCGTCCGGCGCGCGGCGTGAGGTGGCCCGGCCTGCAACTGCCAACAATTTGTTAGAGAAGCATCGCTTTCGGAGCCGAGGCGTAATGGAACGGGACAATGGATACTAAATTGACGCATTTTATTGATGTGCCCCAACGGGTTTTGTCTCCAATTTGATGAAATGTCTACACACGTATTTCTCGTGTTCATATCTCTTTGTTGTTTGCTATGGTCATGGCAAGATTTTTCCAGGGCGCTTTTCATCATTTGTTCATGTGTATTTTCTTAAGTTGACATTATTGAAGACTAAATAATTTGTTAAGAGCATTAAGAGTTATACATTTGTTGTTCATTTGTGAGGTAAACGAATTCGTATTTTAAGGCATTCGTTCCCAAGTCAGTCCCTTGTGTAACGCGTGCAATGTGGTCGGACAGAGGTGTTGAATCAATAACATGTACTTATCCTTCCCTACTTTTATAACTCATTTCGTTGACAGGAATATCGACTTGGGTAACCAGGCCTATAATATTAGTAGTCTAATATATTCAGTGAACTTTTTGCACCCAACACAAAATATTTATTTCTATTATGGCTTTAACACGCATTTGCACATGAAAACACCGAGATTTATCGTTAAAACGTTGAAAAAGCCGTTTGTTCTATATTTTAAGCGCGGAGAATATTAATATCTCTGCCAGGTGAGGTCATTTCTAACAAAGTCTCGTTTCAGCTGCGTAAGCATTGAAATGAAGCGTGATTGTGATTTATTGCTGAAAACCTCCTGAGATACTTCAATAAGCTAAGAACAAAGTCGCTTTGATTAAAGTATTATGAAACAGATAGATTGGCATAAAGATTACGTAGCAGCGGCAATTTGAATTATGAATTGAGAACGAAAATTATTGCTTTCTGAGAAAATAAAAATAGGACTGTACTATGTACTTATTTGTGTTCGGATTGAAATTGTATACATATTAAGCGGAATAAATGGTTTCATTAAAAAAAAACATAACAGAATAATATTACTTCTCTATTATTTCTTTACCAAATATTGCTGCGTCACGAAAGTTTGATTAATTCACGAGATGTTTACCAACTGTTTCTGAACTAAAGAATACCCTTTTGTGTAGAACCTTAGAGAAGAGCTGATCCCGTTGAAAAGGCCATTTACATACGAGTCGTCAGGGACGCCCCAGTCATAATGCCGTAAAATAATTAAACTTTAAATTAATTTATTGTCAGCCGAGGCACGTTTACAAACACTTAAATGAAATTAATTACTAAAGTAACATGACTAATTAAACCAAATGACTGAACAAGCTCCAGAAAAATTTTCTTCTTTTTTCAATTTAAAATTTGGCTAAAAGCTAAAGAAGAAGGCAGCCGATATTTTTTAGGGAAGCCGGAATTGTGGATTCAGCGAGGGTGGTTTCACCCGTCCATTAAAAATAAGTGCTGCCCTTATTATGTAATTGGTCAAAAATATTCGGGAAAGGAAAATATCATGTATCGTTTAATTAATTGTAAGTAACCACATAAGGTTACTTACAATTAATTAAAATTAATATTCTAAACGAGCAAGCCTTTTATGAGACGGTATTTTTATTTATTTTTTTCAGTCTCTGGTCGTTTCTTGGATTAAATATTTAACATGCAATGTTCAAACTAAACTATCTGAACAAATCAAGCATATTTACTCCTACTTTAATCCGATCGACTTCCCAACATTTAAGCTTTACAAATTATGTGATGTTTTAACTGTTAGGCAACTATTTATTCTTAAAGTTATTCTTCAACAGCACACTAAACAGCCGTATAACCCACTACTACCTCAGAGGTGTCGTAAACATGATATATGTAATAGACCACCTACAGGTAAGACAAGATTTTGTCAAAGATTTATCGGTTTTCTTGGTCCTTTTCTATATAATAAGATTAACAAAATAATAAATATATATCCGTTGACGTTAAAGCAATGTAAATTAAAAACTCGTTGTTTCTTGCAGAATCTTAGTTATGAAGAGACTGAACAGCTATTAGAAAAATCACAGTAAACATATATAACATAGATAGCACTTAGACTCCCACTCACTCACACACATACACACACACACACACACACACACACACATTAATAATTATTTTACAGCAAATAAAAACCACACAAAATTTACAAATTACTTACCTACCTACTTGCAAAAAGGATAGCGAAACCAATCATACCTTGTACTTGGACATATTGATGATTTACTGTTTTTAATAACTTAGGGGGGAAAGGCGCTGATAACCGAAATACAGGCTCTGCCTAGTTCGGTTACAGATGCTCAACTCTTTTCGTTATAACAATATTGTTGCCAAGTTGTTATGTAACTTAGTATTAAGTTGTTTGAAATAAACATTATTATTATTATTATATTATTTTATACTGAAAACATTTATTGATTATAATTGTAACCAAAGCTTAGTATTTAAGAAAGCATAACTTTATAATCAATTATTTTTTGTCTTTATATCTCAGTTTCATTAGATTTTGCTCATTTGCCAACTTCTGTAGATACTTGAATTAAATAGGAAACCAAAAGTGTTGAGTGTTTTCATATCATTATATAAAACATATTTACACCCTTCTTCAGTTGACATATACGTTGTAGGATATGGTATCTAATCTAAGACCTCTGTCGTTGTGAGATATAACAGGAGCGCCGCCGAGGGACATGTATATAGTTACCTATTTTCCCTTTATAACACCCGAACTCACATGGGTACGGTGTCTCGAATGAGGTCAGCGGGCTCGAAGGTACTGCTTACCTATATCCTAATTATATATAGTTTATTGATGCCGCACTATTCAACTTACAGTGTATTGGAACCCATAACTAATATAGTTGCGTTAAGTGGTATATGTTAGACTAGTTTTAGAATATATCTACATAATTATGTACGCTATTTATAGTCGACATGTTCAAGTCTGTGTAACCCATATATTTGTCAGAATACGGAAATCAAAACCACATTCTTTGTCCCTTGGATGAACGATTCCACAACACGCAACAAATGTGTGTCGGTATTTCAGAGACGCAATCGACTAACTTTCAGGAACGTTTGCATTTTAATTTCAGTCTCTTGTTGCTTCCTGTTTAAGTGTGAATTCACGAAACGTTATACTTTTGATTAGTCTTTTATTTCCGGATTAAACTAATATTAAAAATGTGAAAGTTAGTGCAAAAGAAAATACTAAAGCTAAAACTTTACAGTTAATCAGTATTATCGCTTAATATCACAATAACAAATAAACTAATATAATTAATATCTCGCTACGACCCAAGGAAGCGGAGTGGTAACCGAAAACAACAAAAAAACACGGGTGAAACCGCGAGGGTGGCTAGTCTGAACTAAACTTGACGTTTGTATATAAAAACAAAAACATATTTACTAATTTTTTTTTTGGTGAGTGGGAAATCATCTAATGACTGCTCCCGTCCTGGGTGCGGCGGGAGGGCGTGTCAGACTCTTACTGACTAAAACCCACTCATGTTCCTTCGATTGCCTTTTATGTTCCAGGGTCACGGTAACTATTATACACATTCCGCAACCCCGGCAGGCGTTGGCCCTGTTGGGCCCCTTCCTGTGCTGACTATTTACTAATATTTGTACGTTTTAATAATGAAAGAATAAAAAGTCAATCATACAAAACTCTATGTTGAAACGTGAAACTGCATGCAAATGGCCTCGGCTATTTTCAGGTATTAAAATGTGAAATGTAAATTTGGTTACGCCTAGATATCCTACAAAATTTATTCGAATATTTTGTTCGGTGATATTCCGCATGTCAAAAATTAGAAAAAATACAGTTATAAAATGGCTTTTGCGTATCTGTTTTTTCAATCCCGTCAGATAAACCCGTGGTTCAAACAGAAATAAAAAGCTTTGTTTCTTTTTATATAAATACCTAGTTGTTTTGTTGACTTTGCCTTTTGTTAGCTGAGGCCGTTGAGGTATAAAATTTATGTAAGGGGTAAAATTTATTTCTTTGCATTTAAAGCTGATGTCACATTACCAACTACGGAAAAAGTATATGAGAAAACTCAATAACACTTCGTTCACCCAGGGAACAAAATTCGAGACCTCTTAGCAGTCGCCCTTGTGACCACGATACTATTATTTATTAATAAATAACATCAAAGTAGTATTTTTGATTACAAATAAATGTATTGCTAGCATACAACTGTAAGACTAGCTGCGGAAAATCGTACGTCGTAAAAATACGTCAAACTCGGGCATAAATAAACACCTAAAATATCACGTTTCTTGTATGAAGCCTTACATTTTTCTTTCCTTTTTTAATTCTATTTTTATTATTGACGAGCTATTTCCTGAGGCTTCCTTCCCTTATTTTTAAGCAAACTTTCATCCTCTACTTTTCACGTTAAAGATTGGATTTCTTAAAGACCCTTCTTAATAAAAAAGCGTTTCTCTAAATTTGCCCTGCTTCTACCACCACTACTACTACAAATTTCATGGGTGTGATACGCGACTTAGAAAAGTGTAACACCGAATATCACGTCCCCGTAAGTTCAGGTATTCGAAACACTTAACAACGAATGCATCTAACCTCGAAAAACTTGACGTCGTAGCCGTGTGATCTCGAATAACGAAATCTCTAATTCACCTTATTCGAAACATTTAACAAAGAATAGCTTTATTATTTTTGTCTATCCATTGATGACTACAAAAATACATGACAAACAGCAGTGTATCTTCCTAATCTTCTACTGCAATATTTGTATTTCTGAAAAGATAGGTACTACGTGCTCCTTCAGTCACAATTATTTCCCACCTATAGCTAAGCTTTCAAACAGAAAAACTTAATGAAAGTTTGCTAGGCCTATGTAAAGAGTCCGGAGCCTTAATCAGGTGACGTGGTGGCAAACATAGCGCGACCCTTGTCCTTGTATGTATTTACTATTAATATTTATAGTGTACACATCTCTTTATGTATGTAAAACAAAGTCGGGATATTTACACCGTTTTTATCTCGAGAACGGTTGGACTGTTCTTTAATAGCTTAGATTTGCTGAATTGGTCTCTATCTAGAATTGCATTAAATAAATGTAAAAATTTGTAAGTTAAAAGTAATGATAAATAAATAAATAAATATCCTGGGACAGCTCACACACAGTCATCTGATCCCAAACTAAGCAGAGCTTGTATTATGGTAACCAGACAACTGATAAACATACTTAAATAATTTATAAATACATACATATTATAGATACATTACACCCAGATACAGGACAAACAATCATGCTCATCACACAAAGTTTGTCCTGGGTGGGAATCGAACCCACGACCTCCGGCTTAGCAGTCAGGGTCACTTACCAACAGGCCTGTCAATGATGAATATTATTTTATTTACAACGTCATCACAGGAACATAAGCATAAAAATAAACATGCCGTTGTATGCTGATTCCGTTTGACAGAAAAACGATATTTATAGACCATTAATTTAAGTAAATAATATTGCTGCGTACCCGGAATATTTCCAATATCGTGGATCAACATACTAACATTTAAACTCACATTTACGTACAAATAATCAGACTCGGGACATTTCGATGTCCAAATATCTTTTTTTCGCGTTTTCAGCTTTGCTTCCATAATAAAAATGGTTTGTTATCATGAGCGCAACCACGTGTTCAAGTATCGTACAATAATTACTAGTCACCATATATAATTCTGCGGGAATTGTACCTGCGTTATGTTGTACAGTCGCCAATCGCTAAGCCTCTGACCCACCGTGACATCAACACATAGGCAGGTACAATGACGTGCAAAATTTTGGATCAGTTTTGAAGAGCACCCTTTTAACTGCACCTGAATGACTGTCTTTTATATCCCCTGGCGCAAAAAGTGTGGTGTCGTAAGTTTGATCGCTATGTGTACGTATGTCTGTCTGTCTGTCAGACTTTAACGACGGGCTCTTAAACGGTTAAACCGATTTGGATGCGATTTTTCATTTGAAAGTAAGTTCTCTAATCCCCACCCTCAAAGTTATTAAGATTGTTCTGGCTTCAGCTAACAAAAGAGTGGATATCTTCGAAACGGCTGAACCGATTTTGACAAAACATGTCTAAAACCATCGCTGGGTAACAGACGTTTAAAATAAAAAACCTCATTCAAATGGATCTCTCGTTTAAGAGTGAGACAAATAAACAAACAAACAACAGACACATAGCGGTCAAACTTTAACACCGCTCATTTTGAGTCGGAGGTTAAAAACGCACCTGAGGAGTATCTGTTTCGCAAGACGACTATAGGCCATCGTAGGCGCGGGTCTGCGGCCGGCGAGTGATGGGTAGCTCGCCGCCCGGCTAGGACCAGGCCCGCGTCGACGGCGCGTTAGTGTTCCACGCGCGCTTCAAAGAGAATTCAGCCCGATATGGGGCCCAACAGGGCCGACGCCTGTCGGGGTTGCGGAATGGTTATAATAGTTACCGTGACCCCGGAACATAATGGGCAACCGAAGGAACATGAGTGGGTTTTAGTCAGTTAAAGTCTGACTGTTATTCTGTTAAAATCCGTTAAACGTGCTCTATTTTTTACCCCTAAACAAAACACGGCGCTACATGGGAAGAGCTGGTATTTAATATTTAAGAACTACTGTTTTCATTATAATAACTAACTTTTACATCAATCCGGTAAGTTTTTACAGTGTTGGGCGTAGCGTTAGGGTCTCCCCACATTTATCGACGCGGAATCGGCTTACAACGGTCAAAAAAGCTTTAATGTTTACGTAATACGGGTGTTACTAATATCATTCGCATCGGCACGGCTCGGTCGACGCATCGCGACGCCGGCCGACGGCAAAACGAAACGTTTGTCGATTAGCTGATCGCATCCGTACGGCGTTGAATCTAGCGGAAAGTTTCCGACTGCGGGTGATACGCACTCGGCTTAGGCCGATTTCGCGTCGATAAATGTGGGGAGACCCTTAAGGTGCTCAGGCGAGCATGAGGGGCGAAACTAGTTCAAGGGCTCTTCATACTACACGTACGTACGAACGACTCGTTGATAGCCAGAGGAAGGCTGGGAAAGTACGAAGTTTAAACTGTCTTTTACTAGTATGAAGGTCACAGAACCAAGATGTCGTTTTATACCTACTTTCTTTGAATTTCATATTTGACTTATTCTTTTATTAAAGGTTGAGAGTTACAGCGTACAAAGAAGGAAAAGAAACAATGAACATTATAAAACTATAATACTTTTTCATTATAATTAACTCAGTAACACTTGCGCAATCATCAGTTTAGTCAATTTATAGTTTAGACGGAACAGAGGGTCGAACATCCATACATACATGCCAAAATCATCCTCATCTTTTTTTGGGCTCGCTGGAATCACGTAATAAGGAAATCGTATTTGAGTTTGTGTCAACTCCAGCATTTGATAAGTTATCAAATGCTATATAAAATCGATAGAATAATTTTACTCTCGTTCGTTCTCCGTATTCTTACGAAGGATCTCTCGAAACATTTTCTTATATTTTTTTAATATAGGTAACTGAATCCCAAGGGGTTCTATAATGACATTCTCGACCCATATATCGATATGATATTTACTAAAATGTTATATTCCGATGTGACGATGAGTTTCATGCCGCATATCGACACGGGAAGCTGTTAAAAACTTCATAAATAAAATTTTACTTGTAGTGTAATAAACAAAATGAATAACAATACCTAGATTATTTTCAAATCCAACAGAATTAATTAATTCTACTCAAATATGTACATAAATAATAAAATTCCTCATTTTCACTAAAGATTTCTATGAACTTCCTTCATAATGTTTGGACGCGTTTAATTGTTCGAGAGTTAAGGAAATAATTTATAAATTAATTTTCCCTTTTGTGGTGTACCGCCCTCTCTATCAAGCTGGGCTAATTATTATTAAAGTGGATCCGTTTAACTGCCGGACCACGGCCTGACCACATTTCTCTCGTAGTTTGCTGATAATTTATAAGACTTGATTGCAAATTGAATAATTAAATAGTGTCTAAATGGTTTGATCAATCTCGACTTTACAAAACAAGCCGTACAGTCGTAACTGGCGGGCAAGAGAAAACCTAGCCAAAATAACGTTTTATTTAAATTTTTACGTTAACGAGTGACTAATTGCGCATGACGTATATTATTAAATCAAATTGCTACAGGACAATCGTTTCTAATTTGTAAAAATAAATAGAATTATACAGGTTTTATGCTTTGGCGTTTAAAATGATTAAATGAAATTTGTTTTGTTACCTGGTTAAAAATCTTTTAAACATGAAACGGTTTGCTTTTATGTGAGAAGAAACATACAAAACAAACTCAGAGGTTAGGTTTGTGTTAGGCCCTCGAGTACTTTTAAATCACGGCTAAGTTCAATTATTAGATTAATTGTTATGTAAAGAATTGTTCCCCTTTTCTAGCCCGATGAGTTACGATTTTTGGGCACCACAATACGCTTCGCTTGTCTCTTTGGTGGGGTCCGGGCAGCTCAGTGGTCATATCTATTGAACGGGCTAATGCGATGTTCGCCCGCAGCCTTTTATTGTTCAATATTCATGTACCAATGGTCAGTCTCTCTGTCTCTGGTCTGTCAGTCACGCTTTCACGGCTATATCACTAAACAGATTTTGATGTTGCCGCTCAAAGAAAAGTTAGTATGGGGAGATCTATAAGCACGAAAAATGCTTTCGCACAATTTTCAATATGAACTGGACTGATTCTTCCAAACCAGTATAATTATAATATACCACAAAACAACCACAACTAATAGAACAAACTCTCTTTTTGAATGTAAAAGCAGCGTAAACGAAACTCAATATATTTTAAAAATGCCAGTGCCCAGAATAAAGTTATTCAGGTGTGGTTGAGTTTATATGGCGCCACTAGTTTATAACTCTCTACCAAAGTTTTCAACCTAGCTTACAGAAAGTTCTGCATAATTTATAAAACACAAACACACGTCGATTTAGTAAAGAGGCCGACTAATCGGCCAACTAGGCGTCCGATCACATTCGGAAATGTTCGGTATTTGCGTAACTCTTCGTTTATTCCACATATACGCGTGCAAATTGCAACAGCAGAGTGCGAATGTCTAGGAACATTTTTAATCACTTCTGTTACTTAACCTTTCGACGACCAAGCGACAGCCTGGTATTGTCTTTCTATTGTGTTTCGAATCACCCACCCTTTTTCTGGTTTATATTAACGAGCTCTGTAAACTTGAACTTAGATACTCCAAATTACTTTCTTACGCTGATGACACTGTTATCCTGGTTCATGGTTGTGACTGGAATGAGGTGCGGACTAACGCAGAGTCAGCCTTGCAAGTTACTATGCAATGGCTCACACATAATTTGCTCACTCTGAACCTGGATAAAACCAAATTCATCACCTTCAGCCCACGGAAAACTTCACAACCAGCCCCGCCTTTCCGCCTGACTGCCCATTCATGCCATACAATGAGAACAGCTACTTGTGGTTGTCCTGAAGTTGCGCGCACAGATTCCATAAAATATCTTGGTGTCTGGGTAGACAGCACGTTGTCATGGAGTGTGCAAATCAATTCGCTTGTGTCTAGGGTAAGAAAATTAATTTTCGTTTTTAAAAAACTTAGGTCCTCCGCCGATTTTTCTATCCTTAGAACTGTGTACTTTGCGCTTGCCCACTCCATTTTAACGTATTGTATTTCGGTTTGGGGTGGTGCTGGTAAGTGTCTTTTGCTGCGTTTAGAGAGGGCGCAGAGGGCTGTCCTCAAGGTAATGGCCTTTAAACCCTATCGCTTCCCTACCCGCGAACTATACATGCTGTGGAAGCTACCTACGGTAAGGCACTCTTTTGTGCTAAGTACAGTATTGCGGAAACATTTAACCCTGCCTTTTGACCCTGACCTTACAAGGAAGAAACGAAGATCTGATAGAGTCTGTCCTACATCAAGTGTCAAACTGGAAATTTGCCGCCGGCAGTCTGTTTTCTGTAGTCCTGTGCTTTATAATAGAATAAATAAAAAGCTTAATATCTACCCATGTACTTTTCGGGATTGCAAAAAAATAATTGATGAATGGCTCCATACACTAACATATGAGGAATTGGAAACGTTTGTCAAAACATAAAATTCTTTCTTCCGTATACATGCACACCAAATACACGTAGCGTAGAGTGTGCTCGTGGGGAGGTCCCACAAGCACATCCTATACTTACACCCTACAGACACGCACTACACTCACACAGAACACTCCCGCATGCACTATTTAATTATTTACAGCCTGCTTTATTTTTATATTTGCTTTACATATTATCTAAAATTTGGAACGCTGTGTCTCTCCTGGAGGTGGGCGTTAATAGCTGCGACACAGTTTTATAACTAATGTAGCTATTTACGTACGCAAATAATTTGTAATATGTGTTTTTGTTCCAATAAAGATTATTATTATTATTCCATTTATTATATTTAGACACTTATAAATTACATTTTTAAATATTGCTATAAAATAAAAAAAACATTTAAAAATATAAAAAATAGTAGCGCACCGGCATCGGGAACAGGGTCCAAGCTACCGATGGTCAGGGCTCCAGAGAGAGGAATCGCCGGACAATGCGCGCCGTGCCCAGGAGTACCGCCTTCTGTATCAGGCCCTTGATCCAGCTGCCTAGCGAGAGCCTCCTTAGGTGTTGATCGAGGCTCTTTGCTATTACGCCATTGGCCGTCACGACTATCGGCACAATGACTGCTGAATCTACGTCCCACATGTCGACAACCTCGCGAGCCAAGTCAAGGTATTTGGACTGCTTATCCTTCTCGGCTTTCACGAGGTTCTCGTCATGCGGAACGGCTATGTCAACAATCATTGCCCGACGCTCTAATCGATCTATTACCACAATGTCAGGCTTATTGGCAACAATAGTCCTGTCTGTGATAATAGATCGATCCCAGTATAATGTGATATGGCTATTCTCAAGAACTGGGTCGGGCACATACCTGTAGTACGGTACTTCCGATTCCACAAGACTGTATTTCAGAGCAAGTTGCTGATGAATAATCCTGGCTACAAGGTTGTGTCTGTGCAAATAGTCTCCGTTAGCCAGACTAGAACACCCAGAAATAATGTGACGGATTGATTCCCCGGGACGGTGGCATGCCCGACATATGTCAACCGTGCCGTCCTTCACAATGTATTTCCGGTAGTTGTTCGTCATCATAACTTCGTCCATTATCGCACAGACAAAACCTTCGGTTTCCCCAAAGAGGTCACCGAAACGCAGCCAGGATACGGACGCCAGGAAATCTACATCGGGTCCATGTAGGACCCGATAAAAGCGTCCGTGAAGCTCTTTGCTCTGCCATACAGTCCTGCGGTCGTTAGTGTCCAGTACCACAGGTTTGCGCCAGTTCTCGCTCGCTAAGGAGAGCGGGGTGAGGCCCTTGTCCACCGAAACTACATCCCGATGCATCCCCACGGTGGCCGATAGGAAATACTCCCTGAGATTGCATATCTCACGGTTGTGCAGAGTCTTAGCGTTTAAGAAACCTCGACCACCACACTTCCGTGGGACATACAGCCTCATCACCGACGACCGTGGGTGATGCATCCGGTTTGCAGTCAGTAGACCGCGGACCCTCCTATCCAAGGCGTCTAGTTCAGTCTGAGTCCATTTGAGTATGCCGAAAGAGTACATCAAAACCGGCATGACCCAACCGTTGAAGGCGCGCACCTTATTTCCGCCTGATAAAACACTATTTAGTACTTTATTCAGGCGGCCAAAGAAGCGCTCCCTCAACGCCTGTTTCATGTCGGCAGCATTGATGCCTAACGCTTCCGACATACCCAAATATTTGTAAGTTTCGGTTGTGGAGAGGGACCTAAGGTGTATGGAATCCGAGAGTTGAGACCCATCGGATTCCACAATCTCCCCTCGCTTTACATGCATGACTGCACATTTGTCCACACCAAATTCCATCCTGATGGCGCTACTGAAAGTTTCTGTTACTTTCAGTAGCTTCATCAGTTGCAAATCGGTGGGGGCAAAGAGTTTCAGATCATCCATGTAAAGGAGATGAGATATGACCTGGCCACCTCTTCGCAATCGATAGCCTAGCCCTGAACCCTCCAACAATGTGCTTAAAGGGTTCAGGGCCAAACAGAACCACAGCGGACTCAGACTATCGCCCTGAAATATACCTCGCTCGATCTTTATGGTTTCGCCGCTCTCTCGGATCTGCCGACATCCTGGATAGTGAAGGACTGTCCTCCATTGCCCCATACACGACACCAAGAAGGTGCGCAGAGTTGCATCTACTTTGTACAACTCCAGCACCCTCATGAGCCATGTATGTGGCACCGAGTCGTAGGCCTTCTTATAATCTATCCAACATGTCGACAGGTTCTTTCGAGAACGACGAACCTGCTGACTGATAGCCATATCAATGAGGAGAAGCTCCTTGGTACCACGAGACCCTTTCCTACATCCATTTTGAGAGGCAGACATGATAGAATTATTATTAATATGATTATTAATTTTAGCTCTCAAAATGGATGTAAGAACTTTATAGACCGTGGGAAGACAAGTTATTGGTCTATAATTCTTGGGTTCCGTGGTACTACCTGCTTTATGGAGCAGGTGGGTGACTCCAGTTGTTAAGAATTGGGGTAACGATCCAGACTCTAAGGCTGACTGGAACTGGGATGCCAAGCGAACATGTGATCCAAGGAACCATTTTATCCAAAAATTGTGCAGCCCGTCCGGACCGGAGATTTCCAGTTAGGTAACGGACGAACTGCACAAGCTACATCTTGGGGGCTGATGGTAATAGCCCCCATTTCTGGTATTAGATCACAGGTTCGCTCAACCTCCCGAATCCAGTCGCCCTCAGTGTGACTGACAGGCACCGACCAGATGCTGCGCCAGAATGAACTCATAGCATCATCATCCGGAAGGCGTGTATCAATCACACCTTGGTCTGGTCGTTCCCAAGCCCTATACACCCACCTCTCATCGCTCTGGAATGTGCGATTCAGAGTATAGCGCTCCACTCTTCGCTTGTACCGACGAATACGGTTTGCCCATGCAAAGATCTTCTGCTTCAGGAAGTCGATACGCTCTGTGATGTGGGCTATAAAATCTTGGGGACTAATGTCAGTCCCCGCAAACGCCCGCCTCACAAAACGCATCACTCTAGGGCGTGTATTGCCCTCCCTGAAGCAGATGAGCTTGCCGATGAGTGCTCTAGCCTCACCAATACGACGCTCAATTCTGCACTGCCACGCTGGTACAGCAGGTTTAGGTCGTGTGGCTCCGTCACTATTGGGAAATTTGACGTGAGCCACACGACACGCTGCTACAGCCGCGCAGTACAAAATTGAGTGGGTATCAGCGAGGTCTTCACTGCCATCAAAATAGCTTGACAGCAGCGAATCCAGAGCACACATCAGCGCTCTATTTTTCTTGTGCATGGGCAAACGCGGCAGTCGTGGCCTAAGTTCAGGCGGTGTAGAGCGATATTCCCGAAACGCACACTCCAAGGCACTCCTCAATTTATCATTACACTGGATACTCACAGATATAGCCTCACCATCATCCATCACATCAGCACTGGGCGGTCGTGGCATGCCACTACCTAAATTTTGCGGCTGCACAACGACCGCATCCACTGGTGCGACAGGCGGGACAAGATATATCTGTGACTCAAGGCGTAGTCGATCAAGCACAGAGTCATCCAACATATGATTACGCTGGATGACACGCACCTGATCCGACAGTCGTTGGGCCGTAACATTGACAGCCGGCTCAAGCACCTGAAACAGAGAAAGCATCCGACCACGGTACGCAGTCAGGTTACTTCCCCCCTCTGTAGCCCCAAAGTATGCGCGCATCACATTTTCATTTAATGGCTGTGTCCATTTCATGCGCGCACTTCCACCGGGAGCGGGGACCCTATCAGAGGCCGATGGGCCTCGAAGTCCCAAGCCCCCCGGCGGCCGGCGACCTCCCCGCCGACGAACAGGTGGTGGCGACGTCGGCGGAGAGAAGTACTCGTCGCTCGTGGGGCTGGATTCCGGCGGCGGCGAGGCGGAGCTGAGCGGCGGGTCCGGAGCTGTTGGGTGTGCATTACGTCTTGAAGCGGCTCTAGTTATCATCTTCGTTATGGTTTTAGCTTGGTTTTAGTCCATTTTATTCAATTTTCATTGTTGTTGTATTGGTGACATATGTCACCAATACCTTTCTTCCTTTTTCTTGGTAAAATCATTGTATATTTAAATTTTCTTATTGAGGTTTGAAATAAAATGTTATTGCGATTTCTTTAAACTGCGGCTATTTTAGATATGAATAATGTTAATATATTTATTGAATTATAAAAACTTGGAATCTAAAAACCAGGCGTGATGACATCAGGTGTTGCCACTTTATTATATTATAATAAAGTGTCTGTAATTAGTTTGCACTTCGCACAACTCGCTGTATCACAATTTTTAAAGATGAACACATTCATCAAAAATATTTGGTAGTCTGTGGTCCGTCGTACATGCGCTCTGTGGATATCTGTCATGTTCATTAGTTCAAAGTTAAAAGCCACACGTAGCCATACATTAAACACAACTTCCGATCAGGGTAGAGATGAGAATCTGGGAAGGGTTGGGATACAATGAGGACGAGATTACTTTACATAATTGAGGATCGGATGTCACTAGGTAAGTTAATCCGATCTGTTTAATTATGTTCGTAATCTCGTCCTCATTTATTACCATGTAGATGTTTAAAGAAGAAAGTTGTGTTAATAATCAATATGTTTAACTGATAAACATGAAGTAACTTAGTCTTCTAATCATTACAGAATAACTAGTCTCAATAGTTCGTTATTAATAATGAACCTTAATGGCTACTTACTATTTGTCGAGATATTAATAAGATTAAACTAAACGTGGTTGTTAATAACACAAACACTAAAACATAGTGTAAAACATATTTGAATATCTTATAAAAAAAACTGTGGAACACACTGCTTGAGCAAAAGCATTTGGATTACTAACAATTGGTCTATTAAGTATAGAAACGGGCTAACGTAAACGATCTTTCTGTCCAGCCTGCAGCTTTCCTTATTACTTACCTCAATATTTATGCCTCCCCCAGAAGCCTTTTAAGTAGAAGCATGTCTTGTGCTGTGAGCAGTGAACTTAGCAGTATGTAAGCCACTGTCATTCAAAACTTGCTTTATCCACCGACCCATATGCGTATATAAGTAGAGGCAGTATGGTAAGGTATTCTGTGTGTCTTACAACTTTAATAAAACTTAAGTTAAATAACAAAGTAACGTTTTGGATAGACAGATGTTCACATTACCTTTGAAAAACGGTAATATAAAGTTAGGTGGAATATTTTTTTTTTTTTTTTTTGTCCTTATGTTTTAATCATTATATAAGCTTCATCAATAGTAATATTTTCAATACAAATAAGTTTAAGAATAAATTCAAGAATATAGAAAAAAGTTTGGATCCCCTGCGCAGTTACATGAGCTAGCAATGTTACATATTTCTTAGTAAATAATTCCAAACTAAGATCTTGATTAGGAGATAGATTTGACAGGTGCCTTAAGACAATGTTGGGATCCCATACTATGTCGTATTTAAATTTAAGAGGCCTTAGTTTGTAAATACTTTAAGTAAATCCTCACCAATCTCTCGTCTATTCCCAAATGAAAGCCTATGATTAAGAAAATGCAGACCTCATGGTGTTTATAGAACGAAAAAATAGTCCTTGGTCAAACTTAGATCTTAGATCAGAACCATGGGTACTGAGTACGACAAGGGATGCACATTTTTACTCCTGCATAAGATAATCCACTGATATAGTGCCTGTTTTCTGGTTATGTTAGACAAGAGATACAACATTGTTTCATTGTTTTCACTGAGGCAGGAAGTATTTCTTTCTTCAGGAACGCGCTCCTAATAATATGGCAGGTATCAGTTGGAGACTCTTGTGCAAAGGATGTGGATCCCTGTTGCCTTCTCAGTCATTACTCTCTGTAGCAACTTACTTATAAGGTTAAATGGAGGAAATGCATTGAAAAAATATTCCATTCCATTTATTATATAGTAAAAGCATTTATGGAGTGAGCAACAATAGTTTCTTATGCCTTGTCACATAGAAACCATTCAATTTCAGATTGAGAACGTCTTGATTCTTTATCTGTCAGTTCAGTACCCATGGTTCTGATCTAAGATCTAAGTTTGACCAAGGACTATTTTTTCGTTCTATAAACACCATGAGGTCTGCATTTTCTTAATCATAGGCTTTCATTTGGGAATAGACGAGAGATTGGTGAGGATTTACTTAAAGTATTTACAAACTAAGGCCTCTTAAATTTAAATACGACATAGTATGGGATCCCAACATTGTCTTAAGGCACCTGTCAAATCTATCTCCTAATCAAGATCTTAGTTTGGAATTATTTACTAAGAAATATGTAACATTGTTAGCTCATGTAACTGCGCAGGGGATCCAAACTTTTTTCTATATTCTTGAATTTATTCTTAAACTTATTTGTATTGAAAATATTACTATTGATGAAGCTTATATAATGATTAAAACATAAGGACAAAAAAAAAAAAAAAAAAATATTCCACCTAACTTTATATTACCGTTTTTCAAAGGTAATGTGAACATCTGTCTATCCAAAACGTTACTTTGTTATTTAACTTAAGTTTTATTAAAGTTGTAAGACACACAGAATACCTTACCATACTGCCTCTACTTATATACGCATATGGGTCGGTGGATAAAGCAAGTTTTGAATGACAGTGGCTTACATACTGCTAAGTTCACTGCTCACAGCACAAGACATGCTTCTACTTAAAAGGCTTCTGGGGGAGGCATAAATATTGAGGTAAGTAATAAGGAAAGCTGCAGGCTGGACAGAAAGATCGTTTACGTTAGCCCGTTTCTATACTTAATAGACCAATTGTTAGTAATCCAAATGCTTTTGCTCAAGCAGTGTGTTCCACAGTTTTTTTTATAAGATATTCAAATATGTTTTACACTATGTTTTAGTGTTTGTGTTATTAACAACCACGTTTAGTTTAATCTTATTAATATCTCGACAAATAGTAAGTAGCCATTAAGGTTCATAATTAATAACGAACTATTGAGACTAGTTATTCTGTAATGATTAGAAGACTAAGTTACTTCATGTTTATCAGTTAAACATATTGATTATTAACACAACTTTCTTCTTTAAACATCTACATAGTAATAAATGAGGACGAGATTACGAACATAATTAAACAGATCGGATTAACTTACCTAGTGACATCCGATCCTCAATTATGTAAAGTAATCTCGTCCTCATTGTATCCCAACCCTTCCCAGATTCTCATCTCTACCCTGATCGGAAGTTGTGTTTAATGTATGGCTACGTGTGGCTTTTAACTTTGAACTAATGAACATGACAGATATCCACAGAGCGCATGTACGACGGACCACAGACTACCAAATATTTTTGATGAATGTGTTCATCTTTAAAAATTGTGATACAGCGAGTTGTGCGAAGTGCAAACTAGTAAATGATTAGAATATAGTGTCATTATTATTATTATTATTTTAAATTCGTTTGAATTACTCGGGACCCTGGGGTCCCGGACCTTTGGAAGGCGTGCGAGGGGCCAAAGCCAACTCGCAGAGGCCCCTTGGTCAAGACTTTATATTATTATGTAATGGGACACCAACCGACGATTATCTCCATATGCACTATGTAAGTGCACCTAAAGACAATCCCCGGTTGGTGGAGGACTATTGATGGTCATGAAAATTAAAAATATTGGGCTATGGGTTTGGGTTGTTAAGGTGGATTTGCTACCTAGAACTATTGAAAGACTATGGCCCCTGCCTAACCAATGCTTGTATACACGGATAAAAAGGCAGGGGGTGACTTGCACACTCAGTAAATGGGCCCCCGAAAACGGCCGCTAGCACATAGTGACGTAGCGACAAGGGGGCAACATATATCGAGGTGCTGGAGGAGTGGAGAGGTATTCCACGGCTATCAGGACAATCCCGGAAGTACGGTCAAGATCCCTACCAGCATCTTACTGGAATACTTCCTTCCCCCGAGCAAATTTGCTCTTGCGAATCTCCACTCAAACCAGCCAATTAAGGCAAGAGTGAGGTGGGAGCCTTGTTCCTCGTCAGTGCTCACTCTGGCCGGCCAGTTAAGGCAAGCCAGAGATGAAGAACAAAGGGTCTCCCAGGAGGTCAGGTTCACGGGGTCGCTACTGCCCGACAGCTCGCCACAAGCTGCCCTGCGGGTTTATTATTATTATTATTATTCTCTTTATTCATTTCTGTAACATAAAAAATACATTTTTAAATATTAATTTATAAAAAAAAAAACATTTAAAAATATAAAATTTAGAAGCCCACCGGTATCGGGAACAGGGTCCAAGCTACCGGTGGTCAGGGCTCCAGAGAAAGGAACCTCCTGACAATGCGCGCCGTGTCCAGTAGTACTGCCTTCTGAATCAAGCGCTTGATCCAGCCACCTAACGAGAGCCTCTTAAGATGTTGATCGAGGCTCTTGGCTATTAAGCCATTGGCAGAAACAACTATCGGCACAATGATCGCTGAGTCCACATCCCACATGTCGACAACCTCGCGAGCCAAGTCGATATACTTAATTTGTTTATCTTTCTCGGCCTTCACGAGGTTCCCGTCATGCGGGACAGTAACGTCAATGATCATTGCGCGCCGCTCCAATCGATCCACCACCACTATATCAGGCTTGTTTGCTACAACAGTCCTGTCAGTGATGATGGATCGATCCCAGTACAATGTGATATTGCTATTATTATTATATTATTATTATTTCATGCACATTTTCGTATCTCGGGACCCTGGGGTCCCGGACCTTTGAAAGGCGTACGAGGGGCCGAAGCCAACTCGCAGAGGCCCCTTAAATAAAGCTTTATTATATGAAGTAGGACACCAACCGGCGATTATCCCTATGTGCACCACTCAAGTGCACCTAAGGTCAACCCCCTGTTGGTGGTGGTCTATTGCAGGTCATGGAATAAAGAAAGTATTGGACTATGGGTTTGGGTTGCTAAGATGGATTACTTATCTGAAACTATTGAATAGCTATGGCCCCTGCCTAACCAATGCTTGTATACACGGATAAAAAGGCAGGGGGTGACTTGCACACTCAGTAAATGGGCCCCCGAAAACGGCCGCTAGCACATAGTGACGTAGCGACAAGGGGGCAACATATATCGAGGTGCTGGAGGAGTGGAGAGGTATTCCACGGCTATCAGGACAATCCCGGAAGTACGGTCAAGATCCCTACCAGCATCTTACTGGAATACTTCCTTCCCCCGAGCAAATTTGCTCTTGCGAATCTCCACTCAAACCAGCCAATTAAGGCAAGAGTGAGGTGGAAGCCTTGTTCCTCGTCAGTGCTCACTCTGGCCGGCCAGTTAAGGCAAGCCAGAGATGAAGAACAAAGGGTCTCCCAGGTCAGGTCCACGGGGTCGCTACTGCCCGACAGCTCGCCACAAGCTGCCCTGCGGGTTTATTATTATTATTCTCATTTATTTATTTTAATACACATAATTTACATTTTTAAATATTATTATAAAAAACAAAAACATTTAAAAATATAAAAAACAGTAACCCACCGGCATCGGGAACAGGGTCCAAGCTACCGGTGGTCAGGACTCCAGAGAGAGGAACCTCCTAACGATGCGAGCCGTGTCCAGAAGTACTGCCTTCTGAATCAAGCCCTTGATCCAGCCATTCAACGAGAGCCTCCTTAGGTGTTGGTCGAGGCTCTTGGCTATTAAACCATTGGCAGAAACAACTATCGGCACAATGACCGCTGAGTCCACATCCCACATGTCGACAACCTCGCGAGCCAAGTCGATATACTTAATTTGTTTATCTTTCTCGGCCTTCACGAGGTTCCCGTCATGCGGGACCGTTATGTCAACGAGCATTGCGCGCCGCTCTAATCGATCCACCACCACTATATCAGGCTTGTTTGCTACAACAGTCCTGTCAGTGATGATGGATCGATCCCAGTACAATGTGACATTGCCATCTTCAAGAACTGGGTCGGGCACATACCTGTAGTACGGTACTTCAGATTCTACGAGGCCGTATCTCAGAGCAAGTTGCTGATGGATAATCCTGGCCACGAGGTTGTGCCTATGCAAGTACTCTTCATTAGCAAGACGAGAACAACCAGAGATAATGTGTCGGATCGATTCTCCTGGCAGGTGACACGCCCGACATATGTCAACCGTACCATCTTTCACAATAAATCTCCGATAATTCCTCGTCATGATAACCTCATCCATAATTGCACAGACAAAACCTTCGGTTTCCCCAAATAGGTCACCGAATCGTAGCCAGGAAACGGACGCTAAAAAGTCTACATCGGGCCCGTGCAGGGCCCGGAAAAACCGTCCGTGTAGCTCCTTACTCTGCCATACTTCCTCACGATCCTTCGTCTCAAGCACTACAGGTTTGCGCCAGTTCTCTTTACCTAAGGAGAGCGGAGTGAGGTCCTTGTCCACAGTGACCACATCTCGGTGCATCCCCACGTCAGCTTTAAGGAAATATTTCCTGAGATTGTATATCTCGCGGTTGTGGAGAGACTTAGCATTAAGAAAGCCTCGTCCTCCACATTTCCGCGGGATATACAGCCTCATTACTGATGATCGCGGGTGATGCATCCGATATGCCGTCAACAATGTACGGACCTTCCTATCCAGGGCATCGAGTTCCGTTTGAGTCCATTTGAGTATGCCGAAAGAGTACATCAACACTGGCATGACCCAACCATTAAAGGCGCGCACCTTATTTCCGCCCGACAAAAGACTGCTTAAAACTTTGTTCAGACGGCCAAAGAAGCGCTCCTTCAATGATTGCTTCACGCCAGCGATATTAATGCCTAACGCTTCCGACATACCCAAATATTTGTATGTCTCGGTTGAAGAGAGGGATTTAAGGCTTATGGAATTCGAGAGTTGAACTCCCTCGGATTCCATAATCTTCCCTCGTTTGACATGCATGACCGCACATTTGTCCACACCAAATTCCATCCTGATGGCACTACTGAAAGTTTCTGTCACCTTCAGTAGCTCCATCAGTTGCAAATCGTTGGGGGCAAAGAGTTTCAGGTCATCCATGTAAAGAAGGTGAGATATTACCTCACCTCCTCTCCTCAACCGATAGCCCAGGCCTGAATCCTCCAACAGTGTGCTTAGAGGATTCAAGGCTAGGCAAAACCAAAGCGGACTCAAACTATCTCCCTGGAATATGCCCCGCTCAATCCCTATCGGTTCGCTATTCCTCTGGGTTTGTCGACATCCTGGATAGCGAAGCACCGTTCTCCATTGTCCCATGCATGACTTCAAGAAGGTGCGCAGAGTTGCATCTATCTTATACAACTCCAGCACCCTCACAAGCCATGCATGTGGCACAGAGTCATAGGCCTTCTTGTAATCTATCCAACATGTCGACAAGTCCTTTCGGGATCGACGAACCTGTTGGTTGATGGCAATATCAATCAGGTGTAGCTCCTTAGTACCGCGGGACCCATTCTTACATCCATTTTGAGAGGGAGACATGATACCATTAATCTCTATATGTTTGTTGATTTTAGCTCTCAAAATAGATGTAAGAACTTTATAGACCGTAGGTAAACATGTGATTGGTCTATAATTTTTGGGTTCCGCTGTACTACCTGACTTATGGAGCAGGTGGGTTATTCCTGTTGTTAAAAACTGGGGCAGCGATCCTGATTCCAAGGCCGACTGGAACCGGGACGCCAAGCAAACATGCGAACCTCTGAACCATTTAATCCAGAAGTTGTGCAGTCCGTCCGGCCCTGGAGATTTCCAATTAGGCAAAGGACGAACCGCACAAGCTACATCTTGGGGGCTGATTGTAATTGCCCCCATTTCTGGTATCGGTTCGCACGCTCGCTCAACTCCCCGAATCCAATCGCCCTCAGTTTGTCAGACAGGCACCGACCAGATGCTGCGCCAGAATGAGCACATGGCATCATCATCCGGTAGGCGCGTATCAGACACACCTTGAATCGGTCGCTCCCAAGCTCTGTATACCCACCTTTCATCACTCTGGAACGTGCGATTCAGAGTATATCTATCTACCCTTCGCCTGTACCTACGAATACGGCTTGCCCATGCATACACTTTCTGCTTAAAAAAGTCGATGCGCTCTATGACCCGGGACATGAAGTCTCGAGGATGAATATCAGTCCCCGAGAATGCCCGTCTCACAAAGCGCATCACTCTTGGGCGAGTATTGCCCTCTCGGAAGCAAGTAAGTTTGCCGATGAGCACTCTGGCCTCGGTAATGCGCCTCTCAATTCTGTCCTGCCACACCGGTACGGCAAGTTTCGGTCGTGCAGCTCTGTCATCACTGGGGAATTTTACATGAGCTACACGACATACCGCAACAGCTGCGCAGTACAGAATCGAATGCGCATCAACGAGGTCTTCGCAGTCATCAAAATAATTTGACAACTGCGAATCCAGAGCACACACCAGCGCCCTATTCTTGTTATGCATGGGCAAGCGAGGTAAGCGTGGCCTAAGTTCAGGAGGAACAGACCGGTACTCCCGAATCGCACCCTCCAAAGCGCTCCTTAATTCCTCATTGCACTGTGTACTTACGTGAGAAACCATGTCATCACTCCTCTCGTCATCATGGCTAGGTGTTGTTACAACACTTGGATCAACACTCTCAATCTGTGACGGAGGGACAATGACACGGCTTCCCTGCATTTCCGTTAGCAGGCGATCAAGCACAGTGCTATCCAACATATGATTACGCTGGATAACACGGACCTGATCCGACAGTCGTTGTGCCGAAACGTTGATAGCTGGCTCAAGCACCTGAAACAGAGAGAGCATCCGAACACGGTACGCGGTCAGATTATTCCCCCCTTCTGTAGCCCCATAGTATGCGCGCATGACGTTTTCGTTGATAGATTGCGTCCATCGCATGCGCGCACTTCCACCAGGAGCGGGGACCCTATCAGAGGCCGGTGGGCCTCGAAGTCCCAAGCGATCTGGTGGCCGGCGACCTCCCCGCCGACGAACAGGTGGTGGCGACGTCGGCGGAGAGAAGTACTCGTCGCTCGAGCTCGACGCAACTGCCACGGCCGGTGTCACAGCACTCACGGTGGGGCTGGATTCCGGCGGCGGCGAGGCGGAGCTGAGCGACGGGTCCGGTGATGGTGGGCGTGCTTTACGTGCCGCTGATCTAGTTATCATCGTTTTTCCTTTTGTTTTCTGTGTTTCATAGTGTTAATTGTTGTGACAATCATTTTTTCCATGGTGACATATGTCACCACCGGATTTTTTATAGTTGCGTAAAATCATTGTTTAAATTTCTCTCACTGAGGTTTATTATAATTATTGATTTATTTTCCGATTATATTATTGTAAAAAATATGTGGATACAGTACTAATATGATTTTATAAATTTATTATAAACACAACACAAGAAAACTGGACGATGACGTTATAGGTGTTGCCAGCGTATATTATTATTATTATTATTATTTCTCGGTATATTTAAAATATCTCACATCTATGTGTGGGTCGAAATTGGCACGGGCCGAAGCCAAGTGCATTGTGTACTAAATTAGGTATTTAAAAATTTGCGGGTTAACCTGCATGTATTCAGAATAACTGCTTTTTGTAGTAGAAGGTAAGTAGATGGACTAATATTCAATGAGTTAAGGCTATTGTGTAGGGTTTTTGGGATGACTCCTGTGCTGGATAGTATGATGGGGATAGTTTTGGTGTGTGTAACATTCCACTGCGTTTTAAGTTCTATTGACAAATCTGTGTATTTTGCAATTTTTTCCGTATGTGTGCTAGTAAGGTTATGGGTGTTGCATATTGCTATGTCTATTATGTACACTAATTTATTTTGTTTATCTAACAAAGTAATGTCTGGTCTATTATTGTAAATTGTTTTATCTGTTATTATTGTCCTATCCCAGTACAATTTGAAATTATCATTCTCTAACACTGCTTGTGGTTTGTATTTATAGTAGGGGACTTTGTCTGTAATTAGTTTTGCTTGAAATGCTAATGATTGATGAACTATTGCAGCAACTTGATCATGGCGATGTTTATAATCGGTTTGGGCTATGGCTCTACATGCACCTGTGATGTGTTGGATGGTCTCGGATGCACCATGGCATCGTCTGCAGGAGTCATTGTAGTTTGGTCTGCGTATTATGAATTTTTGGTAGTTGGCTGTGTCAATGACCTGATCCTGAATGGCAATCATAAACCCCTCGGTCTCAGGGAAGAGTTTATTATTATTATTAAGTGTGTTCGAAGGTTTAATTTCCTAACTTTATGATTCTGTAAAAAAAGTAATTCCTGCTCTTTTTTTACACTAAACAAAATCCTGCTCTAAATGTTTAACTACGAATCGCCGGCTAGTTGGCACATCTCTACTAAATATCAATCACGCCATCCATCAACTCATTTGTCACCTAAGAGGTTAAAAGCTACATATAGTTTTCAACCTTTTTTGCAAGAAACAGAAGCGCGGGGCGCGGGGCCAATGGTGCAACATTATAGCTAAATAATGTCTCACAATGACTCAACATGGAGCTGTAACTAATGTCGTAACTAAACGCGGGAGAAACAGCGGCATAATTAATGTTTCAGTTCATTCAGAATATTTATTCGTTTAATGTGTTTGGAGCAACAAGTTTACGTACGTTACCTAATATAATATAATCGTAAAATTTAATTAATTTAATGTATTTGGAGCAACAAGTTTACGTACGTTACCTAATATAATATAATCGTAAAATTCATCCATATCCATACTAATATTATAAATGCGTAAGTAACTCCATCTGTCTGTCTGCCTGTCTCTTCTTCACGCCTAAACCACAAAACCGATTTGAATGAAATTTGGTACAGATATAGTCTGGGACCCGAGAAAGGACATAGGATAGTTTTCATCCCGGAAATCCCCCGGGAACGGAAACTATTATTCTACGCGGACGAAGTAGCGGGCAAAAGCTAGTTCTTTGTAAATGAATACGTTCTTTGTAAGGAATAGTTTTAGCTATATATCACGCTGCGTTTTTCGGAAGCAGGGTATTACCGGAGGAGCGGAACCGCGGGATAAGAATAGATAAAAATCAGCTACTACTCTTCACGACTTACGTATAATTGATTGCACGAAATAACTGTGTTTTTATAGGGTTAGTCCTGTCTCAAAAAAATCTTCTTTGAACAAAAAACTAGTTAACCAAAACATAAAAAATACTGTATTTATTAACACGCTTTCAGGAAACCTGATAGTAACACGTGACTCTAAGCATAAGCAGCAAAGGGGAAATTTCTGAAATGCCCCTCGCAGGTGCTTGTAACGTAACCACGTCTTTTTTGCTTATATAATTGTTTCTGGCAAACAAAGCCTGAAGTTATGAATGGCAATGTTTGAAAAACAACATCTGTATCCGGCAAGCAGGTTAACAGATGACGGTAATGCCTACTTTCCAATTTTCACTTTAGTATTATCATATCATAATCATATATATATCGATATCTATACATATAATAAATGAGTAGGAAGTTGGTGTCTGTACATAAAATAAAAAAAAATAACGTTTACTGATGAGTAATAAAAAACGTTTTTCATTTTTATTCTGTGTATGTATTTGCTAATTTACAAAATTACGTACCTAACAGATTTAATTGCAGTTTTTACAAACAGTTAAAACCTAAAACCGGGCAAGCTATGGGCCTTATTTTATTAAAATAAAATGTCAGCAAAAAAAACGTTGATTATAAATATATGCCCTTACTAATAATCACTGTGTAAAGTTATGTCATGAATAAAGCCTGTGTAACCATACATTTTTTGACGTATAAACCTGTCATAACTTTATGCAGCGTTTATTAGTAAGGCGCATAGTGTTTTACGTATAATCAAAAATGAATAGCAAGATGTGATCTATAAATGGCATAAGCAAGTTATTTAGTTAAAGAATTACAGCAGGTTTTGTCGTCGAGAAAATGATTATGATTGTAAACGTAGAAAAACATGCTGTTCGTTTTCAGAGTAAATTCTAAATAAATTCTTCCTTTATTGTACAAAAAATCACAAAGAAATGAATGATGCTGTATGATTGCTTTTCCGCCTTAGGATTCCGTGCGTGATGAAAACACAAATTTTATAAAGATTTCTGAATTTGTAGATGGAGTTTTTTTTATTATAAGAACCAATGATATTTTAAGTAAACAAGTGTAGACAGGTTATATGCAGTCAAAAAGTGGCACATTAAAAGTTTTCCAATTGGCAAACATGATACTGAGTATCGCGTTGACATTTGACGTTTATCTCTTTTTCACTCGCACTACTTCAATTATGTCATCCTACTTTGACGTGTAATGTATGTGTGCGTTAGTGTGCCGTTTTTTAAGATAGAATTTCGTTTGGGTAACCTATCTACGCCTTTTTTACTTAAAATATCATTGATAAGAACAATATTTTTCATGTAGAAAATAATGAAAAGAATATTTAAAGCTTCTTTGAGTCCAATCTGTTAATGTTGAGATCGGCTTTCAGTCTAACTGGATGATATTTGTGGTTTGCGGTAACTGGATTAATGGAAGAATAATTAACAAGTATTGTCACACGTTCAGACTTCTGACTATCGATCGAATACGTTGGGTTGGGTTGGTTGGTAATTTCTTTGTTTCTAGTATCAGTAAAGTACAATCAACCAAAAAGTAATAGGCTAGCACGACAACACATAATAAAGTCAATCAGTGTAACTAGAATACCGTGGAATTAATTTTGAACTTTTTACCGCTTTTCCATACTGCTAATAGAATGTGAGCGTTTCTAAAAGTGACTACAAACTTTTTTACACTATTTTAAAGTTTCTCTGATATCGAGTAGAATCACGTCGTTTCGGAACTCTTTGCTTCAGCGAGCAATTCGCACTTGACCAGTCATCCCTCGTTCCATAAAAGCCAGCTTAGAACGTCTATTAAAAAAGTGCAAAAAATGAATATATAAATTGCTATGACTAAAATGGAACTTAAGACGTATAGGACTAATTTGTTTCTTGTCTCATATTATGATATATTACTCTGGTAATTTTGTCTTCTCTCTTCCTATTTTATTATAAGTACACTCAAGATTTGAGACTGATACCTGTATTCAATTAGCAAATATTTTCAATAATATTTAATTTTTTAAAGCATGGACAAATAAACAAAAACGATCACTATAAAATTCAACTGAATTGAAGCAAAACTAATAGTGGTCAAAACTAACAAACAATTTGTTTTAGTTATAGGTGTAACAGCTAGATTATTATTATTGTAATTAATCTTTTTAATTTTATGGGTTGAACCAATTTGTAACTAAACTAATTGTAGTCTAAACTAGCAATATGATTTAATATTTAGTACGGATTGATTTTATACTGAACTATTGAGTACAAGCTCTGCTTAGTTTGGATATTTATTTATTTATTTTATATTTATTTTTCGGTCTCCCGCGTGGATGTCTTCTATCCCCTATTTTTACCCCTTACCGGTTAGTAATTCCAAAAAACCCTTTCTTAGTGGATAGTTACTTTTACAAAGGACAATACCCTCCAAGTTTCATGTCTCTAGGAATAGCGGTTTGAGCTGTGAGTTGACATAATCGAGTCAATTTACCATCAAACTTCAACAAATAGTATAGAGATAAAATCAGCACAGCACAATTGCAACAGTTCTTCTACTGATAGAATAGTAGATTGTATTACCAGGGCGCAAAGTAATATTTTTACGGCGAGGGCGTTTTTTGAATCCAGAGCGAAGTGAGGGATTCAAAGTACGTCGCCCGAGCCAAAAATATATTTTGCGCCCGAGTGATACACTCTACTTTTCATCACCTCCTATTAGAAAATAAAAGGCGCTTCATACTTTATTGTAAAATTATTATTGTAGCTGCTATTATTATCACATCTTGATAATAATGCTATTATTATGATATCTTGATAATAATAGCAGCTACATTAATAATTTGCTGCAAAACAATCCGTGAAATTTTTTACGAGAACTCGGACTGTAGTTTGCGCGTTCTATTTCTATTCAAGTTTTTTTTTATTCAGCCGTGGCGTGACTATGGTATTGGACGTCGTACCAGCCATTCATAATTTGCGTTCGATTTTTTGGCGAGTTTTTAGGCGCACTTATAACAGGGCGTTAAACATGCAAAGACGCTCTAAATTCAAAAAGTGCGATTAAAAGGCGCACTTTTTGAATTTGGAGCGTCATTATTGCCCGCTGAAAGTTTCTTATAGAAAACACCAACTTTGGGCGTACTTAAAGGGGAACAAAGTCGTATTTTTCGAATAGGTGGGATGAAAACATTATTTATTGTTGAGCGATTGATTTCAACTACGTTTTATGGTTTAGCTGACTTCCGTCAAAGCAGGAGTAAAAACAAGTCTAGAATAAACGGCAGATGTGTAAATATCATGGAGTTACCGGTGTTCTGTGGTGCATGCAACAAGTTGCTGGACACGTTTGCAGCGGTTCGGATTCTGTATACGAACACTTGTAATTCGTGACGCTCACCCGCGTTATGTTAGGTTTTGATTGCTGCTCTGCTCCCGTGGATCATAGCTTGATGTTATATAGCCTACGTGTTATGCTGAGGCAGCTATATTTCTGAAAAGTTTCATCAACATCCGTTCAGTAAACATACACACACATTGATTTTTTTATGTTTGTTAACGATGTATCTAGAATCGGACCGTGGCGTTGAGACGCGTAATTTTTTTTTTTTATAAAATGCATCGTAATGGTATTTGCTTAAAGAATGAGATAAATTCTACTCTTGATTTCATCCCGACATTGTAGTGTTATTTAAAAGCGTTAACTCGGACTTGCAAGAAAATTTTTAAATGTGCCTGCATTACAGTAAGAGCCTAACAGATTTCTTTGTTCATACACATGTTTGGTGTGGGTGCCTAAGACTAACAACATACCTTTGATTTTCAGTTTACTATAAAATGCCTGAAGCATCAAAGGTCAATGCTTCAGGCATTATTAATCCATCTATTTAGTTCATCCGTGCTTTAAGTAAAAAAAAACCTACCTAACCGCTAAGAAGGCACAAGTGGTATTTTGCTTCTCTTTTACTTAATGCTTTCGTCCATCATTCGTTTGAAAATAAATACTCTACCTATCCGTCATACATCTTTTATATAATACTGGAGAGCCGACCCCGCTTCGCGTATTACCCGTACTGTAGCAACCATAACTAATATACATTATTATAATGTTATTAAACAAACACAGAACAAACCGTCATGCTCATCAAACAAAGATTTGTTCTCAGTGGAAATGGAATCCACGATCACGGACCTGCAGTCAGGGTGACTAACCAGTCAACAAATAAATTGGCAAATTTATTGTTGCGTGTAATAAAAGAAATGAAACTCCTCGCTCTGATAAAATTTCTAAAGTAATTTCATGGAATCAATGATGCGTATTTAATAAAAATCGAATATCGCTTTGAGGTTCTGGGTCATGAATAGCCTGACCCTTCCGCTTTCTATGAATGTCACACAACGGCATATTATAACGAAAAGGTCACTGAAATGGCCGAGGCCCTTAATTTATCTGTTAACTAGAAGGGTCGAGATTTCGATCGTTGCCAAAAATGAACGACGATCGCAAAACACGTCATAATGTTGTTGATTTTATAAAAGGAGAGCTAAGTTGTTTACTTAGAACTTTGTATTTATCATAAATAAGTAATTTATATACATGGAATATAATTGACTTTTAACAGGTTTAAATGGAAATGTGACAAATATTTAACGCTTACTAACAACAAAAAATTGTTTCTAAAGTCTATGTGAACTGCCCGAGACCAGGATGGATAGTGCTCTTTGGGAGAGAGAGGTCTGCGTCCAACAGGGGACTGACCCTATAGGCTGATATGGAAATAGAGGGTAAAAATCTCTATTCATGGCTACTCTTAAGTCCTGGAAAGGTGTTTTATAATAAGATAGTCACCAGCGTATATCACAATAATTTAAATAAGTACTGAACATGTTTATAGGGAGCGTTGCAGCATTGCCCACTTACAAATTATTTGCAATTAGATGCGCTATAGGCACAAATTCTCATAGGAGCACATATCAAACTGCGGTTAGATCTGCTCGGCAAGTCGGCAATCACTCAGGTATGTATGTTTGGTGCATGACATTGCATGACAATTGTGCATATGTAACAGCGCATAAACTGACTATGCTCCTCATGATTTATTTACGTTCTTGCATTACGCTTTATAGTTTTACTAAAGTTCTCCGTCACTTCGCTCTGATATATATTCTTTCTACTCAAAAATAAATTTTATGCAAAAACATAAAATATTTAGGCACTTTGTTTTTTACCGTGTATAAAAACCGTAAAGTGCAAAGCACAATTCCCTAATACGCTTTATGAGCTTAAAAACGGTGCAATTAGAGCGACTTTACGTACAAAGTGTGTGCAATATATACAAGCTGGGGTCAGTTTGTATGTATGTGTTGCAGATTTTAGTGAACGGACCTTGTTCGGTCCAATGAGTACGGTTTTGATTTCACCCACAAATCCTAGGAAAGGAATTGTGGGTAAAATGGAGCTCGGATTCAGTTTTGCCCGAATTCAAAAATAATTCAAACGTTTATCATCCTCGTACTTCAAAATTTAACAACAAAAAATTAGTTGGTTTAGCCTTTCTTGAATTACCATAACACATTCATATATTTTCATAATCATTAATTTTTTCATGTAAAAACTATTTCACGGAAATTAGATACTTATCTAGTTGTCAAGTTACTACTAGCTTAGTTTTTGTACTGTTAGTAGGCAACTACGAAAGAAGACTTTCTGCGACGACTAATAAAAACACATTAAACTTATTATTAAAGTACTAATTCCAATATCATCTTCTATCGGGGTTGCGGAATGTTTATAATAGTTACCGTGACTCTGGAAAATAAAGGGCAATCGAAGGAACATGAGTGGGTTTTAGTCAGTAAGAGTCTGACACGCCCTCCCGCCGCACCCAGGACGGGAGCAGTCATTGGATGATTTCCCACTCACCAAAAAAAAAATATCATCTTCTATGGAATGACAAATTCACGTTTCAAATCTAAAATATACGACTCCCCAATTTGAGAGATACAAACAAAATAAGAATATTTTTGAGTACATCTCAGTTCTTTTGAATTGTCGAAAGAAACGGACCCTCCTGTAGGTAGGTTACATTCTGAAAAGAAAATGGTTAATGAGATTTGACGAACGTTTTTTTCGTATGAAAAGACGACAGGGCTCGGTGAAAGGGCGCTGTACCTTCTATTATAACAAGCTTGCTTTCGACCGCGGCTTCATTGGTTACCGCGGAAGCGTAGGTAGTAGAATAAAAAGTAGCCTTCTTTAGAATTCAAGATTACCCCGTACCAAATTTATTCAAATCGGTTTAGTGGCAACAAATAGAGCTACGTTCTTACCTATGTTAAGCTGAAGAGTTTGTTTGGGTGATAGCGAAAAGCATAGAAACTAAATTCTGGGTAGAAATTGAAAAATCTTTTCAAATTTTGCCCCGTTTGCGAGAAAATTTAGGCTGAAACTTAAAGGAGCGAATTAACAAAGAAGCAATAGAAACCGTGGGGGTACAGCTATATTAAAACACTAGTTGTCCCCGTGGTTTCACCTGCGACTTTAGTTACTACCCCGTTTCCGTAGGCCGTAGCGAGATGATATTTATAGCCTTCCTAGATAAATTGTCTATCTAAGAACGTAATATTTTTGCAATCGAACTTTCAGGGCCTCGGATTAATGTGTTCAAGCAAACAAACGCTTCAACTTTGTAATATTAGTATAGATAGTGTGGATACTTATGTTGTTACTTGAATATAAGTATATTATAGTGTGGATACTTTTGTTGTTACTTGAATATTAGTATAGTATAGTGTGGATACTTATGTTGTTACTTGAATATAAGTATATTATAGTGTGGATACTTTTGTTGTTACTTGAATAATACTACGTCACTTAAGCGTTCTTTACAGAAGCGTTAACGAGGCACAGTATAAGCAAATATGTTTCTTCTATGAATAAGATTAAGCATATCATTTATTTGTATGTTTTCAAAATGTTATGTGGTAGAGCCTTGTGATAAAATGTATTTTTAATTTATTTTCTCTATTGGAAATATTTAACAAGTGCTGCAACAATATTAATATAATGATCATGCGACCCTTAAATGCTTAAATGTGATTTTAGGAGTAAGTTGGTACTAGGCATCAACTGATAATAGTGACTTGATGACACGTTTGCTTTAATTTTAAATATGAATATTCATAAATTACACACTATGGGTAAACTTATCACGCCGCCATGACAGTCCTAACGTTCATTTAATGTAGTTAACTACAAAGCGATTTAACTAGGACTAGCAAGTTTAACGACTTCAGGCTGACAACTGTGTCACTTGAAAAACACGGTTGGCAAAGAAAATTAATTTGCTTTGTTGGTAATAATTATTACTTAGTACAAAATAAAGACGCTTTCCGCTATCTGTCTGTCCATAATGTATGCTTATATATTTAAAATTACGCTACGGGTTTTTTTATGCGGTTTTCTTAATAGATAGCGTGATTTGAGAACGCGTTGAGATATCCAGTTAAATTTATAACCATATACCAAAGTCAAATATTATTTGGAGAGAACTTAATACCGAAGCTCTGAAATGTCGGCTCAAACTGTTTTTAGTACAGAGAGCATACTATAATGTTAAAGAATTCTTAAATGAAAAAGTATCTGATTGTAAATGTTATTGTGTCCATTTTCTATTTAGTAGACTCTAGATAATTATTGTTTTATAAATATTTACATGCTATGTCAAGTGGCAAACATGTTTTTTAAGCGCATTATAATTATATCATCCTACATGCATGCACCTGCGTGTGTATAGTTTATAACACATGTTTATAGCAAATAAATGATTCTATTCTATTCTATTCTGCGGTCTCTTGAAGCTGTGAAAAGCTTAAACTTTTAAGTAAACAAAAAAAAGATGCGGCCGTTATTGCCGAAAAAAAATCTTCTTCATGTCCTCAAGTAATTGGAGTGACTAGCACATGGTAAATTTATCCTTTGTAGGCATGTAAACTGCAATTTAAAAGATAATACTCTATACGTACCTATTCTCACTAGCATATTTACACATAATAGCAACATTTCCTAACGGAGATGAGAATTGCTTCCGTGCTAGAGTCCTCACCTATTTAGAAAGGGTCTCGGATGGTCATCATTCTCCAAGTTTCATGTTAAAGCATGTTCACCCTGTTTTTCTGTGCATATGTTAGGGAATTTCAATTTAAAACACATTATGGTAACGAAGTGAGTAAGTACTGATTTATTTTCTTTGTAGTGTAAACAGAACTGTTGCTAAAAACACGTTTTTAATCAGATAGAAAGCATTGAATGTTTTCAAATGGTAGCAAGCTTATTTTGTTGGACGAGTGAACGAAGACAATTGTAAACCATTATAATGTCTATAATTACTCTAATAATTTAAAAGTGGATTAATTTTTATGTTTTTAATTTGTTTAACCTTCGAACGACCAAGCGATAGCCGGCTGTCGCGCTGCTATTGTCTTTCTATTGTGCGTAATCACGTGCGTTCGAAGGCTTAATAGTGTAAATCTTTTGGTTACCAATTGTATAAGATGGAAGTAAATAGGCTACGCAAGATCCCATGGCAAGAACTAACCTAATCAAAGACATAACTTATTATGTACACGTATATAATATGTGAAGAGATTCCAGCTTATTCATACATATAAACAAGAAAACACATTCTTTTCATTTATTATCGTGATGGCTACGCATAGACGTGCGAGGTCACCGCTAGTGATCTTGAACTGTTGTGTTTTTCTGCTTGTCTCTTTATTTTCTTTCTGCTAAATTCCGAATTCGCTATGTTCATACTAAAAATGGGATGTCGTGCGTAAGTGAAAGTCTACAAAATAATAATAACTATAATATAAAAAAGAATTAGCCTTTACATCTTAATATAAAATTAAGTTTTCTGTCTATCTGTACAGTTAAATTTTTAAAACTAGAAAAGTGTTGAAAATTCGAAATGGCAGAAACTATTCGATCAAACATGTTTCTTTAACAAACATCGCTTGGTAACCTACTTAAAAAAAACGCATCAAATTGGATCACCTGTTTAGAGCTACGAGACGGTGCTACTGACAGACAGAGAAACACACATTGCGGTCTAACTTATCACAACGCTATTCTTCACCACTTCTCGGGATTTAACGCGCACATACCTTTTATTTGTTTTTAGCTTGACGTTTCGGCAGGGTTACACCTGCCATGGTCACAAGCAGACTGTCCGGCGACACTACTCCGTCGATGAAGTAGATTGATCTTCATCTACCCTCGATGTTGATGAATGTCCACTATAAAGCCGCGTATCACAACGCTGCCATTATTACTTCCCTGCCTGCTATTATTACGTCGGCGGTTAAAAAATGCACAGTCGTTGTCGCCAATGTCCCCACAAAGCTTTTACACCTCTACTCGGGCTATTTTTCCCACCTTCCTCTATTGTTTACCTCCACCCCTGTCCTGTTGAAGATGAAATCTAATATTTGCATTAGTAAAATACATATTCGTCACGGTATTCAAAACAAAGGGTACAAAAACTGTTTGCGAATCCAATCTTTCAAATTGCTTGCGTGAAACGGGTTCGGGTGATAACGATGGGAGGGGGGAGTATGCGGGGTGGGGGTGTGCGGGTGTCTTAATCGTTCCTTTGCTTTTATAGCAGGCCTTCCGTGAAATATAACGTAATAGCCAATCTGATTCAGGCCTTCATGCCGCGCGATAGAGCCCAATTTGAACGTGTCTGTAAACCTGCATATTAACTAGTTTCCATACTGTACAAATAAAAAGTCGTCTGCTTCAAGTTTTGTGACCTATTTCAGTTTCTCATTCCTTGGTGCTTAGAAGCTGAGCAAGTGAACATGTGTAAAGAGAGAGCGAAGGTTTTTAAATACTTTTTGTTACAAAAAGTAAGGAACTGCCACCTTAAATCAAGGTTATAAGTTTTAGTTAACAAATCAATGCGCCATTTTAACAATTCTTTATCTATAATTACTTACTACAGTTTGTAATTTTTTAATTAATTTTCGTCACTAATGTGTGGATAAACTTGTATGATATTAGCTCACTTGTATAATAATGTTTCTATATTTCAAAGTTTCATTACATTTACCCCTTATGATGGAATATCTCAGTAACAGACCGGAATTTGATAGCTGCCGACGAAACATAATTGTGGCTTGCAAAGCCTTGTTGACATTCGTAAATCTTTTAGTTAGTTCTATTATAAAATATGATAATCATCTGGCTCACCAAGGGATATTATGTTAAACAGGTTGTGGATTCTGATAGGTCTCTCCATATTCCATATTCCACTATATTCTAGTTGAATGAATATGGCTAAATTAGAAGCAATCCTAACATAGTCTGAAAAACATTAAGAAGATGACGGAATGTTTTTGTATACAAAACACATAAAGAAAACGTTGGCCCGGTTGCTACATAAGAGACTTCACCAAGCCAAAGTAAATACTTTCTTTAAAATTCACTCCAGGTTTTATTTGTTTCCATTGTATCCCAACAAGATGCATTGATGTATGAGGAAAACGCTTGTCAAAAGAAAGTCCAATCCATCGTTGAACGTGACACGTATTGATCTCACAGTATGTTGGAGGCAAATGGTTATGAGCCTTAGTAGGACAACATAAAATTGATTTTTGTTTATCAATAATTAATTAGACTGATGTAACCTTTGATTTGTGTTACAGCGCGCATGCATTATATTTCGTGTGGGGAATAGAACCAAGAAGTAGGGAAATATTATGAAATTCTTTCAAAAATGTACCAGAAATTCTTTCTACGGTGTGCTTTGCCAACCTGAATTCGTTCATTTTAAAATGAAACGATGGCTAAAATGTTAAAACGCCGAACGTTCGGATCTAAAATTTCATTAAAAAGTAACCTCCACAATTATTGTCGAAGATAACCAGTATCGCGTGTTTCGCGGTTAACGAGCAACCAACTTGATCTAAAAGGCTAGATTGCAAAAAACCCAAACTGTACCCGTAGTAAAATTATGGGTATACCAGATATTATTAAGCTATTAGAATCGCTCTTTCGAAATGCAGTGTACCGGAAAGGTTGTGATACTATATTTATAAATAAAATAATGAAATGTCAGGTCAACGCTTAATCGGACTATCTTCATCAAAGTCTATTTTAATAAACGTCTAAAATTATTGGCCTATAAAAGGTTCGTAATTAGCGAAAATCTGTCTATAAATTACCTAATTTACGCTCCGCTTTTAGAAATATTAGCCTGTTTACAAGCTTTTATTTATTTCTCTACTCGTAGGTATGATAAGAAGAATTTTAAACAAATTCGTGTTTGTCCAGATTAGCTTGAATTATTATAGGGTACCTACAAATATACGTATAGGAATATTTTCGCTTAGTTTTACGATGATACATTTATTTAATGTAAATGACCACGAGGCAATAAAAACCCGTAGATAAGGTTATATATGTTACTTTTCATGTTTGTGTCATTGAAATTATGGACGAGGGCTGGCCTTTTATGATTCAACCAAAATTATATAAAATTCCGACATAAAGTGCATGAAAGTAGATAAAGGTGCCGATTCCCTTGATCACAAACTAGACTAATTTTAAGTTAAATGCATCTTTCTCTTTTCATTTCTTAAAGAAAAGGACAGAAGATACAATTTAGTTTAATCCTGTCAAATTAGACAGCGCCGGAAGAAAATTGACGTATATTTAGACGCCATGTTTTTATAACGCGTCTAAATTATCTATGGAGTGTCTAAATTTGACAGGACTTAACAAATATTTCATCTTCTGTCCTTTTCTTAATTAAATGGAAAGAGAAAGATGCACTTAACTTAAATTTACGTTAGTTTGTGAACAAGAGAATCGGCACCACTTCCTACCTAGTTAAAAAATGGATGCACTCCATGCCTCTGTGCCGTAGTCTTATCTGTTTTAATATAGAATATCAGGCTATTGACAACTAAATTTAATTTTGCATCAGACAAGAAAATGTATTTAATTTTAGTTTTTTTGTAGTAGACAGCTTACTTGTTCTACCACACATTGCTTCCCATTATTAGTTGGTAAATTATTTTTTTACTTTACAATATCTGAGGAAAATATTGAAAGCCAATAATCAATCTTGTTTATTCTTTTAAATCATATTCACTGGAGAAATTCTATCACACATACATCATATATTATTATATATATTTATTTAAATTCCATAATGTTTATAGCATCCATAAGGGTTAAAGCTAAGGTTATCTGACCCTCCGAAATAACAAGTTTGAAACGTTCTAATTAAACTTTACATCCCTATGCTATTGAATGGACCTGAAAATACAATGCTTCGTTCGCCGCTATCGTGAGAGATCGGAGTTTGTATTAAGTACTTTGGTTTTGGATACTTGCGATGATTTTAACGTGGACATTCTATTTTAGTAAGGACATTTCCTAAAGTAATAATAAAAAAAACTATAAGTACTAGAGTGAGCTACCTGGATATCTACCTCTACCATCCGTCAATAATAATCGTGTCATCCACGATTATTATTATTACTATTCGCTGGATAACTCGCACCTGATCAGCATTAATAGCTGGTTCAAGCGCTTGTAACAGAGAGAACATCAGACCACAGTACGCAGCCAGGTTCATTCCCCCCTCTGTAGCCCCAAAGTATGCGCGCATAAAATTTTCATTTATGGACGGAGTCCATCTCATGCGCGCACTTCCACCGGGTGCAGGGGGGGCCTATTCACGATAACTTAGTTCTGATTCATTTATGATAAATGCGTTGTGTATACAGATAATAAACATAATTAGGTTAAATGTTTATTATCTAACTATACTAAACTGCTTTATTCTGAACGACTGACTAATGGATCAACGCACAGCTTAAATCGTTGAACGTAAAGACCTAATACTTGGAGGGTGCGTTCTTGTAAGACGTGGACAAGGAATGCAATGTTAATTAAAGTATTTTACTATTAGTCTTAAAATACCACTACAGACATTTTTTACTATGAGACGCCGATCACTTACCCCACAAACCTGGGTCGAGGTAATAATTTTTAAATCCCTAAAAAAACTACCTGCTTCAATTGTTGGGAAATATTAAATAAAATATGTACTAAACATGTCTAAAGTTTCTTTATTATCTAGACAATAATAAGTATATAATATCTATTTACATCTCGTATATTTGCCTACAACTCATTTTTCACATGTACAAAGACATAGTACCAATCAACGCCAGTATGTTATTAATTAATTAATTTTAGTAACAAACTTAACTCAATTAAGGTGAACCACACACATGCTTATGACGTCTACTAATAGCAAGGTACAAAGCTAGCATTTTTCTGAAAATGCTAGCTTTGTACCTTGCTATTGTAAATACTAATTACCTATGTTGCAAGAAATGTTTAATATTTACTCGTTACTATTAAATGGAGACAGTCAAGGAAAACAACAGTCCTTGTATGTTACTCAAATTATGAAAACTTGGTTATGATGTGAGGTATGTTTTGTCAAAGAGGGTAAGGATAAATATTGAAAGTCACACTTAAACTGGTGATTTTGGTAATAATTTTTCGTTTTTTTTTTGGTTCTTTGCCCAAAGGTTAGGTTAAGGTTAGACCAAAACATTTTCGTCTTTGGGGCATTTTTTTCTGTAATTAATAATTATACAATTGACTAATAAACTTGATTGGGTTATAAAGTTACTCGCCGATGTGCGGTTGCTATACATGCAATATTTTTAAAGAGCAACCGAAGAAAGATGAGTGGATTTTAGTCAGTAAAAGTATGACACGCCCTCCCGCCGCACCCAGAACGGGAGCAGTCATTTGATGATTGCCCACTCCCCAAAAAAAAATACATGAATATTTTGCCACCGAATATTTTTATTTTAAGCCAAAGCTGTTGACTAAAAGCTTTTTGTATTACCGGTTTTTTCAGCAATAATATAAGTAGATTTAACACTTTTAGTTTATATGATCAATCCGGTTACTTTCAACAATATTTTGACTATGCCATACTAAGTATTTATTATTTTCGACGGCTCTTTCTGGAAAATATTACAAAAAACAATTGCAATAAGATACTGCAGTAAAAGTATTGCCCGCACCTTTCCTTTACTATAGATTAATGTCCTATGGTGTAGCTGATTGCTACCCGCAAAAATCACGTGAGCTTTTTATATGATTAAGCACTCAATTTATTAACTTATGGCACAACATGACCGTTTAAATGGAATATTCATCAAACTGTAGATGATAATGTTGATATTTCTGTATAGAGTGTATGTGTGTGTGTGTGTGTATGTGTGTCTGTATAGAGTGCGGGTCGTAAAATGACCATAAAACTAGGACTCGCTATGTCATGCACAGTTGAGAATTCAAGCTTTCCATTTTTAATATACCTATGCGAACTTGTGAGAGACTGCAAAAACCTGCAATGAAGTGGAACTCTTGACCGAGGGTTCAATCTTGTTAAAAATGGTTTACAATAGGTATTGTAATATATGCTTTAAAAAGTTGTAAGTTTCTAAGGTTTCACCACTAAATTGTGACATTGCAGAGTAGAATGGTAGCCAAATGTTACCATTCAATTTTAATTATCTCTTTAATAAAATAAGCCCTCAAGGAGATGTAATATACATTTCATAAATAAACGTGACGACTTCCGTTCAATATTACCATTCGTCATAAAAATACAAAATAAATATGTTGAAAGGTAGCTGTAAATCGATAACACCCAGGCGTGTTTCAATCAGCGGCCGAAATAAATACGCCAAGGGGCATGTTTGATGCTATTTTATATTAATACGTATAAACGGTCATTCTCCGATTCGGCGTTATTTGCCTAATTACCGTAACCATTTTTATTTTTCACTGATTTACCTTAAACTGATTAAAATATGAAACTAGTAAAAAATACGAATTCAGTAATAAATGAGGCATGTTTTAATTACTGGTAGTTTTCTAGTTATTGAGACTTAAAAAAATTTATTATGAGTACGGTAATTAGAAAAGTTTAATATCTTATGCCACGGTAATTAGAAAACACTGTCAATTTTAAGTAAAATGTGATATAATATAATAAAAATAACACACATTAATAATTTGTATACATCTATTTATATAAAATGAATCCCTATTTCCCTTTGTTACCTTTGGACCGATTTCACTAATTCTTTGTTGTGTTTGTTATTGTTTGGAGAAGGTTCTTATGGAAAAAAAAAATAAAATTAAAAGGGTACTTTAGAGTAGTGTAGGTTAGAGTAGAGTAGGGTAGAGTGGGATATAGTAGGGTAGGCTAGAGCAGGCTAGAGTGGGATATAGTAGGGTAGGCTGGAGTAGGCTAGAGTATGGTATAGTAGGAGAGAAGCCGCGGGTTCGTTTTCACGTTATTTTCATACAGATTATTTACATTTTTAAATATAGATATAAAAAAAACAAAAACATGTAAGAATATAAAAAAACAGTAGCCCAACGGCATCGGGAACAGGGTCCCAGCTACGGGTGATCAGGGCTTCAGAGAGAAAAACTTTCTAACGATGCGAGCCGTGTCCAAAAGCTTCTGAATAAAGCCCTAGATCCAGCCATCTGACGAGAGCCTCCTTAGGTGTTGGTCGAGACTCTTGGCTATTAAACCATTGGCAGAAACAACTATCGGCACATGACCGTTGAGTCCACATTCAACATGTCAACAATCTCGCGAGCCAAGTCGATACTTAATTTTTTTATTATCTTTCTCGATCTTCACAAGGTTCTTGTCACGCGGAACCGTTAAGTCAACGTGCATTGCGCGCCGCTCCAATCAATCCACCACCACTATATCAGGCTTGTTTGCTACAACAGTCCTTTCAGTGATGATGTATCGACCCCAGTACAATGTGACATTGCCATCTTCAGATTCTACGAGGCCGTATCTCAGAGCAAGTTGCTGATTGATAATCCTGGCTACTAGGTTGTGTCCATTCAAGTCCTCTTTGTAAGCAAGACGAGAATAATCAGAGATAGTGTGTCGAATCGTTCTTCCGGCAGGTGACACGCTCGACATAAGTCAACCGTACCATCTTTCACAATAAATTCCCAACAATTCTTCGTCATGATAACCTCGTCCATAATTGTACAGACAAAACCTTCGGTTTCCCCAATTAGGTCACCAAATTGTAGCTACTAAACTGACACTAAAAAGTCTACATCGGGCCCATGCAGGGCCCGGAAAAACCACCCGTGTAGCGCCTTACTCTGCCATACTTCCTCACGATCCTTTGCCTCAAGCACTACAAGTTTGCGCCAGTTCTCTTTAGTTAAGGAGAGCGGAGTGAGGTTCTTGACCACAGTGACCACATCTCGGATTCTCGGTGCTGACGTAAGGAACCATGTCAGCTTTAAGGAAATTTTCCCGTAGATACAACCTCCGGGTCTCGCGGTTGAGGAGAGACTTAGCATTAAGAAAGCCTCGTCCTCCACATACCCGCGGGATTATATATATATCCCGCGGATATGCCTCATCAACTCATCACTGATGATCGCGGGTGATGCTCAAGCGCGCTTTGCATGTAGATTGACTTCTGTACCTATCAATTTTGAGGCTACATTTAGTAAATAAGAATTAATTTTTCATACAACGGTAATTATAAACATACGGTAATTAGTATACGGTAATTAGAAAACGATAGATTTTATTAAAAATTTCGGAAACCAACAAAATATGCAAATACTAGCTTATTACAACGTACGGAGGCCAAAGTACTGCCTCGATTTACATGATCAACTTAGGTCTAACTTAAAAAATCAAATTTATATAATGTGAAACGGTAATTAGAAAAGTTTGTAACCAAGGTTACGGTAATTATATACAAGAGTGCTTTATTAGCGGTACTCTAACGTTAGAGACGTGCAACTGCTGATGTTTCGCGGTACACATGGAGGAGACGAGACGCGTTCGGAAGTGGTGTGCCAAATACTGTTTTTTAGGGGTGTGCACTCGAGAACAGAATATGTCACGGTAATTATAACTTTCCATCGGACATCCGATAATTTAATGATAATTATTTATAGACTGGTTCTAGTGAGTCAATATTTTACTATGCGATACACGTTGTTTAACACCATTTAAAATGTTGAATAGATCAAATTAAACCTGTAAGTCATAAAAATTACAAGTAAGTTATAACATTAAGACAGTGTGCGGACACGTTACGGTAATTAGAGAACAGAGGTTTTTGAACTTAGATTAAATTAATTTAGTCTTAAATACTTTAAACAGAAGCCTGTGTTTTTGTTTATGGCTAGATAGGGATGCTATCTAACATATAAAAAATATTGGATGATTGAATATGATAAAAGTACGGATTATTCAAGCCCGGACACGTAAAATTTGCTTTTCGGAGAATGGCCGTAAAAAGCGGAAAAGTCTTTGGTACAAACGGAAAAAAATGGCCTCTGAGCATTACCGAGAAGGTACACGAGTCTTACACGTTAAATAATACGCAATAACTCAATATTTAATGTGAAATAAAAATAGTATAAAAAGGCCTAGCAGTTAAAACATTTTACGAGTCAATAAAGTCAACAATGGTAGGAGCCGTTAATAACGTACCAGAATATAGATTCAGGAGGAAATATTAATAAAAGGACCATTGTCTGCTTGTGGAATACTAATATTTGTCCAAAGCAAAGCTACTCGTATATTTGCTCTGTAAAATACCAGATACCAAAGACCAAACATCTGATTTAGTGGTTAATTTAGAAGAAATCAACTACTGAAGTTTGTTTAAAATTGCTATTTGGTAAGCCTATCTCGAATTAGAATTGGCAGCTAAAATCCGATTAATAATGTAATTAAACGGCTCGGTATCGAAGCTTTGTGACCCAATATTGAGTTTGTGCCAATCATGTTAGATTATATTGTAATTTTACACTAGTACTCGCAACCCCGCCTGGCCCGTTCGTCGTGTGGTCACAAGCTCAAACTTTCTGAGCGTGGAACCTAGATTGTTTCAGGGCCAGGCAAAGTGTTATTGGTTTTTTTCATTAGGGCTTCCTCAGAAGTAATTGGAAGTTACTGTCGTAATGTTGTCCGTCCAGTACTTCTTTAATCAGAGTCTATGCATAAAGTTGTTTGTCCGGGTTATCATTCGTATATCCTTGACAGTCATTACGGGTAGAAAAAATATAAATTATTTTTCTTTACACCTCTGCGTTCTTTTCTGATTAATATCGTTGTGAGATCCAACGACGACAAGACAGTTGAAACGTTTATCCAAGACTCAAGCTTCAAGTCTCAAAGCTTTTCGAATTGCAGAGAATGGGAATTAACTGGCTATTTAAAGAATAAAAGAATCATAAAAGTCGTTACAGGCAATAAGAAGCAGAAAGTCTGACAATAAGTCCACCAAGGGTATCGGATTACTCAGTAACTGGGTTGTAGATGTAGAGGTCTGATTGGCAGTCGCTCGTATAAAGTGCTGATATTCAGCTGCATCCGATTACACTTGAAGCCCCACTTAATTTATCTGAACGATGCTTAAATGCACATAAATTAATGTGGTAAGTATCGGTATTTTTATGATAAGGTATAAAGTAATATTTTCTTTACATTTAAAAATGCAAATGTGGACGTCCTTAGTTATTTACTAAGACGACAAAAATCGTTGAAAGTTTTACATTAATATGAGCATTCGACTAGCATAGCTTTGATTTTTATTTGCGTTCAAAACTAACACGACATGATTCACCATGTGTCAATGTGATGTCACATTTTAATTACTTGGTTTGAAAACCGCCCTAAAATATAATAGCTTGCTATTACAATAAATTGAAATTGAATCTAAATTGAGAGCTAAAATATTAGTTGAGATATTGAGTCTTGGAATAATTTATGTCAATTATTCAATTATAAATTATTCTGACTACTTGGAAAGCATGGATGATCCACGTAAACTCATCAGTTATTTTCGACATATCTACGTCTATTCAAAAACTAAGATTTTTAGACACTTTAATTTGACGGTAGAGGTCAAAAGTAAGGCTTATGTGAATGCTTTTATTTTCAATTTTAGCTCTGGAGTAGCATTGATCTTTGAAACAGCAACATGGCCTAGTTTAGACTCGTATTCTTTGATTTAAAATAATTGTAGTTTGTATTACAAGGGCGCAAAGTAATATTTTTACGGCGAGGGCGTTTTTTGAATCCAGCGCGAAGTGAGGGATTCTAGAGTAGAATCCCGAGCTTTGCGAGGGATTCTTAAATAGAATCCCGAACGTAGCGAGGGATTCAAAGTACGTCGCCCGAGCCAAAAATATATTTTGCGCCCGAGTGATACACTCTACTTTTCATCACCTATGAGAAAATTAAAGGCGCTTCATACTTTATTGTAAAATTATTATTGTAGCTGCTATTATTATCATAGCTTGATAATAATAGCAGCTACATTAATAATTTGCTGCAAAACATTCCGTTAAAATTTTTACGGGAACTCGGGCTGTAGTTTGCGCGTTTTATTTCTATTGAAGTTTTTTTTTATTCAGCCGCGGCGTGACTATGGTATTGGCCGTCGTCGATTATTTGGCGCTGGCTGGGCATTAAGACGTTCCAAATTCAAAGAGTTTTTAGGCGCACTTATAACGGGGCGTAAAACATGCAAAGACGCTCCAAATTCAAAAAGTGCGATTAATAGTAGATTAGTAGCCAAGGGCTGTAAGGGATCAATTGCAGCCCGAGATATTTAGGCGCACGAGCGCAGCGAGGGCGCCTGTAGTTCGAGGGTGCAATTGATGCTTACACCCGAGCTAACTACTCTGCTTTACATCTAGATTGTGAGGTAAGTATATAAAAACCGGCATCACAAAATAAAACATTTTATTAGTTAAAAGGCAAAATGTTGTTAATTGCTGCTTCAGCTTCCATTTTCATTGAATCGGGAGTGCAGCTTATATCTTCATCACTTGCAGAATTCATGTTTTTTTCCTTATTAGCACGTAATTATAAAAAAAACCCAAAAGCAAACAATATTTAAAGTAAAAGGTTTTCCTGCCTTTTTTCATCTTTGTTTTTTAATTATTTTTTTCAAGAACGAAATTGAGCTTCGCCGTTCGATATTTAAAATTGATGACTATTATACTCATACGATGACAAGGCTGAATAGCGAATTAAGCGACCTCTTTTGTTATTAGGCTGAATGCATGGTGTCCATTGCCAGTATGATGGTTAGATGTACGCGAACTTTTTGAAAGAGTGAAGAGTTTTTTTTTAATTACTTACCGCCCTAGGGCGTTTCTAGCTACATTAATACCCTAGAGCGCTAATTGGTTACCTACAAGCCCCATTTGGGGGTAATAAGGACCTACTTACCGAACATGAGAGATGTAAAAGTTACTTTTAGGCGCACTTTTTGAATTTGGAGCGTCATTATTGCCCGCTGAAAGTTTCTTATAGAAAACACCAACTTTGGGCGTTTATAAAGGGGAACAAAGTCGTCTTTTTCGAATAGGTGGGATGAAAAAGTATTTTATTTATTTATTGTTGTAGTGTTTTTTTTTTACATATAGTGTTTATCTATTGGCCATAGGAGTACTTATCTACTTAAGCACAACAAAACTTGCTAGATAAGTAAATCTATTTTTAATATCTACTTTACCTGCGTTATTTAAACTCGGCAGTTGCGGCTCCTACTTGAGCCTGATTGAAAAGTTACAGCTTCTCTCGCAAACTCATCGTGGAGAAATTAATAGCGGTTATTATGATGCATCTAGAGAATTCACACCGACTATTGTAACTGGCAATGATATTATAAGTAAATAAAAAGGTGTAGATAGGTTACCTAAACGAAATTCTATCTTTAAAAACGGCACACTAACGCACACATACATTACACAGTAGGATGGTATGATTGAAGTAGTGCGAGTGAAAAAGAGATAAACGTCAAATGTCAACGCGATACTCAGTATCATGTTGATCAAATGGCAAACTTTTAAAGTGCCACTTTTAGACTGCATATAACCTATCTATACATTTTTACTTATAATATCATTGGTAACCGGTATAAAAGACATTAAATCTTGCTGCATTTTCAAAATAAATAAGTTCAGTTATTTTTCTGCGTAAAAATACCATTTATATGCATAATAATGTCTTTTTAATTCATTTACCTACTTATATAACGAGGAACTTTTACATAATTTTCAATCACAAAATCATTATGTGGTTTTTACATCCAGTCAAAGAGATTTGACATGAAAATTGGTATAGTATTAGAAATCTACAACCAATTACTGTACGTACAGTTGCGAGGGCGCCACAGAGCCGTGTTTAGCTCAAACAAAATATGATATAACGCCAAATATGTAACTTCCCAATTTAACAGAGACCTGTCTCGATGATTAATCGATCATTCCACGGAACCCAAACTTTTGTCGATCGGTAAACAAGGCTGACAATGACGAGTCAGCCGATCACGGACCACTAGCCGTTCCGCAAACAGAGCTCTACTGTTCAAAAGTGATCCGTCAAAAAATGTTTTTAAGGATGCTTTTGATCGATCTTTTCTGTCGTTTTTGAACCAGGTAGGTATGCAGGTAATAAAGAAATGCAAAGCCCAAATGTAATAAAAACCAATAAACTTGATTATGGTTGTTGTTATGTACGTGTGATGTTTCTTAACAGCTAGCGTGTAATGTTTAAAACACTACACGCTCGTGTAGTGTTTAGTGTTAAAACAAGTAGAAAATAATTATTGGTTCTTTAATTAATGTATTTTTTGTTACATTAGTCGGTTTTCAAGAATACTTAAATTATATCCTTCAGCCCTGCATACTTATCCACCAACTGACTACATAACTATAAAACTGCAGCTATAGGACAGCTAAATTAATTTGTCTTAAAAAAACATCTTGTCTAAACCATTTTAAAATCCTTTTTTTGTACCAACGAGTCTGCTCTCATTTCTTCTCTGGTTTATTCGAACACTTTTCTAGATTAAAACGTGGAGAACTTTAATTTTATGCAAACTCAGCAACATTTAATCCGATAAAAGTACTACGCTCTGTTTTAATTAATGAACGTTATCACTGTTTCTGATTCCATATTGTTTTCCAATTTAAAAGTCATTCAGAAGGTCTTAGTAACTAGGGAAAACTTTTACTTAGGCTTACCTATATCAGTAATGTTATAGATTTCCTTACAATAATTACAGCAACTAGGTACTAAATACGACAAATAAAAATATATCTCCATTCACTTATACACCCTTTGACAAAACTGTTTTGTTTTTTATATTTTGGAGTTCATCTCGTAATAAAATTTATCCAATCCAAAATAACCACTAAAGTAAAATTTTACCAGTGTATGTATCTTAGTATGTTGGTACTTCATCTTTTTGCATAAGAGCCATCTATTTAGTAGTCACATTAGACTTGATTTGACACGGACTGTTTCCCATTGATTACCAAACATTTGTCATGATGACGGACACCTCATGAGTACCTACTGTCTCACTAGTAAATGTTACGATATTCAATATATTTAAGCTGGTACGGAACTATATAGTAGGCTTTTATTTTTATTTACCTTCGACGCAAAAAGAGGCCGTTATAAGTTTCACCGCTATTTGTGTGTCTGTTTGTTTGTCTGTCTGCCTGTCTGTGATACCAGACATTAAATGTAAACCTTAACTTTTTGCGAATGTGGTTTTTATTTGAAAATGAAGCTAATCTATCTATATACAGGGTGTCCCACGGCTATGCGACATGGAGGGAAAGTACCTTAAATATTGCAGATAAAACATATTACTGAAAGAAGACATTATTTGAATTAAAAAAAAAATTTTAACTGCTCATAGATATTTAAATAAATAAATAGTTGAACCGGGAATCAAACCTGCAACTCGAGAAAATTATTCTATTTATTCTATTTAATTTAAATAATTATTCTATTTCTATATTTGTTTATTAATGTTGATCGAAACAAAAAGTTCTAGATCAAGATAAAAGCGGTCAGATCTAAAGTTATTTCAGTTGGATACCAGTGTTTTACGTAGAGCGACTGCCTATCAGACCGTCACAACCCAGTAACTGGGCGACACGATAACCTTTGGTTAGACTGGTCAGACTTTCTGGCTTCTGACTACCTGTAACGACTGTCAAAGTTCTACGAATGACAACCGGAACCAACGGCTTTACGTGCTTTCCGAGGCACGGAATGGCAGTGATGTCCAAGATAAACTTTAGAAAGTACATTTGAATTGAAAAAGTCACATTGGTACTTGCCCGGATTCGAACTCGCACCCTCATACACGAGAGGCGGGCGCCTTATCCACTGGTTCATCACGACTTTAAGAGTCCACTATACAACAAAATAATTTATTTTGACGGTTTTTGCCGATTATGGTACGGAACCCACAGTGCACGAGTCCGACTCACACTTGCCGGTACTTTATAATACTTTACGTATGTTACTATAAAGGTTTCTTGAAGCCCTGATTGCTAAAAACCTTTGATTCTCTCTCTGTCTCATGATTGAATTTGGACTCGTTAGGACTGTCCTCGACTTTATCATATGCTGAAAGTGAAACACAAGAATCTTTAAATATTTCACTACATCTTACTTGATTGAGTCTTTTGATTAGTTTTATTTTTATTAAATCGCTAATTCTTAAAAAGCAGCTGCTACATTTATGTTCCAAAGTACAAAATGTTTGGAGCAATTTATTTTAGTTTTTAAAAGATTTCATAGTTAAAAAGTAATGCGAGTGGTTATTGTGGTTATAGTACATACATAATAATAATTACATTTTAGTTACTTATATTTTGATGTTCCTGGTTAAATAAAATATGGTATGGTGTAAAAGGAGTAAATATTATTTTGAGACTTGATTGTATAATACAATCACCTAACACTGCTTCCCAATGTACTCGAACTATTATTAAATAATTAGTTACCTCTATCTACATAATATAATATATATTATAGTGAACTTACATACCAGGAGTCATACCGAAAGTGAAATTTGCATGACAATATATACCTGAAGTGTAATCAGTATGGGAGATAGGGCGGACCGCGGTTGGGCGATAGCCTCGGGCGCCAGAAATGAAGGCGAAATTTAAATTTATTTAATTTCCAGGCCTTTCTGATAAAATAAAAAAAAATGCTAAGCCACACTTACCGTGAACTATTTACTGCAGGCTAAATAAACCCTTAACTGCTTTTTCTTAGTAGTAATTTTTTTACTACTTTGTAAGGTGAGCGATGCACCGAGTCTAGTCAGGTCACGTCGGTAAAAGGTAGTAACGGGGTTTAATTCAAAGTAGTAAGGTAATATTAGATGTCTATTGGTTATTAGTCACAAAATCTCTAAAATGGCAAAGTTAGGTAACGGTGTCTGCTGTACAAGTCTGTTTTAGCTGTGTGTCGTAAAAACCAAGGCCGAGCCCGTAACGATAGCAATTGGCGGTTGCTTCTCGCACCATTATGTCCTGGTACTCACCGAAACAGCCGTGTCTGGTAACCAACCTGCTAGGTCTATAAGGCTGAGGCTTCAGTAGGCAGCGATTTGCGATGCGACTGGAAGAGCGAAACGAGATAAACATGGAATGGCTACATTATAACCGAAAATCTGGCGTATATTCGATTCAATTTCGCTGATACGTCGATGTAGCCGGTGCCGCGATTACAGTAATGTAGTTCCTGTTGCAGATATAATCAAAGATCGCTAGTAATATTTGATGAACGGTGTAGCCATTTAGTGAGAATCCATGTATTTGTTTCAATCGCTCGTGCATCGCAGTTCGCGTCGCAGCCTAGTGTAGCCTCAGCCTAATAGACATTCTCACTTTTTCTACTAGGCTTACAAGAGCACAACAAAGGCTCGACAACGCGCGCGAGTTAAGGCTGTCATAACCTCTCACACTTCATCGTTCGAACTCCAGTCGTCATACCTGAGATCTCAGCCTTTGTATATCAAACACATGACCACTCGCCATTTCTGAGAATGGCCGAACTTTAAGCTTAAAAATAGAGTTGCCGCCACAAAAGACACCGTGAGGAACCCTTGTGCAATGCGAGTCGCCAGTTTGTTGATTTCCATTCTATTAAGTATAGTTCTCAGGTGTACTCATTCTTCTGACAATCTCATACTTACTGTGTTTACCACTCCACTCTCATATTCGAGTGTCAATCTTACAACTTACACTCAAGAATGCATTGTAGTAGATTTAATAGTTTATTGTAATAGTTTAATTCTGAGTGTGTTTTATTGGTATCAGGACACATGCGCGAAAGACATTTGCGCGAAAGACACTTGCGCGCGGCCGTTTGGGCGAATGGACACATGCGCGAATGGACGTTTGCGCCCATAGACATTTCCGCGAATGGACACTTGCGCGACTAGACGTTTCCGCGCCAAACCACTTGCGCGAAGCCCTTTGCGCGACGGACATTTGCGCGCCAGACAGTTTCGCGAGAGACGTTTGCGCCCAAACACTTCCGCGACTAGACACTTGCGCGAACTTTTTTCCAAAGGACATTGGGCAAATTTAAAAATATTATTAAGGGGTACCAATATTTTTTTATTTACTTAGTTTTTATTATATGGCGTCCACATACCTACCGAGGGTGGTAAGTCGTTTTCAAAAGCAAGATGGCGGCCATGATATTTTTCACAAAATACGTCATGGGTGTCAATTTCAAGGTTTTTTAGGGTGCTAAGGTCGAAAATGAGGTCCATTTGAGAATCCAAGATGGCGGCCGTGACCTTTTTCACAATATGCGTCATGGGTGTCGTTTTCATGGTTTTTTGGGGTGCTAAGGTCGAAAATGAGGTCGATTTGAGAATCCAAGATGGCGGCCGTGACCTTTTTCACAATATGCGTCATGGGTGTCGTTTTCATGGTTTTTTGGGGTGCTAAGGTCGAAAATGAGGTCGATTTGAGAATCCAAGATGGCGGCCGTGACCTTTCTCACAATATGCGTCATGGGTGTCGTTTTCATGGTTTTTTGGGGTGCTAAGGTCAATAATGAGGTCAATTTCAGAATCCAAGATGGCGGCCTTGACCTTTCTCACAATATGCATCATGGGTGTCGTTTTCATGGTTTTTTGGGGTGCTAAGGTCGAAAATGAGGTCGATTTGAGAATCCAAGATGGCGGCCGTGACCTTTTACACAATACGCGTCATGGGTGTCGTTTTCATGGTTTTTTGGGGTGCTAAGGTCAATAATAAGGTCAATTTGAGAATCCAAGATGGCGGCCGTGACCTTTCTCACAATATGCGTCATGGGTGTCGTTTTCATGGTTTTTTGGGGTGATAAGGTCGAAAATGAGGTCGATTTGAGAATCCAAGATGGCGGCCGTGACCTTTCTCACTATATGCGTTATGGGTGTCGTTTTCATGGTTTTTTGGGGTGCTAAGGTCGAAAATGAGGTCGATTTGAGAATCCAAGATGGCGGCCGTGACCTTTCTCACAATATGCATCATGGGAGTCGTTTTCGTGGTTTTTTGGGGTGCTAAGGTCGAAAATGAGGTCGATTTAAGAATCCAAGATGGCGGCCGTGACCTTTCTTACAATATGCGTCATGGGTGTCGTTTTCATGGTTTTTTGGGGTGCTAAGGTCGAAAATGAGGTCGATTTGAGAATCCAAGATGGCGGCCGTGACCTTTTACACAATACGCGTCATGGGTGTCGTTTTCATGGTTTTTTGGGGTGCTAAGGTCGAAAATGAGGTCGATTTGAGAATCCAAGATAGCGGCCGTGACCTTTCTTACAATATGCATCATGGGTGTCGTTTTCGTGGTTTTTTGGGGTGCTAAGGTCGAAAATGAGGTCGATTTGAGAATCCAAGATGGCGGCCGTGACCTTTCTCACAATATGCGTCAAAAACGACACCCATGATGCATATTGTGAGAAAGGTTACGGCCGCCATCTTGGATTCTCAAATCGACGTCATTTTCGACCTTAGCACACCAAAAAACCATGAAAACGACACCCATGATGCATATTGTGAGAAAGGTCACGGCGGCCATCTTGGATTCTTAAATCGACCTCATTTTCGACCTTAGCACCCCAAAAAACCACGAAAACGACACCCATGATGCATATTGTGAGAAAGGTCACGGCCGCCATCTTGGATTCTCAAATCGACGTCATTTTCGACCTTAGCACCCCAAAAAACCATGAAAACGACACCCATGATGCATATTGTGAGAAAGGTCACGGCCGCCATCTTGGATTCCTAAATCGACATCATTACTGACCTTAGCACCCCAAGAAACCATGAAAACGACACCCATGACGCATATTAAGAGAAAGGTCAAGACTGCCATCTTGGATTCTCAAATCGACCTAATTTTTGACCTTAGCACCCCAAAAAACCATGAAAACGACACCCATGATGCATATTGTTAGAAAGGTCACGGCCGCCATCTTGGATTCTCAAATCGACCTCATTTTAGACCTTAGCATCCCAAAAAACCATGAAAAGGACACCCATGATGCATATTGTGAGAAAGGTCACGGCCGCCATCTTTGATTCTCAAATCGACCTCATTTTCGACCTTAGCACCCCAAAAAACCATGAAAACGACACCCATGATGCATATTGTGAGAAAGGTCACGGCCGCCATCTTGGATTCTCAAATCGACCTCATTTTAGACCTTAGCACCCCAAAAAACCATGAAAACGACACCCATGATGCATATTGTGAGAAAGGTCACGGCCGCCATCTTTGATTCTCAAATCGACCTCATTTTCGACCTTAGCACCCCAAAAAACCATGAAAACGACACCCATGACGCATATTGTGAGAAAGGTCACGACCGCCATCTTGGATTCTCAAATCGACCTCATTTTCGACCTTAGCACCCCAAAAAACCATGAAAACGACACCCATGACGCATATTGTGAGAAAGGTCACGGCCGCCATCTTGGATTCTCAAATCGACCTCATTTTCGACCTTAGCACCCCAAAAAACCATGAAAACGACACCCATGACGCATATTGTGAAAAAGGTCACGGCCGCCATCTTGGATTCTCAAATGGACCTCATTTTCGACCTTAGCACCCTAAAAAACCTTGAAATTGACACCCATGACGTATTTTGTGAAAAATATCATGGCCGCCATCTTGCTTTTGAAAACGACTTACCACCCTCGGTAGGTATGTGGACGCCATATAATAAAAACTAAGTAAATAAAAAAATATTGGTACCCCTTAATAATATTTTTAAATTTGCCCAATGTCCTTTGGAAAAAAGTTCGCGCAAGTGTCTAGTCGCGGAAGTGTTTGGGCGCAAACGTCTCTCGCGAAACTGTCTGGCGCGCAAGTGTCCGTCGCGCTAAGGGCTTCGCGCAAGTGGTTTGGCGCGGAAACGTCTAGTCGCGCAAGTGTCCATTCGCGGAAATGTCTATGGGAGCAAACGTCCATTCGCGCATGTGTCCATTCGCCCAAACGTCCGCGCGCAAGTGTCTTTCGCGCAAATGTCTTTCGCGCAAGTGTACCAGATCCTGTTTTATTTATAGCATAGTAGTATTTAAATTACTTATATTATCTATATTACCACATTTTAAGCAAATAATAAAGTGATTTTTGATTTTGATTTAAAAAAGATTGGCAAGAAATTGCGTATTAACATTGTCGGTCTAGGCCGATTCTAATATTTATTGATCGCCTAAGGTCACTTTTAGTCGACCATGAAGTCGAACAGCCGTCAGTGTTCGAAGTTTGAATTAAAAAATTCGCGCGCCATTTTACAATTAGTCATTGACTGTAACCCTCAGTGTTCATGAAATTTTATTCAATTTTCGCCACAAATGTGTTGAAAAGCGTCGTATAACAAGTGTAAGCTTTTTATCTTTGCGCTCTTAGCAAGGTTTCCCTTTGAAAACATTAACCTAAGGTTTGTTATAAACCTTAGGTTAATGTTCTCAAAGGGAAACTAGCCATACCACCGCAGTTACAAACATAGGCCTGTATTAATAGACGTCACTCAACTCCGAGACGCTCTCAAGTCTCTTGCTGTCCTTGTCATTCTAAAGGGAAAAAATAAGGACAGCAATAAACTTGAGAGCGTTTCAGAATTGAGTGACGTCTATTAATACGGGCCATAGACTCGGGTACTATGACTTATGTATCATTAAATATGTGGGTGAATATCCCGGAGGTGAATTTTACGTGTCCACGTTGAGAATCAAGGTGTTAAATTGTAGGATTTTTCTTATGTTTTTTGAAGTGAAAACTTCTTTAGCGGCGTTGAGCACTTTTTCTGTAATGGGTATAAAATCTTAAACTCGCGTCAGGACACGTGACCCTGATCGAAAAAGCGTAGGACGGATAACAATTGAACGCGCGATAAAAATCTCACACACACTGATACAAGGTACAATTTTCGGGAAAATTGTACCTTGTATCAGTGTGTGTGAGATTTTTATCGTGTCTACGTAGTCGTAGTCGTAGTCGTAGTCGTGGTCGTGGTCGTAGTCGTAGTCGTAGTCGTAGTCGTAGTCGTAGTCGTAGTCGTAGTCGTAGTCGTAGTCGTAGTCGTAGTCGTAGTCATAGTCATAGTCATAGTAGTTTTTTGAAGTGAAAACTTCTTTAGCGGCGTTGAGCACTTTTTCTGTAATGGGTATAAAATCTTAAACTCGCGTCAGGACACGTGACCCTGATCGAAAAAGCGTAGGACGGATGACAATTGAACGCGCGATAAAAATCTCACACACACTGACTACTCTACGTAGTCGTAGTCGTAGTCGTAGTCGTAGTCGTGGTCGTGGTCGTAGTCGTAGTCGTAGTCGTAGTCGTAGTCGTAGTCATAGTAGTTTTTTTTTTATAAAGTACTTTACGACTATTACAATACAATGGACAGGTGTTAATTTCAGAAACATTATAAAGAGTAACTCAATTTCGTTTCAATCTCCGGTGTCAGATATTTTGATTTAATTTGAAGTTAGTAGTAGACTAAGGTATCGTAGCTCATGCAGCCAAGTATTAAAATAAGTATGTATACCGAAATTGAAAAACTCAATATTCTCAGCGCTTGATCTATGAATAAGGTTTTAATACGAATATATAATGCCCATTTCACACGAGGGCAGAACAGTGAGGCAGAACAGTTATAATAATAATAAGTATTTATTTCATAAAAACATGGAACAGTGCACCTATACATAAAGGCTTACACTAAACAGTTTAGAATTATATTGTATAATTATGTAGAACTACATTATTGGACTCTATCCCTTAAACTAGGTCTAGCCTGTATCTTAAGAGACAGGGTTCAGCCATTGGTTTAAACTAAATTGATTATATAATAAGATTTAACAAGTGAGAACAGTGTCGATTTGAATTATTATATTCATATAAACTCTCGAGTCATGAGTGCGTGCATGTGTGTGTATGTGTGTTGTGTGCATGTTTGTGATTGTCAGTGTGGGTATATTAGGTGTTATATATGTAAAAATTGGTAAGTAACAGTAATCCATTGCATGTGTACAGCTTAATAGCCATATATGAGAAGGTTTTCTGTAGAAAGGTAGGAGGATAAAGAGTTGCCTCACGGTTAAAACTTTACATTCGTCATATAGTTTGGTTGTGGGAAACATATAATATTTACGAGTCATCGTTTTAAGAAGCTGGCACAGAACAGTACTGTTTTGTGCGTTCACACAGCAGCAGTACTGTTCTGCCCACTGTTCTGCCCTCGTGTGAAATGGGCATTAAAGCGATTGAAAGCGCTGTGTCAAATGAACAAGTCATTTGTTTAGAAAAAAAGATCAACATATTAGTCTATTGTTTTTCGTCAATTGAATTGACAGATGCCAACATTTGACCAGGTTCTGTGTAATCTGGTTGTTTGCATTTTATTATTATTCCTTTCCGATTTTATCTACCCACTTCGCTTAAACTACGGACTGTGATTTCCTCTTGAAATAGCGACCTCCGGCTGTGATTGACTGATGTACGGACCTACTAAGAACGACGACCTGGCATGGCGGTGGGTGTCAAGAGATTAAACGGACATTGCAGATTTAACATGGATTCCCAAAATTATCCTATATTTTGTGTAAATTGCGGATCAGCTTCTGGCTCCATGTAAAAGAGAAAGGGAACATCAATAAGTGTCTTGGAAAGACTTCTGCCGCTGCAAATATATTGGTCGAAAATATAGATGATACTTTTGATGTGACATGATGTTGTTATTTAAGTATTTTGATGGCTTTTAGAAGTCTCAAGTGTCCGTAGTTTTAATTTAGTTTCAATCGAAAACATTTATTATTTAGAACCAAAAATGAAAAAACACATCCCTATCGGTTCTTAGGCAAACAATGTATGGACGCATGGCAATGTCCTTTGTTTATATTTTAACCCGTGGAGTAATAGTGTTGGAAAATCTTGGCGAAACAGCTTAATATAAGCTTGCTGTAGATAGAGAGAGAGATATAGTGGTCCTGCTAATGGCTTGGGGCAGGCGAGCCAAAGGCACACTCGTAAATAAATGAGCGAATGTGTTTTTGAAGTGAAAACTTCTTTAGCGGCGTTGAGCACTTTTTCTGTAATGGGTATAAAATCTTAAACTCGCGTCAGGACACGTGACCTGATCGAAAAAGCGTAGGACGGATGGATAGTAGACAGCTATAATCAAGTTTTCACTTCTGCCGGCACTCCCGGAGTGCAACCCGTCTTTTTTTTATAGTGAACTACGGAACTTGGTTCAATTAGGGCCACATATATTTTTGTATATAATTATGTCTATGTAAAAAAAATATCCTCTAAAATTTAAGTTTGGTGGCCTGTCCCAGTTCCATTTTTTTATACAATTGCATTCATCTAGGTAACAATTTAAGCAAAGATCAAAAATAATCGATTTCGTTAGTATGTGCATTAGATAAATAATTAAAAAACATATAATTCATGTTAATAAACCAAATTTAAAAGCACAGGACATTCGATTAAAGTTTGTCCAAGCAAATATGTCAATTTTGGTAGCATTTGTTCAACTTACAAAATCATGAAGTTTCGTGCATATGCGATCAATTTAATTTTATTATTTCACCTACTCTCTATCGTGTGCCCGGTCTGCGATGAACATTGTGTGATTAGTGCTGAAATCTCCCGACAAAAACGTAATCATCATGTTGGGTCGCACGGGGGACAAGAATTGTTCAATTTTGGTGGATCGATTTACTACTGATTTTTAAGTATTTTAGATAATAAGCTGCACGTTATACGTAGTGATTTGGGTTACGCATTAGTTAATTACATCATTTGAATTGTAACTCTAAACCCCTATTTTTAAAGATTTTATTTATGCCTGGTTTCAATTTTGGTGGTTCAAGTTTGGTGGTTTTGGTGGCATTTTTACGTCACCAAAATTGAAAACGACCCACCAAGTTTGAAATATGTATTTTTTGTACGTGGTTTGTACCTTTTGAGCCAGTATTAACGTTGCAAGATAGTTTAATTAGTAAACTGAAAAATGTTATGTAATTAGCAGTTAGTAAAACCTATTTTAAAGGTGGCATTCTAAATATATTTAATATATAGTTATATTTTGTTGCTGTTTAAGATGTCAAACAGCCTAGCGACGAAAGGCTACTTAAAAAAAGACTAGGCTTCCGTCCTGGGTGCGGCGGGAGGGTGTGTCAGACTTTTACTGACTAAAACCCACTCATGATCCTTCGGTTGCCCTTTATGTTCCGGGGCCTCGGTAACAATTATAACTATTCCGCAACCTCGGCAGGCATTGGCCCTAGAGGGCCCCTTAACGTGCTGACTGCTCTTAGAGGCGCGCGTGGAACAAAACGCGCCGTCTCGTCACGGGCCTGGTCCTGAACGGACGAGTCAAGCTGCCCATCGCTCGCCGTCTGCACACCCGCGTCTACGGTGGCCGGTAGTCGTCTTGCGACTCTTGACGTCTACGCCTGAGGCTTGGGGCTGCCACACGCGCGCCGCCGCTTCCTTTTCCAGTATAACTGCTTCGCAGAAGTAGGCGACGGCTTCCCATTCAGTCTCGCCCCGGAGCATGGCCTTAGCGGGCGCCGTAAGCTAAAGGTCACCTCCACCGATTTCCTCTGCGAGGACACGGCGATGGTTCGCCCAAGCTAGGCACACCTCCATTGCATGCTCGACCGTGTCCACCAGGTGACTACTGCAGTGGTGACACCCAGGCGTCGCTCCACCCGAATCCGACACAGGAACCTCCCGAACTGACTGTGTCCGGTGAGGACCTGTGGCAGGCGATACGTAAGAGCGCCGTGCGCTTCTCCAGCCTTTCCTTAAAGAGGAGTCTTACCGCCACGATTACGGCATGCCCAGACCTGGGTTGTGATAGTTGATGTCTCCATTCCGCCATGAGATCTCGCCGGAGCTCTTTGCGCCGCGTTACGATTAGTTGCGGCAGCGGGACTTCGTCCCGACGATGCACATGCTTGCATGCGCCACTGGTACGTGTGTGCAAGGACTGTTGCCTCCAGATTCCACTGCGGGATCCCACGGGCAAAGAGGCTCGCGCCTCGCAAGAAATCGTGCGGTATCCCTGCACCATCTGAATCGCTATGGGACTTGTCTGGGACGCCGTCAGAAGCCGGGCCGGAGCCAAGGCTAGATTGGGCGCCCACACCAGAGCCCCGAAGAGGGCCATGGAACGCACGACTCCTGCGTAGAGCCACCGGCAGGAGGCGTTTAGACCACCCAGATTGGGCAGGAGCCGCTTTGGGGGCCAAACGTCTAGAATGCTCCGTGTAGTTCCATCGGTTGTCGAGGTCAAGTCCCAGGCACTTCATTGTCGACTCAACACCGATGTGAACCCCTCCCACCGTTATCTGAGAACCTGGAGGTGGCCGGTGCCGACGGCCATGAAAACATATGGCCTCGGGCTTGTGCAGGACCACCTCGAATCCCAGATGATGATCCTGTCCACGACTAGGACAAGCGTGTCGTCAGCGTAACACACTACGCTGACACCATTGACCCATTATTGGTTCTCCAAAATTGCTCTGAGCAAATGAACCTTAATGTGACAACATGTAGGTTCATTTGCTCAAAGCAATTCAATTTTGGTGTACTGATTTTAAATTTTGGTGGGCACTTCTAATTTTGGTGGGCGGTTTTCAATTTTGGTGGCGACACTAAACTTTAAACTAAGATATCTCGAAAACTTATCGAGTTATCTTAGTCCCTCTTGAAGATCCTTTTAGCTTTGACTTACTACTTTAATACCAGGGACTTATTTTTCACGAAAACTGAAGAAAAATCTTCGCCACCAAAATTGACAGAAAATGCACTTTGTTGATATTGACCCATGTACAAGACAAGGGTACTGCACACAAAACATAAACAAAAGTCGTGTATTACGATTTCTAAATTCAACAAGACAGTTCAAAAAGTTATTGCACTTAAAAGCCTTTTAAATGTCATGTAAATTTCTTAGGATTCAGTACCTACAATTTAAAACCTGCGAACAATAATTTTCTGCAATTGACTTTGAAGTTTCTATTAGTATTAATAACCCATAATTAGTACTACTCCATGGCCGTTGATAAAAGCTATGAGACACAGGGGCGTTACTTCCGGACTGTTCTTTGTGTATATTTGCAATACGCTGCCGTACCGCTTGTGTGGTGGAGTCTTAAAGGGCTCCAGGTATTATTGTAATTGCTGATAATAACTCTATTATCATAGTATAATAGATTTATTGTACGGAAAGGTCATGATGTATTTGTAGGTTTCCCTTGAAATTGACTATGAAGGCAATAATTACATAACAACCAGCAACAAAGGAGAATGATATTAAACTGTTTCATAAAATGAAGTATAAAATTAGAATAAGTAAAAGATTTATATGACGTATACTGATAACTTTTGCTTGGCTGCTCTCATGGCCAATATTCCCCCCTTTTGGTTGACATCCACTTGCGTTAAAATAAATTATATTGATACACATCCTCATCCCAGCGGGTAATATTACGAAATCGATTCTCTCGTAAATGTATTGCGTGGTTTTATTCGTCTTTCTCTTATATTCTAGCAATTTATCAGCTGGCGTGCTAATAGTCATCATAATGTGACATTGCTTTTCTTTTAGGTATGACTAATCCATACTAATATTATAAATGGGAAAGTGTGTCTGTCTGTCTGTCTGTCTGTTTGTCTTCCTTTCACGGCAAAACGGAGCGACGGATTGACGTGATTTTTTAAGTGGAGATAGTTGAAGGGATGGAGAGTAACATAGGCTACTTTTTGTCTCTTTCTAACGCAAGTGAAGATGCGGGCAGAAGCTAGTAATACATAACAATAAAAGATTATTCTAAGACACCTAGTCTGAAAGGAAAAATACATTAAATATATACCAATAAATACTACACAACATAATATAGAACCCAATACACGTATAAAATTTTATATGACAACATTTATTAATTACATAATTATACGTTTTAATGAAAAAGGCAATATTGGGCAATTTACTTCAATCATTTAATCGTTCATCAGTTAAACGTGGGGCCTTAATGCATTCCTACTGTTTCCAATATCACTGAATTTAACGCTTACAATTTTCCTCTATTCTAAGTTGCAAAGAAATCTGACATTGTTCGGCTAAAGTTTTTGTTTAAACTTTGAAAAATCGGGTTTGTGAAGAATCGTGGCTGTAATGGAATCTGATTTTTAACCCCCGACGCAAAAACGTCGGGGTGTTATAAGTTTGACGTGTCTGTGTGTGTCTGTGTGTGTAAATGTGTATGTGTCTGTCTGTGGCATCGTAGCTCCCAAACGGATGATCCGATTTTAATGCGGTTTTTTTTGTTTGAAAGGTATATCAGTCGAGAGTGTTCTTAGCTATGTTTGGTGGAAATCGGTTTAGGTCTTCAAGGTCATCAGGTCGTTTGTTAGGTGTGATAGGAATGTTACACGCTCAGTTTGTTTGCTTTTTATAGGGTTTAGCATTTTTAACCTTTTGTCATAATAATTGCATACTTTTTTTAGGTCGAGGGTTTTTTTTAATTTTGAATTTAAGTTTTTTGTTTTTATACTTAGATATTGAAACCATTATTCTCTTTTAATCGAACGTATAGTTAAGTCTTAGGGGAAAGTTTCTTTTTCGCTATTTAATTTCTCACAGATTAAAAATTACCATTATCATATTTGGCCGAAGGATTGTTTGCCGTAGCTGACAAGGGTATGATGATATCATAATGTAAGGACATCCGTAGTTAGTTACCTGGTACAAGATTCTCAAGTCTAAAATAACTATAACAGGGATTAAATTCAAACGTGCTGATACATTTTCCTGTCTAAAAAGGTAGTTAACGTTGGGGTCCGTGTAGAAGGCAAGTAGCTACATACATATACCACATAATCCAGGGCCCGAACAGGTAAGCGTTAACTGTAAAAGACCCGTATGTTTAATATGTATGATATTTTTAATACATTACGCATACGCCAGGGACAGTGGCCCACATTTCGCATAATTTCAATAAAATCTAAGCGGCTTCTATAAAAGGTATAAAAGAGCCAAATGTATGTCATGTGTATTTTGTATTACCATATTTGGGAATCTTCTAGTTATACCTAAATTGAAGGTTAAAACATTTTGTTGTCCTTTTCTTGTTATCAAAAACTTTTTAATTTTTTTGTTGAAGAAAACGATGCTTCTTATGTGTAATAATGTATATTGTAGTAATTGTTTGGTATTAAGTTATAACCCTCCTTTGTAAACAATAAAAACTCTAAAACAAAAACAATATCAAACAAATCTTTATTAAAATAAACATTTTAGAAGCCAAGTCACTTTGTCCTGCATAGAATCTTGTTAATAAAGTAGGACACAGGCTGAAGTACTCGTTTCAAATGTTTCTTAAAGTATATTATTTGAGAATATTTTATTTCATTGTTACATTTTTCAATATGCGTGTCTGTAATGTTATTTTTCTGAAAAATGTCGGATCACATTTTGATACCTGTTTGAACAGAGGTATACTTAAATAATTCCCGCTTGTGTTTAAAAATACATTTATGCATATTATAATAATGCCTTAAATTTCAAACAATTGTAACACCTGTACTAAACTGAGGCGGGACGCTAGTTACTAGTTTGAATATGATAAGAATAAAATTAATTCCACAACAAGTTGTAAACATCACGTAAGTAGTTACGAGTATTTCACTAGTAGCTACGTGATGGGCGCTTCGTCCGCTAGTTTCCCAACAATCCCTGAACATTGGTTGTCGAATAAACGAAACTTATCTAAAATTTAGTTTGCGGTAGATGGTGAACTCCTACGCCTTTTTTTAATCTTAATTTAATTACAGGGTTTTTTCTTTAAATAATATGTCACCCCGATGATTGCATACAATTATAGTTATACTAACACGCCTTTTGTAATTCAGACTTTATTAAAACTCAACTAACAACTTGAATAAAATATTTTATATCTGTTTCAAGGGGAATTGAAACAGGGATTGGATCCTGAATTTTATCAGGGCACTAATGTCCATTGATTATTTATTTAAAGGCTTGTGATCGCGAAATTGTTGGTTCTGCCAGTATAAAAAATGGGTTTAATTGTTTCAGTCGTTTTTGTGTTTTAAAAGATATTGATACTGGTTACAAAATACATTGTGATTATGCCAATATTCGAAAGTTTTTGTATTCAAATGGTATCAACAACACAACATAGTTAAAAGAGCAGAAAAAGTTTTCTAATCACATACAACTTTTCTGAACCTCTTCCTAATTTAATTTCATGTGGCCAAGTTTGCAAGTTGTACTTGAGTAGTCACGAACGAATTCGAGTTCGTGCCGGGCCGTGGCAATACCACGCCGAAACGAGTTCAAAGATCCTTTATATCTCAAGTTACACAACAGTACCCGAATGGTACTCGACGTAGTACCCGAAGGACTTTCCTATTGCAGAAACATGAAGATCCAAATGTGTCTCACAGGAACTTACGTAATGTGATAATAATAATATTATGAAATAAAAGAAGATTGGCAATGTGTACGAGCTGCTACTTAAGTTTCCACGTAATCATGGTTTATTACGCTCCAAGGAGTTTAGGGACGGCAGAGGTGCGGATAACATGAGAAATAATGAAAGGCGTGTTATCTCATTAAATAGGCCATTACCTTGTTAGATGGATGCTAAACTAGGACCTTGTTAATATATTCACTGTCCTATTAGGGTGTTATCAAAAAGTTTGAACAATAGCAATAAAAGGAGACAAAAAAATCATCACAATCATGTCATTCTCTTAGCTACTACTACTAGAAAATTATGCCTGGATTTATTTTAGTAGGTATGTTGCCTTAATGCTGTGCACATACGCGGCCCGAGCTTCACATTTATACAAATTATTAACTCCTCAGAGTAATGTATAGCTTTACTAAAAGCTTTAGGTACCTCCTGTTCCCAGTAGGCCAAGCTATTAGTGGCCAGCGATTAATTTAATGCCACTATCCTTTGTCTTGAAGAAGAAAATTCTTTTATTATATTTCTATTGCACTGAAGCACTACTTTGATTTTTCTTTAAACACATAAATAATATTAATTTATTTATTTATCAATTTGCTTGTCTGTTATTTAAACTAAACGTTTATTAAATACGCACTCTAATATTTAATTGGATCTAAGTTTTAATATCGTTGCAAAGTTTGCTTTCATTTTGCTCGTAGTTCAAGGAATATTTTTATTTTTAATCATACTGTTTGCATTCTTATTGAAATAGAATAGAATTGCGAACACCATTAATTATCTCAGAAAACTTTTTCTAATTTCGTAATATTGTTAGGGAACCGAAAGGTATATTAAGGTACCTGAAAAAGAATTCTCTCAATATGTAAAAGTCATTGCTTTTCGACTATAAAAATGAATGTTCACTTGAAAGCTTCGCCGAACGGTCGTAATGTGATTTCTACCACTAACCTCCGTCGTTTGTCAATGAAAAAGACTAAAAGATTCGATTAAAAATATTAAATGTGTCCCAAAAAAAATGAATTCTTCTTAGATTGGTACTTTTTTGTCCTTTCATCAACCCAAAGCTCACATGACCTTCATTTCTCTCGAAATGATAATTCGATCAGTTCGGAGTGGATCCATTTTACCTTTAATGTTAGCAGTCCTTGCAGTGGCTTTGATACTTTATCTATATTTCTGTTATTTCTATTATAGAATACTAGTGCTTACGCTCGAGGTCAGATGAAGCCACGTATTTATAAATTGGAGTTAAATTATTTTTACCTTCTCTTTTAGTATAAAAAATGCTGCCACCATTGCTGCCACACACTAGAGTTTTCTATATCGTATGTGTTTACAAATATAATTACGCTCACATACATAAACAAGCAGACCTGAAATAAATATTAGTAGGTCATACAAACATTTGTGTCGAGCGGGGATCAAACCCGGGACATAAATAATAAATAGTGTGATAAAATAATGTGAGATGTAGATATGAGATTAGAATAATAAAAAAATGTAGTGATTGGCTGAAATATTGTTATCCTCTGTATATAAAATTCCTATTGCAGTTTCTACTAAATACTGTGAAGTTACGCTGCGGTAAGAGACTGCAGAAGTCTGATTACTTTAAAAGTCAGTAGTTCAATGTGAAAACTTTTATTTCCATAAGGGTATAAAAGCATCTCAAAGTTTGCATTTTATTTTCAAACCGATGAAGTCTAGTTAAATGGCGTCATGATATCAGAAAGCGTAATTTTCTTTTATATTTCGCTATTCGTGTTACATAAAACTGGTTATTAATCAATCTGGATCGAGGTTCCTTTTAATTATAACTAGGTATCTGATATTCGGAATCTTTTCTTCTCGGACGATGACGAAGGAACATCCATTTATCTTTTAGTTTTCTCTCTTTTATCGATTCATCTTCGCGAAAGTTGGAACATCGAATTAATTCTCGTGCGGGTTACAAATGTTTCGATCCTATGGGCAATCACATGTCGTCGGTTATTGTATGTGTCTATTCATTATATCGTGGAAAACAGTTTTTGTGTGAGATATAAGTTATTCCGAGGCGGCAAGGTTTATGATGGCGTAAAACTTTAAATAAGGAAAGGGAAAGCCATTATTTTAAATACTATGTCTACATTTTATTTACAGATCTACGCAATGGTCTGCGTGATCTCGCAGTTTCAAGAGTACCTCGACGGACGCGGCACTGCCGCATTCGAGAACGTAGATCGGGTAAGTGTAATATATGTAAATATTTGTATATATACTAGTGAAAACAAAATAAGGGCCATTGTTATTTTTAAGTAATCTCATGTGTTTATAGAGATTAGGTGTTAGGAAATGATTTAGTTGATAAGATTTACCATTATTTAATCTAATAAACTTAAAATTTAATTAAAATTAATGAAATAATAATAATAACCAATTTTTGTACAAGAATACTAGTCTCTTAAAGAAAAAGTTCTTAAATATATTTTAAACTTTTGAAAAGTGTTTCTTTTTTCACTTCCCCTCTCCCCTTTTGCGAACATATTCCTGAAGCCTGGAAGGCACACTTTCTATCAAGTGTCGCACTGTTTCCTTAGGAATTTGCTCCCAACTTGATTTGGGCACCTCAATCAGTTGTCTTTCATTATAAACTTGTTGTTCAGTGCTCTGAACGCTTCGTTTAAGTAGATCCCACATATGTTCTAGCGTGTTGAGGTCTGGACTGTTCACGGGCCTCGGTGACACCTGAATATTAGCCTCTGATAGGGCAGTTCTTGCTTCTAGCTGTATGCGCACGTGCATTGTCATGCATTAATTAAAACTGGCCACCTATTCTCTGTGCAAATGGCACATGTGGTCTGATAACCTCACCAATGTATCGCTGAGCTGTTACAGTATCTTTATTCAGTATTACCAGCTCTGTTCTACCCGATAGATTATTACCTCCCCACACCATTACATTGGGCCCCCCGAGTCTGTCTCTTTCATGGACGCAAGCATCCGAAAAACGCTCACCTTCTCGCTTCCACAGCCTAAAATCTCTTGTCTCTCATCAGTAAACAACAATGTGCTCCAATCACTCATGTCCCAGTCTAGATGTTGTCTTGCATATGCAAGTCGGTTTGCACGATGAGAACTACGAAGTGGTATTCGCACTACACGTCTTCTGGAGAACTGCTGGTCTTAGTGCAACCGGTTTATAATTTTTTGGTCACTAACCCCGTAGCTTGGCGCAAGCGATTTTGCGAGCAAGCGGTGACAAAACGCTGTCTTCACGCAGTCAAGCAAACATAAAGGTCTTCTTGTGCTGTTTTAGTTCTAACTCTGCCTGATCCACGTCTTCTTGATCCTGTTACCGTCTCTAGAAGTCGACTCCAAGCGTTCTGGATCGCTCGCCGTGAAAAGCCGAGCTGCTGAGCTACAGACCGTTGTGAATGCCTTTGTTGAATTAATGTTACTGCTCTAGTAACTGTTCGCAAGTCCATATGTCGTCGAATACGCGGCATTTTATTTGCAATTGTTCAATATTCACGTTAGTAAAGCAATTTTAAACAGTTCACCACTATATCCACTCATGAAATGAATTTAAGGATCAACTTAAATGAGGGTAAAATCGAGTGGTTACAAAAAACTATCCACATAAGCTGTTTAATGTAAGTGGTATACTTCACACATATTTGTCAAAACTTAAGATTAACGTTATGGGTCATTAATCAGATGCTAAGTATGCATTCAAGTATATAAATTCGTGGCCCTTATTTTGTTTTGAATAGTTATTATAAAAAATAAATCGTAAAGTCGAGAACCGCTTAACTCTTTCGGCTGATTTTTTATTTTAAATATTCTTTGAAGTTTTCATAAAGAATACACTTGAAAAGTCTTATTTATTTCAACTTCATGCACAAAGGTTTAAAAGTGGACCTAATACCTACTTAAGGCATTCTCTACTATTTATTTTTGAATTCGTAATAACACTAAAACTCTCCTTTGCTGTGGAATTTTCAAATTCGTAAAATAAAATATCCCTTGTAGTGTGTTTAAGATCAAAATCAAAGCCTTGACAGGTCTGTCTGGGCCAGTTAGTATTAGTATATATAATTATTTATATATATAAAATATAAAGAATATTTACATATATGTTGTCCCAAATATTCTTGTAACTAATTAATTAACGTAGGCACCAGACAAGCGGTTTACCAGCAATTTGACTGTCTTAAAACTTGACAAGGCAACATGAAACAGGGTACTCGAACTACAGACATTGTTAATTCCAAGTACTTTACGTTGTTAGTATAACTTTAATCTCTTTACAGTAAAACTTTTAGACACACGTTTCACCGTCTGGTCAAATCTTAGTTTAAATCTCTAGTTCACGTTCTAAGCTCAGACTTAATTTATCAAAAATACCTGAAAAATGTACCTACATTTTACACGAGCTTGCGACCATGATTTAAACGTTATTAATTGCGGGTGTTGGCCTTCTTGTGCTCTAATTTTCGTAATGACCAACTTTCGCGGTATCCGTAATAAAATTCAATTTGTACATAAAACAGGATTACAAAGATTGACGTACAAGTAATACCCGCCGTACAGTAATCAGTGCTACGTAAAACATCAACAGCAAACATTTTGATTTATTAATACATAGAAGATACCCAACAAAAGAGCTCAAACGAACGTGTTTACGAGCTCCATGATGCCGAGGGATTTATCGAGGCTTTCTATCAATAAAGCTGTTTATCGCCAGTTCAACCGAAAAACTTTTATCCAAACGATTGGGGAACGATATCCCTTAACGCACTTTTGGTTCTAAAATAGTTTACCTAATTTATATCGACCGGACTTTTGGGGACCGAAAGTTGAAACTGTAAGAAATGGCGTCTTATACCGGGTAAGAGAATAGATAGACTAGTAGACTTCCCTCGGGACTCGTAAAGGCGACTAAACGGATTCCTTTAGGACGATGGACGACATCGCCCTCTCTCGTGGTTTAACAAGAACGTACTGTGGTTACTAACACATTTGGCCGGCTAACCTATTCGTTTTCACAGATAAATGGTATCAGCTAGAATAATAGTCATGAAAGCGTTTGTGGAGCAAAATTTTCGAGTACATTTAGAGATTGCTTGTGATTGTTGATCGCCAGAAGCGCGGACACTTTTGGCGGAGTCACGTCGCACAATGCCGGTGGACCGGCTCGGCTCGTAATCCACCAACAATAAGGCAGACACTGTTTGGTTCCCTGTAGGCCATTAGTCCTTTTGATGGCAGTTGGCATGTTAATCAATCAACCTTTACACCAACGTTACGTGTGTTGTGTATGAGATCGATAATAAAATCGCTCCCAATGAAAAGTCTGGGAGACAAGCACTGACAATATTACATTGTGAATATCACGTAAAGTAAAAATGGGTGACACTGTCGCTATCTTGAGAAACATGTTTTGTTTAAGTTAAACTTTTATATCAAATGTATGTACATTTCATTCTATGTAACAAGCAGCCATGTCAGCTTTGGTTCCAGTAGAAATGTTTGTAGAATTGTTTTTGATAGGTAACTATTTCAATCATATAATTCAATTGGTGCGGCTTTTCCAATGATGCATATATATTTATTGACTCAACGTTCACATGCGGCTGGCGTAACGAAGTATCTAGAGCATGAATACTAATTGGTGAATAAACAAAAGTAAAAAAAACAGTGATATTTTTTCTCGACGTAAATAAAATGCAGTTTTTATTTTATCGTGAAATCGTATATTTTGGTATCTGTATAGTTCGACACAAAAACAACTATTAGGTTGGTGGTTTTTATTAAACGGTTTGGTGAATATCGTTGTTGTTTCAAATTTAGTAATTGAAATTTGCCTTTTCCTGTTGACCGACTGATATGAAATTTGGTAGACACCTCTATTACGTATTGTAAATTCAAAATGGCCGCATCAGCAAAATTGAGTATTTAATACGTAATTGGCTGTAAGGTAGTTTTTAAGTACCTATGTTAAATAATTGTTGAGAGCTGTGGATTTTGTGATAACAATAAATAAATAAATAAATAATTTATTTTTCATATACCACAAAATGGATATCAAGTGAAAGGGCTTGACTAGTAGAATACAATACATTTATGAGAAATGCATGCACTGAGAAATTGATCAGGAGTATCCTTGCCTAAATATCCTTGGTATCCTTGGCTATAGAAGCCTGGAAAAAAGCTTGCCCAAGTACTGATCCGCCCGACAACCCATCTTCCCAGAGACGTTGGGATGAGCCGCTTAGCAGAGTAGTTCAGAATCAATTACTTTCCACGTCTGCTACTTCTGCGGAGCGAGCACGCCTACTAGCTGTGGGCAGGTGGGAGTCGCGTCTTTGGCTTCAGGCACTACCGTCGTCGAACATTGGCACTTTGTTCGATGACACGACTTTCCGCCTCGCTGCTTCACTTCGCTTAGGGGCGTCCTATTGTTCTCCGCATCGTTGTCACTGTGGGGAAGCTGTCAAGAGCCTCGGACACCATGGCTTGTCGTGCAGCCGGAGCGCGGGCCGTATAGCGCGGCTCGCGAATATTAATGACATCATTCTACGTGCTATTGTTGCCGTCGGCGTTATACAGCTGGTATTAGAACCCAATGGTTAGGCACGCGACGATGGCAAGAGACCGGACGGTATGTCTTTATTCCCATGGGAGATGGGTAGGCCTTTAGTGTGTGACGCTACGTGTGTCGATACTCTTGCGCCATCCCACCTTCCTAGTAATGCGTGCTGTGCCGGTGCTGCCGCCTCGGCTGCGGAAAATCTCTAGCGGCGAAAGTATAGTAACCTTACTGGAAACTATATTTTCGAGCCGTTTGGGGTTGAAAGCCTTGGGCCATGGGGTCCGAGTGCCCACCTTATTTTTAAGGAGCTGTCAAAAAGACTAGTTGACTTTTCCCGTGACCCAAAGGCTGGCTTTTATCTTGATCAGAGGCTTAGCATTGCCACCCAACGTGGCAATGATGCCAGCCTCTTGGGCACTTTACCGATGCGGAGGAGTTTTTTAATGCCATTTTATTTTAAATCTAGTGTTTTATTTTTCTTCTTAGGTTATTTAGGTTTTAAGGCCGGGCGCACACTAGGTACCAGGCTGCGGCAGCCAGTAAAACATATGACGTTGTATAGGATTTCGTGGCTGCCTAGTGCGCGGGCTCCTATATAACGTCATATGTTTTACTGGCTGCCGCAGCCATTTCTGCTGTTCACTAGTAAACAGCAGAAATGCCGTCAGCTGGTTTGACATAAAAAAATAAGTTGTATCCTTCCATTCGATTTCTTTTTTTTTTTAATAGTGCATAGCTGCTATGTAATCTCTTCCCCAGCCTTGGTTGTCTGGTAGGAAATGCATAAGGCATTAAGTCCGCCTTTATACATTTACGCACGTAGTTTAAATAAATAAAAAGAAACATAAAATATTAACCAAAGACAAAAACATAACTAGACTATACCTACCTTCATAATGCGCAGAACGGTATATACAAAATTACAAATATTAACTTTATTGCACTGTATCCTATTTATTCAGTCACAAATATTTTAATTCCTGTTAGTGCTCATAATATGATCCAGTAAATAATTTAAATATAATACTCATTATTCTGAGCGTTCAATTATCATATGCAGCCGATAAGCCAATAAATCTACTTTAATATTTTAATGAAATAAAAGGTTACTAACCTGGTTTCAACGAAAGCCAATTTATAATACTTTGAAGTTTTTAAGTATTAAGTGCTAAAAGCAATCATATTTTTACGATATTTTAAGATCATTAAAAGTATTTCGCAGACGCTCTAATTTGCCTGTAATTTTAACTTCATATTATTTTTAAACTTTCTAGCTTTTTATAAAATATTTGTATTGATTTCAAATCAACTGGCAATTAACATAATATTATTCTTTATTACTATGATAGTATGTACGAATGCAGTAATAACTCTGTCGGGTTTTCTTCTTATGTGTTGGAGGCTATACCACTAACTCTGTCACAAAAAGGATAAAAGAAAAAAAAAAGAAGAAAAAGGAAAGGAAAAAAGCTTATTTTTAATTTAAGATTTCGTTTTTGTAACATAGATGTAATCCGCGATAACTAGCATGTACAGTCACGTGTATAAACATGTATACACCACGCTAACTTTAAAAATAAATTTTCTCTTAGAATAACTATAATAATATTTAGTTTTAGGGCATATTGTATAGAAGTCTCTGATAGAATTACTATAAAATAAGTTTCAACTGAAAGTTATGGCTCATTTAAGAGAAATTTGATTTAAATCTTTGTAAAGTGTAGCGACATAGAACTAGTAATACATATCTATGTAATATATAGCGGTAAACTAACTGACTGAAAAAATATTATATCATAGTCTTCCCTGCCTTTTCCCAATTTCGCTGGGGTCGGCTTCCAGCCTAACCGAATGTAGGTTCATGCAGTGTTTTATGTGAAACGACCGCCTATCAGACCTTCACAGCCCAGTTACTGGGTGACACGATACCTCCTGGTAAGACTGGGCAGACTTTCTGGCTTTTGGCTACCCGTAACGGTTGCCAAAGTTTTACGCATGACAACCAGCACCAACGGTATTTCGTGTTTCCTGAATGACGGCATTCAGTGATGTCCAAAATAAACTTTAGAAAGTACATAATAATATGAATTAAAAAATTCACATTTGTACTATCCCGGATTTGAACAACCTCTTACACGAGAGGCTTGGCCTTTATCACCGGGCCGACACGACAAATAATAAATAATAATAATAAATATCCTGGGACAACTCACACACGATCATCTGATCCCAAACTAAGCAGAGCTTGTACTATGGTAACCAGACAACTGATAAACGTACGTATACAGTTTATAAATACATACATTTTATAGATACATTACACCTAGAAACAGAACAAATAATCATGCTCATCGCTCATAGTTTGTCCTGGGTGGGAATCGAACCCACGACCTGCGGCTTAGCAGTCAGGCCACTAACCACTAGACCAACAGGACCATCACATTCCTTAACCACTGATAAAACTAAAAATATTGTATAGATAAAAGATATAAATATATAGCTTTGCAGTAGGAATAAGTAAGTATTAAGGTAGTACCCACAATTATCTTACCCACCATAAAAAGTTGGTTCTAGGGCGGGTCAGGTAATAGGCAACATACTTTACTCCCAGAACGAGCTAATTTACCAATGAAAGATGACTAACTACGTCCCATAAGGAGGTACTTCAAAAATATAAATACAATGAAAAACAAGAGGAATAGCTTTGTAAGATTTGCACTGCTTCTCAACATTGAGGGGTCTACATCTTTCAGTACGGCGGCCATTTGCTTTATCCCCGTCGTCCGTCGTATGGACAGACGGATTATGTGTTTTTCGGTTTCGACATGGGTTTAATGTATCTCTGGTATAATAAAGGGGCAGTACGAATACGAACCCACCTTTCGATTTGGTTTTTGACACACAATTATTCTCAGATTTTTTGTTTAGCAAGCTTTATTTTCAAAATTTACCTATTACATACTCCTTTCTTAGTCGTTTTATTGCTTCGCTTGCGCAATTCGTTTGTTAATATTACGTACTTAGTTGAATAAAAAAATGCTTTAATTATAAAAGAATAAAACAATCATTTCAAAATTTCATTACAGCCCTTTCCTTTGATATGTTTTTTTTTTTTCATGAAACCCTTAAAAGGGACCTCATATTTAAAATTCATTTATTTACGTTACATGTCCGTGTTTTGGTCTGGTCACATTAAGAAATTTGTAGGTATATACCAAAGCTCTACCTAAACTAAGCCGTAAATTCGGAGAAAAATGCCGATGACAGAAGGCAGACACTACGAGTAATCCTATAAAAACGCATTTATCATTCGGACGTACGAAATACGACTATATTTTATTTCCAATTTTAAAAAATAAAGTCCTGTACAAACTTTTCGTTTGGGAAATTAATTATTTAAATAACATTGAAGCTTTCAGTCACTGTTGACGACCCAATCGTTAAAACTGTTAAAACATAATCTATCATTAAGTATTACAACTTTAACACCTTTCAAGGTACGTAATAAAATATTAAAGTTTTGGAAAATCAATCAAATGCCAGATGTTACTTTTTTGAACTAAATATTAATGTAGAATTATTTTTCAGCAGACTTAGATAACTTTCGCCCTCCGCCAGCCAAGTTACTTGCCCTTGGAACGGCTAGAGAATGGTCGTGCCACAGTGTAACTGAATACAGTGGAACTTCGGTAGCGTCAGCATTTGAGTTTTGTCAAAATGGGTCAATCCACTATCAGTTTTAAATGTCTGTTTAATCCGGCGTCGCCTCTTGTCTACCGCCTCGCGTATAGCTGATAATACTTAAAAATATTGGCATATTTTAACTAATATAAGTTGTAATTTTTTCGGAAAACGCACTAGAGTCTTAATACTCAATAGTATAGTCAGGTATAATCTAACAAATCCGATAATTCGACATCGCCTTGCTAAAATTTAGAATACTACTACTACTCTTCAATTATATTGATTTTAAAATCAAAATTTTTGGCGTAAGTTGGTTAAGTATTTGCCAGATTACGGTGAAGCCACAAAAAAGGGGTTATGTGTTTGAGGAATCGATCGCGATTAGACGTTCTACTACTCTGTTTTTTGTTTATTTAATGTGGGATTATGCTGTGAAAATTAAGTTTTTCAACACTTTATTTTTGCACAAATCAAAGGTTCGAATTTTTTAATGTTCTTAAAAAACGTTTTAATGTTCAGACGAGTTTTTTTATTTACATTTTCCGAACTAAATTCAATTGTACGAAGGGTCAGGGAAACGAAAGATCATAGAAACACTTATCACGCTTGGTACAGTTTTACTCACGATCAAAATTTTTTTTCTCTTTCTGTCAATATTTATTATGGATGATGAACTCACTGTACGTGGTTATTCTGTAGTTACTCTTTATATAAGTACCTACTAAACTTTTCACTCAAAATTAACTGAAACTTTACCAGTCGTTTTAAACTTTGGACAAACTTGAGATAAACTTTAAAATTTTATCAAGATTTAATAGACTTCCATCAAACTAATACCTATCATCTTTCTCTAAAAAGCTTTATCCAAGGTAGACTAATTATTATGTAGAAGCTGCTAAAAGGTATATACACGCTTGTGAATACAAAATATTTGCAATCTATCTTATTTATTTATTAACACTATAGAAAAGTGCATACAAAAATGACGGGCCTAAAAGGTGTTTTGTCCCAAACTGGATTGTTAAGGTCTCATAGGCAATTAAATGTAAAACCAGTGTTTTACATTTTAGTAATGTATTCAGCCCCCGGGATGACAGTAAGCCCAACGTAACATAGTTAGGCAAAGACTTGGGATATGATAATGACCTCTAATGACCCTTTCCTCCTACAGAACACAGTGCAGTACACAGCCACTGCTCAACAAACCACCACCACCAGTTCTGCACCAAGTGGCCGACGCCGCTCCGCTGGCAGACCGATGCCAAGCCGCTGCGACCCTGAAGAGTTTTCCGAAGCACCCACTAAGGTCATAAGTAAGTAGAAAGTTCTAGAATAAACCACTCGATAGAAGGAGCCAACCACAAAAGGTAATCGGTGTGTTTAATCGTTTTCAGACATCTTCGTAGGTGAGAACAAAGATCTGTATTATAAGAATTATTATTTCTGTTTCCGATGAGTCGTGTTCAATTGGTTTTAATTAATATTGACAAAAATGTTTTGATTTAATTGGATATAAATAACAAACGTACAGCTACATATTTGGTAGCCTTTTCAAAATTTCGTCGCTCTAATTAATTAATTACTTAAAACAATATTAAAAATAATCATTACCAAAACAAAAGAAATACGAAGTTTTTCAAAATTTTATTCGGAAGTGTAAGGCTGTGGCTCAAGCAAGCCCCATATTCATACGAACTTATTAGTTCCTAGTCGTGACTCGGAAGAAAAGTCAGTGAAAACATCAATAACCAGCAATATTTCAATACGTGAGTACAGCATAAAGCTGGTTTTATTTAAAAAACAAATGTCTTTTAATAGCAATAAAAAATATTAGCTGTGACGTCCGAGTGAAGTTCAAACCACACATCGCTAATCGCCGTTCTAGTAATCACCATCACTAGTCTGGAAACACCATCTCAAAATTAATATAATTGGTATTTTAGTGATCACTAATCACCACTATGCTATTTCACTAATCACACGTTACGAAACATTATCAAAAAAATCGTAAACTAATATGAAAGTAGCAAAATCATTCCAGTAAAATCATATCATTGTTTGAAACTCACTCACTCTTACAGTTCATCCAAAGTCGCGATCAAGACTGATTTAAAAATAAATAAAGAATTAACGAATCCCGGCAAGTCTTCATTTTTGTTAGCTAATAAACTTCACTAGGTCACCACCTAGTTCAGATAATCTGAAGACCAGTTGTTTGAAGTCAATAAAGAATATACATCCACACATCTCATACTTTTGAAAGGGTTATTGTATATTCGTCACAAAGTTAATTCGTCACGAAAATAAGTATGTGTAAACTCGCCAAGTCTATTTTTATGAAAAAAAAATCCGCCATATTGTTTATTTCCCTACAGACAACAGAAAAATCAAACAATAAAAAGCTATTTCTTTCTTTATAAAATCACAAAAAGTACATTAAATGCCATTTTGTCTTTTGTTCTATCTGCGAGACAATAGAATTATAACTAAAATTAATGTTTTTTTTAATTATAAGTAAAAGGACAACATCAAAACGAAATATAAATAATATCTGGAAGAAGCTGAACAGCTCATTTATTAGATTCTAGGAATACTAGAAAATGCGGTGAGGAGGTAAAGTGGTCCAAATCTAATATTCCGGCATTAACTTCGGCCTTTAAAACTCAAAAATTGCCGCTTTTGCCTCTTATAGTACCTATAATTTTGTTGCTAACCTTGTTATTATATATATTATGAGTTTAACTTACGGATAACGTAGCTCGTCGATACAAGTTAAATTGTAAAAACCCACAACTATTAAGTCATAAATCACAATTACGTTTTTAACATTTCTTTGAATATTATTACACCTAAGAGGCAATAACTTTGCTTATAGGGAAGTTAATTCTAGTATGTTTGATCGATTACTACAGGGTGTTTCTCACAAACACTAATTTACAATGTGTTTCTGAAAAATATTTAAAGGGAGAGATACCTCTACCCTAATCTGCATAGATTATAGAATTTTCTGACTGAGGATTGACTGGAGGAACTGAATCTTATAGACAAAGGAACCTTGATGAATGATCATACGCATCGAATATTATCCGATAAACCGATAATCGCTGGTGAAAGCGTATTCTGCACGGAGACCATAATTGGGCGAGCGTATTGTGGGTCGCTCTTCGGCCAGATTCGGCGACTGACAATTAATAGATGCATGTAGCCCAAGATCGGGGCACGCTTTGAAAGAGGTCTATGTATATCAGTGATGTTGAATATTTAAACGCAACTCCTCAAAAACCTGAAATATGAGTAGACTTTTCTAAAACACGTAATATGCATAGAACACCTTATTTTGTTCTAATGATTTTTTGATCCATCCAAAGTGTGGTGGTCCTGATTAGTCTATGTCTTGTTTGTTGTTTCTCGTATTCATTCGCCCACTCTCTACAACGCTTCCGTCACTATCTAGCTTCATATTAGTAATCTATCACTATATATAAAGTCAAGTAAGTAGAAAATTTACGATCTGATATTACTAAAATCATAACAACAAAACAGTTAGTGATTTGCCATTCACAATATTAATTATTTCAACTAACCAAACGTGGAAGTGGTGCAAATATTTGTGAATAATTGCTTAAACTCCAATTTACAGTACAATGAATTCCGAGGTAATTTATTGAATTAATGGTATACACAATTCTTGTTTATTTAATCCGCCGCAAAATAATTGTGCGGTCGTATAATGTGGTTTAGTCGTTTAATTGGGCTTATTGGTTCTTCACTAGTACGAATAACTTGATTGCCCATATTGTTTGCGATTTTGCGACCAAACGCCTCGTCATGTGGGTACGTGATAAGAACAACAATGTATCAAAAATATGAAGTTTGAAATACGTCAGCTACTCCGAACTTTACGTGCAGTACTTAATAAAAAAGCAGGGATTTTAACTAAAATATGTGTACGCAACTTCACGATAGATTTTCCAAAATTTACTTTAAGCCAATTATGTTTAAGCCCAAAGTAAAAACTGAGCACCTAACTAGATCCTTATTAGGTTTTGCTCTTGAATAGTTCGCTTAAATGTTACATAATAAATATACCCAAAACAAATATTTAAAGTATTCAAATAAAGGCTTCCAAAGTTTTTCTTCTTGTTTAAGGTTTGAGAAAGGGCTGCCAAACCCTCTTCATTATTACATATTCTAAGAACGTTATTTTGTATTATAAAGATGTTGAATTTTCATGCGTTTATATTAATTTCCCCCAAGAGAAACGCCGTTTCAGCCGTCCATTTTTCAAGTTTTGTGCTTGACACAACTTTCCCCTGAGACTGGGTTGGGAAAAAATTTGGTAGGTACAATCTTTTCCACGCAATGCTAACCTTCCCCAGCCCGTGACAGATTGGCTGTCGCAATGTTCGTGGCGCGGCTATTAACATAAGTCCACAGACAATTTGAAGTTCCGAGCTCCCCCCTAAGTAATAGGCAGCAGAAGGATATTGAATTATCAGTATAAAGGAGACAGTGATCAATTGAGGTTAATTCACGTTAAGGTACTTGGAGAATGGAGAACTATTTAGCTGATATTATCTCGGAAATGGATATAACTTAGGTGATTAAGGAATGACTGGCGTTTATACCTTGCATATCGTTAATATTTTAATAATTTATGTTATAGCCACAGTTCCAAAATATAAGTCGAAGGCCGTGATAAATGAAGGATACTTAGCACGTATTATGGCTTAGCTATGTCCTGTCTATCTAGCACACATAGTATGACAGATGTGCAACAGTGACAGGAATAATGGTAAGACATAAATAATATTATGTGCTAGGGAACTGTTATTCATCTCGGCCTGAAAGTTATTTACACATTCAAAGTGAAAAAGTAATCTTTCATTCTCTCGGAAATAATGAATGTTGCTACTTTAAAACAACAACATCACTGACGGTGACAAATACATATCGAATAACTCAAAAAAAGAGTTTATACTTAGGACATAGAGTATAAAATAAAATAGAGTAACTATAATTTCACATTCAGTAGATACTTTAGTTTAACTTTCATAATAAGAAGAATAAGTAATAAACAAAATATTCATAAAAAAGGAATTAATATGCGGTGCTAACTAGTAAGAAATTGTTCTACTAATCAAAGGTCGTTGTATAGTAACGTTAAGAACTAACAAAAAATGGTGAAAACAATTGTTCTTTGGCCATTAAAGTTAGATAAATAAAAGTAGAGAGAAATTTGATCTTAATGTTCATAACGATGAACGTTCGAACTTATCTTAAGAACTAAACCACAGTGGACTCGAGATTCTCATCAAGCGAATTGTAGTTCAGTTAATCTCAGTACCTTGTTAAGGGTACTCAGCAGTATTATCCATTGTAAATTATTATAGCCGTCAGATTGGAATTTCAACGTAATCGTCTCATTACAATCCTACTATTATTCAACTAGAATTACAAAATATTAGCTGTCATAAGGCCCTGCCCTCCCTTTTCATATACGAATTTTAACCCTGTAATTTTTTCCCGTGAGGAGAAGAATTTCGAAAAATCGATGTAAAAAGAAATTATTGTGCTCACATTTGTTTCAGTTGTTTTAGTTATGCATTGATTACCTCTGAAATTGTCTGTCTGCTTTTAGACAACAACATTTGTAGGTCCTTCAAGACTCTTTTTTAACCGACTTCAAAAAAGGAGGAGGCTCTCAATTCGTCTGTACGTTTTTTTTTTGTATGTTTGTTACGCGATATCTCCGTCAATTGTAAACGGATTTTGATGGTTCTTTTTTTGTTTGATAAGTCATGATTCAGGGGTGGTCCCATATAAATTTAGTGGCGATCGGTTCAGTGCTTCTCGAAAAATTCACCAACAACAAAAAAATTGACGAAATATTCATAGACGATGTGTGCTTTTATCTTCAAGTTTCTATTTTCGTTTTATAAGATTGTAAGTAGTTTTATTTTGAAAATAAATTATTTTGAAATATACTATACACAGTCAAACATTGGGAGTCGACACTAAAAAGTAATAAATAAAAATCTTTTTTCAAAAAAATAATAACCGCCTTCAGTAATTTTTTTTTTATAGAACTAACTTTTGGCCGGCGACCTGTGCTGTTTCCATCCAAAAGTATTTTACCTTTTTAACTATTAGAGATCGAGTTTCCAAGAATCTTGCCCCGATCGCCCACCTACAGAATCAAAAGAAACCATATGCAAACCTTCACGTTATAAGCTTCATTATTTTTTTATTTTAAGTACATATATCATTGTTACATATAAACTATACAGGGTATCCCACGGCTATGCCACATGGAGGGAAAGTACCTTAAATCTTGTAGATAGAACATTTTACTGAAAAACGACATTATTTGAATTTTAAAAACAATTTAAATTGCATTCATAGATTTTTAAATAATTAAATGGTTGGGCCGGAAATCGATCTTGTTCCTCAAGAAAAAATAATCACCCTGTAGTTTTATCATACCGATCTAAAGGTTACATCATAAGGATTATTTTTTTTCTAAATAACATAGTGTCAGAAATAAAAGGAAAACCGTGTATTTGAACATTTGATGTAAAATTTTGTTTAGAAAAGTTAAAGCTTACATTGCCGTTAGGAGGACATACAATTTACAATCATAACTACTTATTACTAATTAATCTACCCACTTGAGTAGTACGCATTATTTAAATAAATAAATATCCACCACAACAAGACCAAATATTGTCAGGGTACGAAATAATCAAAAGTTATCACTTTGTATTCAACAAGAATACAAGAAGGGACTAGTTTTGAGCATTTAAAAATTGACTAAATTTGTAAAAAAAATGTTAAAATTCATGGTCTTTCTTTTATTTTTGACACTATGTTTATTTAGCAAAAAATAATCCTTGTGATGAAGCCTTTCGATCTGTAGGATAAAACAACTGGCTGATTAATTTTCTCCAGTAACAGGTTCGATTCTCAGTTCAACTATGTAATTATTTAAATATCTATGAATGCAGTTTAAAATGTTTTCAAAATTCAAATAATGTCTTCTTTCAGTAAAATGCTCTATCTACAATATTTAAGGTACTTTCCCTCCATGTGGCATTGCCGTGGGACACCCTGTATATAAATGACTATGGAATTTGTGGAATTCGGTAGGAACTACTAAGAATATGTATTCATCAAATGTTATTACTACAAAATCAAATCGCACGTGTATATGTATAGTATCTATATATTTAAAAACAGGAGAACGTAAGGTAAGTTCACTTTTCTCTTACTTGAATATTTTACATACTGATTAATTTCAATGATTATGGACCTTAGACTAATCGCATTCCATAAAGAACAAAAAATGTTATACAAGTTCTTATTAAATATGTCGTATATGATACCTTGGTATCTAGTAAAAACAGTTAAATGTACCCACATCGAAAGCTTAGAATACATTTAATATTTAATAACGCAAACAATTTCAAAATCTATATACATTTAGATAAAAGAGGATGGATACAATATTTTTAATTATTTGTCATCTGATATCGTAGTCCCGTAGACAGCAAAACTTTAACATAGTAATGTGAAAAAAAAATAAGCCTCATATTGGTTACACTTTACATAAACTGAAAGTCTTGACATGAGCTATACCGTTTTGGGAGACCATAATACTATTCAATTATACACTATCTATTATCATCATAATTTTACACAGCTTTGCTTATCACCTGTCACGGCTACCTCTAGAGTAATCATAGAATATTAGATTATCCGTAAAACAGCTGAAAAAAAAAATTTTTGAGATAGAGAGATATTTCACCCGCAAGGTTTATAATATAATTCCTTTTGTCTTTTTTTGGCCGAAATAAATGCCAACGCGACCTCAAGATATTCATTTTAAACAGGTACCTAGATTTTATCTAAAATTTTTGTACAGGATCTCGTTTCCTCCTAAGTAACAAATCTGAGTTGTTCAATATGAGGTTAAACATAGGTTTAATATTCAATACTTTCTTTTTATCTCCCAAAGTCACATATCTCCCATTGATGATAAATAAATAACTGACATCCGATATGCCCTTAATACACTGCCTCTTGACTTTACATATTCATATTGATCCGATTTATACCCTCAATTGTGTATATTTCAACCCTGAGCACGCTTGTAAATCTCCATATATACCACGACAATGGGGAAGATACAATGGTTCAATAGACAGGAAACTCAATCTTAGAACATGAATGTCAAGCTTAGAATATACTAGGGCAGTAAGCTCAAGGTGGACACGTAAAAATGTTTTTGTTATGCAGCTTCAAGTTTGCGCACGCATTTTTCACTTTCTGTGTTGTTTTGGAGTTAAGAAAGTTTGATCATAAAGCTTTTTTATTTGGCCACAAAGCTATTGATAACCTTTTGTTCTTAAAGCTTCTACTACCGAAAATGTTACGACTCCGAGTTCACTTCTGGAAGACGAAATACAACTGGGCAAGTACCAATATATTACTTATTAGCTATATATTATCCCTATAGTTATTGTTTGTTCTAATTTCAAGGTTAAGGCTTATGTTAGGTAGGATTGGACCGTGCTTCATCTCTGAGATAGCAATGCAACTGCTATGGTAACACAGATAAAAGGAGGCAGTTCAAATGTAGGTTAAATTATTCTTGTAAATAATTGTTATATATAATAGTGAAAGCAAATGCAAAAAAAAAAGAAAAACAAAACCTTAACAAACCTTGAACGTGTAGTTTTTTACAGAAAGAATTTCGTAAACCTTCGTCTTGACACACCAATTACTTATGTTTAAATTGTAGTAGTTTATATGTCGGTAAACAATTCCTTACGATTTCAGATTCAGAATTTAACGTCTAAATATTTCTTAAATGTAAAAGTAGTCGGCTAGCAAATACAGACCCAATATTCAACGTAGCGAAAATGTCCAAAAATTTTAACCAAATATCCATTGGATTTAGAAATGCAGCCAATTGTTATATATGTTTCGTTAAAGATCCTGAAAGCCAAGAGACTCCCGCTCCTCAAGAACTTGGTAGCGGACCTAGAGAACCTGGCAATCACGATAGTACTCGACGTTCAGCTTTTTGTGAAGAACCTCGTCAGGAGAAGTACAAATCAAAAGATAGAAAGAAGTCACGGTACAAAGCAGCAATGTTTTGTTGTGGATTGAAGGGTATGGGTGCTGGTATTATTTTACACACAAGAGATTACTGTTATGTATTTGGGAGAAGGAAAAGACCGACAGGAGTTTAAGGTTTAATAAATTCAGAAATCGTTTAGGACCATAATTAAAGGTACGGACGTATACTGAGCAAGAGTAGTCTTTGTTGCCATTTACTATTTGAAAAAGCCTTTGTTCAGTTACCAAGTACCTACACGAGCAGTAACCATCTTGTATCTAGGCCTACAGAATATAGCAAAATTTGAAGGCACGAGGCAAAGTTTTCTTAAAACCTTTTGTCCTTAAAGGTCGTCGCCACGACCCTGTGATAAAGTTTACTCGTTCAGAGGAAGTCGGTTTACCAACCGGTAAGTAGCAATCTATAATTAAAGATGTTTATGAAAGAAATGATTTGCGAAGAGTGTAAACCTATGTATTACGTTTTGCCCCCAAAGCTCCCGTTTTGCCATCGACTCTGGGATCGATTTATCGAAGACGGACAAGTGAAGCACCACAGTATGGCAAGTACTTCTGTAACTTTATTAAATACACTAATCACCCGCTTTGTGCAACCATACATGAGTCATTTGGTGGTTTGTGTGAAGCACATGCATCATTTGAGCTTCAGGACTGGCATTTGTTTAGTTTGAAGCCAAAGCAAAAATTTCGGTGGTTTAGTAGACACATAGTCAAATAAATATTTGATGAACTGCCCGCTCTGTGTAAGGAAACCTTCTGATGTACTTATATATAGGTTCATATGTTTATTCGCCAACCGTTGCACCAAAACGTTAGACCAATATGAAAAACTACGTACAATTAGAGACGCTTATATCAAGCAAACAAAGTACCACCCACGATGGCGGATAATGAAGCACTTTTTATGAAAATTGTTTTGTCTTAGAAGATCGCCGTGATTTCGTGGAGGTGACTACTCGAGCCCAAGTTAACGGAGCACATCAGGGCAAGTACAAAATATATAATAAGCAGAACTTAACCAAAGGAACAAGTCTGGGAAAATTAGATATTAGTAACGTTTTGCCCACAAAGCTTGCGTTACCCCAGCGACCCTGGAAGTACACGTATGTCGGTAATGCTTAGATCATTTTGCATGTTACTAGTTACTTGCATGTCCATCCCTATCACGTTTTTCTCGCAAACGAAGCTCGAGATATCCAAGCTTGTAAGGCAATTGTAAGCATTGCCCCCTTCGCAAGGCAAATATGCTTTGGAGACTGTTATCTGCCTAGTAGACTTTTTCTAGTCGGCGTCACTTGCCATGGTTAATCATCTCCGTAAATTAGATTTAGCTTATCTTATTTCAAATTTATATATGTCTTATTTAGTAAGAATAACGTTTTGTCCGAAAAGGTCGTCGTAGTCTTTCGAGTACTGCGGCTTCGTCTCCTCCAGCACAAGTTACCGAGACTCAACCGGGCAAGTACAAATATACTATAAGCAGAGTTTTACTGTTAAAAGAAACCAATCCAGTTCTGATTTTGACTACAAAAAAAAATGTCCAAAATAGTCATAATTATCTTTCGAAAATTGATGGACGAATACTCAATTTTAAAACTCGTTTAATAAATAATTATATTTTTTTAATATTGAAGCAGTGACCACTGGAGCACATGTTTGCGCGATAACGCCACAAAAATATTTCAAATAGACCGAAACGTCTTTTTAGATTTTTAAACCGGTTCATAATATTTTCCCCTAAAGCTTGCTCCGCCCCACCGTCTCCGGGATCAATTAGTCCAGGACGAGAATGCTTGACACCACCGGCTGGCAAGTACCAATGTTTTATTTAGTAAATACGCATATTTAGGTAATACTTGGTCAATTTTGAATGACACTAGCATACTACAATATAACGTACCAGTACCAAAAAAACGGGCTAATAACATTCTGCCCCGAAGTTTACTCTACCCCAGCGAGTCCGGGAACGATTGATCGAGGATGAGCTAGCGAGACACCACTTACTGGCAAGTGCCATTGCCATTTTTAATAAAATTTAAAAAAAAATTGCCGGAATACGTTAGGCATGTTGAGATATATTTAGCTATTTTATTTAAAAAATGACCAAAAAGATCCTTCCGGGGGTTGAAACAGTGACTACTGGGGCACATGTTACTTAATCGCAACTGGTCAAGTGCTATGTCATCTATTTATATAAAACAAAGACGGGTTTGTTACGACACTTATAACTCGAGATCGGCTAGACCAATTTTCATGGATTTTGGTTAGTTGGATTTGATCCCGCCCCGAATAGCAGAATACATCTTAAAAATAATGAAAACTCGACGAGAACATAATTATAAAAGGTGAATCATTTTCCCTTAATGTTACTTTGTTTCGTACCTGTCAAACATTTGTTGTCCATCCTGTCAAATACTATAAGTAACGGTTGAGATGCGTTCAGAAATAATGATAAAATGCATTCTTTCCCACCAACTATCCAATTGAATTTTTAAACTCCTTGGATGTCCCTGTCTTACCACCGCACAATTTACGACTAAAGATTGGTTCCGTAGTAATCATGCTTCGAACACGTTTCGTGGTAAGTAAATTAATGAACAATTTGATTTACGCCACAATAATTAAAGGAAAATTCAAAGGTGAGGAAATTCTCGAGAATCCCCGTGATCCCAACCGACACCTACAAAAAAAGGGTTCTACAATGAAAAGTGCAATCCATGCAAAAAAATTAATAGCAAAAAGTGTCACTGAATTATTAGTCTATTTTTTTAAATTCTCCTAATTTAAAAAGTGAAAAATGTGATCATTTGTTGCCTATAGGGCGAAACAGAGTTCGCGGGGTCAGCTAGTATATAAATATATAAGTAGAGCTTTACTAACTACCGACATTATTTTTAAACTGTTTTATTATATTTTGCCCCCCAAAGCTTCTTCTGCCCCAGCGACTCCGGGATCGATTAGTCGAGGACTACCATGCGGGACACCACCAACTGGCAAGTGTCATTGTGATTTTATCTAATAAAAAATCCAAAAAGTTAGAAGATTGTTGGAAAACTTGTTCCAGTATACTTATAATTTTAAATATAAAATAAGAATTATGTCCAAAAATATCGGCTTAATCTTTTGGGGTTTGAGACAGTGAATCCTGAAGCACGTTACCTAGGCACAACCACAAAAAATACAAATACATTATAAACAGAGCTTTGATTGCACACAGTGCAATCAAAGCTCTGTTTATAATGTATTCTGTTTCAAAAAAATGTGTTGTTGTTTTAATGTATGTATTGTGTTTGTGTTATGTGTGTGTTTGTGTTGTTTTGTTGTTTGTTTGTTTGTTTGTGTTGTAATGTGTTGTTTATAATGTGTTTTGTTTTGTTTGTTCTGTTTGTAACAGTGCTTTGATTTTTTACTAAGTTATAACGTCCCATTGGGACGTTATAACTAAGTAAAAAATCATATAAATCGTTATAAGTAAAAAATCATTTGGACGGTCCCAATGATGTTATAAGTAAAAAGTGGCACATTAAAAGTTTGCCAATTGACAAACATAATACTGAGTATCGCGTTGACATTTGACGTTTATCTCTTTTTCACTTGCACTACTTCAACCATGTCATCCTACTTTGACGTGTAATGTATTTGTGTGCGTCAGTGTGCCGTTTTTGAAGATAGAATTTCGTTTGGGTAACCTATCTACACTTTTTTACTTATAACATCATTGTTTCGTCCCCAAAAGCTTGCTCTGCCCCAGCAAGTCCAACGATTAATCAAGGACTTCCAAACGGAACACCAAAAACTGGCAAGTACCAATGTGATTTGTAATTAAAACAAAAAAAAACAAAAGTCAAAATATTGTTAAAAGATACATAAAATTGTTAGGTACGTAGCTGGTTTACAGAATAGTTTGTATCCTAAAAGATAGCCATGGTCTTTTACGGGTTAAGACAGTGGCTACGTACTGGACTACAGTAGTTACCGGGGTACACCCAAACGAGTAAAATACAGAGCAATTTACTAGTGAGATTTACCTGCTTAATTTTTTAAACTGGTTTATAACATTTTGCCTCCTAAGCTGGCTCTACCACAACAACTCCGGAAACGATTAATCGAGGACAAGCTTGTGGGACACCACCAACTGGCAAGTACCAATATTATTTTTAATACAATAATATACAAATTTTGAATCACATTTGATCTTCCCTCGCAAACCTTCGACAATTTCTTGAGACTTTGTGTAGACCATACGACAGCCCCGTGTTGTAATGGTTAATTATGTCCATATAATTACAATTATGCCTGACGACCAAAACAGGGTTGGAAACAAATAAACCCCATTTGGTTCAGATATTGTGATAAAAAATAAATGGGATAACGTTTTGTTCAAAAAGGTCAACGTGATCCTTTGGAGGTTAAAATAGTAATCACTCGAACACAAAAAACCGAGACAGAACCGGGTAAGTACAAATACATTACAAACAGAGCCTTACTGAAGAAACTAGTCCGGGAAATTCAAAATTCTTAAACATACTTTTGACGTATTGCCCTGAAAGCATTCGTTGCCCAGCTACCACGGGATTGATTAAACGAGGACAAGTAAACGGGATCAAAATAGTACTTACCAACTGGTAACTGGTACTATTTGGATGTTTTTAAATACTTGTATACAGATAATCCCTATTTCATTTTGCATGGTTCATTTAAGGCGAGCTAATAAGAGTCAATTCATAGTGGCAATAAGATGGTTAATCATATTCGTAAAATAATTACAATCAATTTTTTATTTTTTTATTTATTTATCTTTTACAAAAATAATAACACAGAATTATTCTAATGAAATAGCAACCAAAAACCACTAAGGTTTAAACTTGTTGCTGTGATGAGTCTTAATCAATATCGAAATAACAAGGAAGCATGTAAGCGTTATACAAATATTAAGGTTAAGGTCTTTAAAAAGTTACAATCATTCCTACATGATACTTAAGTAATATTGCTTAAGTTTACATTTTATATTTTTATATGTGATACATTTGTTAACCTCTGAGGGTAGACTATTAATAAGTTTCGGTATAATATAAGCGGTAGTTCGCTCGGTAATTGAAACTCGGTAATTGTATAGTTGAGGTTGCGGAAGGGCTAGTGTAGGCTTTTCTTCAACAATTGACGTTTATAGGCTAAAATGATGCCGATGAAATGTAATCCCGAATTATCAAGTAGGCTGTATCCTTTGTTGGGTTTAGAGCTTATAAATTTATTCGAGGTCATCCAGCGGCTTCACTGTGGAAGCGAATCAGCATAGTTATTTTTGCAAAATGTAATACCAATTTGGAACATCAATATTAAGGCACATTAACTTTATTTCCAAAAAGGTCACCGTGAACTTATTGGAGATTGAGACAGCAAAATTTACCGAACAACCGAAAAAGTACAAATATGTTATTATTAGAACTTTCACTCAACCAACTATATTGGTATAGTAGAACTTAAACCTATTTGTAACTTTTTGCCCTAAAGCTTGCGCTGTCCCAGCGAATCGCCCGATTTGTCGAGGACGACCAAATGGGACCCGATCGTCAGGCAAGTACTAATGTAACTTTATTAAATAAAGCAACAGCTCCCTTATTTTTATATGTTCGATCATTTTTATATTTTTATTAAAGGTTTCATGTCGCAGGCATTTTGTAAAATCCACCGTTTACATAATGTCTCGATATTTTGCATACGGCGTAAATCGGCGAAATGTGCAATCCGAATTAGATTTAATTTGGGAATTTAAATAACGAAATAAAAAATAACCTAACCTATCCGACATTTCCTCTGACATTTTACCTTCAGCGTTTTACATCATTGCGACCGTTTACGCCGTCTAAAAAATGCCGAGGCATTTTGTAAACGGCAGATTATACAAAATGCCTGAGGTATACACAAGCCCATGAGGCAATTGATCAATGTCACTGAATGGGTGATGTCTCTTGTCGTCTTGCAAATCTTGTTGCTCCATGCATTTGAAATGCCGGCCGTCTGTCTTTGGCATTTCCGTTTTGTACTGGATATTTGTCAGGCAACCAAGACTTTGAATTATTCAAACTGTTCTGAATAATATTTTGTTCGTAAAGGTTGCCGAGATCTGCCGAAGATTAAGCTAACTCAAGCTGAAGGTACAGGAACATCGGGCAAGTACAAATGTATTTTTAGCAGAACTATTTCGAATGAAACTGTTCCGTGAAAACAATTATCTTAATTTTTTAAATGTTTTACTCCCAAAGCTCGTAATGGTTCTGCGGCTAAAGGACCAATTTCTCGAGAACGAGGAAATGGAAATGGTACACCACCGTCTGGCAAGTATCAAAGTGACGTTTTTAGATTATTAAGGTCTTCTAAAGGAAAATAATGTCAAAGTGTATGAACTTGTATCTTAACTTTATCTTACCCCTACATCCTTACATTTATCTTCTCCTCGCAGTTGAGAGTTACTTTATCGCTGAGAATGTGTATTCGTATTAAGAAAAGGCATGTATTTAAATCGATATCTGTATATTCCCTTTTTTCGATCAAAATATTTCAAAGTTAAACCAAAAATACTGACTTGCACTCAAATTATGCACACTAAATAAATCAAATTCGATATTCTGTTTAATGGTATTTGCAGAACTGTTTTACTGAACGAATAACTATTATCAAAATAGTATATCTAACAATTCTATAATTCAACAAACATATTAAACCTTTTTTAAGGAAAACCATCACCTGATTTACTTTTAGGAACATCGTTTATTCTAAATAAAACCTAATTTAATCAGTCATCTTTATATAATTAGGTACACAAAAAAATAATCAAGTGCTCACTTAACATGCACCAAACATTGGCACACTGAGTGGTAACTCAGTTTAGAAAAAACACTTTAGAAACAATACTGAGGTAGTAATAATTTTTATTCAATTATTAGGGCTGGTCTTGCTTTACCAGGACGGCCGCGTTTACGCTTGATGCCGATAGAAATGTTTTTAGCCTCTACAGGCGGTGTGGCATATTTTAACCTGATTGCAAGTCCGACTATATGCTTGCAAATATAGTGCTTGAAAAACCACGGGCAGGTGCACTCTCCATTTTCCCAATCATCTTCATTTATGGGCAATACAACCTGCCAAAACGCAAAAGCAACTTGTTTGTATTCTTCAAAAGTACTCCACTCTTGTCCAAATTGAATGGTTCCGGCCCTAGAAATAGAAACCAAGTAGGTTTTTTTTGTGGGATTCGTTCTCAATATCACCACTTTTCGGTCAGACTTCGCCCACTGGTAACCTTGAGTCCAATCTTTGAGCTCGATTGAAGGAGTGTTTGAAAATGATTCCAACTGATGGGTCTCTGACCATTCTTTCACCATACCTGAGACGATTACCAGAAATCTGGATAACGGAAAACGGTCTCGCAATGTGTGGCTATCCTTGATGGTTTTGTTAAAAGCTTCAAGCGCATTATTCGTAACAGGAGATCCTTGTGAAAAGTACTTCAATTTATTCCCATTTCATTTACCTAATTTTGCCTGTGTTCCACCAAATATACTGAATGTGCACCAAAATATGTTAATTAAAATATGTCATAACGAGCATCTATTAAACAACTGTTGCAAATTTGTAAAAATAGTAATTCACCTAATTTTAAAAACAAGCATTTATTTTTTTAGTTTTACTTCAGATAATGCACTGCAAAAACTAACTAAGATAGGTCGACGGAGCCCCGCTGCGCGGGGCTCCTATTTCTGGGTGGTTTAAAAAAAAAATAACCACGAAGGCTAAGGCGGGGAGCTCCGCTCCGCTTCGCGAGGCGGGGGCCTTAGCCTTCTAACCTAACCTGTCCGAGTCGGGGTGCTCTGAGTAGGAGTGTCAAAACTAGTTTGTCCTAAAAAAATTGTGTAACATTCAGGAATATTTGGTGCACGATCAGTATTAACGGGTTTATTTATTTATTTATTTAAAACTTCATGCACAAGCGTACAAGGGCGGACTTAATGCCTTAGGCATTCTCTACCAGTCAACCCAGAGTTAAGATCAATATTTTAGAAATGCATACATAGATGTACCTTAAGATTTTTGGTGAACACAAAAATATTATCCGTAAGAAAGTACAATTTAGAGTGCAAGTTAGTATTTTTGATAAGCAATTCGTATTTTTGTTTTATAAATCATATATCCGATGTACGAACAACATTTTTGGTGTGAATCCGATAAAAAAGGTCATCTCGTTTTGTGTTATTTTTTAGTGTTTTTTGCAGTACTTGTCTAGTTAATCAATTGGTTTTTTTTGCACAGCATTCATTTTTCTGGTATGCATTTAGTTGCTGAAAAAATATACAGATGTGCATTTAAAAATATCCCTTAAGAAAATTACATTTGTCTTCAAACCAGTAAAAAATTAACAACCAACAACAACCTGAAAATCGAACTATAAACCTATTTTGATGTAACTATGAAGCGTTTATAACTTTACATATCCATTACGACAATGCAGAGCAGTTTAAAAAATATGTTTTGAAAAAGTATTTTGTTCTATTAAAGATCGGCGTAAATTGGACGAAGCAAAGTCAAAGCCAACAGATTCTCCAGGACAAGGTAACAAGTTACAATCGGACGAATAACTAATTCGACATAAAATTACTATAAAAGTTTTTTTTTTATAACTTATGGGCTTGCTCTTGGTCCCAGACTAGTCCGAGGGCATAGACGGGGCCTACGATGGAGCGAGCTCACCCAAAAGATACCTATGCACTCTTCTCTTGAATACATCCGGGTTATATGCTTTTGGAAACACAGTTAGAATTACTAGCGTAGGTACTTATGCTCCAGGAAGCACTGATATGGTAAAGGTTCAAAATGGCAAAAAGGGAAAAGTATAACACCTTATTTCTTAGCTATTATAACTCCAGCAATTTTTGTTTTTTGACTACGAAACTAAGCTCCAAAACACAAAAAAATGCAATACACTATTTTAAATATCATTACCCCTCTCCGTTAAGTCCGTTGCGCGTCGCTTTTTTGAATAGGCGTTTTTTTTTGGTCAAACGTCTTGTAATAAAAATATAAGTAGGTAATTCCATCATCAATTTGCAATGAATTCCACCGTCAAAGGCATCCTTAAAGTCTAATCACTGTAGTATACGGTATGAATACATATAGATACATAGACGTCTCCTGTACACAAAAAATATGAAATCTTTATACACTTTGTTACGTTTTAATTTTTTTTGCTTATTTGGTAATATTTCAGCAACTTTATTTCATTTAACGTTATGTCATTAAAGGTCGCGATATCATCGACGATAAAGCAACCCCTTCTCAAGATCAAGGTAACTAAATACAACCTGGCTTGCCAGGTTCAGGGGTCTGAAAGGTCAAAAGTTACTGTTGTACTTGTACTACAGTGACATTTCACCTTTTAGAAAATTTAAATACTTACTTTTTAAACTTTTTCGATGCTTCTCTCATTTGGTGCAAATTATTCTTTCACTAGAAGAAACACAAACCTAAGGCTAGCCGCACACACACAATAATATTGACAATAAAGTACGTATTGTCAATAATATTGTGTGTGTACGGCCTGTATTGCGGTATTGGTTATATAGAATCTAGATTATTGACAATCTTGTATTGACAATATTATTGTGTGTGTGCGGCTTGCCTAACCTAATTTTTCTTTTGTTAATTTAGATAAATTGAAAAGTCTGCGACAACGTTTTATTTCTTATATATATAAGAAATTGAATTGAATTAAAAAAAACATATATAAATCGGCCTCAACATACGATATAAATAACCTAATCAACGATTGATCATTCGCATTGAACGTTAAAGATACCCTAACATTTTCGTTCAACAAAATTTTTTTTCATTACCATTCATTCAAATTGAAAAACCGAAAATAGCCCGTAAACACACGAATGAGCGAAGTATTCACCCGTACTCGTATATCTCACGACTCATCGAACATTGAACAAGATTACGCCTAATTTTTTTTTTAGAAAGTGTATCTGTCTCGAGTATTTACCCTTAAATGTTACTTATTATGTTAGAGTATTTATTGATACTAACATAGTCATAATCGGGGTTGAATAGTTTTAAATATTTATTACTTCGGGTTTTTGTAGCTAAGAAAGTGCAAAAACTTTAAACTTTACTCTTACTAACAACTTTGCATTTTTTTTTTATTATGATGATCATAAAATTATTTATGGTAATTAATGAGCTGAATATTATTACATCTTTTAAAGAACGCAGTGTTCGAAATTGTATTGTTTCAAATTGTTTGTCCAATTTAAGATTTTAAAATAACATTTAATTAACGATGTACAAACAAAAACCTGGCCAAGTGCGAGTCGGAATCGCGCCGATGGTTCTGTACAAACCACCCTACAAGTAATTAAGTAAAAAAAAGAATACTACATTTTTTTAGATATAACTACAAAACGATTTACTTTACGGTAAAACTATCAACTCCATATTTCTGCCCGTTTTGTGTATAATTACGAACACCTAGAATTTGTTAACCCTTTATATTACTTTTTTATGTTATTTCTAGCGATTGTTTAAGCTTGATCGTTTGAACTGAATGAGAGAAAACTCGCCTGAAATATAATATCAGTGAAGAAAACGTAGTGAGGTAGTTAGTACACAATCAAAGTTACAAAAACTAAAATCAGACTTACCAGTACAAGACAAAAAAAGCACATTTACAAATTAAAATTATAAATAAAGTGATATACTAACAAATAAAATGAATGGCTTACAATCAAACAATCCCGCATAAAACCGCGTTTGGCAAACTTATAACTAAATTAACAATTTTAAAATGAACATATTTTCTCACTTAATACTTAACGACACACGACTCATATAATTTGGTTCTTTCTCTTTAAACATTTCGCAATGGGTGTTAAAAGACATTTAAAAAAGGATTAAAAATTATTCTTACCTTAAATATGTAATTAATTTACAATTATCTACAAAATAAAATATATAATAATTATATATTTTATTTTGTAGTTATTATTATATAATTATTATTAAAGTTGCATTCAAAAGTCATATTAATTGACTAGACAAAAAAGTAACACCTCTATTTTATTCGTCTTACAGTCGCACTTAATACTCCTTTTTGCTACTCATAAAAACTATGCCAATTAATTGATGGTTTTATTGAAGGTTATAAAGTCTAGGATCAAAGGTCAAAGGGTCAAAAAAGAGAAATAAGTACATGTCTTTTTACGCCCGTTGTATGCCTTTCAAGACTTTGAAAGAAGAAAAATATTCTTAATTACCAATTAATAATTTCTTATTTCTTAATTTATAGAGAGCAAATTTATATACGGGATACGTCATTTATTTAATCACTATTGACTACACTAATCTCTTAACAGCTTCGGTGCTCTCAAGACCAAGCCGCTCCGCCGTAAAGAAGCACGTGCAATTCCCCGACGAACAAAGCTGCATTGAAGAAGCAGTCGAGGCTCCGTCACAACCAGGTCCTGCTGAAAAACCCGGTGAGAAAGATTTTCCACAATGCAAATGCGCATGCCATTTGGTGCCAAGGTATGCCGATATTTATTATTATCCTATGCACTGCGTGTTCACGGTAGAACGAATCGTCATCTCACGTTTCGTCAACTTTCGTCTCATCTTCGTCGACTAGAAATCAAATATGGATTTTATAACATACCATTGTGTGTGGAGACCAATTAGTTGATTTTGTTTTGTGTAAGTAAGCGTCAAAATAGTTGTCTACTGTATTGCATTTATAGTTCGTGTGCATAGTTTAAATGCTTATGTGCTATTCGGAACGGTTTTTAACTCCTCGAAGAACTTATAGTAATATGTCTAAAGCAGTACACGTACAAACAAATCACAAATATAAAAATATCTGTAACATTGTTAGTGAAATGTGCTCTAATCTCTAGATAATGATGTTTTATTTATTTGTACTTTATACACAAAGGTACAAAGGTCTTAGTGCCCCAGGTAGTCTCTATTATTCAACAATGAGATAACATGGCATGTGTGTTTTCTAACATAAAATATTTTAAAGGTACCAATTTAAGTTGTCTTCAACACTTGCACGGGAACTAATGGACCTGCAGGAAGTATTTTTTATAAAGATCTTTATAATTCACACTTTGTACTTACTTACCCTTAATCGTAAAAGACGTCACAATTCAAAGCATGACACCAATATGATACGTTAAACTGAGCAATAACTTTAAACTTCAGATGGTTTAAATACGACCGGTGTAAAATTGTTTGAAGCTGGTCGTACAAGCAATAGTTAAAGCGCTTAATATTTCCTTCGGGACCGCTTACTTTTATGAAATTGAATGAAATGAAAAACTTATGGCATTCAGGCATTATAGTAAGTACCTATATGTACGATTGTACGTGCATGAGGAAACTTTTGCTGTACAACATTCAATTCTGATACCCAATAACTTTTGTAGTTCATGTTGACCTTCGTATCTTTTGAGCCAATAGTAGAGTATATGGATTGTATATTTGTCTTGTCAATCCGCTCGGATTGTGACACGAGAAATATAGCTGTATTAACGCAGAATCCTTGAGAGAATAATGAAAATACCACATGAATATAAAAGGTATTTGTGCGAAATAACTCATTCGATATCTAGAAAACGTACATGAATATCAACGACAAAAACAAAGGAGTTGAAATATTTGACTAAGTACATTTAATAACTTGGCAAAAAATACTGGTGCGTTTTATATTTTCGACGATTTTTCGAGCTATATATAAATAGGTAGAGATACCACGCGTGCGTGAATTAAACATAAAATCGGAAAGCTCCGCTTTTGTTCTTTAATTTCGTTTAAAGCTTTATGTATGTGGGTAATCAATGTGATGCTGATGATACTACTTTTATGTACTTGCCGTAAAATAATTGTAATTATATATTAATATTTCCAAACAAAATCGAATCGAATGCGAAACGAATACTTTTACGTTTGCACTTTCGCGCCAGGCCTCTTCGTATAAAACCAAGCTTTATATAAAATGTTTCGAAAGTGATATATTGTCCCTGTCCACAAAGAAAAGCGAGAAGATAGTACCCGAACAAGTTAAATCAATATATCCTTGTAATGGACTATAAAACAATGTGGGAGAACTAGGACTATTAGCGGTTCAATGTCATGAAAGTTTTAGCGACCGCTGGACCCCACATTATTTTGCGAGCGAAGAAGTGTGTTGACTGGTAGCAAACTAATCGAAATAGCTTCCACATTAATCACTATCTCATACGTCCAAATGGCGTGATTTGCGATTTGTACGTGGCTTCCGTTAGAATAGTTTATAGCCAATAACATGTCTGTAGTGCCGTTCCGGCCTGCCAAGTTTCAATAGGACTATATGAATTAAATATGTACATAGATTGTACCTACTCGTAAAACTACTTTTACGTGTAGAAAGTTTGGTCAATTTTGATTCGAAGTGGAGCGGGTTAAGAACGCCTGATAGGAATTGAGGGAAATCTTTTCTGTCGGTGGGACAAGGAGAAACTGAGAAAAAAACCTTTCCTTGTAACGTTAGATCCTTTTATGTGTAAGTGAAGTTTTAATAAATAAAAGAATTTTAGTAAATAAAATAATTATTGTAAGATAACCAGTACACCCAATTGCCTGACTAAGAAAAGAGTCACATTATATTATTCCAATTTTCATATTATATTTATCCTTCCGCAATCCTGTACATATTTATCAACAATGCTCGGTTTCAACTGCTTTATCATGCGAGTTTTTCGTTCAAGTCGTCCTTGCTAGTCATGTGTAACAAAATATTTGCCATCAATAGGTATGTATTCATTCTGACAAACACTCGAGTCGCGGCGGTGGATAATACGAGCCGCTCAACTACATGTTGACTAAGAACCGCTCCAGTAAATAAGGCATTCATTTGTACGGACTTAGGATAACTTTGTTACAGTCATACTACGTTATGGTTGAAAGAATATTTGGAGACAATTATCTGCTTTTTTTGTAGGCAATAGGCATGCCGTATAAAGGGCAAGCGACCGCAATTCAACTTCTATGGGTGCAGATTGCACCATTAATTGTAGTCATGAAATAGGTTTTGTCAAATACAGCGTTTTTAGTACATTTTACTTTACCATATATGTTTTTTTACATGTCGTACATAAAAAAGTGTCCACTTGTTATTCCTGCGCGAATGATAAACGCGTTACTAGTTTCTATCTCTGGAGTATTTTGCTGGAATTGCGACAAAAAATGCTGCTGTATAGTTCTTGTTTGCCCGAAAAATACCGATATACGATCTATCTAGTTTTCCAAATATTTGAATGCGTGAATTTCTGTAGCGCTTATGTGCAATTAAAGCATTCATCAGCACAGCTCTTTAGTCTGGCTTACATGTACCTATGCCATGTGTGTGTTTTTAGAATAAGGTAGTTTTAATGATAATTAAGACAACATCATTCTAGTCAGTATAGACATGATTATCCAAAGTTGCTACTACTACTATAGCAGTATATTCCAACAGTTTACACAATGCCATTCCGGTTCATTAAATGATCTCTTAAACACAATTTGGATATGCGGGCAGTGAAGGTGAGGGCTGGCACACAAAGCAGCGTACATGTTGTCGCAATGCGTCCTACACTAGTGAGGTGACATTTTTCCTACTATAGTCAAAGTTCTTTTACGTGTGTCGATGAAATGCACTTCACAAAGCGCTGCATGCATACCAACGTTTTTTTGTATTGCATCACTATATGAAAACTCCAAGAACCAAAGTTTTCAGAAATGGCAAAAAATAGACTTAGAAAGATATAAAAAGGCATTGGGACAGTGTCAAGGGTAAACGTTTTTAGAAAATTCTTGAATACCTATATCTATGCGAAGGTATTCGAGAGGGGAATTTGAAAACGCCACCAATTCAAAATAATATTTTTTGAATTAGTGGGGTTTTACCTAGAGATGCTTTATATAATTATATCGCATCGAAATGAAATTAATCCTTAGTTAGTTTATAATATTTTTTTACTTTAACAAAAGATGTTACCATTAATTGGTAAACTTTAATCTCAGTTTCAGTCTCTAGCACAGACTCAAGAATTTCATTCTAGGAAAAATTCTTAGGAGTTTTATTATATTATCCTATTGAAGCCTTATTAGAGCTGGATTTACTGCGGAACGCATTATAATTGGCTTAACTTTTATAATCTACAAAGCTTTTCAAGACTAGAACTTTCTAGGGCTTTTAATAAAGCAAACTGTATTTAGATTATATTTTACTTAACCATAAGTACGTACAGTCAGGAAAGTACAGTCTGCAGTCTGTATAGTATGCAGGTAACGACAATCCATAGTTTTTGAGAAATCCTAATTATATCTGTAGGCTCTCCATATTAATCTACTGATCAGTTGGACCCTTTTTCTTTCGAATATAGGCCATTTTTTCTAAAATTATTTTTTAAACTACAGAAGCTCGCGTCATCTCTTCTTTGTGGATGGAATTGGAGTCGGAGGCGCCGGTGCCAGAGCGCTGACGGCGGAGGAGCGAGCAGTACTACCGGCCCGTCTCCAGAGCTCGCAACGAGCGCCGGAAGATGTCCGCCGCCGGAGTACCGCCCGCCGACGAAACTCAGAAGGACTCACTATAAACTGATCGCCCGCGCTACTGGAAGGTGAGAACTTTCTACAGCAGTAATGAGAAGGACTATGGGGATATTTCCTTAAATTTTATTTCGGTACACTAGACAGTTAAAGCTCTTTGACAGTCGTACAGGCAGTGTGAAGGCAGAAAGTCTGACCAGTCTAACCAAGAGGTATCGTGTCGCCCAGCTGGGTTGTGGACGTCTGATAGGCAGTCGTTTTACGTAAACACTGCTATCCAGCTGAACCGGTTAGGCTGGAAGCTGACCCCAACATAGTTGAGAAAATAGCTACGGAGATGATAAGACAGTCAAAGCTCAACGCTTTTCTTGTGAACCCCATTGTTAATAGTTATTTAAACACAGGCTAATTGTTGACACAGACAGAATTGTGTTTTAAATAAGTTTATTCTTAAACATTTTCAGTAGTTTGTAGTGCAAGTACGCCTTAGTACAACTAATTGCCCACAGTTTGTATGTTAATTAAACGATCTGAGTAGATAAAAGCAACTAGGACAAGAATCTTTTCTGTGTAAAATTCCTCGAATGTGAATATATTTAAAAAAGTAGGTAGGTAGTTCTGTTTGGAGAAAAATGGGTTTTACTATCTCTAATTTACTGGTCGGTTTTTGTTTTAACTATAATTAGGAGTTAGGTAGTTAGTCAGTTTGGGTATACATAAGTATGTACGGGTGCGAGAGGACATCGTTGGACGACCGCTTGACAATTATCGGGCCCAGAGTATTAATGATCAAAGTCTCATAAAGTTTGATCATTATAGAGTATAATGAAGAACATTAATAGGCAGACGGATGTCGTCTCAGGCGGAGATAAGCTTCGAGCATGACAACACGTGTCCTCAAAGAAACTAACTACAGAAGCTACAATGTACGTACTACGTACTAGACATTGCTACCAAATTCTGGTTGCGGAATGTTTGGTTGCGGAATGTTATGTTTATAACAGTTACCGTGACCCTGGAACATAAAGGACAATCGAAGGAACATGAGTGGGTTTTAGTCAGTAAGAGTCTGACACGCCCTCCCGCCGCACCCAGGACGGGAGCAGTCATTGGATGATTTCCCACTCACCAAAAAAAAAAAAATGCTACCAAATTCTATGAAGAACTTTTAATAATTTACAAACTTATGAAAAAATATATACTATTTTTTTGCACGGCTTACATTGGCTTATACTTTCAAGTAAATGTAAGCCAATAAAATGTAGTGCTTAAGGGATATTTTTAAATCTAAAATTTTGAAGAAATCAAACAACCGTTTAAAAAAAGACGCTTTTATTAATTTTATTTGTTCTTATTACCGCCAACCTAAAACGACGCACTAAAAATTAATTTGCACTTCTTAGATTTTGAAGGCGCAAATTTTTTTTCAGTTAGTTGAGTAACAAAGTTTTATAATGGCCGGCGCAAAGCCTTCGTCACAATGTTCTCCCTACAGTGTATTGTAAGCCAAAGTTTAAGGTCTTATTTCGCTTCGGTAGTCCCTAATTCCCGGGTTTGCCTAGCTGAGTCAGGCCTGGCCGCAGGTCGTTCTGTGTCCTTGAACTGCTTTTTTGAGGACACCGACCGTCTGGGCTGGTTGCTGCCTTTTAGTATTAAAAAACCGAGGCGAACTGGCGCACCGAGCGAGGGTCCCGTACAAACTTGTAGGCTACATTGTTAGTCATTTTCAATATTTTTTTGTAATTAAATTATTCCTTTATTTGTGCTAAAAGACATTGCTCCTTGCCAAATTTTATGATTCTAGTTCAAGGTCAATTTCCCTACAGGTTTCGCATTCCGTTGGGAGGTCAATAAATGAGGCTATCTATAATACATTTGGATATACAACTCCAAGGAGTTATAGACCTGAGTATTTGATTAAATTTTGTCAGACAATGAAGCAGGGTTTTCTTTTACCTTTTTTGGTTCGGAACCCTAAAAATAAGAATTCGAATGTTATTTTACACCTACAAATGACTCTAATTTTGTTCCTCCAAAATGCTGAAATGTAAAGTTTTTGACCGCAATCACATTCATTTATTATAGTCCCCTCTCGAGATTATATTATCTTTTTGATTTTAAGGTCTAACCAAAATTCAGTATATCTTAAAATAATTTCGTCTTAAGCAAGACAATTTTAATATCATCGTCTGCATTTCGAGTAAAACTGTACATTGACTACTGTACACAGTACCGTTTTATATAGCTTTATGATGTCTGCAGCTCAGCATAATATTTTAATAAGAATCTGCAATATTTAAAGGAGCTGTTTTGCTACTATTACCATTAATTTCTTATGCACTCTATTGCAGACAAGTATGTATCCGTTTAGCATAAGATTTTAGTCTTTTTCTTTGGCACAATGGATTGGGTAGCACTTCGAAAATGAATAGGAGTTAAAAATGCATCTCTAAGAGCCTGACATGAACCTTCTCGGGTAAATCGTAAATAAGGCAAGTGCAATTTCTTTGTTGTTTATTCTTATTTACCGCATTTTTTTGCAAATAAGGTTTTTTGTATTCATGATATTACTACGTTTGTATACGCAGTACGTACCGTACCGTACCACGTACAATAACACCATGAAATATCATAAATGAAATCAAAAAGTTTATTATTGTTTTTATTCTTTACCCGAAATAAGGTAGGTATTTTTAGTATAAAATTCCAGATACAGCTTGAGGGATTTCGTCGAATAATATGTCACTTGCGCTACATTTCAGGGCATCAAATAATAGAAATAAAAGGAATTGAGAGCTCAACCGACTATAAAACTCAACGATTATTCGTGGGCGGGTAACCAGATAGAATCGTAAAACTTTCGAAGCTCCTAATAAGTAACGATGTCAATACACTAGCCTTTTTGTTATAGATAGTATTGATGCATGATGATTAAGATAGGTACTCAAAATCAAGCCATTTTTGCAAGGATTTCGCTTACACTCCATCAAAAATGAAGCTAAAGATATTTTAATGCTTTTGCCTAAAAAAGGTGTGACAGGGTAGTGATAGGTGTTTAATACTAGTGTAGGTATGTTTTATATACAGGGTGTCCCACGGCTATGTCACATCACATGAAGGGAAAGTACCTTAAATTTTGTAAATAGAACATTTTACTGAAAGAAGACATTATTTGAATTTTAAAAACAATTTAAATTGCATTTATAGATTTTTAAATAATTAAATGGTTGGGCCGGAAATCGAACTTGTTCCACGAGAAAAAATAATCACCCTGTAGTTTTATCATACCGATCGAAAGGTTTAATCATAAGGACTATTTTTTGCTAAGACCGTGAATTTTAACATTTGATGTAAATTTTTGTTAAAAATTCAAAATTCAATTCAAAGCATTTATTTCACTTAGACCATTTACAGGTACGCATGAATTGTCAAAGAGTCGGTTGGTTAGTCAGAAAAGAAAAGTGACGCTAATTGCCTGTTCCAAAACGTAGATCTTAGTAGAGTTAAAAGCTTACATTGCCGTAAGACCATACAATTGACAATCATAACTACTTATTACTAATTAATCTACCCACTTGAGTAGTACGCATCATTTAAATAAATAAATATCCACCACAACAAGACCAAAAAATCGTCAGGGAACGAAATAATCAAAAGTTATCACTTTGTATTCAAGAAGAAGAGACTAGTTTTAAGCATTTGAAAAATTTACTAATTTTGTATAAAAAATGTTAAAATTCATGGTCTTTTTTTTTTTTGACACTATGTTATTTAGCAAAAATAATCCTTGTGATGAAGCCTTTCGATCGGTAGGATAAAACTACAGGCTGATTAATTTTCTCGAGTAACAGGTTCGATTCCCGGTTCAACTATGTTATTTTTAAATATCTATAAAAGCATTTTTTTTTTAATTCAAATAATGTCTTCTTTCAGTAAAATGTTCTATCTAGAAGATTTAAGGTACTTTCCCTCCATGTGGCATAGCCGTGGGACACCCTGTATACTGTCTTAGTTTACCTACCTTGTGTAATCCTTGTAAATTATGATCCTGTTCTAACTTCGATAAGTTTATACCTTATTTTAGGTACACCTGTTAAATGTTTAGGTAAAATATACCCTTAGTATGAGAGTTCGTGTGGTATTGTGACACATGCGACATTATTTGCCTCTGTTGGCAACTTCTGTACAATGTACGGTTTTGCCATATATCAAGCAGGCCAATGCTTAGGTACCACAAAGTAACATCACTATGTTATATAAGAGAAAAGTTTAGTTTGTAGATCGCGACCACCCAACGGTTGAAGCTCTCATATAGGTTGCAGGCTCCATAATAGAATAATATCGAAGCAACTTTACCTTAGTTTGTCTTAGACATCATTGCCAACTGAGGAAAACAACGTAACTAATGTAATTTAGAAATCACCACTCATCCTAGAACAAACAATTAACAATGCTCTTGCCTTCTCTTATGTGTAGAGAGCTTTGCACACGTTCAAGCTATGTACAGTGACAATGATTAATTAATTTCATTTTATCCATTTGTTTCAGATTTACGACTACAAGATTATCAGATTTAGCTGTACGCGCACAGGGTATTTGCGATGCTAAACAGAGTTGTTTGAAAAACAAATATACCTACTTGTAATCTGTAGACGTATTCTTAAAATACTGGTTTGGTTTCCGGAGCTTTAATACTAAGTATTTACTATGGGTACTAAACTTCAAAAGTCCATACCGGACGCTTAAGTGGCATTTCTTTATCCTAGAAACCATTCCGTATCACGTAATACGTAAAACTGCTCTTTAGACATTAGTTGTCGGCTTAGTTTATACATTTAGATGTAGGTACCTCTGGCATCGTCGTCACATTTTCTATCGCTTTTATTTTTACTTTACAACAAAAGCCATCTCGGGGTAACAAAGCGGTTATTAATAGCATATCTGCTAACATCCGTGCCAAAACTGCCAAACCACATATGCCGCTAGTTAGCTTCTGGTGCTGATTCTCTTGTTCACAAACTTAACTAAATTTAGGTTAAATGCATCTTTCTCTTTCCATTTCTTAAAGAAAAGGACAGAAGATACATTTTAGTTTAATCCTGTCAACTTAGACAGCGCCTGAAGAAAATTGAAGTATATTTTGACGCCATGTTTTTAAATCGCGTCCAAATTATCTATGGAGTGTCTAAATTTGACAGGACTTAACTAATATTTTATCTTCTGTCCTTTTCTTAATTAAATGGAAAGAGAAAGATGCACTTTACTTTAATTTACGTTAGTTTGTGAATAAGAGAATCGGCACCTCAATTACAGTCGACTAATTGCCTACAATCGTTTCATCTATGTCTTACGAACCGATGGGTTGAATTGTCAAAGTTAAAGCAACTATACCTAATGTGATTGCGATTAAATTATTACTGTATGCACGAGATTCAGTTCCCTTCAGTATACACTCATATTTTAATCTAAGAGGTAACCATATTAGGTACCTATGTCATTAGCTTATTTTCAATATAATAGACACTTTGTATTTTAATTGATAATATTACATTACTGAATAATTGGATCAATGTAATTATCATATTTGAACTAAGTACCTACAGTATCCTACATAATTCACTTAGAGCGCTGTTTAAATGTATTAATAGTTTAATATTGTTTACTTCTTATTTATAAGTGCGATAGGTACTTAAGTACTTATTAATTTAAATAGATATGTTATGTTCTATATTATAGGTATACCTACTTAAGTATTAAATTATATTTGTTAAGTATTTACATAGTTTAGACACTGTGATTATTATTTGGTAATGAGTTTGAAACTTATTACCAAATGACAATTGAACGGAGCTGTTAAATTTTTACTTCGGGAATTGTTAGGCATAAATCTTATGGTTAGCCTGAGATTTTTTTGCACCTCAGTATTTTATTTTTTGTGTATTGCTTATATATTTTTATTGACGCAAGTCTAGTCATTTCGCATTATTATATAAAAAAACCTACCAATTGGTGTAAGAAAGTAATTATTAAATTAATGAACTATGAAATTAAACTGATTAGATTTAACTATATACTTAGGAGTGTTCGTAAGAGAAATATTCGAGACTTGACTCATATTTATTGAATTTATAATAAATTATCGTAAACGTGGCTTCGACTTAGCCTCGGGTGCGATCTTTTTTACAAAATTTGGGGACATCCCACTGTACGTTTTCGTAGCTCCATTTAATTTAATAGAATTAATCGCAGATAATTTGATACGTCTTTCAATTTTTAATGAAGTAGTTGAATGAGTTTTTGAGTTTAATCGGTTGATGTATTCTTTTGTCACTATAAACCAGTAGAAACAGTTTACTCGATGTTTGTACCTACGCTGAAAGTAATTCAATATAATATACGCATGTACTCCCATAGGCTAGTAACATCCACATTATAAAATTATAACGAGCAGAATAAAAATCCAAAAAAAAACTTAGCACGTTATTAGCAAAAGAATGTAATAAGCTAAAGCAGCGGACAGGCTTTTCAGCCATTTTTCAGAATGATGATACGTTTATGCAGTTGGATAGTAGCACATTATTAGATCAAATGTATGTTCAATATTTTCGCAGAACTTTGAATAAAATATAATTGTCCCAATTGCGTTTTTTATTTGCTGCCTGAATATAAAAACACCTACACCTATAAAGAGTTAACAATCCATATTTGTGTCAAATCTATGCAGGTAAGTATATCAAGCAACCTAAAGTCTGTTTTTTTAACAAACGAGTACCAAAAATGTTGTCTGCGTTTCTATTGGTCCACATAATCAGCATAAGTGTTATTAATGGTGTTAAAAGCGTTGGCTCCGCCTCGACTAATATCCCATCTCTCTTTGTCAAATACCGAAAATGTAAAAGAGATATACTCAACACTCGTTTGTTAAAGAAAATAGACTATAGTACAGTCACACAAGTGCACATATCCCTTGATCCTTATATGGCTCGCGAACCTGCGTCCCTTACATCTACCACAAAAAGTTATGTAGGTATAGGTATTTAGATATAATATGGTTTGACCGGGGCCACTACATACTACATTGTGCCTTAAGAAAGCATGAGTATGAGCAATGAGACAGAATGTGAAGAAAGTCACATACATTAGAATTATATTGTCGGATAGATCTAACGATTAGGTAGGTACCTATAGAAAACGTTAAAATAAAGCTTTAAATATAAAATCGATGAAAGGCATTTTCAAAACTAGCTAAAAATAATAGGCAAACTAGCTTTTGCCCGCGGCCTCGCCCGCGTGGATGTCTAACTTCTATCAACTATTTTAACACTGTAGGGGTTGAATTAAAAAAATCCTTTCTTAGTGGCTTAGGCTTATACTCTTCACAAAGAATAACCCCCCAAGTTTCATGTCTCTAGTTAGTTATTGTTAAATACACACATCAAAAGTGTCTAGGGATCAACATATATTTTTGCAATAACTTTTCTCCTGATTGATATTAATTAAAATTTTCTTTAAGGATTCATCAAATAAAGTGTTTTCGTTTGTCACAGTAACGATAAACCAAGTCACCTTTGCATTAATAAAGAAATTTGCCATTTTCCTAATAAAGGGATTTTTGACATTTGAACCACTAACACAAAAGTTCGAAAAAAAGACTGATATAACAGTTTTCTCTAAAATTTTATTGGGTAACTTAAACAATTAATAATCCGTGTTTCTACCGCGAACACTAACAACACAAGAACATCGGTTTGGCATACTCAAAATGAGTTCATCCAAATCACGCTGTGGAATGGCCGCCCATGTTCGTTGCAACAACAAAAAAAGGTCTTCTTGCGACTGGATACCCTCCATATTCGGCAGAGCTCTTCTCTGTAGCATATCCCATGCATGCTCAATCGGGTTCAAGTCTGGCGACTGAGCAGGCCAGGGCAGGACATTGATGTTAGCTGCGGCGAGAGTCTGTCTTACAACTCTTGCGGTGTGCGGTCGTGCATTATCATGCAATAACTGAAATAAGGGACCGATTTGCACTTGTAGAGGAACGATGACGTCTGATACAATCGTCTCAGCATAAATTTGAGCGTTGAGGTTGCCTCTGATCCAAATCAACTCAGTTCTTCCGCCGATCCAAATACCCGCCCATACCATGATGGTTCCACCACTATAAGGATGGACTTCCTGGCAGGATTTTAATCGCTGTTGGCGTCCAGGGGTTCTCCAGTGTCGTATACGTCTTGTATCCGGTCTCATACCAAAACGAGACTCATCAGAAAAGCACACGAAACGCCATTGTTCTTCTGCCCAATTTCTGTGTTCAAGAGCCCATTGATATCGAATCCTACGATTGTGCATTGCTATAGGTGGTAACCGTAGCGGTCTTCGGGAATGAAGGTTCACTTCATGCAAGCGGTTTCTGACTGTTTGGTCGCTAATTAAGTTCCCTGAAGAGTGATGAAGCCTCACGGCTAACATCATGGCGGTTATTGTTGGAGCTCTTCGAGTTAAGATTTGAATGTATCGGTCTTGTCTCCGTGTGGTGCAGCGATACCGTCCTCCATGGCGCTCAGCCACGGTACCAGTGCTTCGGTAACGTGTCCAAAGTCGACTGATAACACTCTGACTTGTATTCAGAGCTAAAGCCACAGTACGTTGCCGGGAACCAGCTTCTATCATTCCCACGGCTCTGAGCATTTCTTCCCTGCTTAAATGACGTCGCCGCTCCATAATAACGTTGGTTTTAATCAGTAGTAGGGAAACAGTAGCACTAATAATGTCTTCAATGCGTTGTATGTTTTTATAGGGAAAATATTGACAGCTGATTTTCATCTTTTACTCGTATTTGATTCACAGTTCCTGATTCAAATTATGAAATGCATCAAAAAGGATCCATATAAATTTATAAAATCAGAAATTTATTACAAAGCCACATCTCAATCTCAAGAAATCCGCTTTTGATGTGTGTATCAGCCAACGCGTTGATATTAGTCAGTATTATATGTATATATCAAAACGACTTTTCCCACCCTGGGCGGAGCGGGAGGGAGTGTCAGACTGATTGCCTTTTATGTTCCGGGGCAGCGGTAACTATTGGAATTAATCCGCAACCCCGGCAGGCATAATTGGCTCTAGAGGGCCCCGTCACGTGCTGAATGCTTTTTGAGGCGCGCGTAGAACAAACGCGCCGTTGACACGGACCTAGTCCTTATCGGGCGGCGAGCTACTCATCGCTCACCGTCCGCAGTCCCGCGCCTACGGTGGCCGGTAGTCGTCTTGCGACACTCGACGCCTACACTGTCCGGGGCGCGAGGCGTGACGGTGTCACACGCGCGCTACGGCCTCCTTCTTCACCCCCGCCGATTGCCTCTGCAAGAACACGGCGGTGGCCCGCTCGACCGGGGAACACCACCACCGTTTGCTCTCTAGGCGACCGTTGCTGCAGTGGTGGCACCCAGGCGTAGCTTGCGCCGAAATGTCCGTGTCCGGTGAGGACCTGTTTCCGGCGATACGTGAGAGCGCCGTGGCGCCTCTCCAGCCACTCCTCAAAGAGGCGTGACCATCACTGGGTTGCGACAGTCGCAGTCTCCGTTCCGCCAAAGATCCCGCCGGAACTGAGGTGCTTCGCGCTGCGATTAGCCGCGGCAGCGGATTTATTTTTGGTTACTTATCGGCTCCCATGGCTCATGGTGCAATGTTATGTAACACAATAATTATGTGTTATTCTGATGTAAGTATATAAGTATAAGCTATCTTGCAAAGCCGTCGGCCAGCCTTGCTACGTATCATCGGATTGCTGCGGAGTAATTTTAAAACTATGTGATATCTCTAATGATATTTATTGTAATTAAATTATGTGAACGGCAATTTTGTACAAAATTAAAAACTTCTTTTTGCGTAACTTCAACCATTAATTTACACAGCGCACGCAACGAAAGGAATATTTTTCTTGATTTTGTCACATTATTCATTACTGCTCGGCTCCTATGTGTCTCAGCGTTATGTTATATAGCCTTTAACCTGCCCAGAAGTATGGATTATAATCGTACCAATTTTAGTTAAAATCCCTTCAGTAGTTTTTAACCTATGCATGCATATACAGACAAACAGACAAAATTTTCTGATTGCATTTTTGGCATCAGTATTGGTCACCATCCTTTAATATTCATTTTAAATATATATTCAATGACCAGAATTGACCTCTCTAAAGTTTTATTATAAGCTTTGCTCAGCAGTGGGCACTCATAGGCTGAGGATGTTGTTATAGCAGCAACAGATTACTATCGTGGTGCATGAGATACGGCCTGGTGACAGAAAACAAAAATCCTCTATTATTTATTTATTTACACTTTATGCACAACGGTACACAGGCGGACTTAATGCCAAAGGCATTCTCTCCCAGTCAACCTAGGGTGGTGAAGAGATAGCATAGAGATATTAGTGCTCACTTGCTTTAGTGGTGGAACCTACATACAACGTTTTAAGTGAATCCATAAAGAAAAAAAAAATATACACCCTTTTCTCCCTCATGGGGGGGAATTTCCAAAAATCCTCCCTCAGTGCTCAGTTGCGTCATTAGTGGAACCTACATACAAAGTTTTAAGTGAATTCTTAAAGAACTAGAAAAAAAAATAACTCCCTTTTCCCCCATGGGGGGGAGTTTCCAAAAATTCTCTTTTATGCCCATTTCACACGAGGGCAGAACAGTGGGCAGTACAGTACTGCTACAGTTTGAACGCACAGAACAGTATACTGTCCTGAGTTCTACCTCACTGTTTTGCCCTCGTGTGAAATGTGCATTAGTGCCTGCACCCCCCAACAAACACACATGCCAGATTTCAGCTCTCAACGACCAGTAGTTTCGGCTGTGCGTGGTCTGTCAGTCAGCCAGTCACTCAGTAAGGGAAGCGTTTTTATATTAAAAAAAAGCGAAAATTACATATTATGTAATATGTTATTGCTAAGGAATCATATTTAGTTAGTAAAAATGTAATAGAAGACCACACTACCGACTTCGGGTAACCTGTTCTGTTATGATAGTAATGTTGTGAAATAAATATATACTAGCTTCTGCCCGCGGCTTCGCTCACGTTAGAAAGAGACAAAAAGTAGCCTATGTTACTCTCCATCCCTTCAACTATCTCCACTTAAAAAATCACGTCAATCCGTCGCTCCGTTTTGCCGTGAAAGAAAGACAAACAGACAGACAGACAGACACACTTTCCCATTTATAATATTAGTATGGATATAGAAGACAAGCTGCCCCACCGATTTCACTCGCGTTCAGATCTTCTTTAACTGTTCCACTCCCGTGATTCATAGTGTGATTAATTAATTAATGTAGATATTTTTTGTGTGAAAGAGTAACAAACATCCACCCATACTCAAGAACTTTCGCGTTTATAATAAAGTAGGTTCTAGGGTTTCCCAATTTATAAAAATGTATTAAAGAGGTTCCATATCTTCAAAATTACGTTTAAAACTGGCCGTTTTATCCGAAAGTAACAGGTGTTAGCCATATTTGTTGAGAAAAATAAGAAATTAAAAAGAAACGCAAAAGGCTCTTGTAATTTTTTTAACGAAAGACGGCCAACAACCCTTTATAATATTCATAGATCCATAAAGGTTCTAATCAAAAAAGTATTTATATATAGAACTTTTACAAAACATGGCCGTAGTATTAGAAGTTTTCCTGTCAGGAGTCTATAGAAGGAGTATCTGAATTACGAACCTGATAATATATCATCTAAAAAAAAATGTAGGGCTGCCATTTTTACTTTTTTTTTGTTTTCAATTCTTTGTACAAACAGTAGGTACTGTAAAAAAGGAAATAAGTTATATTAGCTGTATAAATAAAAGCCACATGTTGTAAATAATGTGATTATATTCTTAAATAATAAATGGATACACGTGTTAAAGAAATTCGGTTTAACAAAGATCGTATTACAGTTTTAACATTTCGATGGTCGAGTTAAGACGTGTCTGTTATGGACTCATTAGATTATAATAATTATAATTTTCTCAATACACAAAATATAAATACGATAATCTTAATAAAATTCTTACAAGTGCGAACACTGAATTTAAATACTATCCACGCGCGATGTTACTAAAAATGTGCAAAACATTGTAATATTAAATTAATTTCAAGAAATACAGACATATCTGAAGCTTGGTGAACAAGTATGCAAATTAAAACTTTAAAATAATTTAGTTACAGTTCAATGTTTATTGTTATAATGTACCAAACTCATCGCGCGCAGTTTTTTACTCAATATATTAATAACACCGATTAAAAGAAAACATCAAACACTACTTAATGTAAGTACTTGTTTGACAAGGTTTTAATAAGCTATGCAAATAATTTTAATAATAATATGAATTTTACATACCAATAATATAAAAAAATTGTGCATTGTTTTACACAATTAAATTGCATTATAATTTTTATTAACATTATATTAAGTAACATTATAATCTTTCAGATTTTTTAAAATATTAATACAATTAATAAATTACTTACACCGCTGGTGTTCGTACTATACTGGGAGAATATTAAATTATTTAAATAATACGATGATGAATTTACGTCCATATTGAAATTTGTAAACTTTCGCAGTAAAATTATATATATTGGTCAGTGCTACAGTGTACGGTCTTGTAATACTACACCGATACATTAAAATTACAGACGGCTGGTATCATTACTCTATTCTTTAACTAATCATACGACAAACATCTTGAAATTTAACCATTGATCGACACTATAACAATATTCATTTAGACCGTATCACCGTACTTATAAATGTAATTATATAGCAGTGAACTAGTATTGTGTAATCGTTAAATAAAAGTCAAGATCAGTACATTAGTGAGCCTATATGTAGCTACAGTCTAAGGAAAGCCTATGGGTTTTTGTGACAAAATTAAGCACTCTACGTACTTGTATCTCCTACTTAATGCTGAATTGCCTTGTCCACAATCACATTCGTGATTCTTACTTCAGAACATGGTCGGAAAACTATTGCTTATATACAGTATCCATTTGGGAAAACTTTCTCTCAAAAATTTGTGCGAGTTAATTCCAGATGTCAGTTTCGTGGACAACTCGCGTCCAGTTAAAGCTCTTGTTTGGATTGTATTTTAAATTAAATTAAAAGCTTTCTTACAGCACAGCACGATTGCAAAACGTATCCTGTGAAACTTTAGTTCGAGACACTTTTGTTATTCGTTATTCAAGATAAGAAGTTCACGTTTACAATTAGGCAATGTGTTAAACATTACCTTTACAATTAGTGAGCCAGTTTCTCGAAACATAAGTTTCCAGTGCTTCATAGCTATTGCTATTCACGCTAAGCATGGAAACTCGATCCTTAAATACGTATAAATGGAAAATTTATAATGCATAAAGGAGAAAAGTCAACACATTATAGCAAATGTTAACACAAATAAAAGCCAGTGTTTACACACACATAGGCATTATATTCACTGAAAGGCGGATTTAAATATATTTCAATTTGAATTACTCCACGTATTCACCTTATCCTTTGTATTGGGATTAGACCTACCTTTCAGCATATTCAACGTTAGGCCTATAATTATAATCATTTTATTTTATTTTACAAAGTACAGTTAATATTACCTCGACATAGATAACCAACTTTATTATTCATTAAATATCAATCATGAGGGGTAGCCACCCTTCATATTTATCTGTGATTATAAACATTGCCCGAGGTAAATAAGCATAATGGTCGCTATACAGTCGCGATAAAAGCGAATTTAGCTTGCAAGATACAGACGATCAGTCACGGTGCAATGCATAGGCGATATTAAGTGACTGTCGTAACCTGTATTTATATGGTTATACCGTCCAGTCCGTCGAAGACCATAAAAATATTGTCGCTGAGATTGTACTTCATTTATATGTATCCACGATTAGATTAGTACTTTTGCGTGTTTAAGCGTGAATTCAACCAGACTCACCGTGATTTGTTTCTCTTCACTTATAACTAGCTAACTATTTGTTCTATTATTAAAATTTAAGGCAAAGCTGCTGAGTGATGCACGGTGAATTTAGTGGAATCGTGGGGTTGTGTCGTGTTGATATCGCCAATATCTATGTCCTAGCCGTTGGGACGTGTGTTGTTCGCTAGACGGGCGGTATCGTCCACAGCACGGCGGTCTTGTCGGCGGACGTGGATAAGAAGGAGAAGTCGTCGGGATGCCATCGGGCGGAGATCACTTTGTCGGGATGACGGGCCACGGGGACGCTGGGTAGCGCGCACGTGAGGTCACCTAAGTACAAATTTTAGATTTAAAACATGATTAAAAGTAAAAATCGCAAATATCTTTTAATTTATTCTGTCAGCCAAATGGCAAATCTACAATATAGTCTTTTGTTAGCGGTCCACATAGCACAGCCTTGATATTATAAGTAAAGAGGTGTAGATAGGTTATAGCCAGTAAGCATGTGGCACTTTAAAATGTAGCTATTTGACCAAATTAAAATTGTCACAAGTTATGTTCGTCTCATTTTCACTCGCAATACTTAAATCATGTCATCCTACTTTGACATTTTATTTATTTATTTATTTATTTACTTCAAATAATGTAATTGTGTGTTTTTGACGATAGATTATCGTGTGAGTAGCCTATCTACACCTTACTTATAATATCACTAGCTTATGTCGACGCTTTCATCCCCTATTTTATTCCCTTAGGGTTGGAATTTATCAAAATCTTTTCTTAGCGGATGCCTACGTCATAACATCTACCTGCATGTCAAATTTCAGCCCGATCCGTCCAGTGGTTTGGGCTGTGCGTTAATAGATCACTATGTCAGTCAGTCGGTCACCTTTGAGTTATATGTATATATTTAGATTGGGCGCGCCATTGAAGAGGAACAACTAAAGGCAAACTCACCCTGAAGATCAGTCAGAACAACACGTCCATCGTATCCCGCAGTTAGAAGGTAGTACGCGCCGGGCGAGAAGCGAACACTGCGAAGGTCACCCGAGTGAGGCGTGAAGCGTTGAAGTGCTCGTGAGCCGCGAACATCGTGCAATGCACAGGAGCCATCGTCGTGGCCGCAGACAAGCAGTCTTCCGCTCGGGTCCACCGCTAAGGACGCTACTGCTGAACCCTGGTAACAAGAGAATCATTCCATTGCTTGCATTGTTTAGACAGCCACTCAAATCTGTGTGCGCCTCGCATCAAGAGATCACGTCAGTTATTGCATAATTTAACCAATACAAAATTGTATAGACTTTAAGACTTTGACCTCTGAGTTTGTTTCTGATGTTTCTTCTCAGAGTAGTCCAGCTAGAAAACACCGGCTTTCTATTAAAATAGTATAAACTATAAAGACGTGTAATTTTTTATTTAGTGTCAAAAATAAAATAATTGTTATCATTATTTTTAATCAGAGGTTTTTCTTTTATCTTAACGTCACGCTCACCTTCTATAATCTAGATGGACCTTGATCATCATCATCTCCCTAACCTTTTCCCAATCGTGTTGGGGTCGGCTGCCAGCCTAACCGGATCAGCTGGATACCGGTGTTTTACGTGGAGCGACTGCCTACCTGACCTCCACAACCCAGTAACTGGGCGACACGATACCTCTTGGTTAGACTGGTCATAGTTTCTGGCTAACCAGTAACGACTGTCAAAGTTCCACGAATGACAACCGGGACCAACGGCTTTACGTGCTTTCCGAGGCACGGGATGTCAGTGATGTCTAAGATAAACTTTAGAAAGTACATATGAATTGAAAAAGTCACATTGGTACTTGCCCGGATTCGAACCCACAACCTCGTACACAAGAGGCGGGCGCCTTATCCACTGGGCCATCACGACTAGATGGACCTTGATAAACCGACGTATTTTATGCAATACATAACATGGATATCTACCACTTAACATATGCACCGACCCATCCAAACCGACGCAACATTAGCATATAAAAAAAACCGATGATAAAAACAATCGGGCATCAGCCCACTAGACAGAACACCCATCGGTGGAGTCTCCCGTTTTCATTACAGGATGAATAACTTTTCACTCTGTTCCTAATACCCCTAAGGACTCTTTCAGTTTATGCGTTTCTTGCCATAATTGAATAATCCAAATGCAGGTAAATGTGTGGATTCTCAATACGTTTAGAGATGTTCCGACTAGTCGGCGACTAGTCGGGAAAGCCGACTATTCGGCCACTATCGTAGTCAGCGATTACCTAGTTGGCAAAATGCGCCGACTATCCGGCTTGTTATTATAGTATGTATTTCTCTATAAAATGTATGTAAGGGAAGTAAAATAATATAATCAGTCCTAATCAGTTATATTTCCATCAGTCTAAATAGTATTCCGGACATATTCAGGATGTTTATGAAACAAATTAGGGTCAAACTAAACAACATATTATTATGTTTATAGTTTATAAAATATCTTCAATACAGGTTTTTTTTACATCAAACTAAGTGATATTTTAAAGCAAATACTTAGCTTTTTGCTGAAATCTACACAAACATTAAAAGCTGAAAAGCTGTTTACAAGAATTGTTACTACTTACAATTAAAAGAATAGGTTTAAGCTTGCTTTTCAAATCATATTGTTCCATTTTAAAATCCTTTGTTACTTTGAAGGTCAACGTGATGATATTTTATCCAAATACCAGACGAACAAACTGTATGTCTATGATTCATTTACCGTGCCCACCCTAATTAAATCCATTTATATGATTTGTTTGTGAGCTAAATATCAGCGAGGATACCATGATCGGCTTAGCCGACTAGTCGGCCGATTAGTCGGCCGTATTTCAACCGATCAGTCGGCTAGTCGGCTAGTCGGCCAAAGTCATAGTCGGCGCATCACTAATAAATACACAATGTAAACGTAGCTAACATACCTATGAACAGAACAATGTATCTGGTATCAATTACAATGCTGGATTCCGATGTCTGATCGTAACTGATGCTTTACGAGGCTTCAACTCTTCCGTATTATATTGCAATTATTTATTTATATTCCAATTTTTCATTTTAGTATCGCTAGGTTTATCCAAATGCCTGATAGGTCTTTATACATTTAAAGTCACACATTCTAATCTATAGCGAACGAATTCAAAATTGTACAACGTTTTTTGTTTGACCAAAAAAGCCAGGAGAAGGTGGAACACGCTCACCCCTTTAAGGGAAAAATTTAAATATTAATAATATTAAAATAGATAGTCACATGCAATACCACTTTCAAAAAGTCTTAGCCTGAAGAATAAGGGCCGTGTGTCATTAGAATACCATGGTTGCGCTATTCTGGTCGCACCACTAATAACTGTATAAATTTTGTTGGTGACGCGACCTGGGTGGCGCAACAGTAGTGCATTTTATTGGCGATGCTGCAACAATTTAGAACGTTGATGAGAATTGCTGACATTCATTAAACACTTTCGTAATTTCATATTCGTGGACGAAATGAGGACATATACGGCGTAAGTATCGCTAATAAACATCTGTACGTCTCGAAGAGACCATTGTTATTTTTTTTGCATGCCTCTAATAGCTGCTATTGAAGTCGCGACAAAAACTAATAAAGCGACCCTATATAAAATCATAACGTGAAACACCAATGACAGATGAGACAAGCTACCAAATAAAATGCCTATTGAACAGAAAACATCCATACTGTTGGTAAAATTAATGAGCTATAACTTTGTCGAACAATAGACATTAATAAGCTAAGCGTCCAATAAACAACTGTTATTAAACATTGTTTTCTAACTCGCGTAACATACGCCGAATTGGACCATAATGTTGAAATTTGATGTGTTAGTAAATAATTAGAGCGTAATACTATTTTGCACATTATTACCGATGACTGCAACTTCATTCCAAACATCGGCAATGACACGGAACGTGCAATAAACACGCATAAACGATGACAAGATTGCGTTAATGTAGGGAACTGCAGTTTATGCAACTAGTCTAGTTCTTAGCCGACCATAGCACGTTTGTTATGGCACAAAAACTATTAACAGATACATACTACTTAGTATTAAGTACTAGTTATGCAGACGCTACTTCTTTCGCAACGCTTATTGATATCCAATAAGCTATATGTCAGGAGAATGTTCACCAGCAATCCAATTTAATAAAAGTCTCCTCTCTCTAGGAATTCAGGTGAAGGTGAGCTATCATTTCACGAGATTATTACGAAATAGCAATGCAGACCTCTTAATAAATACACACATCTCGCGTTCTCTATGATGAGGCAAACGTGCAATAGTGAATTCATATTGTCATTGAAATGCCTTCATATCATTTATCGCGACTATTTTAAAACATAAATCTGTTATGGATCTAACAATAGAAACATGTAGGTAGTTACACGGAAATTCATGTCGTGTCATGCAGTGGTCAAAATACGCCCCTTCGAAACGTTACAAACCACTCTGTAGTTTGTCCCATTCCCATACCATAAACACACCCCTAATACAGGACATGCTAACAAATATATAATTACCTTTATCCAAGCACGGCAATTAGGATGCATCGATTTTTGAAACACATAAAATATTCCTTCAAAGGATCGTGTAAGTTACCATGGGTATTAATAATGACTGGCCGAGTTCCCCAAACGAAAGGTAGTTCGAGTGGAAAATGCATTTTTAATTGACTTAGCGACATTACTAGTAAACTTTTTAGAAGGTGGAAATTTGTAACCCCATGGAGGCTAATTACACCAAGAACTAATCCAAACAAAAACCTTCCAATTTCTTTTATCAAGTTATTTAGCAAGATTTAATTCTTATGGTCGACTCTGACGATTGATGCGACAAATGGTGTGACAAATGTTTTTACTTAATACTTTTAAAAATAGAAAATAATGTAAAATTAATAATGAAAAATGACGCAAAATAAGAATATACGGTAGTTTGTCACCATTATCAATTGACGTACTTTTTATGGGCTGTCAAAACGCAATTCTCCAATAGATTTTGTATGGAAATGGCAACTAATGACGTCACTAAAATAACAACCCAGTTGACTACCTATTTATTGATTTCAAAGCAACTAAAAATCAAATTTTATAGCAAAATTGGTTAATGGTCTAAACTACCCAATTATGTCCTTACAGAATTAATAACTAATGTGGTTGAAATAATGCAACGTTCAAGACATGCAAAAAGTCGATGTAAGTGATTACGGTTTATTTACAAACTAGCTGTACCCCGCGGTTTCACCCGCGTTATATCAGATTTTTGGTTACTAAAAAAAGAAGATAAAAAGTATTCTATGTCCGTCCCCTGGTCCTAAGCTACCTCCCCACCAATTTTCAGCCAAATCGGTTCTGCCGTACGTGAGTTATAAAATGTGTAACTGAGACGACTTTCTTTTATATATATAATTAGATTTGTTTCAAGTGTGTTTGTACTTATAACATGCTTATGTAGTTTTTGAATGTGAAGTGCTCATAAAAGCCACTTGCCCTATAGTAAACAAAACAAGACCAGCCCATATCTGTGAGATTAAACTTATTAAATCATTCCGAAATAAAGTGGAATAAATATAGCTACGATACGACAAAGACATGTCGATATTACCGAAAATGTTAAGACATGAAACGACGTAATCGGACTATTAATGTCAATCACTGGACCGAGGATCTCGCTGAGAGGCACTCAGCCGTAATCCTCGACACGAGCCCCGTGCGGTTTAATGGATACATGCGTTCGAGTTTTTTGTTCTAAGACAAGCCTCCCTCACGATGTTTTTTTTTTACTTTTAATGAAACAAAGAAACACATACCTTGTTGGGTTGTCCCGCTGGAGGCGAAATAATGTTGACGCAACCGCCGGTACGCAGGTCCCAGAAACGAACCGTCTTGTCTTGACTGCCCGACACGAACATGGCACCGCCCCAGTTGTACAGCGAAAGAATGTGCCCCGAGTGTCCGCTCAACGCCTGCACACAACACAAAGCAACCATTCAACTACCAATCAAACGCACCCTACAAATTGATTTAATATACTTAGATGTAGGCGCGCTATTTCCCTTGAATCGAGCAACAGTTGATGTTTATAGGGCTATAAAATGTTGTTTTATTTAAATCCAAATGTAGTCTCAGTTTTCAAAAGGAATGTGAAGCATCGGTAAAGTGGCACGTTGCATATTAATGAAATTGAAATAAAGGGTGTCAGTTCCACGACAGCTCTTGAAGAAATATGAAGGTATTAATGGTGGTCCTTATCCGAGGGTGGGATTAAGCAGGGCTGTTAAATGAGGCAATAGGTGGCAGTATGTCCCACCTCGATCGTTCTCGGGTTGCGGTAAGCCTTATGGGGTAAAACCACATATAGCGTGCGTAATGATATTCGTAGCGGATATGGCAGTTCGCATGGATCGTCGCCCAACACGGGTCGCTCTAATCACGAACGAAAATACAAACACGTGATTGCTACACGTATCAATTTATCAAATTAGCGGCTGCAACGAGTTTGACACGTTTCACGCCCAGCTTAGTGATCAGTTTATCGAAAGTTTATTTATTTTTAGATAATCTGAGACTATCTATGCTGGTATCTATTACTACTAATAAAACTAGTTTCAACAAACAAAATGGTTTTAAATGTTGATCCTTGAGTTAAGTAATACGACCCAGCGACCCTTGAAAACAGAATTGTTTATCCCTGTTAAAATATTAATTGGTGTCCAAATCTAACTTTAAATAAAATCGTTTCTTAGGAAACTATTTAACCTACTTAAGCTTCGGCAGTAACAAATAAATAAAACTGGCATAGAAAATATACTAAATCAGCACATCAAATCAAAATAGTAATAGTCTGTTTTAGAGCGAAACTTTCTACAATATGAGAAAACAGTTAATATATTTTATGTTACCTGGAAAGTTTTGCCCGTGGCGCAGTCGGTGACGTAAATCTTGCAGTCGCCCGCACCGCCGCTGACCAACAGGCTGGTTTTGTTCGACGTGTCTTCGATAAAGCAAACGTCCCGGACTGTCCCGTCGTGCATCGTCAGCTCAACCTGATAACAAATTGTAGGAATTATGGCACAAGGTAATGAAACATTATGTTATCATCATCAACATCATCATCAGTCCATCACATTGGCCATACCCAACTTTTTCCAGCGCAAGCGGTTCTCCATTATGTTATACAATTAAAGAAAGAAAAGAAAAAATACGAAACCATAAGTCTCGTTTTTCCAGCCGTCTCTAATAGACAAAGAGTTATAATTTACGTATTTGTATTGACGCTATCAGCAAATAAGAAAAATAAAAGGCATCTGCATACGTGAAACGTGATTCTTTCTGCGATTTTTGCTCGATTCTTAGTATGGCAAAGAGGTGCAAAATTCATTTGCGAGTGTAATTCACACTTGTTCGTTTCTTACCTAAAATCTAGTCTATATAATTATAGGCTTCATACCCTTAATATAATCACTAATCTTATTTAGTTCCCAGTGACAATTACGCCATATTCTCATTTAGACCTCCTAATTATTATATTCATTTACAGTAGGCGTGCTAATAATCATAATCTAATATGATTGGAGACACAACATAATTGCGAGAATATAAGCACTTCTTAACTACCTATCAAGTTAGGCCGCCCTTTAATTCAGAGTTCGAAGATGGATCAGTCACATGTATTTGCGAAAGTTTGATTGATTATTAATTTGTTTCATTACGATACATCATCCTTTATCGGGTATCCTAATTTGGCTGACACGACAATATTTAAGTTAGCTGGTTATTAATACTAAAACTGTGGCATTAGGACATACAAGCAGCCCACGTTTTTTTGAACTACTTGTAAGTATTTTAGTCAAAAAGTTTGCGTACATAAAAGAATGTGCTAGGATAATACAAAGTGCATAAACTTTTAGAATAAGACATGAGTTAAAGACTTTAATACGTTTAACCATCAAGCCTGAAGACAAGCTTAAAGTACTAAAACTTGCTCGTAAGCCAATTTTCCCAAACAACTTAAGCATTAAACTGAAAGTTAAAGACTATAAGTAATAAATAACATCATAAAATCTACACTACATAATTTTATATGCATTGTATCATTCTCTTGTGCAGTTAATGGCAGATAAGTAGAGTCAGCAACAAAATATTAATAGCTTTCATTTTCCCTACACGACTTTGTGGGTGATGAGTAAGAGTTTATTTTATATTGCTTTTACTTTAAATCCATACATTAAAATATCCAAATATAAAAGAATTTTGTAGCCGACAGTACCAGCCAAAAATTGTAAGGGTGAAGTTGGAAAATAAATTGTATAATAACATCTAAGTACTAAACAAACTTAAATAAGCAAGATAAATATTTATAAAAGAGCTATTTATTCTAGAAATACATGTAAATTAGAATGAGAGAAGTTTGGTAAGTACTTAACTAAACATATTTTGGTTTTCTAACAAACTTCTCTATCATCACAACCCCTTTTCCCCATTCCTTTCCTAATTAGTAGTTATGCAAATTAAATGCTATGGAAACATTTTCCTCATACAGTTGACACTTTATTGATTGTCTGTTCTGTGCCTTATGTATGTGTTCTTTTTTTCTGGTTTATTAGTGCAAACTCTACCTGTACTGGTTTGGGATCAGATGAACGTATGTGAGTAACCTTAAGATATTTATTATTAATTTATTTATGTAGTGAACTTATTTTCAAAAGTGGCTTTTGTAATGCAAATATTTTATATTATAATTTACCGCGAAGGAATGAGAAAATGAACGGAACCCAACACACGCATTCTCTTAAAACTATTCCAACCGCTAAGGTTGAATGTGGAATGCGCAATACTAAAAATAATACCATATTTCCCGTTCCTGCTAGCGTGAATATTTATCTGAATTTATATTTCTGCAAATTCAACTCGATATTGAAATTCTACATTAATATTATTTTCAAATATCATAGATATAATAAATACACGTTACTTCCTTACATTCTGACGAATTACAAATACATCAGTGTAGCCAATCTAGATACATTCTGATATCTATAACTAATAGAGTCATGTCATAGGCCGGAACGTTTCAATATTCAATTCAAAATGACTACATTAAATTATCAATCAGATAACATATCATTAGGGAAAGATAACGGTTTACTATGTCCCCTATTTGAGCGATTAGTAATACTTAACTTGCAAATGACTATTCACTAAAATACTAGAAACTGATAATCTATTTCTAATAACAACTGTTAAAGATCAAAACATTTTAGACTTCGCAGAAAGGTTTCAATGTCAACAAACGGTCAATGTTTCGGGACCAGACATCTTAATTGTAGGCTCTATTTCATCTGATCAAATTACGTCCGTCCTTGAAAGATCGGAACACTGGCGACGACGACGTCAAAAATAAGAATTGCATTTTAAAAACACTACTAGACAAAGAAAAGTAACACTCATAACAGTGCGTGATACTTAGCCTATGAATAACTGCGATGAACTGTTTACGAGCCCGTACCACATATGCGATTAATCGAGATTGACAATCGTTACGAGGACGCTGATGTCGCAGAGAGACGCGGTAACGTTTCGAATAAATTGCATTTGCGCCATTAACGCTCCGATTCATATGACATTGACTGACAGTGACTAGAAGCTCTTTCTACTCGATTCGAGAGTCATAAGTTGTTACACAATCGCTACGTTTTTCTATCATTAATCTTCGTAGAGCAGGAAACAAGAACAAAGAAACATAGTAAAAGGCTTGCTATACAAAGAATAAACACGTTTGTGGAGCAAGACTGATGTAAAATGTTCTGAATTCATAAGCCTCTGACAAATGAACTAAATAATACAGAGTCTCTCAGAGCTAATTTGCAGACACGACGCAGTATTTGCTGACATTAATATAAAGAACAAAAAAGAACAACCATTTGAAAAAATCGACAGAGTTTTTATTAGCTTAATTTGATGATGTAACGTGCGACAGAAAGCACCTTTAAACTGTGCATAACAAAGTTCCTAATTTTGTATTCGGAATAGATTCATTAAGAGAAAAGTTATTTCGACTCGGAAGCCTATTTTGGACCGGAATAATATTTGCATTTTTTACTAATTCAACGACGACAAACAAACTTTGACGGGGACATTTATAGTAGACAGACTAAGTGCACCTAGCAATTCGATGACTGCATTATAGCCGATAGAAACTAAGCACTAAGAACACATTTTAAGATATTCTTTAGAAAACTGTCTACACTATCAAATACACACTTTTAAACCACCCTTTATTTTCTCGATTTGCTCGAATATGTCTTGCAAATTGTTTCGCGAACACGTATTACGCAACGAACATTCACCAAAACAAATAGCCGTAACATACGTACGGTATTCGATTTCGTTTTGCTTATTCACGTTCACACGTACGGACCTACTAATGTTCTGTATTTGATAGTGCGCCGTGCGCGTACAGTTGTATACGACATTACGTTTTATTTTACAATTCTCGAACTACTAGTTCACCAAACTGTTCGTTTAGCGATTGAACATTCGTCACATAACATTATATATCTATTGAATGTTCGTCACGATTCGGCTTACGGCAACATTTAGTGATACAGCAAAACAGGTATTTACGTAACAAAATAGAAAATGACTATAAATAAGCAATCTGTCATGTGTTTACTCATTTACCTCAATATAATACGTAATTATTGACATAGAACAATCTAGCCAGGCTCGATTTCTTGCGAAGTGATTCACGTCATTGGGTACGTCTATGTAACTTTGCCGATAATACCCAATATACAAGGTCAACTGATTGAAACTTGAAGCAATTGGATCATCTTTCAATTTGCCGCCGGTTATTATCCAAGTAGTCTAAATAAGTTGATAACATTTGAACCGAGATTATTGAATACAGTATTAAATTGTTACTGTTATAGTGGCGGTATTCTCTGATGATTGCGACCAAGTTTTAGAAGTTTCTTTCCATCAAAAGCAGTATTTAGGTCAAAAATTGTTTAAGCTAAGTTTTTGTCCTATGATGGACTACCTACTTAGTGATTGTTCCATTGGACAATTGAAGATTGGCAGAGTAGGGAGCACATTATCGGCTACTTCTTGTGGATAAGAAAATATAATATATGATAACTCATTCTAATTTAACGGTACAGTCAACATCAAAAGTCGCTGAACATATTCAGAATTTGAAAAACACTGTATACTATTATCATCTATAAATCGCTCAACAAGATAGGCGCTAGTATTAAATAAACATCATTAAAAATACATAAAACATTAAGCATAACACATTAAATAGATGATAATAGTATACAGTGATTTTGAAAATCTGAATGTGTTCAGCAACTTTTGATGCTGACCGTACCATTGTCGACGAACACTGAAAATTATGTGCAATTTATGAATGAGAATTATTTTTACCGTTATATGTCGTCAGTTATCTGGTTTTGTATTTTCTTTTTAGAGATTTAGAGCCTATACCATCTACATGATTTACGCCAAAACGTTAATTATCTCTCATCAGTTCATTGGATTGTATTCTCTCAACTAAACTGATGCTATATCTAAAAAGATCATGCTATCAACATTTTAAAATCTCCGTTTAAAAAAATCCTTAGTATATTAAATATATTAGAGACTTACCTCTTGACCCTCCAAATTGCATGCATGGCTGTTAAACCGCATTAGTTTGACTGTCTTGTCGTTAGATCCTGTCGCGAGGAGGTCGCCTGCCGGGCTCCATGCAAGGCAGTAAATACTGCCTTTGTGGTGCTTGGTCCGCTTCAGTAATACTGTCGGTGCAGTTGGAGCACTGGTGTCCCTGAGGAGAAAAATACTTTTAAGATGTCGATTTGATAGCAATCTAAATATAGGTATATAACTCAAAGGTGCTCAAAGGGGCTGACTGACATAGTGATCAACGCGCAGCCTAAACCACTGGACGGATCGGGCTGAAATTTGACATGCAGGTAGATGTTATGACGTAGGCATCCGCTAAGAAAGGATTTTTGAAAATTCCAACCCTCATCATCATCTCCCTAGCCTTTTCCCAACTATGTTGGGGTCGGCTTCCAGCCGAACCGGATTCAGCTAAATACCTGTGTTTTACGTGAAGCGACTGCCTATCAGACCTCCACAACCCAGTAACTGGGCGACAAGATACCCTTTTGGTTCGACTGGTCAGACTTTCTGGCTTCTGAATACCCTTAACGACTGTCAAAGTTCTACGAATGACAACCGGGACCAACGGCTTTACGTGCTTTCCGAGGCACGGGATGTCAGTGATGTCCAAGATAAACTTTAGAAAGTACATATGAATTGAGAACCCGCAGCCTCTTACACGAGAGGCGGGCGCCTTATCCACTGGGCCATCACGACACTTTCCAACCCTAAAGGGGTAAAATTGAGGATGGAAGTTTCGAAATTAACGCGGGCGAAGCCGCGAGCGAAAGCTAGTTATATTATTATTATAAGTTGTGGATACGTTATGAGCAGTCAGCCAGTGGCACTTTAAAATGTAGCTATTTTACCCGCATTTCACCCCATTTACGTCAAACACAAATTACATTTGTCTCTTTTTCACTTGCAATACTTGAATCATACCATCCTACTTAGACAAGAAAGAATGTCGTATAACCTAATTAACCTAATTAAAAAGGCGTAGAGAGGTTTCTCTACGCCTTTTTAATTAGGTACAATATCATCTTGATAGAAAGTTATTCCTCCCGTTTAGGCTATCACAACAGTTAATCGGCGGTCGCCGACAATACAAGTGTTGAAAAAATGTTTTGTAAACAATGTACAATATTATTCTTATCAATACTATATATATCAATACTATATTTTTTAATAATTAGCATATTGTTAACGTAATATTATTACGTATTAATTACTATATTCACTATTTTGATCCGCTCGTATCAATATTATAAAGTTTAAAGCGTAAACATAACCTTAGTTAGTTTGTTGACAGAGCTTCTGAACTTTCTATTATTTTTCACCAATTCCCCTCGTACTTTTTAACTCTAAACTTCTGTTTCTACTTTTGATTTCGTTTCGTTCTACCTCCTTAAACATGCCTATGACTCGTAGCGCTTATGCTCGCCAAGAAGAGTCCAAACTCAGCCTGGCTTTGAGCGAATTAAAAGCGTCAAAGGAGCTCTGTGCCCAACTAAATAAGGAGATAGATGACAATGAAACGGTTCTCGCCGAAGCCCACGAAACAAATAGGCGGTTAAAAAGTGATATGTCTCAATTATACATTAAATTCACTGAGGCCATAGAAGACCGGGATAGGCTCCAGCTTGTTGTAGACGGATTCAGCCAGTGTAGCACAGAGTATGAACAAGCTCTTAGTCATAAACACTTCTTACAACAGCAGCTACAGGAGGCTCGGAGTCAAATATCTGATCTTGAAACTACTAACCTTAATATTACAGCCTCCCTGAATCAAAGTCTATTTAACGAGTTGGTACCTATTGCCCCATCAATAGTTTCTAAAAGAAATATCCATTGCACAATAGATTTAACTACTGACGATGACTCGAAAATGTGTAAAACTGTTAAAATAAATGGCAAAAACAAATTAAAAAAGTACATTAAATTGAACAAGTACATAGTTAAAACTAAGAAAATGGTCAAAAAACAAAAATTTTTCATTAAAAATGTTAAACTCAATAGGGAACGCCTAAATTTATTAAAACAATTGGATTTATACTCGTCAAACTTGGACAAATGCACAAGAAGATACCAAGCTGATACGGAAGACCTGCAGTGTGAAATTGACAAGTTACAACAAAAACTTAGCTCAATGACCATTAAATACACTGCCTCAGAAAATCAGATGAGAGAATATGTTTTGGCCATGAATAATCTGGTGAACTCACAAAGTACCATCTGTGAGCAATGTCAACCACCACCAATTGAAATTACACCGGATCATTCATTGTCAAACATAGACACCACTATTTCTCAGACTTGTATAAGTTTACCAGTGGATAACACAAATAGTTTGTTGCAACCAAATAAAAATAAAGATATTGTTGTTTTTTGTGATGAAATTGGAAAGGAGTTAGGCCACCATTTGACTGATGAGTACCCGGGACACTCTATAATAAACCATTGCATGCCTGGTTGTTCCTTGCTTCATGTAATGAAAAAGGTAATTAAATATAATTTTAATCAAGATACCACACTAATTATATTTGTTGGTAACAGAGGTTATGTTAATAAAAGTGATTTATTACAATATCATAGAACCTTGTGCAATTTGAATCTAAAGAAAATTATTATATTTACATTCCCCTACAGTACAAGTTTGCCACAGGAAGAAAATTACATTAGATATAATTTAAATATAAGTTTACATAATATTACTCTAAATAATGAATTGTTCCAATTAATTGACACCAACAATTATGTTGGAAATAATTTTTATGTGACAAGAGATAGGTACTACCTTGAGAATAGGTATTATCTATCTAACTATTGTAAACGACAGATAGCTGTTTCGCTATCCTATTATTTTTCTATTACAGCCAAGAATTTGGCTAAACAACTTGCTTCTATTGAGCAATGCAATCAATTTAATTATATTTCAAATGACATAGTATCAATTAATCATTTAAATTAGAATCAAAGACAATAGAGGCATCCTCTGGCCAAAATGTAAAAGTAACTAATAGTATCAACCTGGTGCATCAAAATATTCAAGGATTAATGAACAAGGACTTAGAGGTTGAATTATTCCTTAATATTAATAATATTGATATTCTTTGCCTAACTGAACATTGGCTTAAAAGTCACCAATTAATGTTTAATTTCAGTAATCACCAGGTTGGTAGTTCGTTCTGCAGAGTAAATACTGTGCATGGTGGTTCATTAATATTATTAAATAAACAACTTAAGTTTAAAGACAGAATGGATATTGTGAGCCTCTCTGTTGAACGAATAATTGAAATGGCCTGTGTAGAATTGGAGCAGTATATTATAATAAGTGTATACAGACCACCTTCAGGATTGTATGATTGTTTTGAAAAGGTGATGGATGAAGTATTGCATAAAATCTGCAACTCTGGTAAATCCATCATCATTTGTGGTGATTTTAATGTTAATTTGTTAGAGCATTGTAGTTTAAGTACTAAAGTAGTAAGTTTGTTTCAGTCATACAATCTTGCAAACCTATTTATGGAGCCTACTAGGATAACACCTACTAGTGCTACCTGCCTAGATAATATTTATACAGACAGTACACCTATCCACAAAAAAATTGTAAATGTGTTAGATTCTGATCATTGCGGACAACTTATTAGTATTCCAATCATTAATAAAAAAATCTTAAAAAAAGATATCACTGTTAACCCAAAATCGGAACGTCGACTTGAAACATTTAAAACTAAACTTCTAAATAAATTGCCATGTTTGTTAACTGATGATGACCCAAATAAACAATATAATTTATTTTTTGATATGTATTGCACTCAATTTGACTCAACGTTTATTCCTAAGACTATCTCGGTAAATAGTAATGCTTCTTTTAGTGACTGGGCCACCATTGGTATCTATAAAAGTAGAAAGCGACTATATGAGCTGTATGAGGAACGGACATACATAAACACTTCGGAATTCAATTTATATGTCAAGAATTATTCAAAATTATTTAAACAAGTTTGTTGCATGGCTAAATCACGGTATTTAAGTTCAAAAATAAGAAATAGCAATAACATCATCAAAATGACATGGAATATTATTAACAGCGAAACGGGAAAGTCCAACAATCAAAGTAGTGATTACAGCCTTGCTATAGATGGTATTATAATTAAATCAGACTTTGAAGTCGCCACGGCTTTTAATGATTTCTTTGCGGAGATTCCCGTTTCAACAACAAAATTTTTAAACTCATCACCGATTGCAGCAGAGTCGTTACTCAAAGATAATGTTCCAACCTATGATTTTGCATTTAATTTCGAATACGTCTCTTGTAAAGATGTAATTAAAACTTTTCATACACTTAATGTTAAAAAGACTGCAGATCTATGGGGAAATTCTGTGGATGTTGCTAAGTCCATTATAAATGTTGTAGCACCTGTTCTTGCCGATATTTTTAATAACTGTATTGATCGTGGTACGTTTCCTGATTTAATGAAATACAGTAAAATAATTCCATTATTTAAATCAGGTAGCACAACCGACCCCAGTAACTATAGACCAATCTCAGTGCTACCTACGTTCAGTAAAATTTTTGAAAAACTTATTTTAAATCAATTGCAAATATATTTTTGTAAACATAAATTGTTGCATAAAAAACAGTTCGGATTTACAAGGGGTCGTTCAACAACTGACGCCGGTGTTGAACTTTTACAGCATATTTATAATGCTTGGGAGGACAAATGCGATGCATTAGGTATTTTTTGCGATTTGTCTAAGGCATTTGATTGCGTTCTCCATGAAACTCTAATCAGGAAACTACACCACTACGGAATTCAGGCCTCCTCTCTGGATCTTCTCACTTCGTACCTGAGTGATAGGATTCAAAGAGTAGACGTGAACGGTAAAAGGTCACCCGGATCAGTCGTGAAAATGGGGGTCCCCCAGGGCTCAATTCTTGGCCCTTTTTTGTTTCTTATTTATATTAATGACTTGCCTTATCTCATTCAAGATAAGCACGATATAGTGTTGTTTGCAGACGACACTTCACTTTTATTTAAGATTAAACGTCAACAACTATGTGCTGATGTTATAAATAGTTCCTTAGCATCGATTGTTAACTGGTTTAACGTAAACAATTTACTTCTAAACGAGAAAAAAACTAAAGTAATTAAGTTTACACTGCCTCATGTTAGACAAGTAGAAACCAGAATATTATTAAAGGGGTAGGAATTGAAACCCGAGGCTTCCACAGTATTCTTAGGAATAACTTTGGATGCCAAACTCCAGTGGGGCCCCCATATAGATAAACTGTCAAAAAAACTAAGTTCGGCAGCATACGCCGTTAGGAAAATTCGTTGTTTAACTGATTTAGAGACAGCCCGTTTAGTTTATTTTAGTTATTTTCACAGTGTGATGTCGTACGGCATTCTATTGTGGGGAAATGCCGCCGATATTCAGACAATATTTGTGTTACAAAAAAGGGCTATTCGTGCAATTTATAAATTGAGTCCCCGATACTCCCTCAGAGACAAATTCAAAGAGATTAATATTATGACTGTGCCCTGTCAATACATATATGAAAATCTGTTGTTTGCACATAAAAATATTAATCAGTTTAAAAAATACAGTGATATCCACAATATTAACACACGAAACAAGGACAAATATATTGTTCCTTCAACTAGGCTTAGGAAAATAGGTGGTTCCTTTAAATGTCAATGTATACACTTTTATAATAAACTTCCAATCCAGATTCAAGAACTTAGTATTACCAAATTTAAATTATTAGTAAAACGTAAATTATGCCGAAATGCTTTCTATTCTGTTAAAGAGTATATTGAGGACTCTAATGCTTGGAATTGAGCTGCTTCAATGATAATCATGGGCCTATATTGACATTTATGTTTACATAATTTCCTTCATTGACATTGATATTATCATTATTTGACATTGGTGTGTACTTTTATAAGTATATTATTTTGTATACCATATTTTTTTTCCCCTATTTGACATGTTAATTATTGAATCTGACATTTGTGTACTTTTATAAGTATATTATATTTTTTTTACACTATATTTATTGTGAGTGTGAGGACTATGTGGGCTGTTAGGTTACTAGTATGTTTTACAACTACTGACGGTTTGAGTATCTAATGCGGCCTACCCGAATGTCCCTACTTTGGTATTGTTCGTCAAGACGTTAGGCTCCTTACGTTTTAGTTGAGCTAAACGACTTTTGACAAATGCTTGCACTGTTTGGACAGGTCCACTCAAATCTGTGTGCTTCTCTCATCAAGAGATCACTTCAGTTATTACCTTCATGGTCCTCGCATAATTTGACCAGTACAATATTGTATGGACTTTAAAAGAGACTTTGACCTCTGAGTTTGTTTCGGTTGTTTCTTCTCAGAGTAGTCCAGCTAGGAAACACCGGCCCCATCGTTCGATTAAAATAAGAAAAAAAAATGACGTGTAAAAGTGTAATTTTTTACCTATTTACAAAAATAAATCATTCTATCATTCTATCTATCATTCTATCATTCTAGACTACTTTAAAGGTACGGCCAAGTTGGCCTATTATGTTGTTTTCCACCCAAATGCGGTCATCATCTCCCTAGCCTTTTTCCCAACCGCGTTGGGGTCGGCTGCCAGCCTAACCGGATTCAGCTAGATACCGGTGTTTTACGTGTTTTACGGTGTTTACGTTTCACCCAAATGCGGTACTTATAGAAAATTGAGTTTGTAGAAATTTGTGACCACCATGAGAAAGGAGGTCAAAAAGCGAATATTTAATTAATATCAGCCACGTGGAATTATTTGTATAATTTTACGCTGGAAGTTGCCATTATATTAAACTTAATCAAGTTAAGTTGTAATAATTTTACAATTAACTTTATTGATAAGACACCGGTTTCCTTTTCCCTGTTCAAAATCTCATTCTTAGACAAAAAGTAAACCTCTGAATTTAAACCATGCAACGTATATGAACAGTATCCAAGTTAAAAGAAAGTCTTGCAATTACTTTACAATAGTTTTATTTTAAGAAGTTTTGTGTTTTAATAACAACAATTGTAGAAAGTAAAATGCAATCAAAAAACATAAAAGAAAAGTGCAAGCGGTCTCTCACAGAGATTATAGTTGTCATTGTCGAAGCAAATAAGCAAGCTAATATTTCCGATTTTCTTTAATTAAAATAGGCACACTTGCACAACATATAACTTAAACAGATTTTCATTATACTGCATCCCTGTCAATTTGTTTGAAGTAGAAAGAGACAGAATGATATTTAAACAAAGTTTAGCACTAAACGTGCCTTAGTTTAAAGCGTTAAATGTTAACCGGATAACCAATATGAGAGATTCATTTTACATAACCAGCAGTAGTAGTATCTCTAGGTAGAAGTATGTCATCACTGTTTTAAATAGATTTATGAACGTCTATAAATTGAATGGTGATGATTGGTGTAAGTGTTACAATGTTTAGACTACTTCGCGTCAATACATCTTTAATAACACATTAAGTGTTGTTTGATGTGATCATCAGCATCTCTGCATTGGTTTTAATGGAAAATTTGCTACCTTTTTGTGCAAGGCTGATTATGAAATATTTAACCCAGTGAAAGGTTATTAACTAAAGTACTATCGACAAAATTGAATCATGACCCATTTCGAAGACAAATCGTTTGTAGCTGTCAAAATAATAAGACTAGACGTGTGACATTTTTCATACATGTTTACGCGATTGTCGACGTAATTGTATTTGAATGTCTGTAGGAAAATAAGCTTATGGTGGGTCATGATTCCATTTTGTCGATTGTACATAGTTGGAAAAAACAATCTGCACACAATGGCATGGTTTTCAGTCATGCCGAAAAGCTCGGCTTGGTTGATTATGAGGTAGATCCGTTATTCTTTTTCCAAGTATTTATCGAAATCCTAGTTAAGGTTCAGATAATTCGGGAAACACAGAAAGTCCTTCTTTCTGCAAAATATTTGTGTGAAATCAAGACCATACTCATTGGACAAGACAACGTCTGTCGGGGTCAGCTAGTTTTAAATATAAACATAGGTTAAAAATAAAACTTACTAAGGTTAAAACCAAAAGGAAAAGGCCTCAATGGGCAAATAAAATCTCCTCTCTCAAATGTCAATGTATCTAAATTTAAACCATAAGCGGTAGCTGTTTTAGAAAGTGGTTTTACAAATAAATAATATATGCTACATGTATCTGTTTAAAATTCTTGATATTTCTTAGGTAATAGAGAAAATTGTACATTGTCTCCCTCTTATTATACGTAGGCGTAAATAAAACAAAAAGCTCGCATCACGTTTCATATACATAATATGCAATTCATCGTACATAAATCTCAGTAATACCCAATATTTTACACCTTGCTAGCTATGCGACGCGGTTTCAACCGCATTCTTTCGAAGAGCAGTCAAGGCTCACATACTATAATGTACACAAAAAGCACCAAATGCGAATGTAACTGTATGTCACTTAGGCTTTCACAGCTAAACCATAGAACCGCTTTTGATAACAGGTGTTGTAGCTTGTAGGAAGTCCATAGACTACCTTTCAAATTAGAACTCTTATCATTCGGATGGAGTGAGACGACACGGACATAAGGTAAGTTACTGCAGTTTAAGCAAACTGCAAGGTTCCCTAAACTTTAACGAACACACGGTAAATCTTTTAAAAGTAACAAAATAAGTCATCGACTCTTAGAATGGTAACCTAAGTAATTTCCTGGTAGCGTCATAAAATAAATGACTGTTTTATTGTTTCTACTTATAATTAGACTACACCAACCGATTATTAAGCACAATAGCTGGTGGTTTATAGCAGTATTCAATGCGTGCTGCGATAAATATCTCAATACTTTACACATCCAATTGCTTTTGTATCTTTATGGGTGTGATGGTAGCAACACGTGAGCTCATTAGAGCGGCATTGCTACTGCTGGTGAGCTAAATACCGTCGCAGTTTCCACACAAGCCGGACCTTATTTCATTAAGTACAATATAAAACGACATTGTTATTATAATCTGCCGAGCGAGAAACAAAAGCGGTTATTAACGACCATTGTATCGCGGTTAAAACGATCACTTTGGCACTTTTTGTCACACCTACGTATATCAGAGTCGTCATTTATGTTAAGATACATGTGCCAGAAATGATTAATACGCTAAACATAATATATTAAACAAAATACAAACTCTAATATCGGACGACACTAAACTCTGTTTACCAACGCATTTTTATACCTTTTTTAAGTCCCCAATTTTATTTTCGTTTGTGACCAAACCATTTGTTTTTGGTGGAAGCTGCGTCCATAAGGGCTAGGTCACGTACAATCAAAGTATTCGTTTTAGAAATCACGTAAAAGTTGTTGGACGTATTTTAATGGCACTTTCACCGATTGCTGCTGGAGCCGGCTTGAAATATAAACTATAAATCAAGATAAGAGAACGTTTAACTGGAGTTCTGTTTGTCTGTTTTGAAGGTCGTCTGCGAGTGGGTGGTTTATGGCAGGTATAACCACAGGCGAAAGATAGCAATCGCATGTTATTTGTAATATATATTGACCTGCATTTGCTGAGTCACGGTTATTAATGGACATTTTCAAATTTGCAACCGATGGAGTAGTACTCAATAGACATGACATTAAGTGTTATAGTAAGTGAAACGTAATATTATGAAATATTTCGTAAGAGTCAGTTTGGACGAGAGCAACGCTCGGCTAGCTAGCCTGACTTTCACGAACTATACTTCTATGCTTCATACTTCAGAGCAAACTTCTAAATTTCACAGATAATACATCATCATCGTACACGTAATACTTTGAACGATATCCATTGCGGACTACCAAACTCTTGGCGGTTTGTTTGTGCTGTGTCTACATTGAATATTAAGCTAGTTTTCATTATAGAATCAAAACTAGTTCAGCTTTTATTATAAAGTTATTATACCATTAATAGAAAATATCGAAATTATATGCGATTTCTTCGATCGTCTATTATGTAATCTTTTAAAGCAAAACATAATGTTTTGAATTTTATTCGCTGATTAATTTACATATTATTTCGTGTTAAGTAAATTTTACGGAATAAAAACTTGCATCAGGCAATAAAATGGATATTATTAATTTCTTCTACTATACAAAACATATTGGTATTTTTGAAGAATCTTGTAAGAACATTTTCTGTACCGGTCTGTACGACAATGTAAATATTTTCTCAATTTTCCACACATGTAAGTTACGGCATATATTTGGCATACAAAGCAATTTTTGAATTACATAGTGACACTTTGTGTACAAACTTAAAGCGGGGTCATCGACTCGTGAACGCTTAGTCATCGCTTTCGCGTCGCCCGTAAGTGCGATGACGGCCTTATATCGCCAGTCATGATCGCGACAAGAATCGCAACTAGTTTGAGTGGACACTACCTATATGTTTACACTATTGTATGTGTATCACATTATCAACAGTATCAATGAAGGCCGCCTACCAGTCTCGTGAGGAATCTTAGCCTGTTTTCGCAATAAATTATTTCTTACTTTTCATATCATGTTACAGTATATTTAATTAGACAGAAACGTGTGTACACAACTAAGATTCACGGTACATTAGCTAAAATTAAGTAACGGGTGATTAACGATGTCCAAATTAGGTCGTACATAATCTTGTCCATTGTGTCCGTCTTATTATCGTATCTACCAGAACTAATTATTCGAATGTGTGATCAAGAGGATAGTGTGCAAACTCGATCTAATGAAGGGTCGCATGACGTCACAAAGGGGGAAGCAAATGTTTCGACGCGGTCAATTTAGAGTGCCATCCTTGTTTTCTCTCCCGGCTCAACTAGGTATTCATTCAATATCGTACTCTCAATTCAAGTCACCGCAGTATTCTAACCTCAAGACCAAAGTGAAGTAATCCAACGACATTTTCACGTAACGCTAAAAGCCTTGATATTTAATCATATTATTGTTATGGATTTTGCCGCAGAACGCGTGATATATAGCTACATTAATACGCTGTAAAATACAGCATCGATCGATGTGTTGTATTATTAAGTGAAGGTAAAACACAAATTCGATAACATTACGTAACGGTAGGTTCGACTCGTAATATTTTCTTTCGTGCGGAAATCAATTCAAAAGCAAATGATTTCCGTAACTCCACAAGAAATTGTTGAATAATAATGAGTTTTACTCTCGTGTGTAGATAAGCTTAAGGCGCAACTCTCAAACACAAAATTTATGATTTTGGAATGTCATGAATATCCTTAAAAATACGTGGAAAAGAAAATAGTGTTTACATAGGTAACTGCAAGCCTGACTTGCCTGTATGCACAATCATTGTGTGCAAGCTTGTACACTTCCGTGTAGGATAGTTCATGCATAAAATAATCGTAAGGTGCACAATCATTCTAGCACCAAATGATTGTCTATGTAATTCTTGTTAAGATTGCAGTTATTGTAGTCCACCTTAAATATAGTTGAAAGGACATTAAAATAGAATTATTTTAAGATTCACATAACAGTGAAAAATCTCAATGAAGTCTAGGCAATTCAGTCTCTCAAATCTGTTTCGTCCAAAACTGACGCAGTCCTGAGAATTTTCGGGATTTTCTATACTTTCGACTACCTTGTTACTTTAAAAGGAAGCTACTAAAGATATTTTAAAGCCTGACTTGACTGGTTGATTTATTATTCGTTTTTTTTTTTTCGTAATAAATATTACAATTCCAAACTAACGTTTTACGATAATGCAATTTAATCATCTAAATAGCATTACCTAAATAAATATATCTTATCCATTGCTGAGCATTGCCGTGCCTTGGAAAGCACGTAAAGCCGTTGGTCTCGGTTGTCATTCGTAGAACTTTGACAGTCGTTACTGGTTAGCCAGAAACTATGACCAGTCTAACCAAGAGGTATCGTGTCGCCCAGTTACTGGGTTGTGGAGGTCAGGTAGGCAGTCGCTCCACGTAAAACACCGGTATTCAGCTGAATCCGGTTAGGCTGGCAGCCGACCCCAACATGATTGGGAAAAGGCTAGGGAGATGATGATGATCCATTGCTGAGCTAAGAAAAGGCTTTTTTTTTACTTCAGGTTAGCGAGGTTGATTTGGAAGTCTATGCAACAATGTCAAGGCAACTGGCGAGTCCCCAAGATCGAAGATGCCTTTATAAACACGGGACAATAGCCGCACTTTCACCACAAATTATGCCAATTACTTTTCAATTAAAATAAGTTGAATGGAATTTTATTTACTCAGTTGTACTTCCTATTCGTACCGCGTTAAACCTTCAAACACACGTGATTCGAGACACAATAGAAAGACAATAGCAGCTCGATAGCCGGCTGTCGCTTGGTCGTTGAAATATCGAAGGTACCAAGATCAGTTTTATAGAAGTATCGGCACAGGCACAGGCATTGGTACATCAGGGTTCACACCTACATGTTATCGGTTAATATTTTACGCAAATAAACAGTGAGGCTATAAATAATATCGAACATATCGACAGCGTGTAATAGATTAATCTCGTCGAGTCTCCCAAAGGATTTCGTTGAGTTACGCGCAGCAACTGGAGAGCCAATCTCTTCCGCAACATTATTGCTTTTTATTACAGTGTATGTGAGCCGTAATGTATCTACAAATATTACATATTTATTTGGTGTCGCGTATAAAAGATATGGTTATTTCTACCAACCGATGACGCGATAATAATGACGTCACAAAGATCATAACGATAACGTTAGTGTGTTTAGCTTTCTAACGACGAACGTCCGAAGTCTTATCGTCAGTTATGCGTCCGTGCGATTTAGCGACACACATGCGGGAAATGGAAGAAACTTCTCCCTGTTTTTATATGTAACGTTATTTTCAGCAGGTAAGGTGATGGGATTTTAAAAATCAGAAATGCCGACGTAAACACACCTACAACTTTCTGTCACGTAATTTCGGCGCTTTTGTTGCTTCACTAACTTTTATAACCATCACGAAGAAACATTAATGAATAAAAAATACTGTACACGGTATATTAACATCATAAACCACGATAGCTTTGGCTGTAAAACGTTTAACATTGTATTTAACGTAATACTTCGGGGCGGTTGAATTTAAATGAATTAAACAATAAAGACCGAGATAACTTGAGGAGAAGCAATTTTAAATAATTGGCAGTAAATTGGGGAAGGTCGACCACGGACAAAATGAAGAAAGTCCACGGTCGTCTCCTCGCACGACGACAAACCGGAAATCTGACCACAAACTACGGAATTACTATACAACTCTTGTTTACCTACGTTATGATTAATTAAAAGCATGTTTTATAGAATTCCAATCTAAAGTTAATATTTCATAACGGTAGACATACGGAAGTGAAATCGTGACATAATTTTTTTTGAATTTTAAGCCTCAGTCACATTTGTCACAATTTTACTTCGTAAGAATCAATTTCAATTCTGAGAGTACAATATTCGAAATGACATAACGCTGATAAAGAATAATAGATTTATGTTATACGGACATCACATCAGACACCTCGAATTCACAGCTACCATTTATAGACACATAAAATATTCGATTACGCAGAATCGTATTTATATCTGTCACCAAATCTGACAAACATGCAAATGAAGACTTAAGCAGACCCGCGGCTCTGGGAAGCAGAATAATGCATAACGAACATAATTAAATATCCTGTCAAAACATGAGGAAGAGAAATATTAGCGCTTTTGATAGGATGATGAATATCTTTGACTTTTAAACATCCATTATTGGTACCCTCGTAATGAATGTTAATTAAGATAAAACGACGTTGAAATCCATTATCATGTTATACAACCTTCTATGTACCGTCATGTCCAATTAGGTGCACTCGTGACCCGGAATATTGTAAAAAGATACAAATACATGACATAATAATAATATCACGTTATACTTGAAGAATAATATATTATAAACATCGGTTGTAATTACGGATCAACAATGCGTCAACATAATTGTTAACAATATATGTGTTACACAGGCAATTTGATAAGTCCGGGCACTATGTCAAAGTGATAAATTAATTAGTTTGCCCATCGCTCATGGGCATTATTAATAATAGCCGGTCTTTATTAATAATGCCCAGTTAATCATGTTGCCCGTAACATATGCATGGAATAGTACAAAGCTGTAAGTTATTGCCACGTGGCTGCAAGCCAACTAATATCTGTTACTGTAATCGCAAAAGACCATTGTTCTCAATTAAGGCCAACAGAATAGATACCGGGAATATACAGAACATTAAAATAACTACATTTGCATATAACACTTACTTGACATCCTCAATCTTTGGATAGGTGCATATCCTCAATGTCTTTGTGTTGGAGCCGACGGCATACAACTTGCCGTTAGGATGGAACTCTGCACACCGGACAGCTTGAAGGTCTTCTAAGACTGTGACAGGTTTGAAGGTAGGCCTGGACCCGTTGACTTCAGACCCAACGCCCACGCTACTCGCAGTCGACAGAGGTACACCAGTGTGACCGCCATTTCTGATCTGTGCCTGCAACAACCATGGACTTGTAACGTCGTGTGATAACTTTTTAGGGTCTCGATCCCTAAAGTTAATACGCAGTATGACATGGCGGGACGTAAATTAATTATAACTTATTTTGGGTGACGCGTTCAAAGAATAAATTTCACATAAAATTACGCACAGGACCGCATGAAGAACATTTTTGATAATCTAAGCTTACTTTAGTAAGTTTTGTTCTATTGGTTCATCTTTCATGGGAATTTAGTAAGAGCAGTCGACCCCTCATCCAAAAGCACCTTTTTCGTAGGAAATATTAAGAATTCGATAAAAGAAAGAGCTTTGTAGTGAATTTAAGTGTTAAATATTGAAGCTGAAAAAATAGCAAACACGCATTTCCACTTATCAGGAATCGCAGGGTTTTACTACTGTATTTCTCAAATAAACAAATATTTTTATATACGACTCAATAAACTGATTAATACATTTTTGAAGAAAGAAATATTTCTTACGAAATGTAATCACAGTTTTGATTGACATGAAATATGGTTATTTCCGAGATAAGAGCGTCGTATAGTAAAAAAGATACTTTGTCATTTGTCTGTCGTACCAGTCTTCTAGGTAGTCTGTTATATGTCTGCTTCCCAATCTTTCAAATGTTCTACACCAACTAAACGACATAACTGGTTAAGGCCTGGTATATAAATCTCTTTGTCATAGGTTCTAGACAGACGGACTGCATTTCAACTGCAAATGTGCAGTTCAGATGCAGTTTGTGCAGTCGACACGACTGCAATAGAACTGCAAACCAACCGTGCGGTCCAATTGCAGTCGGCGTGCAGTCGTGTGAACTGCACACTGACTGCAATAGGACTGCACGGTCAAATCAAAACCTTGCATTTGGAACTATAAGATTGAATCTTACAGTAACAAAATTAAAAAAAAAAAACAAAGCATGGGCCAATTTGCGAAATATGTTTACGCCCGGATTTGAACAAAAGAGTAAGAAGGAGAAGAATATAATTGCTTAGTATTATAATTCAATTTTTTTTTATTTAAAACTTTAATAAGCAATTGGACACATTAAATCATATTCATTTGCCATTTAAGTTTGCGTTTAATTTGCTCTATATGTAATAAAAGTTACAGACAGCCAGTCTCGCCTTTCATCATGCATGGTGGAAGACAAGACCCCAGTGAGTGGGCTAATATATTCGAAAACAATATTTTGTGGTTCCTATTACTATGTACAATTCTGTACTAACGAAACTGAAGTAGCTCAATGTGCTACTGGCGTCATGGAGGCGGGCACACAAAATCAGAAGTAATGATGATCAAAGTAAAATTATTAGTGGATAGATACTGTTCGCGTTCATGTGACAACAGACTTTGGAAAAACTGAATTTCTGATTGACGATACATTTGCTACTAAGTTTCTTTGTTGTAATCTCTAACGGATTCGGGTGAAATTGCTGTACAGAGGAAATATGTTCTTTTTGTTTAGTATCCGAAACTTGAAGCTTGTAAACATAAAGGTTTTTACTCCAAGTGCTTTAAACTTTGGCATTTAAAAAAAGGTATGCTTATGTAATTAATATTCTAGCTAGGAGAGTTTAACTGCGATTCCAGAAATAAGTGTACATATTATAAGAGGTATCTCGTTCGCGTTTAAAAGTGAAAATTGCTCGTCATTCAGAACGGGAACGGTACATGTTTCGCTGAGGCGGCGTTACCGTGGTGAAACCTCGGTAACCTTGTTCACTGCATTCTCAGATCGGTGATAGCGTCGGAGAGACGGTGACGCACAGACCACGCCGGCACAAGACCATGACGCAGACATACGTGTTCCTTACACTTATACTATAAAGGGACACGTAGAACGTCGTTCGCAATTGGTATAATACCATAAGTAGTTATACAAAGAACCAGAACTCCGCTAATTGTAAATTTTGTATGAGTCATGATCGTTTACTCTGAAACATAAGTTTGTATCTCCCACCGGTTCCCTTTTATGAAAAAAAAACTACAAAATGACGCACTTAGTTAGGCATTTTCTAATCGTTACGACATGTTAAACAACGATATCGTAAAAAGTGTTCATTCAAAAATAAACTAATCATGTTGGAGATTCTCGAAAGCGTGCGAGAACTGCCGATTGTATAATACTTAAACTGTCAATTACTTGCATTCAAAATGAACAAGGTTTATTGAAGCCCGGAATGTTGGGCATAACAGTGTGGTAACTGGAACAGGTTGTATTGTATGGATGGATAAGGTAGGTTGCGAGTGGCAAGACGGCCTAGTAGGAACCTGTTTGTTGACACATGACTAGACCGCCTAACTGACCGATAACAAATTGTGATGCACTCATTACAGTGCGCGATGTTACGGTCCAAATATTTTAGTCTCGTGTCACTCCTACGTAATTCAAATTAATTACAAAAATGGCATTAGGTACAAAAAGTATAAAAAAATATAGATAAACAACGAATAGCGGCTGCTGACTATATTTGTACTGGTGATATAAAATCCGAAAATGAGCAATACAAAAGTGATAGGTATCTGGTTTAATTCGGAGTCACGGCGGGCGCGACAAGGCACGCATTTGAATCTCGTTTGAAACGGTTCGAATCAAGTAATTGGTGTAGCTTTTCGTTTCATTGTTGCACAGCTCAACGTAAACGCGATGTAGAAAGTGTACTTTACCGCATTTTTTTTACGTACTAGATCGTTTATTACGCTATTCGGCGAATAAAGTTAGAACAAGCCTTCTAATATACAAATTGTCGCGAGTTTTTACCGGTGTTTTTTCAGCCGGTAATGACTTCCATCGGTTATCTTCTATATTGCATAAAAATCTATATATTATGAGACGGTTACGTAATAAATATTAAATGGTTTCCGCATTATAATAAAAGCCAATAGATGATATTTGCAATTAAAATTTAGAGAAAATCTCATAAAAATTATGTATAAGTATTTTATTTATTGCCATACTTGTAATTTGCACAACCTGACATAAGTTTTAATTGTATAATAATCATTCATTGACACAAATTCTAGGTTGTGCAATACAGCTGTTTATATAATAAAATCCAATCTAAACATCTAATTTATATACATTTATTGTTAATTCTAGGTAAAAAAATATCTTACATTTCTTTTTTGGTAAAATATCAGAACCAGGTTTGTATCCTAAATATTAGACAAAACCAGTAGCACTGATTTAAAACACGTATGTAGATAATAATTAACGAAATGGTCTTTAAGACCATGTTTACTAAAAAAAAAGAAATAAATTCGTAAATTGATTTTCGACATTTTATGTATATTTTTTGGATGAATTTAAAAACAGAATCGCAGCAAAGTTACTATCGAGTTTTAATTGGTGGAATATAGCAAATTATGCAGAATGGGACTATCAAGTAACCTTCATAAATGACATTCGTGTAACAAATAATATAAGATGACGCACTAAACCTGATGACACCATTGTTTCTATAGCCAAATGTGCAAAAGAGGAAGACAATCAAAGAGATCTCGATGAATATAAATAAATTCTTCATTCTCTGTCAAGAGAACAATATCAGTCACTGACCAAGGGTTCGGTAAGTAGTACGCAAAAAGTGGGCCGACATTACAACCTCTTGATAAAAACACCGCTTGAAGCGTCTTACATAATTAAACATCATGTCGAAACAATAATTTTCCTACAATAGAATTCACACTCGCATTGCAAGACACGACCTAAGTAACAGAGGTTGAAGTAACCAGATAACCCAAATTCGCATGAATAGATACAGAGTTTTGATATTAGAGTACTTATAACTACGTTACATGTATGTGCGATCACATAAAAACAAGTATTGAACATCCGTTACACACGCAGGACGGCGTGTTGCGGTTCAACGGAGCTGAACGCGCTCTGACGAGGCGTCGATGCTTCATTCCCATAACACCGACTGAACCACCATACCTGTACCATTAACAATCCTAACACGTTCGCTTAAGTACCACAAATATACAAATTACTCACTTCGCTTAGCATCAACAAGATAATCATGTAGATTTAAGAACTTAGAAAGTACGCATAAATACATATCAAAGAGCGGTTACAGTTAAACACTATGGTTAAATTAATTCTATGTCGTTAATGGCATTCTAGCAGACAACTGTTCTAGTGCAATCATTACACAAAGAGACAACTGCCTAGATAGAAAGTTAGTTCAATTACCTGAAAGGCAGAGATCCGTTTGGGAGGCAATAACTGCGGTGGTCTATCGACTAGATTTTCCATAGAATGGCGGGTGAGAAATCCTTGCTTTTGAAAGGCGGGGTTGGCTTTATATGAGGTGCGGTTAAATTTGGTAGCTGGTGCGACGATGCGGTTGCCGTTCTCGTCATCATCCTCCCACTCCGTCACCACCTCAGTGCGAACGTCTTCTAGGGATCGCGAACGACTGCATGGGCAAGCAGCTGGCGGCGATGGGTTTGGGTTCCTAAGCTGTCGAGGCCGTTCTCGCACTCCGTATAGGTCTGCATGGCCGCTTGGCGTCGGGGCGCCTGCTGATCGATAGCTCGGCGACAAGAAGTAGTAATCCCGCGATTTATTACTGTACGCACTCATTCCGGAGAAATCAGAGTATGTAGAACCTTTTGAAGAGGAGGTTTTGAAATTCCTCAAGTCCATTGGGTCCGGTGGTCGGAAATAAAAGTTGGGCTGCGGCTGCGCCTGGCGCGAAAGCGGCGGCCACGGTCTGAACGGAGCGTCTGAGTAATGTGCCGGTTTGGACTTCATGTCAGATCGCGATAGATCATCCGAGCGCGGCGGTGTCGGTTCCGTGCGGATGTAGTCGAGGAAACTGCGCTACTGTTGTCACGGGCGGCGAGCGGCGTGCTCCGGCCCACCACCAGTGTTGCACCACCGTCGACGCACGTTAGACAGAGACGGGGATAGAGAGAAAGGCGTGCTAACGTTCCGCTCGATCCGTTGAATGCGAATACAAGTGAAAGGGGTAGCCCGTGCGCAGTCAAGTCAACGCGCATCGTACGCGCTCAGATATTGCTCGCGAGTACAACGCTTATTTGATATCTCTTCGTTCACAGTCGTAGATTGCAAACTTTATTACATATACGTACGCTATTGACACTCGTGCTCGTTTTGTTGTGCGACTTGACTTTCTATATTTGATAATACACATTTCTAGTTTCACCATAACATTACCTTTAACAATAACTAGTATAAATAAGTAATTGAAGACTAACCGTATCGTTACAATATAGTGTCCGATGTCCATAGACACTGAATTTGCATATAATTAAAAAAAATACTGATCACGAAATAATATCTAAAACGATTAATTGCTGCAACGTCATCTTTATTAACTGTTTCAAAACGCGAGTTTTAGAAAGAGCGTATAATTTTCAAGTGCTCATACAACTTTCGCTTCTTTCTTACGCCTGACTAGTTACAAAAAGCAGAGCATAACAATAATAGTAATTTCGTAATGTTTGATTAGCTATGATGCGTTATCTACTGATGAAGACGATACGCGCATTCGGCACAATTTAATAAATCATACAAATATTGCTCACGTAGGCACCCACGCCAATCTTGAAATAACGTAGGAAAATTCAAACATTTAATTAGTCACCTTATTCGTAACGAAGGAACTCAAGGCTGTGCCATATAAAGAGCATAATAATAAACAAGTTAATGTCAAAAGAAACTCATCATAATCTTAATTTCGACCTACGCGTGAAAACGTATAATAATTAACACCACATTTAGGGACGCCACGGAAGATGTTTGCAATCAATAAACATAATTAATTAAGCACGTTATTAATAACTACGATTTATTTTTAAGCTTCTAGCTCTATATGAATGTGATGTATCGGGCCCTCTACCTTTAAGAAAAGAACGTATAGCTATAGATTTCCCTTTTATTTATTAAAAGGAAGCTATTCGACTCGTATGAGAACGATATACTGCTACAATAAATCTTGCCTTTGAAACTCGTACGCAACAAAAAAGCATATGTACGCTAGGTAGTCAATCAAAATACCATTGTAGTAACAACTTGATTCAAATTCACAATATATCAACGTGTACAAAAACGCTATCGTTCACAATGAAGTAGAGCGAGATCTCACACTAATTGTAACACTTTTTTGTAATTCAACAAGTTAACAAAACCGCGATGATCGAAACAATAACAAGCGATAAAGCAAATCTTGTAATGTGTTACGTAAACTTAATAATATTTATGTTACACAACCCAGCACAGGAGCCATGATTTCATAGTGACTCATACGGTACGCCGAAAATCCCTAGGCAAAGTATCACGTTGAAGGCAACATTGACACAATTCAATACAAACATACGTTTAAACTGAATCATCTATAGCCACTGCCGACTTCGTCTCGCGAACAATTGAAATTTATTGACTGATTAACTGGAAACTTGTCTCGGGTCAAATTGTGTATTTACGAGAGGATCCAGTTATGCAGTTAAATTGAAATTCATTAAGTTGGGATCAGGTTTCATTTGGTTTGTACACACACTAAATCTGTCCTCGTTCATTATCTATCATAGCACAATATCGTTCTACTGGTTACATAGTTCTGCTTTTCAATTAGGCAACGCAATCTACTAGATTAATTGTTATGATCCGATTAGCAATTCGATTTTACGTAAGTTTGCTTTTAAAATCGAGAGATACCGGGTTACGTTATAAGCAGTCTCGGTTAATGCAAACAAAGTGATATTATGAATGATTACCTAATTCGTTCATCGATTTCCTTTGGTCGCAAGAGTCATTCAGTTGACGTCATCTAAAACCGCTAGCATAGTAACGTTGGCAACCTTTAAATTCCAGTTTTTCCAAGTTTACACAAAATTAACCGTTTGTCAGAAGTATCTGGAATTCTTAAGCTACTCATTTAACTGTTGTTCAAACAAATACAAAGCATAAATGAAAATATTTCGTATCTTGTAGAACAGACTGAGCAAATATTGCAGTGGCATGCGAGATAAAATGTAAATATTGTCATGATTTAGTCGTGGCGGGTGGCAGTTGGCGGCGTCATGTCCATTTATGGCTGTATAGGTCAGCGTGCGCGCGGGACGGACGCCCTGCGACCATGTACAGAGTACTGGGGATGTACCACCGGCGTAACGAAATTTTAACAGCTGCTCTACTCTTTAAAATCATTCGTGAACATAAAATTTGATGATAGTATTCAGTGCCATATAGGCCTATAAACCCTGCGCAAAAATAAAACTCTAGGACATATCTTATATACTAAATTACAGATGCTATATAAACCAAACTATTTTGAGGGATAGATAAGAAAACGGCAGTTTAAAAATACTGTTCTATGTTAAAAAGAATGTTACAAGTATAAATAAAGTGATAGTTTTGTTATATATCTTTAACAGAGTGCAACACATAGAATGATTTGTATTCATTAGCAGGTTCATTAAAACGCGGATGATGTTTGTTTCACGGTCAATGTAAGTAGATATTATAACGGAAAATAGTAAAAATAGTAACGTATGTAAGTACCATGTTTAATTTTTATTAATTCCCATTTCGTCATCCACTACAATGACCTATAAAAGCGTTGAAGCATTATTTATTTATTTATTTAAAAAACTTTATGCACATGTAATAAAACAATGCACAACATTATGATTATAACTCTGCTGGTAATAACAAAAATATAATAATAATAAATAAAAAAATACCAGTACACAATTATTAATTAGTATTAGTATTATTCTGTTATTTTTCAAGCTGTTATGTGAAAGGATATAAGAAATAAAATATTACTGTATTTAAATGTAATGCAATAAATTGATAAGATCATAACCTAAGAAAGCTTCTTATTTTATTCCAGAATAGTGAGTTACTGTCTCAGATAAATTACCTTATTATTATGTCCATACGAGATTCGGTCGTCATGCGCTAGCGACGATACAGAATTAGTTTTTTCAGTTTCCCAAGTTGTACCGTGCCATACATCCAAGGAGTCTGTTGAGGACTTCTTTGTGTCAATTGAACTTTTTCTGGACAGCGAATTTGTGGATCCGACATAGTCTCGTTTCATTTCCCTAATTCCATTGCTAGATATCGAGTCTCGTCTGTTGTAATTGACGATATTGCTTTTACTCAGGTTGGGGAAGGAACCCATTGAGTGGCGTTTGTTATAAACTCTGTGCGTAGGGCTCGGTGTGTCACGACGGGGCGGCGTCACGGAGGGGCTGTGACGATCGCGCCGCAGGATGCTCGGGAACGTGGACGGGTGCTCCAGCTCGCGCGCCGGCGATAGCCCCAGAGAGTCTCGTCGCCTGCTTCATTATAGTTATCGTTACACAACATTCGATACCAAAATCATCCAATATTTTTTTTTATTAATTATCTAAAATACCTGATAATAAGCCCTCCATTTGTAGGGGAAGCCGAGTCCCTGTAATATCCAGGCGTAGACTCTCTGCTGTGAAGGTAAAGTGACGACCTATAAGGCGTGCTGCAACGGCCATGCACTTCACAGCGAGGGTCGTGTTCGACGGTAGAGCTGACAACAGGAGAATGCCGTCCCTCCCCTTCCAGAGTCATACTTCCAAACATAGAGTCCAACTGACGCATCGCCATGACTTTCTTCACGGCAGTCATCTTCACAGATCGTCAACACTTTACCGTACAATTTATTTTTAATTCACAATTTAAGACAACAATGTTTCCGAAGTTCGATGGTGCGTAACGCGAGCGTATGAGTTCATTAAGTGACATGTATGTCCTCTAGGTATGCCGCGGTGCGACTGGACTGCTCGGACGGCATTGTGCGCAGAACGCTTACCGATGACTCATAAGAGGCATGCGCGCGAGCAACGAGACTACGATTATCGCCGTGTCCTACAATTATATGGTAGGTATGAATATAGGTGACAACGAGGTAAATAATGGTCCAGTAAGTACTCAAGAGAGCCATCAATAATAAACAAGGACTTCATGGTACGTGGGCGTCGCTTCAAGTTCATGCGAAGGTCGTTAAGTACATGCAATAAAACAAACGCAGCAGCGTCTATTATAATTTGCGACGAAACTGGACATCAATAAAATTATATCACGATTAAATTGTTAAATTGTTAATGAGATGAACCCACGCTCATTTTCAACGCCGAGTGTTTATCCAATTAGTTAAAATAATAAACTAGGCAGTTATTGTACGCTTTTATCTGCGCATGTAATTAACTGATGTGGCAAATAAAGTTAACTGGACGATTACATGAATCCTTAAATGGTACCGATTCCCCAGTTAATTACGATAGGTAGTTTAGATCCGGTTAAATAGTAATTGGGAATAACAAGCAAACAATTTAAAATGGCAAAATCCTTGAGCGAGTCCAGCGGTTGTTTCCTTTTGGCAAAACACCACGGTCTCACAATAGTAGGTCACAAAAGGTTAGCGATGCCGTAAGACATTCTCTATGCAAGAAAGCAGCCTGCAACCTTAGAACATAAATATATGTATAATACAATTTACGGATCATAAGATCTTTCGAAAGAACTAGAACATCTTTCACAAAATTTAAATATAACTAATTTGACAACAATGATAACGGTAAGTAGCGGTGTGAACATAAACAAACCTCAAGTCAACGTAATAGGCAACTTGAGCTAGAAAAGCACTTCGCGCCAAAATAATGGAACGACTTAACGTAACCGGTTATTTAGAATAACTTTTCAAGTAACGGCAACGTACAGTTTTAGTACATTTTGTACATTAAATATATTTGAATAAACACTTAACTAAAGGGCGCGCATAAGTGGCTGAAACCAGATACGGAAAAAATTATGCCGATGACAACAATCCTTTTTATGGCTCGAGTGAATTAATTATCTATTATTACTAATATAATAAAGTTGTACTTTATTGTTTTTTTTTTGTTGGTTTTAACGCGTTTACTTTAGACTATGTGTCTGATAGAAAAATTGTTTAATATCCAGGTTAAGAGGCCCACAGGAAAGGAACAGTAACTATATACACGCGGATGAAACCAGGGAGACAGCCTGTTTTATTTACCCTTGCAATTAACCAGTAAGGTATATATTTTTTTAAAGATCCAATAATCCCCAAAAATAAACTTATACTACTCCCGTACTATCAGCTTGCTGAATAACGTTAAAATACAGCTTGTTCATCGCGATATTTTGTGATATACTACTTATACACAAAGCTTAAGTTTATTAAGTTGCTCGTCACTAGGCAATGAAAAATGATATCATTCTGGAAAAATTTATATAATTTATGCCTAAAAATATAAGGTAAATATACGTAAGTGGACACTTTTACATTTGGGACACATAATTGGACTAAAGCGTGGGCCAACCGACAGTAGAAGCTGTCCAAAAAGGTAAATAAGATTAAGAAGTCGTTCAATAACTTTTCAAAAAGGCCAATATCTTTTAAATAAATCTTGCGAATAACAGAATAATAATATGTATAATACGAAAAGCTATAAACAAGATAGAATATGAACGTAACGATGGCCAATGAGGACATGTCCAGAATATTTAAACGGTCATATACCCATTATATCGTTTTATGGTTTCGGCAAATAATAAGAGTGCTCTCCGATATTAACGTTTGAACAATATTGATTTCGTGAGGTAAGAAAACAGTTGTCTGTGCCGTTGATAAACATGCAAGTATTCCTATTTGTGATAAATAACAGTAACAACTTCCTAATATGTTGAACAGACAGAAGACAGATAATAAATAATGTACTTGACCAAGTGAAATGCCAACCTGGGACTTTGAAATACTGCCAAAACTCTTTTCCAATCCTGATACATAAGTAGATATATAGCGAATGGATCGTAGAATCCGGTGTTTCAAATTGTCGGGGTTTATTAAACTATTCTCAACATTAGACTTAATATTGAATGGCTTGTCCTCAAGCACAAAGTTTAATCCTTCAACTGACCATTTAGTTCAAGTTGAACTAAATGGTCAGTCGAAGAATTAAAGTTTGTGCACAACAACGACAACAACAACGAATAGAGGGTTGTTGGGATACCCCAACACAGAGGTTGAATTATAATGGAACGTTAATTTCTTTCGGATCTAAAGTTAGAAAGGATAACGAGCGAAGGAAATTGTGGTTATTTCCTTCGTGTTAGGTTCCTTTAAAGTGGAATAGGCGATATAATAGAAATAGGAGCCCCGCCAGCGGGGCTTCGTTGAATTCAACCTAACCCACAGTTTTCTTTCAATGTTACGTTTTATTACACACTGTTTTACATAATATTTAAATATCGACCAACGCCGTTGATAAGCTAAACTTTCACGCTATTCTTCATGTCTCACATTCAGTATTTTTTAAAACAGTAAGAAAAAAATATCCCTGTATAGAACTTATTTGTTTAAATTCATATTCATTACTTTATACCTAAAATTGAGAACGCAGCACTTTTGAGTACCTTTCAACGACCAACCGACAGCCAGCTGTCGGGCTGCTAATGTCTTTCTATTGTATCTCAAATCACGTGTCTTCAAAGGATTAAACCAAGACTTCTGCTAAAAAAAAGAAAATAATTTTTGACAATGCCCAAACAAAGTCTGACTGTTCTCGGCTCCACTTACAAAAAGGACTAAAACTTATGATGTCAGCTTGTTCTTGATACATCATGTGTCACAAAAGTCATAATAAACTAATTGTCTCACTACTGAAGACAAGACCGCCCTTGACAATATTCTGCGGTGCATGAATGAATGACTCAAAGTGTTAATTAATTTTAGAAATGATGAATAAACAATTTATATGATGTTCTGGTCAACCTACATGTTGACTTAGTACGTTTCAATTTTATGTACTATGCTAATAGTTTGGAATTTCGTGTCAAAGTATTATCCAATGTAAACTGTGGTGTGGAACTAAGTATGCGACTTGAATATAGAAAACTTAGATCTGTTATTCTTATTAATAATACTAGAAAGTATCTAGTACTTGTTCGATCAAAGTAAAAAGAAGGATAAATCCTTCGAACACACGTAATTTGAGACACAATAGAAAGACAATAGTAGCCCGACAGCCGGCTGTCGGTTGGTCGTCAAGGGGTTTTTTTTTGGGGAGTGGGAAATCATCAAGTGACTCAAACGGCATCGGCAGGAGGGGGTGTCAGACTTTTACTGACTAAAACCCACTCATGTTCCTTCGGTTGCCCTTTATGTTCCGAGGTCACGGTAATTATTATAAACATTCCGTCAAGAGGCAAACAAATATCAAATGTTAACGTACCTTATGTATAGTCACTTAGTCAGGACGCTAAAAAGGTGAACAAGAGTTTCAATTTTCCACAAGCCTGTCACGTTCAGACAACCCACCTCAACGTATTCCATAGCAACTAAGATTTTTATCCTGACGCATTATTTATGTGATTGCGCATTTTAAGACTTTCGTGTGGGCGCAAAATAATCCAATCCAGTACGATTGAAGGTCATAATTACAGTGTCGCAATAAATAAGAACAGTCGGAACGTTTTATAATGGAATTAGTAAATAAATTATATACTAACCAGGTACATAAGCACGGGTAGGCGGTTAAAGACATTGAAAGACAAGATTTTTAGTCTACGTGTTTGGTAGATATTTGTATTTTTATCGGACAAGATATTACAGAGATATCGCCGAACTCGCATTAAAAAAGATGTAAAAAAAAATGAGCATCTAGGTATTTCTATTTTATTCCGAATAAGTACTATTATTTATCTTTTCTTAAATAGAAATCAATGCAACGTAGGTACGTAAAATAACTCTTTAAACCTTCAAAAACAGGTGATTCCAGACACAATAGAAAAACAATAGCAGACCGACAGCCGGCTGTCGCTTGGTGGCTGAAAGGTTAAACAATATCCTTAAATTCCAGATTTTTTTTATTTTTGTATCGAAATCAATAAATAAATGCTCAATTATGTATAATTAAGTTGGCAAAAATATTACATCACGTTGCTATCAGTTCTTGCATTTTAATACCTCATAAAAAGTATGTCAACTGATTGGTGTTGTCAAATAGCTAATCGTTAAACACCTAATTTACTGTGATTGATTGATAATTCTGTAATTCAAACACAGTTATCGAGTCTGTTCGTCTGTCACCAGGCTTTATCTCACGAACCGTGAGAGTTAGACAGTTGAAAATTTTACAGTTGATCTATTTCTGTTACTCCTATAATAACGAATACTAAAAAACAGAATAAAATAAATATTTATGGGGGTGTCTTTATAACAAACATGATTATATTGCCGTTTTTTATCGATAATGGTATGGAACCCTTCACGTGTGAGTCCAATTCGCAATTGGCCGGTTGAATACTGCAATTTCGTAACCTATCGTATTTACATTGATCAGCGCGCTGGCTCAAGGCGGATTAACGAATTCAGATACTTAGTACAGAAGCTACACGGACGGTTTTTCCGGGCCCTGCATGGGCCCGATGTAGACTTTTTAGCGTCCGTTTTGTCTGTGCAATTATGGACGAAGTTATCATGACGAAGAATTATCAGAGATTTATTGTCAAAGGTGGTACGGTTGACATATGGGGCGTGTCCCCTGCTGGGAGGATCGATCCGACACCTTCTCGTCTAGCTAACGAAGAGTACTTGCATAAACATAACCTCGTGGCCAGGATTATTCATCAGCAACTTGCTCTGAGATACGGCCTCGTAGAATTTGAAGTACCGTACTACAGGTATGTGCCCGACCCAGTTCTCGAAGATGGCAATGTCACATTGTCTGACAGGACTGCTGTAGCAAACAAGCCTGATATAGTGGTGGTGGATCGATTGGAGCGGCGCGCAATGCTTGTTGACGTTACGGTCCCGCATGACGGTAACCTCGTGAAGGCCGAGAAAGATAAACAAATTAAGTATATATAGTGGGATAAGGACCCAGCGATCATTGTGCCGATAATTGTTTCTGCCAATGGCTTAAGCCAAGAGCCTCAATCAACACCTAAAGAGGCACTTGTTGGATGGCTGGATCAAGAGCTTGATTCAGAAGGCAGTACTACTACACACGGCGCGCAGGTTCCTTTCTCTGGAGCCCTGCAACCGGTAGCTTGGACCTTGTTCCCGATACCGGTGGGCTACCATATTTTATATTTTTAAATGTTTTATTATTATTATTTTAATATTAAAATTTAATTTTTATGTGTTTAAAATTAATAAAGAGAATATAACTACCAGCCTATAATTATTGGCCTACTGCCGGGCAAAAGCTTATCCATAAAAACCCTTAAGCTTTGTTTTGTGAGTGGGAAATCATCTAATGACTGCTCCCGTCCTGGGTGCGGCGGGAGGGCGTGTCAAACTTTTACTGACTAAAACCCACTCATGTTCCTTCGATTGCCCTTTATGTTCCAGGGTCTCGGTAACTATTATAATCATTCCGCAACCCCGGCAGGCGTGGCCCTGTTGGGCCCCTTCCAGTGCTGACTTCTTCTCTTTGAGGCGCGCGTGGAACACTAACGCGCCGTCGACGCGGTCCTGGTCCTAGCCGGGCGGCGATCTACCCATCGCTCGCCATCCGCAGAACCGTGCCTACGGTGGCCGGTAGTCGTCTTGCGACTCTCGACGTCTTCGCCTGAACCCTTTAGCTTGCCAGCGGAGGATTGTCGATTTCAGACTTATAACAATTATAAACACAGTTTTCCTCATGACGTTATGCCTCCTACTGCCAACCCTACTATTAGTCACAATAATATTGTGAAACAAATTACAATACCTATATCTAACATTATAAAGAGGAAAGATTTGTATGTATTTATGTTTGTTACTCTTTCACGCAAAAACTACTGAACGGATTTTAATGAGACTTTACAGAAATACATCAGAATAAGACATAAGCTACATAACATCACGCTGTGACCCACGGGAGCAGAGCAGTAACCAAAAACCTAACATAATGCGGGTGAAACCGCGGGGGAGAGCTAGTGTTTATATAGGAAGAGAATACATTATAAGTAAATCCTCGCGCGAATCTATGTTTACCGATATCATGACATCACTTATCCACTAGCATTAGCTACTTCTAGCGTTTTCCTGTCAACAAAGTCAGAGCAACGTGTAGCTCATTTATGATTTATAGCCAGGCAATTCGCAAACATGTGTAAAAACTAAAGCTCATTGTGAGCGAGTGCTGATGAATATTCATTTAAATGATTAATATAACTTACATATTTTTGTGCTTATAATTTTAACGCGATGAACACCTTGGTTCATCGTTTTAAATGATATGTAGGATTTGTACTTGTAATTTAGTAAATTTTGTTTCACGTACACGATCTAAGAATTAGGTCCTAAATATTAAATAAATAAAAAATATCACGCGCTTTGGTAACAAATTACTGCTTAATCAACTTCTCAGCCTTTCCCAATTACGTTGGGGTCAGCTTCTACCCAAGCCGAATATAGCTGGATGCCAGTGTTTACGTGAAGCGACTGAGTGTCCTCCACAGCCCAGTAACTGGGTAACACAATACCCCTTTTTTTGATTCATCAAATGACTCCTCCCGCTCTGGGCGAAACGGAAGGGAGTGTCAGACTTCTACTGACTAAAAACCACCCGAATTCCTTGTTAGCCCTTTGTACCCGGGGCTGCGGTATCTTGGTTAGACTCAATGTTAGACTTTCGGCTTTTAATTAAAGTATGTACCTGATAAAAATGCTCAACTTAAAATTTTATCTTTTTACATATTTTTTTATCTTTTTATGTTATAAGCACAGTGCAATACCTATGTGAATAGTAATAATAAAATTATACTTGTGTTATGATACTGAAGTTAGACTCTTTAAAATATTTATTATATTGTTGTGCCCTAGCAGGGCCATGTATGATAAGTACCTAATAAATTATTTGTACCAACTTGTAAACTACATCAACGCAATAAATGATACTGAATACCTATAACGACTGTCAAACATTTACGTATGACAACTGGGATTAACTGCTTTACGCGCTTTCCGAGACAGGAGGTGTCTGTGATGTCCAAAATAAACTTTACAGTGAATTAAAATGAAAGTCACATTGGTACTTGCCCGGATTTGAACCTACAAATACTCTCGCAGGCGCTTTAACCAAAGGACCATCACGCGACATAACAACTACTACCTATAATATTATTTGTGGAATAAATATTAGTCTCACTGGCAACTATCAAAAAGCACGTGAAATATATTATTAAAACAAAGCTAAGCCCAAGTACGTGTTAAATAAATTTCATAAACTCGTCCTGTGTATTTCTCGTAGTTATTACTAGGTTTCTAAACAAGAGATGGAATATCTACTAACACGTACTCTTAGTATTTTTCGTCCTACTTCTTTGCAAGAAATAGAATACATGGTGTATAATGATATATAAGGTGTTTCCAAAAAATTTTTTTTGTCTCCCTGGTTTGAGAGCTGTATGTTTCATTGCCTTTTTTGAACAACATAAAATATTATTTTATAAGGATAAGTATATTTAACAGCAGAATTTGTGTATTCACAGAATCCTCAAAAAACCATTGCATCGCAAGCCAACGCTCGGTTCAACGTGCTGTCTAAATTCTGGTAGCCTAATGATCATCTCGCTCAAATGGCCTGGGTTGGTCGCATTTTATAATCAAGTATGCAGTATGCAAAGTTAATAGATAAGGGTTAATTAAAATTAAAATAATTAAGGTTAAACAATTACATTAAAATATAATAAACGTAATTTTTTGTAATTTTCACCAAGATCTGAATTGAGCGCCGTCGTTTGTTGCGGAATGCGGAACCCTTACTATGCGTCTAATTTTTTTAATACATTGAAGTAGCCAGGGGTCGTAATCGTTACAATTAAGCGGATTTCTCACCGAAAAGTAAGCTACGTTAGTTTATCTTCGTACGCATAGCCGTAGCCGATGCAGTTTTTCTTCCCAAATTCTGCACACCAGTATAAAATACTGCGACATGCGAGCTTAGCCAAACTATCTTAGTTGAGCTCTTAGTCAGCAACCCGCATTATGTGATAAAGATTTAATGAGTGCTGTTTTCAAGCGATAGAAAGAAAATGTCTAATAACATTCCGTGTACGAGTAAGCACAATGTGCAACAGTATACCGACCAATTAATGACTGAAAGTAGTAAGTAAATGGCTTAGTAGTGTTATTGCTAATGCCAGAAGACACGTGAAATTCTAATCGCGCTTGTAAGTAATGTGCTGTGGCAATGTGGTCGAATCTGCACACTTATAAGGAAATATTTTTGCTTCACAAATTCTTGGTAAATATGACACGTTTCAGTATTATGTAAGTGATGCTAGCTTTAATAATGTTTTATTAATATAATATTTTAGTGTACTTATCGTTTAGCAAAGCTTTTAAATAACATAATCATCGTTAAAGATATTAATAAAATAAAGCTATAATAGCTACCGCATTACTTCACGACGGTTTTTTACCATAATCCCAAAGAAACCTATCTCTACTTAAGCTACAAAATACTGAGAATCAATTAAATTAAATTACACTTTATTTATCACCTAATCTCATTAATTAAATCTTTATAATAGCATCTTACGAATAACGTCAATTTAAACATGTTCCAACCTAGAAAATCTTATAAAAAAAAATATTTGTATTTGGACCGTGAACGTTGCCTTTCAACGAGAAATCTCGTCAAATTTAAACATTTACTGCATCGTAAATTTAAGACTATTTATTTTAATTCTTTGACGGAAGACATTAGACGCTTTCATTTATATACCCAAATTTGTACGATTCGTTTTATGGTAACGACATTCCTTTAACAAATAGGTATGGATTTTATTAGAAGCATTATAAAACCGGCAATAGTTCGACATTACGTGATGCAAATATTTTTGTTACATCAGTCATTTCGCTTATAAGGCAAGACGTGTTTTGAGATTTCGACATGTCATAGCATCAGTTAAAACAATGGCCAAGGCTAAATACATTAATAGCGGTCAACGCTCAACAAATTTAATAAACATTATCTTACGTTTTTCGGGTCTCCCATATCCGGCGTTTCGATGACTTCGTTTTTCCTGAAACACGAAAAATGAAAACATTAGAAATGGATGCCACGCGACGATGCACTCATTTGATTTCGGTTTCATGCACTGAATTCAATTCCAACGGATAACACTACAGTATCTTACATTTACATATTACATTGTAATTTATCGGCTCGTTAGAGAAAACAGCTCAAGAGCAGTTGGCGACCAAACATTCAGAACAAATTGCTTGTTCGCTCTACCGATGAAAGTACACCAGTCCGTAAGAAAAATTATTACTGTTCGCTTCGTGCATGCATTGCATACTAGTAATCAACCACTATCAAATACAAACATATCTTTTATATGAAAATATGTGATTTTTCCACATTTTTCTTTCTATCTAAATCTACTTAGATAAATATTTGATTATACATTTTAGAATATGATTAGCAGTGAATTATATAAGTAATCGAGGATTTACCTGATAAACGGCGGCTGCTCGCGACCTTTATCGGGAGCCCCCTGCTGTGGATTCTTGACAGCTGACGGAAAAGCTGATGCAACATCTTCTATTTGCTCCATCCTGAAAGTAAATGAAAGTAAATTTATAAATAATTCATAGTACTTAATAAAAACTGTTATCATTTAACTGAGGTAAAATAATATTTACATTTTCTGTTGCCTCAAGTCGGAAGAACAGAGGTTGCGGAGGTAATCATCGCACTCGCGCTGCTTTTGTATTTGATATTCTTTAAGTAGTTCCCTTCTAAAATCTCCATCGGCGCCCGGCAACATTGCCGCTTCAGCCTGCTGTGGCGTGCGCTCTGCGAGTGATGAGCGTTCAGTCGACGCTGCCGTGTTTGATATCGACGTAGAGGCCGAGTAATCTTGTCCCCTGTGCTCGGGAGTAGTGGCGTTCGACGCGCCGATGCTGCTATCGTTCGTTTTCGATGAACCCGTAAACTCACCAATGGGTTTCAATGTCGCCTCGTCTATTGTCTTCAATGACTCGTTTAACCCGTTAAAAATACTTTCGGCATTCTTACTATCAAATAACCTATCAACGGACGTGTTCATCAATCTACTGCCTTTAATTCCAGTAAGATGAAATCCGGCGAAACATGAAGAAGAAGGGCCATAATCTATCGCTGAGAGGGCCATAACAGCGGGATGTCGCGGAGCGCCGTCAGGAAGCGGACGCAGTGATCTCGTCATAGCGTCGGCGGCCGAGCGCGGCCTCCTAAAGGGCATCGCCAAATGAGGGAATGTGCGCGGCTTTATCGGCGTAACAAGCATGTGCTCCGTCCACGAGGTGTGCAAAGACGGACGCTCTAATTTCTCCACGTCTACATTCAACATTCTCTGCTCAAACGGAACACTAAACGTTTCAGCTGGGATAGATTGCAGCCACGACAACAAACTTAGGTCTGATTCGTCGAAACCTGAGCCATCAAGTAATCTTGAAAAATTAACTTCATTGGATTGCGCTTCTTTGGATCCCGTAGCTTTCGCTTGGCAGTAGTTAACACACGACTCATATAATATACCCTTAATAAGAAGTTGCATTAATCGATCATTCTTTGCGCATTTAGATACCGATCCGCTGGACTTTTTGTCACATGGCAAGAATTGTTCTACGAGAGGATACACCTCTCTAAAGCACTGAACGCGTGCGTTGCTCGGATTCCATTTTTTAAACTGCGCATGATCAGTAATACTTGGTAAAGTCAACAATAAACATAGATTTGAGTATTCTTCTTTAGAGGGAGCTAGCTTTTCTAGATCGCTAAGGACTTTGACAACTTCATCTACAATATTTTCAACATTATTGTAAGCTTTAATTTCAGATCTTATACATAACAATTCGATATACTTATGTCTTAGAATAGCATAATTAAATTTGTCAGCTTCGAAAGCTTTGAGTGCACTGAGTGGTTGAATAAATTCCAGTACGTCATCCCACTGTCCGTCGAGGATGAGTTGACGTAAAAACAACACGTCATCAGCAAAATTGCCATTAATGACACCGGTTTCACGCTCTAGCGATAGTTGGGTAATGTGCAGGTCACGGTTGTGTAGGAACTCTAGGGCCAGCCGGACTACGTCATCCTCGCGTAGGTTTAGGTGGGTTGACGGCATTCTAGTTACCAAGTGCCTTCTATCTGGAACAAACATATCAATAACATACTTTATATTAGCATACACTCATAATTATGTCAACAAAATCAACTATGCCACGATCTACTAGTCCAGACACTGTATTTGAAATGTTTTTTTTTTTGCATTCCAGTGACGCACACTACACACGGTAAGAGTATTTATTTTCTCATTTATTTTCATATATAGTTACGATTTCTTGACAAAAAATACTTAATGAGTTATCATAATTTAAATGAATTATACTTTCATTTCGATTTTAGCATTGCTAAAATTACCGGTTTTTACGAGTAACCATGACACGTTTAGCGGCTGGAGCTAGGAATTTTCATTTGTTGCATAGATGTTTAAATAGGTTTTTAGGAATGAGATCTAATCTAAAACCCTTGGAAAAGACTATTTTAGCGAGGGAGCATAGATTTTCTATTAATATTTCTTTATATATATATTTCTTTATGAAATCAAATAGTATTTTTAAAATATTTAAATTAGCATCGTAAAATTTAAATTTATATTCTTTTATTCCACTTTTATAATTATTGTACCTTAAAACTTTTTAAAACGAGCTCCCAGTTATTTCGGGGCAGCTTTTGTTTACAACTTTTAAACTATTAAATAGACTAGCTGCTGTCCCCGCGGTTTCTAGCGTTATGTGAAATATTTGGTTATTGCTCCGCTTCCGTGGGTCATAGCGTGTTCGATAATCTAATGTATAAGATATATTACTGCAAAGATTCAACGAAACACATCTATTATTTTTTGCGTGAAAGAGTAAGAAACTTCCTCTTAAACTTTGACATTCTACTAATATTGTATTAGTAGAATAACAAAAGCTAACCCGATATCCGTTAAAAGAAATGTCTGTAACAATTTTCTGTACAAGTTTTATCCGACTAAAACAAGCATTAGTTCACAGACTAGTAGATTTATGGTGCATTCAAATAATAAGAATTAAATCAATTGTGAGGATGCAGTAGTACTCTTCAGGAGGTAACACTTTTATGATTTTCACTTACGTATTGAATACATACTATAGATGTAGGACTTGAGGAAAAATAGAACAAAAAGTCCACACGTCAATCGACTTCAGTGTTAGAATGAGAACTTCACATCGTTCTACACAAAGACCATAAGTTATGCAAAAATACGGCGCGTGGACGACGCATTGCCGACGCGTCCACGTACAATTCAATCCAACAGAAATGTTACTATATGTCACACAACATAAAGTTCACATTTCAATAATTTGAGTCAAGTTGGTGGCGGCCTTTGTAGGACCGATATAGAACCAATTCAATTAGGGTCAACTCGCTCGAACGTTTAATAAATTATATTGACCATTGACGCCGTTCATGGAGGAGATGTTATTGATAGGCTCAGAACACGACTTTCCATTGTTCAATAAGTTATTACTAAACTCTTAAAACTGCTTACGAAGAGCAGAACAAACAAAACAAAACGAGAAGGCTATTTAGAACATTAAAGTAAAAGTAGGTATATAAAGGTCCCTTTGCTTGTAATAAATTGTTTGTTATGTTAGTAAGAGGCGGTCTCTAGAAGTACTACCTAGTACATTTGCAAAAATTTCTCTGATAAATAGCTGGATACTCTGTTACAGACTATCATATGATTTGTTTAAATTTTTGGTAAGTATATTAAAGTTCTATACGCCGACAAAGTCGCGCTTTGAATTCAGTACAAAAAGGAAAAAAAAAACAAATTGTAACAGCTTAGTCTCATTATTGCTGCTGGCTAATTAAATCGCTCGGAAGGACAAACATATTTTCCACAAGCAACATTGTTTATTCAAATTTGCTTCTAAACCATTTTACAACAATACTGCTTGGAAAATAATTAGAACAGAAAAGATTTCTAATCCATACACTGGACTTGTTTAAGCGTTTAAGGAACACTTGATTTGTATGCAACTCAACACTGTGGCACTGATACTATAAACTAATTGGAGTGGAAACATGACACAGACCTGCTTTACAGGACTTCCTGTACATGAGTGTTAAAAAATATTTTTAAGAAAGTACTTTGAATTGTTTACACTTCATTAACACTACACTCAGTTTATTGGTAATATATATTTAACTGAGGAAGATACCTACGAATATTTTTTTCTAATATTGTAACTGCAAATTAATGATAACACACTCTATTATTAATTTTTAATACTATGTTAAATTCAAAAAGATTTATTTATATATTGAAACGCATAGGTATTTTTGGTTGATATCCATGCTACTCAATGATATTGGATTTAAATAAGATCTCTGTAATCTTATCTCTAAACTTCCGATTGATGAATCACGTGACAGACTGAGTTATTAGTGAAATAAGGACATGTGTAAAAGTAGGTTTTTTTAAAGGGATTTATAACATAATAATAAAATGTGTAATTGTGTGTCCTGTACCTTATCTGCTTTTCGGAATACCCAGTTCAATGTATTGAATGATCAAATAAACAATAAATATTTAATTAAAACCAATAACAAAAAAAAAAACCCGCAAGGCAGCTTGTGGCGAGCTGTTGGGCAGTAGCGACCCCACAGACCTGACCTCCCATGAGACCCTTTGTTCTTCATCTCCGGCTTGCCTTAATTGGCCGGCCAGAGTGATCACTGACGAGCATCAAGACTCCAACCTCTCTTTTTCCTTAATTGGCTGGTTTCAGTGGAGATTCGCAAGAGCAAACATATTTCGGTGAAAGAAGTATTCAAGTAAGATACTGACAGGGATTTTGACCATGCTTCCTGGATTGTCTTGAGGCCTCTAGGGCCCATTATTGAGATTGCTAGTGACCCCCATTTTACCCGTATATATGTATAACTATTGGTCAAGCAGAGACTATAGTTAATACATATCCTCTCCATATAAAATGCTGATATTCGGCTGGATCCTGTTTGACTGGATGCTGACTTTAACATAGTTGAAAGAGAATTGGGAGATGATAAGTGCATCAACGTATGCTAGGTATAGTTTAATGAGCCATTTCATATGGGATATTTATTTAATTACATCTTAACTAATATTTTTCTTTTGTTGCTATATCTAATTGTTTCAGATCCCTGTACACTATTATGTTGTATTTTTCTATAATTTTATTTAGAATATCTCAATAAAAGGCTGAACCTTTTATTGAAATACTCTAAATTTAAATATGTTCATGTTTTTTGGTTGGTCCTGGTCCTTATGAGTTTGCTGAGAATTCTCTAATAAAGGCTTGTGCTGTTGTCCAATACACTCCTAATAAATAATATCTTAAACCTGTCATTGCCAAATAAATAAACAAAATTAAGTCAAAGAAAAACATTCTTGTTGCAATAGCTACATAGCTTTGCTTAAAAGCCTGTTTCTATTTTATTAGAAAGATTTATTTAATAACACGATACTTTCACACTAGGTATGCTAGTGTGCGTAATTTATGCTCCTGCAAGGGGAAAGCCTGATGTGCTGCTAAGTGAAAATTATTGGTGCATCTCTGACATAGCACATACCACAAGTGAAAACTTTGACAGCCACTATTTAATTGATACTTTTCACCACCACAGTTTTTGCCGTACTGATTCAAAATTCGAAACAGCCATTTTAACACGAATAGTCCCAAAACAACTAAACCACCTACACATTTTACGAAAACCATAAAAGCCTTCACCGGACAGCGAGCCGGAGTGGCCGTAGTTAAAATTATAATCACTTTCTAACTGGTCATTAATCATCAAAACACGATATTTTTTACAGTTACACAAATTATTCGTTAATTAAAACTATAATAAAAAATAACAACGTAGACAAAACAATTTTACCTTCGTTTTATCAAACTGATGCTGATACCACTCGAACAAATATTTCACAAATTTAATATGCTACATTTGTAACAACAATTAACAGAACAGTAATGAGAAATTTATTCAATTTATTCCACATTTTTTAACGGGAGAGAGAGTAGATCACAGATTAGATTTGTTTAAGTTTAAAGATTAGTCTGTCTGTCTATGATTGCGTCAATGACGTCTTGCTACAAAACATAGAGTAAAAACGGCAGATGAATAACCATACAAATATTCTTAGTTTGCTCAAGTTTGGATACACTTCTATTGGATTTTTTTCGGACACGTGTAACTTCGGGTGCTTGTGGTTAAAAACTGAATTGATATATGAGATAAAACTAACTCAAAACTCTCACAAAAGTCGTTGCGATTAAATATTGTAACTCTGTCCTCTGTGAACAGAGCAGATATACACTACGCGATCGCAAACGATTTATTTTCGCAACGACTTGTAATCGTAATATGAGCTTATGAAGCCCTTTTTTTGTGACTAAAGAAAACCAAAGTAGCGATAGCGTGAATTATTTAAATAAATACAGGGTGTCTCATGGCTATGCCACATGGAGGGAAAGTACCTTAATATTGTAGATCATTTTATTGAAAGAAGACATTATTTCAAGACATTATTTTAAAAACATTTTAAACTGTACTTATAGATATTTGAATGTAATACATAGTTGAACCGGGAATCGAACCTGTTACTCGAGAAAAATAATCAGCCTGTAGTTTTATCCTACGGATCGAAAGGCTTCATTACGAGGTTTATTTTTTGTGTAAAAACGAACGAACGACCATGAATTTTAAAACGAAAGTAGTCTTTACAAATAAAATTCATAATGATGCGTACTACTCAAGTGGCTAGATTAATGAGGGCTATCGCGTATGAAATCGCCGCTAGAGGCGCTTGTGTAGCGTGAGGTCTACGAAACGTCAAATGTCACTGTTTGTTTACTAGTTGGTTACGCGCGCGGGTTTATATTTCTAATTAAATTAATATTGCGAGTATTTAACAATACTTTAGATTAATTATGGCAAATACAGATTACGGATCTATGAATGTCAGTGCTTTAAAAGTGGAGTTAAGAGAAAGAGGTGCAAAATTAAACGGTCTAAAAGAACAGCTAATTATATTTACAAAACAATTTCTTGTCTAAAGTTGGCTTATTTATACAGATTACAGCTGTTTTTTTCTTTTTACAGGTTTCAAGACTGATAGAAATAATAATTTTGGTAAAAACCTAACAGATGAAATAAAAAATAACGATTTGGTGTATACTGTTGAGTGGCCTACGGACAGTTCATACATCAGTGTAACATTGAAAAGTGAAATATTCACTATATCACCCGACTTAGATATAGTGAATATTTCTACTTACTTTTTAGAGGTTTAAAAAGACAATGTGGGTATGACGGAGACGGAGCTGCAGTTCATAGAAAAGGCTATAATATGATGATAAATGAACATTTGGTGGCTCTAGTGACATGTACACAAAATAATTTGTATTTTTATAGGGGACAATCCACTCTGAAAACACGAAAGCATTATCATTAATATTTTATGAGCATTGCCTTTGAATTTGAAAATTTTGTGTCGCTGGTATGGGACCAAAATCCAAAAGCAGTGTGTCAGCACAGCACATAGCTTGTGTATGTTATGCAATTTTGCGGTTTAAAGAGCATTCTGAATGGCGTAATAAGAAAACATCCACAGAAAACAAACAGATGGCATGAAAAAAAAAGAAAATGATCTTGTCTCCTAAAAAAGCTGAAAATCTTACATTTGAGATACAAAAATATAATGTCACCAAACCAAAAAGAAATAATATGTGTTTTATTCCACGTCCTGCTAGTACTTGCAGCACTATACAATGGTATGCTCATGTCAGGAACAATGTAATAAACTATTGTTCTTTAGAGAAAATACGCTTCGGTATAAGTGGTGTTTATGAAGTTGCTTCCCTGCATGGAATATCTAATGACCATAATTACCTTAAACTACCTATCTATCCTGGACCAATATATCCTGAATAGAATCCTTACTAATATTATTAATGGAAAAGAAAGAAAGTGTGTCTGTCTGTCTGTTTGTCTTTCTTTCACGGCAAAACGGAGCGACGAATTGACGTGATTTTTTAAGTGGAGATAGTTGAAGGGATGGAGAGTAACTAGGCTACTTTTTGTCTCTTTCTAACGCGAGCGAAGCCGCGGGCAAAAGCTAGTTGAGTTATATATAATACATCCCATACAGATTATATGAGGTACTGCCATATACTGCTGCCCGCGCGTGACTACGCTCGCTTGATCTTGATTCCCGTAGGAACCTGTACTTTTCCCGCGGTAAAATATAGCCTGTAGCCTTCCTTGATAAATAGGCTATCATATATTGTATTAGATATGATCTAATAATATAATCATCTAATGTAGATATAAGTTTTGGCGCTCGTAATACGAACCATAGTATTATACTGTACTCTTTGATACGAACTTTGACAGCCGTAGTTTAGGACCTCACGCTACAGTAGCGCCATCTGGTGAAACAAAAAACGATAGCCCTCATTAGTAATAAGTAGATAAGATTGTCAATTGTATGTCCTTACGGCAATGTAAGCTTTTGACTTTTTTAAACAAAATTTCACATCAAATGTTAAAATTCACGGTCTTCCTTCCTTTTATTTGTGACACTATGTTTATTTCAGGGACTGAATTACCCAAAAATTAAGGTATCTTTAAATTTCGGTATGACGTCATACCGTTAAATAAGGGTTACCGAAATATTGCGATACCGTTATTTTTTTCAGTAGCGGAATTTAAAGGTTGGAATTTAATGCGTACCAGTCGGCAACAAACAAAGAGATAAGTAAGAGAGTACAGAAATTGTACCTACAAAATACACAAGTTTAACGTGTTCTTCAACCCCCCGCGCGCCCGCGCCCCGCGATCTATCATGTTTTTCGGTACCGAAATTAGATAAAGGTTAAATAACGATACAGCCCAACTTTTATTTATAAATGTATCGCTATAACTCAACCTCTATTTAAAACCGGTACCGGTATATTTTTGAGGTATAACCACCTTTAACCGTAACCGCTTTCAGTCCCTGGTTTATTTAGCAAAAAATAATCCTTACGATGAAACTTTTCGATCGGTATGATAAAACTACAGAGTGATTCTTTTTTTCGTGGAACAAGTTCGATTCCCGGCACAACCATTAAATTATTTAAATATTTAAGAATGCAGTTTAAATTGTTTTTAAAAATGTCTTCTTTCAGTAAAATGTCTATGGTACTTTCCCTCAATTTGGCATAGCCGTGGGACGTCCTGTATAAACTTGAATCAATGTAATAACGCCAACCATATATGAATCAACTGGTTGATTTTGTGGTTGAAATCAACGTTTAACAGGCACCCTCGTATTAACGTGCACCGTTGAACTCAACATAATACATACATATTATTAAAAAACAAGTTAAGACACTATATTTAAATCATCGCTTTCCGTTCACTTCAACGCTGTAAAATGTAAAAGACTTAGTATGTTTTTAAATAACATTTTCGTCGTCCTTTTTCAAGCTTAGGACTTAGGACTAGGTTTGCGAGATGATCGTGCAATCTGAGATTATCTGTAATTTAATTTAAGCTCGCGAGCGATCTAACTGTAAAGTTTTAAGTTTGATCAAATTCGATCGGTAGCTTTTGATTATAGAAGTATCATATAGCACACAAACTTTTACATTCAAAATATAAGAAGGATTAGACAATGGTAAAACAAAAATGTAGAATAAAAAAAACTGTTTTCAAAAAAAAAAAATAACCTCCTTCAAAAACTAAAAACACTAAAATAAACTAAAATTTTGGAAGTCTGTGGCAACACAAATTAGTTGGCAGAAGAGAAGCCACCGACTTCCGTGTTTTTAGTTTTTGAAGGCGGTTATTATTTTAGTAGAAAAAGTAATATAAAACGAAAATAGAAATTTGAAGTAACGCACAAATCGTCAATGTGATTTTTTTGTTCTTGATGAATTTTTCGAGAAGCATTGAACCGATCGCCATAACATTTATATGGGACCATTTCTGAATCATGACTTATAAAACAAAAAAATAATCATTGAAATCGGTTCATAAACGACGAAGTTATCCGCGAACAAACATAAATAAGCATATATACGGTCGAATTGAGAAACCTCCTTTTTTTGAAGTCGGTTAAAAAAAGTTATGGGTGTTTTGGCACCATTAAGCCTCTATTACACAAATGATTTATTCTCGATTGATTATCTATCGCCATCGATATTGTTTCCCGTTTCCTTGTACTTACATAATAATTGTGATAATAATATTATATAATAATATTATAATATTACATAATAATAATATAATAATATTACATAATAATTGTGATAATAAATAATAGTGATAATTAACGCCGCATTGTGTAATTTTGACGAATAAATACAAACAGATATCGCAACAACGCATACGGTATTTTTGTAATAGGGGCTTTACTCTGACTAGCTGTAATAATATAAAATGCTGGTTAGAAATAAGATATCTCTAACATCTGTGGCATCCAGTCTTGCAAGTGGCGCCCCCTATCTGTCATTACAGCGGCAAATTGGCAAAGTAAAAACTGTGAAAAGTCAAGCAAGTTCTATCGTAACATCTTTCTGAAGGACTGATTGGATTGTAGGTTTTTAAAATTATAGTTTTACTATAAAAAATGGATGAAGAAGGCGATAATATTCTGCTCGAAGATAATTACTATCAGTTACTGAATGTATCAAAAACGGTAAATATAAATCACGTGCATTTTTTAAATTCCTTTCAGCATTTTCATTGCATTATCAATATTATATAACGTCGTAAATTATCATTTTATAGTGGAATACAAATGTTTCTTAGAAACTGCAGAATTACATAAAATAATTAGTATTTAATAATTATGTATGCACTAAATATTAAATTATTTTTGAGGTTAGGAGCGGTGCATCCTGCACTCGGTAGTTGCCTCTAAAAAATCTACTCATAGATAACTTTGTAAATATTAAGTTACTACTGTATGTTTCGCACCGTCGTTTAGAATTAAGGTTTGTAAGTCAATAAATATTCTGTGAGGGATGATGCAATTTTTATCTTTAAGAATGCTGTATAACAATGATACCTAGGTACTTATTTTTTTAAAACAAGTTGTCCTAAGTTTTTTGAAACACTAGTTTAACATCTTAGTTTTAAATAATACTTTTGTGTGTAAAAAAAGACACTAGAAAGACAATAGCAGCCCGACAGCCGGCTGTCGGTTGGCCATTGATGGGTTAATAAGTAATGCAATTTTTTTTAGCAATCTGTAGTTATGATTGTTTATATTACATGTATTTTTTCAAAGTTTCATTCTCTAAGGCTTCATGACCTTTGCCTTCAATCTTAACCTTTCAGTTATATGTGTCATCTTGAAATGGGAAGACTTAATTGTAATCAGTTTAGGGCACCCTACTCATGGAATGACTTATAGGCATTTTTTTTTATGACAATTCTATCTCTGACATAATTCATTTGTATAACAATGTTTTTCCAGCATTCTTTGTAGTGAAGTCTATTTATCGGATACTAACATAATATAGAAAGAGATTTCTTTTTGTCTAGCCTAAATATATATTTATTCGTACAATAATAGCTAAACTTATGAGGGATAGTAAGTAGTATACTATAACCCATAGATGCAAAGCTGTAACGTAACATGATGTAACGGAAGGGTTAGTAGTGTTAGGACTACATCTCGATAAGACTAAATAGCAGATATGACTAGTTCACTATAGGACTTAATCTCGATATGACTAGATCTTGTTAGGACTATATCGTGTTTGGACTAGATCGCAATAAGGCCAGATATCAAAATGACTATATTTTCGTTTGTTTTTTGGAGTACAGTTATCAAGTTAAAGCATTAAGATTTTTCCTTGGTAGGTACCTATACTAAAATACTTAAAATGAAAGCATTTCATTTAAAGTATTTTAGTATTTTTAGTAGTATTATAGCCACTCATGCGTCATGCCCTCAAAATTTGAGGGCATGACGCATGAGTGGCTATTTGATCTTAAAGCAGCGCTTGTACTATGGTAATCAGACAAACTTATTTCATTTGTATAGGTATAAATATTATTAATTTACACCCAACCCTGAACAAACAATCATGCTCACAACAAAAAGTTTGTCCTGGATTCGAACCCACAACCAACATTCTCGTCAATGGATCTTTATTGAATCACATCGTTTTTCAGGCACCACCAGAAGAAATAAGCAGTGCATATCGGCGCTTTTCACGCATGTTCCATCCTGACAAACACAGCACTGATCCTAATAAAAAAAAATGGGCAGAACAGATATTTAACAAAGTCAAGGAGGCGTACGAGGTGCTTTCTGATTCACATAAAAGAGCTATTTATGATACACTAGGTAAGATGACTAGTAATATCTATAATTTAAAAAATCCTTATCTCTGTATTATGGGTCATTACCAAACATAATCGCTGTAATAGACCTATGTAGCTTGGAATACAGAACCGAATCTAATACAATACAATTTGAAATGAACATGATTGTAAACACTAAATCATGTTAATTTCAAATTCTTTGTTACGAACTCCATACAAAAAATCAAATTACTTGTGTATTTACTTGCAAAATATTTCAGATGCTCCTTGACATTAAACACCAATTCCTTCACATTTAGTATAATATACTTGAAATAATTGATTTCTAGGGAAACGCGGGCTGGAAGTAGACGGATGGGAGGTTATTTTCCGGACTCGCACACCAAGAGAAATCAGAGAAGAATATGATAGGTATGAATTTATGAGTACTTTAGTCAGATTTATGAAGCATTAAACAAACAAACCAATTGATGTATCAAATATATTGCTAGTGTAGATGTAAAAGAAGACATGTTACTCTGACTAATACTAGATGTATTTTTGGTCTTGCACAACCCGCTAGGAGATGATTCTACTTATAAAAATAAATCACTTTTATTACGGAACCAACTCTGAAATCTCGACTAAATATCAGCTGTTTCATACATTATCGTCGGGAGGGCATTTAACTTCTGTTAGAAACAGCTGATATTTTATTCCATATGTTGGTTCCATAATAAAAGTTGTTTGTTTTCATGGGTAGAATCATCTGGTGGGTTGTGCAAGGCCAAAAATACACCTAGTGTATAATAATAATAATATAAAAAATAATAAATTTTAATATAAAGACTTTACTACAAAGACAATAAATTGAGTCTTTAACATAAGATAAATACAATATAATTATTTATCTTATGTGGAAAAACAATGTCTCATTGTAACTAAAATAAAATTCAGAACTATTTGCAGTGTGGGCCTTTCTTAGAGTAAAACAATTTACTTCTAGGATTTGTTTTTAAGACAAAAGAAATTAGTTTCAGTTATTTGCTTGTAAAGCTTTCAATCTAAATCAATACCAATCGATACTTATATTAAAAAGCTGTAGAGTTGTTTGTTTTGTTGAACCTGCTAATCATAGGAATGACTGGTTCAATTTGACCAGATTTTTTTTAGTAATTTATTTTAGTGTGGGATAAGTGGATAACCCAATTATCAAGAAAGGCTTTAGGCAATGTAACATCACCGAAGGTAGCAGAGCAGTAATTAAATATGCGGGTGAAACCGTGGTGGACAGCTAGTCATTTATAATCGTTAATAGCCGTATGAATAGTGACCGTTGGGCTAGAATCTCCACACAGTGGGTGCCAGAGGATGGACGTCGTCTCCGAGGCCGGCCCAGGAAAAGGTGGCGTGATGAGCTTGATGCACACCACGAGGGCTGGTTCGAGGATGCGAGGGAAAAGGAAGTCTGGAAGGAGTTGGGGGAGGCCTTTGCCCAGCAGTGGGACAGCATAGGCTAGATAAAAAAAAAAATTATCAAACTTACATTACATATATTTTGTGCACTGCCAGACGATTTGATCAGCCTCCTTAATCCTTCTAACACACGGGATTTGAGACACAATAGAATGGCATTAGCAGCCCGACAGCCGGCTGTCAGTTAATCGTTGAAAGGTGAATAGAAAATATATTAAATTAGGATACTGAAGTTGATGTAATTCTTAGGATTTTATTAAAGTTAATATTAATTAAATTGCAGGTTGAAGCGTGAAAGAGAGGAGCGAAGGCTCCAGCAGAGTGCCAACCCTCGCGGGACCATTACACTGTCTGTCAACGCTACGGATATGTTTATGAAATATTACGATGAGTATGAGATTTTGTAAGTAATGCTTGTTATTTTTTGTTTTTTATTTTTTATGTTGACTGTTCAGCCCTTGAATGCAGTGGTAGTCTCAATCATTTAAAATACAATACTGCATTGAAACTTGACGATTGAATATTATTATTATTATTTATTTATTTATTTATCTTTAAAAACTTAAACTAAAATGATTGATTTTCATTTCTTGTAAAGACACTTGTGCAGCTGTAAAAATATCTGCACAGCAAGTTGGTAATAGGCAGGTTGGAATAACAAATTACATTATTGGTTTTGATTGTCTATTTTTTAACAGTTTGTTTTGTTGCCGCTATTTTATTATTTATTTTGCCTTAGAATTGTATTTAACAATATTTTTTTTTCATTAATAAAGCTTTTTAAATATAGATAAAATTAGAAAGTAGTCGTAATTTGTACATTAGTGTTATTTCTGTCCTTTTCTGTAATTATAGGGAAGAACCGACTATAATACCAAATATTGAAGTATCAGGGATGACTATACAGCAGTCGATTGATGCGCCAGTCACTCTTAGGAACACCATGACACTATCTGGAAATATATCGACACAGAATGGAATAGGTAAAGACTTTGCAATTTTTATAATTCATTTTTCTTTACATTGCACTTGAAAGAGTGGTCCCGAAACATAAAGGGCAATCGAAGGAGCGTGGATGGGTTTCAGTCAGTAAAAGTCTTGACACTCCATCCCGCCCCGCCCACGGCTGGAAAAGTCACTTAATGAATTCCCACACAAAAAAAGGGTTTCTTTACATTAACATAATTATGTTACACTAGTTTTTGCCCGCGGCTTCGCTCGCGTTAGAAAGAGGCAAAAGTAGCCTATGTTACTCTCCATCCCTTCAACTATCTCCACTCAAAAAATCACGTCAATTCATCGCTCCGTTTTGCCGTGAAAGAAAGACAAACAGACAAACAGACAGACAGACAGACACACTTTCCCATTTATAATATTAGTATGGATGGTAGGGCTTTGCGGCTAGTCAAGGACTTAGTGATCGAGTTGTAGGTCGATCACTAATAATTTTATGATCAAATTTGTACCCCCTGACTTAAAAAAATGGACTTGAACTATATATCTTCCCGACTTTTTGACTTAAAGGCCTGAATTGCAGGCTGTATTCGCCTTTAAAATAAGATTTGTGGCCAAGAAAGAAGTAGTTGATTGCACACAAATTGCTTACCTGTGAATATTACCTATGGTCAGTGTATTATTTATAATACTTTCAGGTACTGGCTCTATAAATGTTTGCAACAGAAACCTTAGTTCTGAAAAAGGCTGGACTGAGGTGGAGTTTGGCATAGGAAATGGACCACTACTCGGTTTCAAAATATTTAGAACTCTGTCACGACTGATGTTCTTGAACTGTGGTACTGTGTTGCAGTTCACGCCTAGAGGCATATCACCAAGTCTTATATCAAGTAAGTTATATTTATGATGTTCTTTTTTTACTTTTTTTCCTGATGGCGTTCGAAACTTGCCAGATGTTTTAATTGAGTGACCAGATTTTCAACTACCTTACCCAAGTGTTCTTATATGCGCTGTAAACATTTATTTTTATTAATTCTAGCTTATATTACTGTAAATCTTCATATTTCAGTCACCAGCTTCGTTTCTGTACTAAATGTAATCATATTTGCAAAGGTTTCAGCACAAAAGCTGTAGCTTGATTAATTAGTGTCCCTTGTACTCTTTGAACTGAGAATATATCATGTCAAAACATAAATTGCCTAAACAGCTTCGTCAAACTATGGTACTGTTCTGTTTGTTCCTCAGCAATGGCTGTACAGCTAGACGCTCACTCTGTGGGATACCTAACGTACCGCGCGGGAGGTCAAGGCGGGTCCTCAATGACTTCTATCTACGTGCGTGACTCCGAGAAATACCACACAAATACAGCGCTGCAGATCGGGACGCCTCACTCCTTCATATCATTCAATATTATGAGGAAACTGCCCCAGCATGATATGAAGCTCAGGCTGGCTTTGAAGTAAGTGGGAATTTAACTTGTTTTTATTTTGTCATATCAACATAATTTGTAGTTATCATTAATTGTAACGGGCAGAGAGTCTCTGAGTTTGTTGAGTAGCTTTTATTATAAAACTTATCCTGACGCATACAGTACTCATACTTATTTGCTGTGTCGTAGCCAAGCTTTTGTGTATGAGTGATGACTGCAACCAAGTGCATCAACTGTAGGTTGGGTATCGTCATTAGTGGCCATTTTAATGCTTTTTTTTTGTAATAGCGTCATTTGACCCAGATGCTGTGCGCTTTCAAGGTCTTTAGAAAGAAACCTATCTATAGGTATCTAAACTACATTTATTTTAAGAGTGTTGTTGTATATTAATTTGCAGTGTCCCTTTGTAGTGTGCCCTTTGTAAAAGTTGGAAAGCCAAGCTTGCACTAAGCTAAACTATGTTACTATATTATAAATCTGATGTGGTTTGTTTGGTTAATCGACTTAATTTCACGAAGTACTTGTTTGGATTGAATAGTTATTTTTGTGTTGGATATCCCATTTATAGAGGAAGGCTAAAGCATTAACTTAAGATGACAGAGTGCTATAGTCTATTTTTTTTTAACAAACGAGTACTGAGTATATCTCTTTCACATTTCCTGTATTGGACAGAGAGAGATGGAAAATCAGCCGAGGCGGAGCCAATGCTTTCAACACCAATGATAACACTTATGCTGATTATGTGGACCAATAGGAAATCAGAAAAGTTTTTTGGTACTCGTTTGTTAAAAAAAAACAGATTATAGTAAGATTTTAACAAGAACTTGTTATAATCTGAAGCTCTGAAGCTAATAAACTGAGCTGAGCCAAATAAACAAAAAATATCATTAAAAAAAAATAGTAGCTTTGGGAGAAGTGTATCAGTAACTTGCTTGAGTTTCTCTAAAATGTAATTAATTAATTGTGGCTTGTGCAAATTTTGAGCTCTGCTACCAATTTGCTATAAACGCATTTTACTGTTGTAATACCGCTTTTGCGATTTTTTTTATTGGTTTTTAAGCCGCTCAAAGCAAAGTATTTTACATGATTTCTTTATTTTTATTAATATTCAATTGCGATTATTTGCTATTACGCTTAAGCTAAACAATCAACTTTTAACTATGCTGCGCTGTTATAAAAACTCTAATTATCTAGACCTCAATTTACTTATTTGTTTTAATGAGGTTTTCTATAAAAGCATTTATAGAGTAATAATAAAGACATTACACATTATTTCTTTTACAAATAGAATATTACTGGCGAGGATTTTAGGATATAATTTAGTGCATGCTTGCGACCGAAGTCACGGGTAAGACCCTAAGATTTCCAATAGCCTTTCTAGACCCAACAACGAGCCAATAATCAGCTGTCATGCTATATACTACATATTAAGTTCTTGTAGATCGGCTATAGGACCCATTCCCTTTATTTTTTTTTCGGCAATAGGGTCTGTTGGCAAAGGACAATAATCAGAAGTGGTCCAAATTTCCACCACTGTTGGGGGCTATGTAAGCTTAAAGTCGTCTAAATACCATACAATTTTGACTACTACGCGAAAAAAAAATATTCTCTCAGTAAAGTTATGACTGTTTTAAAAATACGACTTTTAATTATTTAACCGTTTATTCTTTTCGCACATAGCCATATTTAAAGTAGTAGGAAGGCATTTCTTCTGTTCTGTAATGCGTTCAAATCGTCTGCAAAGTGTAGCGTGTATCAGAAGCGTATAGAAATAGTTGATTTTGGCATTGAACCTGAAAATGCTATGTTGCTACACGCAAGAATACAATCCCGTCACACATGTGCAAGACTAGAATACTACGCGCATGTAATGATCCGTAGTCGGGAAATCATTTCGTACTACTACAGTTCTTGTCTTCCTAGAATGCGAACTGTGGGTTGCTGTGCCCACGTCATAGTAATTATTTGGTATTTTGGATGGGCGAGACACGAACCCACAATTCCACTTCCAGTTGTGAATCTGGATAATGTTATTGTGGATGAAAACATATGAGATGTACTCTTTTAAGGACAGACCCCACACTGTGAGACATAAATAAATAAAACTATTGTGAAATATTTTATAGGTATAAGACCTTTCATTTGATCATGAGAGAGTTAGATTTTCTTTCACATGATAGGGTTTGATTTTTTCGACGCAGCGAATTACCTACTAGGTTTTTATTTTGATGGCATATAGCTTATATCAACCAGAATAATGTGTAAATTACAACGAAATTTCATACACCTAAATCAATAGAGTAGTTTAATAGATATCTATATTAATAATTTCGTCAAGGGGTACGGTAGACTCGATTGAAACATTACCTGAATAACAAAACATAAAAAAATATCGATTTCGAGTCGACAACATATATTATATCCGCAAAATTCGGATTACGGAGATTATTTCGTTTTATTAATTCATTTAAATGACACTGACAGACAAACCGCAGTCACCATCTTGAGTAGACATTAAACGTTCCGTTTCATACTAGCTCGCAAATACCTACGCCTCGCCAATCAACACGTTGTCGCGTCAAAAAAGTACATTATTCCGACCATAGGTATAGGTGTACCAGTAACTTATGACAAAAAAAAAAGTAAAACAAATAATGTTTTTTTATGCTATTGTTGTCATGTCATCTGTCAAGTGACATTACGTTTGTTTGTTTACATTTGTTATTTTCATGAAATCTTTAGTAAAAAGTGAAAGAATGACTAAGAAACCACCGCGGTCACAATCCAGAAGCACTATTTATAATGTGTACTGATAAATCTGTAAAGAAGAAGGTGTAGCATACACGCAATTTTCGATTTTAGACCGTGTGCTTGCGTTGACTGGTTAGTATGACTCGCTAAAGTGATACTATCAAATCCATTTATATGAGTTTATCATATGTATATATGTATATTGCGTAACATATAACATTGGCTTATTACAGGAGCGTGTACTAATACTATGCGACGAATTATTGCAGAAGGCAGATGAAGAAGGCAGTAGCCTTAGTGTCAGATTCACATGAGCCGCCTAAAGACGTTTGACTTGCCTTATGGGATGGATCACTACCATAGTCAATGCGCTAAACGAACTGGGATACCAATCATAAAGCGAAAAACCATTTCTTTCATTTTTGTTGTGTAAATAAAGTACTTATATTATAGTGATTCATGGGTTTATCTTAATTTATTTTATACTAGCTTTTGCCCGCGACTTCATTCCCGTTCCCGGGGGATTTCCGGGACGAAAACTATCCTATGTCCTTTCTTGGGTCGCAGACTATATCTGTACCGAATCTTTTTCAATCGTCTCATCGGCTCATAGAAAAATACAACTAATCAAACATCACTGTTGAATAAACTGCACAAATGTCTTATTCTGATTTATAATAACTGATAAGACATAGGCAATAATTCTTTAATATTTCTGTAAAGTTTCATCAAAATCCGTTCAGTAGTTAATGCGTGAAAGAGTAACAAACAAAAATACACACAAATCTTTCCTCTTTATAATATTAGTATTGTTAATAAATAGTGTAATAAATTTTTAAGAGAAAAATACAAGTATCAAAACGTTTTAATCCTTTTCCCCCAGTGTTGCTCTCATCATATTTTATTTACCATTTTTGTCATCAGTTACTGGTACACCTATAGGGACAAATAGCTAGGATGTTTGCCTGAGTGTTAAGATGTTATGAATAAAGGTCTTGATGTTGCGCCCTTCATTCATTTGGTTATTTGATTTAATATTCCTTGAGAACTAATAACTACAGAAATATCTACCTACATTTTGTATCTAGAGGTGTATTATGAGTCATATTTCACCCGAGCGAAGCCGGGTTTTCATCTAGTAGTGAAATAAAGAAGCGTAATAAGGTTTTAAATTGCAAGTTTTTATGGGGTCATAACTTTTTACTGAGTTAATATTTTTGGTTGCGGTCTTCTTATAATGATTCAGTACGCAGTGTTCTATCATATGCCATAGTTCTTATTGGTGGTGGAAATTTGGACCAAGCTCCATACATTTTTGCCCAATCCCCTTTGCCAATGATATATTTCTAGGAATTGGGTCTAAATTATTTTTTTTTATTTTCTTACTTGCCTGCTTGTGTAAAATTTTACATATGCGAAGCTGCTTTGCTCACTGAAATAGGAAGCGGAAAAGCTAATTTTATTCCCATCGGCATTTTTTCCCCTATTTTATGACTAAACTACTATACCCAATGTTTGTATGGCTCGCCTATAGTTGACCAATCGAAATTTCTAAGCGACGCACTAAGCCCTGGTTTACCATTGGTACTACAAAAGGCATTACTATTTCCAGAACTTGAGGCAGTAAAAGCTTCGGCTACTTTGACCGTAATAACTAAAAACTGCATCCACACTCCAAATATGATGTATACCTAACACTGTCTGAGCGCGTGCCTGTAACGAATGCTTCAAATCCATTTCCACATATCTGTATATGCGTCTCACAAAATTAATTCTTAAATCATACCAGTATGTGTTCTATTATTTAAATTATTTACTGTTCTATTACAAAATATTGAGATATTGGTATAACTAATAATAAAATTTTATTATTCCTGTTTTATTCTTATCCTGAATTTAACAAATGTAATAAAATCTTTGTTAAATATTAATCTAATGCCTAAATCTATTTAATTTCTAGGCTGGGCACATTTGGTGCGATCGCCGAGTATGGTGCTGAGAAAAAGGTGTCACAAAATAGCAGCGTGTCTGCAGCCGTGATGCTGGGTGTTCCTAGTGGTGTTATGCTTAAACTTAAGTAAGTATGTGGTGCACAGGTGATCTCCAGGATTGCCCTTGGCCCTTGTATAATGTAATAAGTACTGAACAAGCTAATTTCTTACACTCAAGAATGTTACATACGGCTCTACTGGGAGGTACCTCCATCTTATAGAATACGTATATTAATATACTAAATGTCCCCTGCGGTTTCACCCGCATTTTTCGTTACTGCTCCGCTCCCGTGGGTCGTAGCGTGATGGTATATAGCCTATAGCATTCCTCAATAAATGGGCTATCTAACAATGAAAGAATTTATCAAATTGGACCAGTAGTTCCAGAGATTACCCCCTACATACAAACTTACTAATTTTACCTCTATGAGGTGTAAAAATCCAATTTTACAGTAAATTGAAAATTAACTTGATTTTTTGGTTTAAAATTAAGAGACATTTTACAGAAATTGTGTTTTACATTTATTGGTGTCCCTGTCGCCACTACGGAGGGGATGGGATATCGAGGCAGAACGTAATACTTAAATGTCATATGTATCAAAAATAAGGAATGTTACTGACATTTGAGTTCTCTTGTACAAGATGATCGCGAAGGCCTTGTGTCTAAAATCGAGAAACTTGAACCTCACCAAGAAACAAGTGTGTTGTGCATTGCATTTGTGTAACCAAGGCAAATGCCTTGGTTACACAAATGCAGTATGCACCTTTTACTATCTTGACGAGTCTTGGGGTCCTTGATTACAGCTCGTCTTTGATCCCCTACAAAGACGAGCTGTGAGAATTTTTCACGATTCCAAGCTCAAGCCAGTGGTATTAAATCCTAAGTCTTTTGCCTTCTTGTGTGTATACTTAAACAATAGGATGCGTTCAGTCAGTGTTTGAGATGATGCCTATATTCTCACAAGTTTAGCTACGAGGGCGCCTGTTCCTACTGCAAAGTTATTGTAAAGGTTCTTTATACCGTAAACATTTGGTTTGTGAAATGACCTCACTACCGCGGTTTTTCACGCGGAACTTTGCATTTTCCCTAAGCATAGTGTTCTGCGTTTTTGCCAATTACATTAAAATTAATAAAATGCTTTCGATGCCCATCAACTCAATAACTATCATTATTATAGATTGATATAAGGCTGCATTTATCTTAACCTATAATAATTAATGGGGTATTTAGACAAGTGAACTCATAGTTATTGCAACATAATAATGACAGCTGATGTGAAATCATTGAGAAAGTATTCTCGGCTTTGCGGCATGAACTGGAAGGTTCTGAGCGAGTCAAGTTCTGTCCTATTTGTTGTTGAATTTCTGTATAACATATTGTGCATACCCTAATATTTCTAACTAACTGAGGGGATCGTACGCTCCAAATTGGACTATCGCCTACGTATGTTAACGGCATGCATTCTATTTTTCAATTCAATTATACGAATGTTAAGCGCCACACATACGAAAGCCACCGATCAGCCAACACACATCCCGCTGTACGCCCCGGCGGCCTATATTGAAAAGAATCAAGACCATTAACTAGCCAGCTAGCAAAACGTCAGATTTTTATGCTGCGTTAGCCACACAGATATCATCGAATTCGTTTCTAGGTCAGATATAATTGCCCACATACAAGTACAATCGACAAAATGGAATCATGACCCACCATAAACTTATTTTCCTACAGACATTCAAATACAATTAGGTCGACAATCGCGTTAACATGTATTGAAAATGTCACACGTCTAGTCTTATTATTTTGACAGCTTCAAACGATTTGTCGTCGAAATGGGACATGATTCAATTTTGTCGATAGTACATAGGTAGTTTGACGACATTAGAAGGCTCTTCACTTATCTTTGTAAGAACCGAAATTGAACAGATAAAATGTGAGTAATCCCTATTGTAATGATGAAATTATTGCATCATCCTATCATGTTTTTGGAAGTGGCACTTCATAGAGCCAATTAAGCGCAAATGTAATACAGTTGTCAATTGCCTATAATATCCTTACATACGATATTAGGCAATTCGTATTCTTCGTAGGCTTAGATCTTTTGATTTTCCAATAGATAGTGATTCAAGTTGAAGTTTTATAATGTAAATAATAATATAATTATATACAGGGTGTCCCACGGCTATGCCACATGGAGGGAAAGTACCTTAAATATTGGAGATAGAACATTTTACTGAAAGAAGACATTATTTGAATTTTAAAAACAATTTAAACTGCATTAATAGAAATTTAAAAAAATAAATGGTTGGGCCGGGAATCAAACCTGTTCCACGAGAAAAAATAATCATCCTGTAGTTTTATTATACCAGTCGAAAGGTTTCATCATAAGAATTATTTTTTGCTAAGTAACATAGTGTCACAAATAAAAAGAAGACCGTGAATTTTTACATTGATATGAAATTTTGTTCAGTGAAGTTAAAAGCTTACATTGCCTTAAGGACATACAATTGACCATCATAACTACTTACTACTAATTAATCTACCCACTTGAGTAGTACGCATTATTTAAATAAATAAATATCCACCACAACAAGACCAAAAAATCATCAGGGAACGAAATAATCAAAAGTTATCACTTTGTATTTAAGAAGAAAGGACTCGTTTTGAGCATTTGAGAAATTGACTAATTTTGTATTGAAATGTTAAAATTCATGGTCTTTCTTTTATTTTTGACACTATGTTATTTAGCAAAAAATAATTCTTGTGATGAAGCCTTTCGATCGGTATGATAAAACTACAGGCTGATTAATTTTCTCGAGTAACAGGTTTGATTCCCGGCCCAACCATTTAATTTTTTAAACTTCTATTAATGCAGTTTAAATTGTTTTTAAAATTCAAATAATGTCTTCTTTCAGTAAAATGTTCTATCTACAATATTTAAGGTACTTTCCCTCCATGTGGCATAGCCGTGGGACACCCTGTATATGCATATTATAGTACAGGAAAGGCGAGTTTTTATAGATTTGTAACACACGCGCAAAGCTGAGGCGTCTTGCAATTTTTTTACTTTAACACCTAATTAATACTATTTTCAGAACATGCTTTCGTTTTTCAACCGGCTAGGCAGTGTTTACCTTTAGTACACGTTACTGATTCTATTTAGTTAAATTGGTACAGTTCTTTTAGTTAGAGTTTATCCTTTCCAAACTAAAACACAAATCTTTCCTCTTTCAGATTTGCGTATTTGTGCAGGAAATTTTGACAAAACAAAGTATTCACTTGCAGATGGACGTGTTCATCACAAACTATCGTGGTTCCCATTCACTTATGTGAGGAGGTGATGCCGTCGCCAGTGTTCTACGCGACCGTGGTGCCTCTGATCTCGTGGCTGGTCCTCAAGAAGATCGTGTTGGATCCCATCGCACGCGAGCGCCAGGAACGTGACCGGCAGCGGTCTATGGAGGCTAATTATGAAAGGTATTTTACTTGTTTTGATGTAGTGGGTCTTGGAGATCTAATAGGTAGTTGCTACATGTAAATAAGAAGGTTTAGCTGAATCCAATCAGACTGGAAGTTTGGAAAAGCAGGCGGAAGAAGACATGCCTAGTTCATAGTCTAAAAATTGCAATGAAAGGTGTGAGAAATAGTACAAAAGGCTTTTTTTCTGCATTCCTGTACAATACAGATCAGAATCAAAAGCTTAGATTATGTCTAAATCAGTTGAACTTCTGTGTCCAGCACTAGGCACCTGAATTGCCCATTCCCTAATTCCCTATATGTTAGCCTAATGCTCAAGCCTCAAATAAGTAGGTCACAATTAAATATAGCTGTTGAAATGTCAACAATAACATAACATAATCAGGTATCAAAAATAATGTTATTAGGAATATAAAATTCTGCCGGGGTGGCGGAATGTTTATAATAGTTACCGTGACCCTGGAACATAAAGGGCAATCGAAGGAACATGAGTGGGTTTTAGTCAGTAAGAGTCTGACACGCTCTCCCGCCGCACCCAGGACGGGAGCAGTCATTGGATGATTACCCATTCACCAAAAAAAAAAAAGGAATATAAAATTAAAACCAACTTTTGCCGCGTAATTTTATCGGCACACAGGAATAATGTTGTATTCTAAGGCCGTATACAGAAAGAAAGCTAGAAACTTATAAGCGCTTACCGGCGCTTGTCAGCGCTGGTCCGTTCTACACAAAGGAAGCAGGTTGAAGCAGACTAAGCAAAATGTCGCAATGATTTGCTTGCAGTTGTTATGGCAACGCCCAGCGCTGACAAGCGCGTGTTGAAGCCTGTCGGCACCGTTCAGTGCTTATCGGCGCGTGTTCATATATTTTCCTGCGCAGATTACCAGCGCTGTCAATTGCAAGCGCTTATAAGTTTCCAGCTTTCTTTCTGTATACGGCCTAACAGTGATTTTTGAATATCACTAACAAAAAAACTCACTTCACCTCTACTACTTTAGCTTAAGGGGGATGATACCTGGTTGGTAGCTCGCAAAATTCAAAATTCAGAACGTTTTTTGCAAATTGCCGCTCAGTGTCTGGGTGTGTGTTGATATAGAATGATTTGCGACTGTAATAGGCCATTAGTTACAAAATTATCATCATTTAAATCATCAAAACAGACCTCAAAGTGCATATAACTCTATGGAATGACGTTTTCATGAAATAGGAATTTCGTGGGCTACCTTGAACATCCACCTTAACCATGAAGAGTCAGGCAACAACAGCTGGAGCTAATATGAATGAATAGGTTACAGGAAATGCAGCGGCAGGCCCGCGCTACCATTGAACTGATGAGGGAGACATACTCCAGGATCAGGTCTGATGAGGAGAAGAAAAAAGGCCTGGTCGTCCTACGAGCGCTTTACGGAAAGTTACCTGCAAGTAAGTACAGCATTTGTTTATTTGTTTGTGTGATTTAGATGAGCTGACTCAGCCAGACCTTGTTTTGTTCCGAAGAACCTTTCTCTGGCTTAAACAATTTTTTAAAGCTGAAGAGTTTGTTTGTTTAGTTGAACGCGCTAATCTCAGGTACTACTGGCCCGAATTGAAAAAATATTTTTTAGTTCAATAGCACGTTATAAAATCAGTCTACGACCTACGGGAGCGTTGTGAATAAAAATCATTAGACGTTCTCTCTTGAGGGAATAAAAATATTTAGAAAGTTTATCATTAGTTAATACAAGACCGGGTTATTTGTGTGCTTATTTTCAGCTATTTCCGTTTTGCCATTAAAGTGTGATTGAGTCAACATCCAAAGATTCGCCGTTTGTGCTAATATGATAAAGTTACTGGCTTTGTTAATTTCAATGAGCACATCTTTGGAACTACTAGTCGCATTGCAGCTTTTTGGCCGTGCGTGGACGCACGGAAACGCGTAGTATATGACAACGTCTGTAGGGGTCAGCTAGTATTTTTAAATAGGTTATGTATCAACAAATTTCATATTAACCAAATAATTGTATGCACAGATTCTTCAAGTCACGAAATAGTCGCAGAACCAACGGGTGACGGCGAGTCGCCAGACACGCCGAATGCTTTTAGCGAAGTGATTGACGTCACGATACCGATACAGTGCCTCATCAAGGACTCGCGGTTAGAACTGCTTGAAGCGAGCAAGGTATGTATACTGTTATAAGTACTAGCTTGAAACTAGTGGCGAGATAAATTAAATAGACGTTACTATAAGCACTGACTTAGGCTTAGCACTATACCTGTCACTGTTACATAACTGCCACACGTCAAGTGCACTATAGCGACGGGAATATGGCTAAGCCAAAGTCATTGCTTAGTAATTTATGCGACGGGAATATGGCTAAGCTAATGTCATTGCTTAGTAACGTCTCTTTATCTCGCCATAGGTGTACTGACCTGACGGTGTATTTTTTTAGCTCACGTGTACAAGTCGGCCACTAGAGAGCAAAGAGTTCCTTATTCAGAGAACGCAGTAGCAATGATCGCTATATTACTGCATCTGGATTTAAAGCTTTTTAGCGAGTACAGACATATATACTATATTGACGATTAGAAAAAAGTTGTATAAAGTTAAAGGCTGATAAAATATAGCGCACGCGTACCAAATGAATAAATAAAAATGTGACAAAGTAAGGCCGAAATTCGGTCTTTGTAATCGTTTATTCTGTGTGTCTTTCTCAAGTAGTGATAAATACACACATCAAAAGTGTCTAGGGATGTTTCAATTAAACCTAAACCTAAAATTCTATTGACTTTTTGTTAAGACACCTACACATTAAAATAAACCTTGTTTAATAGCCTATCTAATCTGATAATAAACATTTAGATAAAGTTAAATTAAAAAAAAAAACTTAGAAGAAGAGGAAAAACTCAGACAAAATTTCAATCTTAACTTTATTTTTAAAACATCACATCCTAAACAAAAAAACTATTTTTTTTACAAAAATTGTTGAAAACATAAAATTAATAATCCGTGGATCCACTTAAGACTCTCCTGACACATCTGCAGCGGTTCTGCATACTCAAAACAAGGTGTCAATATCCTGTTGTGGAATACTGTCCCAAATTGCGGTTTCTGAAGCCATGATGACCAGTCAGAGCGTTATATCCAGACTTTGGTCACGTTATCGTGTCACAGGGGAAGTGGTGGAACGGCACCGAGGACCTCAACGCATTAAAACACATGTACAGGACCGATTCATAGTAAATGCTGCATGAAGTCAACCAAACGTAACGGCAATGCAATTGGTTCAAAGGCTACAGAGAGAGTATGGTTTGCTGGTAAGCGGTCAAACTTTGAGAAGACAATTGCATGAAGTCAACCTACGTACTCGTAGGCCACTTCGGGTACCAGCGCTAAGGAGAGGCAATCGATAAAGAAGATTACAATGGGCTATTGCACACGAAAACTGGAACCATTCTCAATGGTCACTTGTGCTTTTCACTAATGAATCTTCAACTATCTCCACTTAAAAAATCACGTCAATCCGTCGCTCCGTTTTGGCGTGAAAGAAAGTCAAACAGACAGACAGACATACTTTCCCATTTATAATATTAGTATGGATAGACTGCAAACTGCAGGACTAATTAATAAGGAATTAAAAATTGCGGGACTAATCAAACTAAAAGTAAAATATAAAGTTATTGATTGTTACTAAAATTGGACAAGCTTAAGTTTTAATAAATTCATCGAGTAAACAACGTCCCCCTTCCATACTCACGTCTTAGGCTCACACCCACACCCAAACAAAACCTCTCTTTTTTATTTCACAACAAATGTACCTAGAGGTTTTAAAAATGTACCAATATCAACGATTGCAAACTGTCTCCCAAAATATAAGCGACAGCTTAGTTTGAGAACCTTTATCAATAACTTCTGCGATTACTGTACCTTTTATAAGAAATGATATATTGTGAATGATAATTCTAGCACTAATAAACAACTGGGGGCGTACCACAAGCCCTTATAAGCAGTATTACTTTGATATTACTTTCAGTGGGAAAAAGACGGCGCTAGACAACGTGTCTAACGCTGTCACTTGCACACCCCTGAACAGGAATAAAACAATCTTACTTTAAACGTCATAGTAAGGGGGCTGGATTGACTTTGTATCAATTACTATTGGATGTAAGAAAGGCAATATCATCTGCGGAAGTTGCAACAATTATATTAGCAGCTTGTGGTAGGTGTAGGTAAACGTTTTGTAACGAAACCCCATGAATCACTCAGTTAAAAACCTTATGAAAGTAACTACTATTATATAGTGTAAAGATGTAGTGTAGAGCATGCAGTTTTTAGCTTACCACATTTAAACAGACAGTTTCAATTTCGTCATTGGTACTTTATTTACATGTGGTGTGTGGTTATTCTGATTAAAATCTGTAATAGCTTAAGATCGAGAGATATAAAAAATGGAAACAAAAGACAGTCGTGGGACCAAAGAGCCTGAAAGAGAATAATGTTATCAGTCGGTTGGTGATGGAAATGATGTTCTATTTATACTAAGTTTTTGATGAAGTAGGATGCTACACCCGCATTAAGATTTATTTTTCATGTTGATTAGGGAAAGTTAGAAAAAATTGCTTTTATAGCTTTGAGGGCTGCTTTTTATGGGCCACTCAAATCGTAGTTTTTTCATAATCGTAGTGCTTTTCTCATCAAGATGGTTCCTCGGTCATTAACCTAAATGGTCCTTGCATGACCATTCAAATTGTATGGGCTTTAAAAGAGATTTTGACCTAAGAGTTTGTTTAAAATGAGCAGATTTATGTCATTTACAAAAAAATCTTATAATTAATCCAGTTTTTAACGTCAAAGTAGTAGCAGTCGTAAACGTCAAATGATGGTATTTTTTATCATGACAATGCGCTGTAGGCGGTGCCAACGGACAATGGAGCACGTTTTACATAACTACCAGTATGTAATAAACACCAGCAATTTCTGAAATTGCTCTTCACGTAATGTTGTAGATTTATCTTCGCCTTACTGTACCATTATTCGTGCAACAGTGTACTGTACACAATAGTTGAAAGGCTACAATTTTAAGTACATATCCGCTTATAATTTAAGGTTTTTTCCAAGTTCACGTGATTTTGCGATGGCTAAGCAATGTCTGATAGGTGACGCCGTCACAAAAACGGATTGTGCTGTAATTGTTCTATTTACTATCTATGTTTTTCATCGACATTATTCAAATCGATGATAGAGAAACATCTTAAAGAAACCTGAAATTATGGATAGTATGAAGTCTTCAATCCGTCTTGAGTACACGTGGTGATCAATGCTTGTGCCTTCTCTATATGACAAGAGGACTTTGCCCTGCAGTAGGTCAGTAATGGTTGGCATAATTATTTTACATTAACTCACATTACACAGACGTTATTTAATGACATAACTTTACACAACGATTACGTAGACGGTTGTAGTTTAAAGTTCAGGCTGGGTAATTAGTCGCTGTGCCACTATTTATATGGCGTACAGGAGGTTTGGTTATTGGTACATGTTAGATTACCTATATGTTTGTAAATGCTTCCACGAAACACGACAAAGGGCATCAGACAATTTTCATACATTGTTGGCACAAAACACAAAACTTACGCGGCCAGATCTAGAATTGTTTCCAATTGCTAAGTCACACATACGTTCCGTTAACTATTACTACTGCCCTTATACTGCTTTTTCAGAGTGGTAATTTAATTGAGACACATGCATTTTAAATATTTCATTCTCGATTTAGTCACCACTAAGAAAAGGCAGTTACGGGGTTAAATTCATAGTAGTATAAGGTTAAGGTATGTGTGACCTAATTGTTGGAATAATTTTAGCTCTGACAGCGCATTTTTTTTTAACGAGCCAGAATGCCTGGTGTATTTTCTATTGTGGAAGAAAAGTAAATAAAGAAATCAAATTAAAAACCAGGTTTTGTTTAGCAATATTTATCTCGTTAATGCCTTAGTATCATAAAACGTGACTGTTGCAAAACTTAAATGTCTTAATAAAAACTGAAGCTAGTTAAGTAATAACAGTAATTACTTAAAATAATACATATAGCACACGCAATCGCAATTTTGAAAAGGATAATTTGGCAATAAAATATTAGACCTTGGAGAGTAATATTAGCTAAGATTTTGGTTTTTATAAACGGAATCGGGCATTTTTACTTAAAAATGCACCCGTCTGAAAACTGAGGAGATTTTTTACAGTCAGTTCAGTGACTTTTTGTACACAAAACGTCACTGAACTAACTGTCACATTATCCAAGTAAAACGAAAAAAAAAATCCTTTCTCACCAAATAAAATTATATTTTTCTAAAATTACTAATAAAACCGTTTCTTGAATAACACCAAAAATCAATGGAAAGTAGTTCAATACTGTGACACAAATACGTAATGAGAAAAAAGGCTTCAAACATGACTTATCAAATTGCGACCAACCGCCAACATCAACAAAACACCCTCTTTACTTCACGAATTTAGCAAACTGACAGGATTTAAAAAATGTGGATGATTCTTAGTGGATAGTGTTGCAAGTTTTTAGAATTATAACTAGTTTAGTAGAAACAAATACTTGCATTTGGACCGTCACTGTGCTGACATGTCCGGTCGGATCGAGTTTTGAGGTCCTTTACAAAAATGTAATTTACGTCTGTAATATTAGGGTTTTATTATTCATTTTAATTAGTGAGATGGAAAAAGGAATCTACTACATTTGGAACAAAAATTTGACAACGTTTTGGTAGGAAAATTTCCGGTAATTTAGGTTTACTCAAAGAGGTTAAGCACTGGGACAAGTAAAAAATGGCTTCTTTTGGTATTGGAATTGTTCATAATTAAATTAATTAAGTATATATACACAACGATTGTTGATCAAAGGCCAATTTAATACATTTGGGATCGATTTATTAAAAAATAAAAAATATACACCTTCATATTAAAACACAATACAACTTCGAAAACGTGGGACAGCGTAAAAGTGAGGGGTGCACGTTTTTGTGAAAATGCCCAATCGCCGAAATGTATTAACGCGCATAACTTCTGAACTACTGCACAAAATTTAATGATTCTTTTTATTTTATGTTTATTTTTAGGACAATCCATACTAATATTATAAATGGGAAAGTGTGTCTGTCTGTCTGTTTGTCTTTCTTTCACGGCAAAACGGAGCGACGGATTGACGTGATTTTTTAAGTGGAGATAGTTGAAGGGATGGAGAGTAACATAGGCTACTTTTTGTCTCTTTCTAACGCGAGCGAAGCCGCGGGCAGAAGCTAGTGTTTTTATAAATAAAATATTTTTCCAATTAATATAGAGTTTATTATTAAGTTTTAGATTTCTAAAACTGAATAATAAAGAAAAGCTAGTAAATGAGACAAAATGACATTCAGTTGTTCAGCCAACGAATGTTAGCTTTAAAGTGACAATCGACCGGCCACAAAAAAAATGGCGTTTCAAATTTTTGTTTTTTTTTTATTGCCAGCATCACGTACATACATATATAGTTCGCGTCACGTAAGCTTGCCCCTCTGAAATTCGCCGCAATTGGCTGCGCAGTAGTCGATTTTACAACCAAACGCAGACCGCGCATGCGTGGTCTCGCGAAAGATGGCGCCTGTAATGACGTCTCTGTCACTCGCATACGTTTGATGCTCACTTCTGTCCTGCTCGCTCAATGCAAAAGTAGTGTTGTTGGCAAAACTGCTAAACTTTATTTTTGTTTTTTAATTATTTTACTTTCAGCGCTACAACATAAATCAAACTAATAACTGCTAATATAATTAAATATTAACGCTGTTGTTTCTAATGACATAATAATAAAACTAGAAGTGGGTGTTATTTAACGCAATGTAGAGAGCTCGGAAACATTTTAAGTGTAGCCGGGCAATACGGGAAATATTGCCCGCAATGGATTGCAGCAACACAATTGCAACAGACAAAAACAAACCTCCCCGCGACCCCGTGCAGCGCCTCGCTCTCGTATTACCAGTAGCGTTAGCATCACTATCATATTATACGGCACAAGTTTAACTAAAATGTGCAGAAACAGATTTTCAGGCGTGCACGTAATTTTTTTTTACAACTTTGTTTCTAAGTAGTTTGTTTTGTCACGTTAGAGCTATAGCTTTACTTTGCTCTAAAGGACTGTACCATATACTTGTCTTGCACATGGACGAAATGGCCGGAGAAGATAGGTATTAATTAAAAGAACATGCAACCATTCGGTAACGCAAGCAACTAGTAACAACAAATACACTTATGACAACAGTTATTTCCTCCTAGTTTGCCAATTTTTATAGATCTACACTGTACCAAATAACATTCATGCGTATATTTGTATTTAAGAGCTAAATTACAGGTGCTAACGTGTAGGTGAACGAAATAGAACAAATCAGCATAGCGATGTAAACACAAATATCATCGGAAGTTATTCGGATAATGAAGGCTATTATATAAATAGTTTCCTCGCCCCCATATCATGGCGGTTCGGTAATAACCCGCATGATGGATGCAAACATGCATGAAATTACCCCCTTTACGAGCTATAAATAGAAGCAATTATTGAAATAGCTATTTATGGAAAGTTCACATCATAAACATTGTTAATGAAGCGAAGTTGTCAGACGACAGTTTAGCAATTGGCTGCAGTACATGTTAGATTACCTCTGTTTGTAAACGCTTCCACGAAAATATGACAAAAGGCGTCAGGCAATTTTCATACATTTTTAGTCCAAAACTAAAACTTGCAAGACCAGATCTAGAATCATTCTATTCTTCAATGCTTAAAGGTGAACGCAGACTTGACCGCACCGCACGCGCCGCAGTCTTCGCATTCGAATTCTTTATATGAAGTTCTATGCCACCTCGCACACCTACCCGCGTCGCAGTTGCCGCAGACCCTGAAACGACAACAAAGAAAATGCGATGACTGCGGGGACTGCGGCGCGTGCGGTGCGGCCAAGTCTGCGTTCACCTTTAGGGTACAGGTTTCGAGGAGTTCCGAGTTGGGTTGTTTGCGTGTGTGGTCAGTCGAAGTTGATTTGTCGTATTTAGATTTTCTTCTGCTTGATGGAGTTCCCTCTGGGAGACTGGTTTCTGCACTTAATCCATGAAATTGGACTACTGTAGGTGACTGTCATATTAAGAACTTTAACAGTCGTTAGGGGTTTAGGGGTATTCAGAAAGACTGAAAATCAGTCTTATAAAAGGTGTTACTCATAAGCTGTCTTATCTAATAAGCGGTCTGATAGGTTGTGGTTTTACATAAAATACGTCTTTTCGTAGTAGGTGTTTCATCAATAGTATACCCTAAAATACGCTATGCCGTAGCAAAAATTTTATATCAGATCAGTTGTAACGCAGAGCGTACAGACAATTTAAAACTCCACAACAAAATTAGTTTATAAAGTTAGTGAAGATAAGTTTCAGCGTAAATTAAGAAGAAAAAAAAAACAATAACATGCATTTGAGAATAACTTTAATTTTATACCTAATCTCTATTATAATATTATAAAGCGGTAAAATTTGTAAGTTTGTAAGTTTGTAGGTTTGTAAGTTTGTATGTAGGGGGTAATCTCTGGAACTACTAGTCCGATTTGAAAAATTCTTTCAGTGTTAGATAGCCCATTTATCGAGGAATGCTATAGGCTATATACCATCACGCTACGACCCACGGGAGCAGAGCACTAACGAAAAATGCGGGTGAAACCGCAGGGGAGCTAGTGGCTCATAAAATTAATAAATTGTTGACGCGTGCGCTAGATACCCATCGAAAGAAGAACGGATCATACCCACTGCACTCTCCTATCCTTAGTAACTATTTTGCTAACGAAAATTATATAGCATTTTTTCCATTGTCCGTAGTCTGAGCTGCCCGGTTTCTACGACCCGTGTGTCGGCGATGACAAGCACCTGACCATCCAGTACATGTTCCACAACAACCTGCACTGCTGCACCGTCCCCGACAGCCAGGCGCTCGTTCTTCCACGCAATAGTAAGTACATATATCTATACTAGGTGTGTATTTTTGGTCTTGCTCAACCCGCTAGGAGATGATTCTACCCATGAAAACAAATAACTTTTACTATGGTACCAACTCTGAAATCGCGAAAAAAATAACAGCTGTTTCTAAGAAAAGTTCAATGCCTGATAAATGTTGATATATCAACGCACAGTCATCACATCTGTAATTTTTTTTTACCTACCTATGTTCTACAAATAAAATATCTGATTCTGATTCTGATTCCGATTCACAGCCCAAACCGCTGGTCCTAAATATTTAAAACTTGGAGGGTGTGTTGTGAGTAGTAGGTATCCACTAAGAAAGAATTTTTGAAAATCCAACCCCTAAAATAGTGGTTGAAAGTTTAACATCCACGCGTTCGATGCCGCGGGTGGAAGCCAGTTTTATTACATGAATGTCATTCCACCGACAAACTATTTGAAAAGTTAATAAAATATTTGATATTGAGAGATATTTTTGACAAAAAGTAATGGACAAAGTGCTTTTTTTGATAAAAATATCCAAATTTGTGAGAGTTGTCCCTTTAGATATTAAGTAGTCATAGCGCCGAATACACGGGTTATTCCTCTCAAAGCGCCTGTGCGCGTCAGTTGACACCCCAAAGTTCAAATCTGATCTAGATTTCAACTTTGGTAGTTTGTGAATACGGTTGACGCTGTGTGTGTCACTAGCTCGATTTCCGTACGGAACAAGACTTTGTATGACGTTCTGGTATTTCAAACCGTTCACTGATAATTTTATTATCAAATGGCGAACTATGACTAAACTGGACTTAAATTCTTCGACTGTAATCAAGTTCCCTGACTTGAAAATTGAATCCGACCATCAAGTCGGATACGCTGTACCTAAAGGCGCGTTTCCATTATGCAAGTGCTTGCATACATGTATGACGTCAGACTTGTGTGCAAGTGATTTGAATTGGAAACACGATTTTGTTCAACTTGCAGCTTGCATACAAGATTTTACTGGTATACAAGTTAGTTACAAAGTAATAAAGTCATAAACAAAGTAACCCTCTATGCACGACCACATGCGCTTGCAGCTTGCGTGCAAATGTGCCGACTTGATTATTGTGCGTACAAGTTTAAACCTAATTGCATGCAACTTGCAACTAGTATGCAAACCACTTGCATAATGGAAACGCGCCTTAATTGTAAGTGGTTTAAATGCAAGAACTGTTGTAGCATTATCAAATTTTTATTTTCAGATCACAGGATAAAGAATAGATCCTGAAATTTAAAAGCGAAGCGCAGGTACAAAGACGGCGCGCGTCCGCCATCATCCCTAAACTTAAAGCGTAGACTCCTTGTGAATACGTCGACATGAATGTTACTCGCAAATCCAGAAAATTATCATTACGAAGCTTTGAAGAGATATATATTAGGCAGCTAATGACATTCCATTGTATTATCACACGAACAGCAATCATCTGTAAAAGAATAGTTGCATTGCAATAGTGTTGGTAATATAAATATTATATTCGTCGATAACTGTGAAAGTGCCTCGATAGTACGACATTGTTTGACACAGCTAACATGTTGATAGCTGTATATTGAATTCATGTTCCTGTGTAGAAAAGCAATTTAATGGACATAACAAAACACTGGTTAGTACCACTTTGATTACGTATAGTTTCTTAGTAGTGTTGAAAAAAATGTTTTATTTAAATAGTCCTTTATGATTAATCATTTTTTATAGATTCCACGTGGAATGCAACAAAAAAATAATATTTGGTGTAAAGCAATACTTCATGTACAAATAAATCTTAGTAATGTGACTATTATTATCTGTTTTATTGTTCGTATGTCGCTTGATTGTATTGCATGAGTGGTTTGATGAAATATTTACTTTTAATGAAGGTAAATTATATATTCTTTTATTAAACAAAAAAGCTAATAACATGAGTGAAAATGTCTTCCGTGCTACTTACTGTATATGGTTAAAAATGATAAAAAGGTACGCACCCGTTGAAGGAAATGCCTTGGGTTTTTGCAGTTATCCGTAATTTTCTTCAGTACTTTGCCTAATTAAATAAAGTTTTTTGTAGAAGTCAACGTCTTTTGAAAAAATGCCCGAACTATGCAGCTCTGTGTAAGTTTCTTTTTAAACAAATAGGTACGCGTGTTATTGTTTATAATGCAACATTGACGCCTAATTACTCAAAATCATACGTAACGTTGGCTTTATTCCCTTCCACTTCGTTGCTAGTTGAAGTATTAATAACTATATAATTATATAGTGACTGCTAATTATTGACCGATTCATAAATACAGTTATCTCAATATTATTATTTCCTTTTATTTCTTGCAGCAACAGCTAACTAATTACCGCTTTAGAAACGCCATAAAATAGCTCTACCAGTTTTAAATTTACTATTTTTTTGTATGGTTTTAATGTTTTGAAAGTGCACTGAGCGGTATTTCTTTAGAAATAACTTTCGTTCCCGACAGCAATATTATTTAAAACTAGTAACTATCAAAATGGCTGAACATCAAAGACGGCATCGTGCAAAGTGGCATCCATGTGCTCTAGTAGGCGCTGTCTTCTTTCTTTTTTTACTCATTTGGCTCAATCAACTCTGTCTCAACATTTGTTGTGATATTGGCCATTTATAATTCGCATCATAAACCTATTGCATGGACAACATAAAAATCATAATGAAGGAATTTGCTAAATTTCTTTTTAATTACAATAAGGGCTTGTACAGTGTTCGCCAAATCTTTTTAATGACATCCACGCCCTTATTTGTATTACATACTTTCCACCAGCTTGTTGGTAATATTGGCAGGTGTGGCGTTTTTGATCGACAATACGTTCCTGATGTATATCCTATCCACATAACGTTGCTCATGCCAGGCGTTAGGCACAGGGGCATCTTTATAGTCCTGTCCATGGTCAACGTGGCGCCTAAATCTGTCAAACCAGCATAAAACAAGAAGTTTTGTTATTTTGCGTCATAACTTTTTTGTTAAGCTTAGTTTATAGGGAGTAATAAATTACAGTATGTCAGATATAAATAATTTATGGAATTAATTAAAGAGTCAATGCCTGTAAAAATCAATTACAAGCACGTTCCTCACTTACCGGACCGCTCTTAGTGTATTTATATTGCAGGTCTTTATAATTTAAATTATATTATAATAAATGTTATATAAATAATGAATTTAAAGGTTTGAAGTAATAAAATAGGGATAAAAACGTCCAACGTTTATATTTATGCCGAGTATTTATGCGTTTTAAGTATCGCTCAGTGATTACTAGTCACCATATAAGATTCATTATGGCTTCGCCAAAGATAATTTTATTTTTATGACAGACGATCGTGTTCCCAAAAAGCGATCGTGTTCCTCTAATTCTGCTAGCACGATGTGACTTAAACTAAAAAAACTAAATAAGCTTTCATGTAAAAAAATTAGGACCTTGTCTAATTTAGCCGCCCTTGAAATGGGGTCGCAATTTTAAGTAATAGTTATTTGTGTCCTGACTAGACGAACAGTAGAGAGTTCACTCGCTTAGTAGACACTTGTATAATTAAATGTACGAGTGGAAAAAAACAATGTGATCGAACTTTGAACGCAGCACGACACCAATCTGATAAGATCTCTCACGCACATGGGATACGATTAGGGTTGCCAACATTTCTTCGGTGAAATGACAAGTAATGTAGTATTTTTTCAATATAAGCAATAAATAATAAAATTCTGCTATCAAATAATTAAAAATGTAATAATTAATGAAAAAAATTACGTAGATGGACTTGCTACTCAAATATTTTTATAAAATTGTAAAGTAGACGCTACTGCAGCGATCAAATGACGCTTATTTAAATTAAGGTATTGTTTGTTAAATTTCGAGAAAAGTATAGTAAGAGTACGCAGATCCAAAATACAGTACAATTTTATACATTATAATATTATTATGTAGTACCATTGGCAACCCTAGATATTAACCCGGCGCGCTACTCATCAGTAAACCTAACCGACATTATAAATAAAAATATTTTTGATAGCACAATAAAATACAATATTTTTGATACTGGACTAGACAAAGTACGCTAACATTGACATAACTGAACTCTAATTCAAAGAAAATCAATATATATAATATAAACTAGGTTTTAACAGTGCATGCTTTTTTTAAGCTGTTTGTAGTTCCTTTAAGGTCCGGACTCCACCAAAGCGGAGATCGTTTCTAATCTAACTATATTATATTGTATTGCGCTAAAGCAAAGCGATGGGTTGTGAAAATAATGCAAGCTGATTGGCTGCGCAACACATCTCCTCTTCTTTCCGATTTAGTGGACTCCGGCTCTAATATCTAGATGAATTTAGTGGACATTTACCGAGTTGCTAATTATATTTGTGTAAATATTTATGTATCACTAACAGTATATATCAATGACTTTTATAAGACATACCCGGTTTTTCTGTGGGCAATGATTGTAGTAGAATAGAAGGACCGTGATAGTCTTTTCTAGATTACATTTAGTGCAGATAAAATAGTAGGTGTATAATGTATTATATAATCGACGTAAACATTAATTTATCTGCTCGTAGACGCACGTTATTATCCCTGAGTAACATGTGTAGCCATACTTATTCTAGGACAAGAGATGACTTATCAAATTCTTCGCACAAAGCTATCCGAAATTCGAATATTGATATTCTTCCTTAAAACCTCTTGCACAAAAAGCTTGTATAATTAATTTTCTGGATTTTGACGTGTTAGTTAGACGACGTAGAAGTTAATTGTTGAACAGTTAGTATGTTTGAATTTGTTGTGCTTCGTCGATGTAATGTGAAGAGCAATAAATCGCCTGTTTTAGTCGAATTACCTTCTAGTATTGTTTTGTTTTGTATGGTCATATTTTGTAAAATAAATTTTAACTTTGATTTTAACGAAAACTTCCAAAAGCAATGGCGCTCTTTATTGTAATGAGCGCATCCTGTTCAAATTGTTAATTATAAATATTATTGTTTCCTATTATGTTAAAAGGCCTTAAGGAATATAATATACCTACTGCGAAATAAAGCAAAACGTTGTTAATTTTTTTGTTTTATTTTCTATTCCTGCAGTGTACAGATACTTATTACACAGAAAAAGAGACTTCTTCGTCGATCCACGGTTGACAAAATATCGGAGGTTCCTTGTTATTCTAAAGGCCGAACGACCTCATTCAAAAAATAAATCAGTACTCAGTAGTCTTCTAGTCTTTTCTTAGGTGCCGTAAAAGCACTTATTGCATGTTATTGCTTTAGGTAGAGAGTTACCTGTAGAAGGATCTCTAACTAAGCGTTTCTCGAGGGCTAGCTTATGTACGACGGATGTGAACAAAACCATAGCGTGATTCAGGGACCTGCACAACGCCATCTATCGAGGTATTGAACAGTTTGTCTAAGAATTTTACTATAGGATAGGAATATTCGACGATTTATTTCAGCTTAAAATTAAGCCAAGATTTTTTAATGATACATCAGTAAAAGTCTGGATAATTGTTACATATCCTAGCATTATATAAATTAGAGCGACGCTTAGAAATAACGCCTTATATAAAGGATATATTATGTGCCTCGAATCAAACCTAAAGCGGTAACTTTTCCGTCCCTGAGAAAGCCATAGACAAACCGTGACCTTGTCACTGTCGTTGCCAATACTGCAATAGAAGGGACCATAAATCTATAAGGACAGCGTTTTAAGATAAATAATACTCAGCGCCTAGCTGTTTCTCATTCTTCTGATACATTCTGAAAATATCTGGCAGATATACATTTATAAAAAATATACAAGGTGGAAAGTTTCATTGGGCCCTGGAAGAAAACTACATACCTTTTAAATTCTTAAGTCAGATTAATTTACTCAAGAAAACATTCCTTTATTTTTAAAAAGAAACAAAACTGCATTCAATGATTTTCGAAAACTGGATTACCATTGTCGGGAATCGAACCGGCTTAAATCCAAAAAAGTAACACTTTGTATTTCTATGACTTTAAAAGTTAGGGTCATTTATAAGGACCAAATCACTCGAACAAACATAGTTAATGAATTAAAAAGAAAACTATAAATCTTAAGAATTTTATTTTAATAGAACGAAAATTTCGACGGTTACATCCTTTGATTTCAAAACGTTAAATTTCATGTTTTTTTCTCTAATTTAATTAGGTAATCATCATTATTCTCTTGCAGTAAGGGCGCCGGTCGGATAGCACGGCACGCAAGTATTAATGACATTATCCGTCGTGCTTTTGTCTCCGCCGGAGTACCAGCTGTTTTAGAACCATGGGATGACCATAATGCCTTGGAAGTTGGGTAGGCGTGTCAAACTTTTGCTGACTAAACCCACTCATGTTCCTTCGGTTACCCTTTGTGTTCCGGGGCCACGGTAACTATTATAACTATTCCACAACCCTGGCAGGCATTGGCCCTAGAGGGCCCCCAGTGCTGCGGCTACCAGTATGTTAAGTGGCTGGCGCTGGCCACCAGTGGCCGTAGTCCGTGGCCCGTTTTTTCGGACCCTAAGTGAGTAGTTGATGATATAGCTAATAGACCGGGCGCTGGATGTTCATAGTTGATAGTAGCATTCGATGTATGAATATGAAGTTAGAAAAGCATGGAGATTATGATTCTGAATGTTGCATAGAGTCGTATAATTGGTCCATTTTTGTTTTACGTTTAACAGAGTTTGACATTATGAGGTGTCATTGAATTCGTCTTAGTACTGGGAGTAAAAGATATAGTTGCAATTGTCTGTTCCTTGATTCAGCGTAAATTTTATTAACATTAAGATGTTCCTTTACCTGGTAAAAAGTTACCTAACGTATGATTGGATAAATAATTAATGTTTAATTACTACGTTTTTTTAATGTTGTATCCGATCTGTCTATTCTCAATAAGTACATAAGTAGGGACCAAATCGCATAGCACCTTGCCCAAACTTAGAAGTATGAAAAAACGAATACTTGATAATGTTGCTCAGACTTCTTGTTCCAATTGTTTGTTCCACGTTTGTAATCAGTATTTATTTTTCAGGGAAAATCCTTTCAATATTATTTACAATAGGCGAGACGACGAAAAAAATTTGGATACGTATTTTTTTCTTTTTTCTCATAAACAAAAATTACGACGATACAGTGCGTTGAAGTTTAGCGTGACGTCACAAACTGCTACAATTTAAATAAATAATGACGGTTTGACATTTTTTCTATACAAAAACAATCAAAACGTCAAACATACTCTTCAGATAAAAGTTATCTGGCGATTGAAAAATCGGCCCTAAACCAATGCCCTAAGCTGAATGCCATTTTTTATGTTGTCGTCAAACAAATTAACTATATTTTTTCTACGATTAAACTGTCATTTCGGCACTTCGATTACAAATTGAAGAATTATTACAATAAAAAATGATCTGTTTTAAATTTTCCTGAATTTCCTTAGTGGTTAAATGAAGAAGTCACGTACCTACAGCCAAAACTACTGAAACTGGGAAAGTGTTGCACACAGTTCCTATTAATGATTTCGGCGGCACTTAGATAATCTGTAATTAAAAACTCTCATAACGTGAGATGGACAATGTAAGGGCCTTATCATACTAGCGGATTGCGGGCGTTCTCCAAGCGGAGCGGACGCGCAAAGAATACATTACGGATGCATTCGTTGCGGACGCGCAACGCGATTGCTGTGAAGAGCAGTGTAAATTCTTCGTTAACTTGATACAAACACGCGACGAAAACGTTGCGAATTCGCCACGCGACCGCGACGTCTTCGCTGTGCAGCCGTGGAATGTTCGCGGCGCATTCGTTTAGCTCCCGTCCCGTTCCGTAGCCGCTTGCAAACCGCTAGTGTGATAAGGCCCTAACACTTGGTATGGAAATCAGCTAAGAAAAGATTCAAGGGAACGTAAAGTGACATTGGTTGATGTAACGTTGTAAGGAAAAATGCTGTTACTTTTAAAAGTGTGTAAATTGGAAGTGGGCCATCCATTATATTACTTGTGTCGCTATTTATTTTTATTCCGCAGAATGAAACTGATGAACTGACGCTTCGATCAAGTATACAACTAGATACACAGTTCCATACAAAATGGAACAAAATAGTGTCCGAACTGCAATACGTACTTAGACATTTGTATATCACTTCAAGTATTTACGATAAGGTCCTAAGAATCAAAGAATTTAATCAAATTTAAACCTTATCTACGTACAATGATGTTGAAAATAAAACCTGTTTAGTTTGTTACATATCACCTTTGGTTTTAAGAGCAATAAATTTTTATGACACTCGCTGCTACGTCGAACAAGGGAGGAGTGGAGTTGCCTTTGTTAATTTTATTTTTATTTTTATGAAATATGATAAAACAGAAAATAAATGTTCTTTTCCCAATTATGTTTTTTTTGCTTATTTGAAACTTAGTATAATTTGTTGATCAGGGCCTATTGAGGTTTAAGACAGGAAATTTGCAATAAAACTAAAGAAATATTCACAGCAAATCATTTTTTTTTTCACACGAAAAAATAGAAGTGTTGACAACGCAATTGTACAATAAAATTGGCACGTTCTTATAAAAATTACAAAAAAATCACATATCATATAAAGTATACTTCTAAATGTTATATTATTATGTTATGTTATTAATTTCCTTGAAACAAATACATACATATCACATACGTACATATATACATTGCAGGTTAAATAAAAGCTTGTAAAAATAAATTAATTAATAAAAAACAACAGCGTCTCTATCATTTCAGAACAGAGTCATCGTATAACCCAAACAAATGATGTTGAAAAACAATGGTATGGGTTTGTAAGTTCGGCTAGTGTCTATTCAATTTCAAGGGTTATACTCTCGCTGAATGTCGTTAATATGAACTAAAAAATGTTTTATTATCTTTTCTTGGTCAAATACTAATGGAATTTCATGCATATAGTAATAATAACAAAAGTACTTACCTAAAAAATGGCACTCCATATTCCTTTAACGGTCTGGACGTGTGATTTTTACATTTTTTCACTGAGCACTGCGGCATGTTTACGCTCGGAACGGACAAATGCTACTGAATGAATAGGCTACCCGGCAAGTGGGCGGTCATTTGGTTAGGACGCTTTTCTGTTGTGGATTGTGTATCTAGTGTATACTTGATCGAAGAACTGACGTGACAGAATGGTGGCTGGAACTTTTGCATACAGCTTTCTTTTATATTAGGTTTTTACAAGCAAAGGTTTCTTGTCGACACAACTAGTAAAGGACGTTATTAGTTTTTTATTCCCTCATCTTTTTAGTGGGACGTTGGAAGAGAAAAAAAAATCTAAACCTAGTCGTACAAAGTTGAGGGCGAAGTGTTAATAATAGTTTGAATAATATGACAGAAGTCTTGTTACTCTATAATATATTAGACTAGTATAATTTATTATTTGCCAACATCTTTGAGGATTAAACAGGAAACTAGACAAAACAATTAATATATAATATATCTATAGAAATAATTAATTTCGAAGTGTATGTTTGTATGGTCAACTTTTTTTACTATTTGCATATAATGGCCCGGGAAAATTGAGCTAATTTAAGTATGACTAGCGGAAATTTTTCGTGTTGTTTTTTAAATTAGGCAAAATATTCTTTGAGGTCTACTGTTGAACCTACTAAAATCCTCGGGGATGGGGTGTCAGCTAACGCGGGAGAGGGAAGGAAAAAACCCTTTATTCAGTTTTTATTTCCATATCTCGAAACTCGATTAGCTATAAACTGTAGGTATTAGGTAAATGTTAAACAAAATAAATTCCCACAAGTTTTCTTAAATATCTACATTTTAGGAGCTACAATAAGTCAAATATGGTGGTGTTGAAGAATAGTACAAAATAAGTCATCCCTTCAATGCAATTCACTCGGGCAAAAATTAGAATATAAACTCTGATTAAAAATGAATGACGCAGGAAATAATTTCCTGGCATTATTTCTTCTATAAAGTATCTTTAAATCAATGTAGAACAATCTAAGAACCCATTTAGTGCTATTGTTTTATTGTTATCAATTGATTTATTGCAACTGAGTGCTGACCTGCGTCAAATATTTCTACATAAAAATAATTACAATAATGCCAGACTATTACAGTCATTCTGCCAGGAAAAGACCTCCTCTAATACACATAAGGTATGAGCTTTAATCGTGACTCAAGGTGAATCCGTAATATCTGATTGTTTTCCTTCACCGGTTTCAGTGGTAGACACTGTAAACTTGGTGATTACACATGGAATCCGAGAAATCTCTCGTTGGGTAGTTCAGCACCATGTTCTCTTTTTTTCTTTGTCCTTTCATTTAAATATTCCTCTTTTCCTGAATAACATTCGTTTACCTTATATTCATCTTATGTTCGACATGTAATTATTAGTTTTTACATCATTGTTGATGGCTTTTCCTCTAATTTGTTTATGTCGGCTCTTGAAAAAACAAAAGATATAAATTTATAATAAAATTGGTTTTGTAAATTGGTTAATTAAAATGTACTTTTTACGTCAATAATGGGTTTTGCTTATTTTAGGCAAACAACCGGGCCTGTTCTTGCTAACCGGCTACTCTAGAAGAAACTCAGAGTACAAAGTTTTTGAGTCTATACAACAGTATTTATTGGTCAAATCCATGCGAAAACCTTAAAGGCTATTTGCTCTCTTGATTAGAGAGGCACACACATTCGCGCGGACCTGTAATCGTTTATCTCATCTAAAACCGTAAGGAGCATCTTATGCAACTGATACGCAGTATAATACAGTTTAAGCAATTAATACAACCGCTTGCAGCTAAATTAATCCTTCGGACACATGTGATTCGAGACACTATAGAAAGACAATAGCAGCCCGCCAGCCGGCTGTCGCGTGGTCGTCGAAAGCTTAATCTACACTAATATTATAAAGAGGAAAACTTTGTTTGTTTGATTGTAATGAATAGGTTAAAAAAATAGGCTATATAGTATCACGCTATGTCCCACGGGAGCGAAACAGTAACCAAAAACCTAACGTAACGTGGGTGAAACCGCGAGGAAGAGCTAGTCCGCTATAATTACGAATAGGTACTATAAAGTCTACCATCTACGTCTTACTAAGCTTGTCTCCTAAGTAAGGGCGTTATCGACTGATCGGATGATATGATCCACATAGTTTTAGATTTGCGTGATGATGACTAGGAAGATCGTCGGGACGGTGTAACACGCGATATTACATGACAAGTAGGTTTAAATTAACCAGATAAAATTGGAACTAACTGGATTCAATAGACCCGTGTACGTACCTACATCCATGTCCCGATCAATCAAACCAGCTGGGTTATCGTGGCTCCCTGATGCATCTGGCTAAGGATTATCTCCGAAGTTATGCTACAACACTGCAGCGCGTGACTCATTAATTAAGACGCCCGCCTCTCAAGCTAGATGATGTGGGTTCATATGAGAAACGGCCCCTACGACATCAGACAATCCTTATTTAGTAATTTAGTGGAATAATCAGAATAGGGATGACGACAACATAAAAAAAAATGGCATTCTGTTTAGTCCGTCTTGTAGATCGGCCAAAAATACGGGACACGTATTTTTTGCTTCATCAAAATAATAAAAAAATACAAAGATAAAGAGCAACAAAGTTAGTGGGGGCTTTTGACGCCGCCGTAATGCATAAATTGTATCTGATCGTGACGTCACGCACAACTTAAACGCACTGTATCGTCGTCATTTTTCGTTTACGAGAAAAAAGAAAAAATACGTTTCCAAAATATTTTAATAATCTCAATGACGGGCTAATTACTTTTTTTTCGTCGTCTCGCCTATTCTCAAATCGTTTTAATGTTTTCAGTCTGGATTCTAATGACTCATCAAAACTCATTAAAGCTAGTGGTGGTGAAGGCAGCAGTGGTTACCTACTTTCCATGACCTAGTATGTTGAATAAGGTATAAAGGTAAGTCCCATCATTCTAGTAAGGAAAAACCCTTATTTCAGGAACTCAGCTCAATTCCTTTGCAATGCGGTCATCAGAAAGTTGTGGTTTTACTGCCTGAAGGATAACTTGACTGGTTGAATCTTAACCAGTTCTAAATTACCCTCACCAAATGAGAAATATTTAAGAATTAGGAATCAGAGACATTTATTATTTTAGAAATCTTTAGTGGAAAATGTAAAGCTTGGTTGCCACCTATAAACTATCGAATATCCGAAATAAAAGTCACCACAAACTTAAAGGATATGTACAACTTTTTATCGACTAAACCGTTTTGAGTTGTGATCGATAGTTGTCTAACTTTTAACAAACTAACTACAACATATTTATAGTAGTTGAACGTCTGAACATATTTATTAAAGTAAGTGCGCAATAACGGATGTGCCCTTTGGACTTAATAAAAGCCTGATAAAAAATAATCTATTATTTAAAAATAATACATAGCAGGAAAGCTATAAAAATATTTCAGAAGCAAATTCCAAATCCCAGAATGTTTTGTGACTTCATCACAAATATCTAATTAAAATTTCTTGAAGCTAATTGTCGTTGAATAGGTGAGTAATGGGCCAAAACTCAGCTAAAAAATCTTTACATAAACGTAGGTACATAATAAATGCCTCTGGAAATAATTTTGAAATTGTTAAAACATAGTCTCCAACAGCGACTTTTCATTCACGATAAACTTTAAAATTACTGAACGATGTCTTTCTCACCAATAAACGCAGAAGTATCTAAGGCTCGGAATTTCGAATTTCTGGACCCGTATGTAGCTTATTTACTCAGTAAATATACTTTATTGCACATAACTGTTTAACAGAGAACTTAACTGTAATTTGTTTACAAAGGTGGACTTATCTCTAGAAGAGATCTCTTCCAGTCAACCTAGGGCATTGGGTTGACTGTACTTGAAACGGAACTCAGATCACTATAATGACATTAAAATTATTCCACATAATTTGAGTTAGTTTTTCAGTAATCTAAATAATTATATATAACTCAAAGGTGACTGACTGACTGGCATAGTGATCTATCAACGCACAGCCCAAACTACTGGACGGATCGGGCTGAAATTTGGCATCCAGGTAGATGTTATAACGTAGGCATCTGTAAAATTGGGCAGTTTCGAAATTTACGCGGGCAAAGCCGCGAGCTAAAGTTAGTACTATATGAATTTAGTTCAATTGAATTCTGTATTTAGAAGAATACCGTTGAATGCCTAGCCAAAGTATCAAACTACATTATGTAATAAATTAGACGGAGGTTACGAAAAACAAATTCGTTTCTTTCTACAGAATTGATGAGTTACTATATGTTCACGCGAGGAAGTGAACATGCCGACGCAGCGGGGCAGTGACCGCAGCAGACCCAAATTGATGTCAACAATATTTAGTTGTAATTAAAATTATTTGACTACATCAGCTTTCACACAAATGCATTCGTAACAGACACACTCATACATGTAAATAGATTAATATAAATACTATGTAAATTTGTAATAAAGGCTCTTTTACGCTACGAGCGACGCTGTTTCATTACGACAAGACCACCGAGTTCTGCAGACACACTCCTCTCACTGTTACTGCGCCTATAAATAGTTGCCGATAGCTCTAGCTTCATCTAGCTTTAGTTATTGGTTGATCCGTGAGGCTGCGGATCAGCAGTGAGAAAATCTAATCCTTTACACCCTTCATCCTTCCCATTGTCCGTCTGTTGCCTTAGGTCGCATGGTAACAGGCTTCCCGCACTATTTATATGTGTATATATGTAGCTATATGGTTAGGGCTAGGTTGTTAGGCGCGGCTAGGGTTGTTGGTAGGCTACAGTCAACCCCCTTACTGTACATTCAGGTAGCTGAACGTACACTATAGTTTTAGCAATTTAATAAAAGAGCATGTTTTTCTCTCTACTCCTACTTATCTTTGCCTAAACTACCAAAATACCAATTCTACTAATTAAAAACATTCAAAGTGGTCAATGCGTTGACCCATGCGTTTTCGTGTTAATATAAATATTAAGAACCTCCTGTTTTTTTAAGTCAGTTAATAACCGATGGCTCTCATGTATGTAGAGGAGGCATTGTGTTATTACAGAAAAAATAATGTGGAATCCACATGTAAAATGTGAATTTACTCATTAAAAGTTAAATAAATAAATAAATATCCTGGGACAACTCACACACGGCCATCTGATCCCAAACTAAGCGGAGTTTGTACTATGGTAACCAGCCAACTGATAAACATACTTATATAATTTTTAAATTCATACGTATTTTATATAAAACACACCTAGACACAGAACAAACATTCGTGCTCATAACACAAAGTTTGTCCTGGGTGGGAATCAAACCCCCGACCTCTGGCTTAGCAGTCAGGGTCACTAACTATATCACCAAGATACAGTAATTAAAACAGCTAGACTAGTTTTTTGTTTATAAACCTAGATCGGTCATTAGTCAGATCATAAAAAATATTACGCAATTTTTGTAAGTGGAAATTCACGAACCCAAATAGGGCTTTCAGGAATTGATAATAACTGTGGAAACGTAATGACTGGATGCGTCATTATGATTCATAACTCTATGACATTGTAACAAGATGTAAGATGACTGATGAGTCGTATTGGCGCTTATGTCGTTTTGTTTACTTGTCGTGACTAATTACAGACAATTATTTTCCCTTTACTGAAACGAGATTAGCCGCAGATATACGCGTGCGCTGGATTTGCACACAATAAGGAATGTAGTTGTTTTCCGGTAGCAGACTAAAGCCACTGTAGATTAATATTTTGCAGTACGTGACTTTGCAGTTTTTATTCAACGTTCTTTGCCACTTTATCTACTTTTGCCTACAAAGTACATAACATATGAACTGCACTGTTTGTGCGAAGATATAACGCTTATAACGTTTTCCTGTTATCTATAGTTTTCCTACAATTGAATGTAGTGTCAATCAGCTAATTTTAATTTTAATATCAGCAATTGATTCCTGTATACAGTTTGGTAACTATAACTACGTGAGTCCAAATCGCATACTTACTGTCATTTGGTGCCGCAAAAGGTTTTATTGCTCATTGTTCTATTATACAAAGAATAGTATAAATGCTAAATGGATAAATTACAATCGCCAACAGCTCGTAACTTTAAATTGCATAGAAATTAGCGATATCGGTTTAGTATTTTTAGACATCATTTTTTGTTTCTTGCCTCTTTTTAATTCCAAGTAGGGTTGACGTTTATAGGGAAATTGATTATTTTGAAGTTCCTAGCTGCAGCCAATGAAAACGTTTCGTCAGCTATCCTCTAAAGATGGGTCATTTTTCGCGTCAGTCTAGTCGTAAGACAGTGGCGTCACTCCAAATGGTTTAGGCGGCCAACCAACTCTGGCATGGCGATTCGACACTCACGATCAAATGACCGTCAATGGCCACCTTTAACCGCGACACATTTTAGAATTTATATAAACAAAAAAAAGGCAATTGAGAACATAAAACTCATTTTTAATTTAGGCGTTTATGTTCGGTATTTTTCCTTATTTTGTAAGTTTTTTCATCGATATTTTAAAAATTATGTAACTAAATTGTTACTGATAGGTAGTCTCATACCAATTTAGTAAATATCTGATGAAGACCTCCGAAACTGCGTATCGACATTGTATATAAGACCAGCGGGCTTGCAGATGTGTTGTCATTCCAGAGAAAAAATGATAAGTCTCATGTGCCTGCAATTACACCTAACCCCTTCAAACCAGAACACAGCAATACTGCTTTGCAGCAGACATTTATGTTCATCTAGCCAATGGTTAATGGCCGGACTGAGTGACGACTCTTATTGTGATACAAGGGCTTAATTATGCCACAAACCCCGAAAAACATTCCACTTTAACCCTAAGTATTGCTTCACTTAATATGAATACGTCAAATCGCTTTGGGGCTTAAACTAAAATAAATGTATGAGGCGTAGAGTTTTGAGAACAATGGCTTTAGAATTTAGTGGCATGACAGTTTTATAATGCCTAAGTACGAACGGGACCCTGCTAAGTCTTCCGGTGTACTTACAATATCAATCATCATCATCTCTGAGCTAACTTATTTACTCTCATTAGGTCTTCCTATGACGCGCTAATCTGTACTTAGTCTGTCATAATTATATCAAGAGACACCAGAGCATTATAATTGAATGTCATTGTTGAGGCAAAAATACATTTGAACGATTTATTTTCCAACCTCAGCAAAGGTAATAATGGTAGAATCTCTAAGCATTTTCTGAGCAGGAAGCGGTACTTCGGAACTGTAAGTAAATAAGCCTCATCAGTGTATCATTGTTAGCCTTGAATATCATGCATTACAATTAATTTCAGGTACAATCAGCTCTATGTCCTCCAACGTCATTATACAATGTATCTACTCACAGTAGCATTAAGTTTTCTAGTTTAGATACCGGTGTAGGTACATAGCAGTGAACGCTGATGATTATTTGCTATGTGCAACTAAGCGTACCATATACGTTTCCCATACTATGCTATAGGACTATAATTCACACGTTTTTGACATGATACCTAGATAATATATCCGTTGAATTAGCTACACTTACGTTGTTTGTGTTGAATGGAACACGTGAGCGTCACGTTCGTTGTAGTTGATTGTCAAGTTCATTTATTATGCGATTAGGGGTAGGCTGCATTATGGTCTGTTGTTCAAACAATGGTTAGGGAGTTTGTTGTGTGGATAAAACCCTAATAAGATTGCTAACGACATATGCATTTAAGATTACCGTGGAGTGTAGATTGCAGACTAACATTTTATGAGTAACCAGAATGGTAAACCGAATTGAAGCAATGAGATAAGATTCCCAATTTTCACTAATTACTTATTGATTAAATTAATTCAATGGCCTGACTAATACATTACAGCTTGCGACAGTACCTAATGGCAGAGTCATCTTTGGTTATCAGTCCTCTCGGCTTTGGGGTTCGGAAACGGAACTGAATCTTCGAGATAGTTTAATTCCGGTCTCATCTAAAACGTGACAAGAAACTAGAATATTATATCAATCGTGGTATAATTAAAATACATCTGTACTGTCAGATTTATAACAATCCAGTTTTGTTCTGGTAATCCATACTAATATTATAAATGGGAAATTGTGTCTGTTTGTCGGCATTTCACGGCAAAACTACTGAACCGATTTGAATGAAATTTGGTACAGAGATAGTCCATAGCCTGAGAAAGGACAAAGGATAAATTTTATTGCGGATATAACGCGGATAAAACCGCTGGGATAGCTTGTAATTCGATAAAAAGTAAGGACTCAAAAATTAGGTATGTTTAAATTACGAGGAAGTTATTAAAGTTATAAACTACTAGCTTTTGCCCGCGGCTTCGCTCGCGTTAGAAAGAGACAAAAAGTAGACTATGTTAATCTCCATCCCTTCAACTATCTCCACTTAAAAAATCACGTCAATCCGTCGCTCCGTTTTGCCGTGAAAGAAAGGCAAACAGACAGACAGACAGACAGATAACGCAGTTACATCCTATTTATTCTCCTTTAAATAATAATCTTTTTGTATATTAAAATACCTTGCTAATATTATGATTGTCTACGTACAGTCACAGCAAAGGTACCAAAAATGTGAATGTGCGAAAAGAGTTATAAACACAGAACGGTCAAGGGGAACATCTTCATACCTGCTGGCATTTCAATCCTTCGGGTTGTTCGTAAGTTTTTAACAAATTATATTATTATGGTTTGACTTATGACTCAGAATTCCTAAGCAAAAACCTTGTTAATATGTTATTTCAAGCTATTGCCTGGTTGGTCGCCCGGTCGTTAAATACCAAGTGACATCAATCAGTTGGTATTTAGAGGATATAAAATATTTTGGAGAAATACCCAATCCCTATTTTTTTATTTTAAAACATCGATTGATAGCAATTAATCAATTGAATGTTTTAACAATTAAGAATTGACAGAGAGGAGATGGCTAGCAATGCAACGTTATCGGTAGGAAACTTAGTGATGACATGGCTAAAAATCAAATTACTATTGTATGAATAATGATAAATAGTATTTTTACTGGCTTTAATTATCTTTCGAACGTGGTATCAATACAAAAGGTTTTAAAAGATGATGACAACTGTACAACTTATTTATGTTTAAACGTAATTTGGGCCTAAAAGTAAAGAAAAAAAGGGATTAGTACTTTTAAAATTTAGTCTGGGTAAGTCGTAGGTACAGCAAGCCTCGTGCTTGCTATACCTGCGACTTACCCAGACTCTTCGATATAAAATTCAGTATTAAAAGCTCAAAAATCAAAAAGATGGAAATAAAAAGGGATTTTAATCCATTTTTTAATCTAAATCCCGATACGAAGCAAAAAAAAAACTATAAAGTTCATTTATACACTGAAACCAAAAAATAAGGAAAGTATCTAAATAAGCGAGATACTTTATGGTTGTGATAAAATAAATCGAATACAGGCGGGTTTAATTTTTTTGGGGGAAAATGGTGACTCTAAAAGAGTAAAGGGTTTTAATTTTTTTTTCTCATTTTAGGTATATACTGAGACAACTGAGCTTGTGTTATGGTTACAACCAGACAAATGATATACATACTTATATAATTTATAAATACATACATATTATTTATTATTTGGGCAGGAGTCAGTTGCCCTACCTTTCAACGACCAAGCGGCAGCCGGCTGTCGCGCTGCTATCTTTCTATTATGCCTCGAATCACGTGTGTTCAAAGGATTAAGCCATAAGCTAACAAATGTTGATGGAAATACTTCAAAATGCTGTTTCAGCAAAAGCGAAGTAAGTGCGTTTACACGTGGAGCAGTTATCATTGAACAACATTTCAATATGCAGCTATAGCAGGTCTGTCATAAGAAACTTATATCAGCAAGACAATCTGCTCTACCCAGTATGATAGATAAAGCTATAATTATTCAAAGGGGTACAAGTTTTGGTTTAATTTGGTATCACAAACGGGTATTTTAGCGAACACTAGACCAATCAAATTTACTATTTTATTGTTTGTATCTTTTGGTTGGAACAGTGATTTAATGAACAACATTTTTGCTCAGTAACAAGATTTTATGTCTTAAAAAATATCTCAAGAAAAATTTTTAATTGCAGTTTTTCTCAGAATATATTTTTTCAATGATCCTAAATAATTATCACACAGGTTAAGCGTGGGATGAGCCCTTTTCAAGTTTGTCATTTTGACGGCCTTAGGGAGCAAGTTGCCATTTTAATTCAACTTATTATTTCATACAGTCATTTAGCATAAGTTAATGTTAAATTGTAGTTAGCAGTTTTCAATTGAATCTGCCACACTTACGCTTTACAAACCAAAACCTATCATCTATTAAAAATCTTTCTTTTATGGACTTATATTCGTTGTGTCATTTATTTTTGTGACGGTTTGCTAATTTGTTTTTATCCATACTACTTAATATTATAAATGGGAAAGTGTGTCTGTCTGTTTGTCTTTCTTTCACGGCAAAGCGGAGCGACGGATTGACGTGATTTTTTAAGTGGAGATAGTTGAATGGATGGAGAGTAACATAGGCTACTTTTTGTCTCTTTCTAACGCGAGCGAAGCCGCGGGCAGAATCTCGTAGGTCTATATAATGATGATACTCAGAGACACATCGCCACCTTTGATTTCGATTACCATAATAAACACGTGTTATGCCATGCAATCATAAAATATAAAATTTATTGAGGAAACACATGACAAATTAGGTTCCCGTCGTAAGGAAATTATGTTTTCCCGTGGATCTTGAGAATATTAAGTAGAAACTACATATAATACAACTGCATTATTGAATACACATTATGTATTCAATTATGCAGTTGAATATCGATATATGTGTTAAAATAGAATCAAGGAAGAAAGGAAATGAGAAGATTTGTAAACATCCGTTCATTTGCAGTCGATTTTAGTACATATATATACTTATAAAGCCAGTAGGTTAGACTATTGTTTTCCTTAGTTGGCTTTCAGCGTGACTTGCTCTGGAGCTATGTCTGGAGACATTTGTACTGAACCCAGTTTAGCTTCCAGCTCGCACAGAGTATGACAGAAACAATCGTCGATCGAGCCTTTTTTTCCAACTATGTAAGTCCAGTCTAATGCACATTGCAGCTGAATACCAGTGTTTTACATGGAGTGACAGTAATTGGTTGGTGAAGGTTACAGAGACATCAGACCTTCACGCACTTCTCCAGTTACTGGGTAACATATTCCCCCTATCCCTTCATCTGGCCATTGGTATGGTTTGTCGACCAGGCCAGTTGAGTGAACCACAACCATACTACATATAAAACAACAAAATGACAGTGATCATAAGGGTGAATTTCGCGTGACAGGAATATGACACCCGACAATAATGACAGCTGTCAGATTGACATTTCGCCAGACCACAGGCTATATAAAAATGTGAAACTGTCAAACTCCTGTACAAATGACTGTCAAAGATCTACGAGTGACCAGACCAATGTCTCTATGTGCTTTTCGAGGCTCATTATGACACGTCCTAGATAAACTCAGAAATTTTTTATGAGTTGAAAAAGTCACTTAGGTACTTGGCTGGTGCCGGGCGCTTTAGCAACTGGGACATGGCACATCTTTATGATATAAATAAATTATACTATTTCTAATATTAGGTACGACTGGCGCTTGAGTCTTTGATGGTCAAAGTACCCACACTCCTCATCAAAAAAATCGAAACACTTACAAGTTTATGTTTTGTAAGGATTAAACTGTTTTTTATTATTATTTACGAATAAGGCGAAGAAGGCGCCGGTTTCGCAAAGAAGTTGTTACAATAAATCGATCATCTCTCTCAGAAGTGACCCGATTCCTGCCAGATCCAGATCGGCGTGTGAACATACCAGTCTCTCGATAGCGGTTGTAGACTGTATGAACAGATGACAGGCTTAGATGCAATGTTCGGATGTTCGAGCCACAACACGCTGACTAAGTCCAGAATTTAGCAATGCCACCACTTGGGCGGCTTCTGTGGGCGAAGTATCCATATGTTTTAGAAATAAAACTTTTTTCAGACATCTTAAAGTCACAGTAAACAAATTAAAAACCATAACGTTAAAGATAAACGCAAATTTTTAGTTTTTTAAACGTGTAATGTTCTCCAACTGCGGACGCACATTTGTCTCAAAATAGTGATTCGTTTTATTTAGAGGATAAACGAATGAAATTCTGATTTCGAATTTTATATGTTCGCTTACCATTGTAATGGCCAGATTGCCAGCTATACAATAACGTTTTTTTTTTTCATGGAATGAAAACTCTTTTGTTTGAATTAGGTGTTTCAATTTTGAATGATGAGAAGTGTATTATACTTTAGTACTTTCATTAATTTCATCTTTACATATATGTAGTTATGACTTGGACTTTATAAGGGCACCACGCTCCTATTGCTCAAACTACTTCTTTTCCTAATGATTATGACTGTAACCACGCTAAACCAGACCATGGCTGTCCTCAGTGTTTTTATTAAAAAAACCTACAGTGAGCCTGTAGTAACACTATAAATTTAAAAACCATCATGCTTGATGAACCTGGGTGTGGGCAAAATATAAAAAAAGAAAAACTGAAAACTATAGAATCGAATGATTAATAATTTGTTTACAAACAAGTTTTTGTCCTCAACGCCCTTTAGCTCTGTCAAAAGATATATACATATTCCACAATAATATTGAAAATTTTTCCTTGTATAATATGTTTCACCAAAGTAACTCTGGGGTGAATATAAAATTCTTGATTGCTATTTGGAAAAAAAAAGAGTTGTAAATGACTATCCTGCGGTTGTCTGTTTTTATTTTAAAGGCGCTTTTACACTAAATTTTGTTTCTTAGTACTCTATCAGTATCACATATAGGAGTTCGGTTGTTATTTGATAGACTATTGTTTTATTTTTACAGATTTAATTACTTTTAAGTACTAATTTATTGACAGATTCATCATACAGAGAAGATACGGTCGCCGATTATTGACATGTTAAGATTTCCCCTTGATGATGCCCTTCACCAACAAAAGTAGATATTTATTAAAAAAAAGCCATGTTGGCGCTTGCCCAGATACGAACACGTTGAAAAAAAAAAGATAGACGTTTAGAAAAATATCGGCAGTAATTGCTAAAATTACTGCACTATCTTGACATTGAAATTTGTTTTGTTTGTGTTGCCAATTGTCTAATTTTCTGTACCTCGCAGATTCACCCGCGTTAAGATAGTTTTTCGTTAGTGCTTCGGGTCCGTAGGCCACATCATAAGGTATAGCTATGCTTGACGGGCCTGTTGGTCTAGTGGTCAGTGACCCTGACTGCTAAGCCAGAGGTCGTGGGTTCGATTCCCACCCAGGACAAACTTTGTGTGATGAGCATAATTGTTTGTTCTGTGTCTGGGTGTTATTTATCTATAATATTTATGTATTTAAAAAATATATAAGTATGTATATCAGTTGTCTGATTACCATAACACAAGCTCTGCTTAGCTTGGGATCAGATAGCCGTGTGTACAATGTCCCAGGATATTTATTTATTTATTTAAATACCAAATTTCATTTAAATCCTTTCAGTAATTTAGAGTAAAAGCGTAACAAACATCCACCCATCCATCCTTATATCCACACAAACTTTAACATTAATGATAAGTATTAGTCTAACAACATTATCGTAAAATAACGAAATTTATTACTTTATTATTGTTTATTACCAACATTGAAAAATCAACATTGGCTATGTTTAATGGAGTCGTTGCCATCATCGCTAGCTTTTTCCAATATGTAAAGGTCGGTTTTTAGCATTTTATTTGTATGTATCCTGGCACACTTTTCGCAACCATCCGGGTCGTGGTGGACTCCACTGTTGATTCTGGCTTTCATCAACTCCTGAAAGCCAGAATCATCAGTTGAGTCCACCAGAAAAGCGCCGATGCAGTGAAGCTCGAAGCATCGTGTTACGCAGCATCTTGCCAAGGTTTATCTTAATCTTAAACATCTTAAGGCCTAGTAATTTTCACTCCATGACATGTCTCTGTAAAGAAGCATTAAGCTAACTACATGCTGATGAATATTTTTACATCCTGCAAGTCTATTTAGCATTTCTATAGCTATGTCTGTCTAGACACGTAGTTTTTATTCATATCCAAAACTTTTAACAAATGTAAAATATTACTAATTTGGCATTAAAATTATTTAAAAGAAAATAAATGTGTAAAGTGAATTTGTTACACTTCAGTTTGTAAAAATAATAAATTCATACGAGGAAAATAGGTATTGCAAAACTATTAAATAGACAGAAACGAAGAGAAACAAAACAAAATAGCTTGGTGATGAAATCACCATCGTCCTATACTTATAAACTGAAAACTTGCCTACAATCGGTTAAGTTCGACTCGAACTCGACACCGAGGGTTCCGTCAAACCAGGCGTCCGTCACTCGCTCAAGGCCACGCGTTTTATGCCTACCACTTCGCGTATCGTCGACGATACAACGAGCACCGGCCGGGCTGTCGCGCGCCCGGCTGAGTGCTTGCGCGTCACGGGTACAGCGCTGACTATCAAAATGCCGAAACCACGTAATTATTGCGTGATTATTGTGCAATTCCCCTGTTTCCCAATTCTCCTGTTTCCCTTTTGATTATTTATTAAAATTATTCACGTTGTTTTGGATATTTTTGACACTAAAATATAATAATCGGGAATTCAAGGAACGAAAAATATGCATCAGCCATTTTATTAAAAGAAAAAATATTTGATCAACAATTAAAAAAATAATTGTTTTTCTAAAACATTCGTTTTATAACCATTATCATCATACGTATAACCCTAGCACGTTTGCTGGACGACACGCACACATGTTAGTCGCGCGGCGGGCAAAAGAATCTCAACTCTCTTCGTGCGTGCTTATGGTACATTTCTCTTCGCCGCAAACATCTAGTATTATTATTATGATTTTGTAGGCTATTATAGCGTAGGTATTTTAATTTTTGTATTGGAGTGAAGTATCTGTTACGTAGTAACTATTTATTAATCTGTGGTCAAACTTTTTTTTTTTTTTGGTGAGTGGGAAATCATCCAATGACTGCTCCCGTCCTGGGTGCGGCGGGAGGGCGTGTCAGACTCTTACTGACTAAAACCCACTCATGTTCCTTCGATTGCCCTTTATGTTCCAGGGTCACGGTAACTATTATAAACATTCCGCAACCCCGGCAGGCGTTGGCCCTGTTGGGCCCCTTCCTGTGCTGACTCCTTCTCTTTGAGGCGCGCGTGGAACAAAACGCGCCGTCTACGCGGTCCTGGTCCTAGCCGGGCGGCGAGCTACCCATCGCTCGCCATCCGCAGAACCGCGCCTACGGTGGCCGGTAGTCGTCTTGCGACTCTCGACGTCTTCGCCTGGGTCTTAGTCCGGGGCGAGAGGCTCGTCGTTGCCTCTCGCGCGCCGCCGCTTCCTTCACTAGCATAACTGCTTCGCAGAAGGAGGCGACGGCATCCCATTCCGTCTCGCCCCGAAGCATGGCCTGAACCAGCGCCGGGCGCGAGAGGTCACCGCCGCCGATCGCCTCTACGAGGACACGTCGATGCTCCGCCCATGCGCGGCACACCTCAACTGTGTGCTCGACCGTGTCCTCCAGGCGACCGTTACTGCAGTGGTGACACCCAGGCGTCGCTTCCGCCCGAATCCGACACAGGAACCTCCCGAACTGACCATGTCCGGTGAGGACCTGTGTCAGGCGAAACGTGAGAGTGCCATGACGCCTCTCCAGCCACTCCTCAAAGAGGGGTCTTACCGCCGCTATAACGGCGTGCCCAGCACTAGGTTGCGACAGTCGTTGTCTCCATTCCGCCATGAGATCTCGCCGGAGCTCCGTGAGCCGTGCCGCGGGTTATCCGCGGCATCGGGACTTCACCCCGGCGTTGCACTTCCACGCGCCACTCGTACGTGTGTGCAAGGACTGTTGCCTCCAGATCCCACGGCGGGACGCCGGCAAGGAGGCATGCCGCCTCACAGGAGACCGTGCGGTATCCCCGCACCATGCGAATGGCAATGACCCTCTGGGACGCCCTCAGAAGTCGGGCCGGAGCCGCGGCTAGATTGGGCGCCCACACCGGAGCCCCGTAGAGGGCCATGGACCGCACGATCCCCGTGTAGAGCCTCCGGCAGGAGGCGTTTGGGCCACCGAGATTGGGCAGGAGCCGCTTGAGGGCAGCTCCGGCCTTCGCCAGTTTGGGGCCCAAACGTCGGAAGTGCTCCGTAAAGTTCCATCGGTTGTCGAGGACAAGTCCCAGGTACTTTATCGTCGACTCGACACCGATGTGAACCCCTCCCACCGTTATCTGAGACCCCGGAGGTGGCCGGTGCCGAGGGCCATGAAAACACATGGCCTCGGACTTGTGCAGGGCCACCTCAAGTCCCAGTTACCGGATCCTATCGACGACTGTCGCGACACCACTCGACATTAAGTCGGCCGCCGCCTGGAACGACCCTCCCTGCGCTAGGACAAGCGTGTCGTCAGCGTAACACACTACGCTGACACCTTCGGGAAGGTCGGCGCGCAGCACCCAGTCGTACCCGATGTCCCACAGGAGCGGTCCCAGGACCGATCCCTGTGGAACACCGCACGACATCCCTCGTCGACTCCACACTCCCTCGTGACCGGGGTAGATGACGGCCCTGTCCGTCAGATAGGCCTCGACCACACGACAGAGGTAGGCAGGCATCCGGTGATACCGGAGTGCCGCCCCTATGCACCCCCAAGGCAGGGTATTGAAGGCGTTGGCGATGTCGAGAGACACCGCCAAGACGACCCTGCCCTGTGCCACCGCATCCCCTGTCGTGAGGGCCCGTACGCGCATGATGGCGTCCACCGTGGAGCGTCCCCTGCGGAAGCCAAACTGGCCGTCCGCCAGATCCGGCCCCACCCGCATCAGCCGCTCGACGAGGCGGCTCGCAATCACTCTCTCCAAGAGCTTTGCCGCCTCGTCGAGCAGAACGATGGGCCGGTACGCGGACGGAGAGTCCGCAGGACGCCCCGGCTTCGGTATGAGGACCAGCTTCCCGGTCTTCCAACGAAGTGGGAACTGGCCCTCCTCCAAGCATGTGCTAAAGAGCCCCCTTAGTCGAGGCCCGAGAGCCCCTAAGGCCAGGACCAGGCCAGGGCCTTCCCTGGTAGGCCGTCGGGTCCTGGGGCGGTGTTCTTGGCCCTAAGCCTTAGCACCGCCACTCCCAGTTCTACCTCGGTCACCTCTGGAACGTCGTCGTCGTCGCCGTCGAGGTCCGCATCGGACACCGCCGGTGGCGGAGCCATGAGCGGGGGAGAAAACTCCCCCCGCGAAGGGAACTGAGCGCTCACAACGCCCTCTACGACCTGGGGCCGGAGACTCTGCGTCAGCGGGGGGCCCGCGGTACGGAGCTTGCCCCGCACCGCCAAGTAGGGGCGCCCCCACGGATCTCTGTCCAGAGTCCCCAGCGTCTCTTGGCGGGCCGAAGCTTTGGCCCGCATGATCTCCAGTCGGAGGGTTTCCTTCACCGCTCTGTACCCCTCGTACAGCTCCGCCTCAATGGCATCCGCATCCACAGGGCGGATACGGAGCCTGCGGTGTCTGGTGTACGGGTGTCGCGCAGCCACGCACGCCTCGCGTAGGGACGCGATTTGCGGCGACCACCAGTACACCTGGCGCTGACCCCTTCCAGGCTGAACCCGGGGCATTGCCATGTCACAGATCTCGGACATGGCCTCTGTCCCACCGATAATAATTTTGATCGGTGGGACGGAAGTTTCTCTCTTGCATTTAGCTCGGTCAACATCAAGCAAAAATCGGCGTAGTGCGTTTTAGATTCCTGTCATTTTTTCTTTTCTTTTCTTCTCTAGCCTGTGCTGTCCCACTTCTGGGCAAAGGCCTCACCAACGTCTGTTATTCATACTAACGTAAAATCACAAACTTAACTCAATTACAATAGTAGAATAACACATATCTTATTACATTAGTGTATAAGTGCTGATGTTTTTGCGCACTGGCGCACACACTCTTCACATATTTTTTGACTTGATACATTTTTTCATGTAAGGCCCTCACAACAAGCCCTTTCAGTTTACATAGCTCGAAAGATGGCATCAATTCTCGTCACATACTTCTATTGCACGACAAAGAGCTGTAAAACCTGGCTGGTAAAAATACCTTTTTTTTATTTCCAAAATATAAACTTATTTTAGTCAGATTAAAGAATTAAAACAAATAAGCTCGACGGTTTAACATTGCCAAGCGCGTGCAAAAATATTTTGCAACGGTTATAAAAAATAACATCCTCAAAAAGACAGACAAATATATTTTTGGAAATAAAAAAAAAAAAAAAAAAACACTTTTGATTTTGCCCCAGCCACAGCTCCGTGTTTGAGTAAATTAGGAGAAGTATGTGACAAGTTTTCAGCTTGCCTTAAATACCCACCCAAAAATTGGTGCTAGCTCTCGAGCTAACACAAAGTCCAAGTTTTGGGTTGCCATTGTGTACTAAATGCTAATTAAGTTGATCGAATAGATTCGGGGCGAATAAGCTGATAGACTGATAGCACACGAGTAATCCTGTAATGGTTTCGATTTGCACACGAATGTAAGGAACCCAAAAATCTACTTTCAAGACCATTCATTCAAGTCTAATTTTACTGCTTTAGTCTATGACGCAAACATTTAGTTGTACCACGTCAAATATTATATTTTTCTTACGCCAGGTAGAATTTTTATTACAAGTCTGGTAGCATTTGTGTAAATAATTTATTTTAAACTAGCTATTGCCCGCGGCTTCGCCCGCGTGAATGTCGAACTTCTATCCACTATTTTAACCCTGGAAGGTTTTGAATTAAAAAGGAACCTTTCTTAGTGGCTCAGGCTTCACAAAGAATAACCCCTCCAAGTTTCATGTCTCTAGTGAGTTATTATTAAATATCAACAAACGCGTTGATACCAGTTAGTGAGTTTACTATTATATGTATATATTTATATCAAACGACTTTTCCCACCTTGGACGGGGCGGGAGGGAGTGTCAGACTGATTGCCCTTTATGTTCCGGGGCAGCGGTAACTATTAGAATTAATCCGCAACCCCGGCAGGCCATAGAGGGCCCCGTCACGTGCTGACTGCTCTTTGAGGCGCGAGTGGAACAAACGCGCCGTAGACACGGACCTAGTCCTTATCGGGCGGCAAGCTACCCATCGCCGTCCGCAGTACCGCGCCTACGGTGGCCGGTAGTCGTCATGCGACTCTCGACGCCTACACCTGGGTCACTGTTCGGGGCGTGAGGCGTGACGGTGTCACACGCGCGCCGCGACCGCCTTCTCCAGCAGAAGACTCGACTGCTTCGCAGAAGGAGGTGACAGCTTTCCATTCACTCACCCTCGCCAATTATCTCTGCAAGAACACGGCGGTGGCTCGCCCGAGCGGGGCATACCACCATCGTATGCTCCACCGTGTCCTGGAGACGATGCACGTTGCTGCAGTGGTGACACCCAGGCGTCGCTTTCGCCGAATCCGACACAGGAACCTCCCGAAATGTCCGTGTTCGGAGAGGACCTATTTCTGGCGATATGTGAGGGCGCCTCTCCAGCCATTCCTCAAAGAGGCGTTGCCCAGCACTGGGTTGCGACAGTCGCAGTCTCCAATCCGCCATAAGATCCCGCCGGAGCTGAGGAGCATTGCGCCGCAATTAGCCGCGGCAGCGGAGTTACTTTTGGTTACTGATCGGCTCCCGTGGCTCATGGTGCAATGTTATGTAGAACAATATTATGTGTTATTCTGATGTATAAGCTACGAATATCTTGCAAAGCCATCGGCCAGCCTTGCTACTGCCCGTATGTATCATCATTATATTGCTGCGGAGTAATTTTAAAACTCTGTGATATCTCTAATTAAATTTATTGTAATTAAATTATCTAAACAGCAATTTTGGAAACATGTATTGGATAAGGTATTTATGTTGATAAGGATTTACTATATTCATGAAAACACCCTGGCAAATCATGCATTATTTTAGAACTAATTTCATTGCCATAAAAATGTTTATAGTTAGTGAATTATATATATTAGACATATGCTCTGGCAAACTTTTTTTAAAACGTTTTAAGAGACGCAATTCTTTGGTACATAATTTTTGCGTAACTTCAACCATTTACGCAGCGCACGCAACGGATACCAACAAAAGGATTTTTTTTTCCCGTTTTTGTCACACTTTTCACACACATTTCGTGCCACTATACCATCACCCATGCGTGCACATATAGACAGAGAGAGAGAGACAAAAAATTTACTGATTGCATTTTTGGCATCAGTATCGATCACCAATCATCCTCCAATATTAATCCGTACTTCCGTACTAATATTATAAATGCGAAAGTAACTCTGTCTGTCTGTCTCTTCTTCACGCCTAAACCACTGAACCGATTTGAATGGAATTTGGTACAGATATAGTCTGTAACCCGAGAAAGGCATAGGATAGATTTCACCCCGGAAATCCCCCGGGAACGGGAACTATTTTTCAACGCGGACGAAGTCACAGGCAAAAGCTAGTTTTAAATATACATTCAATGTACACAATTGAGCTCTATACAGTTTGTGGGCACTTACGTTGTAACTATTTAGTAGTCTGTGCTTATAGGCTGAAGATGTTGTTATAGCGGCAACAGATAACTATTCGACTATCATGGTGCATGAGATACAGCCTGGTGACAGAAAACAAAAATCCAAAAATCCTCTCTTAGTGCTCACTTGCTTCAGTGGTAAAACCTAGATACAAAGTTTTAAGTGAATCCATAAAGAAATAAAAACATTTAATTTACCCCCCTTTTGTCCCACATGGGGAGAATTTCCAAAAATCCTCTTGCAGAGCTGCATCACTGGTGGAACCTACATGCAAAGTTTTAAGAAAATTCATAAAGAAATAAAAAAAACTGTTTACCCCCTTTTCCAAATTAATTTCCAAAAATACTCTCGCAGTGCTCAGTTGCATCACAGGCGGAACCTACATGAAAAAATTTAAGTGAATCCATTAAGAAATAAAAAAAAACCGTTTACCCCCCTTTTCTCCCCCATGCGGTGGAGTTTCCAAAAATCCTCTCTTAGTACGCGCCTACACCCCCCAACAAACACACATGCCAAATTTCAGCTCTCTACGACCAGTAGTTTCGGCTGTGCGTTGTCTGTCAGTCAGTCAGTAACGGAAGCGTTTTATATATACAGATTAATTAATTAGTCTATTGTTGTCTTTGGTCATCACTTGCTTAGCCCTTTTCTAAACATGTTGGAGTCGCCTTCCAGTCTCATCAGACGCAGTTGAATAGTGGAAAAGCTCTTGGTGAAGAAATTTGTCCGGAAAGTACTACCACCATCCTTATTTCGGCCACAAAGAAACGTTGCTATGTTCCAGGAGTCACTTAAAACAGGTTTTATTTGTTTTTCTAGCCAATGAATATGACTACGTCTCTGGTATTGTTGATATCTAAGCGGTGGTGACACATCATCCTCTCCCGAGCCTTTTCCTATCTATGTTGGGGTCGGCATCCAGCCTAACCGGATTTAGCTGGATACCAGTGTTTTACATGAAGCGACGGCCTATCAGACCTCTACAACCCAGTAACTGGGCGAAACGATACCAGTTAGCTAGACTGGTCAGACTTGCTTCTAACTACCTATAACGACTGACGAAATTCTTTAAATGAAAACCGGGAACAAAGGCTTTACGAGCTTTCTGAGACACGGGATGTCAGTGATATCCAACATAAACTTTAGAAAGTACATATGAGTTGAAAAAAGTCACACAACCTCTTACACCAGTAGCGCGCGCCTTATCCACTGGGTCATCACATTTTTTTATATCTAAGCGGCGATGACTGCGTAACATTATAATAATAATAATAAATAATATTATTATTATAATGTTACGCAGTCATCACCGCTTAGATATAAAAAAAATTAAAAAAATTATAAATAAATGATATAAAAAAAACCTGCTAAACCTAGTTTCAAACTAAGATGGCAAGATGGCTTAGCGGAAAATTGCTAATTCACATATATTAATCTCAGCCTGAGAAATTCCTAATGGTTTTCTAGTAGGAATTTTAATTTTTTCTAATAACTCTTTTGTCCGAGCAGCGAATTTAATAGTCTCTGAATTCAGTGGCCGTTCTCAAAAATGTATAGTTTTAATTGTATCCTATTGATACAATTTTATTACGAGATAACGATATACGTAGACAAACAAAACAACAATAGAAACAAAAATGTAGTAATAAAACTGTAAGCGTCAGGCGTCTGTCTCGATAGCGTCATAACTCGCTCGTTTGACATCAAAATCTAGAAATTGTGTCACTATTACAATAATAATATACTCCCGAAAGAATTTCGGTCACGGCGCACAATCTTAATGGAGACTAGCCAAGTACGTAGACGATATTACAATGTATTGTGTGCAAACGCATGTGTTATCCCCACGTTATCCCTCTTCCGTCACTCTCAGAACTCGTTAAGAGGGCAATCAGATAAGACCTAAGGACCTTAAATGCAGGACCAACGGTTAACAACGCTTTGTAACGCTTTATATTCATTACGAGCTACTGACATCTTGGGAAAATCCAAATGGAAAAACCCGGTGACAGTTTGCTCGACCTGAGAATCAAATCCAGGAATCGACCCCCAGTACGCACACTTGCAATACCGAGGGCCTATTGTTACAATAACAAAAATGCATTATAAACCCAAAGCAAACAGTTATTTTTAGAAGCGGAGACAGACAGATCTTAGAAATGACTAAATCCCCGGTTGCAAACAAAAGTAGCTAATATGAATTTAGCCTTATTTAACATACCTACGAATAAAAAAATAAACTGATTTCAGTTTAAATTCCTTAACTTGCAATAGACCTTGACATTACTTGAAAATACTAGATTTTATATAAAATCGAAAAAAAAAAGCGGATGGAGGAAAAATGCACGTTGAGGTAAAGCATAAAGATAGACTTGTAGATATAAGTCTTTAAAAAGCACTAAGCGTATAAACGTGATGTGTTCGTACTTAAACGTTTTTCTCGTTTTGATTATCTGTTGTTCAACATGCTTGTGACACTGAATTTTTAATTAAATATACAGGGTGTCCCACGGCTATGCCACATGGAGGAAAAGTACCTTAAATATTATACATAGAACATTTTACTGAAAGAAGACATTATTTGAAAGGAGAATGGGCAAAAATGTATGGGACGTGGTACCCGCTCCAATAGTCATCATTAATATATCATTGAAAAGACGTTTTGATGCACAAAAACGGCTACCATGGCGCTTGTCGCTATTCACGTTTGGGAAGCAGTAATCTCACCAAGTTTTATAAATGAGAATTCACTACAAACTATTTATATCAGTAAAATAAAGCTAGAATAAGATTGACTTAGACAATGCGACAATGATTGACAAAGAATGCTTGTTTTCTTACTTCTTTTAATAATAGAATAAAACACATTTAGGATTCAAATATTAAAAGAAGTAAGAAAACAAGCATTCTTTAAATAAAAATCATATAATCATATGCAATAAGTGAGTAGTTTTAAAACATTACATATCGGCATCAACTAACAACCACCAAACACCGACGCCTCCCTCACTGCTCCTCCAGCGGGACTTCACCCCGGCGTTGCACTTCCACGCGCCACTGGTACGTGTGTGCAAGGACTGTTGCCTCCAGATCCCACGGCGGGACGCCGGCAAGGAGGCATGCCGCCTCACAGGAGACCGTGTGGTATCCCCGCACCATGCGAATGGCCATGACCCTCTGGCAGGAGCCGCTTGAGGGCAGCTCCGGCCTTCGCCAGTTTGGGGCCCAAATGTCGGAAGTGCTCCGTGAAGTTCCATCGGTTGTCGAGGACAAGTCCCAGGTACTTTATCGTCGACTCGACACCGATGTAAACCCCTCCGACCGTTATCTGAGACCCCGGAGGTGGCCTGTCCCGAGGGCCATGAAAACACATGGCCTCGGACTTGTGCAGGGCCACCTCAAGTCCCAGTTGCCGGATCCTATCCACGACTGTCGCAACACCACTCGACATTAAGTCGGCCGCCGCCTGGAACGACCCTCCCTGCGCTAGGACTAGCGTGTCGTCAGCGTAACACACTACGCTGACACCTTCGGGAAGGTTGGCGCGCAGCACCCAGTCGTACCCGATGTCCCACAGAAGCGGCCCCAAGACCGATCCCTGTGGAACACCGCACGACATCCCTCGTCGACTCCACACTCCCTCGTGATCGGGGTAGTTGACGGCCCTGTCTGTCAGATAGGCCTTGACCACACGACAGAGGTAGGCAGGCATTCGGTGATACCGTAATGCGGCCGCTATGCACCCCCAAGGCAGGGTATTGAAGGCGTTGGCGATGTCGAGAGACACCGCCAAGACGACCCTGCCCTGTGCCACCGCATCCCCTGTCGGCCCTCACTGCTCCTGCGCACACCCCACGCTCAGGAGCAGCGGGGCTCGAAGTCTAACCTAAAAGCGTTATTAATAGAAAACTTAAAATGCAGAAAATATTACCTTGGTACCTACTCATTTTTTTAAGTAAAGTAAGTGGTACCTAATATACTCGTATATGTATGTTTATCGGCGGGGCCACGGGACTGCCTAAATAGGTAACCGTGGCCCGGGAACGTAAATGACAACCGAAGGAATAGGGTTTTTATTAGTTAGTAAGACTGTCGTTTATCTCCAAACGCAATCAGATTTGAGGCTGGCGGCTATAGTAAATATTGCTCCTCTTGGTAAGACCTTTTAAACGACACTACAACCATATCTATTGGAGCCGGGTACCATTTTGCCCATTCTCCTTTAAAAAAATTTTAAACTGTACTCATAGAATTTAAATAAATACATGGTTTAACCAGGAATCGAACCTGTTACTCAAGAAAATTAATCAGCCTGTAGCTTTTTCATACCGGTCGAAAGGCCTTATCACAAGGATTATTTTTTGCTAAATAACATATTGTCAAAAATAAAAGAAAGACCATGAATTTTAACATTTTAATACTTAGTCAATTTTTCAAATGCTCAAAATGAGTCCCTTCTTCTTGAATACAAAGTGATGACTTTTGATTATTTCGTTCCCCGACGATATTTTGGTCTTGTTGTGGTGAATATTAATTTATTTAAATGATGCGTACTACTCAAGTGGGTAGAAAGTAGTTATGATTGTCAATTGAATAGTCCTTACGGCAATGTAAGCTTTCAACTTTTCTGAACAAAATGTCACATCAAATGTTAAAATTCACGGTCTTCCTTTTGTTTGTGATACTATGTTATTTTAGCAAAAAATAATCCTTATGATGACCTTTCGATTGGTGTGATAAAACTACAGGGTGATTATTTTTTCTCGTGGAACAAGTTCGATTCCCGGCCCAACAATTTAATTATTTAAATATCTATGAACGCAGTTTAAATTGTTTTTAAAATTCAAATAATGTCTTCTTTCAGTAAAATGTACTGTCTACAATATTTAAGGTACTTTTCCTCCATGTGGCACAGCCGTGGGACGCCCCGTATATCCTGTGACAATTTACACATGGCCATCATTAAAGACTAAGCATAGCTTTTTCTACGATAACCCGACAACTGATACACATACTTATAAAATCTATAAATATACCTTCATAAATATTGATAGACATATAAATTCATGAAAAGTTCAAGTTCCCTCACCATGCAGATGATTTTCTTGTTTAAACTATAGAAAGTTTATTGGAAATGTCACATGTGTTACCCACGAACATAAGAAGCGGGCGCAAACTGTTGCTATAACGACATTAATCCTCATGTAAAACATATTTTTTTTGTAGAAGTAACCAAACCTATAATTAGAATGAAAGCAACAGTACCCATGTGATATACAGCCTGGAGTACATATTTAAAATCATTGATGACTAATATTTGTGTTGTTAAAGACCATGACTAACGTCCTGTGCGGTTTTATACCAACCTAAACCAAAAAGGGTAGAAATTATACCAATACCACTTTGAGTACAAAGGTTAATGACCGTAGAACCAGTCTTGGCGTACCCACCAGTGGCTCTACTGCCCGTTAGCCTAGGATATTTTTTGCTGGAATACTTAGTGGTTATCACCTCAAGGTTAGCTATCGATTCGTTCTGTAGGTTTTTCACGTGGCCTGAACAATTTCTTTCCTTCTGAGCAATTTCTGAGTATTTTTAACGATTGATCCCTCTTTGGCTGATATTTCATTGCAGAACATTAACTGAATAAAGAATTTGGTATCGATATTGGTAAATGAAGTCACGTTTCGATGTTTCTCCATACATATTATATACACGTGATTAGCTACTTGACAATAATATTGTTCCATTTATTCCTAACCCCTCAATTAAGGCCACATTTACGTTATTCGCAAAGGCCTTTGGGAGGACAGTCAAGGTATGGTCTACTCATGATGAATGGTGATGATACTCGTGGTCAATAAACATACATAACAATTTAAACTGGAGGACAGGAAAGATTATGGTGGGCTTGAGGTGAATGGGGACCTGGATTGACTGTACAGGGCCTTGCGGCTGGTTATTTTTATACGTAAGTTTTAAACCACCTATCAATGCAGCCATGCTAAACAAACACAAATCTGACGACTCTTCTTGATCTAGGGCCAATGCTGCCAGCCTTTTGGGCACTTTACCGGTTGACAGCGATGCGGAGGTGTCTTTTTATGCTATTTTTGTTTTTATTTGTTGTAATTTTAGTCGTTGTTTTAATTTAGTAATTTTGTACGTATTTGTGAATGGGTTCCTTTAACTAATAATAAATTGATGTGCCATATAACATTTTTACAAGTTGGACCAATTTAATTCTTCAAATTGAATACAGTATTTGTCCTAACACCGATTCCACCTCATCAATGCACTCATATCTGTTACTTCTTTTATCAACTATGTTGAGATAGGTTTATATTTTTATGATAACCACTCAATGTTAGATTTTTGATATCCACCCGTCACTACTTTGTCATTTGAAAGCCAGGACCAACAGCTTTACATGTACTCCGACGCGACGCACGGAGGTATGCATTCGTAGCCTACGGCTGAGAAAGTTCTAGTGGAAATTCCCTGTAAAAACACACGTGATTCGAGACACAACAGAAAGACAATAGCAGCCCGACCACCGGCTGTCGCTTTGTCAACGAAAATTAAAATGTTTGAACGTACTTTTTGCATACTCTGATCATCTGGTGCAATCACTAGTGTCATTTATTGATGCTGCACTTCAATGCTATCAACGACATTTCAATGCTATTATAATTTATGTTCATTTCAATTTGTTTCAATTGTTCTTATGACCCTTTATATAAAACAATTTATTAAAAATTGCCATCGAGAATAGACTAACCTGCCTGAAAGCTTTATTGTGTAACATCGGATGATATTTGTTAGCAGTAATCAATTTCATCCAATATCGTAAAGGAAGATTTTTTGATTTTTGATAGAAATCTGAGTCTGAGGCCGTAAAAGGCCACTATATTTTGCATCACTGAATAAGTGCCCTGTACGTAAACATATGATTGTCAGGCAACATTGCAAAAAAAAACTAAAAAAAAATATTGTAACCACTAAACTAAAGTTAAAATTTGAGTATCCGTTGTCTTTTTTTTGTGTATTTTTATTCATGCGTTTTGTATATGCCTATTTTATTTCAACTTAATTCTTGTTGATATTTCTGGATAGTTATAATGTGTAGTGCCAATTGTTTAATTACTGTCCCTTTCGACGACCACTGGAACGGGAACTACGCGCGTGAAACCGCGGGGGACAGCTGGTATAACTTTTAATACAGAAACAACCAAAATCGGTACCACTATCCTTAAATACCAAGCGATTGCTCAGCTATTCTAACTGTGCTGTCAAATCATCACCGTTCTCGAGCCTTCTCTCAACTATGGATAAGCATCATTGCCTATCAGACCTCCTCAACTTAGTTACGGATCTTCAGATCAGACGGTAAAACATTCAAAGATCTTTTAATGACAAAAATAGTGCTTACTCCGAACAGTAGAGCTTATAGACGGACTTTATACACTTAATAAGGTTTTTTCATTAGCTCATTCTTAGACCGTTATGTTAGGTTGCTAGCAATAGGCCTCATAATATTACTCACGGTTATAGGACGTACGACGTGATCGTTTGGCAGAAAATGGGTGTATTACCAGACTGTGTACCCCTGTATTGACCACTTCAGAGATCACTATACCAGGCAATCCATACTAATATTATAAATGGGAAAGTGTGTCTGTCTGCCTGTATGTTTGTCTTTCTTTCACGGCAAACAAAACGGAGCGACAAATTGACGTGATTTTTTAAGTGGAGATAGTTGAAGGGATGGAGAGTAACATAGGATACTTTTTGTCTCTTTCTAACGCGAGCGAAGCCGCGGGCAAAAACTAGTGATATTATAAGTAAAAAGGTGTAGATAGGGTACCCAAGCAAAATTCTATCTTCAAAAACGGCACACTAACGCACACATTCATTACACGTCAAAGTAAGATGACATGATTGAAGTAGTGCGAGTGAAAAAGAGATAAACGTCAAATGTTAACGCGATACCCAGTATCATGTTGGTCAATTGGCAAACTTTTATTGTGCCACTTTTTGACTGCATATAAGCTATCTACACTTTTTTTACTTATAACATCATTGATACCAGGGGTCCTTAGATACGCTTCTCGTCACGGGTTTTCCTAATCACTTACATTGGGAACACCGTCAGGAAATAGATTTTAGACACTTTGGTAAATGGTAAACTGACTGACTGATTGACTGACTGTTGATATGTTAACGCACAGCCCAAACCGCTGGTTCTAGAGACATGAAACTTGGAGGGTACGTTCTGTGTAAAGAGTAAGTAACCACTAAGAAATGATTTATGAGAATTTCAACCCTAACGGCCCGTTCACACATGGGAGTCCGTTTTACTGGTCCGTTTTTAACGGATACGTCATAAATTTGTGCTCTGTTCACACATAGGCACCGTATAACGTTTAACGGATCCGTATCATTACGTGAACAGAAAACTCGCAGGGTAAATGTAAGTCAAACAAAGCCTGTCGCATCACTCCCTCTCCTACACCTCGCACACCACACCGCCCACCACGCACACAGTATCTATCCGTTAAAATTCTACTTATCCGTATATTTTTACTGTTCTGTCGTCCAGTATTCGATGACAAAACGGAATGTCATTTTTTTACGGAACGATATTTTTACTGCATAGAGAATAAATACGTCTGTGCCATGTGTGAAGTCGCTCATACAACTACATTCGCCATCGACGGAAAAAAACGTACACGATAAAACGGAACAGTAAAACGGAGACATGTGTGAACCGGCCGTAAGGGGTAAAATAGAGGATGGAAATTTGTACATTTGCGGGCGAAGCCGCAGGTGAAAGCTAGTATCAGTGTAGTTTTAGAACACATAGCCTTACACCACAGCAGGTGGACTGAACCTCTTCATACCAACACTTATCGGCATATAGTTGTAGTAAAAAAATTACATTAATAAACGTGACTATAAGCCTTCATGCACAATCAGACCCTGAAGAAACGTGATCTTATTAGAGGCATCCTTTCGCGCTCGTCTAATGAGCAAGTCAACAAACGCAATTAAGTAATGGAATCCTATAAATTGTCTCATAGTAGATTTTTGCTTAACAATAAACCTGTCACAATATGGTAGTAATAAGGGACGCCATTAAGACCCATTCTTTATTTTCTTGATCAAACAATTACCCTATTAGGAACAGTGACCAGGTCGTTTTTTTAATAACATGTTTTAACATCGTTCTATATTACGGTTTTACGTAGATAAATGCACAGCTTCATACGTCAATATGTGAGTAGAAAAATACATTTGTCACTGGTAGAATTCATAAGCGGTCGAAAATCTTCTTGACTGAAGAAATCGGTCAAAAAATATTTTTAAACCGATTTCAAAAAAAGAGATGGTTCTCAATTCGTCTGGTTTTTTTATGTATGTTCACCGATATTTCAGCCAATTATGAACGGATTTTGATGGTTTTTTTTTTGTAAATTTTATGGCGATAGGTTTAGTGCTTCTTGCTAAAAAAATCAACAAAAACAAAAAAAAGTCGACAAAATATACATTGACGATTTGTCACGATGGGTGTTACTTCGATTTTCTATTTTCGTTTTATACAATTGTAGAGAGTAAAGTAGTTTTATATTGAAAATATACTATTGACTCGGCACTAAATAGTAAAAAATAAAAAGTTAAGAAAAAAAATTATAATCGCCTTCAAAAAACTCGAAAAAAAATCGGAAGTCGGTGGCAACATAAATCGTCTGGTAGAAGAGAAGTCACCGACTTTCGAAATTTTTGTTATTTTTGTGTTTTTGGTTTTTGAAGGCGGTTATTATTTTTTGGCCAATGTTTAGTCTGAGTCAGACAGGTTAGCTCAATTGACTCTGACAAGAGCTAACTTGTAATTGTAGTAGTTTCAGATTTTTTTACTAAAGTAACTTTTGACAGTTTTATTCTGTCCGTAAAGCAAAACAGACAAAAATCCTTTTTGAGTGACTTAAAGTAGAAGGGTTATGATGACCGGTTGTGAGTTTTGACTGTAACATATATCCATAGTTATTAGTAAATGTTAGATTAATTGAAGTAGGTACAAATGAAGCGTTGTATGTAATTTGCAACATGTGAGGAAGATTAAAAGGCTTTTGTCCAGCGATTCGAAGCGTCATGCGATGCCAAACATAAACGTGTCTGAACTGATTATATGTTTGCACTCATCTGTTTTGTTTGTTTTTTAGGGTTCCGTAGTCAACTAGGAACCCTTATAGTTTCGCCATGTATGTCTGTCCGTCCGTCTGTCTGTCCGTCCTCGCTTAATCTCTGTGACCGTAAGCACTAGAAAGCTGAAATTTGATACCAATACGTATATCAATCACACCGACAAAGTGGTAAAATAAAAATTGGAAAAAAATGTTTTTGTAAAGTGGGAAGTGATTATTTTTTTAATTTAACCCTACCGTGTGATACATTGTTGGATAGGTATTTAAAAATGAATAGAGGTTTACTAAAATTATTTTTTGAATTGTTTGATTGTTTTGAGTTTAAAATTATTTTTTGATAATGTCAATAATTTCGGAAATAATCGCTCCAAAAGGAAAAATCAAAACATCCCCCCCTCTAACTTCTGACCGGTTGGTTTTAAAAAGTATGAAAAAGATCTGGAAAGTAGAACTTTATAAGGACTTTCTAGGAAAATTATTTTGAACTTGATAGAAAGAACAGTTTTTGTACAAAAAAGACAAAAAGGTTGTACAAAATAATTTCTGCGTACTTAGTCAACGTAACAAATACCCTTTTTTTAAACTTATAAAGGGGAACACTTATTGTGATGGACGGGAAACTACGGAACCCTACATTGAGCGTTGCCCGACACGCTCTTGGCCGGTTTTTTTTAATATGAATCGGATGCGTTTACATAATAATCGAATTTACAGTTCACTATTTAATGACAGTAATATAGCTGAAACTTTATTAGTTGTATATTGTAGCAGCTAGCAAGTCGTGTGAATTCGTGGCAGGGTAGATCATGCGTCAAGAAAATATCATGCTTCCGACTTTTGTTACCAGGAGAGTTTTATAGTGTTCGACATTTATCCCAGACTAAGCGTAAATATCCAATAGGTGTACACCACGAAAAAAATCATCATTATATATATTTTTTGCTAATAAAATATAAAAGTGTGTCTTACAACTCTGACAGGTTCAAACACTTAGGTTTTCTACTTTCAGTGTTACCTTAAGCTCCATCATCAGATCATAGGAAAGCTATAAGCTTTACTCTGACACAAGTCAAGTAGGATACATTTTTTAATTTTTTTTTGGTGAGTGGGAAATCATCAAATGACTGCTTTCGTCCTGGGTGCGGCGGGAGGGCGTGTCATACTTTTACTGACTAAAACCCACTCATGTTCCTTCGACTGCCCTTTATGTTCCAGGGTCACGGTAGCTATTACAAACATTCCGCAACCCCGGCAGGCGTGGCCCTGTTGGACCCCTTCCAGTGCTGACTTTTTCTCTTTGAGGCGCGCGTGGAACACTAACGCGCCGTCGACGCGGTCCTGGTCCTAGCCGGGCGGCGAGCTACCCATCGCTCGCCATCCGCAGAACCGTGCCTACGGTGGCCGGTAGTCGTCTTGCGACTCTCGACGTCTTCGCCTGGGTCTTAGTCCGGGGTGAGAGGCTCGTCGTTGCCTCTCGCGCGCCGCCGCTTCCTTCACTAGCATGACTGCTTCGCAGAAGGAGGCGACGGCATCCCATTCCGTCTCGCCCCGCAGCATGGCCTGAACCAGCGCTAGGCGCGAGAGGCCACCGCCGCCGTCCGCCCATGCGCGGCACACCTCCACCGTGTGCTCGACCGTGTCCTCCAGGCGACCGTTACTGCAGTGGTGACACCCAGGCGTCGCTTCCGCCTGAATCCGACACAGGAACCTCCCGAACTGACCATGTCCGGTGAGGACCTGTGTCAAGCGAAACGTGAGAGCGCCGTGGCGCCTCTCCAGCCACTCCTCAAAGAGGGGTCTTACCGCCGCTATTACGGCGTGCCCAAAGTAGGATACATCAACTCGTCATTCCGTTCGCCACTTAATTCCAGTGCCTGCCCTCCAGCACCACCCGTTCCGTTGCCTCTCACTTTTAAAAAATAATTCTGTTGGCACTTACTGGAAGACAGCGGAACAGCTTTTTTTAAAATAATTCCTGTTGACCTCCACTGGAGAACAGTAACACTAACTAGGGGAAAGTGTTATAACTTTTTTCAAAACTATTTCCATCGGTCTCACTGGGAGACAGTGGTAAAACTTTTTTAATAAATCGTACCACTTATAAACATTTTTTTGCAGTTAATGCTAAACCGAGTGCTGTAAAAGACGATTGTAGCAACTAGGCGTTTCTTGGTTCAGTAGATAGAGCTTTAAGCTTGGTATAGTTAGGTGAAGCTCATAAGATTGTTTGATTAACCTCCGCAACTACCAGATATATTGCAAAATAAAATCGACGTTGAATGAATTTCGACCCCAAGTCGATTTCGTGCTAAAGTTTGTTAAAAGTAAAAACGCCTTATTATTTACTAGCTTTTGCCCGCGACTTCGTCCGCGTGGAATAATAGTTTTCGTTCCCGGGGGATTTCCGAGATGAAAACTATTCTATGTCCTTTCTCGGGTCCCAGACTATATCTGTACCAAATTTCATTCAAATCGGTTCAGTGGTTTAAGCGTGAAGAAGAGACAGACAGACAGAGTTACTTTCGCATTTATAATATTAGTACGGATTTGAGGTGAAAATCGCCTTTATGTGTATAGTGAAGATATAAGACCCTATTTGTTCTGATAACCTCAGGCTTAGCAGTTAGGGTCACTAATCTCAGGACTAATAGGCCTGGCAAATAATTTTACTCTTATTAAGGTAATAAATATTTATTACGCAATATTTTGCAATAATATTTGTTAAATAATATGCATAATATACTGATAGGTATTTTGCATGGAAATATTTCGGTTATCCAGAACACGAGGATCCTGAGTCATTGGTTTAAAAATACTGAGCAATTTAAAACGTAGGTGGAATCAGAAATATTAGCAACGAGGAAATTGTTAGTATTTATATTTATTTCTTAGATTAATTAGGATTTTCTGTTTTTTATTTGCTAATTAGGAAGAAAATAACTCGTTAAATAGAAAAAAGAATATAAATAAATAGATCAAATTGCTGAAAAAAAATACGAATTAGAATTGCTAAATTAAGTTAAACCTTCGAACACACGTGATTCGAGCTACAATAGAAAGACAATAGCAGCCCGACAGCCGGCTGTCGCTTGGTCGTTGAAAGGTTTCCTATCAACGAAGTATTAACCTGTGTTTTGAGTCAATGCTTGTGGACAAGACTGTGAGGAAAATTATGAATAAGGATGAGAAAAAGTTGGGTTATATTTTTCATGAGCGTGCGAGGCGGGTGCAGGCTGTCCGGCGGCGCGGGCGCCCGCAGGCGGGGTGCGCTCGCGCTTCCATAAAGTGGCCCCCGCACCTCGCGGCCTTCAGTTCAAGCTGAGACCCGCGAACGCCAACACGCTTTCGCGACGCCCACTCTCGCACCGCACCGCCGAGGAACAACACGCGATAGTGTTCACTTGTGAACGAGTTGCGCGCCCTTTCTCTCACGCAGTGTGATCGTGCTTCGGTACGTGAATGCAAAACCGGACTACTCTCTTGACACGAGACAGCTACGAGGAATCCGCAGCGGACTGGACCCCTGAAATTTGTCAATAGGTGAGTCTTTTTTTTGTTTTTATTATCAGGCACAGCGATTGTCTGCTCTTGCGAGTTCACGTCCGAAGTCGATAATGTTGTTTCGATCTTACTTTCCAAAATACCCGCTCCTCCTTGAAAGGAGTGCGGTCGCAGTGGCGCATGCGCGGGCGCCTTCACCACTTTGCGCGATCTGCGAAACCTACTCGCAGATTATGCGTTGGCGTTCTGCGGAGACTCGGCTGTACAAGTTGGATTACCGATCACCTACTAACAGTTCGTGCTCGCTGTTCTGTTAAGGTTAATCTGACGGTATTTGTAAATATTCAGTGTCTACCGTTGATTTTTAAAATATTTACAGCGCGACGATTACAGTATTTGCTCTTTTTCTAGATTTATGTGTTTTTGATCGTATAAACGCCGATGTGTCAGTGAAAAACGGTGTGTTTCGACGCGTATGTTTGTTTCTTTTGTTCGCGCATAATCCACTTGCGGCTCGTATACACAAAACCTATTTTCACAGCCTGATACCAGACTGAGTCGGGTTGTGAAGTAAGAATAAAATATAACGAATGTTCAGGTGGTTAGATAATTGTTTAAACTATAGAAATATTAAATAATGGGTATTAACATTTAGCAACATGAGCCGTCCCTCTTGCATTATCAAGTACGTGGGTATCTAACGTTATTAATTTTGTACACAATTAATTAGGTACTTAATGTTTAATTAGTTTAATGAAAGATAATTTAAAAATGTATACTGATACGAACGTCGTCGAACTAGTAATTTCTAATGACTTAGGAAACTTTGGTCGTAAACTATAATAGGTCATAAACATAAATTAATTAATAATTACCTCATTATAATTATTACGAAGATACCCAGTTTGTATTAAATATTTCACATATTTTTTTCAGTAGGTACAGTCAGCAAAGCAGATAAGTATGCAGGGACGTCAGATACAATTTAAGTTTTCACAAAAACGCATGTATATTTTTTTAAAAAGAAAATTATACTATAGTAGAAAATAACTAGTTTTTCAAATTTATCAAATTTCATTTGGATACATACATTGGTGTTCAGTAAAACCTCAATTATAGACGACGGCCCTGAATACCTATCTACTTTGCTGACTGTACATCTGCATAAAGACAATAATGAGAAATATTTTTACTGTAAATAAATATTGAGCCTAGATAATACCTACGTAAACAAAATATTGAGCAAAAAACTATCTTTAATAATTCTAAAGTGAGCGTTAAATATAAACAACAGTTGCGAAAATGCCCAATCAGAATGTCCAAATAAGAGTCTTACGTTATTATAAATCAATTTAGGATAATTAAATCTCGCAGATGAATATCAGTTACCTATTAACCTACATCGAGACATTTATTATTTTTTAATTTACTGAATAAACGATGATGGACAACATCGTTGGCAAATACAGTAATAAAAAATATCTAAAAACGATACACTAACAACTATTATTTATAACCTTTAAATATAAAATAATACTATAATTATTATTTCTGGACATGTCCTTATAAAATACTAATATTTTGGTTATCCTATAGTAAAGCAATATCTCCCGCAAATTGTCTTACTGTCCCTTAATGGGTAAAAGAAAAAAAAAGATACATCACTAATAATAATTATTAGTGATGTGTCTTTTTTCTTTTTTTTTAATTATTAACCTTTATTGACTAAGCGACAGCCGGCTGTCGCGTTGCTATTCTCTTTCTATTGTGTCTTAAATCACGTGTGTTCGAAAGATTAATATTAACAACATTTACAAGAGAAATAAATCTATTTACCTTGTTTTGTTAAAAATCATCTCTTATTTACTCTTTCATACAAACAAACAAAAAAAAGCTACACAAACGTAAATATTGCTTCTATAATATTATAAATATTTTTTCTGAATGACCTAACTCAAACTCTTTATTAATTGTATGTAAAAACATGTCAAAAACGTCTGTAATGATACCGATTAATAACAAACGGAAAATCTTCGGTAAATACCTGTGACGTTCGTTGCCCATAAATTGATTATAATCACCTATAAGCAAATGAAACCAAGAATTTTGTATGTAGAAAAAGATACTGACAGGTCGACCAAAACGGAACAGAGCACTTGTAACGTGTTTGAACGTATTAAAAAAACTCAATAATAATCTCATTTTTTACTTACCATTCTATTGAAAATGTACTTAACATTAATCAATGTAATGTCAACATTTGGATTTTTATTCGATGTTTAATAGACTCGTATGTTTTATAAACTTTAAGAGAGACAGGTTTTTTTAAACAATATACAGCCGAAATGCTTAAAAAATGAAACTTTAAATGACTCAGGGGCTAATATAGAACCGATTTTTGAAAATTTAACTCCTGATCCCGTCAGGAGTTAAATTTTCAAAAATCAAAAATAAAATAAGGGTTGAAAATTTTATAAAGCCCTACTTTATAAAATTTTATAAAGCAGGGGCGGGCGATGCTAGAATACACAAACATTTTCGCATATATACCAAATATGGTGAAACAATTCCTGTGTATGTCCTTAAAGAAACATAGTCGGAATGCAGGTCTACGTTATTATACAGTCTGTGTCGTAAGCCGGGTGACGCTGAGGACGTGTTTACGTACGTCTGCGATTTCGAAACCGCTAAGAATCAACCTGTATAATAATGTATTTTAGAAGGCTTTTCTCCATCTTATCAAGCGTTAAAATTCAGCAACGCAATTTATGATTGGATGCTTAGCATACAAGGCTACATACAATATCAGAATTTTTATCACACCAATGTCAAGAAAAATTACTTTTCTAATTAGTAAATTAACTTGAAAACGATTATGATTTCCTTTATTAGCCTTTTCCGCAGAATTATCTCTAGGGAACCCTCAGAGGTAAATAGCTTGCCTAAGTATCGTAACTACATAAGTGACATCTATTTTTAACGATGACATTAATGTATCGTAGGAAATCCTCGAATACAAGACATTAAATTAATATCGAGCCAATTAAACGTTTTATATATAAACATCATAGCAGCCGCTGTATTAGTGCGGTCGAAAAACGTTTGAAATAATGCGTCGTTATTTCAAATTAACTGGATATAACTAGTTCCATCTAGCTAAGCGGTGTCGTGTAGGAAGATAGAGGTGGTCTCAGTGTTACATAATTTGCAGTTTCAATAATTTGAAATATTATTTTATATTCGTATTTATTTGGATGAAAGCGGTTCAGATCGATTTAATTTTTAATTTTAGAAATATATTTAACGGTTTTAAAGATTCGCCGTTTTTAAAGTAACATTCTTTAATCAGTCGTTTCTATTTTTGATAAAGTTTTAAAATGTTGATAACCTAACTAACATAAATTAACTGTGGATAACACCTTAAACTAATAAAACACACAAAAAATTAAGATAATTCCGTGATTCAAAATAAATTGAACTTTAAAATAAACGGTGTTTATTAATTGTAATGCAATATTATCAGCTACCTATTTCAAAAGAGATAATTTAACTGGATATAGAGGTTAATGTATAAAAGTAGTTACTATAGGTAATAGGAAAACTATTCCCGTTCTAAGGTTTACATAATGCTTTAACGACCGCCTTGCGTGAGTTAACTTATGTGACAATTTTACTAAGCACTTAAATTAATGAAAAACTAAAAAGAATAATGAACATTAATTAGGTGGTTTGTACGTCTTGTTTTGCATGAATTAGAAGTAAGTATGTTCAGTATGATAATCTGACCATATTATACCTACTTATATTTTAATTGAATAATTGTGTCAGTTTCAGCGCACTGTGAATTCGTTTTTTTAACCGACTTCAAAAAAAAGGAGGAGGTTCTCAATTCGGATGTTTGTATGTTTTTTTTAATTTTTTTTTATGTTTGTTCGCGCATATCTCCGTCGTTTGCCAACCGATTTGAACAATTCTTTTTTTGTTTGAAAGGGTAGACTTCCCAAATGGTCCCATTGTCATCAGGTCCAAGATCTGATGATGGTATCATGCCGAAATCGAGGGAACTCCTCAATTTTTATAGATAAACGTACGTTTTTTTAAAGTTACTCTAAAACGTAGTTGGGACTCTAACTAAAAAGCAAAAAAATAAAAAACCTTTTCCAAAAAAAGGATAACCGACTTCAAAAACTAAAAGCTCAAAAATAACTATTTCGGAAGTCGGTGGCAAGGCAACACAATTCGACCGGCAGAAGAGAAGCCACCGACTTCCGAAATAGTTATTTTTGAGCTTTTAGTTTTTGAAGTCGGTTATCCTTTTTTTGGAAAAGGTTTTTTATTTTCAGATATGAAATATCTTCTACAAAAATAAATATTATTTTAACTAAACATCTTAGTTTGTTGTCAACTTTTAATTTAACCTTTCAACGACCAAGCGACAGCCGGGCTGTTCTTGTCTTTCTATTGTGTCTCAAATCACGTGTGTTCGAAGGTTTAAAGCTGATAATAAACTAATATATTTAGTTAAAATAATATTTATTTTTGTAGAAGTTATTTATTAATTTGAACGTTATTATAATTAAAGTATTTAGACAAAAACTAACCCATTAGAAGAAAATTTCACGAGGAGTTTGTGAGACGTCGGTTATCGCAGCAATACGTGACTGTCTGTAGCTAACACTAACCCATTAAGAGAAATTTTCACGAGGAGTTTGTGAGACGTCGGTTATCGCAGACCTGGGTCAGCAATACGTGACAGTCTGTAGCTAGGTCACCAGAGCGGGAGAGGACGGATATTCACCTACATACTTGCACAGATTAAAAATACACTCGTACATGTATGACAAGTGTATTCTAAACTCGAATAGAATTATATCTTTTTTCGCGCACGTACTGTCAGCAAAGTAGCTAAGTGCGTGGGACCGTCAGATGAAATTTAAGTTTTCACGAATACCGATGGACAGCTATCTAATACGTATTACATTAAATAAAATAAAAAATTAATACGTATTTTATTAATTTAAATTTCATTTCTTCAAGTTTATTTTTCTAAGCGGACAAAATTGTGTAAACATTGAAATAGTTGATTTTAAAGTGAATTTAAATCCACTATGTCGTTTAGCTTTGATTCGATTTTACGGTGCATACCTATTTCATGTTCACAGTTCGTGACGAAATCGATAAAGTTAAACAGTACCATTTTTAACTAAAGTTGTGCTACTAACACACATATAAAAAAGAAATAAAATTGATTATTTTTACCAGCGAAACTTAATTCTTTGGGTTTTTCTGAAAGCTCAAGATTAATGGTAATCATTTGAGAGGTTGGTTGGTTTATAAAATCATGACATGGTATTCATCTCTGACAGTTGTTTTTTTGTTAGGTATAACCTCTATATTTTTTGCAAGGAGTTTATGTTAGTATAGGAAGTTTGTTTGATTGATTTAGCACGAGTTTTAAGTTCATATCTGAGTTTTTTTGTTGTAATATAAATTAAATATTATTTATTTTAATTTTTTTTTTAAATTCATAGTTACTTTTAATACCGGCTATAATCACAACCCTCCGTTTTGCTTCGTCATAGTCGGTAAAGTATATTTACAAACAAATTTAATAAATATTTACTTGAATGTTTCGTTGAACTGCCAAAAAATATACTTTAGTCATTTTCATGGCTGCCGATAGAGGTAAAAAAATATATTTAGTATAGAATAATCTGTGAAAACGTGTTTTTATACGTACCTAATTTAAATTGACAAAGCTACGCCATTAACAGAAATGAAAACATCACGTTTTGGTGATTAAATTCGCTGATTGGTGACGGTGTGGCGACTAGGTGTTCCTAGATATCTATCAGTTCTACCTATTAGCTAAGTTTTTTAGGGTTCTGTAGTACCTCTCGAAACTCTAGTGCGCCCGTCTGCCCGTCCTCAGCTTACTGTTAAAACGGTTAGTACAAAAAATTGCAACTTAGCACTTTATGTGTATGTGTCAAAGTGTTAAAATAAAATCATCCTAGTGTGTATACCCATAGTTTGGGGTATCATTAGATAAGTCTTATATAGGGTGACTGGTAAAGAGTATGATACTTAAACACGTGATTGTACTCATGATACCCAACAACTTTTATTATGGGAGCAAAGCCGAATTCGCGAAAAAATTTCAGTTGTTCAGTACATTAGGCAAACATAAATGTACCGAACAGCTTATTTTTTTTTCGCGATATCAGGTTTGTTCCCATAGTAAAAGTTGTTGGGTATCATGAGCACAATCACGTGTTTAAGTATCGTACACTAATTACCAGTCACCCTACATAAATTGTGGTTTAGAGTATCCTTTTCGAGAAATTCAACTTTAAAAGCGATTTTTTTATTAAACTAGCCCCACTCCTAGCCTTAAAAGGCAAATTTGACTCCAAAAATCAGATTCAGAAAATCTGATTTTTGGAGTACTTAGTTATTTTTGGATAACTTTGAAGAAAAACTATAACGGCTTAGACAACCTTGTTAATTCAGAAGTTATGAAGGACTTGCTTAAGAATCGCAGATCGATGCAATAAAAAAACCGGCAATGAGAAATGTGTGTTTAACTATAATGTGAAATGGTTCATTACGGAACCCTATTCTATGCGTGGCCTGACACGCACTTGGCAATTTTTTATAAAATCTTTTTTACTGGTAAATAACATTATATTGTCCGCCTACCAATTCGATTGAGGTGGCTTAAAGATTCTTAGTTCCACAACAAAGTGTAATTTAGCTTGACAATGCTCAAGTGGAATACTAACAATTAAAAAAAAATTGACCTTCAAAATCACGTGATCATTTTTTTTTAATTAAATAATTTAAAAAATGGGAATCCGCTGGCGGTACCCTGAATTTGTCAGCCAAAAATAATGTTTTTGGAGCTGTAAACATATACATATAAGTACAGCACTTATATATATATAAAACAAAGTTAAAAGAAAATCTATCACAACTAAGCAGGCATTACGCGTTAACGACCAAAAGTCAACCAAATACGAAACTACAAAGCCATACAGCGACACACACTTGACCGGTTTTTTAACTGTATGTAATAAATTACGAATATTTATTTATATTTATAGTTTATTTTTAGATAGTTAAGTTTTTTAAGAGTCGTTTTTATTTGCCGATGTGACTAATACCCGGTATTTTAAACGAGAATTAACACATGTTAACAATTTGTCAACAATTTTAAACTGTGTTTACATTCATTTCAGAAACCGGTTAGCACCTATTACTGAAAAACTAGTTTGCGCTGGAAAAGTAAGGCACAACTCACACCGAAAGAGCGGGTCCCGCGCCGTCGCCGTCGGTCGCGGGCATCCGAGTGACTCGTTCGAGTTTCTCATGCGATAATAAGTATTATAGTTATGAAAATAAAGTTAAAACTCATTTGACACTGAAACTGCGTTCCGCTTCGCTGCCCTTCGCCGCTCTTTCGGTGTGAATTGACCCTTAAGCTTCGAAATAATGTTTTGCATTAAAAAAAAACACATAAAATAAATTTGTGGTTGCGTCCCGGCAAGCATTCGTGCAATAATTACACATTGATGTGAACCAGATTGATCCACCCAAACCATATCAGACGCGTTTGTCTTCGTGTCCCAAACCTGATAGCTTCAATTTACTTTCAATACGTTTCAATAGAGTAAAATAGTTTTTATGTACACGACATACATTCGTCGGACGCTGTTGATGCTTAGAAGTAACTGACACATACAATTGCGAACAAATAACGTTGCATGTATTCTTTTTGGTTCAGCACAAGGCAATTATTTTCAGCTTATTTTGATTTTAAGAACCTGCCTATCGCCGACTGTAACCGGTCTCCGTGGTTCCGAGATAAGCGAAGGAACTGGTTATCTGAGTGCGTCGCCCGTATGCTGATTTGGCAATGTAAGCAAATGCACTCGGACACTCAGTCAAGGCTTTAGTTATTGAAAATAAACAACCAACGCTTTAACTGACCCATTTAACCGTAGCTAAGTGAGCGTACAATTTTATTCTTACCGTGGATAAATAAAAATATATTAAACATGTTGTACAAAACGTGCTTTCTCGTGACGATACTTTATTATTATTTTTTATTGCATGCATACTATAATACTGCAGTAATTACTTTATCAAATTAAACGTATTATGAACAGTTTTGTGTAAAAAATCACACTTTGCAACTGAAAATAATACGAACAAATTGTATTTTCCGGAGGTTGCGCCCGGAACCGGTTCCCAAATAAAAGAAAAACGTTCGGCGAGGCGTTTTGGTTTAAAAAACTTAAATACTATGTAAATTAAGGTGTTTGTTGTTGAATTTTGAGAATCTTGAAGAGAAAAAAGGACCTGGTTCAAGTCTCGTGAGGTTGTGTGCTTTTTCCTTACGTACCAGTGAGTGGCGCCAGCGGGGCCGCGAAGCACCGTTAGTGTATCTTCACACAGTATCCTGTTAGCAAACATCGTGATCGGAGTTTCTAGGTTAACTTACGTTAGAGACGAAAAAGTTGGCCCAATTTATCTACGTATCTTGTAATTTATCAATAATTTAAATAAGTGCTAGATTTGAAAATACATCCTCTTCATTTAAGTACTAAATTTTTAAATACTCAATTTTGTTATAGCTCTTCTAAAATTTTCGTACGCGATATTCGCCGTCTGTATGCAAATTGGACGGGCATTCTTCTTATTTATGTTCAGAGGAACCCGACACGACCAATATTGCACAAAACAATGCACCTTTTTTATTGCAACCTTCAAGAGTCATCATTACACCAAAATTTCTTGAACCTCCCGCCGGGGCTCATGGCTACTTTGACTGTGTCAAGGTACAATATTTAGCACATACTCATAAATAGCAAAATCTTCGAAAACAGTGTCATCGCGCGCCGTAGCGTCTGCCTGTGAAGTATAAACACACATGCCTTTAAAGCGTCATCAAATAGGCACTTGTCTGCTTCAAGAAGATGCAGCGCCCATATTTGTCTAAACTTGTCAAACACGTATGATGTCCGCTTTCTTCATTAACATTTAAACGGTAACAAAGAAATATCGAACGAAATTCTTTGTACGGAACCCTTTGAAATGTCTACGGCTCTTATATTAATTATGCGATAAGGCTTCAGTGTTGAGACAGTTATGTTAATGAATAGTGAGAGATAGGAACAGGTTCGTCTCCGGTCGCCATTAGATGGGAGCCCTATCTTAGGCTCATTAGTAAAATGAATATTTGTGTACAGCTGAGTAGTTTAGATTGCTTGAATAAGACTACGGTACTTATGACGATGCGTTATTAATTTACACAAAATAACTAAATACTTATTCGGTAATAAGATCATAATGTTATTTTGAACGTGTCAGAAACACAGATAGCTATTGGAAAAGAGACTCAGTGCCTTGCTGGTATTTAAATTTATAAAATTCTGTTGGACTTTTACTAATTTTGACGCTAGGCACGCCATTGATCAATTTAAGAAGTCTAAAGAAACGAAACATAGATACAAAAAGTCCTTAAAAGAAACGGTGCCTATGTAGTTAGCTGGTCACTTATCTCTTTTATTGGTTGTACATAAAATTTTATATGAGTACAAAATGTAGTGTTAAGTATGGCAATACTTTCTAGATACCGTCTATTGTAGCTGTTTCTTAGGTCCAAGTACTCAACAATCGTTTATTGGCGCGATAAGCGACGTTATAGCCTTTAGATCTATGTAATTGCTATGCATTGCTATTACGGTATCAGATTTTCCTAGAGCATCGGCCTTGGAATTGCTCCCTAGACCTTTATCCTATATGTTTGTATTGTATATATTGTCCTCATGGGTTCTAAAAACAGCCCGATGATATTAGTCTTAGCCTGATGATATTAGTCTAGGATAGTTCAGGTAGAAAGCTTTCTCAGTTGATTATTGCTACTGTACGTCATATTGAGATTTATTCGTAAAACCTTTACTGATAAAAACAACCATAAATAATCTTGTTTGTTTAAAATAAATCCATTGAAAAATGTTATTATAAAATATGGAAAAAAGACAAATTATATGAAAAATCACAAAAAAAGTTATTGTTGTTATAAATAATTATATGATATACATGTTTATCAGTTGCCTGGTGACGATAGTCAGGCTTTGCCTAGTTTTGGATCAGATGGCTATGTTGGAGTTGTCCCAAGATATTTATTTCGAGAAGGTGGCGGGCAGAGGATTTATGTGGGTTACATAAGGCCGTTAATCCTTGGAACACACGTGAGTCGAGACACAATAGAAAGATAATAGCAGCGAGGCAGCCGGCCGTCGCTTGGTCGTCGAATGTTAGCAATGAATGGCAATAGGCTTATTTTATGCATTATACTAGGTGTATTTTTGGTCTTGCTCAACCCGCTAGGAGATGATTCTACTCATAAAAACAAACAACTTTTATTATGGAACCAACTCTGAAATCGCAAAAAAAATATATATAAAGTACTAAATTATTAAACTAATGATATTAAAATTGATGAGAGTATGATTATATGATTATGATAAAAAAAAAATCTTCAAAATACTATTTAAAATGTCAATTGACCTACTTTAAACACCGCCATTTGCCGCCATGGATTCTGACGTAATCAATGTTTGATTACTTATAGTACGATTTTTAATTCGAGTCAGAAAAATGACAAGTGCAACTGTCACTGATACCAAAAAGAGTGACCCGCTACAATAGTGATGTTCCACAATCGATAGACTTAGGCATTTAGTCATGCTTTGTTTTATTAGGTACCAAAGCGTTTTTTTATTGTAAATATTGAATACATACCGTCTTAAATAAAACAATTTTAGAAATATGGACATTACTAAAAACGAATAATAAAACAGTGTTTTATGTAATATTAAATTACCTACCGTGTATGTCTTCTATTTAATTATGGTAAATTACATGTAATATTTTTTTATAATTAAGCCAATTTGATATTGAATAAAAAAGTATTCTCGACTAAGATTTAATTGTAAAAAACTCGATTGTACCACATCACTATTTATTTGGGACTAAAAACCTGCAACACTGAAAATGTCATTTTTCTGACTCGAATTAAAAATCGTACTATAAGTGTTATGATTTTCTTACTGATTTACAGTTATTAATAATAGTTATGGAAAGTTTAATATGAAATTTTATTTCCAGAACAGGCAAATATTGTTTTTAGACTGGACCAACAACGGTGAAGCGTTTCGTTAGTTTGAAATTCATTTTGCACTTTGAAATATCAAATAATATTCTATGACGCGTAAAAAAAATAGAAAAAAATATGGTTAAGGTCTACAATAAAGTAAGGAAGAAAGCATAATTAAAACTAAATGATGTTGCAAGTAGATGTGTCAATACTATTTATTTTGTTAACATAGGTACTTATTGCAAGTTTTCACGACAGTATTACTTATAATAAATTCGTTCCAATGTACTTCTATTTACACAGCAAGTTTGATCAGATGTTCAATTGAGGTTAGCCGTATCAAAACAGTATTTTTCGACAATAAACACGAACATTTTAAGTCATTATTATTTTATTCGCTGTAGTATTGTCTGTAGTTTTGAAGGGTTATTAATTATTATTGACGTTGGAACGATCTTTATCATCTTATACGTAAAAAAATTAATTACTCTTCTAATGATGAAGCGTTAAGGAAGATCTAAAACATTTGTTACAAAAATCTTCTAAACCAATTAAATCCTGTTTGATAAAACAATAGGAGTAATTAGCATAATCACATAGACATCAATGCGCATATTAATTGTTTGTAGCTTACAGTGGCGTGCACAGGGTTTTATGACAGGGTAGGCAGCTTTTTTTCGAAAAAATAAAAAAGTTTTTCGCTATTGCCGAGATAGTAAAAAAACTCACTAGATGACCAGATGATTTAAAAGTATAGTTATAAACTAAATACCTACCTACCTATATACTGGTTTGGTTTTGTAACAAAAGAAATAATTAAGTAAACCAACTCATTTAGAAATTAAATCTACACGCCTAACTTTTTTTAAATACTTACGATTTTTTGATGTTATTAACTATTCAACCTTCGAACACACGTGATTCAAGTCAAGACACAATAGAAAGACAATAGCAACGCAACAGCCGGCTATCGCTTAGTCGTCGAAAGGTTAAATAACAGACACGAAAATCAAAATAAGTAATTTCATTGTGTGTACACAAACACGCAGCGAGTAAATAATTTATTTCGTAATTCTTACATTCACATAATAAATTTACGGGTTATAGCTTTTACCTTTTCCCTGGGTTAATTCTCGTAATTCAGGTTCAACCAACTTGTCATTTGAAGTTTTCAATAATTTCGTCATTCGTAAACCTAACATCGTAACTAGTAACAAACTCACATTGTCAACACAAACCTCACAATCGAACAACATTTCACAATATTTTATAAACAAAACAAACAAAAATCGTTAAAACGTTTAAAATAAACTAGTAATCGAATTTAGCAACAAATCGACCTAAGTATTTGCGTTTCAAAACAAATAAAAACAACATGGACTCTTTACATTAGATGCAATATTCTAAATTTTGACGGATAAAATGTTAACAAATTAAGTTGCATCAATTTCAACCGGAATTGTACTTAGCAAATGACTTTTTCAACTTGTCGTATAATCTCTCGGTGACAGCCAACAGGCGAAATATTTGAAATGTGTCAACCAATAGAGTAGTTGTCGTTGTAGTCCACGTCACAAAAGGCACTGCCTAGCTGGGGAACTACTTGTAATGTACGCGCGTTGATGTGTGCATTTCACAGACACGAAATGTACCACTACATGTGCACATTTATGAATGAGATTTAGGCAGAATCTAACTCTGCCTACAGCCGTTCTACGAGACGCCGCGATGGCGCGCGCGCGCCTGTTACGATTCGAATGCGGCGCGAAATTTGATTGTACACTAAGATTTATTGCTATTCCTTTATATATGTTAGGGACTTTTACATTTTTTTTATTTGTTTCATATTTTTTAGTTTTAAAATATTAGGATTTACATCTACTGGGTCTGGGTGAATTGGTCTAGGGTCGGCAGTGCCTTTCTGCCTATAAGGACCGCACGTCCCTGGTAGCTTAGTGTTCGTAGACGAAATGATATTCTATTGCATTTTTGATTTTAAATGTTTTTTGCGCTTATTTCCTTAGCTTTTCCTCTACGGTTATTCTTTATTGTGAAAAACCCGGCTAAGTATGAGTAGCACTCGTAAATAATGGGTGCCGTGCCGTAAATATAAGACAGGTCTATTTTAATTTTATTCTTTGTATTTTAGCGGCAATAGAAACACAAATTACTTATCTGAAAACTTTAACGCTATTTGTTGCGGTTTATGAGATGCAACCCGCTGATTGATGAACAGATAGCGACTTAGTAAAGAAACTGTTAGTACCTTTTGAGCACGGAACCCTACAAAATTATTTAAATATTTATAAGCGTAGTCTCATGCCGATGAATCAATTTTTTAAACTATTTTCCTTGTCAAAAGATTCCTTTAAGGTACGGGAAGGATAAATATAAACACGTGTTTTAAACTGTATTGATTATTATATACCTAGTCACAGAAAAAATACTTTGTTTATATTGTCTACCTGCAATTTACCTCAAGTCAATAATTCATCTGATTCTAATTGGACGACTGACCTACGCTCTAAAATGTGGGCAAAACGTAAAGCTTAAGAGATTTAAATTTTTTCTTTGTACAAACGCGCTAATCTCTTATATGTGAAAGCCAGAATTATGAGGAATAGTTTCATCCATATAGACTCACGCTATAAGCCACGAGAGCAGAGCAGTAACTCTGCAACTTCTACAAGAAACCGCGGGCGACCGCTAGTCATGAATAAAACAGCACACATATTTGTATTTACTTTTTATTGAAATGACGACACGTCCACTTTTATTACACGCATGAATGGCCCAATACATATTTGCATGGGTAGGTTTACCTTCTGAAGACACATTCGCATTAATCTCCATACAACTTGCAATAGGTAGGTACGAATTTTCCTCGTCTCCTCGTGGTTTATTGAACACCACAGATTTATTGATAAAACAGGTAATAGGAATGACGACAACATTAAAAAAATGGCATTCTGTTTAGTCCGTCTGATAGACCGGCCAAAAATACGTGACACGTATTTTTTGCTTGATCAAATTAATAAAAAAATACAAAGATAAAGAGCAACAAAGTTCCGGAGCGGGGGCTTTTGACGTCACCGTCCTGCAAAATATGTATCTGATCGTGACGTCATGCGCAACTTTAACACACTGTATCTTCGTCATTTTCGTTTACGAGAAAAAAAAAATACGTGACCAAAATTTTTTGATGATCTATCTGACGGACTAATTACTTTTTTTTTGTCGTCTCGCCTATTATAAATCTACATTTTAAAGAACATCCGAAACTTAAGACACTTTTTTTTTTTCGCGGCTGCAATTTGAAACAAAAAATTGTATGATATAGAACCCAACAAGAACTAATCGGATGATACAATCAGTTGGACCTCAAACGGAAAAAGAAAAAATAATAATGTAACAATAACTTCATAAAAACTTATTTTCCATAAAGGATACCTACGATTTGAAACAGACAACTAACTTCAAGTTTTTTTATCCACTTCCAATAAATAAATGCCTGTTTACGGTTTTCAATTAACTAAATACTTTGACTTTGAAAAAAACGATTTAACTTTGAAAAAGAATTTTGTTATTCTGGTTTTACCCGGAATATTTTCCTTAAATGTTCACGTTTTGCGGCACAAGCCAAACTAATAAAAATTGGGCGTAACATACCGAGGAAGGTATCGGAATAATATTTTAAAAGGGTCTAATATCCAATGTATAGATACCTAATTACTCTCTAGAAGAAACCCTGTCACAGCAGGCAACCCTAAATTTTCAATGGATATTAGTCAAGTATGCAGGAAATATGATATGCTGAAACGCTTGTATACCTAGTAAGACAGATACTTATTAACGATGTAAAATATACTCTGGCTATGATTCTGAAAATTTTGCTGCTGTGGACTGCGACAAAACACTTATATATAAATAAATATTCCTATCGCCCAGACTCGTTGTCAACATCTAAAACACTATGAAATATTCAAATTTTGTTCATGAAAAAGTAATTTCTGTGTACAGGCGTCACTGATGTACGTTGTTTGTTCTCAATAACACAGTTACGCATAATTATATTGTCCGTTTGCTGAAATCTTCACGCTACAGAGGTATCTGTGGCAACTATGTAGTTCTTAATATATTATTTAAGTTGTACTCGATAAATTTTAAGGACACCCAGACAGCAAATAATCACAATTCACAAGGTTCTGGCAGTTAATGGGGCTGGCGTTTACGTTTCGTGGTGTTTTTATAAGAAGATACGTCATTTAATATAGTTCATTAAATATGTGGTTTTTACTGTTTAAGTAGTAATTGTTATTGTATGTAATTAGTTTCTACGTTTATTTTGGTCTAAAGTGATGTAGAAATTAGAAACTAAACGTGTTCTAACGAAGTGCAGAGGTTGTTTATTCTGCTAGATACAAAAATGATTTATAGCTATTTAAATGTGCAGTCCGGGCGCAACGATTACGTTCCAACATGAGACAAAATCTAATCCTCATAACTTTAGATAATTACATCTTACTTACAGATCAAAGATTATAATTATCTAATTTAGTTACGTCAATATGCGGTATGTGCCTACAGTTTATTTACATATATACAGCAGTTGACTTGTAGTTAATTTATTAATAAAACTGACGGAAAAGGCCTAAAATAATAAAAAGTTATATTTTTTCGTTATTTTGTTGGTATGGGCTAATCAATGGAACTACATTATTCCTGAGTGTTTTTGGGCGACTTTTTATAAGCCATAAAATTACCCTTGGCCAAAATAAGGCGAGTAACCTATCAGAAAACCTACATTCTTTCACACAAGGAAAATTTATTTTTCTCATTTGAATAGTTTTTTTTTAAATTTGTGCAAGAATCGAGTTGCCACGAAAAGAGCCCATGCATGTGCATATAATATAATGTATGTAAAACCAAGTGCCCATAATATAATGTATACTTATTGCACTGTAAAAACTGGTAAGTAGGAGGAGTATCTTCGTATCTTCCATGCTACTCAAACTGCTTCTGTCTGGTTCCTTAATTGCCGCTTATCTGCTCGCTGCTATTAATTGTGGTTTTTTTATAATCATTCCGTTCCACTTCCTTGGGTGATTCAACGAGGAAGTGTTATTAGGAACGTCGTAGCGGATTCTTTAATGAAAATATTTTGCTTTATTAAGTTTTTTGTAGTTAAATATTATGTAGGTACCCATCATTGTTTTGTAATAAAAGGGAAGGACGTTTGAACTCTGAAATTAATTTTGTTTTATATTTAATTTTCAATGTACGAAAGACAGTATATAATATAACTAGCTTTTGCCCCGCTTCGCTCGCGTTATAAAGAGACAAAAAGTAGCCTATGTTACTCTCCATCCCTTCAACTATCTCCACTGAAAAATCACGTCAATTCGTCGCTCCGTTTTGTCGTGAAAGAATGACAAACATACAGACAGACAGAGAGACACACTTTCCCATTTATAATATTAGTACGGATATGTTAAATTTTCATGAATAACGCAACATATTTATACTGCGATTTACCCCAAGTTATATCCTACAAAACTTAAAATGATATGCTAATTTACATGCATGCTAACAAACTATAATAATGACATAAAAATAAAACCAGTTTCAGTGGATATTCCCGTAAACAGGTCTAATGTATTTAACATGAATTGTAGAGCAGTTTCTTATTCCATTGAAACTATTAAACTTAAGCTTAATTTAGTCGTGTTCTAGAAATAATATTAAACAATATGTGTTGCTAATATATTATGCAATACACTTGAATAAATGTGGTGATTGTTTCTAAAGTCATCAGGTATGATTGTCGCCGTCGAGGTGAACGAGATTACCAACTCTGCATAGTTAAGCAATACTAATACGATACCTAAGTTTCTGCCACAAAATACGTCTAATATTAGATTTATCAAATTAACGTCATTTTAATTGACATTTTGTACGCTAATGGTGTTGCCCATTAAAATAGTCTGCACTCTGTACATTGTATCCAATCTTTCGAGACTAATGTAGATGCGTCAAGTTATTCACATTCCTCGCAGATAACATATATTAGGATAATGTACCTGTGGCTGTTTCTTATTATTTTTTGTTTGGTGTCAAAAGTTAATTGCGTGCATTTTATTCCCGCAATATATTTGCTAGTAATAACAGGTAACAAACATGTGCTGGCCGCACATCGTGGAATAACGTTTTCGCTATAATTATCGACCATAAAAATATCGAGCATTAAAAATATAGATGTCCGAATACGTATGGAAATGTTTTAACGATAATGTTTCTCGGTAATAGCTGTGCAAACTGACGCAAGTCCACAAAGGAGCGACGGTGATTTTAAAGAATTGCCTGCAAGCAAATGTTCTAAGAACTGGCTTTGTCTGATAAATATATTTTTTTTATTTACAATCAGTTTACAACCATTGGTAATAATGTTATCTACTACAAGTAACTTTACGTTTTCACAAGGCTATTATTTATAATCACCCTAATAATATAATATACCCTTATCTAAAATTAGTTTCTACTTACGTAACAAAAGAATTTCATTACATTTTTTCGTATAACACCTATAAATAAATGTTTACGGTTCGATTACGCAGAATATCTTAAGACCATGGGAAAAATGTTTGTTATTTCGCGAAATAAGACAATTTTTACGATCTCCTCGTCGAATTGTTGACATACACAAAATACACAACGTATCTATTATAATTATTATGAAACAATGAAAATATTATGCACTTATTTTAATTAATAATATTTTGTTGTAAATTATTTCATTTTATTATATGAGATTGAGGTTTTTTCTTGAAATCCAAGGTCGTGAACCCAACTTTGCTTCGGTCAAGGAGGTATTATTTAAAATTATTAATTTAGCTCGTGACCATTTTGAAGAGCGATAATCTATAAAAATGATGATAATACTTTCACGGTGTTAAAACACAGTTTTAATAAATAAAAATCTAACATAATATTATAATAATCCCACTGTCGGGCAAAAGCTGCTCTATAGAAAGTTGGAAAACCTCGATTTTGGACTTTTGGGTGTTAGTCAAAAACTGACCCTGTGCTCCTTACGACAGGATTAGGAGAATACACAAGTAAAGAGAATATACAAGACAAATAGAATGTCACAAATACAACATAACAAATAGGTGATACAAACAAACAGATTTTCACTTCACGACTAGAGCTACGTGACCGATTAAATCTACGATTTTGCCTGTATCCTTAGAATCATCCCGATGAGGCCAACGTGTTGATCAGATAATTAAAATTGATTCTATTATAATTCCGAGTTTCCTGCTGAGCAAACATATAACGTACATAGACTTCTGATAGATTAAACACTTGCATGTACCATAAATTGATATTATTAATTGCGAATAACGGAGCTGTTTTAATTTAAAACAAATTATATTTGTACCTAATACTAAATAGAGCTAGACTATTATTTAGTTTTTTGTTAATCCTCCTGAGCTTCAAGAAACGTTTAGAGGTCCCGTTAAAATTGTTCAATACCTATTTAATGTAGCAGTTTCCGAGCGGAGATCCGTCAAAAATAAATAATAATATTCTTTATTGGCATAAAAATAGACAAAATACTCAAAAAAAAACTGGGACAGTTACGTTTTTTTTTTTTTTTTTTTTTTTTTTTATAATTATAGGCTTACAACTTAGTTTACAGGTTTAATATCTAATATAAACAATTTAGGTGAAATAAAATTGTAAGTCGGTTTGAGTAGCCACTGACACCCAAGCTAAGATTCAACTTGTGTTATGGGTGTCAGGGATTCTCTCTCTAATTGTTGGTCAATTTCGGTGACAATACTTTTAGAAAATTAAACCTCTTATAACGAAATAATACAAAAGAGAACAAAAAGGGAAATATTTAAAAACGTTGGTTGTGATGTGACGTAGTAAGATTGATGCGATGTGTTCTATTGACATGACTAAACAACTGCATTTAACTTTAATTATCTGCATTCTTAGCGCAATTTTCAAATCGTCTAAATTAAAATTGTTTTTTATCAGTATTTCTCAGCAATTCAATTACAGTTTAACATTTTTCTGCATTCTTACCGCTATTGGATACGCTCATAGTGAGATCGCTTATCAAAACGAATATGAATGACTCATTCTCATATTTACTCTTAGAATTGGCACACTTTTAGCCGTCTAATATAAAAGATTATTATTTTTTTATACACAGACATTCGATGCAAAGATATTTTAAACGTACTAGGCAAATACAAGGAAGAGGGTGACCGTTAGGCACAGATAAACTGACATAGTTTTGAACGGCTCTGCGGAGATCGACTGTAGATAGATACATATCCCTTATGGAGTACTTAGGTAAGACTAAAGCCCGAAGCCATCAATTAGAGGTTTAACATTGACGTGTGAAAGTTGAAGCGACTTTGTCAGTTACGACATTTGTTACAATTTGGATGATGCGGTAACAAGTCCGTAAAGTAAGTGAAATGCTACAATTATTATCATAACGTGGGGTTTCCGTCTCGGTCACGTGGCCCCTTACATGCTGCGAGACTGCTAATGTACGAAGTGCATTAGTTCCGACTCTTTTATCGTTTATAAATAACTTCTATCGAACATTTCGACGCCTTGACGGTCAATGAGGAATCTTTTGTTTCTACAATTTCTTTTCTGTATTATATCGGGAAATTAAGATATTGGCGTGAGAAACTATTTAGATTCTTTGAATAATTTACTGAATACAGTACGAAGTTTTAAGTTTAATTTTGAGAATTTCGGTAGGTAACAAGTAATACCTAGAACGTTGTTTCAGGCGTTGAAAATTAGTGTATCGCATAAATACCTAGTTTGCATGTATGTAAACAAAATGAGCACGAAATTCCAATATTAACTTGCATGCAGTATGCACAAGTGGTAGCTACGTCATCACTCGGGCACCAAATTTCTCTCCATCTGCTTGACCTTGCCGACAATTTACCAGAATAAATTATTTAATTAAATATTTGCCGATATACCAGACGTTTTATGAAGGAACAGTCTTACTTTCTGTCATAATAAGTCTTATGACGTACGGCTTCAATTAAACCTACTTTAATTAAATCTAAAAATAAAACAGTATAATAATAGGTGTTTTATGACACGTCAGTACTAAGTACTTGTCTACACTCATGGTCTTTTACGCTGAGGCTACAGTAGGCAGCGATTTGCGATGCGACTCGAAGAGCGAAACGAGATAAACGTGGAATGGCTACATTATAAGCGAAAATCTGGCGTAAATTCGATTCAATTTCGCTGATACGTCGATGTAGCCGGTGCCGCGATTACAGTAATGTAGTTCCTGTCGCAGAAATAATCAAAGATCGCTAGTAATATTTGATGAACGGTGTAGCCATTTAGTGAGAATCCATGTATTTGTTTCAATCGCTCGTGCGTCGCAGTTCGCGTCGCAGCCTAGTGTAGCCTCAGCCTTAAACTTGTTAAAAAATCGTGGATGTGTAAAGGCGTTACTTTTTAATAGGATAACTAACTTACTGACAGACGTATAACATTATAGCCCAAACTACTGAGGTAAGGGTGAAAATTAGCAAACGATTTTTAGAAATTCAAGTTTTACAGCATGTCCACGCGACCGAAACCACTGTCAACAGCCAGTCGGTAATTAAATCAAAAGGTATTTCACACATTACAATAACTAAATAGACCCGATTTTGTATCGAGAAAGCCACTTAAATATGTAACTTTATTTACCTTGCTCGTTTATGTGTTGACAATGTACCAATAGTGCAAAGTTTGTCTGAAAAAAAAAAGGATTCTGCATATTGAAAAATTGTTTTTTCCTAACTAAGGCATCTTGCAGTTCAGCTCGCTAAGGCTGTTTACTGCTTAACCGGACAATAATATTGAAGAAAAAGTATACGGTTCATAATTGTACTTTGGGCTCTTGGTGATGTTAAAGAAAGAGCTGTAGAGCTTTGCCTTCCAGGAGAAGACTTGAAAGAGATAGAATAGCAGCTTGTAGTCTAGACAGATAATAAAACTTTGACATATCTAGACTTCACTAATGTTATCTGATCAATAAGTAAGTTGCCGTATTCACAACGACGATCCCACTCCGGAATTGACTCTTAAGAATTCATAATACTTACTATAGTTTTCACTTCGGGTAAATTTCGTTCACGTCTCATTGAGTGAGAGGCATACGCTTAAAAGAACTCTCAATTTTGCCTGCGGAACCCTAAAAGTAACTGTTGCTCTTGCTTACCTTGTATGAGTTTAGTCAATGACAGCTTTTCAGGTGACCGTGTCACTACAATGAATTTTTGACCCAATATTGTATCGAGTTTGAGTAATGCATTTTTGATAGGCGTTTTTTCGCACTCGTGCGTTTTTGTAAGGCATAATATTTTGTGGTAGTTGAAATGGCTTGGACCTGAGTTAATAAAACTTTACGGGCTTAAGCTTATCAAAAAGTTAATCGTATTTACATTTCGAGACATTTATGATAGGTTAAAGTTTACAGTATTTCAAGATCCATTAAATAAGTAAAAACCTTTTTCTATGAAAAATAAATAATGAGTTCTTATATAGAAGTTTGGCAAGCATTCCACAATTTAATTCAACATAATATTTATAATGGCTATAAAATGTTGATGAAATTAATCCTAATATATTCATTTTTAAGCAAGTTTTTGACGTTGATTGTAGTCGATGATGATTTCAAAACTAATTTTGTAAAGACTCGTATTGTCTCTCATTCGAATCTATAATTTCACATCAAGACATAGAAAGTTATCTATAAATTGTGTTTCTGCCTTACAAGGCTTAGTTACCCAACTAAGACTGCGGAAGTGTACAAATTCCCCTTATTTTATTATATAACGAGTTAAATTCCCACGTTTTCTTCATACCGCACCTTATTTAACATCTTATATATACATATGTTTATTTACTTGCCACCAACATCGAAATAAAGCTTTGACCTTTTAGCGAATGATTTCAAATCTCTGTGATAACTGAGTACAAATATAATCGTCACTTAGCGCGTTCCTTCTAATCATTTCAGTTACACACTGTACAATGAGAACCTGTGACAATGTTTATTGAATTGGTAATATAATAGGTAAATATTTTAACAATATAAATTATTTACGTTTTTAATTTTTTTTACATAAAGTTATTTAAGTGACATTTGTCCATCCTGAACACATTTTTAGACCCATAAAGTTTTTTATGTTGTAAAGTAGGTAAGTATAATATACTGTAAGTACATTTATATATATATTATTTTTATCAATTTATTTTAAAGTAAAAGTTTATATTTTGCCCGCAAATTCTTTGCGTTATTTACAATTTTCTAGAAAGATCTAAATAGGTGTTACTACAAAAGTGCTACGAAAACTGCTACGCGGCTACGAAAAATTCCCCAATCTGTATAGACAAAATCGACCAAAATAATGCGGTGATGTAATCTTTTGTACCAATTACATGCATTATAAAAACAAGTCGTAAGTCTGGCCAAATAACAAATAAGTTCCAAATATCATATAATGAATTGTAACCAGCAACATAAAGTTAGGAGAATGGCTGATAAAAATGCATTAGAATTCAAAATAAGCATCTATTAAATGAATCTCCTAATGACTGTTTCTTCTCACTAAAAGAAATTAGTGAACATTTTACGTTGAATCCTTTGTCTGAACATTTCGTTGCAAAGTTGTCGGAGTGAGAAACGTCTTTCTCCGAACGTCTCCATTATATTTAAAAAACGAACATTTGTAACTGAAAACATAATGTTATTTACTTAAACGATTCGTCACCTCCTCGGCCAACTGTTATTATGCCAGACAATAATGAAGCTTAAATTTGTGCCGTTATTTGTCATTTTTCCTTTTTTGTCTTGTAATGTGTGGTGGAAAATAAAATTTACACAAGACGTGACGATTGTGGTGTACAAATATAATAGATGAATGAATGGAGTCTAGGCACGTGCCGTTATCAACTCGAGACTTGAACTACCTAACCTACACAGGATTATTTACTGCATATGTAAACTTGACCGATTCGTTTAAACCTCATAAATATTGTATAAGTAAGTAGATTTGTGCTTGACAACGATATAATTGATGACTGCTGTCTTGTAAGTACAGTAGCAATGGTAGATCTCATCTGGCAAGTGCGAAATGAAGTAGGTATAGTTAATATTTCATGCCAATATTCCCATATATTAGTTTACTAGATTTCTTCAAGATAACACTGAGTTAAGACAACAAGACTGTTGTCATAAACGAACGTGCGCTTCGAATGTTCAAACGTGATATGAAATCATGGTCCGACGATTTTGCAATTTACATACAACTACTTATCACACACGTTGGGGTAACTAATAAGAACGAAATGGTTTGTTTAATTGTACAATAATGTTTATTAGCTATTGTGTTTCGCATTCACTACTGCAGCTGATTCAAACACTATACATAAGTACTGCGTTTACATTTAAAAAGAATATTGGCACATTCCTATTATTGATTTGAATGACATTTTAACGGTGCTACAGATATCTAAGAAGACATGGACGACTATTTAAGAAACCGGTTCCGATGTGTAAACTAATTAATAAATTCGACGAAGTGCCCGAAGAACTTGCATTTGTGTCGCAGAGCAACTCGTTCGCTACATCGCTGACCCACTTGAACAATTACTTTTTTAACCAATACGTTTGTTTTAAAACCATAAAACTAATGATAAGCGAGTTTTATAGTTGCTTTTATATCAAGCTCAATCAATTTGATTTAAATCCGCGGCCGCAGACGGCGCGGGCGCGGCTCGTGCTAGCTCGCCTATTCCCCGTGACATTCACGAGAATGACGTATTTTTATTGTTCATCATACCGTTGCATTTTTTGCCGCGGTCGTCATATTTTAATCAATTATAAAGATGAGTCGAGAACTGTAATTGTTTTTTCCCTCTGAACAGAAACTGCAAGCATTACACACACGTTACATGCTACACTTACCTAACTTCGCGAATGTTTACTAAAACTATGCATTACGTTGTTCATTGATAACAACAATTACTGAGCAAGCCATAATCCAAACGATTAGTTTCCGGTTGAAGTTTAAGGCACTATCATTGTCATTTACGTGACGATATATACAATCTGCTACATTTAAATATAGGCCTTGACACATTTACAGTTATTTTAGATAAAAGCGAGGTATAACTGTTAGGGAGATTACAAGTTTTAGAGGCCGCGTAATGTATTCTAAATTGACCGGTGGTGTTTTACATCCGCTTGCAGGTCGTTTTGAACCAATAATAATAACAAATAGAATCAAAAGGACAAATTCCTAATAACGCAGATAATTTGTATGATATTTCCTTGAATTATTTTTATCGCTTTGCTAGATCTAGAAGATATGCAACGATAACATCTTTTAGCAGAATGCCAGGAGCACGCAACGCGGTCAAGTGTATAGCTAACTAACATCATCGCATTCACGTTCATTGTATCACGTTGGAAATCAGTATTTTTCTAGTGTTATTAAGATGTATAAATGCATCCAGTCGCTGGGCAGGCTCAGACAAGCGTACATATAACGATAAGTGCGATTATTATAAAAATATGCAGAAAAACCTTGAAGAACTTTTTCTAGAAACCAGTTTCAACGTAAACGCAGGTAGTGTGCATGTGTAGGTACTTGATCGGACTTTTTTTACAATAACATCACTCCGAAACAATAGGCGTGAATCTCATTCAGACAAAGTAGGGTGCAAAAACTTGAGTCGGTTACGGTTAGTTGGTTCTTGTACGTTTTTAACATAAATCAGTTACGGACATAATTTTGATTGAGTCGATTCTCGTGATACTTCGTGGAGTCATGACATCCTGGAGCTCCCACGAAACAAATTAAAACTGTTGTTGTTATTTTATTTACATAAATATTCCTTTACAGTGTACGGTGTAGGGCGGTTAGTATTCAGTACACCTGTGTTTGTTAACTTCGCACATTACGCAGAAGAAGGCTTTAAATGTATGAAACATTAACAGGAAGATAATGTCAACGCGCTGTCATTTTTTTAATTGATGTAAGCATTTATTTAAATTGCAAACGTGAAGGGACTGCTAGATTGTTTATATGAAATGTTAAGTTACTTCGTTACTACTAACAAAAGCTCGGCGTGTTTGTAAAAAGTTTTTATTTAGTGTGGTTTTTTCAACCTACAATTTAATGTAACAAAATAAAAAATATAAAATATGTCACAAAATTATTTTTATGTGGAGTGAACATAAAATCAAGTATAATATGTAAAAGATTCGGGTCGCGGCCGAAAATTTCTTGTAGTTTACGATTTTTTTGTCCAAAATTTAAATAAGCACCAGTTGGAGTCATTGTACTAACGTACAGTCGTTGACTCTCTGTGATTGGCACCCCATTGTACTTCGTGATTCAGACTTCAAATTTGCCGAGAAAGTACGCTACGCTTTTCCACCTTTTCTTATAAAATGTCTTTTATAAACTGAACTGAATTTCATTAACATTCTTTGCAAATACAGTCTTATTGATTTTTTCGTATGTTCATTGAATATTCGTTTGCGTTTATTTTAAATTAGTTTAACAAGAGATTAGTCAATAATTAAACTAAATAACACGGTGTACTTAGGTCAAAACAATACGTAATTTAAATAATTATTTAAAAATCATTGTACTTTGGATGATACTTGTAGGAGAAAAAATATAAAATCCTCTTAGAATAAAAATGTACGTCTTTTATTCTATATTTAGTTTATTTATACTTATAAATATTATACTTATATTATATATTATATATTATAAAAATTATAGTTTTGGGTTCTATTGCGTATATAAAGTTCCCCTAATAAAGTTTTTCTTATTTATCTTCTATGTACAGACACTGACCTTTTACAATTTTATTATATGTATAGATATTTATTTTGTTTATACTTATAAAGTTTCATCAGGTTCTACATTCTACATCAGGATACAACCAGACTGCATGTCCAGTGCTCTAAAATTATAACTCTAGAAAATATTGATCCATTGTGTTCAAAGCATTGTGTACAGTCAGAGACAAACATCCATTAACACTGTGACTTCTACACATTATTACAATTTATTGTTTTTTAGCATTTCAGAAAATAACTAAGGATTTATTTTCTTTTTCTTTTATATCCATTATATATTTCCTTTGATATTGTACTCAATAATAACGATAAAAAAATCCGAAATACAACCGTTCGACAGAGTATTTCAAAGGATATTTTTTATTGTTAAATCAATTTAAACCACAGCCTAACAAAGTAGGAAATAATAATAATAAGGAAATACAATAACAAATAAACGTAGGTATTTATTATGATATCTACTGTTCACACGTAAATAACTTCTTATATCCATTATATTTTTATTGTTTAATAACTGTTTACGATCAATGTCAGTCATTTGATGCCTCCTTCATGAGAAATCCAAGGAAATCATAATTAATTATTGTTGATGATCATGTCCACTTACAAACGCAGACTTGAAGATAAAAATTACTAATACAAATTATAATCGAAATTACTAATACGAAACGGTGCAAGCTTGGACTTTGGTAGAACGGTTAGTATAAATCTCAATAGAAAGTCGAGCAAACGAAGTTGCAACTAGAATCTATTGCTTTATTGAATGTTACAAGTAGGTGTACATAGTGTACAATTAGAGACAAAAATAATGCATATATTCGTGTATTCACTTTTAGGGATAATTCTCAAATATTTAAGAACATTAGCTAACAGCCACATTAAATTTCAATTTCTTTTTTTTTTGAAGAAATTCAGCTTTATTGTCATTGATTGAGACTTGATTACAATTTTTAACATTTTTGAAAATTGACCTTCATGTAAGCTTGGTTAATTATAGCCAAGTTTTCAAAGAAATCTACGACAAGAACACGAACTTGACTTTTTTTGAATCTCTCAAGAGACAAGTAAATATTGTGAAGAGCATATTCGCGACGTTCATACAAACATAGGCCAGTCAGCTACAACAACCACTTGAGATGTTTGACAGAAACTAACTAACCGCAAGTCTATGAGTGTACTCATCTGTCTATATAATTATCATCTCCCTGGCCGTTTCCCAACTAAAAGCCGATTCCAGTCTAATTGAAAGCAAACGGAATATTTTATAATAAAAAAATAATACAAATAAGAAAATTGTTTCGGGATGCTTCAATGATTCCCGCCCAGGAATTTTAGTTGCTATGATTAAGATACGAACGCAATTATATCCTAACTCCTAACTTCTTATTTACTTCATTGAATTCACTTCGCTTCGCCACGAATGTGACGTTTTTAGATCACATTTAGTTCACACCCGGCTGTCGGAACAGTTTTATTATACATAAAATTATGTTATGTTATGTGTGCAATTTAAAACCGAATAAATATTAACACGCATGCGTTGGATCTATAGACCATGTTATGTCTTGATGAGTTCGTTTGACAAATGTTTTTATAAGGCCGCGCCCGACTATACTAAGACTACGTCAATCTCGGCGCCTGCGACTTTTCGACTTTAAAGTAGAACCTGTCGTTTTCATATTAATGTCGCATTCTGTAATCTCAATTTACAAAAATGCATATCTCTTCACTGTCTTTCTTTATACAAGATTCGTCTTTGTTATACCTGTATTTAAATGAGTATTAAACTAATAAGTTTAATGTTGGTATGAGGGATGCATCGCAAATTTCTCGTGTTAAAATAAGCCGGAAGTAGGTATGTAGCACACTAGTAATTTTATACACTCAACGATATATCTAATACAACTAAGATAAAGATCATTAATAAAATATTTACGTAATATGTAGCGGACATGACATTTGGAATTGGCAAACAGTTTAGGTACCAAACCACAACAAATCTTCTTCTGACACCGCTTAAAATTATTAGACTCAGTGGCAAACGCATGGAAACTACAGATTAATTCATTATAATTATATTCAAATAAATCCATGTACATTATGCCTCAGTTATTAAGAATTCTGTCCCGTCCGTCGTTCATGCAAGAGTCGAGTCACACGACATAAAGTTGTCGGTTTACATCGAAAAAGCCTTGCAACAAGGTTGTTTCGGCGCGATGCCGCGTGTTTGGAATCCGTAATAGCCTTGCAGAATATACCTACATATACACAGACTTCGTCTCAGGTCGTCTCTCTCTGTTTCTTCAAAGCATTAATGTGAAACAGAAATAGATTTCTAAAAATCATTGATTTATTTTTACGCTTTAATAGAAGATGTTACTTATATCAGAAGATGTTTAGGGGAAGTTGCAAGAATGTAGATTGTACATCGGTTTATTATAACAGTTAAATGGAGACGGGAATTATTAAAAAAAATGATGAATATTGCCAAAAATACCATCCCCTTAAGCTAAATTAAAGAGCGAAGTAAAATATGGCAGTATGATTGCAGGCTTCCCGAAATACATTCCTTTACACGCACCTTCGTTTTCCTCATCCCCGATGGGAACCAAAAATAGCGTACCGGTTTATGTTTAATGAAGTACGACGTTTAAGCCGTTTCAATTTGTCGGAATTTTGTTTGCAAATACTTAAAACAGTTGTTTTTATCTACTGTTTGCTATTGATTCACGTTTGCATGGGCTACGGTAACGTAATTCTGATTTGACATCATGCACATTTTTAGAAGTTTATTTTTTTGTGTTCATAAATTGTCAATACTATATTCATATTTAATATATACCTGTGGACACAAAGTCGCTTTAGTATCTTAGGTAGTGTTACTTTGTATATATTCTGAAATAGCCGTTTTTCTGCAAGGAATATTCGACGGTGCTGTAACTACTTACGTTTACGTTTATTTACATTTATCTTCTAGGAATGTGCTTGTGAACTTTAGTATTTTATTGGTATCATTGGAAACTATAACAATTAACAGAATTAGCACGACATAATAATTATCTAAATTAAATGAAAACTTAAGATTCTAGTCATTTGTCCGTGCCCCCGCCATTTAATTTAATATTAGCCATTCTAATCTGAACTTCTAACTTGATCGCTGACATAAGATTAACAGTCGATTACTCATAACTGGTCACAATGTTCATTATCAGGACAAATATGCTAAAATTTATACCAACATAAACACTTGCCATCTTGCACTTTTACAAAAATAATTTTGATATAATATAATTTGACTTCCTGTTTCTTTTTTTATAGAACTCGTAACTCAAGTATTCTGACTTCATGACGTGTCTTAATAATGGTTACGATGTAGTCTTAAACTTAACGCAAATAGACTTTTCTACAAGAATATTTCCGATGCACACTTCAAAAATTGTCTTTGAAGTCTAATCGATAGATAGATAGAAAATAGGTACCGATAGATAAATTGAAAAGGGTAAACAAATACTTAAACTTTCAAATTTTTGACACACAACAAATAAAGGTACTTCAAAAATTCCTCAAGATCAAAGCATCGCTCGTTTGGTCTAATCCTATCGCTGGCACGAATGTCATTAGTGCGTGAAGAAGCGCCTTCATTATACTATAAACATGATCACGTTAATTCAAATTATCCGGGAGTTCTGCGAATAAATCACGTTTCTATTTTTTTATTATATTTTATTTATTACTTGTGTTGATTGTTACTGCGCATTGTTCAAAAGCAGCAACTTTGTAAGTATCTTTAGAAAACTAGGCTTGCCTACCTACTAGACTTGTATTACAAATGCGAAAGTAAGTAAGTCTCTTCTTCACGCCTAAACCACTAAACCGATTTGAATGAAATTTAGTACAGATACAGTCTAGGACCCGAGAAAGGACATAGAATAGTTTTTATCCCGGAAATCCCCCGGGAACGGGAACCATTATTCCACGCGGACGAAGTTGCAGGCAAAAGCTAGTTCTCAATGAAATGAAGGTTTGAAGCAAGATTTAACAAAATTATATGTACATTTTCAGTGATTAAATAATCAGAAGTGATCGAGACAACGATCCGAGCCGGTAATTCAACGTCGCCGTCGTCCGTTCCACTTTGAGCGTCTTTTTTAATTTCAATATTGCTTTAAGGACAATTTTATAGCTTTTAAAAATATATCTTCAAGTATTTTAATGGGTATCTGTATTTCATGCATGTTTTCACCGGTCAAGTTGACGGGTAACCGGTTACCGTGGGTGCGGCGTCTTTACTGCCACTTTTAGGTTCTCAGCTTTGTAAAAACAGTTGCATAAAGATTCGCATACGCAGATTTTCTGTACGTAATGACCAGATTGCAATCAGATAACTTCCTTTTTCTCGTGGTTAGTTAAAATGTAAGTGGTCTCTCGCCGTCACTAAATTGAATTCTAGGCACGAAATGTTCCTCAATCCGTGCAAGGCACTGACTGTTGAAAGTCTAGATTACTGTTTCCAACAGTGGGTTTTCCCCGCCACCATTATTTATGTTTACCTAAATCTATAACATGTTTAAAAATTCCAAAATCTTTTAAAATGTATTTATTAGAAAAAAAAAATATGTTTTGCAAGAATTATCGTCTTGCGGTTTAATTTAAAATGTACGGTTTTGCGGTTGACATACAAGGTATGCATTTAATTATGTTGGCATTATTCAGAGCTCTAAAGCTGGTTAGGAGACACAATAGTATTTTCCTGCTTCCATTCTCCTTTACGGACGGCATCAAGTTCTTAGTCGAGATAAATAAAAATGAACACGTGCTTTGCTATGCAATATTCCTGTCTTTATTTTACAACTATCAAACTGCAATTGTAAAACAGAGACAAAGAATAGCTACACCAAAGAATGAGCTAAGTAACATATATTTATCTCGACCCGTGTAACTAAAAACTCCTTTACGACAATTATCTTCTGCACATAGTAAACACATTAACTGGGACATTAGTTCCTGGTGCCTGACAGCCGTTAATTTCTAAACAAATCGCTCAAACAAAGACGTCGTGCAAGACTTGTAACTATTTACACATAACTGCGATATATAATTTAGGACGTGGTATGTACGGTGTACACTGTCTATGTGTGTTTACGGTACTTTTACTTATCTTGTGGATAATGTGAGTTTAATATGCACTTTATAAATAAGGCTTAAGGACTGATCAACCATCTTCTCTGTCTTTGTTCGTGGCGCTAATATATTCTTAGTTATCAATATTAAACCTTTATTTCTTTGGCCAATGTTACTGTTACCGTCGCACTACTGTGAAACTTCGATAGTAAAAAAAGGACAGAGACAAGCTAAGCTAGAGTAAGGTATATCTTGGCTCTAGACTTGAAGCTTCACTTAAACTTGTGGCATCTCGTAAATATGTTTAGCTAGATGGGAAGCGAAGTGGAAATTATGATAAGACTTCCTCATGCGCTGTACTATTCAGGCAAATTTCGTAATTAGGATTTAAACCATGAAGTTTTGGTTTTCGGCATGTCCCAACAAAACGCTAAGTAAGTACACCTTACCATACCAAATCTTATTATTCTAGACCCAGAAAGAATTCTTATCAAGTCGATCGAAAACATTCTAGTTTATTCGTATTCGTTATACATAATAATAGTAGCCTCACGAATAACCTCAAGATATACGACCCTCAACTAGGAAGATCGATTCGACCCGAAAGAATACTTGCTATGCATACAGATGATGTTCCGGTACCAATAGTGCGGAAGTGCGTTGTCGTGGAACAAAAATCCGCCAAAAGGCCGCAGAATAAGGAATAATCTGTAATATTTATGAATTATGAAAATAGTTTTGCATATTTTAATACTGAGGTCGGATTAATTCTGGTTGAATGACGTTATTAACCATGGGGATAGGTTAATCGTATATTTATCGAATTTCCAATCAACGCGCAACGCGTCTATTACTAACTGATCATATATACTAAAAGTTTTAGTTAAATATCATTGTTTTTTCTTTTCACAATAGATTGTTTAACTATACTAATTACTTAGCACTATATAACTTCTGTACTTAATCCACCATTGTGATAGGCAGTGCGTTTCCGTAGGGTTATAGAGAAAAAAACATAGGTATATTGCTCTTCGTTTAGGTAAAAAAATACCGACGAAGTTACACAAGTAGGGGCTAGTATACTAAGTGGCCCTAAGTAACAACACCTACCAATCAAGCGGAAATTTAATATTAACTAACTAGTTTTCAATTACACATAATTTATGAAAAGCGTCAAACATATAACCTTAGGGCCCATCAAGTGTCCGGTTTCAGATGTAGCAATAGGTAATTTACAAAAGGTACACACGACACCTATTCATCTTTTTAATTAGCCATTTATCTTATGACAAGCAGCTTAGGAAATATATCAAATTTATTGCATTCGCTATACGTGTGTCACATATACATAGATACTTACAAGTAACTAAGTTCTAAAGCGCTGTTAAACTTGTGGATCTACATCGGCTGATAAAATAGCTTCAAAGGTAATATTATGTGGAAATAGACACATGCACAGTCTACGCAGACAAGTAAACCGGCTGGTTGTGTCGACGCCACTTTCAGTCGGACGAGCGGCGCCTGCGCAGCGCGCCTGCTGCAACTGTGATTGCTCTCACTCTCACCGTAACCAAGAACGGTACCATAAACAAGTTTGCTATTGGATACATAGTTGCGCCTCATCGCAGAACACGCAATAAACACGAGTAAACATTGTACAAAAATGTTTGCCACCAATTGTTTGTGCTTATCAGATTACGGCCCTCCATTATGCACAATACCGAATAGTACCTAGTTACTCACCTTTTCTATATTTACTTTAACTATGACAATTTGTTATCATACTCCTCTGGGCGTAACCAGTACGTTACATAGAGAATTAAACTAAAAATAAGTCCTGCGCCAGAACAATTTATTCTTGATCAGAATGCTACAGATATAGAACATCCTTCTACTAGTTACCTCGACCTACCATATGTCAGGGCAACAGTTCTCTTAAGCTTAATGGCAAGCAATCATATTTATTTGCAACCCATAAGCGTCCTCTCGAAGCCAAATTCGCAACAAAATAGCCCACCATATATTATATATGCTCTAAGGTTAATTTATATAACAATTGTATGTCCAATATCGACGAGCCACCCATGTCTGTTTCATCATTACGACACTGATCTTTGAGACAATAGGCAATAGTGTTTGAATGAATGGCTTGTATTCAAATATCCTGATGGATGAGTCGCGAAGTGTCCGTTGACTGCGCAAAGTTTACAAGATGGTGGTCAAGATGGCTGTTTTGTGGCACGGAAAAGTTTTGAGCAAATAGTTTATTCGGTAATTGCCGTTAACGCGTGTTTGGCTACTTGAAACCGATTTTGCATTTCTGTGAAAAAGAGTTCTTTATATCATTACTATAGCAATGTTTTATTAAAAAGGTATTTTTGTTGTTTACTAGTGGCCACTGTCATTGATTATGATTATGGGTACTCAATATTGTAAGTCGCGAACAAAAGCTAGTGAAAATGGTTTAGTTATAATAGCAGCTCTACAATACGAGTATTAAAAAAACACAAGACAACGTTCATAGCAAGAAAATATTACAATTTATGTGAAAGTTGCCAAGTTTTTATCTGAAAACTACAATTGTACGTCTAAAGTACTATGAAATTGTAATAATAAAACATGATTTTCACAAATTTATGTAGTTTTAGCCCAGAAAAGTCTTTCTGTGATTTTGTTTTTACAATATTGAGTTGTCCCTGGTTGGTGATTAGCATTAAATGATCAACTAACTCTTCCTGCAAGCTTTAATCACTTTAACACTGATAGGTCATTGATGGTTGATTGATGGTCAGATTTTATTAATTAGTTTTTCAGACAATCCATTACTTGTTTAGGAAAAAAAACTCCTGAATGTAGGATAGTAGCAGATATTACTTAAGAGTATCTAATAAAGAAAGCGTCTCTTACTAACAAAACTTGCACATACATTATACAACATTATATGATATAAATAAACGTGTTACTTCCACTGTAAGTAAATACGCAAAGAATTATTGTTGCAACCGCATGTTTTTGGATTTTCCTCCGAACATGTTGGTTTACCGTTCAAAGAACAACAACCCACATAAAAATGACAAATAACTAAAACATTAAGGCGCAACAATTATTGCGGTAATAGGTATAGGTTACCTGCGGTGTTAGATGACACATAAGCAAATAATTAACAATAAATAGGCTATGTATCAACAGTATGAGCAATGACATTTTGTCAAACGCGTGCCACTGACACCTATTGTACGTAAGCTAGTTTTTTAATGGTTTACCTGGTTCAGTTCAACGACTGACCACATTATTTGTGACTAACAAAAAAACAGGCCAATCGCGATTTAGATTTACCCACAAATGGTTCCACACTTCCTACGAATATGAAATGTCAACTGTTAATATTGGCAAAAAACACATCTTATGAATAAGAACACGTTTTAATTTTAACTTAATTTTAGGCCCGTATTATAGACGTCACTCAATTCTGAGACGCTCTTAAGTTTATTGCTGTCCTTATTTTATATTTAAAAATGACAAGGACAGCAAGAGACTTGAGAGCGTCTCGGAGTTGAGTGATATTAATACGGGCCTTATTATGTTGTTGGTAGATTGGCCATAGTAGTATTTTCTCTAAAAATATCAAGTTTTACAGTTCTAATGATCTGTAACGGACGCTCAGACAGAATACAGTCTTATATTTTGTATGCGGAACCCTGAAAAATCACCCGTTAAGGATAATTATAAAATGACGCATACGCACCAACCTGTCGACGGAACGCGTCGTGTAAAACTTTCGGATATAATTATTTCCTGCAAATGATTGATGAATGCTACGCTCGTTACAAAACATAATTTGAGTTTTCGCAAATTGCTTTTTACGATTCGTAATAGTAAAACGTAATCTATGTGTGAATATTTATTTCAAATATATTGTCTCTCGTATGAAGTTGTTGAGGAAACGGTATTATTCTTTATTGAATTTCGGTCACAGTGTCTTCGTAAATATGTACAACATGACCTGGAAGTTCCAACAGGGCGTAAGATATTTTCCAAGGCATGAAAATGTCACACTACATTAAAATAATTTACTTAACTCTAATCTGCCGCTTGAAGTTTTCTTATAACTAAAAGCGACCGTATTCCTAATGGATAAATAATAAAAACATTTTGCTCCAACTTAAAAATCGAACTCAGAACCAGCACTCGCGTTTCCAACAACGAGACCACGGGACAGCAAACGGAAAAGAAATGTTTATTGGCAATTCAATACCTGTCTCATTATATTTGTATGAAACTACAATCACGTGTTAATTTTAAATACACGTGACCAACTGTAAGCAATGATTAAGATTTAAATAGCCATGGCCGCCGTGCGATGACGTATGTATGAACCTGTCAAACTTTTTCGAAATTCAAACCTAATTTAATAATTACACTTCTGCCACTTTCGCTTTGGAAACAAATCATAATTCGCCCATTTCGGACTAGAAGCCTAAATCAGCACGAACAGGTATTGTGGGTATTAATTATAAATCAACGTCGATTCTAATCTGGTTTTGTTAATTGATATTCTAAAGCCCACAGGCGAAGATAGTCAGACCAGACACTTTTGTAACTTTACGCTTCAGATCAGTATTTGATTGACTGACAGTTTGGTTTGATCTTACTCGATAAGAGAGCGGTGAGTTGGAATTCAAAGAGATTCATTATCCGATTTCGGATCAACATTTAAGCATAGATTAATAAATAGTTACTACGTAACAGATACTTCACTCCAATACAAAAACCAAAATACCTACGCTATAATAGCCTACAAAATCATAATAATAATACCAGTTGTTTGCAGCAAGGAGAAATGTACCATAAGTACGCACTAAGAGAGTTGAGATTCTTTTGCCCGCCGCGCGACTAACGTGTGTGCGTGTCGTCCAGCAAATCTGCTAGGGTTATACGTATGATGACAATGGTAATAAAACGAATGTTTTAGAAAAACAATTATTATTTTGTTGATCGAATATTTTTTAGTTTGATAAATTGACTGATGCATATTTTTCGTTCCTTGAATTCCCGACTAATATATTTTAGTGTCAAAAATATCCAAAACCGCGTGAATAATTTTAATAAATAATCAAAAGGGAAACAAGAGAATTGGGAAACAGGGGAATTGCACAATAATCAGGCAATAACTAATTACGTGGTTCCGGCATTTTGATAGTCAGCTCTGTACCCGTGACGCGCGAGCACTTAGCCGGGCGCGCGACAGCCCGGTGTTCGTTGTATCGTCGACGATACGCGAAGCGGTAGGCATAAAACGCGTGGCCTTGAGCGAGTGACGGACGCCTGATTTAAGGAAAAAATATGGCGGTGCTTAATTGCTTGTGTGCGACTTTTTTTAAGAGTACTTTTTTGATAAGGGAAATCTTGAGTAGCTTCCTCGCCGAAGGATTCTTCTGAAAGGTATGAGTTCAAATCGATCATTTTAGCTCTTATTTTTAAATATAAGACTTAACGGAACCAAAAACAAATAATTAGAATTACAAACTGGCGAATGCTCTAGCGAGAGTTCGCTAGTTTCTTTCAACATTCAGTTTATTCGATCAATATTTATTTTCAAAAAACCACATAAACATTACATTGCGCATAGTGCAGTAGGGTTGGTATTATCAGTATTTACATCAATTTTACAGCGTAATAATCGCTTAAGTTACTGCAGTGCGCGAGCATGCAATCGTAAATATCCTTAGGCGATAACGGGAAAATCCATTGCCATGTCAACTTTTGATGTTTTAAGTCTATGAAAATCACTAAAGTATATAGGGTGGCTGGTAATTAGTGAACGATACTGAAACCCGTGATTGTGCTCATGATAACAAACTATTTTTATTATGGGAAGAAAGCAGAAATCGCGAAAAAAATAACTGTTCAGTACATTTATGTTTGCTGAAAAGCTGTTTTTTTCGCGATTTCGATAATGTAGGTCATCTGATATGATACCTAAGCCTAACCTAGCTAGTTTTACCATGGTAACAATATAAGTTACTAGCTGTCCCCCGCGGTTTCACCCGCATTATGTTAGGTTTTTGCTGCTCTGCTCCCGCGGATCACAGCGTGATGCTATGTATCCTATGTCTTATTCTCATGAATAAGCTATATTACAGTAAAGTTTCATCAAAATACGTTCATTACTTTTTGAGTGAAAGAGTACGTACACAACACGCATACACACTTTAAATTTTATAATATTATATAATATATTAGTAGCATTGAATGAAAGGATTTGTTTGTTGTTGACCGTAATCTACCAGGTTGTGAACGATGACACTCACTTGGTCAGTTCCAATGACATTTCACAATATATTTAAGTACAGACAGGTAATTTAGTATGCAAGTATAGTGGTTCCCTTGACGTGTCATTATCACCGCCTTGGTAGTTGAAGAACCATGGTGGAATACGGAGTTCATTGCTAACACGTTAGTACTTACCAACACCATAGATATCGTGGATTTTTCGGCTATCCCTTGGTTATTTAAAGATTTAAACAAAAAAAACCGTTTTAAATGTATACTAAATATTAGTTTATTTACGGGCGTATTTTTGACATAAATCAATAATTATTTACCAAATTTTTTCAACATTTTATTTATATGCGGCCGAAATTCTTGCTTCATATAACGTCTGCGGTCTTGAAAATGTTTACTAGACTACCTTGATTTTGTTTTTCGACATATTTACGTCGAAATGATAAACATTAAGTCACAAAATCTTCCATTGGATCTAAGAACATTGCATTGAAAAAAAAAATGAATGTTTTGTCTATTATATTCTAAACTAAACCTACTAAAAATAGTTCTTGACATGACATGAGCAAAAATGACTAAAAATGGCGGTGATTATTTTAATAACCTTAATCAAAATTCACAACCGTGGAGATTTCTCGAAATTACAACAGAAAAAAAAACAACAAACGTCCGTACCAAGTCGAAGTAATTTAGTACAAGTGTTCAATAGCGGAGTCCTTAAAGCGAAGGCAAATATATTTTTGCATACGAGTACATCACTGATTTCACATTTCAACTTTCTCCTACAAAGTTTTATTTGCGGACTTGCGGAAGTCCGTATCCTAATGTCATAGTTGAGTGGTAGGAGTATAAATTATATAAATATTTAGAAACACCATCGAAGGCTGAATGTTCGCGGCGACCTTGCGGCCGTTATAGTAATAAAACAATTTTAACTGTTGGTACGGTCAATAAGTATAGATAGTCATTAGTATTCCGAACCTCGTCGCTAAGAGGTTCATCGTTTATGATTCGTTTCAAATTAACATTGACCCTGTAACCTTCTTGTGATACGTGTCGGTCCACAGGGATAGACCTTATTTTAATTATAAGTACCAGAGCATGCTTGGTATGGTAAATCGATGTGAAAAGTTCCTAATTGCTCAAAATTCCTACTTTCATTATACCTTATGCAATGTTCACTCTGCTATCTCCGTATAATATATTAAGCTAAGTTAAAAAAGAATAGCCACTCCACAATATCTAATTAAATAATTGAGTGAATAGTGAAACTGATTGAGCATGTATGCAAGCTCTCATATGAAAAATAATCTTACCAACACGGCTTCAAAAACATAATATTTCCTTACAAATGCAAGTGATAAAAACATAACCATACTCATAAAACATGAAGAAGAAGAAAATAATTACATTTAATTCCTTTCGTGGTACCTAATAAAACACAGAATAATGACTACTGATGATTTATGACAGTTTAATCGTAGCTCTAACGTGTTCATTCAAACTTAATACACTACAGGACAAAAACATCAACCCGTAATTTTGCGATAAGCATATGTGGGAAAATATCAGGTGACGCATTGTAACAACATACATTATATACCTTGTGATTTATTTACCATTCATACATGTCACAACTCATACAAAATAATGCCACAATACACGTATGACTCATATTTGTATATTTAAATTGACATGTTAAACTAGGTGAGTTAAATAAAACAAAGATAGTAAATAACAATAATACCAGCCAACAGACAAGTTAACCTACCAAGGACACCGCAAGAATAAATCATATTTTACAATTGCACATTCTTAAAATTTTAAATTAATAAAAAACAAAAACAACCATCTTTGAAGTCATGCGCATCTCATCAATTTGTAAAATTGAAGACAGGTAAATAAATTAATTTCGGAGGGCAATAAAATACTCGAAACTCATGTAAACAAACGTGACTGTGTAATTGGGATAATTTTATTTACGGTTAATTAACTTGGTCTTACCTGTTATTTATTATCAAAATCATTTAAAGCCTTAGGTACGAAGAAGATTTAGCTTTGGCCATTAATAAACACGTTATTCTCGGGAGGTAATTATGCTTCTATCTAGATTGTATCTTTTCCATAGTCAAGCTAGGGTTGCTATGCTACATTTGAATGCTAATGAAGAAGGGTTGCTTTTTTGGAGCTCAGAATATAGAAAAAGATACTCATTCTCTTTAGTAGTTCGGTATCAATTATATAAAAAAAAAAATTGTCGATAACATTAATGTAAAATAGTATTGTTGAGACAAAAACGAGTTTCAGCTTCATATTTTTATACATAAATAAATACGTTGAAGTTTTTCTCAAGTCAGTGACAAAATGTTTAGAACAAACAACAAAAAATGCAATCTTTATTTAACTAATTTTTTTGGTATTTTTTCGATGTAAAAAGTTGACGTGCCGGATACAACTTGGCATGTGAAAACCTAAGTAATATTTTTTTGTATTGAATAAAAAATCTTTCTCATTGGGTTATGTTGCGACATAGTTGCTAAATAAATATTCATAATTATCACGAGAATTAGGTAATTACTTTTAAGTTGGATTTAAACGATACTGTGTTAGGAATTATCGACATTAATAGACGGAAACCCAGAGCTGTTATTGCACAGGTGCACCTTAGAATTATCAAATATAGTGGTGCCGATTCTCTTGTGCACAAACTATCGTAAATTTAAGTTAAGTGCATCTTTCTCTTTCCTTTTAATTAAGAAAAGGACAGAAGATCAAATATTAGTTAAGTCCTGTCAAATTTAGACACTCCATAGATAATTTAGACGCAATTTAAAAATATGGCGTCTAAATATACGTCAATTTTCATCAGGCGCTGTCTAATTTGACAGGATTAAACTAAAATGTATCTTCTGTCCTTTTCTTTAAGAATAGGAAAGAGAAAGATGCACTTAACTTAAATTTACGATAGTTTGTGCACAAGAGAATCGGCACCAGTGTCAACTTGAGGAATGTTACAAAACAAGTGACTATTATGTTATTATATTACTACATTACATTTACAATTACACATAATAACTATATAATTCATAATTGACATGACACTGCATAAAAACTATTTCGCTGCGACATCTAATTCAGATAAAAAGCACGTGTTATTTTCTGACTACAGATTATTTTAAAATAATTGAAATAATTTGCAAAGTGGTTTCAAGAATCATTGGATACTTAAAACTTCTGCTAAGTACGTACCTTGGTATTTTCTTTTTTCGTATCAAAGGAAGTAGGTAAGTATGTTCTTTTTTACTGGTAAGTATTTAAACACCCTAGGCAACTGACAATGTAAGACTACTAACGTACTAAAACATGAAATAAAAGGTCGATGCGAGTAGTTAGGTTATCTTAACATCAACAAGTTTTTAAACAAGTCTCATAAAATCTAAACAAAACATTTACTTAAGCAAAACTTATATAGTAGCACGTGAAGTGTATTCTTTAGATGTCAGAGGGATAAAAAAATATGTAGATATATTTTAGAATATTAATTACTCCGTTTTATAAGTACGCAAACACCATCCTACTTTTATGGCGAAAGGGTACCTTGAAATGTGTTGTAAGATTGAGATACTATGTTAATCATTATTTTATATTAAACGTACGAGTGAAGAAATAAAATCAGGTTAATGTACACGACATATTCAACTTATAATACATTAATCTTTTTATAAATCCGTTATTGAATGTACTTTTGCATGTTAGTTACCGTTTACGAGGGCTTTTATGATGATTTCAATTAATTTGATAACTTTTATAAAACGTTCTTTAATTGGATTACACTAAATTGAATATGGGATCTTTATTACCCATAATTCGGTGGAAAAATATCACGTTTTTTGCTAGCCTTATTTTTATTTTTTTATTATCTCTGAACGATCAATTGTTTAAGTGTTCTCTTTTTCCTTGCCAGATTCGTCACTTGATATCTACTAGAAACATTAATGTTAACGTCAGTACATAAATTACATCTGTCTTCTAAAGTAATGTAAACATTTTGGATCCCGCTAATGTTAGATGAAACTTATACCTTTATTAATGCGTTATAACTACGCAACCGAAATAAACCTTCGGCAGTCGCAGGCTATTGCTCTAAGTGAATAGATCTATGAATACCTATACTAGATTTTATCAGGGTAACGGCTCAGGCAAAGGCAAAAGACCGTATTTTTTTTCTAAATGCGGATCTAAAATAGCAGATATCAATCAGGAGATCTCAAGCGATACAATTTATAGCGACATCGCGTACTAGTCACGTCACGAGGATATCTCGGAGACGCGGACATTCAGCGTTCGCTATTACTGAAGTTTATTAAAAACACAATGTACTTGCAACATCTCTGTGATTATGTGAGAACCACGGCTCCTACACTTATCAGCGATACCAGACAATGGGACTGTAAATGATTGCTGCAGCGATCTAAGAATAGCGTAAGGAAACTAATAATACCTTATTTTCAGTTAGTGCACGAATTACTAGAGGAAACCGGTGATATTATACATATAGTGGCGACGACGGCCGACTGTCAACTAATCGTTAATTAACATGCAAAATTTCCACTCTTACACGTGTCTTGGATGGAATACATTTGCCATGGTTTTTTCGGTGATAAATACAGGCATAGAAGTAAAAGACCTTATTTTTCATAAAAATAACCTTTAGTATCGGTTTTAGATAATGTGTAAGCCCTCAAGGCAGTAGTTTCGCAAGGGAAAACGATTTAGTAGATAAAGTAAGATTATTTCACGAAGACCACAAAAACCGGTAGCGACCAAGTGTTGTATGGCGTCGTTACTAGTTGTGGTATATTAATTACCACTCATTAAGCCCTGCCTAACTTTTACCAAGTTTCGCAAGACCAAAAACAGTCTGTTTTAGAATTAATAATTGCTCCTTACTATACTGTTTACAAAATACTTGTTTGAATCGAATAAACTGGCTTGATACGATGGTCAATTATTTTCAAGAGTTTACTAATGTAAATTATAAAAATAGCTCTTCCTCGCGGTTTCACCCGCGTTTCGTTAGGTTTTTCGTAACTGCTTCGCTCCCGTGGTACATAGCGTGATATTATATAGCCTATGTTACTCGTTGACAATGTAGCTTTCGAATGGTGAAATAATTTTTAAAATCGGTCCTGTAGTTTTTGAGCCGTTTGCCGAAGTTTTCCTCTTTATAATATTAGTGTAGATAATAAAACTGTATTCAGTGAGATTGCGAATTTGACTGAAGATGTTTTATTTGCTGTGCTCTTGTCTATTTCTTTTTATAATTTATGATTCGATGTTTAGATAAAGTTCAACGGCTTGTTATAAAAAAGACACTGATTGCTGATTCTATACTCGTTTTTGTGCCCAAAAATTCAGCGTCAACTGAATAGAAAATGTGACACTTATGTTTGCTTGTGTCGTCGAGACTCGACCTCTTGCAGTGCGGTCGTACAGACAATAAGTGTCCACCTTCACAAAGTACACACTACACCGACAACAATCGCATTATAGGACACAATGAAACCGATGGGTTTGTTTGCACAGCTTAGTATTCGGCACAATATACACTCAAATGAAGTTAAACGAGCACATTTTGCGCACACCTCCACAACAAAGACGTTGTCTGTACAAATACAATGCATGTGCATCCTAGTTTCGTCGTATTCGTGTCGAAAATTGCGAACAATTTCAGTACTTTGATAATTGTAATCAGAGTTATTGAACTGTCAGACTCTTAGTTTAATTAGTAGAATCTTTAAAGACATTTAAGAATGATTGAGTATATTAATATGCTAAAGTGGACTTGTATATAACTGGTGCTAAGTCCGGAAAGATCAGCAAAATCCTATCGTTATAGTGTAGATCTTTTATCGTCAATAAGCCTTACCATTGAATAAAATTACAAGCTTTGTACAGATCCCCAACGTCCTACTCCACTGACTGTAATGGATCCAACTCAAGATCGGAAAAGTCTCGCAATCTGAAACGATATACGTGTGTGAAAATAACTGCACGCTCCATCATGTGCGGCTGATAGGCACTACTCGAGGTTGTCGAGACGTTTCGCAATGTTCGTGACCGTTAAAACTTAAAAACCTGCAATTGAACAACACTTTCTGTTACTGATGACTTTTCTGTTACTGATGTACACGCAATGATTAACATCCATTGCTATTTCTGTCTTACTGTTCAGTTAATAAATTAGTCTCCGCGTAATGGTGAGTACAGGCACCGAAGTTTACAGGCATTGGTATCTATAACATAATAATGAATGATGAATACCACTACCAGTTGTATTGCTATTAGGTTGTTATAATGTAATTTACCTCGACACGTTTTGTGTAAAGCAAAAACTTACGAACTAAGGGACTTGCACATTTATGGTGTTATTCTCGCGTACGCTCAGGCAGTAAAATAGCCGTAAAATGTTAGAAACTGCAAGTTTATAGGGTTTATTGTTGCTTTCATTTTTCATTTAAGAACTATGTTATAGTAGATTGTGGCCACTGTCTTATAACGTAGCGTAAATCCTAAAGATATAACTAAAAAACAATAATCATTTTATTATAACATTAATCATTAGATGAGGTGTAAACCCTTTTAACAAAAATTTGTTGCCTAATCCACTACCTTACCATAATTTGTGATCATAACATCTCCGTGGAAATAAAGCAAAAAGAACTGAAAAAACGAAGACATAATGTTAACAATACATAACGTTAATTTGGTACATCCGGAGTGTAATTTTAAAATCCCTAATCTAACACTTTGTTTTTAGAAATTGATGTAGGGTAGCACTTGAAAGCTTTTCTAAAAGGATGAAACTCGTAAATCGGTAATAAATAAGTAAGTACATAATTTAAGTTTATTCATTTTAGTTCAATATTACACTAGGTAGCCCACTATCTTTTTGTAAAAGTTCAAGTATAGCAATGTTTACACAAATGTCTGGGCTTTTTTTTGGGGAGTGGAATCATCAAATGACTTCGCCGTCCTAGGCGCGGCGGGAGGGCGTGTCAGACTTTTACTAACTAAAACCCTCTCATGTTCCTTCGGTTGCCCTTTATGTTCCGGGGTCACGGTAACTATTATAACCATTCCGCAACCCCGGCAGGACAAACATATGGGCTTAAATATTACTTTCCGCAGTTTAAAATACAAACTACTGCAGCAAAAATTAAATGTCGACAGTAGCTTGATAAACAGTATTGATAACCAGTTAACTTAAAGAAGTTTTCTTAAGTTACTCTTACTGGTTATCAATCAGACATTATGACATGCCTCACAAATAGCCTTTACCATTAATTAGCTCAACAGGAAAAAGATAGAATTTGAGATAAAACCCATTTGTTTAGCACGGCATACAGAGCGTCGTGAAAGATCGCATCACAGCGCGAGCCTTGCACCATTATCTACGATCGCTTATTAAACAAATTATGTTCTACAACTTAACCTCCAACTCAAGTGATGTCATACAAGTCACTGACGTATGAAAAATAAATTGTCATCCGAGATTACTTGCATCAGATGCATGATGCTTTCAACTTTAATTCGCAATTTTCACCAACACTCAGGCACTAGGCTGGTAGACTATTTAATCCTTTTACACAGGCAAAACCCGTGGCGATTCGCCAGAGTTTCTATAAATAAATCAACCAGTAACGCAAGTAACAAGTTACATTGTCGCCATTTAGATGGCAATCTGCTGAGCTTAACGCTGCTTAGAATTTTGCTCACCTCAGAAGCTCACTTGCATTAACGTTCACTGCATTCGCATTAACTTGTGCCTCTCTAAGCGTGCAGGGAAACCCCACATACCTAATTGTCTTACAAATCAAAACGCCATAACATTACCATTGCAGCTTCAAAGTTTCCCACCATGCATAAGTCGCGTGGCCGGAAGCCAGGCTCAATTAATAAATTATAACTACTAATTATTTCCTCCCCGATCTAGGAATAGACATCTTCTAGGTAAACGAGCTTCATCTTAAATTGCATCTTGTGCCATCCGGTAGAACTTTAGTTATTGCCAGTTTATCTTGATTTTAATTAATGAAACAAGAAATACACATGTTTCGTAGGACTGTAAATGTGCTCATTCTGATCACAGCGTGTGACCAAGCTAGTGATGTGCTGTGAAACACGTGTAGTGTGAATAAAAGCAATTAAGCTTTTGGCTACGAAGTTAGGTATCAGTTGAGATGGCCCTGCTCGCTTCTGCCAGTAGTACCTGTTGCTACACAGGTCTGTACATAGTTGAGAGCAAGTTGCTGCGGTCGTCGCCTGCATACCGCGACGACGGAGCAACTGGTACCACCTGCCGTACCAGTGATCGCTACTTTTAATTAACTAAGACGTTTATTTATAGTTTTGTATCATGTGGTTGCATAAATTGATTTTATTTATCTGCATCTAAGAATTTTCTTATCTTAGACGACAAAGGACGTCGTCGACTGAAATATTCAAGTGCTTTGTGTAGACTAATAATATGTATGTAAAAATGACACATTAACATATGTAAATGCAGGTAAGGTAATATAATATAAACATGCGATCAAACTCGTCTCTGGTACCAAGGTCTCTTGCGAAGCTATGAAGTGACAAAAAATTTAATCGTCCTGGTTACGAAAGGATTAAACATTTAATCTGAGATTTTAAAGCAGCGCACCCATTCAGAAAATTGGCATATTATGTGGTAGATATGAAACAGTTCACGGTTATTAATTACAAAGTATATCGTATAGTTTTTAAACATTAACTGAAACTATTCAGCGGAACGGTGCTTGTCCGTAATTACCCTTGATGGTAAGAATATTTTAACAAAACACTTATTAGGATTTTAAATTAACTAAGTTATCTAAAATTTTTTATCAGGAACTTGCTTTTCAACTTGACTAAAATATTAAAAAACAACAAACAACTATTATAATTAGCGAATTTTCTTTTAACTGCATCTCCGATAGAGTTTTTCCTTCAAACAAAAAGCCAAAATAATAAACTTTACCCTTTATAATATAAGTGTAGATAAAAAAATACCTTTAAAATATTGACACCCAAAGGTAAATATAAATGTTTAGTTTTCTTAAGAAATATGCTAACAAGTTTTATTGCTGCGTTCAAAGACAAGCCTAATGTATCTGCGGTTACCAGCATACCTATTACAGACAATTTCCTTTATTGCTATAGGTCTATTATATAACATCAACAACTTATAATTCCTTTAATTTCTCTAATAATCTCCAAGAGATCAGATCTCGAAGAAATTGTACTTATTCATAGTATCGTAAATTTTTTACATTTTTATCTTCGATGACATCTCGTGATGGTACAAGAGTCTTAAGTAGGAAATCTTCTCAAGACCATTAAGAAAATATTTAATTATCACGCTTAGTAAATATTATGCTTTATGTACTAACGGCTATACAACATGGTATTAAAATAAGATCTGTTTGCTGCGAGCAAACAGTTTTTTTGTTTTCGTTTATAATATTTTTTGTCGTACAAAAAAGATCTCTTATATTGGCTCTTTTGACGATTTTGACCAACGAAGAAAAAATGTCTTTGAAACAAAGAAAGAATGCCATGCCATGGTCTCACTCTATCACATAAGAAGACAGTCATGGACTATGTAGATGTAAATAAGAATATTAATATAAAACAACTCACGACACAGAGTGATCGAGAATGGCATTTTTCAACGACCCTTTTTAATGTAGATCATTAGAATGGCATAATAAAAAAAATACTTCCTCAACACATTTTTTTCCGAAGAAACGAGTTACGAATAAAAAACTCGATGAACTGCGTCACGCGACTGATTTTATATACACAAGAGTCCAATGATCTAAAAATGAAAAACTATGGCTGTGCGTCTATAAAACTATAGTAATATTATATTTACTGAGTTTAGTGTTAGTAGGTTTTAAAACATCTTAACGATTGATATATTCCTGTTGCAATTATGAATTGGAATTAATATTGATTGACTGACTGTAGTTATCAATAAGTAGAATGCAATTTGATCAGCCAATTTGTGGCAAAATTGCTTCTTAAATCATACTTTTAATATAGGGTTTTTAGTTCTACAGTTTTGAAATATAGGTAAAGTATTCATTAATTTCTACGTTAACCACAGAAGAAACCGCAGAACACCGCTTGAAGCGAGTTTATGATAACCTCAGTACAAAAGTTGTTTAATTGACATTTATGATTCACCGTTTGAATAAACCAATACAATAATTGATCCTTTCTTTTACCACCATGTTATTGACAACTAGCCTAAACTATTCTGATAAAGCAATTTCGGTTAGTTTTGGGAGCAGGAAACTAGCTTCTAGCAGTTGCGGTTCTGATTAAGAGTGGAGGCTTAATTGCTGGCGGAGTTTTCCTCTTGCGAATGATGGCTATGCGATCGAGTTGGAACTTACTCTAACCGGTGTGGTCTGGTTGTAGTCGCCGAGGACTGGCCTGCCACTCTCCCGGACCCCGCCACTGGCCCGCGGGGACTCATCCACGACGCAATAACAACAAACACGTAGTACGTATGATTGATCTTTTTTTCTTGTAAATTTTTACCAATATTAACTTTGATGCTTTTGTAGCTTTGCTTCCTTCAGCTTATTATTAGAGAATCGGTGCCTTTGTGTTCGTTTAAAAATAACGTACAACACAAATTAGTCTCCAAATAGTTTGCTATTTCGACACTCTTTAGCCGACATTATATTAAACAATTATATTGAATCGTCCTCGCGATGTCGTGGCAAATTGTTGAAGAGGGTATTGACTTTGCCATTGAATTCAGTGACTTTACTTCACACAACACAGCTTATGAATGTTTAATGTAAAGCATCGACGTTATTTAAAATTGTGTAACAAAAACAAACAAGTCAATTTATACAAATAAATAAATAAGTGGTTTGTATATCTCCTTCCTGTACTTCAAAACAATTATGTGTTGGAATTAATCAGTGTTGACATGAACTTCAATCAATGTACATTAACCAGGAACAGTAACTATCCGGCAGAGGCGTGTCAATATCGGAGTTATCATCGGTCACCCGATTCTTTGTTGACGGATTTTATCGACATAACGACTTCACTAACACGCGTTAAGACTGTATTAGAAGATCTACCCATTACACAGGAGGTTTCTCGATAATCACTGCTAAAAGTCACGAAAGACGAAAGAATGTTTGTTCAGTTTGCATGATAATCATTTGTCCATATAAATATTAGAGGGTTAGTCAGAGTCCTTGATTGTGGTAAAACTCTCAGCCACTCCTAATCTGTAACGGGCGCCTTACATTTAGAGGGGCCTTTTTAACTTTAACGATTCATTGAAATCGGAGTAGTTTACGACAAACATTAAAATCACTACGTGCTGTGCAGTAAGATAGTCATCTAATCTACATTAATGATTGTTTTACTTACATTGCGTTCAAGCAACAGCCGCGGTTAACAGCTATATGCAAATGATGCATTGGACGGCGAACAGAGCGAAATCTCCATTGTACTGGTGATGTGAAAAATGACTTCTTGACGTGTCTTTGAATTTAGTGTTTTGATTTTGAGCAGTTTAAATAACTATGTTTGCTGTGACTGTCAACGCAGGCTCTCAAACCAGCCAGTGTATTTGTATGATACGTGCTGTTGTATAATCATTGCGGGGAAAGTTAGTTCAGGGTCAAATTGAACCGGCACAACCGTTGTTTTTTGTTCTTACGTACAGTTATCTAGACTGTACTTATATTCGTTATTATATTGAAGAAATTATCATTTTGGATGGGCGAAACTCAAAGACATATGCCATTTTTGCTGAAATATTTAAGACTTACTTATATTTTCACTTCTTTTTTTTTAATAAGGGCCTCATATTTAATAGTTTTTGGCGACTCAAAGAAGGCGAACCATGAGTAATGATAGCTATTAATAGGTTAACGGAAATCATTAATTGCAAACTTTTGAGTCGACCTTTTTGAGTTTCGTTGAGCGTTAACTAGTATCAACAATGATATTTTAAGTAAAAAAGTGTAGATAGGTTATATGCAGTCAAAAAGTGGCACATTAAAAGTTTGCCAATTGGCAAACATGATACTGAGTATTGCGTTGACATTTGACGTTTATCTCTTTTTCACTCGCACTACTTCAATCATGTCATCCTACTTTGACGTGTAATGAATGTGTGCGTTAGTGTTACACTAACGCAGTGTGCCGTTTTTGAAGATAGAATTTCGTTTGGGTAACCTATCTACGCCTTTTTTACTTAAAATATCATTGAGTATCAAGATGTAAGAAATCACGCTTTCTACACCGATTCTTAGATTTTCGAGTTTTTCTGAGATTCGCAAACTGTCTACAGATGCTCTCTGTCATGTCACTTATGTACTATTTATTAAAATTAATAAACAATCCGACAAGACACGGTCGTGTGGGGTAGATTTATGTTTTACATTTAACATAGTGATTCACGACGTATTTTTATTGCACTAGATAATGTATATATTATTATTATCTTTATACCTATGAAGTGCAGCTGTTTTACATTACTTTCAAAATGTTTAGATAGTGATTCATTAAATAATACATGTTACTAGTACGTCTGTTTACAGTCTTTGTTGTAAGATTTCAGAGAAAATGAGGGATATAATGGATTTATCATATAACCTTACTGTATACATATATTGGAGAAGGTAAAGAAAATGATTACCTATGTATATTCCCTCAACTGTCGTTACGAACACTCGTGTGCTCGTAAGGAAAACTTCAAAAAAAGGCTACAACTGTCGCGCGAACACACGGGTGCTCGTAACAGATCGCTCACCATGCACCAAATCTTAAAAAATGACTACAGTTAGGGAATTTATTGAAGAATGTTCCGACTGGCGTAGGGAATTTTTTGAAGAATGTTCCGACTCGCGAGAGGATATGAAGCCTAGTGTATATAGTAGTAGTATATATTTTTAGCTTTATCTTACGCTTAGCAAAATATAAACTAGATATTAGTATGATATATAATCTTGGAGCAAAACGGAACGGCATTTGACAGCTTTTGATGCGTTTAAATACATAAATCATTCGTAAAATGCATACCAATAAGTAGTTTTATACTGCATTTAAATAAAAGTCAGAATGACATTTATACATAATGTAAGTATTTTGCGCTCTTTCAAGTTTATTTTCATTACGATAGACAAAGGCTCGCAGTTTTATAGCAACTGACCTTTTAAATACTGATCATTGTTTTTTTCATTATTTATATTTCTTCCTTGTGTCGCGAAGAACTAATATTCTTTGTTTTTATTTCGAGACGAAAGTATGTGATTATGTACTTTAAGGCGATTCACACACGACACCGCGCACAGCCGCGGAGGGTGAACAAACGTACACCGCTCGACCGCGCGGTCGAGCGGTGTACGTGTGTTAGGTATCAACGGATTTCAAAGTGTCTTGTACAACATGACATCCGCCTCACCGCCCTCCGCGGCGGAGCGCGGTGCCGTGTGTGAATCGCCTAACAGTTTTACTGATTAAAAACTCAGTTTCTTTTAGTACTATTTATAACATTTTGGAATCTAGACAGAAAAATATAGTACTTATAAACACAGTCTTACAATAATTTTACCATACACTCGATGTATTCTACAGTTTCTGATGTACAAATATGAATCTAAGGTTTTATATAATAACACTCCATTAGAGAAATAAATGACAGAAAATTAAGATTAACATAGCATTATTATACACTACATACATTTGGTATTTTTTTTTATTACTTATGGGCTTGCTCTTGGTCCCAGACTAGCCCTAGGGCAAAGACGGGGCCTACGATGATTTCTTTTATTATCCGAGAGTTTATTGTTTCTAAGAGCTCTAAGTAGAGCTTCTAAATCTGTCTTTCTGTCTGTCCGAGTGTTTTATACACTGGCGTCACAAATGCAGAGCAGGAGGTCTAGGAAGAGTTAAACTTGTTATCCTCGACAGAAATGTCATGCATAAATTGTTTTGTATTTATGTTAAACACAAGAATTTGTAGGCAAAATATAAACAAATGTATGTGTATCTAAGGTAAAAAGATAACAGCACTTGGTAAAATAAAAAAAACTGTTTTGCTATAAACTATAACTTATAGCTAGAATAAAATAGATTGGTAAAAAGATGAGAGCTAGTATATTAAAAAAAACTTTATTTACTATAATCTATAGCTCGAATAAAATAGATTATTAGTAGAAAATAAACATAACGTAAATAAATGTAAAAAAATAGTGTTTTAATTTCATGATCACAGGCACAGAGTGTACTGTTAGCCGATTCAACTCCATAAATTTTATTTGACGGAGCGTGAGATATCCTGAGTGTGACATTGCTCTAATATCTAATCACTGTTAGAGACTGGCTTTTAAATGGTAATTGACACACTAAAACGACGAAACTAGAAACATCAAAATAGCACAGTAATTTATATTATTTTTAGGCGCACTTAGAATTGTGCAACTTGAGGTAAGGACATGTCCATAAATGGTTTTTTATTATTTAATAATTCTAACCAGGGTAAGTTAAATACATTTAGATAGACATCTCAAAACCTAGTACTTTTAACTATATCATACATTTTTAAAGATTCCCAATCTTTTTTTATATTAGTGAGAATTTACTTCTAAAACGAACAAACATTTTTAAATTCTCTAATTAAATAAAGTGAACACATCCAAAAAAAGTAGTCTTATCAAAATTGACACTGGAGAACTGTCAGTGTAAATCAGTTATCTGACTGACAGTGACAGATAACGATGTGTTGAGCCGATTAGGGGTGCGTTCTAAAATCAATTAATCAATGGAAATCATTATTTAATTAAGTTATTATTTTATGATTTTTCGCTTAATTTTGTTTAAAAATATTATTTAATTAGTTCTAAGTTCCATATTTTTGTCGTTTTTATTAGAGTGGACTTTGATGCTGGTTGGATTTTTCTCGGAATAAAAAACCAACGTCTATACAAAAAGCGGACATCTCCTTTAACTATTAAACAACTAGACAATTTTTTTTACCGCCCGACTTAAGCCTGATATAGTTTTCGAATATTCTAAATACATGTAAAAGCTATATTTCTTCACATTTTAAACCGGAATCCGAAATTATAATCTACTAGCTTTTGCTCGCGGCTAGGCTCGCGTTAAAAAGAGACAAAAAGTAGCCTATGTTACTCTCCATCCCTTCAACTATCTCATCACTTAAAAAATCACGTCAATTCGTCGCTCCGTTTTGCCGTGTAAGAAAGACAAACATACAGACAGACAGACACACTTTCCCATTTATAATATTAGTATGGATACGTATTACGATATATGATGTTTGTAGCTATTTACACAGTCAATACGGTAGTTTCCACCATTATCAATTGACGTACTTTTTATGAGCTGTCAAAACGCCATTCTCCAATAGATTTTGTATGGCAATGGCGACTTATGACGTCACTAAAATAACAACTCAGTTGACTATCTATTTATTGATTTCAAAACAACTAAAAATTAAATTTTATAGCAAATTGAAAATGAACCGAATTTATTAGGCTGAAATTAATAGAGGTTTTATAGGAATTGTGTCTAGCATTTATTGGTTAATGGTGGAAACTACCCAATTCTGACTACTCAACGATTAACAGTGAAACGTGTTACGATTTCATTATACATTATTATATTTGCATCACGTTTAGTGTCTATTTCTAATACCTTATGTGTACATTGAAAAATAAGATCACTCGGATCAAATAGACACATACACAAAGCGGCTTATCCTCTAAACCCGTATTTTGGCGTCGGGGGTTGTACACTAATAGCTTAATACGAACCAAATTTCATCAAAATCAGTTCTTATAATTTTATAGTTTAGCCGTGAAAGTGTATCAGACAGAGATATTTTCTCATTAACAATATTAGCATTGATGACAGAAATAAATTAATGCAAGTAGGGTATAAATAGCTGAGATGTATTCATCAGGCCTAGGAATGTTGACCACTTGAGATTTGTAATCTTTCTGAACGTTTGCGAAACCACAGCTAAGGATCCAATGTTTTACAATCTCATGTTTATTAATATCAACTAAAACATCAAAATATTTAATTGACGGCACGTTTGGCGCAGTGGTAGAAAGCTTGGCATCTGCGCTGCGTGTCGCGGATTCGATTTCTGTAAGGCCTAATTTTATGACCTACAGGGTGGTACAGATTCTGTAAAGATTATATAAAGTAGGTACACAAGAAATAACGGATACAGAAGCAATTGGTAGTGGGATCAACGTTAAAAAATCAATTTGGAAGACCTACCAAAGTATCAAAAAGGTTTTATAATGTGCGCCCAAATATTTTCATACCGATACAATTTCGTTTTATATCCCGAATTCTCAAAACTCAAACACGAACGTACCAAACATCTTTTTTTAATTATATAAAGATACTTTTAATGGTATCTACAACTGTGCCAGAGCATCGTCAATTTAGTTCAAAGTGATTTTTATTGTCAATAATAATATTTCATGTTTCAATGAGAAGGTAATTCTGCATCGCAATAAAATAAATTCAAAATACCTACATTTTATTCCATGACGACTTTGAACTTGGGTAAACGACTTAAGGCAATGATATTGATTTTAAATTAACCTTGTGTACTTTTTTGGGAAATGAATGGTTTAAGCTTAGCCATATTTGACCCTCGCCACCCCCTAGGGGTGGAGAAATGACCTGTCTTTGGATGCGTCTTTGGTTATCTTTTCGCAATTTACAATAATAACTTATATTGACTTTGTAAGTATGTAACGTACCTTTCTTTACTCACAGTCTGAGATTTTTTTTTTATTCAATATCACGAAAAAGTTTAATAATTTAATGTACATGTATATTTGTAGTTGGATAGATACATCCATAGTCAGATGCTTTCTAAAGGTATTTCTAAAATCATTGCAGCAATCTTCGGTCAAACATGACTTGTTATTTTGAAAGTTATTTCATGTAGGTACTTTTTTTTTCTGGTTAGTGGGAAATCATCAAATGACTGCTCCCGTCCTGGGTGCGACGGGAGGGCGTGTCAGACTATTACTGACTCCAACCCACTCATGTTCCTTCGATTGCCCTTTATATTCCAGGGTCACGGTAACTATTATAAACATTCCGCAACCCCGGCAGGCATTGCCCTGTTGGGCCCCTTCTTGTGCTGACTTCTTCTTCATGTAGGTACTTAAATACAATACAGGTACTTACCATAGTTTTTGCTAAAAAATTCTACAACACGAAGGAAGGCTGCGATGATTGAACTGCCAACCTTTTCGCATTATAATGACAGCTCCACATCACGACCGACCGGTTCTCGGTAAAAAAATTAAATAAAAACATATATTTATTCATTTTCATCTTACACGTCTGTAAGGTGGAGAAACATGTGAAGACAATTAATATTGTTCTGCACGTTTTTATAATCATAACGATTTTGTGTGGGGTTAACTTAGAAATTACCAGACTTTTTACCGATTTCAGGTTTTATTAGCGGTCTTAAGCTGGGCATTGATGGTCATTTTTCCGCGTTAGTTTAACTGACGTCAATCCAAGATTTGATCGTGGCTAATCGTGAGTGTCGAATCGCCACTGCCTGAAACATTTGGAGTGACGGCACCAGCTTTACGTCTAAACTGACGCGAAAAAATGACCGTTAATGCCCAGCTTTATAGGATCCTACATAAACAAAAAGTTCCTAAGCCGTCTATTTTGAAATAAGTCTAACGTTTTCGAACAATATGCCAAGTTTTAATTTTTTTTACTTTTTTTCCCTTACGTTCATGGCCTCCAGTTTTTTTAACATCTTCCCGAATTAGCAGTTACAAACGCAATCTAAACATTAACAAGGAGTTTATATATAGGCGTTGCGTGTCTTTCAACGTCAATGATTACGCTGAGAGTCAGAGTCTCTGTGACAATTACTGTAATTAAAGAAAAAAAAAACAATAGTCTGTGGAGCAGGGCCGGCCAGTCCCACAAATTACTCTTCAGGGTTCATTGTTTAAGAACCTTTTTGTTTAACGAGGTTGTTAGCAATCCTGACAGTCTAGAAAATTTGAATGATAAACACCAGACAGTTTGATCCTAAGTTTGTAATATAAAACACTGAGTTATTGGCGGAAGTATTAGTAACGCCATCAACAAACAAAAAAAAAACACCAGACAGGGAAGACATTGATACTAAATAAATACGACGAAGTAACGTTATAAAATTTGACCCAGAAAAAAATACTGTGCAAAATATAGTTTTACATTTCTATATTTTTTATTTGTTTGATAAACGAGTAATTTATAGATACAACTAAGTTTCGGGAACGTTGGAATAGAACAAAAAAGGAAAATATACACAACTCTTGATGAATTTTCCTAAATATAAGCATATCTATTGCAGGAAAAACTAGCAACTGTCTTTCAAGTTTCCTTAGCCATAAAACTATTGTAGGATATATTAAATTACAGAACAATAAACGTACATAAAAAGATGTCTTAGAAAATAAATATTTATTCTATGAATGTTTACATTGTAAATCGAGCATACAACTATCTGTTATGTTTTACAATTATTGATTGTTTATTATGACCGCAATCGCCGTGGTCATCAATACGGAAATGTTTTTATACCTAAAGAGGAAACTTATTTGAATTGCTAATACAATAAAGGGAAACATTGACGTATGTTAATAAATGTCTATTGAGGTAGGTTGAAAATTATAAGTAAAGTTTGTTGTTTTTCCTTTTATAGAACCGACAAAAAAATTTGATTGATTTTTTTTGAATGACCGCTGTATTAAGTTTCTATCACACGATATTGTAGATAATAGTACTGTTGATAAGCTACTGCTATGCTTGGCTAAGCCATATCACTATGTCTGTTGTATTGACAACCAATTTACAATAGTGAGACAGCGACCACAAATAGCTAAGCCAAATTACATGATATGTAACTTATATTCATCTCTCTTTCTCATCTTAGAGAAGGGATGAGCGAAACGGCCATTACAGACAAATCTTGATTTCCAAGTCCAAGGTTCTACATGAAATTTCCTTCATCAATAAAAAGAATGAATGAATGACTCAAATACAACGACATAAAAACAAGAACCATTTTCTCTTACAAATTGCTTCAATTAACAATTATTTTTATACCACAACCCATAGAAAGGAATTGTAATTTTACATAACCACAAACTCGCTTTTTGCTCGCATGCAATTTTGTTTAAAAACTGTGTAATAAATTTAACTGACACAAATTCATATCACTGTACATCTTCAACCGGCTCCTCAAATCATTTTCCTTTAAGAATTAAATAGAACTTCAATTAGACTACCGATTGAAACCACAAACTTAATAGGCTTTATAACCGCAACGTCTTACAAATCATATCTCTGCATGACAGTACAATGGCTTGCGGTGGAAATACTTCGAGGATAAGACCACCCCATCGATGGCATAAATCTTTATCTTACAGGCTTAAATATTTATATTTTCAAACATAATACTAAAATGAGAAAAAGAGGGAGTTAACTGTATATCTGTTGGGCTTTATCTGCTAAACTACTGCACAGATTGTGAATTGTGATGTTGGTCGGAGTACTATTCGGTCAAATAAATAATTTTACGAAATGACTTTATTCTAACTAAAATTAGTCGGAGTGATTTTCGACAAAACGTTGTTCTACCAAACAAGGGTGAACCTAAAAATACAATACTAATTACTACTGAAGGATTGGAATGTATGGATCATTATAAGTCACTGTATACCCTAGGGTATTAAGAACTACTCCGTTTGTTACATCTATTTATACTAAACTACTAAAGCGTCATTAGTAAGCAAGCAATGAGGTTACCTGAAAAGGTCTGTCATTATCAGAATAGGAAATCGTTCAGAACGGAATATTTCTCTCAGAGCCAAAAAAAAGTGTGAGGAGCTTTTATCACTTAAAACTGTAGTATATAAGCTTGTGAGATATGTGATAAATATAACTCCCACCGCTTTATTTCCCACATCAAAGTGATAAGCGGCAGCACTTCTATTTCTCAGTTCACAGAAATAATGAATGTTGATTGTTACGTCATTTTTATTATTATTTGTGTTTGTGATTGAACCCCGGGTTACCAAGCTAACGTTAACTATATTTTTTCGTCTTTAAACACTAATTGCTTTAGTCTTTCGGCTTTGCTTTAGTTGTTTTTTATCTTAGTGATGGTAAACCCAGGTTGACATCATGCAATGATATTTTTACACATATTTGAAGATGCGGCACATTTTTAAAGGATTTCGTAATTGGAGTTTTCTTGTCCTTTCTTGGCATCATTGTTAAGCTTTTGTTAGGGACAATCTTTCGCACAAGTTCAGGTAATAGACAAAAAGAGATAAATGTAACAAATACGTGGTATATGAAATGCTCTAACACAATAGAGGTTGTGGTGAAACTTTGATTATCGAAAACCCATTCATTGTACATACCTAGGCCTCATGTGGCGTCATATGACCATTGTTATTCATTACGCCGCTGCAATTTTATTATTGTTGAATATTTCTATTTATGAATAACTGTCACATGTCAACTGTTTTTTTTATGTTTATGTTTTGAGTATGCAAGATGTATATTCGTCGTGATGGCCCAGTGGTTAAGGCGCCCGCCTCTCATACAAGTACCAATGTGACTTTTTCAATTCATATGTACTTTCTAAAATGTATCTTGGATATCACAGACATCGGTAAAGGAAAACATCGTGAGGAAACCTGGACTTGTAGTTAACATGAGTTCAAAATCGCCAATCCGCCTTGAGCAAGTGTGGTGATCAAAGCTCGTTCCTTCTCTGTATGAGAAGAGGCCTTTGCCCTGCATCTGCAGTGGGAAAGTAATAGGCTGGTATTATTATATCATTATTATACAAGATGTGACATATTTGTGTGATGAACTTTTGTTGGACAGTTAGCACAAAAACGGGATATTTTTCAAGCTTGTTTGTTATAAAAAACGTTTTTGAAACTATTATAATGAACATTTGTCCTTTCTTTTTTCTTTCCATTGTATAATTTTATATACCTACTTTTGGTCATTTAAATAATGTACCTATACAAAAGATGTGACTATAGGTTTTGATAAATAATTTGTAAATGCCTAAGATACGTAATATTTCTAAATTGCCACTTCATCTCACCAAGCCTGTAATGTTGCAAGACGTATGTATAAAATCTCAGCTTCACTTGACTCGAACCAGCAAGTCGACGCCGTATATACTGATTTCAGCAAGGCTTTTGATAAAGTTTCCCATGAAGTGCTGATTCAAAAACTTGCTGCGTACGGCTTTGCTGGTTCACTTCTTAAGTGGCTGCACTCTTACCTAACGGATAGATCTTTTTATGTCGTGGCCAATGGCTATAGATCTGAAACCATGATCATAACCTCTGGTGTTCCGCAGGGTTCCCACCTAGGCCCTGTAATATTTGTAATCTTTGTAAACGATCTCCCTTATTGCTTCCTTAACTCCACACCATTCTTATTTGCCGATGATTTAAAAATAGTTCGCGTTATAGATTCTCCAGCCGACTCTGCATTACTTCAGGAAGACTTGAACAGGCTCTTAAGCTGGTGCAAAGAAAATAATATGCATCTCAATATTGAAAAATGTTCCCAAATTACGTTTACTCGCAAGGCTAACTTTATTGATTTTAATTACAGCATGAATGGTACGCACCTCAGTAAAGTTGATGTTATCAGAGATTTAGGAGTCCTTCTTGATCGTAAATTAACTTTTATTCCCCATATGGACAACATTATTAAAAAAGCTTCAAAGACACTCGGATTTGTGTTACGTAATGCTAAATGTTTTCGTAAGCCTAAAACTAAGATTTATCTGTTCAGCTGTCTCGTTCGAACTGTATTGGAATATTGCGCGGTTGTGTGGCGTCCCCACTATGCAACACATAGTCTTAGGTTAGAGAGGATCCAGAAAAGATTTTTATACCATCTTGCATATTCTGCGGGTCTAAGCAAAAAAATACGTAGCTATGCAGATCGTCTGCAAAAATTTGGCATGACCTCACTCGAAAAACGAAGAGATAATATAGATTTAATTTTTCTTTTTAAAATCCTCCAGAGTAAAATAGACTGCCCCCAATTGTTAAGTAAGTTTAATTTTAACCTTCCCCACAACTATCCTCGTCAACCTATAAAACTATTACGTCCCCCATTCCGCAAAACTGTATCAGGTTCCAACTCCCCCATACCCAGAATTTGTAGGCTTCTGAATAATTGCGATAGTTCTGTTGATATTTTTTCCACAACACTTAAAAAATTCAAGCGCCAGGTCCATCAAAACCAACCACCATAATTATTTTATTTCTCTTTTTTTTTTTACTTCTGTGTTCTAAAGCATCCCACTATTGTTGGACGTGTTATCTCTGCACTGTTATTGTAATTTTATTGTTATAATTTAGATATTTTGCATGCAGTGTCTATCGTATTATATTGTACACTATGATTGTATTACATTGCTTGTATAATTAAGATAAAAAGTGTAACAATTGTAGATAGACCAATAAATAAATAAATAAATAAATAAATAAATAAAATTTACATAAAAATCACATTTATGCCGGTGTAATAAGATTTAAACGATCCGGTAACAGATGAGTACAACACAATGAATTGCGAAATAACGAATAAGATTTTAGATTAACAATGCAGAATCACACATACCTGAAGTTAAGAACCGTTTTTTGAGATATTCAGATGTTTATCATTAATTTAAATAAAATTCAGACTTAAGATAAAGATGCCCTCCGTGAATTCACCCGTTGGTAACATCTTTTATTTGGTACTTATTGCTCCGCTTCCGCGTAGGTTGAGCGTGATGTTAGCCTATCTATACCTTTCCTCATTACTCTAGACAATTTACATGACTGCATAAAAAATATATGTACTTAAATAAAAACGGACTACTACGGAAAAATATTTCAAATCTGACATATATAAAACAGAGAAACGTGCGAATCAATTGATCGACATTGAGTGCCTAAGGCCCGTATTAATAGACGTCACTCAATCCTGAGACGCTCTCAAGTTTATTGCTGTCCTTATTTTTTCCCTTTAGAATGACAAGGACAGCAAGAGACTTGAGAGCGTCTCGGAGTTGAGTGACGACTATTAATACGGGCCTTAGACATGTTTGGTATACTAATTTAAACGCAAAACCTTCACATTCAAACTTCCATCTTACACCTTTCAACTTAAAGTCAAATATTCAATAATTACAGCTTTCTATAAATATTTATGGGCATTGTGTATCTCGATACGTCAGAGTGACGTAAAAACTGTTATACAGCCGATAAAGAGTGTGATTTGCATTCTGACAACGAAGCAGGGACGAAAGCAATACTTTTGCTATTGATATTTGCAAAAAAACGTCCATACGTCTGCAGAATATATAAAGGTCAGAGCATCCATATTATGTAAATTGTCAAAATTAATTTTGAATGTAGGTTTGTTGACTTCCGCATGATCCGTGATTGACACACAGGTCAGACGTATTCTGGGCATATGAAGATCTTGCATTTTGATATTTTTTTAGGCATTTGTAATCAAAATAAAAAAATGTATAAAATTTTGCTATTTCTATCATAAAATCAAACGTCCGGGTCTGTCCGCTTGGCTCAAAAGCTCTTAGTACTATAAATGATAACTTTTGTCGTTTGCAAAATATTAGGCTTTATTCTGTTAATTTTTATTGGAATTGTCCACCACACGGATCTCCACAAACGATATGGTTATATTATTTACATTTATTTTATTATTGCGTTATAAAAACGCCAACTAAATACGAAATTACGGAGCTCTAATGCACGTGGTCTGACACACACTTGGCCGGTTTTTTAGCAAGCTCGCACGACTAACAATTTAGACACAGATTAATTAGAACGATAAGCATGTGCATAAACTTAAAAAACAAATTGAGGTCTGAAGCGATAAAAAAATCATTAAAGAACAGTTTTTATCGATAGCATCCGATAATTTTATTGGCAACAAACTGCAAATCTTTTATGACATTCCGAGGAAAAACGTCTGTGAAACTTGAAATTCACGTTTCGTAATGTTTTGGGTTTCATAACTAAGTAGCTTACGGGGTAAACCCATTTTTTTTACAAAATATTTATTTGCCGTGTTGATTTACAATATACATCATCATCATCTCCCTAGCCTTTTACCTTGTTGGGGTCGGCTTTCAGTTTAACCAAATTCAGCTGGAAACCATTAATTTATAATTACAATTTCAAGTACAAAAATACAGGCTCATCCTCTCCCTCCAATTCTTTTTTCTGACTGCTTCCAGTCTAACTAGATCCACCTGGATACATGTATTCCATGGAGCGACTGCCCAACAATTCTCCACAATCCAGATACTGGGTACTTAACATGATACCTCTTGGCTAGACTAATTGCTAGACTTTTAAGCTTCATACTACCTGTAACGACTGTGAAAGATCTACAACTGACAAGCGAGACCAACGACTTTACTTTCTTTATTTATTGATAGACTTAGAAAGTAAAATGTATTGTAACAATTGAACAAGCACATCACATTCTCGATCATAAAACAAGTATTCTTAATCGTAAACTGATGAAATCGATTCTAGATGTACGAGTTATGCGAAATAAGGAAGGCCTTACTATTGAGCAAAATACGTCATCTCAAAATCGTAAGCATGATGTATACGCATCTATAAAAACCATAATACTTATGACGTTCATTCAAAACGGGTTTACGTATGAGAGTTGTCATGTTGTTGCTAATTGGCGAAAGGTCATGTAAACGATGTCAAATACTCAGAACTGACCAATTTCGAAAGCGGTTACTTACCTATTCTATATTTTATTACATCTTTACTGTTAGTTCCTCCAAAATCGGATTTTATTTACTTCCTTCTGCTGTAGCTTTGTTTAATCTATTTTTTTTTCTATTACAGTTTCTACGAAGTAATTAACTAACTAAAAACTTGTTGCTAACTAACTTATAGTATTTATACTATAAATAATATATGTTTGATTAATAGTATTGCTAAAAAGTTAAGGTGTTTGATAAGAACTCCTTTTTTTTTGTTAATGCGCTATATTGCTTCCGAGTGACATAGGAAGCTATAAATGCTTAAAAAGCACGAACCCTGTGGGAACCTCCATCGTGGGACGCTATTTAAAATAATAAAACCTGGTTTCAAGTTATTATCAAGCAATACTTGGTTTGTTTTACGAATTAAGATTATAAAATTAATAAGTGAAGCTTATTTTATATTGCTGTCTGATCGCCAAATCCAATCGTTGACAGTTACCATTATAAAAAATATAAATGATACAAAGTTAGCCATCTTTTTGTTAAACATGAAACCTTCGGGGATTTTTGCGAACGACAAACAAGCAGTAAATAAACACTTAATACTCGAAAACTTTAAAAGAAATCAACATTTTTTATTGGAGAGCGTGACTGGCTGTACTAATAACACTACGCGATTGTTGTACAAACAAACTATTCGCACAGAAATTACAAGTTTTTTAGAAACCAATTCTAATTTCAAAAGCTAATGATCGAATGAGAATACAGTGTAGTGTAGCGGTTCGACGAACGGGGTGACCTTGTGGTAGGCAGTAATTGCAATCACTTAGTCGTAAGAGTTGCAACTATAAGACTGCGAAGTCCTTTTACAAGCTTATTAAAGGGCCCAAGAGCAGACCAGTTCTTACTGCCGATTTCAGGAGCTTAATTACTTCGCAACGAGTGTTAATCATTCTTGAAAAATTGCGCTGATGTTATACCACCAGATTTCCTTATCACATACTTAGTTAAGTAAACATATTATTGAACGGTTAAGGCTTTCGTAAACTAAATCGGTCGTCGGCTTGCACCGGTCACTTTCACTAAATCGCTGTTGGCGTAACAAAAAGTTTTTCTGTGTCGCTTTTCTTTGCGAATCTTCGAGTTTTGTGCACACATTTTAACACCAGTTTAGTTCGGAGTTTTAGGTGGGGTCGATAAGTAAATAAATAGAACAAACTTCGCGGACAAAATTGGAAAACAGGCCTAGCGTTCGATGCTATACGTTACGCGTGAACGCTGAGTTATAAATAGAATATGCACTTACGGACTTGGAAACTCCAGTAGTTAAGCTAAACCAGTTAGTGTGTCTACTGGTAATAAGTCCTTTCAATCTATACTCGTCGATCAGTGACGTGTTCCATTCATGAATTTTAAGGAAAGTCTAATGAACACCTTTTTTTCTATTCGACACGACTGCGCTCCTGCATTTATGATTGACACTCGATGACATTTTAATAACATGATTTATTATTTATTTACTCAACACAGCAAATAATGAATAGTTACTAAAAGCTCTAACATGCATACACTATTTTATAAGTAATTATCACAGAAATTAACTGCATTATGTTAAAGTTTATGTATTTTTCCACTCATGTGCGATATTATTTAAATTCTTGTAATCGCTGCGTCGATAGCTTTTAATTGCAAACATTTATGTCATAAAACACAGGAAAATCTAAAAGAAAATAAGAATAGTGAATGGCGGTACATTCCACTTGTATTCTCATTTAAATTTCTATGTTATACATATTTTATAAGGTTATGTTTAGTTCATCAACTGTTACAAATCGCAAATTAACGTCTTAAGACATTCCTTTGAAATTGTAGAGTTGTTTCAAGTCACGAACTGAAATGACGCAGACACTACCAAACAGGGTACTTACAGCATCAAATAGTAATTCAGTTCATTTGAGACTAGCTTAAAACTTTACAATAGTTAGCAGGAACAATTAAGTAAATATCAAAGATGGGCGTGCAGCTTCAGGTTTAGTTTTCCCGTTAGATGTTCCTCAGCAGTAGCCCAAAGCAGGGATGTTAGGGAGCTCCGTAACCGTAACCGAAACTATCGGATATCCGATATAAAAAAATATCCGTAACCGTAACCGAATTCGAAATAAAAGTTTCGGATAATATCGGATAGGGGCGGAGTCTAATCGAGACACGTTATGTTGTATTTAACTTTTGAAATTCCTTAAAATTTTAATATCCGTAACCGAAATTATCCGAAACTAAAGGATAATCCGAAATAATTTCATATCCGTATCCGTAACCATGTCCACTATAATAATCATTCCTATATCCGTATCCAATCCGTATCCCAAATTTCATATCCATAACATCCTTGGCCCAAAGTTTAGAAATCGATGTTGTGAGACTTCCACGTCTCAAAAAGTCCTAATCGTTTCCCGGTCGTGTCAAATTAACGGCTCATCGGAAACTAACAGTGGGAGAAGTGGATACAAAAATATGTCCTGTATGATTTCCCCAACGAGATTGGTCACCTGCCACAAAATCGGTTATTGTTTAGCGAAACAGTACTACGCATCGATGTCACTGTAGGTAAAATAAATAAATGTAACAAATCAGAACCGGTCGATACACAAAAAACTGGAATGATAAGAATAACCATGAACAGCAATAAAAACAAATGAAACAGATCAACACATTAATTCAAAGAAGATTCGAATATCGGCGGCACTGTGTTTACTAACATTGCCAAACCACTTGTAATGCAAACTGCATTGAATTATAGATAGTGCTCCAAGGTCTAGTTGAATCACCGAATTATTAGTTTTATATGCAACGCCTATTCGTTGGAAAGTTGACAAAGTCGGTTTCCAACCTTTGCGTGTACACATATCTTGGCCACTGAAGGAGCTACTCCTTAAAAAATATAATCAAAATATAACTCAATGAAAACGCCAAAAACATTTCATAGTTGGCCCTTGTTTTAAATCTTAAGTATACTGTATACGGTACCCTATCTTATTTATTTTTAGTACTAGCAACACTGTTTTCATCGCATGACTTTTGTGTTTAAACGATCATTACATCTGTAATTAATTGCGTGTCATAAATAAAACGATATTTAACTATACCTGTAATTGACCAAATTTTACTTATTTATTGTAACTACCAATAAGGATTTACGTTTCTCACGAGTATTCTTATTATGTTCTATGGTGACCGCTGTCTATAGCAATACCAGAAACATTGAGAATGTGTAGTCCTCCCAGAAACAATGTTAAAATTAAATCAGCACCTTTAAACGGAAACAGCAATGCTGATTTACGGCAATAGTGTGATGGACCTCTACTTCTACAGTATACAACGTTATATAAAAAAACATTTTCGTAAAATATAAAATATTTGCAAACTATAGAAGTCGCCCTCTGCGCTTCTACTGGAATCTGAATGATATAATCATCATGCCACAGCCACACTATTGCAAAACGTTGCACATACATTAGTTAGTCGGGAAAACACGGTGGCGTGCTATGGCGTGCTTGCGAAATTGTTCTGCGATGTACCGAAAGTTATGTGAACTCAACTTACCTTAGTGGCGCTGTGCCATCGGAAATACCAATTGAGGGCAGGCATGCGACCTTTTTAGTATAATACGATGTATAGAATTATCATCTGCTTACATTTAACGCAATTTTTTAGCAAACTGATATAACTATATCGCGTTTCGAACGTCGATCCCCGTGCGATTATTAAGGGTTTTCACAAGTTTAGTCTATTTTTCACTAAGTTTCACCAGCACCTTTGGTTACTGCGCGCTCCTAATATTCGTAGCGTGAAGTTATATTCTGTTTCCACGATAAATGGTCTATTTAACACTAACAGTATTTTTCAATTCGAATTAAGAGTTCCTTAAAATCGCGTTGAACCAAATAAAGAACCTCTTAGGTTAATAATATTAATATGGTTTACCTATAACGCTTACTAATATTTTATGTAACATATAAACTAGATTTTACAATAACATCCTTACTTTAGGTAAACTCTAGGCTTAAAACGCAACAGGAAAAAACAACGTGTCGCTTGAAGCCGTATTATAATACCAATTGACAAAAACCTAAGGAAAAGATAACGCAGGTTCCACGGCATTTGCATAAGCAATCACAAAGATTATGATATAAAAAAGGCGACAACAAAATTAATATATCACATTCGTTTTGTGCAAATTCTAGGAAGGTGTGAACGTCATAATTCGTTAATTGAAATAATTAATAAAAAATGTAAACGGATAAAAAATCCTGAGAAGGTAGGGTATGTCCCTAACTTTTTTCTTTTTTGAACAGCGTTGACGTGGTTCAGTAAAAATAAATAATATACACCTCACAAAAACCGGTGACAAAATTGATATTGATGTAAATATCTTCAATCTTTAAGTCGCTTTGAAAGTAAAAATCAATTATAAAGGGACGGTATTCACGTTTTATAATATTTTTATACGATAACAGGAAAATGCACAAAACTTAGGAATTTAAATAATTGCTTGTAGTAAAGCTGTAGTCTTATATTATTGTATGAGGAAATGTTAACCAAGTGTGACACGTGTTACACAGGTTTTCTAAAGACATAACTATCTTATGACCGTACTTACTTGTACCTCAAAACGTAGATAAAATTTTGAATCTAATAAAAACAATTGTAATGAATTTTGATACAAGTTTTTTCGAGTATCAAAACCGTTTGGTTTCACAAAATAAAAAAAAAGTCGTTTTAAATTTTAATTTGCATTAGGAAGTTCCTAATGTACAAGTTAAAAAAAAACATTGCCCCACACTAGGAATTTTTCCTGTACAAAAAATTAATAATCAATTAATTTGTGTTTTTTTGTATTTTTTATGTATTTAGGTTACATACACAAACAACCAACATAATTAAACAATCCTTGAGTCACATTATTTCTCACCATTCATGTAACTTAATAACATAGTTCATTACAAATATTATTTATTTATCAGTCATTCATTCAACTTACACAGTTTAAATAATATAATTTTATATAATATACCATGTCTAACGTATTATGCCATAAATCAATAATAATCATTAATGGTATGGAATTGCAGGTGTACCTCTACGTTTGCCTTGCATTCGTAATGGCTAAAATTCGGAATCGAATTTAAACATGTATTAAATTCCAAATTCGATTTGATTCCAAATTTACAGCACTATATGTTAGTAATATTATTATCAGTTATTGTTAATAAACGGCTCTCTTTCAACAAAAACCTTTGAGAGGACACTGATTATTTCATTATTTAATACCAATCAACTATGAACTTTTACTATAGGTATACGTTAAAGTATATTGAAAGAAGTTAGTCACACTCAATACTCGTGCACTAAAAATTAATCCATTTTCACATTCTATTACTTTAATAAGCCAACATTCATTAAGTTTAAACAGTCCAATAAAAATTTATAAACCGCCTATTGTATGCCAATAAACACGGATCTTAAAAACCAATCAATGTATGATCTATACAAATATTTACCAAAAAGTAAAGACAAATGTCATGAAATCAAAAGGTCCTCGTCACCTCGCTAATATAGCTAAAAGGTTGCCACACACCGAAAGTCATGGACGTGGTAGTCTCAAAATGACAGACGCAAGATTACGACGTGTCGCGCCTTTAGCAAACTATCACGTAATGACAATGGTGCCGATTCCCTTGTTCACAAACTAGACTAAATGTAAGTTCAGTACATCTTATTCTTTCCATATCATTACGAAAAGGACAGGAGATGAAATATTAGTTTGGGCCTGTCAAATTAAGACACTCCAAAGATAATTTAGACGCGATTGAAACCATGGCGACTTATACCTTGGTTTACTTCGGGCCCTGGCTAATTTGACAGGACTAAACTAATATGTATCGCCTGAAAGAGAAAGATGCACTTAACTTAAATTTGATTTAGTTTAAGACCAAGAGAATCAGAGCTCCATTAACACACGAAGCAGCTAAATTATATCAATTTAATTGAAAGGCGCAATACCGCAACCTACGGTCGGCAATTCATAAATTTATAAATTTTTTACCTTGTTAGATTTGTTTGATTCAACCGAATCGAAAGTTCACTACGAAGCTTGAAGTTTCAGCATACGTAACTTCCAGGCCAAAACACCAGAGAGTAATAATTATAGTAGCATACAGAATAACTAAACAGTTATTCGCTTGAACGAGATTCCTAGAAGGTGTGACGTGGTCGGATTGCAACAAATGTTTTTCTCACAGGCACCCTTCTTCGTCAATTGAAAAACTGGCAAGAAGCGGATAAATCTGGAGGTACACAGCTAGTGGTGACCGACGCTGTTTCTTATCTAGAAAGGATTTGTTGCCTTGTCAATGGTAAACAAAAATATGGGCACACTGATTGAACCTTGGGACCTAAGAAATAAGAAGTTATCAACAATATCTTTTTAGTAATTTCCTAATGCGTTTTTATTAAATACGTTGCAAATATTAATATTAGTACGAGTAAGTCCCATATGGACGCCGTCAAGTCGCCGGAGGATGGACGTCGTCACCGAGGCCGGCCCAGGAAAAGGTGGCGTGATGAGCTTGACGCACACCACGAGAGCTGGTTCGAAGAAGCGAAGGAAAAGGGAGTCTGGAAGGAGTTAGGGGAGGCCTTTGCCCAGCCATGGGACAGCGTAGGCTAGATAAAAAAAAAGTCCCATATTGCATTTTGTTTTTTCACAGAGCGTTCCCAAAAAGTCAGTTAAGCTAATTATTACTTTTGATTTAGCTACTAATTTGCTACGCTATATTTAATAAGTTTTTATATAAAGGAGATCCTTAAACTTGATTATTACTTATAACACACAATAACATATATTAAATCATTACTCGAATTATAGTACTTAGTTTTATCTTTAAATCACCATCATTAATATTCAAAAACAAACATATCATAATACAATAAAACTTAATATAACAACAAAAAATCAAGTTTATCTAATAAAACAACTTTTTGTCTGGTCTGTTATTACAATTTATCAAAATATAGGTTACAGTAATGGTCTTCTTAAGTGATTATGATGACCAAGTCAGCAGGCATCATTATTTTTTGCGCCAAGACTTGGAGCGATACCCGCATGTGTAGTATGGAAGTTAGCACAACCATACATTTATGACAGCAACCTTAATTTTTATTGAAGGTTCTTCAACATTCTTTGTAAAGAGCTTTGCCGCCCAAGTGTTGTTTGTGAACATGTGGAGATCAATGACTCGATCATAAAACCGACATTGTCCCGATCAACCGTATCGCACCGGTTTTATCCGGTGACAACCGGCCCGCGCCGCCGGATTAATTGCCTCGAAGTATTAACGATAATATTGCGTGATGTGGATGATAAACTTATTTTAGATTCCGTGCTGTTTTCAGCGATTACTTACTGCCCCGCCCGTTATATCTGCCCACCGTTGAATACTAAGGTTCGCTTCAAACTGCCAACAATGTACGCAGCTTGAATTTCTTACATGAAGCACTTGATTTTGATCATTGCTAGTTAAATGCCTGCGTTTGTAGCTTTCATATTAATTTAATTTTAATGAGAGAAATCTATATATCATGCAAATTTTGCGACATAAAATTTATTTATTTTTTGTTGATATACTAAATAGTACTAGTATTCCTTTTCTTTTCTAGCGACTATTTATTTGTTATATATTATTATTGCAGCTCTGCTTGAGATGACAATAAAATTTGTCACACTTCTGAGAAGAAAATTACAATAAGGAAATCTTTATTTATTGTCTGTCTTTTGAAGAAAAAGTATCTATTGTTATCTAATATTTCGAAAGAAGGCGACGACAATTTAAATACGGTTGCATTAACTCAACAGAAAACAAAGGCGTTAGTTGTAGACTCGAGGTGGTTTTCCTGTTTATTCTAGAAATTTCTTAGAAATAGCTTGTATCGTCCTTTTTACGTGATTAAGAATATTTGATCAGCAAGCATGAAAACCAAGAGAAACTGAAACAAAATCAAAACAAACCTATAAATAAAATAGGACACTTTATTTGGAAAATTCTAAGTTTACGCGACATTTGTAAGATTTTAAAGAAAATCTTTATAATTACTAAGAATTATTGTAATTTATTTATGTACAACTAGCGTCTGCCCGCGGCTTCGCTCGCGTTAGAAAGAGACAAAAAGTAGCTTATGTTACTCTCCAATACTCTCCATCCCTTCAACTATCTCCACTTAAAAAATCTAAATCTCCGTTTTGCCGTGAAAGAAAGACAAACAGACAGACAGACAGACACACTTTCCCATTTATAATATTAGTATGGATTTCTGCATTACATGCCTGCCTATTATATTTTGTCGACTTTTGGTTTAGAAGACTTGATCATAAATTGTTTATTTGTAAATTAAAGAAACGTGTTACATTAAACCAATTTACATAATTCTAAATAAAAAAAATTAACCATCATTCAGTTGATACGACTACAAAAAGACGTATCTATACAATTTTACGTGCATAAATAAGTGTTGAGCCATTCATCTACCGTCATTGATGTAGTGAATGCCTTTACGACCGAAGCCACGAGCGAAATGTAGTCACAAATACCTGACAGTAAAGATTTGCAATCTAAATGTAGCAGGCGATCGCATTCAATAAATAATATATTAAGTGGAACAGGAATGCCCACGCCCCGCTTTACTTACCGCGGAAATATAACATGTTTCACTGCAAAAACTATTTGTCTTAATACATTCCTTTTAATATCGACTCCCTTTATAAATGGACTAGTTCCCGTCCGCAGCTTCGCCCGTGTAGAAGAAGTGATTTCACGTTTTACTCCCAAATTACACAATATTACTGTAAAGCTAAAGTTTAATAAAAATGTATTAATTAGTAGTTAGTACAATATTAATTAGTCGAAGGGTATCAAACTATGTACATCCATCAATTCTTTAAACAAATTATACATCGTCTTATATTTTCGCGTTTATAATATTTAAGATTACGAGATATGACATTGTATTGCCGCCTTGGTGGTCTAGTGGCCGCTAGCACTCGACTTATTAGCATGAAGTGCTAGGTTCGATCAAATCTGTTCTCGGGTTTTTCCATTAGCAATTACGCAAATTAAAAAGTTGCTTTAGGTATTGTGTTTCTGTGTTTATTAAAATTATTCAATATTTCAACAACCGACGAGTTAGCATTTAAAACTATACTTTGAATTATATAAAATTAATATTGACTTTTCTTGAATCTTTTATAAATAAGTAATTATAAATATTAGAATTATTTAAAAGGACGTCAACTTATAGATTTTAGAGAGATAAAAAGAACAGACGATTAACAGAGTGATCTCGTTTTTTTTGAGGTTTTGAGGCTCGGAACTAGGAGGAAAATTTTAACAATTCACATTATGGAGTTGGTAGCACCTGAAAGCCATATAATGAACATATAAAAAGATAAGAAAATAAACTCACGTTTAAAACTGAATAGGCTTGTAATATAGACTCCATAATTTAAAAAGTAGAGTCCATGATCCTTTATTTTCCTGCGCAATCATTTGTTCTTTTACACGTCGTCGTCAAGAAATATCTAAAAATAGCACGAATTAACATAAATAGGTCATAAGCTTTATTTAGATAAAACTTAAAAAAAAAACGTGAATACAGACAACAAATGATAAAATTTACATGATTGGCCAATGAACGGCAACTTTTTATATGGAATATCTTAAATAATGTAGGATATCGTCGCGTGATAGAAGTAATTGTGGATTTAAAACGTTTCCCTTGTTAGTGCCAAGTCGTGGGTATCGTGTTCACGATAACCAGGTACCACCTGGCCTACATCGAAGTCACAACGACTATAGATGCACATTGCACAGATCTTCGTATTAAAACCAATGAAATCTTGAACAAAACCATTCTCCCGTTCATCTAAAAAAAAACTAACATTTTTTATAAAGTGCAAATTACCGCAATACAGCCAAGTCACTTCATTTTATGTAGTTATCTTACCAACTACCTCTAATCATAGTAAAATATACCTGTCGAATAATATATCTTTTGAGAATAACTGTAAACATTGAGTGCCAAGACACAGTGAGCATACCTGCGTTAAAATATCCCAGCCGACTTGAACACAGTGTTGGTATAATGTCGTAGTAGGAAAACGTATACCTGACGCTAATATACTGCCATTAGCGATATTGCCAAAGCTTTAAGTCTGTGCGATGCGCCGTTGCCGGGGTTAAAATAAAAGTTCAGGGTACGGCAGGTGAGTCGTGCGGCCATAACCGCTGCATCTGCATTTAAAATGTCACGTGTGTGCTAAACGTCAACGATTCTCTATGATTGTTTTTTCCGAAGGCAGTGGTGTTGCGTATACAATTGTTGCGCCCGCGCCGACCATGCCCATTGTGTTTCGACCTTGGCCACCAATTAATACAGCATCGTGTACCTAATGCACGATAATAAACCTCTATTTCCGGGACTTTATATGGAATTTGTTCTAGAGAACTAATCGTCTCATCCTTATAACCTTATTTAACCGAAAAACATCTTCCGTCCATTTTTTTGGTAATAAAGATTGAATAACAATAGCTATAGGTATCTCAATTTTTACAGAGCAATTTAACGAATTGAAAACCTACGACTACTAAAGCAATTGTGTAACATCAAAAAATGATCATATGAAAAACGAACAAAATGGTAAATTCGTAAAATGAATACAAGGCAAGTGAATCTCAATCTGAAACAAAATTGATTGAAGAAACTAGAGAAGTTTAAAAATGTTAAGATTTGTGACAAGTGGACATGATTGACACAATAGGAATGACGACAACATTAAAAAAACGAAATTCTGTTTAGTCCGTCTGATAGATCGGCCAAAAATACGGGACACGTATTTTTTGTTAGATCAAATTAATAAAAAATTACAAAGATAAAGAGCAACAAAGTACCGGAGTTTCTTTTGACGTCACTGTCCTGCAAAAATTGTATCACATCGTGACGTCATGCGCAACTTCAGCGCACTGTTTCGTCGTCATTCTTCGTGTACGCGAAAAATACGTGTCCAAATTTTTTTGATAATCTATGTGACGGACTAATTACTTTTTTTTGTAGTCTCGCCTATTACAGCTAGATAAACATTACTGGACGATGCACCGCGGTAATCCTGATTTCAAGAGCAAGTTTGTAATAGGCATGGTCATTGCCAATTTCGTGTTACGTGCCAATGACGACTGGACTGAATGGAATTGACAGTGTACAATGTCACGACCACCATCTAGTGCCATATGGGTAACTGCAGAACACTGCAGATAAATGTAAACAGAAATAGTAAAAGCAACTTTGAACAATTATTCTAATGACCATTTTCTTTTTTCGTCTGCAGTCACGGTTGTGCTTGATTTGTTTTCACTCGTGGAACAATCTCGATGTAATTTTTCCAAAACACCATGAAATGCAAATTTAAACGCCGACCTCATTGAACATTGTCCTCTCTATTGTACTGCACGACAAAAAAAAACAGAAACTTAATCACTTTCAATTCAATAATTATGCAAATGCACTCCTTGATGAGCCAATGGAGGTCGCCTCGAATAGACAAAAGTCTCTCGTGAAGGCTGGACGCTACTAATTAATTTATATTAGCTACAGATATTACCATAAGGTATTATTAAAATAATTCATTAGAAACGACAATGAATGCGGTCTCGAATCTGGCGATAATCGATTGGCACCGACGAAATCAGCATCAACTTGATTACTTTACTTGAACTTGATCGAATATCGATAAACACAACACCGTAACAATCGATTAAGCTACGATGCAGTTTATAATTTAAATTATAGAATTTAGCATGAGAACAGCAAGTATTGTGAAACCGAGAATATTTATCCGAGACTAAATGTTAATAAGTGTATGTTTTGAAATAAGTGGTTGTAATTAGTGCAAAATGCGTTATTACGAATAATGACTAGTGTTCCATCAAAGGCTTAAACCAACATCCTCTCTGGCTGTTGACAAAACCAACATTTGTTCAAGGCCGTTACCGAAGGGACAGAAGCGAGAGCATCGGGCAAAATCCGCGCGTAACAATACGTTTGACAATAGCATTTTATAAGCTGTATTATGCAAACATGACAAGGAGTAATTTAGCGTTTAGCCTTGACAGAACTCATTATGGAACGATGACGGGGTGGAAGCGACGGAAGTGAAAATTGACGAACATCTGATTGATGCTTATGCTTTGTACTCGTGGGAATTGCCTCGCAAAGTGTCCCCGTCATACAGTTTTTGCGAGTGTAATTCGGGAAATAAGCCCCCTTTTGTTGATAAGTTTATTTATAGAACACGCATTGTTTTGACAAGTTCAGTGATCCACTGTGGGAACTATAAAATAGTGTAGTTAGCATTGAAACCATCCGGCCTGATGATCTTGAAATTATTATCAGTTCGATGCTTATACTTTAAAGTAATCTTATTATAAAATTTTACATTTCTGCCAAATTCTTTTTGTAAGTATTTTAAACATTGATTCAAATAGAAAAAAGCTATGATCAATAAGGATACATGAAAATCGGGAGCTGAAAAATGAATGAAGTTTTTAGTTTTCCCTATGCATATGTCTATAAGTACACACACTGCAATACTAAGAACAATACATTAAGGAAAACCACATAGTCACCAACCGTATTTCAGAGCAACTTGAAATTACAAAGATACGTTTATTTGTTATTGTTCGGTCAGAATAATCTAAGTAAGTACGTGCTTTAAACATCCTGGGAAATATCAAACAGGACAGTTTTTTATCTGACGTCTAAGTGCTGACAGCATGGCTGAGGTATGCAGTGTCGACATTGCTTCGCATTATCATTTTAGGAGGCTATACTTTTGCGCTTAGGGCACACTGTTGGGCTATACATTCTACCTATGTGTTGATCACCACTTAAGTATGTACTTGCCTACTATTTATGATAATAATAATAATAAAATAATTATTGATACAAGTACCTTTGACATTGCTTGAGGGACTTAAGACTACATGAATTGAAGAGGCCTTTACTTTTACGATCGTAGTAGGCTGGTATTATTGTAACGCCTTGAATAAACAGCTTTTAGTTTTAAGTTTTAATACAAAAATGCATGAGATTGCATGTGTAACGACTTGAACATTTATATTATAAAAGATTTTTACGTAGGAGTAACTTAACACACAAAGTCATAGTTAGACAACTGAAAGAATTGACAAAATTGGTCGAAATACACCAGTATTTCGACCAATTTAGTCAACAATTTAGTCTAACCATAAATAATTAAATTGCTGCAATAATCTCTATTGAGCACCTTCCACAATATTTTCGTTTCAAACAGGACCCTTCTGTCAATTCTACTTAAGCTATTATCGTGACGACTTGCCACGCTTCGCAGTACATACATTAAAACTATTTATGTGATTGTTTAGTTCACATATGGACTTTATCATCTGATTAAACAGTTTATTATTTTACACTCACAGAACAAATGTTTGTATTTATTAATTTTGATGTTGCGGTGCACGTTTGATTCCGCGATACACCGTTTGTGACAACAGGTATTCTCATAATTATAGTTATGGTAATGGATTAAAATTCTCGCTCAGTTTTCCTTAAAACGCTGTTCTTAGCCAAATGTTTGCCAGTTTTGGAGAATTGCATAAGGTAGTTTATTTTGTAGTTAGTTACAAACCATTAACAATTATAATTATTTCAATTTACCTGTCAAGCAGGTACTGGTCATGTTACTCATAACTTGATATGAAAGCAGACAGATATTTTTTCGGAATTTCTACATATATTTTGTCAGTAAACTTTAACAAAAAATAAAGCAAAATGGCGCATGGATAAATCTGGAACAACGATTACGAACCACAGATAATATTCATGCGATCACATGTGATGACGTAGATCGCTCCACGTACTAGTACACTAACCAATCTATTCTACGATGGGAAGAATAGAGTAGAACAATGGGTCGACACATTCATTAGAACGATAATCCGGTTTTTATCTGCCCAATCACACCGTCAGAAACACTATTAGGAATAAATTGTGCGATTGTGTACCACCCCTTATTTATTAACAGATTATAAAAAGTTCCATAAATGTAACGGCCTGGCTTATCGTTATTGAAAATTGATTCATACTTTTGATTGTAGGAAAATTACTGATAGGTTTTTTTATAATGTCTCTATGGAACTCAGGTTTTTGTTCTCGCTTACTTTGTATTATGTAATTGTTTTAAGTCACGATACCGAGTTTATGTTAGGGCAGCATCCAGAGATTGTGCTTAGGAGTTCAAAAGTGTAGGTCAGCGTCGTTTTCCACCTTTAGAAAATGAATTAACCTTTCGACGACCAAGCGACAGCCGGCTGTCGCGCTAATATTGTCTTTCAATTGTGTCTCTAATCACGTATTCAAAGGTTTAAATAAGCCAAATAGATACAGGCTTAACTATTGAACACAGTGCGCACTGTGCACGCTAGTGTTGTGGTGGCTGTTACCTATGTTTACTTTTTAACACAACCACCTGACAATGAGTACAGGCAACAATAACTCGCGTTACAAATCCAACAACAAACAGACGTTCGTACGCAGTGATTAAATTGCACAATGGGGCATTCGATAGCTATTCGATTTGGGTGTCTACAACCTGATCTGAATACATGTGCACTCATTTCGACATGAACGGCGCGCGAGCACACGACAGTCTCCATTTAATGATATTAAACCTTTCTCACTTCTATATAACGTTGATATTACTGCTTCTCGTGTATATATAAATCTAGATGTAAATATTATGGTGATGCTCAGTAAAGTACTTACTTGGTGGTAGATATAAATCGGCAGCCATTATAGAATTGACAAAACAATTTGCGGTGCGATAAAATAGTCGACCACATTCAACAATAACAGTAACAGCAACTCATTATATTCAGATACACATTTCGCTCACATTTTGTTATCTGACTATCAAGATGGAACAAACTTGTATTTTTGTTTATTAATTACTATTAATATTCTGATAGAAGGACGCCCCTGACTCACTGATGCGCTTATTCATAAAATATGGAAATGAACTCAAAAACAAGACATGTATGATATTTAAAAAAAAAATTGTAACGTAGTGTCAGACAATAATTAACAGCGTGAATTGTCGTCATCAATTTATTAACTCGTTTTAAGTAAATAAATATGTTGATTTCAAAGCGATTCTGAAGTTATGATGTTTGAATGGCTTTAAAGTCGATGTGTATAGATTTACAAATATACTAATATTGTGACCTTTCTTCCCTTTAGTGGCGGAGTCACACTTACCGTCCCTAATGTCACTTAAACACCTACGCAAATGCATACTTAAATATGGCATTCAAATAACTATAAAACTAGTTTAAGTATATACCCATAACATAAGACAACTGCCAGATAAGATACACTCAATGCTAACGACATAACAAAGGATATTTAGATAATGACTTAAGTCAATGCTTTGTAAGGGTTTGGTAATGTTATGTTACGCCTCCTGTCCTCATGCGAGATCCTCCTATCCAGCCTGAAGTGTGCGCTATATGGAAGTATAGACCGAACGTTATTATAGACGAGAATATTTGTAAACTCATTACTTTGTTTTCATAATTCATGCGGTAGCGTCCTGGTGTCGGTGACCGATAGCGACCGCTGACAATTGTATTGACTGATGGCTAGCTTCGAGAAATTTCTTCACGCTTAGAATGAACCGACAATTACACATGGAGATACTGAGAAAAACAGAAATGTTTGTGGTAGCCACGTTCGTAAGAATTGATCAAAAACAAGCAACGACATCTAGTGACAACCACTGATAAATGACTTGCCTTCCGAGTATCACTAAAAGCATCAATAACTTGTATTTGGCTCTGTCCTACGTAAATCGTACAAAAAGTGTTGCTATTTTGAAGCTGTAGTTTTTCAGATGGGAGGCGCACTCGGCGTAAACGTGGTGATTATGTCATGACGAAACATTTTGTGAAACCCAGCAAACAATAGGGCGATATGTACTCAGCCGAAGTTACCCATTGTAATGCTGTATGCGGATCAAATCGTAATTGTCACAAAAACTTTACCAAACGACGTGGTAGACACGCTTTGTACAGTACTGATTACGTGAGATTAATAAGTACTATTTGGAAGCATACCTACACTTGCTAAAAGAAGCAATTTAAACCACACTTGTCAAAGTTAAGTAGACAGCTACGTAATAAATAACATCCATTTTTTTACGGTCTCATTGTTCTATTTCTACTCATAATTCTATTATTGCTTAAAGAAATTGCCGTTTATACCTAAAAATCTGTACCTCAAGTCTATGCTGAACAAGAATATCAATCACATTAAATTTTTAAAAAAGTACTACTTATACCTTTTTTTAGTCCCAGCCGCGACCTGCATACCAACAATTTTGTTTATCACGATAAAATCCTGTGTATTTAATACGACGCGTATGTATTTGTATGTACAAATTACGATGTTATTTATTTTTTTATCTGATAAACATTGACCATTGTTTTTCAATTTGTACCCAGCTGAAGGTTTCAGAAGTAGTCAATAGTCCTACGAAACAAAAAAATAAACTAGATGATTAATGTTCAAAAGTTTTGTTCGCAGGGCAACAGGAGAAACACGGAATGACGGCTACGCACGGCGGCGGACGTGAAGATGATCGTCCGGACAAGGACTCCGTGTACACGATCAAGACGGGATTCAAGAACGACGGCTACGACCGCGACTCGAACGACGACATCGTCAAACCCCCACCGCTACCCACTGAAGATGACAACTATATGTCTGGAAAAGTGACATTAAGTGTGAACGAGAAATGGAGAATATTAAAGAACATTGCCGCAGTGAGCGCGGCATTCATGATCCAATTCACCGCCTTCCAAGGAACTGCCAACTTGCAGTCCTCGATAAATGCCGCAGACGGTCTCGGAACAGTATCTCTGAGTTCCATCTACGCGGCGCTCGTCGTCTCCTGTATATTTGTACCCACATTCCTAATTAAGAGGCTAACGGTCAAATGGACCCTCTGTATATCCATGTTGTGCTACGCCCCGTACATCGGGGCGCAGTTTTACCCAGCGTTCTATACCCTTGTACCAGCGGGTGTAGTGGTTGGGTTAGGAGCAGCTCCTATGTGGACCTCCAAGGCCACATACTTGACGCAAGTGGGAAGCGTCTACGCGAAGCTGACCGACCAAGCCGTTGATGGTATCATAGTACGATTCTTCGGCTTCTTCTTCCTTGCTTGGCAGACGGCCGAGCTTTGGGGAAATCTGATCTCAAGTTTAGGTGAGTCCAAAAATTCCAGTTATTTTCAGTTATTAACAACTAATTGATATATGGTTTGAAATTGGATTGATCGATGATCCTGACTTCGTATCAAATATTTTAAACAGAAGTCCTGCTCGGGCTCAAATCTATATGTTTACGAATGCAGCATCGTCCTTTCTTCGGCAGTGTTTTCTTCGGGAGTACACAACTCATCCGCAGCAGCTGAGAATTCGAGCAAGACGTATCTATCATGCGGCGCGAACTTCTGCATGATCGGCGGCGGTCACCTCGACAACCAGAACCTGCACCGGCCACCAGACAGCGAGATATATGAGATCAGTGCCATATATCTCGCCTGTGTCGTTGTAGCCGTGCTTATGGTGGCGCTCCTTGTCGACCCACTATCAAGGTAACCATCAAAAATATTTACTTGAACATTCAATTTTCCATAATAATTTACCATTAATATTTATTTTTTGCTTTGGTAAACAAATAACCAATATTTCGTTCATCTAAATCAATTGAGATGCCTATAATGTTACATAGATCCTAAAGTTGTTTTCTAATTCAGCTAGTGAAATTAAATACTGTAACTCCTACGCAATGACAGTTAGCGGTTAGTAGGCCTACTTTAATAAACTGGTTATTAAAGTTGGCATGAATTTACTTATAGCAAGCACCTATGGCAAGACAAAATTCGCCAATCATTCTTTTAATCATTTCCTTCTCATGGCTTGTATCATTGTTATAGCATAACGGTGATATAAATAAGACATGAGTAATATACAACTAGCTAAACAAATGTATCTGTGGCGTATACTTCATATTATTGTCTGTACGGCTTCCTAAGTCCAATTTGTATACAAAATGCCTTCTAGTTTTTGCTATACCTGTACCATTTGTTACTTTAATTTATATTTTTTGGCTCGACATTAGGCGCGCCTTTTTGCGAAACAGCCATGTCAATGCCTTTATGTAATGTACTTATGTGTTGCTTACTTAAAATTCTGAACAACTTCCCACAATATACCCGAGTATTTTCAAATACATCTCATGTTATTAATTGTGCACATGTTTTTTCTTGGTTTTTTGTTCTACTGCTAAAATATACGGTTTACTGATTTTCGTTGCTTTTTGGTAACTAATAGGCGAGACGACGAAAAATAAGTAATTAGTCCGTAATTGAGATTATTAAAAAATTTTGGACACGTATTTTTTCTTTTTTTTGTAAATGAAAAATGACGACAAGATAGTGCGTTGAAGTTGTGCGTAACGTCACGATCAGATACAATTTTTGCATTACAGTGGCGTAGGGTTGTAAACTGACGGTCACATACGATAAGTGACCGTCATTTATTAATAAATGACCGGTCACATTGGACATTTATTGTCAGATTGGTCAGATATATTAAATTAGTATTCTTTACTTGGTGTAACTATTATTTTCGTAAAATATTGAATGTCATGCTAATTGAAAACTTTATGAATGTGAAATATTACCTACTGACTTTCTAAACCAACATTTAGTGTTATAAATACAGGCTACACTTTATGGAAATTTAAAACAAACGCTGAAACTGACTGATTAACTTTTTTTTACAGATTTAAAATACGACGTGTCTTTCTTTTCAATTTAACCATACAACTATTCTAAAACTATTTGATTTCAAAACTATTTTATTAGGTACTAGCTATCGCCCGCGGCTTCGCCTGCGTGGATGTCGAACTTCTATCCAAATTTTAAACCTTTAAGGGTTGAATTTAAAAAAAACCTTTCTTAGTGGCTATTTACCCTTCACAAAGAATAAACCCTCCAAGTTTCATGTCTGGTAGTCGTCTTACGTCTCTCGGCTTACGCCTGTGTCTCTGTCCGTGGCGTGAGGCTTGACGCTGCCTCACGCGCGCCGCCGCCTCTTTCGCCAGCACGACTGCTTCGGAGAAGGAGTCACGACTTCCTATTCAGTCTCACCCCGGAGCATGGCCTGAACCAGCGCCGGGCGCGAGAGGTCACCGCCGCCGATCGCCTCTGCAAGGACACGGCGGTTGCCCGCCAATGCGGGGCACACCTCCACCGTGACCTCCAGGCGGTCGTTGCAGTAGTGACACCCAGGCGTCGCTTCCGCCTGATTCCGACACAGGAACCTCCCAAAATGTCCGTGTCCGGTGAGGACCTGCTTCCGGCTATACGTGAGAGTACCGTGACGCTTCTCCAGCCATTCCTCAAAGAGGCGTGCCCAGCACTGGGTTGCAACAGTCGCAGTCTCCATTCTGCCATGAGATCCCGCCGGAGCTGAGTCCTCCCACTGCGATTAGCCGCAGCAGCGGAACTTCGCCCCGGCATTGCACTTCCACGCGCCACTGGTACGTGTGTTCAAGGATTGTTGCCTCATCCCACGGCGGTATGCCGTCCGGCAAGAAGGCTCGCCACCTCGCAGGAGATTGTGCGGTATACCCGCACCATCGGAATCGCCATGACCCTCTGGGATGCCCTCAGTAGCCGGGCCGGGGCCAAGGCCAGGGGCCCTAGTCTGCTATTACAATCGTGTCTCAATGACCAGTCATCGGCCGAATATTTGACAACTTTGACAGTTTCTGTACGGGAAATGTGTCAGAAGTTTGACGTTACACGTCAAAAGTCGATCATCTAAACACTATTGTAATAGCAGACTAAGGCCCCAGGTTGGGCGCTCACACTGGTGCCCCGTTGATCCTCGCATACCGCGTTATGTTAGGTTTTTGGTTACTGATCGGCTCCCGTAGCTCATGGTGCAATGTTATGTAGCACAATGTTATGTGTTATTCTCACGTATATGCAATGAATATCTTGCAAAGCCATCGGCTAGCCTTTTTACTTTCCGTTACTGCCCGTGCGTACCATCATTTATTGCTGCGGAGTAATTTTAAAACTCTGTGATATTGATATCTCTAAAGATATTTTATTTAAATAAAATTATGTACGCGGCAATTTTGTACAAAATAAAAAACTTGTATTGGATAACGTATTTATATTTATAAGGATTAATAATATATTCATGAAAACACCCCCGCAAATCATGCATTATTTTAGATCTAATTTCATTGCCATAAAATGTTCATAGTGATAGACATTATATGCTGTTGCGGACTTTTTTTTTTAACTTTTTAAGAGGAACAATATTATAGTACATAATTTTTGCGTAATTTCAACCATTTACGCAACACACACACAACGGAATCTCTTAAAAGGAATATTTTCTCCCCGTTTTTGTTAAACTTTTCATTACTGCTCGGCTACTATGCGTCTTAGCGTTATGTTACATAGCCTATAACCTGCCCAGGAGTATGGATTATAATTGTAACAAGTGTCATTATAATTTTCCTTTTAGTAGTTTTTAATCCATGCGTGCTTATACAGACAGACAGACAAACAGACAAAAAAAATCTGATTTCATTTTTGGAATCAGTATCGATCACCAATTATCCTCCAATATTAATTTAGGATATATATTTCAATGTACAGAACTGACCTCTCTACAGTTCAGTATATTATAAGTATAGATTTTGTTTTACTGTGTTAAAGATCGATGAATGACATGGTTAGCTTCGATGATTCTAAAACTTCCGTAGTTTTATAGAATAAAGTCTATTTATACACAAAAAAACGTTTCTGACGTTCCTGACAATAAATGACCATAAGTGACCGGTCACATTGGATAAATGTCCAATATGCTCGGTCAGATTCATCGGTCACATATAACCTGACGGTCACTTTACATCTCTACAGTGGCGTCAAAAGCCCCCACTATGCCCCACTCCAGAACTTTGTTGCTCTTTATCTTTGTATTTTTTTATTATTATGATGAAGCAAAAAATACGTGTCCCGTATTTTTGCCCGATTTACAAGACGGACTAAACAGAATGCCATTTTTTTTAATGTTGTCTTCATCTCTATTAGTGTTGTTCGATTCTGTTCTGTAGCTTTTTTGTGGTGCATTTAATTTGTGTTTACAATTTCTTCTTTTTGATCAGGTATGGTGAGAAGCAAAGGAAGTCAGACCCCTCAAAGGAGCTGACTGGAATCCAGCTGCTGTCTGCAACCGCTTACCAGTTAAAGAAACCCAACCAACAATTACTGATTCCTATTACTCTGTGGGTGGGAATGGAGCAAGCGTTCATTGGAGCAGATTTCACCCAGGTACATTAAATTATGACTTGGTATTTTTGTCCTCTGAAAACTTTTAAGTTAGCGTTAAGTGCAGGTATGAAAAGTACATAACAATTCTGGCAATAAGAACAATCTAAAAATCTTTAATGATAATTGGATTGTAGAAATTGACAGTTTAGTATTTAAGAAAACAAATGCGGTAGAGTTTAACTGCTCTCAGCCCGAGATAATACTTATTGAACGTTACTAAGGTCGTTGTTACATCAAATACCTTTCTTAACTTGTAGGATGCTTAAATTTATTAGCCGTTTCTCAGTACTCAAAATCATTGTCCATTGAATGTTGAACATTTTTTGTTAACAAAATGACCCCCAACGTTGGTTCCGAGAACCGTTATACATAGGATATTAGAAAATTAATTCTATTCATTTGAAACGGACCAGCTACAAAAGTTTTTTATCAGATGGTGTGCGAATAGAAGTTTAGGTAAAGTTGGGTTGGGTAACGTAAAAAGTTCGGTGGAGTGCTGAGGAGCACCATTTGTAATACTAGCGAACTTTGCTAACCAGCTTTTACCACGGGTGGTCGCAGATGCACTCGAAACCGGAGATTGTAAAGTATCCTATGTAAAAAAATTCAATATTACTGGTTACAGTCAGCCAGGCAGGGTGACATTCGCATTTAATAAGATCAGAACGTTGTTTAATAATACCATAACTTAAGTTCTAATACATAAGTATCTTTCACTTTCGTCAAAGTAGAACAAATTTTCATCATTATGAATATCTATGACAAACCTTTATCGCTTTGAACTTATAATAAAATTGAAAAATAAAAACTGATTTTGATCCAAAGCTGTCATTACTGTTCTATAACCAATAATTTTGTTACAGGCATACGTATCCTGTGCGCTTGGCATCCGTTCCATTGGCTACGTAATGATCTGTTTCGGTGTGGTCAACGCGATATGCTCCCTAGTCTTCGGCTCCGCTATGAAGTACATCGGGAGATTCCCAATCCTAGTGATGGGAGCTGCCCTTCATCTTGGCCTTATCGTATGGCTCCTCCTCTGGAGGCCCCACCCAGAGACACCGACGACATTCTTCATCATCTCCGGACTTTGGGGCGTTGGAGATGCTGTGTGGCAGACACAAATCAACGGTGAGTGGACTGTATTTCTTGTGGGTTATGGGCGGTTATTCATTGGTACTGAACATTTAAATTAGGTGATTGGAAGGTTGGAAGTAGGCAATTATTTATTTTCGATTAAGTTGATATCAATATGTGTTCAATGTTTGTCTCAATGTTTACAACATAGACTGTTTGACGCTGAGTTTGTTTCGTTTAAAAGAAAGGGCACCGTGAGAAAACTTTGAGTCGGATGACACACACGCAGTGTAGGCGCCATGTTTGGTCATCGCACCATCTTGACTAAGATTTGCTTGCAAGACTTAAAGTGCAATGAAGCCTCGTTGCACACTCATATCAATTTTACGACCCCATTAATTTTAGAAACTGGCCATAATAGTAAACTCCAGGAAATTACGTTAAAATGTTGCATATTCTTGACTCTTAAGTAAATAATTCTTCATAACGTTCTATTCATTTTTGTTGTACACGATGTTTAAAAACAATCATATCTTGATCTCTAGGGTGGTACACTTTCGTGCAAGTCATAGTTCACGCCCACTGGACAAAATCTAGCAACGAACATAAGTACTGAGTGCATTCATCAAGCAGACATAAAAGGTCATAAGATCAAGTATAATATAACAGAACGCGACAATCATGAATCTCAAATACATATTCATTTGTTTGCTGTTAACTTTTATAATGAAACCTGTAAGGCTGCTTACAGACCGAAGTTAAAGAAGTTATCGGGATTTTAAACCGCTCACGTGTTTATTATTATTTTTAATGTAGATTTGATGAAGTACCAATTTAGCTTTCAATAAAATTTCTTTAAGGAGTTATAATGTCAGAAATTTTGTGGCACTCTAGCTACAACCGCTTGTTGTGATTTTGCCAGACGATGTCAGCTTTAACATTACCTACTTACTATCATCAACTTCGCACTAACTTCCTCTATATTGATGAAGTTTTAAATAATCAATGTCAAGAGAAGTCGAAATGGCGATATGGCGGTCTTTGAGCTGCATTGCGATGTGATGTCACGAGTTTGATTTCTGCACGATCAAATCAGAAAGCAAAAGAAAGCGACCTTAAACCGAAACACTGACAGAAAGGGCAGTATTTCAAGACTCCAGGTTACACCTTTTGGTCGCGTCAAAGTTGTGTCTGTTCAGTTCAGTGCAGTTCAGTTTTGAAATGGCCGTCGGAGAGCTAATAGTTCCTTCGCTTTAAGTACATCGTAAAAGAAAAGGAGGGACATATTGTGGGGGTGTGTAGGGTGTCTTAAATATCGCCCATATAGCTTGATACATTTTACTGGTTGCGGGTTATTCAGTAGTCTCCAGCAACAGTCTGATTTAGTGAAATACCCTCCATACAACTCTTGCGCAACCTGGTGTCCTAATAAAATATGGATAATATTTTTGTGTTCACCAAAAATCTTAAGGTACATCTATGTATGCATTTCTAAAATATTGATCTTAAACCCGTTAATACTGATCGTGCACCAAAATTCCTGAATGTTACACAAAATTTTTAGGACAAACTAGTTTTGACACTCCGACTCAGAGCACCCCGACTCGGACAGGTTAGGTTAGAAGGCTAAGGCGGGGGCGAAGCGGAGCGGAGCTCCCCGCCTAAGCCTTCGTGGTTATTTTTTTTTAAACCATCCAGAAATAGGAGCTTAAAACTAAAAAAATAAACCCTTTTTTTTAAAGTAAGTGTATTACTATTTTTACAAATTTGCAACAGTTGTTAAATAGATGCTCGTTATGAAATATTTTAATTAACATATTTTGGTGCACATTCAGTATATTTGGTGGAACACAGGCAAAATTAGGTAAATGAAATGGGAATAAATTGAAGTACGTTTAAATACCATCCATAAAATATTACTCTAACGGCCGCTTAGTTAAAACTGTGAGTCTGTTAACAGCCTAAGTTAGCTACAGACGAGCTATCTTGGCTAGCATTATGTAGATATTTGATATGAATATTTATGACCGTACTGTAGTTACAATTTATTTCGCTAAGAATTGGTTTTTTAACTCGCCATTGTGGGAACTAACGAAGTACAAAGATCGTTTGATTAATCGTGAGATTAATACTAGCGTGATCGTAGAATATGCATAGCTTTACACTTTAACTCTGTATTCCATTTGCAGCGATTAAGGGTTTCAAGATAAATTAATAACATAAAAAAAATAGAGGGCATGTATTTTTTGTTTAATCAAATTTCTAAAAAAAATACAAAGATAAAGAGCATCATAGTTTCTAGTAAGGAGTGGGGGCTTTTAACGTCACTGCAACAACCAACTGACTTTAACTCTCTGACTAACTGACAGACTCCCTGATAATAAGTCTATTATGTACAGTCAGCAAAGTATATAAGTATACAGGGCCGTCAAATACAGTTTAAGTTTTCTCAAAAACCTACGAATATTTTCTAATAAAAATTTAAACTATAACATAAAATTACTAGTTCTACAATTAGGTTAAATTTCATTTGAATACATTCATTGGTTTTCAAGAAAATCTCAATTGTAGATGACGGCCCTGTATACTTATATACTTTGCTGACTGTACGTCCTGACTTTAAAGTGTTAGACTTTTGAACGGAAACATTCCTAAACTTTGTTGAACCTTCGAACACACGTGATTCGAAATCTAGCAGCATAAATAGCAGCCCAACAGCTGGCTATCGCTTGGTTGTTAAAAGGTTAAATGTATCTTTAAAATATCTTCAGACACAAACAAAATATAAAATAAACTTTATGTCTCACATCATTTTAGAATAAATATCTTTTCTTAGACCTGAACCATCCGTGCTTTATTACAATTATATCCAGAGTCACAAGTGAGCGTTTTTGAAGGGTGAAAAGCAATTTCTATAGCTCAACTCACGATTGTTATTGGGCTATTGACTGCGCTAAGAATAGAAACGAATAATTAAATCGCACTATATTTGCTCTCACCGTTTATGCTGCAAACGAATAAAGCGTCTACGAATAGTCATTTCTAGATTTCTAAAGGCACATTTCTTGGGAATAGGTTACTTTTTTTGTTATTGTGTGACAATAATTTTATTTCTTTTTAAAATTTCAATATATGTAAGAAAATATTTCATTACACAACTCGTTGAAATCTTTTCTTCCCTGAATCAAGCTTGGTCATCCTTTTTGCCAATTATTGTTTATTGATTAAAGCAATAACCATTTATATTAAATAAAATATTTACGAAAGATCTCTGAGGTATTTCCATAAAGTTAGCTGCCTGTAGTATCTATAGATAGCTTCAGTTGCAAGATCTAAACCGGTCTTGCCATTTACACAAGTTCCACGTCTGGTTAGACATGGAGGCTTTATCCCGAATGCCATAAACGTTAAGGACTTAGGTTTAAAAATAGAATTTTATCGCGGTCATTCAAAATCCAATGACACCGCGCCTTGCACGCCGATTTTCCTCATCTGCCCTCCGACATTCGCTTAAGGATAAATCGGCTCCGTAGTTTTTTTTTTCATTCACAAAGTGCTATGGAAATTATGAAGTGGTAATGTGTCATGTGTATAAAAGCAATTTTATCGCTTCACTTGTCGGCTAGACGGAGCACGTGAACAGAACACGTTTCAATCAATGCTCGCAACCCTATTAGTACCAGTAATTACTTCTTATGTATTCCGCTATTCAGCTAATAACGTAATTACTAATTATGCGGACCATTTGCATGAGTCAATTTTATCAGTCGTGTACTAATTAGCCAATTATGTTGTCATTTATTTGGTTATCTTTCGATTTAAGGGAAACCGAAATTAGTCTTTTTTTTAACTCTACAGCTAACTAGGTATTTAATTTTTGCACATTTCTTTGAAATAAGCATACAATATAATTATATAAATAACACGTACTTTAGCAAAGTTTAGGCCGTAATGAATTGCTTGTACGGAATTTCATGCCTTTTTCTCCAATAGACAGAGTAATTCTTGAGGAAAGATTCGAAATTTAATACATGATGCATACTGAGAAAAATCTAAACATTCAAAGATTTCTAACACCAGAGCAAAGCTGGGGCGGGTCGCTAGTTAGCATTTGAATAACCTTTCTGAGTTTCTTACTGTTTGTGTTTCCAGGTCTGTATGGTGTATTGTTCAGACGTAACAAAGAGGCTGCATTCTCTAACTTCCGTCTATGGGAATCCGCCGGCTTCGTGATCGCGTATGCTTACTCCACGCACTTGTGCGCCCGCATGAAGCTCTACGTCATGATGGTCATGCTCCTCCTCGGAGTGGCTGGCTACATCGTCGTCGAAATACTGCACAAGAGAAAGGTCAGTACTTGCATATTTTTGCATTTGGTAAGGAGTAGACCAGAACATCGAAATACAATGGAACAACGAGCTAAAATACTTCCACACGTAGCTGTTTTGTGGCTATTGTTTATGTGAATATTTTTATACGCTCCAATCCTTACAATATTTGCACTTACTTATCACTATTCTAATATATTTTTTCATGTCATATATTATAATGGCATCAAAATTTTCCACCGCATCACCGTCAACTGGAAATACTGCTACTATTTTTAATTACTCACATATGTTTTCACCTAATATATAATAATATAGATTTGTATAGGCACTCGAGTTCAGAAAATATTTATCAATTTATTACAGATTTTTCTGCGGTCTGTTTCGGGCTCAAATTGTATTAGCATATGAATAGTCTTTTGTCGGAGAAGTGTTTATATTGTAAAATAAGAGAACTAATTTGAATAATAATGTATTGGTATATGGTATTAGGGGGTAAATTCACATGTTTACTTTTGGAATATCACACGTTTCTTATTGGCCGACTAAAATGCGTTTGTTTTACACACGCAGTTTCTCTTGGGAACATGAATGAATACCTATCTCTTGTGCTCTGCAGGCTCGTCGTCTGAAAGCCATCGCCGAAGACCCAGCTATCGCCGCTGAGGCCGCCAAGCAGCCCCCAGAAGAGGACGACGAGAAGGACGAAATCGATGACGAAATTATCATCACGCACCTGTAAGCCATAGCCGAAGCACGGCTGGGCATAGCCCTCCTCGGCCTGCTCCGAACCGATGTCCAACACTACGAATGCCTTGCTGACAACCCGAGGCTAACCCCACGCATACAAAATTTTGCCATACGTTTAGGTATGTACAAAATCACAATGACATCCATATTATAATCTCGAATGTAATAAGTGCTATTTATGTATCCAATAGTTAAGTTATTATAAGACGGAAGAGGAGCAAAAATCTAAAAGACTTTACAAGTACAAACATGAGGTGAAACCGGATAAAAGTTATTTGCTACTATTGTTGCGACCAACTGTAACGCGGCGCGAGGCCCATATTTTAACTATTAAATAAAATAGATATGTATCTCATTCAGTGCACTTTGAAGGTACAAATCTGTTTATGGGAGGACAAAATAATCTCATATTTATGTTCGTGTCTAGGTTTACTTGCTGAAGTATTTCACGTTTTAAGTACATTATAATATGGGCCTATTATGTGTCGTAAGAGATGGAACCTTATTGCCATCTTTTGAAAAATGTTCATGAAATCTCTGTGAAAATCATTGGGATCGATAGACAACTTTAAAGTGAAGATGAACTCTAATGCCTATTATTTTCCATCTAGAATTAATATGAGTTGTGTTTTTGTATGTTTGTCAATTATTAAAGAACGTAGTGATTTAACAACACACTTCACCTTTTATTTTATATTTCGACGTCTGCAACGTACTTATCCGGCTGTCAGCCGAAGTCATTATTGATTGCAAGTGGAGTATAATAAAACCATCTGCGTTTATTTTTAAATACATTTGTTTTAATATTTGGCTCCGTAGTCTTTCTTTTTGTTCTATTTATGATTTTTAACAAATGCACATCGACTACTTCTATTGAAAGTGTCTGCAGCTTTGTGACGACAAAGCACTACATTAATAGTATTTTTTCATAATTCTGGGCAATGTTGACAAATGCGTATAGAAAGTACCTACAATAAAGTTAATGTCGCAATGACCAATTTAATATAAAGAGTGTAATTACCAACTTTATACTGGTTTATACTTGCGTGCGGGGAACGATACTTTCTTCGTACGTGCCCACCGCATCAAATATCTTGTTTTTTACCTAAAAAAGAAACGGTAGTAAACAATTTATTTTTATATCTGTACAGGAAACTTCAAACCATAAAAAACTAGATACAATATAAGATTTTGGTCACCCGAGTCTGATATTAAAAATAGAAGAGAGTATAGTCGGAAAATAAAGGTAGGTGCTGAAATAGAAACTAAATGTAGGGCCTCGTTATGGCTCAATATTTCTAACTTTTACTCTGAATATAGTGTCCACGATGACCATAATTACTTCGAGTCGAAATTTATATTCGAATGTTAAAAGGACATCTTACATTTCTAATTTAACTTGTCTGAGATTAAACTGTTGATGAAATAATAGATTCAGTGCGGACTTTACAATTGTTAATTATTATTATCTTAAAACAACAATACCTACCTTAATGTCGTGTATGGGCAAATTGTTTATTTGGAATTTATTTTAACTAATTCACCTTTTGCGACAGATTTAGGGAGCGATTGTAAATCGGATCGTAAGGTAACTAGATCAAATGAATTAATATAATTTTTAATTATAGTAATATTATACATACGTAGATAAATTAAGCTTTGTAGGTATACCTATCCACATTGACGTTTAAAATTGTTATCGCACAGTGTGTTGGTTGGGGAAATTATTTTTATTTTTCACAATGTTCACAATTTTAAACGTGATGGTAACGTTAAGTATTATGTAAAGGTATATTATCAGCATGGCTGCCTACGAGTATGTCTGCATGCTTCAATATTTATGTTAGATCCTTAAAGTATTTAAAGACATATATTATGAAAAAATGATATTAGGTCCCCAACAGACCGAACACACAGCAACAAAACAGAATAAGAAATAAACATTTTTTTTTTAAGTTTCTTACAATATATTTTATAAACCGATAACATTTTGGCATCGTCTGTTGAGGTACTAATACATAATGTACTATTTATTATCAGAATTACATCGGCATTAGGAAAAATCTATGTTATGGTACAATTTCTAAGATTACCCTGTCTTTTCCGTTTGTCCCGACACCAAGTAGGCAAGGTTTTATACAATAAAATAGGTAGGGTAACAAAACCACGTGATAAATTAACAGTAAAATGTAATTATATAAATAATTTTATGTAAGCGTATATTAATGTAAATTAAATTTTGATTAGTATTAGTGTGTAAGGCTATTATAGTTAATAAATTTATTGCTCTATTTTTGAGATAACACTTTTTTTGTTTGAATAAGATATTATGTTACCTACTTTATTAATGATGTCATATGAGTTTGTGATGAAATAAACATAAAATTGTTTGGTCATTTATTCTTTTACTTGCGTTTTGAGATTTCCCTTCCTCAATCCTTTTTCCCAACTTTGTTGTTATATTCCGCTTTCAGTCTAACCGGCTAACGTCGTCTCGATATTTTAGCAATACGCCTCATTGGCACAGGGTTAAGGATAAACCTAAAAAATACACATGAAATACAAAATCTTACATTGGTAACTTTAAAGTCAACAAATTTTTGGCCCTGCTTACTACCTACATTATCTAGTAACAAATTTTAATAAAATATGCTTTGATCAATAGTTCAATACAAGCTTAACAAAATTTATATCGTTAATCGCTGAAGGTGCGTGAACAAATTGAATCAGGCGCCTACGTTTTGGTGAAAGCAATGTAACTGGCGCTGAATTCAGGCGCTTAAACTACATAATAACCTTTCAACGACCAACTGACAGGGGGCTGTCGGGCTGCTATTGTCTTTCTATTGTGTCTCAAATCACGTGAGTTTGAAGGAATAATCCGTACTAATATTATAAATGCGAAAGTAACTCTGTCTGTCTGTCTTTTCTTTACGCGTAAACCACTGAACCGATTTAAGTGAAATTTATGGTACAGTTATATTTTGGGACCCGGGAAAGGACATAGGATAGTTTTAATCCGGGAAATCTTTCGGGAACGGGAACTATTAATCCACGCGGAAGAAGTCGCGGTCTAAAGCTAGTATAGTATATCTTATTGAAAGGCACAAACGAGCAACATTTACTTATAGCCGAATACTCAAATTTCACTCAATTTTAAGTCGCCCTCAAATCTATTGCTGCCCTTACTTCATCCCTTTAAAGTGACAAAGACAGCAACAGATTTGAGTGTCAAAAAATGAAGTGACCTCTGAGTATTCAGCCATTAGTGTGTTAAGTTACGACTCTTTTTTTCGTTATATTTTATTTCTTTAAAGTCATAATTGATGTATAGTTTTCAAATAAGGAATGTAAATAAATAAAAAACTACCACTGAAGAATAAATATCTTCGGTGGTAGTTCTTTTAATGTACATTTTTGACGACTACAGCTAACAAAAGAGTTGATAACTTCCAAACCGAAAAACCGATTTTGATAAAATATGTCTAAGAATCGCTAGATAGACACTCAAATAAAAAAATACCGCATCTATCAACCAAAATCGTAAACAGTCAAACAGACAGACACACACATAGCGGCCAAATTAATAACACCCCTTTTTCTTCGTTGGGGGTTAAAAACACAAGCATAGATTAAGTGTTTTAAGCATATTCGAACTAATTATCAAATAAATCAAGTTTAATAAAAAAAAATGTCTAGACGACTACTCTATTATCAATAACGCTATCTAGTCTCATTTGCCCTCCTTAAGCCAATGCAAACGAATATGAACTTAGGAATAACGCAATTAGACATGATTTACAAGCACAATGAAATTCTGTTTACAAAAGTTCTCAAAAGTCATTTGATATTCGAAGAAAAGAGCACTGTGCCTCCGTGGACAGTGAGCCTTACTTCTCGGTATTTTTGAGGCTATATGCAAATAAGCAAAGTATTAGTGGGCTTCCAATCACTAATAGCGAGATAAATACACGTTACTTAGCACTGACTTTGGCTTAGCCATGTTCCCGTCTCTATCGTGCACTTAACCTTTGGCAGCGGTGTGACAGTGTCAGGTATAGTGCTAAGCAAAAGTCAGTGCTTCTGCTTAGTGACTTAAGTTCCTGTGTCCCCTAGACGGGGCAGAGGGCGTCCACAATGCGTCGACATCCCGTTCGGTCTTGAGCTTAGCGTTTAATTTCGCTCCAGGTCTTCCCTATATCCTTCGCTTCTGCGATGACAGTTCGCCGCCAGGTCTGCTTAGGGCGACCACGTTTTCGTTTTCCTTGGGGATTCATTTTATACACCACATTTAATGGGTCTGCGTCTTTTTGTTCGTTTGTCTGTGGTACAGTAGCGCTTAAACGCGTGCACCAATTTTTATGCGGTTATTTTTTTATTACCCAGTAGGTTATCTAGCGATGGTTCATCAAAATCGATTAAGCCGTCTAGAAGTTATCAACTATTTTGTTAGCTTAAGTCGCAATTTTAATAACTTCAAAGGCAGGGGTTTCTTTTTTAATTTACATTTGTGTTTTTAAACCTTTTTTTTTTAATTTTTTAGAATGGGGATGACGACAACATAAAAAAATGGCATTCTGTTTAGTCCGTCTGATAGACCGGCCAAAAATACGGGACACGATTTTTTTGCTTACATCAAATTAATAAAAAATACAAAGATCATCAACAAAGTTTCGGATTGAGGGCTTTTGACGTAAAAATTGTATAAGAATTTACTTGTAAAAATTGTATAAGATCGTGACGTCTTGCGAAACTTCAACGCACTGTATCGTCGTCATTTTACGATTACGAGAAAAAAGAAAAAAAAACGTGTCCAAAATTTTTGGATAATCTAACTGACGGACAATTTTTTTTTTCGTCGTCTCGTCTATTAGATACAATTTATTCCGGTCTGATCAATATTTCTATAGATCTTTTATTTGTCTATTAATTTTAAATATAACATAACTAATTATTAAGTAATTAATTTAATTTATTCTATAAAACACAACAGTTTTAAGGTATCTAAAATTTTATAAATATTACAAACTGAAGAGATATATTATTGGCCAACCCTTTTAACATCACGCTACGACTTACGGTCGCGTAACAGTAACCAGAGGCACGGTTACAACCGTGAGAGCAGTTAGTAGCTAATATATATAAAAAAAAAACGAGAACCATTAGATAAAAACCATAGTAAATATATATATATATTTTTATTTATTGCTACAAAATCAAAATGGATCATACTGATCTACAATATAAATATCCTTGGACAACTCACACAAGGTCATCTGATCCCAAACTAAGTAGAGAAAAGATACTAATAAAGATTAAAGTCTTGTTCCTATCCGTAACAAGCGGAATAATTCTCGTATCGCATCAGACAATGTATGCGCAGAGTGACGTCAATTTCACTTTCACTTTCAATAAGCGCAGGCCAAGTATTGATTTTTCGCGTGCAAGCTCCTGCTCGTTTCTGCATCCCTAGTAGAAATGTTGGCAGGGTCGAAATGTAGCTAAATTACGCTAAAGATGAATTTGTTCACAGACTGTTGGTACCAGGACTTCATAACGTCGCTAGAGGTGCCGCGTTTATTTCCATTAACGTGCGTCACGACAATTTATATTTTAAAAAATAAATATCAGTTTGAAGCTTTTTGCGAGTAGGTATCTTTTCATCATTATCATCAGCTCATAAGCGTCCACTGCTGGATATAGGCCTCACCTAACCTTTTTCAACGGTTGCAGTTATGTCCTGCTTGCATCCAACGGTTCCCTGCGACTTTAACAAGGTCATCCGTCTATCTGGCGGCAGGTCGCCCTAAACTACGCTTGCCAATACGGGGCCGCCATTCGTGAACCTTTTCCCCCATCGGCCATCGGTTCTTCGAGCTATGTGCCCAGCCCAGCCCACTTTCTCTTCAGTTTGGCGGCTTTGGTTCTCCTACGGATCGCCTCGTTCTGATTCGATCTCGTAATCATAGCTCTTTCCATCGCACGCTAAGCAACTTTGAGATTTCTTATGAGACCCATAATTAGAAGCCAAGTCTCAGATCCATGATATATGTCGGCGCTGGCAACATACAGTGGTTGAAGACTTTTGTCTTCAAGCGCTTGGGTATTATGAACGAGAAGTGAGTGGTATGTTTATTACTTGTGCGTTTAGAAACAAAATATTTTCTATAATGTCATGCTGTAAATCATTATTCTAAATGTCGCCTCTCATATTTAAGGGTTAGAATCCCGTGTAACTGTTCAATACCGTTATAGCTTTGAACACGTCGTGAAGAAATATAATCATTCTTCTTCTCTTATCTTGATTTTTGTGCCTTTTCTGTTTGTGAATTTGACCGTCAAAGTAATAAGCTGTCATAATTATTATTCTTTCAACATTTTTTAGCACAAATACTGATTACCAAAGTGCCAAAAATACACAATTCAATTACCAAATAATCAATATCAGGCGTTATCTGATTGATGAGAACAACAAAACAAACTGCGCGATTTATCAGCGAATGTATGTAGAAATTTCTTCGATTAATGTATTTACTTTACTTATTTATTAACACCGAGATAAAAAGGTTTTAATCCTGTAATCCATTTATATCGTTCAGTAGGTAAGGAGAGAGGTTGACGTAAACGATTTTATTGTTTTTTTTTTTATAATAAAAGTAAGGATGACTTTCACGATTTCTTATACCAGTACAATGTCATGGAATATTTCATCTAATGACATATGTGCTCATCTGATCTCTACAAAGCTGCTGATTAGACCGCGAGCCGGCCAATTAATTGATACACATCTGAACGTCGTAATTATAATGAACTACACTCGTCCCTAACTACACGTTTTAATCGCATCCGCTGGTTGAATTGAATGGTTTCCAATGCACATCCTTATTCAAAGCTGGTGTTGAATTTGCGTTGGGTTCAATGGTGGGATGTAGCAAGTTGACATAAACGAGATGGGGCATTTTGGTCCAAAAAACAGTTAGGCTACATATACCTCAAACTTCTACTGTGAATTAAACCCCGTAACTGCCTTATCTTAGTAGTAGTATAGTCAATAGTCAAATCATTTATTTTCATTAGCCAAAAAGGGCACTTTAAAACGTCATAATTATAAAACAAAAATGAATCTACCGCCCATTCCAAAATGTTGTTTCGTATGGAGAAGAATGGGCACGAAACTCCATACTTACTCTTTTAAAAAATAATCGTATTACAAAAGCTTTTTTTACCCGACTGCGCGACGCAAAGGAGGGTAATGTGTTTATCATTACTCTACATTTAAAAATGTCTACCATTACTGATAACGTTGTCAACATTAAGACGGATCTGGCCGCGTTGACCCAGTCCACGGCCGAAATAAAGAATGAAATCCATTCTCTTCGCTCTGAACAATCTACTTTAAAACAGCGTATTGATGAGCATGATAAGAATTATAATGGAATATCTCTTGAGCTTGCGGAGTTGAAGAAATCGACGCAATATTACTCGGATCAACAAACCGACATTCAAAAGCAAGTCGATATAATTTCTAAACAAAACGAAAATGTTGCTGTTTTGCAAAATACAGTTGCTGGGCTTGTAGCGAAAATCGATTCTATGGAACAAAGCGCCAGACAATGTAATATTGAACTGTGTAACATACCTGAAAAGCGCAACGAAAATCTGCTGTCTATCTTGGAGAATATTGGCTCTAAAATTAATTACACTATCAGTCAAAAGGATATCGTCGCTATTCATCGCGTTCCACACGCTCATCAAGAAAATGCTAAACACAAAAATATAATTGTTAAATTTACATCGCGTATACTTCGAGACAACATCCTTAGTGCCTGTAGATTGTCTAAAAATGTGAATGCAGAAACGCTGGGGTTTCCCAACTCATCACTACCTATACGCATACATGAGCACTTGACATTAAAAACCAAACAATTATTTCGGGAATGTAAGGCTGAGGCTGCCAAATACAACTATAAGTTCGTGTGGGTTAAACACGGGACTATTTTGGTTAGAGAGAAGGAGGGAGCCCGGGCGATTGCTATCAGATCTCATGATCAGGTGGAGAAAATCAAGCCAAAATCATTGCCACCGAAGTCACTGTCACCCATACCCACTACTGAAAATCATTAAATCATTAAATTTACCAGATTTTTTTATAATTTTCAAAATTCATTTTTTATTAAATATTATGCTTGTTTTTGTAACAATATAATATGTATAATATATTTTAAAATATTTCTGTGCAACATAGCTAAATACCAATTGATGAATGTCGATGTACTTGTAGCGAGAACATCAAGATTTTACGATTTATATTGTTATTATTACTGCATCTTATTTGATCAAACATGTTTACATAAGTTATATCTATCACAGCTCGCGCTTTATACTGAAGTATGTTTAAAAAATAGCTACTGCCTACTAATAAATTTTGCAGTTTCTGTATCCATTCTTCTGCCGATTTCATATAACGAATATATCATACTAATATGTAGATCACAATACAATAATGTGCGATAACTATTTAACAATGTACTATCAAAATTGTAGGGGAGTCCGCACCAAACTGGGTATTCTATACATGAATATTCTTTCTAATTGTTATGATATCATTGTGCTCACGGAAACATGGTTAATGCCTAACATATTAGACTCAGAGTTCATTGACGATCGTTATATTGTGTATAGATGTGACCGTGACCCTGTAGCCACTGGCAAGAAAGACGGAGGTGGGACTTTGGTTGCGGTATTGAGGGGCTTACACTCGACTCGAATAGCACCCCATGCTACATTACATGCAAATATTGAACATATCCTTCTGCGAATACCTAGCTCGAACAAAGGCCAATACCATTATATTAGTGCAGTATATATACCACCTAAAACTCCTGAAAATGTTTATGAGATGTATTTTGATATGTTGAGCATGTACCTTAGTAATTCAGACGTAGAAAATTTATATTTAATAGGAGATTATAATCTACCAGATATCGAATGGGTCACAGATACACGTTCATCATTGGGGAAGTTCTGTGCAGGTAGATCCGCAGTTTGTACAATGTTGAGTTCTTTTTTATCAGCTCATAATGCTCTTCAATATAATACATTTAAAAATGTTACAACTAAAATCCTCGACCTCTTCATCAGTGATAATGATGACTGTATCTTACATATGGCAAGCAATGAATTATTGCCTTCTGATATATACCATCCACCATTTTATATTATGATTCCGTGTTCATTGAAGTTGAATACAATGAATCGTAATTTAGTAAAAAGGTATAATTATTTTAAAGCTGACTATGAAAAAATTAATGAAGAATTTTCACAAGTAGATTGGGAAGGCTTATAGGTCAATAATTCAGTGGATGAATCAGTAGATATTTTTTATAATATTGTATTTGGAATAATAAAAACTCATGTCCCCTTAACAACAGTAAAATCATCTAAATTTCCTATATGGTTCTCACCAGCTCTGATACATATCTTCAAAAATAAATCGAAAGCCTGGATAAAATGGAAGAAATATAAAAATTTATCAGATTATGAACAATTCTCAATTTATAGAAGCAGATTTCAAGTAGAATGTGGTAATTGTTACTCGAGACACATAAATGCCGTCGAGGATAGTATAAAAAATAACGTCAAATATTTCTGGAAATTTATCAGTAGTCGTAAATCATCAAACGGCTATCCTGCGACTATGTATTTTAAAGATCAGTCTACTAGTAATCCTGATGAAATCTGTAATCTGTTTTCAATTTTTTTTAAATCTGTCTATGAAACTTCTACAATAAAGTATGATGAGTTGTCATTTACCAATGAATACACGGATAACTCTCCGCTTATAAACAACCTTAAATTCACGTCAAAACAGATTATGAACGCACTACAGTCCCTTGATGTTACAAAAGGCCCGGGACCAGATGCACTTCCGGTTTTGTTTCTTAAAAAAACGGCTAAGAACATATGTATTCCTTTACAGATCATATTTAATCAATCGTTACAGCAGGGTATATTTCCTAGTGTATGGAAACAAGCAAATATAACACCAGTTCATAAATCAGGGCCTAAGGACGATGTAGAAAATTATCGCCCAATATCTATACTGTCGGCTGTAGCGAAGCTTTTTGAAAGATTAGTACACAATGAAATATATCCTCTTCTTCATAGTATTATTGCCAAAGAACAACACGGTTTCGTTCAAAGAAGATCTACTGTGACCAATCTTATAGCATATACTGATTATTTATTTAACAGTATGGATTCAGGTACTCAAGTGGACTCTGTTTATACTGACTTTCGAAAGGCTTTCGACAAAGTTGACCATGTACTGCTGATGAACAAACTTGCTTACAATGGTATCCGTGGAGATTTGTTGAGATGGTTTGCGTCATATGTCACAAATAGAACACAAAAAGTTGTGGTGAATGGCTACCAGTCCTCTTCTATTTCCGTGACATCAGGCGTACCGCAGGGTTCAATTTTAGGACCTCTGCTCTTTATACTCTTTGTAAACGATATTGATGGCTGTTTTCGTAACTCAAAATTTCTTATGTATGCCGATGACTTGAAAATTTATAGATCAATTAGAGACACCAATGACTGCTACAAACTTCAAGATGACTTAAATCGATTTAGCCAATATTGTATTAATAATAAACTACAATTAAGCATCTCCAAATGCTGTTGTATAAGTTTTACTAAAAATAAAACAAAACTGAAATATTCTTACTCTCTAAATGATATACCATTAAGCAGAGTAAGTTTGATCCGTGATCTTGGTGTGGTTATTGATGATAAGCTACATCTCGACACACACATTAATACGATCGTCAATAACGCCTGGCGTATGTTTGGTTTTGTTCTCAGATCTTCGACTGAATTTATGCGTCCACAAACATACTTACATTTGTACAAGTCATTAATAAGGTCACAGTTGGAATACGCAGTTGCGGTGTGGAATCCTCTATACAATAAATATTCGGATTGTATGGAGAGGGTTCAGAAAAAGTTTTTGAAAGCCTTGCATTATAAATGCTCTCGTACCTATGTTCCCTATCCCGATTTACTCAAAAAGTATAACCTGTTGTCATTATATAGTCGACGAATTTTCCTTGAGACTATGCTCTTGTATGACTTTTGTAATAGTACTTATGACTGTTTGGACATCTGCAATAGAATATGTTATGCAGTCCCTAGAAGCGCCCAAACAAGAGCAGTGCGTAAGCAATCACTCTTTGCTGTGTCCTCGAGTCGTACAAATGCTGGCATGCGAGCTCCTCTAAGACGCCTTACCAATAATTATAATAAGCATTTTAATAATATAGATTTATTCTGTTTGTCACATGGTAAATGTAAAAGAGCTATACTTGAAGTACTTACTCAACCATTCTAATTTTCTGTTTGTTTAAATTAATATTTTTTATATATAGCTACTGTAATTCTGTAAACAACTTCTTTAATATTTTTTTTTTGTTATTGTTACACCAATTGTTAAACTTACATTTCACTAAGCATTTCCTTAAACTTTACTTTCTAGCGTAAAAATGTATAATGTCAGTAAAACCATGGACGAATTCGTCCTTGGTAAAAAGTATCCTGTGAATAACGCAGTGGATTACATAATTATTAATTTTAAGTCTCACTGTTTGTATATTTTTATTATGTAATTGTTAGTTGTTCCAAATAAAATAAAATAAAATAAAAAAATAAAATAAAAATAAAATCAGTCTATGTATCCGGTCCTCACCGGACATGGTCAGTTCGGGAGGTTCCTGTGTCGGATTCGGGCGGAAGTGACGCCTGGGTGTCACCACTGCAGCAACGGTCGCCTGGAGGACACGGTCGAGCACACGCATGGGCGGACCATCGACGTGTCCTCGTAGAGGCGATCGGCGGCGGTGACCTCTCGCGCCCAGCGCTGGTTCAGGCCATGCTGCGGGGTGAGACGGAATGGGATGCCGTCGCCTCCTTCTGCGAAGCAGTTATGCTAGTAAAGGAAGCGGTGGCGCGCGAGAGACAACGACGAGCCTCTCGCCCCGGACAAAGACCCAGGCGAAGACGTCGAGAGTCGCAAGACGATTACCGGCCACCGTAGGCACGGTTCTGCGGATGGCGAGCGATGGGTAGCTCGCCGCCCAGCTAGGATCAGGCCTCAAAGAGAAGTAGTCAGCACAGGAAGGGGCCCAACAGGGCCAACGCCTGCCGGGGTTGCGGAATGTTTATAATAGTTACCATGACCCTGGAACATAAAGGGCAATCGAAGGAACATGAGTGGGTTTTAGTCAGTAAAAGTCTGACACGCCCTCCCGCCGCACCCAGGACGGGAGCTGTCATTTGATGATTTCCCACTCACCAAAAAAAAAATGTATTTGGTTTTTTTTTCACTTTTAGTTTTGAACCTGAAAAATGGAGTTATTTACATCGTCAAGATTTTGTGATCGTCGATGTATCCTAAAAATTAATGATGTGTCATCTGAAAATATCACCATTTTCGGTTGATTTTGAAATAGTTGGGGTAAATCATTAATATAAACTAGAAATAAAAATGGACCCAATATTTAACCTTGAAGTACGCCCATAGTTATTTCAGATCCCATTGAGTTAACGCCGTTTATTTAAACTTTAACTTGTCTTTCTTTCAGGTAAGACCTCATTAGCTCGAGAGATGTTTCCCTAATCTCGTAGTGTTCCAACTTCAACAAAAGTGTTTCATGGTCAACGCAATCGAACGCCTCTCATATTCATCAACGAATCTCATATTCATCTTAGAAAGTACTAAAAAAATAACTACTACGAAAAAGCAGTATATAGCCCGTAGTATAAGTTTTTTTTTACCTATAATGTATGAAAATTGCCTGATGTCCTTCAATAGTTCATCACCTAGCCACTTTCTCAACTATGTTCAGGTTTTATTACAACCGCATTCAGCTAAACACCAGTGTTCAGCTGAATCCGCTGAATTTTCGCGAAAGACACCTGGTAGACTCCTTTGCTCTAGTGGATTTAAACGCGCAAAAGAAATTTCAGCGTATGGACACTGTGCGACTGGACATTAAATTTTTACGCAATGAAACTTGCACGAACCCCTATGATCGAACGGACACTTGTGCAAACGACGTTATCATAATTTTTTCGGGGCGCTAGGTTAAAAAATGAATTTGACTTAAAAATCGAAGATGGCGGCCAGGATATCTGTAACAATTATTTATTTAAGGTTACACAAACTTGACATTATGCAATCTACCCGCGGAGGTGTGGCAGTGGAATTAGATGACGCTTTTCCACTTTGACGTCAATGGGATGCTATCTAGAGCTTTATAAGCCTGACAATTTTGTATTATGTAATAACTGATAAAATACTTTTAGAAACATGCTTTGATTTGACGTATTATTGGAATTGTAAATAGAAAAGCAAATGATGTTTTCATTTTCTTTTGTAAATATTCAATTCAGTTTTTCTGTGATAAACTATCCAGTGCCAGGGCAATTTTTTTCAAACGAAGAAATCAAATTCGAACAAAAAGGTATGTAAATTAAATAATTATTACTACTTGCCGATTTCATGTTATTGTTACGTAGGTAGGTATAGGTGACGTAAGTGTCGATTGTTCCGGGCACATTTACTAGAAAATTCGGGAAAGTTCCACGACGTTCTAGAACGTTCGATGGAGTTCCGAGGGGTCATTCGAGAAACTTCCAGATCATCGTCGATCATTCGCGATGTTACTGGAATGTTCTCGAATGCACCTGGGTACCTCGGGTTGTCGAACTTTCTAGAAAATGTGACCGGAGATATAAATAGCGGACGTGTCAACACGGGACTCAGTTCAGTTTTGGAAACGAAACGGTGAACATCGCCGCGAAGCGGAACTACGACTGCGATACGAAGTGTGTTTTGTGTTGTGTTAGTGAAGTGTTTTTGCGTTTGCGAATTCTAATAAAGTGATTGTGTTTTTTTTGAGTAAAACTGTGATTTTTATTTATCCCGAACCCCAGCTCGTAACAATTGGTGTCAGAAGTGAGGGATAAATCATGCCGGTTTTACCGAAGGACGACACGGAAGGAATCCGTACGAGGAGCCAACGCCAGCAAGAGGTGGACCAGAGACGATTTGACCCCACGTCGCAGCACGTACCGGGTGGTAGCCAGCCGACGACGGAGCCAGCGTCAGCTCAGGTATCTGGTGTTTCTGCAGCATCGACCACTATGGACCTTTCTGCTCTGATGGTACTGCTGCAGGAACAGGCCCGCCGTTTGGAAGAACAGCTCCAGCGCGATAAAGAAGAGCAGGTTCGCCGACAAGAAGAACAGGCCTCCCGTTTGGAAGAACAGCTGCAGCGCGACAAGGAAGAGCAGGCTCGGCGACAGGAAGAACAGAGCCGTCGACAGGAGGAACAGATCCTCCTCATCAAGGACTTACACGCAACATTCGGCAAAGATATCGGAGCCGTAAAAGAACAGATCGAGCTTCACGAGAACCGTATCTCCGAGGCCGAAGACCGTGTCTTCGGTGCTGAGAGCCGTATATCTGGAGCCGAAATCAAGATTGTTGACATCCAGAAAGCTTTGGGATGTCTGAAATCTGGAGATGGGTCTGTGGCTTCTGTGGTTGCGGTACCTTCGGTGCGTGGATTTAAAGCGCCACCCTTCGACGGAACATCTTCCTGGTCCGCGTACAAGCTCCAATTTGAAGCTGTCAAGAAAGCGAATGGGTGGACAGATGCGCAGGCAATGACCGCACTCACCTTGGGTCTTCGTGACCAGGCTTTAACGGTGTTAGAGGCTCTTGGCAACAATGCGACTTACGAGCAGTTGGTTGAAGCCCTAGAGTCTCGATACGGGGACGCTCACTTGGAGCACGTCTTTCGTGCCCAGTTGAAAGATCGCGTGCAGCGCAGCGGTGAAAACTTGCAGCAATGGGCTCTGGAGGTAGAGATACTGGTACGAAAGGCATATCGGTCTGCGCCTGAGCTTATCAACGGAAATTTGGTGCAAGCGTTCGTCGATGGCATACGAGATTTTGAAGTCAGGGTTGCTGTGAGACTTGGGCACCATGAGACGTTGAAAAGTGCCTTGGCCCATGCCTTGGAAGTAGAGGCAGTAAGGCATGATCATCGTGCCCACCGTATCAGCGAGGATGCAGCATCACCTGTGCGTGACCGTTTGAGGTACAGTCCCACGTGTTACAATTGTGGAGAGAAGGGTCACATTAGATCGAGTTGCCCTAAGCGACGTGATGCCAACAAAGACTTGGCCTGGAGAAGAAGGGCAGCTAGTGTCACCACCCAGAAGCAAGAACGACAAGATACGCCTGTCGCAGGCGGAGAACGAGAGATTGCTCCTCGAGGTGGAGATGTACAAATACGAAGACGAGAAGTAGAGGCAGTGCATCGGGGCATGGAACCAGCTGGAAGTGTATTTGTTCAGCGTGAAGCTAGTGCTGGAAGATGTGATAGACAAGAGGACAGCGAGGAGTGCGTAAAACGTAGCGCTCAACTGGCTAGACAACATCAGCTTCGCGGAACAGGAGGAGTACGGGCGCAAGCTGAAGGAGTTGCAGCTCGTGAAAGCGCCCGTCATAGGCAAGAAGCTGAGGCAACAGTTCCCGTCAGGATGTTAAGAACAAACCTTAGTGACGAGGCGAGGAAAACCGTACAGCGTGCCAGACAGTCAGGTCAGCAGATGTCTGAGAGGATAAAGACATGCTTTGACCGGAAGATGAACAATAGCGGATTTGATGAAGGTTCACTGGTGTGGTTGCATAACCCAGTGCGTAGCAAAGGGAAGTCGCCTAAACTACAGGCAAAATGGGATGAACCATACCGAGTAGTGACCAAGATCAACGACGTCACCTACCGGATACGGAAGAGTACGAGAACTGCGCCTAAAATTGTTCACGTTGATCGGCTGGCACGATACTACGGGAATAATGATGCTCGGGACGAGCATGTCTTAGGAGGGGGCAGTGTTACGTAGGTAGGTATAGGTGACGTAAGTGTCGATTGTTCCGGGCACATTTACTAGAAAATTCGGGAAAGTTCCACGACGTTCTAGAACGTTCGATGGAGTTCCGAGGGGTCATTCGAGAAACTTCCAGATCATCGTCGATCATTCGCGATGTTACTGGAATGTTCTCGAATGCACCTGGGTACCTCGGGTTGTCGAACTTTCTAGAAAATGTGACCGGAGATATAAATAGCGGACGTGTCAACACGGGACTCAGTTCAGTTTTGGAAACGAAACGGTGAACATCGCCGCGAAGCGGAACTACGACTGCGATACGAAGTGTGTTTTGTGTTGTGTTAGTGAAGTGTTTTTGCGTTTGCGAATTCTAATAAAGTGATTGTGTTTTTTTTGAGTAAAACTGTGATTTTTATTTATCCCGAACCCCAGCTCGTAACATTATTTTATGTTTATTATGCATACATTTATTTCTTTTCTTCCTTGTTCGTCGCAGTCTGTGCATTTTGTTACCAGTTAATTTTTAATAAATATTTTTCTAGATCGTACCACTAATTTTGGAATTCAAACAAAAAATAGTTGGGCATAGACATTAAAACAAAATTGATAAAACGAGTTTGGAAAAGATAGTAAGCCGTTAACCCATTGGCTTTATAAAGCATATATCGAAGGTTGTCCATCCTAGGCAGATCATACCTAGATCAGAAGACACACTTTCGTGATAAATATTATTGACTATTAGGTACGGGGACTGGACTGTACAGGGGCTGTTCCACTTCTGTAGTGCAAGTGGCAATACTCTTCGAAATGGTGACTTAAATAATAGCTTTCTAGCCTTCAAAGCAGTGTTGACAATTTGCATAGTTTAATCGAAATCGTCGAATACTTCTTTAGCAAAAAAGAAATCACTCAATGATCAGTACAACGGCTGGTGACGCAATACTACATTATTATTACACTCGTATATAATCCGTAATATTTGTACAGTATTATGTGTTTTGTAGAATAAATATTTGAACCCCAAATTATTGTTGCGTCATTCATTTTCACTGAGAACAAGCATAGTCGCTTCTGTTGTGTTTTAGATTCTTGACAATGATTCCTAATGAGCTAGCATCTGGCTCACACTATGAAGATTATAACAGGAACCTAGTGTCAGCAAGCTAATATAAAAAACTAATATAATTTAAACCAGATTCTAAGGAAATGTTTCGATGATTTAGGATTAAAGACGAATGGAAGAGATCGCGAGGTAACTAAGTATTGTGCTTGTTGTGGATCCATAAAGGTACTAATGTGACTCAAATTCTTGAATTTGACTTGATAAAGTTGCTGGTTCTGCTTGTCATTCGTAAAACTTTGTCGGACCCCTAATAGAGCATTATTAAATTGTTGCTAATGTTGTCCCACTATAGAGCGTAAGGCCTCCCTGTCTTTCTTCGAACCCACTACGTTTTTCAGATACATACTGTAATATCAATATCTGCAATTTACTTTTATACGATTTAATATATGTAGGTATATTTTCACTACCACGAGCAATTCCTTAACAGATTCTCTTACAAAACAAGTACAATAGTAAAATATATATTATAGCCATTTTTATTTTCATGAAATATTTTTCATTGGGTTGGATGTAAGTTTAAAGATACTTATTACACTAATAAAAAAACATATAGTTAGTCAGAAACCAGAAAGTCTGAAAATGGCATATCGTAACTGGGTTGTGGAAGTCTGATAGGTTTTTATTTTATTTTATTTGTTTGGGGCAAAAACCAGTTATACGTTACAGCATTGACAAAGAAATAATGATACATTATAGGGTAAGTTCGCCTGTTCGCGTCCATAGACCAATTCGCGTCCATTTTACGGATCTTCTCCAGAAAATCCTCGGAATTAAGAAAACTTACACACCGAATTCAAACGAATAGTCATTACCGGTGATACCTCAATATATAAGAGACACGCACATAAGGTCAAAAGGTCAGTGCGACAAACCAATCCTGTTTAAAAAAATATTTAGTCCCGGCTGTTTAACAAGAAAGCGCGAAAGCGCGGTTTTTTAGATAAAAAATAGTGTGCAGCGGTGCGTTCGATGATAAGTTTTTTATTGTTTTATATGAATTTTAGGATTAATAGCTGTTTCTAGACTTTTATAATGAAAAAAGGAATAATGTTAATCATGAATTTGCTTAGGTTTTTTACATTTAAAGATTAAAATAAGGTGGACGCGAATTACTACATCGAATTTACAAAACTTCCACTTTGCGTCCGCAATGGACGCAAAGTGGAAGTTTTGTAAATTCCCCGGCAGGCGTTGGCCCTGTTGGGCCCCTGCCTGTGCTCTCTGTGTCTCTGTGTTCTCTTTCAGGCGCTCGTGGAACACTAACGCAGCGCCGACGCGGTCCTGGTCCTAGCCGGGCGGCGAGCTACCCATCGCTCGCCATCCGCAGAACCGTGCCTATGGTGGCCGGTAGTCGTCTTGCGACTCTCGACGTCTTCGCCTGGGTCTTTGTCCGGGGCGAGAGGCTCGTCGTTGCATCTCACGCGCCGCCGCCTCCTTCACTAGCATAACTGCTTCGCAGAAGGAGGCGACAGCATCCCATTCCGTCTCGCCCCGAAGCATGGCCTGAACCAGCGCTGGGCGCGAGAGGTCACCGCCGCCGATCGCCTCTATGAGGACACGTCGATGATCCGCCCATTCGCGGCACACCACCGTGTGCTCGACCGTGTCCTCCAGGCGACCGTTGCTGCAGTGGTGACACCCAGGCGTCGCTTCCGCTCGAATCCGACACAGGAACCTCCCGAACTGACCATGTCCGGTGAGGACCGTCAGCGCCGTGGCGCCTCTCCAGCCACTCCTCAAAGAGGGGTCTTACCGCCGCTATCACGGCGTGCCCAATTTGTGTACTACTTACAATCAATATATTTATTTTTGTATTTTTTTAATGAAAATAATTACATTTTTTAGGGTTCCGTTCTTCCGTTCCTAGTTAAGGTAAAAACGGAACTCTTATACTCTTTGCTGTCCGTCCGTCCGCCCGTCTGTCAAGACCCTTTTTCTCAGAAAGGCGTCGTGATATCAAGCTGAAATTAATATCACTTACATAGGTATGCTAACACTCAAAGAAGTGTAAAAATTGAATTTCTAAATCATGCAACTAAAATGTATGGCTGTTTACTTTCCATTTATATTGCACATTTAGACATTTGCAAGGGAATCAAAACCTATAGGGTACTTCTAATAGACCTAGAATCTTGAAATTTAGCAAGAACCATTGTCATGTGGCACAAGTAAAGAAAAAGCTCCGAAAACCGTAAACTTGAATGTATTTTACAAAAAAAAATTACGGTACTCTCGTTGGAAGAGTCCGACTCGCACCTGACCATTTTTTTTATAATTTATATTCATAAACAAAGTTTTTTTTTGTAATTCAGCTTATTTTTACAAATTCTTAAAAATATCACCCCTTTATTCCTTTTCTAAGTGGTTGGACGCAAAATGGTCCACGGGTGGACGCAAATTGGATTTTTTGGACGCAAACTGGGTAAAACGCCTATTTCTGAAACTTTCCTACTTAAAAAAAAAACACTAAAGGTTTCGAACAAAACTGCAAGTAAATCTGAAAATAGACTAATATAACTAACACATCACATATTTTTTTCATAAAAAATTGTTTTACAACAATTTTATTATCGCCGTCAAAGTTGCCAACTGCACTAAATGGACGCAAACAGGCGAAATGACCCTAATTGAGAAAACGTATAACCCACACTATTGTCCACGGAGTGACATCGGAGTATGATGAAAACGGACGCGTGTTAGTTAGGATACTTATAATTTATATGTTATACAGAAAAACAATGTTGTACTGTTACTGCTGACTAATCAAAGGAAGCAGAGGATAAAGAGTATCCGTCTTATATGTGACTCGCAAGAGATTGAGGAACTATTTTTTTTAATTTAGATTGTGACAACGCGAAAATATCAAAATCTCGTAGTCGCTTCTTGTACAATCAATCGCTGGTAATCTACTGGATTAAGCCGACTCTAATACATATGGGTTAAGGTTTGGAAGGTGATGACGATGATACTATGATAGTCCATTGTTCGTTCAATGACCACTCTAACCCAAAAATGTGTAACATCGACAACTGTGGTCCCTTGTCTAGAAGAAGTACTTATCTTAGTCTAAAACTTTATCATTTAACCTATAAACTGTCGGGAAGTAAAGGCTTTAGTAATTAATTTATTTTGTAAAATATACTCGCTTTCAAAACTGAAGTATCTGTATTTTTTCAAATTTAATTAGGTATTAACATTAGATTTTAAAAGTCAGAAATTGTTCTCTGTGTTGTCAGAAGTTTTATATTAAAGGGATTTGGGATTTACTGCACTGTTATTGAATATTCAACATATCGTTTTTTAATCAATTTTATAATTGGTTGGTTTAAACTCAGTCGGACAGCGGAGGCAGGAACAAAGTCCTGTAGGTAAACCTCGGGAAATCACGTAAGAAAGACCAATATGAGGTTAGGCAGAAAGACAGGTTTGAACTATAAACGAGTTCTGACGAAGCATATATTATATTAATAAGTAAACATAATATTTTGCGTTTTAAGTGTTTTCCAGTAGCCTTCACAGTTGAATCATGCACTAAATATTATTTTATCTACATGAGCAGGTATGTCTCTGTGCAAATCGTCAAAATGTAGGTCGTGAACGATAATACGCATTAGTTACATTTTTTTAATCTATATTAGCCATATATTAGTAGGTAAGTACTTCCAATTATCTTAATATCTACGATATACAATCTATGTAATATCTAATCTATGTAACAAAGTTTAGGACTAGTTACATTTATTTATACTCCGGTATCAATAATATCAACTGAAACTGCGTTACCGTATCTACTATTAAAGTTTGAAAAACAACTCTTTTAGAACACCATTTATTATCTAATTAAAATATTTAAAACAACAAAAATGACTAACTCAGTCCACGTTAGTTAGGTTTGCTAGACATAGGCGTTGGGACATGGAACATGATGGATTGGGGGGCGGGGAGAGGAAACGTTGCCACCCCTTTTTGGCATTTTGAGAAGTTCCATGTATTTTCCGAGATCCTGCCGGAATTGCCCCTTCCCTAAGCCAAAAGGGTCTCAAGATTCTCCTTCTTCCCTCAGTCGAAAACTGGTGACGCCGATGTTATTTACAATCATAATATTTATATTTTTATTTTGATGTTGGAGTCCAAATTCCAATTAAAATTGTTATGCAGTCGATCATCGAATCGATCGATCAATATTGTGAGGTGACACCGAAAGAATGTTTTCTACGATATAAAGAAGTTTACGGAACTTAATAATTAATGTCAAGATTATTATGATGGATGCACTACTAATGGATTTTTGTGTTAAGCGACGTATTAAGAAGAACCAGCGTCGGTTGCCCTTTATGTTCCAGGGTCACGATAACTATTACACATTCCGCAACTCGCGTATGTATTTACACTCATGACATGTAAGACCTCTATAAAACCTCTCCTACAAAGGCGTACTACCCAGCATTCACCTGTAAAGTAGTAATTCCAAGATTTGATTTAGAGCAAAGTGCAGCGCGTTCATTTAACAAATCGTATCACTGGTGTTCGTATTTAACAAACTTATATTACAGACTAGCTTTTGCCCGCGGCTTCGCTCGCGTTAGAAAGAGACAAAAAGTAGCCTATGTTACTCTCCATCCCTTCAACTATCTTCACTTAAAAAATCACGTCAACTCGTCGCTCCGTTTTGCCGTGAAAGAAAGACAAACAGACAGACAGACACACTTTCCCATTTATAATATTAGTATGGATGAAAGCCTGCGGTGTATGAGCCTTTGTTGTGTGTGTTTGTGTGTTAATCTTCGACAAAAATAAATGTCGTTTGGCAAGTACGCTTGGTAAGGAATATTGCTATCATCTTCGCCCGAATATTAAAGCACGATGGCAAGAGCCAAGTAACAATAGCAAAACCAAAGCACGTGCTAAATTAAGTTTCATTATTTCTGCCTTTGATAAAATATTATGGTACTAGTAGAGGTACGAATCCTAGCCTATAAAACACGAAGCACTCAGCTCGATTGGAAACATAGCAGAATTTGGTTTAGATATATTTTTGTCTCTATCTTGCATATTTAACATATTGAGTGCGAATGTGACAGAAATAAGACTTAGCCAAAAATCAGTCTAAGTTTATCTTGGCCTTAGATAAATTCTATGATAAACTGTAAAGGTGAACGCAGACTTGGCCGCACCGCACGCGCCGCAGTCCCCGCAGTCATCGCATTTTCTTTGTTGACCTTTCAGGGTCTGCGGCAACTGCGATGCGGGTAGGTGTGCGAGGTGGCATAGAACTTCATATAAAGAATTCGAATGCGAAGACTGCGGCGCGTGCGGTGCGGCCAAAACTGCGTTCACCTTAAAACGACCACGGCCTTACGTCAACACTCAACGATTTACCTGACTTTATACCGTAACTATCTGCAAGTATCGAAGAAAACTTTGTAAACCGTAATGACAACAAGAGAAGACCGAAACTTTCAAATAATATCTTAGATACCTACCAGCATGATAACATAGGTAGGTAGATATTAACACACTTGCAAATAATTTAGGGCTATTTATGTGATAATTTGTGTGATAAGTACAATAATAGTATCAGCGTATCACTGACGCACTGCAGGGAAAAGCCTCTTCTACATGGAAGGCTCTAGCATCTCCCACTATGCTCCTACTACGCTATTAATCCACAAGGCGGTTCGATTTCGAGGTTTTAAAAATTAATTTTTCGTCATAATGTTTATTGTCACTGTTTTTTTTTTGGAGCGTGGGAAATCATCAAATGACTTCTCCCGTCCTGGGCGGGGCGGGAAGGCGTGTCAGACTTTTACTGACTAAAACCTACTCATATTCCTTCGGCTACCCTTTATGTTCCGGGACCACGGTAACTATGATAACTATTTAGCAACCCCGCCTGCTATAGTCATGTGGGTGCACCTGCCAAGGACACAATATGAATTAAGTACGTAAACAATCCAGCATTTCGAATCCTTTTTGTTGAAAACCACATGGTGACCCACGTGGTTTTCAACAGCTGACTTATTGGACGGACACTTATCAAAGTGGACAAAATCGCAAATGTAAAAAAAATGCTGAACCATTGTTGATTCGTTTGTAGATACAATTACTGGCAAAGACATGTTCTTTAAAAACTGGTTAAGACATGTTCTTTCAAAAGAAACCAGCACACTACACTTCTCTTTGTTTTTTTTAGGTATTTTGTTTTAATTCATAGATGGCGTTGTACCGAAAAAAGGAATATGGTTTTCCTATAAACTTTTTTAAATATTCAGTGTTTTACTAGGAGGATTTACATATCCAATAAAATAAGATCATAATAATCCAGCCGTTCTCATAATCGTGTAAATATCTAGACAGAATGTACTTTTCTAAATATAGATTCATTTATCCATATAGAAACACAATGTTTCAATATACTAATCTAGATCTGTATTTGACTAAGCCAGAGTAGGAACGGAGGACGTTAATCAATCAATTAAACAAGCGCATTTCATTACTACTACAAACAACGGCGTTTGTCTCATTTTAAACGACCTTGATGGTCTAAGGCCCGTATTAATAGACGTCACTCAACTCCGAGACGCTCTCAAGTCTCTTGCTATCCTTGTCATTCTAAAGGGAAAAAATAAGGACAGCAATAAATTTGAGAGCGTCTCAGAATTGAGTGACGTCTATAAATACGGGCCTTAGTGTCTAAGGCCGAGTCCAAGCTGAACAATTTTCAATGAGGTTGCAAAAATCGTTGCAAGAATTATCATTTTCTACAAGTATTGCATAAATCTTTTACTGCTGAAAGTGCTGGACTACTTTTAACCCGACTGCCGAAAAGTGGGTTATTTTTTTCGAGCGTATGTGTATGTATGTATGTATGTCTCAATATACAGCACGCTCTACAGCCTAAACTATTTAACGAATTACCACAAATGAGGTGCCATTGAATTCGTCTCAGTTGTCGGAGTGACATATAAATATTAATTAAAAAAAAAAATATCACTTCTCCCCTTTTTCCAACTAAGTTGGGGTCGGCTTCCAGCCTAACCGGATTCAGCTGAATACCAGTGTTTTACGTGAAGCGACTGCCTATAAGACCTTGTTGAGGCAGGCGTATGTACCTAAATATTGTAATTAGAACTTTCCTCAAGAGGCCTGACCGCGAAACGTATTCTGCATGGTTCGTTGCACAAAAAATGATGAATCTATGTCTGGACTTTAAAAGAGACGATAATCCTTTGAGTTTGTTTCGGCATTTCTTCTCAGAGGTAGTCAGCTAGGAAATGCCGAATCCATCTAGTTTAAAAAAAAATATGACATGTAAAAGTGATGTAATATCCTACTTGCATAATAAACAATTTCAATTTCAATATTTCAATTTCACACAGCATCTAAAAGAATTCTATAATTATAAATGTGCTAGATAAATGATTGTTCATCATGAGGGCTAGTCAGGCTTGCAGCTACGTAAAACTGCATGTAAGGCATGCATTTAATAATAAAGTACAAAATAAACAAATCATTAAGAGTCAACCGCCAAGTCACCGTTGATTGGGTCGGCTGACTTTGAACAGACGTCACGCGAAATCCGATGTTTTTTCCAGTGGCAAAAATCTATTACTTGTATATATGTAAAGCTATTTTGACCGCATAACAGTACAGACAACAACAAGAAACGTCGATATTAAGGGCAAAGATCACACATTGTTACTTCTACAGTGCCTTCCGTAATCTCATTTACCTCAAATGTGTAATGAACAATTATAATTGTTACTTTATAGTCTTTACACGTTTTGATTCCAACACTCGTGATTCACAATAGAAAGGCAATACGAGCCCGACAGCCGGCCATCGCTTGGTTGTCGAAAGGTAAATCAAACGTAACTTAACGACTATGGATTGATAAGCTTAGATTGTGTCATTACATAAATAGCATTCATACTTACAGGTGTGTTAACATCTCTTTATTGATTTTCAGTCAGCATCTAAACGGATATTATTATATTGCTGCGTTCCCTTTCTAATCTTCACCATTATAATGGTCTGGTCGAAAATGGTGCCGATTCTCTTGTGCACAAACCAACGTAAATTTAAGTTAAATGCATCTTTCTCTTTCCATTTAATTAAGAAAAGGACAGAAGATCAAATATTAGTTAAGTCCTGTCAAATTTAGACACTCCATAGATAATTTAGACGCAATTTAAAAACATGGCGTCTAAATATAAGTCAATTGTCATCAGGCGCTGTCTAATTTAACAGGATTAAACTAAAATGTATCTTCTGTCCTTTTCTATAAGAAATGGAAAGAGAAAGATGCACTTAACTTAAAACGTTAGTTTGTGCACAAGAGAATCGGCACCATTATGGCAATAAAAGGCAGACGCCAGACCCTGTTTAATAATGCTGTCAATTTGACATGTTTTTAATTCAGCATTCAAATAATTGTAACACACAGTTTTTATTAAACCTCTCTTAATTTTAGCGCTAAAAATCAGCTTCATTTTCATTTTACTGATAAACTGGTTTTTTAGTTGTCTTGGAATCAATAAATAGTTATCAGGATAAATAAATTTTGGATTGAAATGTTAAGCCCAAAGCTGTTTTTTGGGTATACTTAATAATTGGTAGATATACTAGTAAAATCAATCCGTATTTCAACACAAGCGCCGACAATGACTGGTGATTTCCAAATCTATTGTTCCAATCAATAAACATGATATATGTAGATAGTTATCAATAAGGTTATTATTTCATAACTGTGTTTTATTTATTTCACACACTTTTAGTTGGCATAGTTTTACAATTACCTTTTTTAACTAGTGCGTCTCGAACTAAATATAAAGAGATTCTGTTTAGTAATTTCTGCGTCAATCTCTAAAATCTTTTGTTTGTTTGTTTAAACGGTTAAACTTCCGATAGTACTAATCGGATTGGAATAATAATTATTGTAGCATTTAGTAGCCAGGTTCTAGACAAGTATAATATAAAAGCGATGAAGCGAAATATAGGAGCGAAGTAATAACAGCATCAGTAAATTCTTTCGAAATATTTCCAAGCGTATGTATATACAATACAATGTAATAAAATAAACTATGCACTATAAATAGACTACACACATCAACATGGTCTAGGGATACTTATTTTAATTAAACCTAAATAACTAAAATTCTATTAACTTTTTGTTAAGACACATTAAAATAAACCTTGTTTAATAGCCTATCTATTCTGATAATAAACCTTTAAAGTTTCAACATCAAAAAATCCTCGAATTAGAATCCCAATTCAAAATTTTGAAGTTGATATAATGCATTGCTTCATAATTAAAACAATTCGTCTGCTCTACACTTTTAAAGCGTAATGAATAATGTTGAATGGACAATATTATCGAAATGGAAAGTACTCGAAAATGGTAAGTACCCGATATAGTCTACGTAATAGTTTGAAGAACCAACTAATTAATCGAACCGATGATACGGGTTTGATTGAGCTAGTTATTGAATGAAAACTAATAACTTAAATGCACTGGGGTTGCACTGGCCATCAAAACTTACATTCACACTTTAAAATTTTCGCCAAAGCACTGGTGCTGATTCTCTTGTTCACAAACTTAACTAAATTTAAGTTAAATGCATCTTTCTCTTTCTATTTCTTGAATAAAATGACAGAAGATACATTTTAGTTTAATCCTGTCAAATTAGAAAGCGCCTGAAGAAAATTGACGTATATTTAGACGCCATGTTTTTAAATCGCGTCTAAATTATCTATGAATAAAAATCTAAATTTGACAGGACTTAACTAATATTTTATCTTCTGTCCTTTTCTTAATTAAATGGAAAGAGATAAATGCATTTAACTTGAATTTACGTTAGTTTGTGAATCAGAGAATCGGTACCATTATTGAAGTTAGAGTTTAGAAAACAAAAATGTTTTATAAAAAGTAATCTAACTACAGCTTCGAGCCGAACTGAAGGGTCTACGCTATATAGACATAATCTATAGAAAACAACATTTTTTTACGAAGGCTTAACAAACGCGAAAAGTTGAACGGACGCGTACGCGTCTTCATTCAAAATCGTTGTTTTGTATGAACATAAACTAAGTAGAGCTGATAATGTGCCTAGTCCCTTTTGCTGATGATTAGGTTTCCAAAGCGATGAAAGACAATTTCTTCCTATAGTGCTTGTGTTAGAGCTATGAGGCTTAGGACCGAATAGCAAAGTCAAACGTATATATTTATTTAGGGTATAACAAACAATCTTACAATATGAATAAACAAAACAAGACATTCATGTTTCTGTAACAACAGAATGTTGCAGTGAATGTTGTTTCAAAAAAAAAATATGAAAAGCTTTTTTTTTTAATTTGTTACTGTTGTATTCATGTGTTGCATGCAACTATTGCTAAACTGCATATTTTGTAACATTTTGACCCCAAAAACTGTTTCATTGATTTTCACGATTTAACTAAACAATAATATACGAACAATTGGATGTTAATATACTTAGGTATATTTTTAGCATAATAAAATTATTAGAACAATGACATTTTTCTAGCATGCATGTAGACAATAACAAATTTCGTATTCTAGTTACATAAATCAACCCGATAAGTTATCTATAATTTTATCAGAGAAAATTTTATCAGAAATTAATTGAATCCGATACAAGTTTTTATCTTATTGCTATCACCGCATTATCAAAACAGACAATGTGGTGGGTATCTATTAATCAGTTTTTTTGCAAGATATTTTTTTATAATAAGTAGGTGATGATGATAATAAAGGGTTTTTTTTATTGGTGTCTTGTTCTATTTGTCATAAAACTGGACTGGATTCTCAGAAAATTGGTTAAAACTAAAACTGAAGTGACGTCACACCAATGTCATACACACACGTTGTTACAAGTGTTACGTCACGCTATATCATGACTCTTCCCCTAAGATAAACTTGAGGTATGCTTTACGCCCGACCCAGGTGTAGACGTCGAGAGTCGCAAGACAACTACCGGCCACCGTAGGCGCGGGTCTGCGGACGGCGAGCGATGGGTAGCTCGCCGCCCGGCTAGGACCAGGCCCGCGTCGCCTCAAAAAGCAGTCAGCAGTTCAGCACGTAAAGGGGCCCTCTAAGGCCAATGCCTGCCGAGGTTGCGGAATAGTTATAATAGTTACTGTGCCCCGGAACATAAAGGGCAACCGAAGGAACATGAGTGGGTTTTAGTCAGTAAAAGTCTGACACGCCCTCCCGCCCCGCCCAGGACGGGAGAAGTCATTTGATGATTACCCACACTCCAAAAAAAAGGTATGTTTTACGCCTTCATTTTATTTTAACTCATCGCTACGCTCCGATTTATCTTCCATTCTTCCATAAGGAGTTTGCTTAGTACAGTGAGGGTGATAGGAGGTGGCGCTTTCTATTAGCGGATCGAGCTTATCAGACGAACGCTCAATCGAAATTTCTCGATAGTTAAGGCATTCAGCTGATATCAATCTGCAATATAAAGTTGCAAAACATTATTGACAAGTTTTTTTTTGTGATTTTTGATTCTCCCGACTGCGACACAGATGGTAACATTTGAGGAATGTCACACAAGTGTCAAGTAGTCTTGTGTGACGACACAAAAAAGAAGGAATACGATCCGAAGAAAATTAGTAAAAAATAATCCTACGGGAACGAATTTCCATAGTTTTCTTTAGGCTGTATGGTTGGCGATAGAGTAAAGCCATCTTTTCCTAATATTTTTTATTTCTGTTTATTACTTTATTTCTTTCTTTTCTTTCTTTTTTTTTCACACACTAACATACGTAGTGTATGTAGTTACATTTTGTTCCTTCTTCTATTGCGATTCACTCCTCCCAATTTCGAATCCCCATTAGGGCCATATTTCAATACAAAATGTATTCAGTTACGCCACCAAGTATACATTTTATTGGTGACGTTATTACCACGACTACTAGAAAGTAATGTTAAACTTAGATGTACTCTATTTTCTTAGGCTGAGGCTACACTAGTCTGCGACGCGAGCTGCGACACATTAGCGATTGAAACAAATACATGGATGCTCACGTTTATAGCTACACCGTTCATCAAATACTACTAGCGATCCTTGATTTCTTTCTGCGACAGGAACTACATCACTGTAATCGCGGTTCCGGCTACATCGACGTATCAGCGAAATTAAATCGAATATACGACAAACTTTCGCTTATAATGTAGCCATTCCATGTTTATCTAGTTTCGCTCTTCCATTCGCATCGCAAATCGCTGCCCACTGTAGCCTCAGCTTTAGTCTTATTTTCATTCTGCATTTAGTTTGTAGCCGCTTATCCTGTGTATCCATAAATTATAGATAAAAATGGAATAATACCAAGATTTTCAAGATTCCATAACTTTTTTCTATTATAAACTTCTAAATAGGGTTTCCTCTATAGTCTATTTTGCTGTGCCTTACAGGCCCTTGATGACTTCTTTTATAAAGATTACCATCTAAGAATACATGCAGAGTAATCAAGATTGAGTATTGAGATGCAAAACGCTACTTTTTACTAATTAATGATTTTTTTTTTGTCCTGGCAGACTACTTAACTGCTGCTTTAGTTAACTATCTCAACAAGCTTTGTTGAATTTATCAACGAACAAATTTAATAAAATATGTTATCGACCATTCATCAAAACGACCAGAACTATTTCATTCTGTGGAAGGTATAAATGAAATGACGGTAGATTGTGTAATCTAATATATTTTTAAAAGGAATTTGATCCATTTTTAAACGATTAAATAAAATGCAGTCATGGATAATGTACTTAGTACTATCGCTTTTATTCATAAATTACAAATACTTGCCGAAAATCGTAAAAACCGAAATGAATGTGTAAATACGGAGCTTACAGTAATAAAAACTTAGGCGGTACCTATACAGAAAGAAAGCTGAAAACTTATAAGCGCTTACCGGCGCTTATGTCAGCGCTGGTCCGTTCTATACAAAGGAAGCAGGTTGAAGCAGACTAATCAAAATGTCGGAATGATTTGCTTGCAGTTGTTATGGCAACGCCCAGCGCTGACCAGCGCGTGTTGAAGCTTGTCGGTGTTCAAATATTTTCCTGCGCGGATTACCAGCGCTGACAAGCGCCAACAAGCGCTTATAAGTTTCCAGCTTTCTTTCTGCATACGGCCTAAATGTAGATAATGACAGTTACCACGTAAAAAACTTGCACTCAAAATGCGCATTGTATTTTAAGTGCAAGTTTTAGTCACGTAACAAAAATAGATTATGTGACTAACGTGATACATAATTAGAATTACATACTGTCTAAGTACTGCGTTTAAAATACGGCTAATGTAACTGTCCGATCGTTTTGCATGTTTAGTTGTCTCAATACAGAGCTTGTGAACAGTCGCACGTTTTATTTATTAATATTCCCAAAAATATCTACAAAGCATAATCAACCTAACGTCGTCACCATATGGTCCTTCGAGCCGGATAATTAGCACACCTTAACACCTATGGGTCATTAGTGAATCGGAGTTCGAGCAAGCTGAGAACAAAAGGCAACCGCATTCCAAGGATACAACGAGTTGTTTACGCAAAAATTGTGCAGTGTTTTATGAACTTTGAATTTTAAATACAAACGATTGACTATTACTGGTACAAGTGAGTGATATTAAGTGCATAATAACATAAAAGACATTAAAAATGGCTACGTTAACCGCGGAACAACAAAAATATTTAAATACACTAGAAGATGTGGCAAAATTAATACAAAAAACACAATCAAACTTAAAAAAATGCCCGAAAGTGAGACTTACGGAAGGTTACATAAGAGCTAGAGTAAAGTGCATTGAAGAGTATTGGAGTTCCTTCAAGCAAGCTCATGAGATGTTGACACAGTGTACACCGAGGGACAAACGTGGAGAAATTTCTTACTTTCTCAATGAAGATTATTTTATCATTGAAGACCTGTACCTTTGTCTACTAGCGGACCTGACTGATATGTTAACCAAACAACAGCCACAAACGGCTATGGACACTTCAACCTCTTCAGCATTTAGTGGTCAAGGGCAATGTTCGGTGGTAATACTGCCTAGGATACAATTACCTACATTTTCGGGGCAATACGAGGAGTGGCCCACATTCCAGGACATGTTTACTTCACTTGTGCATAAAAATACTTCAATCAGTGACGTTCAAAAACTTCATTATTTAAAATCTAGTGTTACCCAAGGGCGGATCCAGCTTTGTCGCCAGGGGGGGGTCACATAGTCGTGGTCAAGTCATGAAATTATATGTACCAAAAATACATAAGTATGAGTATATTCAAGCCTTTAAACACAAGTGATTCGAGACACAACAGCCCGACAGCCGGCTGTCGCTAGGTCATCAAAAGATCAAATATCAAAATCTATTTTTGTCCTTCCCAAATTGCGTTATTATTATACTTGCATCTACTTCAGTGGGTACGTATTGATGGAAGTGGAGAAGTGCCAGTCCCAGTGCCAGATTAACCATATGGTGGAAGGTGACATTTGCCTCAGGCCCCGTACCTCAAAGGGGCCCCGCGCCCGATAAAACGAAGACAAAGACACACTTACATCAAAGTTTAAAGAAATATAATTTGCAGTCTAAAATTCAGGGTCTAAGTTAACCAAACAAGATTTATTTTTATTAATTTACTTTTTTTTTAATGGAATAGAAAATAAAGCGCGAATACCCTTTTAATAAATGACAGAACAGCCAGACCAATACGTGTAGTATGAATCAATCATACACGACGCCGTTTTGCTAACGCCGTCTTTTTGAATTAGTGTTTATTTCGACTCGTCTCTTTTAGCTCGAAACATGATGGATGTTCAAAACTCTCAAAGTAAGCGATATCAGTCCACTGCACTCCATTGCTGAACGTAGCCTACGTTCGGCAATCGACTACACGTCCCTCACGAAGCGCCAGCCATCTCGTCCAATGGTCCGACGTGTGGCAGAGTGGCCCTCAACATATTTTGTTTGTTTAAAAAATCTCCACTCTAAAACAAGTCGAGTCCACCGCCGATTGTCCTTCTGGTGATATGGCCGGTCTACTTCCACTTGAGCGTACTATTGATTCTGCGAGTGATATGAGTGATACCAGTTCTCTTGCGAATTACTTCATTTAGAATTATGTTCATCGACAATCGACATCGACGACGAGCGTCTGATTGTGCAAAGAAATTCAGAGAGAGAGTGGTGGATAAACTAATAGAGATGGGGACTTGATTGATGCAAGTGTGAATGAATGTTAGAATGCAATGACGGAATGTATTCGGTGGACAGCGGAAGATATTTTGGGAGAGACGAAAGAGAATAATACAATAGATAGGGATTTATTGTGGTGGTCAGTGTGGCAAGTGCAGAATGTTCTGAAGGCAAAAAAGAGAAAATTTAAAGAACGGCAGAGTGTGGATGTGCCTGGTTCGAAAGCGGAAAAGAAGAGTGAGTATGATAAGTGTGAAAAAAAAAGCCAAAAAAAAATAGTTCCTATAGTGCGGGCATCTGTCCTAAAAAGATTGCACGACTCATTAGACAGTCCAGTAGGCCAAAAAGACCTCTATCGGCTGGCTTGTGGAAAAAAGGCGAAAGATGTGTGAAGGATGAGAGAGGAAAAGTTCTATCAAATGATGAGGAAAATAGAGAGGTGGATAGTGTATGCTAGAAAATAAATTGACAAATGAAGGGTGTAGTACTTACGGTCTTTTATTTTATCATTTTATGTGATTCTCCTTGTTTTTAATAGTATTTCTAATTAGTTATAACATTCTGAAAAGAATTAATTTATTTGTAAACAACGTTTGACACTTTTTCACTAGACATTTGTCAATCATTCTATTTGTTTTCTTTATAGGTGGAGGTTGGTTTGTCTTCGTGAAGTTTGCATACGTTTTTATAGACCTGTCCGCCTAATTTTGTTAATGGCACCCTCATTTTCTTTACTATTTCAAATTTTTGATTCAAAACATTGCGTTCCTAACAAAGTGTTCGAAAAGAGTCTTCTTTATCGATATTTTTGCAGAGGGAAGTCAGTCTTGTGCCGGCATCGAAAGAAGGAGTAACTGGGAGGTCTAGAAGTGAACCCTCTCATATATTATTGCAGAACCTCTGAGTGACGTTTAAACCTCTAAGTGAACCGGCCTCTCTCTTGGGTTCACCTCCCAGTTTACTCCTGCACGCGCTTCTGCGTTATCTATTTCTAGCCTCCAGCCTCAGCTACCGAGCTACCGAGGTACCTGCTCAGCCTCTGGCGTCAATTGCCGAGGCCCCTGCTCAGCCTCCGGCCTCCGCCGCCGAGGCACCTACTCCGCCTCCAGCATCTGCTGTAGAGGCGCCTACTCTGCCTCCGGCCTGCATAGTCGGGGCACCTACTCTGCCTCCAGCCTCCGCTGTCGAGGCGTCTACTCTGCCTCCGGCCTGCATAGTCGGGGCACCTACCCTGCCTCCAGCCTCCGCTGTCGAGGCGCCTACTCCGCCTCCGGCCTCTACTGCCGAGGCGCCTACTCTGCCTCCAGCCTCCGCTGTCGAGGGGCCTACTCTGCCTCCGGCCTGTGTAGTCGGGGTGCCTGCTCTGCCTCCAGCCAGCGTAGTCGAGGCGCCTACTCTGCCTCCGGCCTCCGGCCTCCGTTGCCGAGGCGCTTACCCTGCCTTGTGACGACGTGAAGCACCTCCGAATCCTGGTTTTAACATCCTCTCCTATTTATTTTAAATCCTACGAGTTTGGGCCAAAGTGTAGGGTGATCAGGTACTCTCATTGCTATAATTTTAAATATATATCTGTTCTTTTCATACTTGTTTATTTCTTTTTCCTAACCTTCTGTTCGTCTGGGACTCCAGTTCCCTAAGGTTCTGGTTTCCTAGACGAACCTACCTGTGTGATTGTTTCCCTGGGCCTCTACAACCCAGGGTAACGTTACAAGGGCTAGTCTGAATGATAAGTGTGGATGAAGTGAGAATTGTTATACGAGTAAGTAAAATGGAAAGTCGGGTAAAACGGACCCCATTTTTGCTGTCCGTCAGCTGTGCGAAAAATACAGAAGTGCGCACAAAAACTTGCACATGGTGCTCGTTGACCTTGAGAAGGTATACGACCGAGTGCTTCGTGAGGTTTCGTGGTGGGTGGAAGAAAAGTATGCCTGGGAAGTATGTACAGTTGATCCGAGCAATGTACAATAGATGTAATACACAGAGTGGCCTGGAAGCCCAGAGCAAATTGGAGGTGTGGTGGCATAGGCTGAGGAGTGTTGGCCTAAAATTGAGCACAACCAAATCAGAAAACCTGTTTTATGATTTCAGTGGTATCAAGTTCTGTGCCTATTAAATCTCGCAGGAACGCCCATATTTGCTCCGACTTTCAGAAAGATGGTGATATAGACCGAGACAGAATTTGACAATTCATAAGTGCCTGTAAATGGTCTAAGTTAAATCGCTGGATGGATGAAATGGCAACAGGTCACTGGAATAAGATGTGACCCACGGATGCCCCACAAGCTAAAGGAGAAAATATACAAGTCCGTGATTATAACTGTTAATGTAATAATAATATATTTTTATAATAATTAAAATAAGGTCAATTTACAAAAATCATATTGTGACAAAAAATATTACAAATTTTAATTAGTGGTCAAGTACCAGTTCCACGGCCTAGCGGCCTAGGTCCTGGACCCGGCCCAGGGGGGGGTCATGACCCCCATGACCCCCCCCCTGGATCCGCCCTTGGTGTTACCGGTGAAGCAGAATTAATATTACGGCACGTTCAAGTTACGGACAGCAACTACGATCAAGCATGGCACATGTTAAAAGAAAGATACGGCAACAAACGTGTTATTGTGTTCTCTGTTTTAAAAAGACTTTTTTATCAAAAGAAAATTACGACACAAACAGCTAGCAGTGTTAAAACTTTATTAGATACTACAACCGAGTGCATAAATAACCTAAAAAACCTGAAAATTAATACCGATTCCTGGGATCCTGTAATTATATTTCTGGTGATTCAGAAGTTGGACCAGGAGTCACATAAAGAATGGGAAACTTTTGCGTATAAGGAAAGTTCGGAAGAAGTGCCAACTTGGGATGAGTTAAAAAGATTTTTAGAGTCAAAATTTAGAACACTCGAAATGATACAACCTTTAACGAATAAAGATCGCACAATCAAAGAGCGATCCTGCCATGCCGTGAATGTTGTTAAAGATAAAAGCTGTGTACTTTGCAGTGAAAAACATACCTTGTGTCATTGCAAAGAATTCATTAAAATGAACATTCCACAACGTCATAATTATGTGAAAGAAAAACAGCTTTGCTTCAACTGCCTGCTTCCGGGACATTCCGTTTATAAATGTAAGGTACCAGTTAATTGCCGTGTTTGTAGAAGACGTCACCATTCCTTGCTACACAAATCAGAGACGTCGAAGGAAACCACAGAGACAGAACCAATACAACCGTCGACATCTCAACAAGAAGCCAACAAGGAGACCATCACAACTCTTCATGTTGGTATCGAAGCATCTGGAAGAGCATTATTAGCAACTGCACTTGTCAAAGCGAAGGGAAAAGATGGACATGCAACAATGTTAAGGGTTCTTATAGATCAAGGTTCACAAGCGAGCTTCATAAGTGAAAGGGCAACTCAACTATTGAAACTACAAAGAAAATCAATTGAAGGCACTGTGATGGGTGTGGGTTCTATGCAAGCACCAATTAAACACGTGGTTCAGCTAAATATAGTATCAAGAAGAAGAGAATTCAACATGCACGTCGAAGCTTACGTCATGTCCAAGCAACTAACCACGAGAATACCACACCATACAATGACTGTGCACAACTGGCAGCACCTGAAGGGTCTTGAACTTGCTGATCCAAACTATAACAAACCAGGCCCAATAGACCTGCTGCTGGGTGTTAAGGAGTATGCACAAATAGTCGAACAAGATTTAATCAAGGGTCCACCAGGGTCTACATGTGCTCAAAAAACAACCCTAGGATGGATATTATTTGGAGAAATACAAACATCACAAACAGAACATTCATTTCTTGTCATGCATCACCAAATAGACGTCGATAACATGTTAAAATCATTGTGGGAAATAGACACAACTACAAGACGAAAGAATACAAGGGAAGAAGAAATGTGTGAAGACATTTATCACAAAACATACTCAAGAAATGAACAAGGCAGATTTATAGTGAAACTACCGTTCAAAACAAATTGTATCCAATCAACTGAAGGAAATACAAGAGACATAGCTAAAACAAGATTGATACAATTAGAGAGAAGGTTTAAGAAACAGCCTAAGTTGAAGGAAGAATACGAAAAGGTTATAAAGGACTATAAAGACTTAGGTCATATAGAAGAAGTACCTGAAAAAGAAATTTATTCAAAAAAATCGGTATACTTACCCCATCATCCTGTGCTGCGTGAAGATAAAGAAACCACGAAAACCCGCATAGTTTTCGATGCATCATGTAAGGGTACAAATGGCATATCATTAAATGATGAACTCTTATCTGGTCCAGTGCTCCAAGAAGAACTACGTTGCATTATTATGCGCTGGAGAATTCACGCCATTTGTTTCGCTGCAGATATACAAAAAATGTACAGAATGATCTTAATAAAAAAAGAAGATGCCGATTTTCAAAGAATTCTGTGGAGAAACAATAGCAATGAAGAAATTAAAGATTATAGATTACTTACCGTGACATTTGGGACTACTTCAGCACCTTACCTGGCGGTGAAAACATTGATGCAACTCGCACACGAAGAAAGAAATAGCTATCCCGTAGCTTCTGACATTACTATGTCAGATTTTTTCGTTGATGACGTAATGTCTGGGTGTGACACTGTTGAAGAAGCTATAGAAGCTAGCAACCAACTCAAGGCCATGCTAGCGAAGGGAGGTTTTGAGTTAAAAAAGTGGTCATCAAACAACATCGAATTGTTAAATTCGATGGATCCAAGCAACATTTCTTCAAACATTCAACTGGATATAAACCTAGATGGCACTGTGAAGGCGCTGGGTATCTCATGGAATCTTCGTACTGATCAATTTATGTACAAAATCAGCCTCCCTGCACCTCCATCTACCATTACGAAAAGAAATGTTTTATCCGATGTTCAAAAACTTTACGATCCATTAGGATGGATATCGCCATGCATTGTGCTCGCTAAAATGCTTATACAAAAATTATGGCTAGCTGGTACACAATGGGATGAACCATTATCCGAAGAATTAACCTCAAATTGGTTGGAAATAAGAAGGGATTTTGAGAACGTCAACCAGATTTCTCTAGACCGATGGTTACACTCACACAGCAGCAATATAAAGGCAATACAGATTCACGGATTTAGCGATGCCTCAACTCAGGCTTATGCTGCCGTTGTATATAGCAGAGTGGAACAACAGGATGGACAAATATATACAAATTTGATTGCATCGAAAACCAAGGTTGCTCCATTAAAAACCATATCGATTCCACGTCTTGAGCTGTGTGGAGCTCTGTTGTTATCAAGGCTTCTTAAACAAGTCACATTAGCCATGAGAATTCCCTTTTGTCAAACCTACTGCTGGACAGACTCGACAATTGTACTGGCTTGGCTACATGGTGAACCTCATAAATGGAAAACCTTCATAGCGAATCGAGTGGTAGAAATCAAAGACAACACAAACAACACTCAGTGGCATCATGTTGTATCACAAGAGAATCCTGCTGACATAGCATCCAGAGGAATGTTCCTAGCCGATTTGAAGAATGAGAAGATTTGGTGGAAAGGGCCAGAATGGCTTTCAAAAGGCGATATTAATTTTAGAAGATTGGAAAATACAGACACAGATTTAGAGTTGAAATTAACAAGTTGTACTCTCACAAATCAAGGTGAAGAAACAACAATTTGGGAAAGATTTTCAAGTCTAACTAGAATGAAGAGAGTACTCGCTTATTGCCGAAGATTATTATTAAACAATAAAAACAAAAAGAAGTATTTAACTACCGATGAAATGAACACAGTTTTACAATGTTGTATAAAGTACTATCAGCACACAGCGTATGAAACAGATATAGAGTACATTAAGAAAAATGGCAAGGTAAAAAAATCAAGTTCGCTCATTAGCTTGACACCATTTATAGATAAAAACAATCTGCTGAGAGTAGGAGGTCGTTTACAAAACGCTAATTTGCCAGTCACCAGCAAACATCCAATAATTATACCAAGAAATCAACACATTACTACATTATTGATAAGTAACGCTCACAATCAAACGTTACACGGTGGTATACAACTTATGATGACGTACCTAAGAACTAATTATTGGATTATCAACTTAAAATCAGCAGTAAGAAAATGCATAAGAAGTTGTACGGTTTGCATTATCAATAAAGGCAAGACAAACAACCAGTTAATGGGTGAATTACCAGCTGTAAGAGTGAGTCCACAGCGTGCCTTTTTGAACAGTGGGGTCGACTATGCAGGTCCAGTAATGATAAGAACATCAAAAGGACGAGGGCATCATGCCACTAAGGGGTACATCTGTCTATTTGTTTGTATGGCTACCCGTGCCATACATCTAGAGGCCGTGACAGATTTAACCTCTCAAGCATTTCTGGCTGCATTTCGGAGATTTGTCGCCCGCCGAGGTCGTTGCATCCATCTATTCAGCGACAACGGTACCAATTTCGTTGGCGCGGCAAAGGAACTTAAAGAACTTTTCAAGGAAGGTGAACGCAGCATATCTAAGGAAATTTGTGAACACTTAGCAACTGATGGAACTACGTGGCATTTTATCCCACCGCGAATGCCAAACTGTGGGGGCCTCTGGGAAGCCGGCGTGCAATCTGCAAAGAAACATTTGGCTAGGGTCAGCAAGGACACAAAACTTACCTACGAAGAGATGGCGACCTTGCTAACACAAATAGAAGCGTGTCTTAACTCCCGTCCACTATGCCAGTTAGACAACACTGTCGAGACAATGTCACCTCTAACACCTGGGCATTTCTTGATAGGTGAGCCGTTGGTCAGTGTCCCTGATGATTGCTATGAAAATTCAAATATCAATCTGTTAATAGATGGCAACTAGTACAGCGAATGACCCAAGACTTCTGGAGAAGATGGCATTCAGAATACCTGAATACTCTGCAACAACGGACAAAGTGGCAATCAACAATCCAGTCACCTACCGTAGGAGATATTGTGGTCATCAAAGAGGAAAACCTGCCACCCACGAAATGGCTCATGGGTAAAATAAAAACACTGCATCCTGGAAAAGACAATTTAATTAGAGTGGTTACAGTGCAGTGTAAAGGTCAAAGTGAATTAAAAAGACCTTTATCTAAGTTAATATTCCTCCCTAAAGATGTTTAATTAATCATTGCATGCTATTGTTTGTTATTACACTAGTTTTTATGTATCATTGTAGTGCTTACCTTACCTTAATGTGTAACATTATTTATTAAATTCATCAAACTAAGTTTAGTTCCTACCTACATGTAATACTTACGTACTTAATTACTACTGAGTTATAATATGTACCTATGTGCTTACATCTACATTCTTACCATTCAATGATTGAAGTTCCCAACCTAGTTTAAAGTAAATTCACATCTGCTATTGCTATATGTATGTATACCTTTCTAATGACTAATGATGTTGTAAACATGTTTTAAACAGTTAAGTACTTACCTTAATGCGTCATGCTGTTTATTTGCTTACGAACATGAATTAAATTGATATGTCTAGCTACCTTTATCTATTGAACAAATTGTTATTTGTTGTTACATACAGTCCACTTGTAACTTTTGTTATGTTGTTTAGATCTGTTTAAAAATGTAGAAAACGATAAATTAGTTATTAAGCCCAATTGATTGTATGTAGAACTAGCAGTAGTGGTTGTATTAAAAGGACGTATGGTCCTTTTGGTGGGCGGTATGTCCGATCGTTTTGCATGTTTAGTTGTCTCAATACAGAGCTTGTGAACAGTCGCACGTTTTATTTATTAATATTCCCAAAAATATCTACAAAGCATAATCAACCTAACGTCGTCACCAGTAACTGATAACTGATAAACATTTTATGAAAAACAACAATAGTTCCCAATTTGTTTGAGGGCAGCAAATTAATACATAAGTAGTTTGATTTTCTTCGTACGCTATTATACTGGAGACAGGGTTTTGGTTATTTTTAAATAGGACATCGGGGTACAAGAAATACGAAAGCCTAACCACCTGTTGCAGGTAACATACTTACTGAACTGTAGTTATTAAGTTGTGCGGAACCGATAGTAACAGTTCTTCTAAATCTTCATTAAATAATACAAAACAAAGTAACTTCTCTTTTACTGTCTGAAAAACTGCCAGCATCACGTCATACAAATATACTCATAGTTATTAATACTATAGGCTCCTTACAGGAAAACTTCAAATACCTACTTACTATGGCCATATTATTTTGTAAATATTCTAATACTGTATTAAAAATCATCATTCGGTTCCCTAAAAAAAAATGGTTGAACTGAATGGTGCCGAAACTTACGTCAAGCTCGTGAACGGGCGGTCATTTTATTTGGGATGAATTTTTTGGATTGGTCAACTCTTAACTGCCATAGTTTAATTTTTTTGTTTCTTAGAATTTATTGTGACCTTCATTGTTATATTTTCACAATTAGAAGCAAAACAGTTGATGTAACCAAGATATATTGTATAACTTTATGAATTAAAAGTGTGTCCATGGAGTTTCTTGCCTGTTCTTCTCCATAGAGATCTACGTTTTAGAACAAGCAACCAGCCACCAGCTTCAATTTTCTGATGAACCGACTGACGCTTTAACAATGCATAAGTGCCTGTAAATGGTCTAAGTAATGAATGCTTTGAATTTCAGTTCTTTATTTTAATTTTTAAATAAAACCTCTTTGGACCTTCTATGGTTTATTTTTAACAAGGTACTGGTCCTCATTTGTCTAAAAAAAATAGAAACGCCATTTGTGATTCTTTTTTTTTATTTTTTTTTCGCAACAATAAATGGCCTTTACTGGTTTTTAGACATAACGACCTGTTTTGAACGTAAGCTTGAATATGTGAAAACTCTTTAGTGAGTACTTACTTATACTAAATTGGTAAAACCTATTTGTTATCCTGGTAAAATTATAAAATGTCAACGGTTGTGCGAATGTTTATTACTCGTTCAAGTATTATTGAACGGTTTTGTTGAAACTTTACAGTAATATAAGTAGCTTATACTTCGGAATAACAAAAAATCTTTCCCAAAAAAATAATAACCGCCTTCAAAAATTAAAAACACAAAAATAACTAAAATTTCGGAAGTCTGTGGCAACACAAGTTAATTGGCAGGAGAGAAGCCATCGACTTCCGTAATTTTAAACAGATGGCCACCGACTAGTGGTGGCTAATGAATGAAAACGTTTAGGTAAAATAAAACGAAGTATTTTACTTATGGTATTTTCAACTGTGGTAGTTTCTCCCTAGGAAATTTGTCAAACCCGGTATCGGAAATATACCGAGGAGTGGAGGCACCACCAAGCACCATACTGTCGATGTTTGATGTTACCTCCGACTTGCTCCAATTGCCTCAAAATAAATGCTTCAAAGCGGGCATTTATTTTCGGGCAATTTTGAATTGTGAAAGAGTCGTTCGGATAGTCTGAAAATAAAGCTGTTCGCTTATTCTAGAACACGGGTGGGTTTCTATACAGTCCCATAACACTCTTTACAATAAAGTTTAAAAAATGTTATATACTTTTTTCGTTCTGCTTCAATTTCAATCGTTTATTAACTAAAATGGCTGTGTCACATAATTATTCGAAATGGAACCTATGCTATCGTTACGACAGATAATGCAACAGAAAATGTATAAAAATCATTCATTTATAACAAATTCGTGGCTACCGGCTACCACTGGGGCCTATAGACGCAGACGAGAGACAATGTCGAACAAAATATTCTCTGTGCGCTCTTATTACTGTCATTAGGTTGCTTTTTGTCCGCTTACTCCACCAGGCGACGTGTAGTATTGCACAGGCAAAATGCCACTTTATCACAGTAGTAATAAGAGCGCACGGCAGACAGGCCCTAAAACGATGTGCGCGAGTTGCGCGACACTACGTCTACTGAGTTAAATACTTGAACAGTGTGGTGCTGATTCATACGAAATGTTACGATCAATCGTGGTTTGGCTTTCCTATTTACAGTGCTACTGATGCCCATGTAATGGTATGACATGGGTATCAGTAGCAGTGGTCTTCATTTATCAATGGTATGATGGATCTAAATGTTATCAATCTTGACCATGACATTTAGACTGGCCTGTTGGTCTAGGGTACTGCTAAGCTGGAAGCCGTGGGTTCGCTTCCTACCCAGAATAAATATTACACCCAGACACAGAAGAAACAATCATTTTCTTCTGTGTAAGTAATATATCCGTGTTTTTATATATTAGTACATTATATCTGTTTCCTAGTCACATAACACATGCTCTGCCCAGCTTGGGATCAAGCTAGCTCGGCCCAATAGGTATGAGTTGTCCCAATATTTTTTTTTAACTATATATAAATAAATAATTAATTAATAATATATTTATTTATTTATAAAATTCTTTGCTGAAAACGGGGTGCCATCATCGACCAGTACGGGCGAGAATCGCGTGAAAGCTGAGAAAGATAAACAAATGAAGTAGTTTTACTTTTTGACGCGAGGTCTTGCTGACGGCTTGTGGAATGTGGGCTGTCATTGAACCAGCTCTACACGAGTTTAACGGGAGCTTTCGAGCAACCAATCAGTAGGTAGTCTATATTGCAAACTGAGATAGCAAAATCTGTTACGGACTAAACATCGATCTATAGGCATTATAGAAAACGCAAAATTGAACATTAAGTAGGTACTGCGCACTACGACACTACACTTGAACCCACTTTGACAAACCGGGGAATCCCCTACTATTCTAAAATAGATATTTAAAGTAGGTAGTTAGGTAACCAACTGAAATTCTGAGAAAAATAAACAACACGTTATCGATATGAGAAAAAAACGGATTCGCAAAAATTTAGGTAAGTATAGTTAATTAACAATAAGTAAAAAAAATCCAAAGAGAATCGTGTATCAGAAAAACTCGTGAGATAATCAATTGTGTTTTTCTACATGGATACGGTTGTACTAGGCATTCCTAGCAAGAAAATCATAGTATTTTTGGGATAGGTACCTACATGATGTGCGACTTGAGGATTGACAGCCAATTAAAAATGTAAAAAAAATGTTTTGCGTAATGGTAATTTTAACCCAATCGAATCTCGTACTTACTAAAACAACTAATGGCTGATCTCCTAAAACTTCCTAAGTACCTACGCCAATTTATTCATAATAATCGGTGATAAAACTCATGTGGTCGACCTTCTACCAATAAAATAAACAATCGGAGTGTTTGTTTTCACTTCGCCTCAATATTTGGTCAAAAAATTACAAAATTAATCATATTGTTTGTTTTTCCTCATGTACTTAATAACAATTAGATATAAAATAAAACTAATGATTACTGATTAACAACTCAGAGTCGCTCACTAAAGAGAGTGCAGATAAGCGAATGGTTTGCAAACAGCAAAACTTATCAATGGCGGCCGCTTGCAGAGCCGCGAAGTTAGTAGCGTTGCAGACGACAGAGCGAGCCGACGTCCGAGAAGTTAATCATCAGATTACGTCACGCCATTGTGGCCGGGTTTTTACGTCCGTCAGTAGTCAGTAAACAGAGGGCGAAGTAGTCAGTGACAATGTGGAACGACGGGGAGGCACGCCGCGAGCTGCGCGGCCACGAGGTGGCCACGGGCAGGCCCGGCTCCGACGTGGTGGTGCTCGACGAGCGGGTGATCGAGGCGGCGTCGCGCGCGCAACCCGGCCTCACCAACATCAACGTCACCAAGTCCTCCCGGCTCCACATCGGGCCCAAGTTCGTGTCGGTCACCCAGAACGTGGACAACTCCGAGGTGGTCAAAGGTGAGCCTACAATCACTCATATGTAAACAATGCGACCTCCTCAGCGCGCTGTTTGCCGAGCTGTGTTCACGTCCACACATTGCGATATTTACACATATCGGAGCTTGCGCACATTTACATTATTTATATTGGCACCACCTTGTTATGATAACCACAAAATGCGTTCGTATTGCCTCTATATTATTGTACTTCGTATGCACATTTTATCCTGTATTCTGTAGAAGCTCATGTCTAGCGAAATATTATGTTCATATTTTCCAGCTTGTAAGAGTTGCGCCGTACACGAATAATAATATTTGTTGATTGATACTATTAAGATGATTCAGAACATTTTTTTATTATGAATAAATTAGAATCCGGTTCTTTTTTGCTCGACATGGTTGGTTTTTTTTTTGTATTATGTACCAATGACTTAAAGAAATATTGAAAACAAACTACGTGGATTTGCCACTAAGATGCTTAGATACCTAATAAAATCGTTATTGATGATCATAATACAATATGTGGTCGTAAGTCTTTTTATCTATATAGACAGATTAATCATGTCTCTCTATTTACTTATGACGACACAACTTAGATTCAGACTAAATTAATTGCCTTGGCTTAAAATAACCTTGACAATAACATCTGATATCTAGAAAAAGGTTTACTTCTTACTCGTAAAACTGGAAACATTATTTACGTATATACCTAGTATAAGTGCTTACGTACCTACCTATAATTCTTATAAATAAATTAAATGTTTATAGCGTAACAAAGTTTTTATGGCACGTTTGAACATAAAAATCAAACAACTAAAATATTGTAAGGTATTGTTTGTTCAATCATAATAATATAATATGGGCAAGGGCATCTAGGGTGCAACTAGGTGCAACTAATCGACCAATAGCAGGCGGACACGTCACACTCAGAAACCGCACACAACAAGAATATCATGCCAGCCCATTAGCTGTAAACGCACCTTTACCTATATATTGAAATAAACAAAGAAAAAATCCAAGATGGCCGTCCACCGCGTCACAACGGGAAAAACGTATGAATACGTTGGTTAAATGCACATCGTCTTAAACTGCATAACGACTACCTGTTTACTTGTATGGCACTTACATTCCTGAAAAGGGTTGTACTATAAATAAAAGAACGATTCAGTGCACAATATTTGAAAAATGTTATGAATTCGGCCGCCGGCAGCCGCGGTGCTACTGTGTCTTGAATCACGTGTATTCGAAGGTTTAAATAATATTTTTACAAATGCTATCTCCAATTTAATAGAAGTCTGACTACAAGCAAACACATTAGTTCTTTTCATCCTCTTAGTATGTTATAAATATCAAACCAAACTTTCTAAGTAAAGACTACAAAACAAGAAATCTCGTTCGAATTTTACTTGTTTGCTGTTCAGGCCTTTGTTTATTTATATATGTATTAGATGTCAGAAGACCAGTCTCAATAGGATTTTCTTTGACTGACAGTTTGAGTAGTTAAGCGGCCTACCCAAATGTCCTCACTTCGGTATTGTTCGTCAAAACGTTGGGCTCCTTACGTCTTAAGTTGAGGTAAACGATTGCTGACAAATGCTTGCACTGTCTGGACAGGTCCACTCAAATCTGTGTGCTTTTGTCATCAAGAAAGCACATCAGTCATTAACCTTCATGATCCTCGCATAATTTGACCAATACAATTGTATGGACTTTAAAAGAGACTTTGACCTCTGAGTTTGTTTCGGATGTTTCTTCTCAGAGTAGTCAGTTACGAAACACCGGCTCCATCGTTCGATTAAAATATAAAAAAAACAAAATATTGACGTGTAAAAGTGTTATACATATAACCTATTTACTAAATAAAGATCATTTTAATATTTTTTTTTTTATTAATAAAGCTCATACCACTCATTTACATATAGTGCTATGCCATTCATATAAGCCAGCTTGCACTAACCTGTAAACAAATATGAAAATTATAAAAATAAAATACTGAAACGTTAACCTTGGTGACAGTCTAAGAGAGTCGAAGTTTTTTTCTAATTGCATTCCACATTAAGCATTACTTTAACAATATAGGGATATTTAAAAGAAAATTTTTATACTTATTCTAATATGTGGCCAAGTTTAGCTAAGTGTCGGCGATAAATTGGGTTATTCCGATCTGTCACCCCGTTTTGTCCCCATGGGTTGGTAAAATACTGAGATACTTAGTATTTAAATCAAACAAAAGTACTAGGCACGCAGTAGCGTGAAGAGGTTAATAGAAAATGTGTTCCACACGTTGCTAACTGGGGGACAAATCGAACTTTTTTTTCCTATCTGTCACCCGTGGGGACAAAACGGGGTGACAGATCGGAATAATCCGATAAATTTGATAGATTATCCGACAGTTTGCTTAGAGCGAATTTTCACAAACTAGATTGTGTAGCATGCCTGGTATGCTGTAAGTCATAGACTCCGAATAATTGTGACCCTCTTCTTCAAGACAATTCTTTACAGCAATTTATTAGTGGAGTGTTTTTTGCAATTGTCAATTTTCTGTGAATAATACCTTCGAAACACAATCCAATAAAGTTTCTGGGTCATTTGCATAATAGGATATATTAGTTAAATTGTTTAATGCAAATAACCGAACATATTGACAAGCTTTGACATTGATTGTCGCTGAAATGACGCGACATGAATATGTATATTATGAAGCGACTTCACTTGGCGTATTTGGCAAAACTCTTGCGGTATTTGGGGCATACAGACTATACTCTACATAAGACTCTACACTTATTAGATAAGGTTCATATTGTGTGCATAAAAATTTTGCCAAAGTCGCCAAGTGGTGTGGCACCAAAAAGTTTGTTGTAACTCATCCTCGATTATGTACTACACCGTAAAGATCTATTTAGACTGCTTTGATATTTGCTAACGCTAAAGGTAAATAGAGCAAAGATTCCGCTCAGAATATGCCTTTATTGCTGTTCCCCGGCATTCCGGACCTGAACGTAATACATACTTGATATTGTACTACTGCATTGGAAGGCGGTGGTGTCGTTTCTTTGGCAAAATAAATATCCACTTGAAAACTGCATACCGAAATACATAAGCGAAACTCACAGCTATAACTAAATCAGCTTTCGTGTGAATATACCTTAATAATGTCACAACCAGCCAGTTCGTCAAATTACTCATTTATGAAATGCGTAGGTAGATCTAGATAACAAAAATATGCGCGAGATATTGACTTAAGGAGATACGCTTTCTCCAATCCAATGATAAGTAAATTAAACTTCTTAATTTTGTGTTGATGTCATCAACAAAATTAGTCATATTCAGTCTCTAACTAGAATCGCGTGCTTACACGTATCTTGTACTTTTACTGATATGATTATTATTGTGTAATAGTGCACTTTCAAAACGTAATTAATTATTTAATTATCAGGTACTTATACATGAGCTGAAGTCCTATGTTTCATAAACAGAGCAAGAGATAGAGAGATAGTGATATAAGTACGAGTAACAGACTTTTATTGAACTTAATCTGAATTTATTCCTCGAATGACGATCCACAAACGTCATGACTATAGGTCATTACGTTACGATACATTTTTCCGGTAAACAGGACAAAAAGGTTTTGTTTTAACTTTTACGAATATGAACATTAACGAACTGTAAATAGAGTCGATTTTCTCTACAAGTCACAACACTCGGGCGAGATAAATAAAATGCACTGTTAGGTCGTTAGGCACAAATGTTTCTTCTGGTGGACTCAGCTTAGTACATGCATTAATGATGTTTTGCTCAAAAATTGTGAATAAATGTGCTGCACACTATTTTGGTGGAATCGTACCAATATAAGTCCACGCTTAGGCAAAGAACTATTCTTTCTCTATCGCTCAACTGTCAAACGTAAAGAGCAAGGTAGAGATGGAAAATAGCTAATCCAAAGTACGTGCTAAGTAATACTTATTTATCGTAGCTCAGTACTTAATAGATATAAATTGCAATGGTGTGATAGATCCGGGAACATAGCTAAGCCAAAATTTTTTAATTCTAAGTATAATAACATAATCTTTTATTGATCTATGTTTTTTGAAGAATATGCGGCTTTTTAATCTACGTAAAGAATGCTGTACAAATAAACTTTTTATGATAACTTTTGCCAACATTTTGTTTCACATCTCAAGAATCTAATGCTTCTACGACTACTTATATCTTTAATCTTCCAAATCCGTTTATTCATTAAAATATAAAAACTTATACTTAAGCTAGTTTCGCATAAGTAAGCAAGCAAGCTCAAGATTTTGTTTAAAACTATGTGATACTCGCATATTAGCAGTAGATTTGAGTAAGAAGCTTTTATGTGAGGTGCATGCATTTACTTTAGTATGTATTTAGACTGACATACCACAAAGTTCCTTATTAAGAAAATATACAAAACGATTCGTGATTGCGACTAGGTTTTGAACGTTTTTAATTACAACAATTGACCTTCTAATAGTATCTAAAGGTCTGCTGTAACATATACAGATATACGATTAGATAGATGATTTAATTTCATACTTTTCCTTGTATGTTGCCATGGAGTATCGATCAACCAATCACTGCTCGCCGTCTGGCCATGCTACTGTCCTTGATAATCGCTAATTTTCAAAATATTAGTAATTTTTCCCTTAACTTTTCTTTGAAGTCTCAAAAATCTGTATTATAAACGGCTTAACCTTGAGTTAGGTTACCATATAGTAATTTATTTATAACCTATAATATTCGTCATATAATCATATTTATTCGCTTAGTTCATAAACAAACAATTTAAGCGTCAAAGTAAGCCACGTGTTAGATAGTGAATAAATCATTTGGATTTATCTGAAGCGCTAATGTGACGATTTATCTGTCAAACCAACTTTATATTTCTGCCAAACATAGAATTTGCTGTTTCATCCGATGTTAATACGACCCCGTTCAAGGTCAGTAGTTTTTTATAAATTTATGTGAAGGCATAATTTAGTAGGTTTTGGTTTGTGTCATTTAACACGCACGGTATTACTTTAGTTAATTGGCAATACTTTACAGAAGGTCCTTGTACAGATGGTATCGGCCCAATAACTGACAGTCTATTGGTGTATGCACGAGAATAGATAATATAGAATGTTTATGTATAGGGTGCGGGTGTGCTTGCGCTTAATTAATACTTTAAAGCGTACTAGCTGTCCCCCACGGTTTTACCCGCGTATGTAGTTCCCCCTTTCCCTATGCCCTATCTTTTTCATTACCTTTCAACGACCAACGGACAGCCGGCTGTCGGGCTGCTATTGTCTTTCTATTGTGTCTCAAATCACGTGTGTTCGAAGGATAAAATCGGTCTGTAGTTTTGGCGTGAAAGCGAGACAGACAGACAGAGTTAATTTCGCATTTATAATATTAATATTATAAATATATATATATTAAATACGCTATGTTAAATCCATACTTCCATATTAATATGGAAGTATGGATTTAACATAGCGTATTTAATATAAATATATAACGTTAGATTAAACCATGCCCTTTGAAATCCATAGGTTGTTACAGCCAGCACTTAAAATAAGACGTCTCGTCTTGGAATTATCTGTAAGATATTCCATTGTCTTGGAATATTTCTTATTTAAAATTAACAGTAGTTAAATATCATTTCTTTGTTTTGTGTAACGTAGTTTTTTAGCATATCAGGTAACTAAGAGGTTACTATTTTTGTCTTACCTTCCAGTAAGTTCTTATTTCGTTTAATTTCATGTAGGTATAACATTTATTAAATGAAATCACTGTCGCTTTGTTTCTATGAATAAAATATTTTTGTGTGTTGTAACATTACGCAAGTTCTGCTTAGTACATATTCGCTAATTTCTGGAAGCTTGACAATGGTAAATGTCAACAACAATTTTTAGTTACTACTTTTCTGTTATTTTATGTTAACATAAAATTTGAATAGGGTTACTCACACAAATAACTTTAACTGTAGGACCAACCCTAGGGTAGGGAGTAAAGAACCAGCTGACATATTAAGAACATAATGTAATTAAGAGACTGGAGAGAGAGGGGCGGTAAGAGACCCAGAAAGAAAATGGGGGCGTTGTGTAGAGGCCGGGAGGGAGGGGGTTGATTTGTAATTTTATTTAGCTAGGATGCTGAATATAGAGAAATCTAAATGATATCATTCTTATTTGCAGGTGGAACCCGTAAGAGTTAACTTGAGACCTAAGCGCCGTTGTATGTTACCTACTGCGCTCAGGTTTCAAGTTGCGGGTTATAGTAAAAGTTTCGTTTACAATTCTCCATTAATATACATATATAGGTCACAATAATTAATTAATTTAATTTGCAGTTATAGTGGTTTTTAAGTAGGTGAAAAAATGGGGGCGCTATAAAAATTTTTATTCTCTAAGTGGGCAGTAGACAAAATAGGTTTGGGAACCACTGTTCTACTATGTCACGAATCACGTGTGTTCGAAGCTTTAATGAAAACATAAAATCAGACAGGAAACTTTAATTTGCCTACATTAAAAAAATATTTCGTGGCCATAACTATCACAAAATTAATCTAGAAACATAGAATTTATTAATTAACCTCTAAGCATTTCATGAATAATGAATAACTATTTCATGAAATAGTTGGACACTCTGGTTGAACGTTTCATGAAAGATCACCTCCTAAACGTAAAAAACTGAAAGTACTTTGAAATTGCAAGCAACTCACATTAGCATACGTAACTAACTTAACAGGTGGGTTACCATAACGTTCAAAGTAAGATTGTTTTATTCCTGTTCCAGAGTGTGCAAGTGACAGCGTTAGACAAGTTGTCTAGCGCCGTCTCTTTCCCACTGAAAGTAATATCGAAGTAATACTGCTATAAGAGCTTGTGGTAGGCCCCCAGGTCTATTTTAAACCCTCTCAATTGATTACGTTATCGAATTAGGCGAACATTGTAAATTGTTTGTTGGCCTACGATAGCTGATAAGCTAAACTGTTCTAGTGCGTTATCTATTTGTTATCACTGGGTCAGTTATACTTTCTAATTTTTTAACTATATCTAGATACTAGCTTTTTTATCACATTATACAGTAAATTACCGAAATTATCTATGTATGTTTGTGATAATGCCGACAACGCTCCATAAAGGCTTGCGTTTAAATTGATATCTATCAGTAACTAGTGCCATTTTCCTGAACGCACCTGTAAATTTTAACCTCGAATTTTGAACTTCGTTATGGTTTGGTGCAGAAACGGTGCGTACGCTATCTTTTTTACTTTACTGTTGCATTGTTACGTCAATATATTGTTAATTAAGAATAATATTAACGACAGTGATAAATAGAAGGCCAGCCCTGCTTTCAAGTGGGTCTCGATTGTCAATAATTATATTGATAAAGGACTAACGTACGCCCGAAGGGATTTGTAGTGACACGTCATTAATGCTTGTTTTTATCTTGAAAGTAGATAAACACAGGCTAAATTAAGCTCTCGTAATAAATTAAATCTCGGCACTTGCCAATATTAGGCTGTACTGCAATCAAGGATTATGGAACAGATGAAAATCGAATTACGTTATGATATTGTGTGTTATATCCAACACAGGTATAAAGTTATTATGTGTTATATTAGTATAATGCAACAAAACATTGGTATTAAATTAATATAATCCAAGAACCATTGGAAATTAAATGAATTTAATTTTACCAGATTGTTTAGGGACTTTATGAAATGATGTGGAGAAGCTGCAGGAACAGCAAATATTAGATACTTCTATTGATTGACCTATTAACATAGTTTTTCTTAAATTATAAACCAAACTAGTGAACCACCTTTACATGGGTAGTATCTATTATTTTATTCTAAACTCCACAGGATTGTATTTTGAGTATCTCTACTCTCTAAATCGACTCTAAAAAGTAAAATATACCATAGAGAGTATATACCTTTTACCAAATCCACACATTTATTTTTATGAATACATTCCGGGACCTGACAAATAGCCTTCCTTATTATTCATGTAATTATAAATTTGATTGCAAGTAAGTACTTAGAACACACAAATTAATGAATGAATTCCAGAACATGTTCGAACAAACAAGTTTAAATTCCTTCTCGGCAATATTTTTTACTCTATATTTCCTGTTACTCTTGAGTAGTTAAAGCTATCAGTAATAATATGGCGTGTCGTTGTAACCCATACTAGCCTATAAGTACATAAAATTTAATACCAACCACTTTTGCCACAAAAACTGTCTGCTCTGACCCCTTCGGAGCTGTATATACTTAGGTATATATATATTTCCAACCAGATGGAAGCAGGGCCTGAGTCACCGCCCGAGTCATGCGTACGTATTGCCCGGGCCATACCTAAAACATTACAAATTAACAGTATCTCTAAAATCTTTTTTAAGCACTTTAATTGAATGTAATATATTTTTATGGTTAGAAACTTTAGTCGATAGATAACGTCGAGCAATAAATAGGCTCATATAAATAAATACGTTACTTAGCACGTACTTTGACTTAGCTATTCTCCGCCTTTATCTCACCAATGTAGTTTGACAGCTGTGTGACAGTGACAGTAAAAGTGTGGCTTTATTTGGTGTATTTGGTAAAATGTTTGGTGTTCAATGCAACCTAATATTAACCTTACTGTAAGTAATTAGTCTAGAGTAATTAGTCAAATATTACGCTAAGTGAAACCGCACCATAAAATTGCTTAGCTGAAGCACGTGCTAAGCAGCGTTCATCTATCTCTTAGGTCTACTTATCACTAAAAAGATTTAGAACATCATTAGTCAAATTATTTGAAGTTGACAGAGAAAGAATGAGTTTAAGCAAAGTTTAATCCTAAATCTGCTTAATGCTTAGTGGTGCAAGTGGACCTTTGTGGTATAGTTTGTCTCTTTTTGCACATGTCTGTGGCCGGTTATTCACCCCTGGTTACCCGGTTAACCCGGTAGCGAAGTACACGCATGAAGGGCCTTGCCAATGTCATGCGGGTGTGAGCCAGGCCTTGGGAGCCGTACGCAGAACCGCCCGCATGCGGACCTGACACGCATGCGTGCCGCCTTACATAGCCCCCTAGGGCGCACCCGCACCCGCAAGTCAATAAAAAGGCCCTAATTACCTTACCTTTACCTTTCTCTTCGCCATGGGTAATCTGCGAGGATAATTAACCACAGTTACAATCTGTGCTATTGACGATTGCTAAAAGGACTAGTCGAAGTCGATCGCAATCTAATTGGACTTTGCCCTTATGTAGTTGAGACTACGAGTGATGATGAGGAAAACACAGGGGATGATGTTAGTCTGCTGATGACTCCGCCTCGTGGGCCCAGGATCGTGACTTCGATCGCCGAGCGACGTTTCCACCAAATAACCAGATTATTGCAAACGGGTTTGAATTTTTGTCTTTACTTTTCTAAATCGAACTACCGGTATTCTGTAAAAACCTGCGTCATTAATTTCAGAGGATTGAGGTTAGGCGAGCAGTTAAACACACTCACCTCATCTGAATTCACAGGCGGATGTTTATTTATATCTTTTTGCCTGCATCCTTATTTTGTTCACATTTTGTTTTGCTACCTTGCACAACCTTGAAAACCGTTTAGTGGGACCATAGATATATAATTTATATTTACATGAGTGGGACATAATTTTAACGTTAAGGTTTTTCTAAACCTTATATACTTATCAATAAATAAATAAACGGAACGGCAAGACTGCAACAAAAAAGTCGTCACATTTACGCTATTTAGATCAAATTAGTGTGCTTTTCACTCGAGATTAGACAGCCGGTTCTTTTTCGAAAACTGATTTTTCCAGATTAGCTTATTTATACACTAATAATAATATTAAAGTTTTATAGATGTCTATCTGCTTATCTTGTTCTCGCAATAATATTATGTAGCCGTGAGAAGGACGATATAAAACTTAGTACTTACCTAAATAATATGACTAATCGGTTTTCACCAAATCGGAGAGGAGAGCAGATGTGACATACAACCAATCAGCTTGCGTCATTTTGACAGCTCAGCGCTTAGCTTTAGCAAAATACAATATCCTATTGGTTAATTACGAGACATTGGTGCCGATTCTCTTGTACACAAACTTCGCTAAATTTAAGTTAAGTGCATCTTTCTGTTTCCATTTCTTAAAGAAAAGGACAGAAGATACATATTAGTTTAATCCTGTCAAATTAGACAGCGCCTGATAAAAATTGACGTATATTTAGACGCCATGTTTTTAAAATGCGTCTTAATTATCTATGGAGTGTCTAAATTTGACAGGACTTAACTAATATTTGATCTTCTGTCCTTTTCTTAATTAAACGGAAAGAGAAAGATGCACTTAACTTAAATTTAGTGAAGTTTGTGTACAAGAGAATCGGCACCATTTCCTTTCCTCCTTAAACCTTCGAACACTCGTGATCCGGGTTACAATAGAAAGACGATGGCAGCCCGACAGCTGGCTGTCGGTGGGTCGTCGAAAGGTTAAACTGTTGAATTCATTACAAAAATAAATTCGAACTGCCTAAGAAAAGGTAAAACGGAGACACGTTTATTTTAAACAAAAAATACATGATTTGCGGATTTTTGTATAAACAAGTGAGACGGCACATAAAATATGGTTTCAGTTTGATCATATTCGTTTTCAAGATTTCAATTTTTTCAATAATATTTACATAACAAAAACAGTAATTAGTACTGTTACACTTATTATCAGTGTACAAAAAAAATATTAAGACTGTTTATCTTCTTCCAGTTCTACTTTACTAAATGTATTTCCCATGTGTATGGGGAAAACCAAGTATTTATGGGAAAACCCAAGTTGTGCGAATTTCACAAAATTAAAACCTTACGCTGAAAACATTATCGTGCTTATGTCCAATATACGTCTAATTTCTGTTTTTCAATATTCAATACGTTGACATAGAACGGTTCGACGTTTGTCTTTACGGGTATTTTGAAGTCTATCACAGTCTGAGGATTACTATCTGGTTTTTCTTCTTAAAACTAACGAGCTAAGAATATCCGGAAGTCTGCATGTAAGAAAATGATAATAATTACTATCGTGAAGATACCTATATTTACTGGGGAATATTTACTTAATGCATCAACCTGCTAAGTTACAAAATAGAAAAGAAAATATTATTACGGCGTTTGATGAATGAACTAGCTAAGGTTTTTATATAATACATAAAACATTCGCGTTTATTACAAAAAATCCGAAACAAATCGGTTTGAACTCGTTTTAACTGCCAATTACCCACCTTGCAAGACGGCCAAGCGCAAACGCTTGTAGTTATAACGCTACGTAAACTATAATCTATATTTAGAATTGTAAATATATTATTCATATCAATCAGTATAGGTGATATTAAAATTTAACTAAAATCTAAACGATAATAATCGTAATCGGTTCGTACTTTTTCGCATTACAGATGGTAGCGAAGCGTTTATTTGATATTGATTTTACACAAATTCCGTGGTACCTACTTAAATATTTAATAGAGTAATTAGGAATTTAGTATCTGAAGAGCTTCTGTCACTAGACTACTGCAGCTAGCTTGACAACAATAACTTAGTATATTCTTTAATACTCATATATTTATTTTATTATTTACAACTTATTGTATTCATTAATTATTATTTATACTATTTACCGCAATATCAGGACATCACAATTATTAGTTACTAAGGTAGGTTCAGACTTTACGTACTGTATGTGATAATATTTAAAATATTATATATAATTATATTGCAATTTTTTTTATAAATGCTATTTTCTTAATCCGAAATTGAATTTAAGTATACAAAACTAATAAATAATAATAAATTAACATGGTCCCAAACCACTGGCTGCTTGGGTGTTATAACCTCGCGACGGTTGGACATCTGGTCCAAAAAATACTAGCCCCCAGGCGAGATGTCCACTTTTTAAAATGATCATAGGTATATTCGCTTGAAAAATAGTGAACTGTGTAAAATAAATGATACTGGGATGTCTAATATTAAAAAGTAAAGAGGCTAAATCGTATATATTTTTTTACTTAATACATGAATCTGCAAACCATAAAGTCAAATTGCCATATTTTAACTACATTATTATTCGGCCGAATCTAAAATTTGCTGTTGCGGGATTTAACGCAGACGTAACTTTTTTTTGTTTTTTTTTTAAATTCCCCTGAACAGTAAATTTTAAATATGCTACGCGAAAGTTTTGATGTATTCGTATAATGCACAATCTAAAAAGTAGACGTCTGGCCCTAAGGCCAGTTTTTTTGAGGGCAAGATGTCCCATAACCCATTTTTAAATATTTTATTTAAAAAAGGTCTTTTATTTGTTTTTTTTACAATAATCTAAAACATAAGTTAACCAAAAGAATGTAATAATTTATTACAATTTATATAAACTGGGTTGTGGATGGAGTTCATATGGAATCAAAGAATTTGCACGCGTCGCTGCCATAAGGACTAGTGGCCAAAACCGTGGCACCATTAATTGCCTTGTTGTTAATTTTGGACTAAGGAAAGGCCAGCCATCAGATAAGTCAGCCAGGTGTAGAACCAGGGCCCAGACGTAGCCATAAAACACTCAGTAGTACTTATGTAAAATAATTTCAACACCATAACAAGGAAAACTAAAATTAATCTTCTTCTGCTATCCATTTCAAAATATACTGTGCCCGTACACCAGTGAGCTTACATTTATTTATTTAAGTATTTATTAAACTCCATACAAATAATGTAAAAAACACTGCACATAGGCAGACTTAATGTCTTAGGCATTTTTTCGCAGTCTACTTTGGGGTGATGCAGTGACAAAACATAGCAGGCGCAAAGATACAAAAATAATACCAAAATAATAAAATATAAGTATATATAAAATAGTTCTAAATACATATAAACACAAATAGATAAACATACAAAGATGGGGATATACATTTACTTTATGGATTCTAATAAACGATTTGAAATGTTAGCTGGAAGTTAGTTTAGTAGCATCTAATATATTGCTCATGTTGGTGTCGGAAGCTCCTAAAACCCAACTACTACTGACCTACAGCCAGTAGACGTATTTATAATTAACATATAAAACTTTGGTGTTCATTGTTTTCCCTACATTATAGGGAAAATAGGTACTTACTACTACCTAGTACCTATGCTTATCTCTTGTTTACGACAGTGTAATCAGTCATAAATACGGTGCAGACAATTAATTTATTAATATTTGTAGCTAGGTAATCGGGACACAATTTTAGTAATTTCACTGTGCTTTTATAAAATTTCTTCCTTTACGAGCATATTTTCAAAGTTTTTTTTACGCTCAAGTAGTACAACCGTGCCAAAGAAATAGTTAAACTTAAAGCACCTCAATTTCGTATATGTTAAGTGGTATTTTTAGCTCTAGCAAGTCGTAGAAACCTTGGTAATTAGCGCTGACATATACCGCAATGTTATTTGCCCACCAATCTGACGGTAGGTTTGGGGCCACATTCAAAAACAAATACTGCCAGCTAACTTGACACTAGCCAATTAGAAAATCTAGCATGAATACGCCAGATTTTTTGACAAACAATAAAGGAAAACATTGTGTGAATCGCGTTTTTGTCACGTAATTTTCTACTAAACATTGTTGTTTTGAACATGTGTTGCGTCAGAGTAAACAGAATCTACTCATGTGAGTAATTTTACGGAGCTTGTTTTTATAAAAATGTAGATTAAGTATATAGTATAAAATAGAGCAGTGTTCGTTCCGGGCAATTCTTTTAGGGTTCCGTACCGAAAGGTGCCATCGCGGTACCCTTTTTTTTATTGGTGAGTGGGAAATCATTAAATGGCTGCTCCCGTCCTGGGTGCGGCGGGAGGGCGTGTCAGACTTTTGCTGACTAAAACCCACGGTAACTATTATAAACATTCCGCAACCCCGGCGGCATCGCGGTACCCTTTACAAAGCCTCCACTGTACGTCATCGTGACTGTCAGCGAACAAAATATCATAAACCGTTGTATGTAGAGTAGAACGTTCAAATTGCCGCAAAAGTCATATTCCTATCTATGTCTTATTAGCAATATAAGTATTGTTTTATTAATGGGTAACATGATGTTAAAAATAATTGTACTCCCATTTTCCGTTGTCCTAATTTTTGTGTTATATACGTAACACGTAATCTTTCATAAGAGTTAAACTTTCATGTGGCAGACTCTTGTGGTTGATACTTACATGTAATTCCTTAAAAAATATTCATCTCAATGTTTGAATGTTAACTAAAAGTCATTTAACATAATTTATACTAAAACTGCAATTCCGAAAATTCTATATTATCATTAAAGTCTCTGTTCTTTGAGGAACATTTTCTACTATGCATGTCCACTAACGCTTAAAAGCCACTCCAACTGCCGCTTAACCCCTTATAAAAAGCAATGACCAGCAGTGTATTTCTAAGTCCGTGATGTTGGTAATGTTTCAGGCCGCATACTGGGCCTCGAGCTGGTCTCCCCACACAACTCCAAGCGGCTTCGATGTAGCATCGCGGTGTTCGTGTGCTGGGCCTTCGTAGTGGCTTCTGGACTCACGTTCTTCATCTTCCACTTTGCCTTGGCAAAACAAGCAAAACGACTAGATCTAGGTAAAATTCTATTTTCTGCCCCTGATCGGCTTAAGACCACAAAATAATCTCACCTTTCTGTCCGTACTGCACTACACAATGCCTTTCCTTATTCAATTACTTATCTTTCTACTAACTTACCTCTGGCCTAAACCTTACTAACAAACCAATTAAATAGTACTCATATTCTGGGCAAAATCTAAATAATAATTTTAATTTGGCTAGATATAAAGGCGGGCTGGTACCTGCGGCGAGGTGACTGGCAAGCGATGCCTGAATATTCAATAGAGCTTCTAAATCTGCCGGTGCCCTATGTGCTTATCGGCCATTCGGCCTTGGAGCACTGCACTGAAAGATACGATTGTATAAAGAACGTGTTGCTTATACAAAGTATGCACCAGCGGCGCGGTTGGGATGACATTGGGCCTAATTTCCTGGTCGGTGGCAACGGACTCGTGTTCGAAGGCAGAGGGGCTAACCTTGTCGGTGCAATGGTGAGGTCATGGAATCGCAACGGAATAAGTATCATGTTTCTTGGAGACTACATGAAGGCAATACCAACAAAGGAGCAGTTCGACAACGTGAAGGTCCTTTTGGAAGAATTGGTAGCAAAGGGGATTCTGAGACAAGACTATATAATGTACGGGCACTGTCAGGTGCAAAGCCATGTGAAACCGCCAGGTATAAATTTGTTATTGCAATTGAAGCGTTTCGAACACTGGACGAATTTAAACGTCACCGATTGCGAAGGATATAACCTGTCGACGACCACCACCGCCCCCACCACCGTCGCTATCGGAGGTGTTTAAACATTGCTTGAGACTATTTGTTTAAGAAGACTGTGATTATGTAATCGTTAAAGATTACGTGTTTAGTGAGACGGACTACATTCTTGTAGATGTAAAAATAGATTTCACTTTATTTTATAAGTATTAAGTAGGTATATTTTATATGACACTTAGATAAGGTTGATGCATTTAAGACGAGTAGGTATGTCAATGAAAGAACAATTAAAAACAGTTACAGTGTGCTTTACTCTTTTATCCACATAGTGTTTAACTTCAATTACATATTTAAACTGCTTATGGACTGAACGTAGTCAGAGTTACGTTATCTCAGTATGACTGAAACTTTTGAATAGGGGAATATGTCTAATTACACCTGGAATTGGGCTCCCAGCGTTAAAAACACACTTTCTTTAAAGATATATTCTCCTATGTTTTTAAAACATTCATTTGTACTGTTATATGGATATATTCTGAAAACTCTGGCATCTTACCGAAACTGAAATAATTATGTGATAATTATCCAAAGCATTGTAAAGATACGCGACGTTTGTATCTAGTAAACTTCTTTATGTAGTCTCGATTTTTTTATTGAAAAAGGCATTCGGCATCATAAAATACACACAGTGAAAAGTTTTAATGGGCCCTGTAAGAAAACTACTTTAAATCGTTAGGATTGATTACTTTGCGAAAATATTCCTTTATTTAAAAAAGAAATGAAACTGCATTTAAAGATTTTGATAATGGGTCACACTTGGGAATCGAATTGGGTTTAGATGAGAAAAACAAAATCCTGTACTTTTATGATATCAATCGATAGGGTCATTCATAAGAATCAAATCTTTAAACTAACATGGTAAATTAAATTAGAGGCAAAACTCAAATATTGATTGTATCGCGTACAGACAGACGCCTGGGACTTTGTTTTGCAATAAACAAGGAAAACCATTTATCCTTATAATATATAGTCAGTCATATTTAAATGTATATTATTTTACGTATTTCATTAAAAACGTAGTGTTAGTTGAAATTCAATTCTATCGAGTTGGCTTCTTGTCACTCTCCCCCTGACTGTCTCACAAACTGTCGTTTCGTCATCGACGGTGGCTTTTGAAAGAGTTCTAAATATCTAACTGTCTCACCGGTTGGAGAACTACCCTGGTTATGTATAATTATGTAGCGTATGTGTATAAAGCGGATTAGGTACAGATCTTTTTAACGTTCGAACACACGTGATTCGAGACACAATATAAAGACGATTGTGTCGGTTGGTCGTCGAAAGGTAAATAGACGACGCATTACGACACGGTTAGAGAGAATTCTTTTAAATGCAAATCCAAACGAATAAGTAAAGTCGGTACAGTACTAGATCAAATTCATCAGTTAGTTTTCCGCACGCGCGTGATAATTGGTAGCCAAGGTCACCAGACTTTTCCGTCAGTAATGTCATTCCCATATATTTGGTACTAATTAGCGTTTGACTTGAACCACCAAGTAAATTCCTAGGTAGGTACTTACTTCGTTGCGTGAAGACTTACAGAAAAGCTACTTTTTACGCCTACAGATATGTCATTTTGTCAGATAGGACAAGTAGCCGGAATGGTGACGTCGAGTAGGCAGTTTCAGGAGAATAGTTATGACTAAACCACTGCAATTTGAGATTGCTTATTCAATATAGCCAGTTATAATTCGCAGTCGTTTGGAAAAAAAGTGTTTAGAAGTTTAGGTACCTATACTAAAAATTTATAGAGGGCAAATAAATAGACTAAAGTAAAAACTATTTTCATTGATAATCCTCAGTTTTTGATAACAGTCAGCATAAAAAAGTACGCGTGAGTAATACTTAACGACGGTTTTAATTCTATTAAAACCTTATGCAGGTCCTACAACATGTAAACATTTAACATATTTATTATAAATTGGCTTTAGTAATAGAAAAGCATTTTTTCAAAATACATACTGCAACAGTATGTACGATAGATTTAATTTGCCAAACCTTAGGTAAATTACTCGTATCTTTCATTGGATAAAAATTTGATTAGATGTAAATACGGATTGCATTATGGGGACCATTTAATTTTATTGCTATACATTTACATAGCCGGAAAATTTTGTCAAATTCTGGTACTTACCTAATAACTAAATACTTGAACATGGCTGTGGAAAAGCTCTAAAGAGCTGGGATTTAGTATGTCAATGGATTTAGATTAGGTTCTCTGATTTTTAGATAGGCTCACTTTTCGTTACATATTTCACATTTCTGTATACCGGTACCAGGGTAAACATATCGTGCCAACCTTTATTATTGAATTTATTTTCTAGTAGAGATTGATATTTTTATGAATTTTGAAATTAATATTCTATGTGTCTGCTTGTAAACGGTTCTTATTCTCGGTTGCCTACGTACTTCCAAAGTTAACTATTTGTACCTATGTATCAACTACGTGGAACACCTAATATATAAACAAGGGTTAAATGTAATAGATGTTTACCCTTGAGCATATATACATATTATAAAGTTAACCGCCAAAGAGTTTTAGGGGCATATCGAAAAGAACCAAGGGTGCAAATGTTATTAAATGGAGTATTTAAGTGTTAATCGGTACGAAAGTTAACAGTGAACCCCTTAACAGGTACAATGAATTGTTTCTTATGAAGTATTTTAGGACTAATCGGCACCGGGGTTACGTATCTTGCAGAAACCGAGCGATCGCGATAATTACGCAATATTTGCTTCTAAAACGTCAATTCAAAATACATCAAGTCAAATAGCAATCTAGCGATAGTGCTGCCTCTGTGGAGCAATCAATTAACTAAAATATGCATTTTTCGTCAGCCAGCCGCTGGCTTATTACCTATGAAACAGCAATCAGCAATATTTGCGCAGTGAAAAAAATCATATTATGTATGAAGCGATTGCTAATCGCTCGCTGATTGTTCTAATGCACTTATTGCTACGATGACGATAAAGTAGCAATCGCTGGAACTAATTAAATATCACCTTTAACGAAAAAAACTTAACTTAGCTCTTAAAAACCATACTAAATACGAAACCACCAAACGAAAAATGCATGTTTTAATTAACTGACGTTTGAGAAGCAAATATTGCGAAAATATCGCGATCGCTCGGCTTCTGCAAGATACGTAATCCCGGTGCGGGTCTACCATACTAATTTTATCTTCGTTTAGTGGCACTGTTGACGGACGCATAGCTTACATACAAAACTGAGCAGAGACAGAGTTTCATGATTTTGTGTATGTAAGTTGCAATCAGGCGTACACCTAGCGTATAATGTCAAATACGCGTCTATTCAGCTACGCCTCCGTGGACAGTCACACTAATTTAACTAGCTAAGCATCGATCACCTAGCTAAGTTATTTTTATCTCTAATACAATAAAACCAGTCTGTAATGATGCAAATATATGTGTATAAATAGTACCTATACATGCAACTACCTATATGATACGAATACAGACAGAAACCTACATATTAGATATATTGGCCTTTGTGATAGGTACTACAGTTGATAACAAAATCAGTCGTCATAATAACTGCTTTTGCAATTGACTGATAGTTGCAATGCGTAAAACATAATTGTATGCCTAAATTGATCTCTTTACGTTAAAAATTTGATATTAAATTTAGAAACACTTATTAAAGAAGTTTGCTATTGTAAGAATAATAATGTAATTAACTTATTTATAAGGAAATAGTCTAAAATCTGAGAGCCCTTAGTACACTGAAACCCCATGGAGATGTCATAGTCAGAATCAGAGAACATTGATTATTTCATGAAGTGTCTAACCTAATCTTTCATAAAATGAAATGATGTACCTAACACTAATTCAATATTTTTGAAATAATCAATTTAAAGACTGAGATCTGGGTACCACAGAGACACAGTTTCAATACATAAAATCACGATCAATTCACAAACATTTTTGAAAAGTACCTAATTCATATTGTCGCTGAAATGATGTAGTGTCGAGATATTAAAAACTCATCAAAATATTGTATACAGAGGTGTTTATAATATTTTGTTGGCTGTCTGACGGCTGTTTTAATAGGTTAATGCATTGCAAATATACATTGTTTGATGAGTGGAACGCTAACACACCGTCTCTAGAATTCTACAAGTAAAAAAGTTGTCAATACTTTGCTTACATAAGATTCAAACTCCATTGAAAAACGGCATAGAGTAGCATACTTATGTAAAGTTACATGTAAATTAAGTTTCAGTGTGGCACTTACGCACCGCACCGTGTAGGCTTTGCGAAACAAACGTTTTTTTTTTTCTTTATTTGCGTAGTGCAGTCTACATCTTTTCTACTTGTAACATAATCATGTCCGTAATCAGTTTTGTTCATTAACATAAAGTCAGTCAACTTTAATGTAGATTGCGCTTTGTGTCCGATAAAGTTATCTACTATAACTTCGACAACTTTACCGCTTCTACACATCAGATTTTCTACTAAAGACTACTACTTACTACTACTTCCATTGTATCGTAAACGTCATTAAAAGATCAATAAAAATCTCGATCTATTGTATTGTATCGAAGAAAATATTAGATGTGTAAGAGCGACAAGCAAAATGGAGTTTGAAAAACTTTAGGTTAGAACGTCGTAGCTACGTCGGTTCTGTGTGATTTTATATAACTGCACTTGCCACATGTAATTTACCGTTTCAGAATTGTAAGTGCCATATAACGCGGATAGTTATACTTCAGTGTCTTTTTCTCCGAGTTATGAAAATAAATGAATGAATGTAAACAGAATATTAGTTTGGTTTTTTACACCCTCAAACGCTCGCTCGGTCACCTATGTACGGCCCGCACTCGCAGGAAATATAGCGTGACACAACGTGGCACGGCACGGCATGGCACAGCACGGCACAACTACTACCATATCACGGCCCAACATAGCACCGTTCGAATGCTGAACGATTCTTTAGCTTCTCGTGTCTGCGAGAAGGATCAGGAACATCAACAACGCGTCATAACTATCTTCTTATGACTCTATGACGTAGATATATTAAACCTATACTTATTAGACTTTACCCAGTAACTCTACCACGCACGCGTAGTAGCTATATTTAGTAATCTGGGCTTTAACCACACCGTGCGATGTCGTGCTGACTTTGAACGCAGGCCCTAATTGTCCTCGCTCCTTATACATATATATAAGTAACTAGCTGTTCCTCGCGGTTTCACCCACGTTACATTAGGTTTTTGGTTACTGCTTCGCTCCCGTAGGACATAGCGTGTCAGCGTGTTATTATATAGCCTATGTTACTCGTGGACAATGTAGCTTTCGAATGGTGATAGAATTTTTAAAATCGGTCCAGGTTTTTTTTAACCTATTCATTACAAACAAACATACAAATTTTTCCTCTTTATACTTAATACTAGCTTTTGCCCACGGCTTCGCCCGCGTGGATGTCAGACTTCTATCCACTATTTTAACCCTTTTTACAAAGTTTTAAGTGAATTAAAAAAAAACAATTTACCCCCTTTTCACCCCAATGGGGGAGAATTTTCAAAATTCCTCTCTTAGTACGCGCCTACACCCCCCAACAACACACATGCCAAATTTCAGCTCTCTACGACCAGTAGTTTCGGCTGTGCGTTGTATGTCAGTCAGTCAGTAACGGAAGCGTTTTATATTTACAGATTAAGTATAGAAGTATAGATATGGTCACGCAACGGCTCAACAGGAATCCCTGAAACGATGCCGAAGCCCCTTGAAAACGAACACGATTTTACTACCTTGTCGATGTTAATTAATAATAATTAAACATAACGGTTAAAGTAAACAGAACTGCAGTTTACTCTAGAATTTATAGGAAAATTTGATATATAAATAATAATTTAGGCAAGCGTTTGATACACAAATCAAATGACATATATAAGAACGTAACTTTTATAAGTAAAGGAATTTGCTCATATATTTGCATTAAGGCATAAATTCTGTAAGACTTTTTTTTAAACCTTAGTAGTTGCGTATTGATTGTTGAGACTGCACTTATTATAAAGTATTGTTAAATAAATTTCCTTCAATTAAAAATTTACTGTTACTAAATACCTATCAGGTAATTGTGTATACAAAATTCAAGATTTTTTTTTCGCAAAATTTTGCAAAAATTGCTCGTGTAGGTAATTATCCTGGCATTAAGCCTGCGCTGTAAAGAACGGAAATTGGACCATTTTTTATTTGTTATTTACCTATAGTTTTCACATAAAGAAGCACTGAAAAGACTGTATCCAAGATTTTGTAAAACATGATTATTTTAAAAAGAGTGTCCGTGGAGTTTCTGGCCTGTTCTTCTCCATAGAGATCTACGTTTTGGAACAGGCAATTAGCGTCACTTTTCTGACTAACCGATCGACTCTTTGACAGTTCATAAGTGCCTGTAAATAGTCCGGTCTAAGTGAAATAAATGCCTTGAATTTTTAATTTGATGATAAATATAATCTACTCACTGATTTATAACGAAAACCAGTGTAAAAGATGAAGATAATAATTACAGTAAACTCAAAGGGATTTCGTAACAGTTACTTGGATTAATTGTCAATGCTTTACAAAAAATTAATTACTTAATTTTACTGAAACCGTTTTTAGTGCGCTTCCCTTTTATACTGTCGAAGTACCTACTGACTGAAAACTGAAAAAATCCTAATGATGTCAGAATTAAGACTTTTTAAGATTTATAAAGCGTATTAAGCGTGGCTTTAATAAAAGTATAGGTTACAGCCATCAGATGTAGGTATATTTTAATTTGCAAAATAGTACTAACGACATGCAATGGCTGCTTTTAAATCATGGCTGGCTGTCTGGCTTGGCGGCCACTGGTGATGATTCTCTTGTTCACAAACTTAACTAAACTTAAATTAAAGGACAGAAGATACATTTAATTTAGTTTAACCCTGCCAAATTAGACAGCGTCTGAAGAAAATTGGCGTACCTATTTTTAGTCGCCATGTTTTTAATAAATTATCTATGGAGGACTTAACTAATATCTTATCTTCCGTCCTTTTCTTAATGAAATGGAAAGTGAACGGTGCACTTAATTTAAGTTAGTTTGCGAAAAAGAGAATCAGTGAGATTACAGATTCTTTAACAAAAACCGGTGATCAAGTTTATTTGAGAGGGTGGGTACTAGGTAACCTACCATTTTTTCTTGAACTTGCCTTGCCAAACAAAATATTAAATGCAACCCACTGGTCAAACGGCCTTGTACGAGTTCCGTTAAAGAACAACATTATGATATTTCGGTCCCCCCTTCAGTCTCTCTAACCAATTTAAAACTTTATTTAGGACATGCTATTTACGTTGTGTAACCATCATAGCGAATTTAGCTTTATATTTTATTCATTCTTCCACCTATCTTTCTCATTTCTCCATCGCTATGCGCTAGCCAAGTAGGTTAGGTAAGTAGGTAAGGAAATATAGAGGCAAGTAAGTAAGGTATCTTTTATTACTAACAAAATAGTAGTTTTCTTTCTTTTATTACCTATAGGTATATATAGGTACATATTGCAGAATTATTCCAGAATCAAACACACGAAATTTTATAAAGTAAGATGCGTTCACAGCTTTTATAATTTGCATTCCAACTGTAATACCTACAAAGCTGCATAATTTGTATAATAGCAACTGTATCTCTCCATTTCAGACCTCCCTCTGCCTCGGTACCTGTGGGACATAGCGAAAAGTACCACTAGAGCAGAGAGACTATCGTGTGCAGCTGCAATCATAGTACTCACAGTGTGCATTGTTTTAATTGTATACTTCACTGTAATAGCCAAGAAGACTGCCAACTCCGTTGTGGATGTAGGTGAGTAAACTTTCTATCAATTTCTATATTTGTCATTTTAGTATAGGTAAGACTAAATTGGGCTCTTTCTTCGTATAACCACGCATGTGCTGTATGTGTGTCACACCATCTCTGCACCACTCGCAGCATCTTCGACCATCAGAGACCGGACCATGACTCGTGCGTGGTCGCAACAAGCCGACTTACAAAACTTGACCGCAAGTCGTCACAAAGTGCGTCACTGCGTCATACGTCTATTAGCTGCAGTTATGTGCGCAATAAACACCTATTGCTCGCGACAGCGATGTATGACGCCTCTAACAAATGTATAATACATAATACAATAATAATAATAAATACTTAGTACATGTTATCATCAGATGCCGTGGACAGTGGACTGAAACTTCGTGAATATGATAAGGGTTAGGGTCCATGGCTATGATGGCTACCAATTAAACCACTAACTATTGCTGTACATGTTTAGTTTTCAAAATGAATACGTATGTATATAGCCTGTGGCTGTAGGTAGCCTTTCGTGAACAAAACCCGGTTGTGAGGTTTAACAAAAAAAAAATGCAATATTAATCGAGTATCCTCCTAATAGACTGAAGACTAATTCCCAGAAAGCAAAAGTAAATACCTATTTGATAACGTATGCAGGGACAGTCAAGCCTATTCGCAAGATATCTATACTTTACAGCTGATAATATAGATACGAATAAGTTTATTAAACAGATACGACCCTTGCGTCTCTTCAGGTTCAAAATTGTAGGTATATAAACCAGACATTTCAAATAACCAATCTAGCAGTGGTTAAGTAATACTACAGATAAGATATATTTGACATATGCTCAATATACAGGGTGGAAAGTTTCCATAGGCCCTGAAAGAAAACTACCTTAAATCGTCAAGATAGAATATTTTATCTTATGGAAACATTCCTTTATTTAAAAAAAATACTAAAATTGCAATCAAAGATTTTCGAAAATTCGCTTGTCACACTCGGGAATCGAACTAACTTGTAACACTTTGTATTTTTATGGCATCAAACGTTAGAGCCATTAATAAGGACGAAATCTCTCTAGCAAACATGAGTAATTAAATTAAAGGAAAACCACGAATTTCATTTCAATTGAACGAAAATTTCGACCGTCAAAGTCGTCCTTTGATATCAAAAGTTAAAATTTCATGGTTTTCCTCTAATTTAATTTACAATGTTTATTTGAAAGATTCGATCCTTATAAATGACCCTATCGATAAACGTATACAGCCTTACAAGTGACATAGACACAAGTGTAAGTTTACACCATTGGCTTCACGTATTACTTATTATATCTATTATTAACAATAGTTGTAAAGATTTCGAAAATGATCGAAATAAACCGATTCATACATTATTTTCAAAACTTAGTTATTTAATATTTCGCCCACAGCTCCCCACGAATGGTATATCACTCGACAAATGTGGCTGGCGCCACCTTTCGTCAACCAAGAAGCAGTGACAGATTTCGAGCCCCTGAAGCTGGTGATCGTAGCTCACACAGTCAGCCCTGAGTGCACTTTATTCATAAATTGCGCTGCTGAGCTAAGAACCCTACAGAATTATTTCCTCGATAAATTTGGATACGATCTTCCGTAAGTAACCACGTAAAATTCTAAACCTATTATTAACCTTTCAACGACCAAACGACAGCCGGCTGTCAGGTTGCTATTGTCTTTCTATTGTGTCTCAAATCACGTGTGTTCAAAGGTTTAAGATACTGGTTTACTCAATACTCAAAATATAATTAAACATAAAATAGGTAAGATCCCAATACTTGATTTTCCTCGAGCTAAATTTTGAAAGCCAAATTTTCAAAATTTCGCTTTTTTATCTGGACGAATTCTTTTTCGAAAATTTTCAAGGAGAATTTGCCGATAATTATTTGAATATTGTGTGCATCTGGATTGAGAGCCCAAATTTTAAATCTTCTCAAAAAAAAATAAGATTTACAGGGAATTTAGTTAAAATTTAGTAAACTTAGGGTGTGCATCTGGATTGAGAGCCCAAATTTTAAATCTTCTCAAAAAAAATAAGATTTACAGGGAATTTAGTTAAAATTTAGTAAACTTAGGGCACAATGCCATGAATTTCTTAAACGTGAAATAAAGCTGTCATGATGAAATTAGTAGGGCTCTCAATCCAGATGCCTGCATAAAGGGACATACCCTGAATCTCAGAAAGTACTACCTCTGGGCTCATAATTTTTATTTAAGGATTTAGTTAAGAAATTCTTAAAACTTTTAAGAAACTCTCAAATATGTAGAATGCGATATTACAGAGTTATATCGCATTCTACATACTTACATGGAACAATATGGTCACCCTACAGAATTTTCCCCTATAAAAAATTATTAATCAATTTTCTCTTAAACTATGACATTTGGAATAATGGACGCTTTGTAAGCTTTTAATTAGAAATTAGTTAAAATACTTACCCTAATGAACAGTAGTGTATAAGGCTTATTCTTGCCAATACTGCCAAAAATATTGGGCCCTCAGTTTAGATGTTTTAGGGAAATTCAATCTCCATTTACAATTTAACTATTAACTTTTTTGTCATTATTTATTTTTTACTAATTTACAGACGCGTTTAAGTAAAATATATAAGTAACGGTCGTATTTCAGTATTTCTTTAGATAAATCCATGAGTTTGATGATTCCTCAGTACAAACGTTTATGAACTGAGGGCCCTAGGTATAGGTACCGCTATAACTCTGCAATATCGTATTCTACATATTTGAGAGTTTCTTAAAAGTTTTAAAAATTTCTTAACTAAATCCTTAAACAAAATTATGAGTCCAGAGGTAGTACTTTCTGCGATTCGGGGTATGTCACTTTAAGCTGGCATCTGGATTGAGAGCCCTACTTATTTCATCATAACAGCTTAATTTCACGTTTAAGAAATTCATGGCATACTGCCCTAAGTTTTACTAAATTTTGACTAAATTCCCTGTAAATCTTATTTTCTTTTGAGACGATTTAAAATTTGGGCTCTCAATCCAGATGCACACTGAATATTGCGGCAAAGACTCAGGAACTCTAGTCGCTGACACCTTGGCCGATCGATGTTAGTACATTATCCTATCCTACTTAATATTATAAATGTGAAAGTATGTATGTGTGTGGATGTTTGATTGAATGACAAGCAAACGCTACTAACAGACATAACATCACCCTTTGACCTTCGGAAGCGCAACAGTAATCAAAAGCTAGTCGCTATATGTCTTCCAATTCATTCTAGCTACAACTTCTTGATTGGAAACGAGGGGAGAGTCTACGAAGGACGAGGCTGGTCTAAAGTTGGCGCACACACTCGAGGTTACAATCTGTGTACCCTTGGCTTAGCGTTTATAGGTAAGTGAACCTTGTCCGGTTAATGTAGGTACTAAGTATCAGGTAGGGCATTTTTAATGTTATACTTACTTTATGCTTTTTCTTAACTAAAATAGTATTCGTCCGAATTGGTGCAGTGGCTGGACCGTTGGATACTGTGTTTTTTTCGCTGGTTCGATTCCTGCACGCAACAAGTATTTGTAGCCTAAAAATGCAAGTTACGGATTTCGTACATCGTAATCAAAGTTATTTATCAAAACCCTTTGTATATAGAAAGAAAGGGGTTACTCTTATAAGAACAGATTCTCGAAGACAGAAAAAAAAACAATCAATATTATAAAAAACAAATAAGGGCCATGGTAAAATTAACAGAACTTTAATGACAACGTTGGGACAATGTCAAATCGATACAAGGTGCAAGTGTACCATTTTTAGTCTTCGTCAGAACTAACGGTTACTAGGCGAATAAATTTAACGATGAATGTATGCCCAAGAAATGCTTCACTATTGCTTCTTTTTACGTCCTATTCCCAAACAATTGATTTCGTCGTATTACATTATAGAAGAAAAAAAAATTAAGGGTGACCGTTCATTCTAATGACCGCAGACCGCAATCTCCGGACCGCAGTAGTATTAAAATTCACGGCGGCCAATTACTTCCCGTTTGCTTCATTTAATATTTTACAACAATAATACTGTATCACGGCAACAAAGATATCGACAAAAGTGTTGTTTATTAGCGCCAGTGCCTGACAAAAAAAACTTTTTCCAAAAAAATAATAACCGCCTTCAAAAACTAAAAACACAAAAATAACTAAAATTTGGTAAGTCTGTGGCAACACAAATTGATTGGCAGAAGAAACGCCACCGACTTCCAAAATTTTTGTTATTTTTGTGTTTTTAGTTTTTGAAGGCGGTTATTATTTTTTTGGAAACAGCTTTTTATTTTTTACTTTTTAGTGTCGAGTCCCAATATTGACTGTGTATTACAGTATCTTTCAAAGTAATTTATTTTCAAAATATAGTTTTATTTTACTATACCTATTACACACACACCTATTACTTACAATCTTATAACGAAAATAGAAACTTGAAGTAACGCACATAACGTCAATGTATATTTCGTCGATTTTTTTTTGTTCTTGATGTATTTTTCGAGAAGCACCAAACAAGGTATTGAGTAGGCCACACGACAAAAGAGCATTGCTAGAGATGACGCGATTACGCACCTTAAAAGTCTCTTGATTTTCGTTGATTAACGCATCAGCATGACGAGTAGGTAGTTTATTATGTCCTATGTTAAACTTCAATGCTGTAAATCGTTGAGGAATTACCTCGACTGTATATGGTTTCTATCATCAGATTTACTGCAGACCTTCATTACAACCTATATGAGTGCAAAGTTCTCATCAATTTAAATGAATAAGTCCAGACACAAGGTAGCTACTGTAAACCGTTGAAGAGTTCCCTGAACTATCCTTTGTCTTCATCATCAGACCCCTAATACAGTCACAACCCTATGTTGATGTAAATTTCTTATCAATACAAATTAATCAAGCTCAAACACAAGGCAGCTGCTGTAAATTGTTGAGGAGTTCCCTCGACTGTCTCTCGGCTCCATCATAAGATCTACTCCAGACCTTTATTAAATTGTAGTGCTTTAATAAAATATTTATTGAAAAACTTACAAACGCACTAGTCGCCCCTACGATTTTTGAAAGTTCCCCTCAATTTCTCTGGTCTGCCATCATCAAACCCTGATTTTCTTAAATATCAAAGGATCACCTAGGAAATGTCTTCGTTCCAACAAAAAAAGAATCATCAAAATCGGTTCATAAACGACGAAGTTATCCGCGAACAAACATAAAAAACCGGCCAAGTGCGAGTCGGACTCGCTCATGAAGGGTTCCGTAGCATTGATTACAATGTTTTCTTTTAATTTTTATATTTGAGTTGATTGAATGAAAGGTAAATTACGATATACGGTTTATGACGTATTAAAAAAAAACTATTCACTAGATCTCGTTCAAACCAATTTTCGGTGGAAGTTTACATGGTAATGTACATCATATATTTTTTTTTTGATTTATCATACTCTTATTTTGGAAGTTACGGGGGGGGACCAACATTTTACCACTTTGAAAGTGTCTCTCGCGCAAACTATTCAGTTTAGAGAAAAATGATATTAGAAACCTCAATATCATTTTTGAAGACCTATCCATAGATACCCCACACATATGGGTATGATGAAAAAAAAAATTTTGAGTTTATGTTCTATGTATGGGGACCCCCAATTTTTTTTATTTTTTTTTTTTCTATTTTTGTATCAGAATCTCAATGCGGTTCACAGAATACATCCACTCAGCAAGTTTCAACATTATAGCTCTTATAGTTTCGGAAAAAAATGGCTGTGACATACGGACGGACAGACAGACAGACAGACATGACGAATCTATAAGGGTTCCGTTTTTGCCATTTGGCTACGGAACCCTAAAAAAGTATATATACGGTCGAATTGAGAAACCTTCTCCTTTTTTGAAGTCGATTATAAAAAAACTCTATTTAACTTTGCAGATAAGCTTGTGTAGGCGATAAATCTATCGCAATGTACCGATGGCCTACAGCTAAGTATTATGTTATTAAAAAGAAGTATCTTAATTAGTGACAAAAAACCAGAAAAATGTGATTTATCCTTTTTTTTCTCACTTGTTCGTAACCCACACCATTTTTTTATGTGCGTGTGGATTGAGAGATCCTTTCGAAAAACACTTCCAATCCCAACCAAATTGTAAGAGCATTTAGGAAATAATTGTGCAAACTTCATGGTAAGGTATAAAATTTGTGAAACCTAAACAAAGAAAGTTAGAACTCATTAACTGGATCTCTCAATCTGGACAACTGAAGAAAAAGCCATAACGCGTATCCAAGAATATACTGCCTAGGTGTTTATAATTTGCATTTTAAATAATTGTGAAGGATTTGTGCAAGCTGCTAAATAAAATTTCGATTCGTTTCAAAGCCACGTATAAGACTTATAACGGTTAAAATGGATCTCTCAGAGTGGACAATTTTCAATTGAGTGATCTTGTAAAACACGACCTAATACTGAAAAAGTATGAATAATTAACATGTTTATTGCAAATTATGCTTTTGGGAAAATTTGTGAAACAAAATGGTGATTAAAATCTTACTGGTTCAAGAGAAAATGATAATCTTGTTTTTTGTCGATAGTCCCAATTGAGAGATCCTTTTTTTGAACTATATTTAATAAACTAAAACTTATAGGTAGAAGATAAATGCATCAGAAATTGTGAAAAAAGATTTCCTAAAATTTAACGCTTCAGTCGTCCCTGTAAGTGTTATACTTTAAAAGATAAATCATTTTTTACAATCCTTGAGGAAAACGTTGAGTATTGACCATATCGCCGCGACGGTTGGAATCATTACCGGTACAATTCAAATTATGATGTACTTTAAACGTTATTATACATATAAATCATCCTTAAGAATCACTCTATCTATTAAAAAAATTGGTTGCCTGTAAAGTCGGTATACGGGCGAAAGTTTTACGTGACAACGACTTACTGACGTTGACTAAGGCACGCGTGCCTTTCACTTTTCATGTCTGTCTCTCTCGCTCTTAGGCGGGCTAACCATGCCCGAGTGGAAGGGACGCGTGCCTCTCACTCGCTCTCATTGTGAGCGCATAACGTGAGCGGAGCGTAACGCAGTTTCTTGAAGTGTCACCCGGCAAACCAATTTATAAGACGTTGTCACGTCAAAAAGTTTTAAAGATCTAAGCATACATAGGGGTTATTCCCAGTTGTCGCCACTGTCAACGCCAATAGGGACAGACAGAGGATAGCGACTTTGTTTTATACTATGTAGACAATGTTAGCATGAATAGGGTAGTTGAAAAAAAACCGACAAAATAAAAAAGTATGTCTACCCTACTCAACGTTTTCCTTAAGAATTGTAAAAAATGATTTAACTTTTTAAGTATAACACTTACAGGGACGACTGAAGCGTTAAATTTTAGGAAATCTTTTTTCACAATTTCTGATGAATTTATCTTCTACCTATAAGTTTTAGTTTATTAAATATAGTTCAAAAAAAGGATCTCTCAGTTGGGACGATCGGCCAAAATCAATATTTTCATTTTCTCTTGAACCAGTAAGATTTTAATCACCATTTTTGTTTCACAAATTTTCCCAAAATCATAATTTGCAATAAACATGTTAATTATTCATACTTTTTCAGTATTAGGTCGTGTTTTACAAGATCACTCAATTGAAAATTGTCCACTCTGAGAGATCCATTTTAACCGTTATAAGTCTTATACGTGGCTTTGAAACGAATCGAAATTTTATTTAGCAGCTTGCACAAATCCTTCACAATTATTTAAAATGCAAATTATAAACACCTAGGCAGTATATTCTTGGATACGCGTTATGGCTTTTTCTTCAGTTGTCCAGATTGAGAGATCCAGTTAATGAGTTCTAACTTTCTTTGTTTAGGTTTCACAAATTTTATACCTTACCATGAAGTTTGCACAATTATTTCCTAAATGCTCTTACAATTTGGTTGGAATTGGAAGTGTTTTTCGAAAGGATCTCTCAATCCACACGCACATCATTTTTTTTAATAAGCCTAGTGACCGTTCATTGAGACGAAGACCCATTTTTGTCTTTATGAGAATCTGTTCCTTTGGGCAATCTGACTTTATGGGAGTAAACCAAATAAAAGTATCCATATTTAATAATATGCCATTTTCTGTACTTTATTGCAGGTGATTACCGTGAAGGTGAGCCATCATATTCAAAAGTGACCGATTTGCAGCTGTTAAGGGCGAAAATGTTGCTTGATCAAGGAGTCAAGCTCGGGCATCTGGATAAAAATTACCACGTCCTCGGAGCGAAGGATGTTCAGAGTTCTTTAAGTCCTGGCACTAACTTGTATAGGGCCATTCAACAGTGGCCAAGCTATGATCATGTTAATTACTACAAAAACAAGACTTGTGACGTTATATATGGCAGAAATGTAACAACCACAGAAACACCCGCCACTACAGAATATACTGATCCCTCGGCTTTCAAAGATCAAGTAGGTAACAAATCGTTAGACACTTAAAATGTATGTTTATCAAATTAATTCCAGACTTGAAATCAATTTTGTATCGAATGCAGATTGTGTAAAACTTCGAAAAGGTTAATTGTAATCAGCATTACCTACAAAGAAAGTGGTCGCTTTTGTACCTGTGAACTTTTGACTATGTCCAGCTTGCGGCGCGTTTGGGCTTATTTTACAAACAAAACCCTAACGGCCGTAAATCCGGAAAGCCCCATTCGTTACTATACGTATATTTGATTTGGGCGCTATATTAAAATATTGATATACACATTGAAGTGCATATATTAACCCTCTTAGGTACTAGTAATATGGTTATTAAAAGGTGCTATGTATGGGATAAAAATGTATTATTGTTGAAAATATGATAGTATTTTAAGATAGCATAATATAAAGGTAGTTTTGTTTTTATTTTATATGACATCTACCTGATTGTTATGAAAATTATTTAGACGGCTAATAGCTCAATCGAGAGCCTCGACCTCGAAATGCCCCGACGCTTTTGTTGGGCAATCTTCTATGAAAATTACTTTGACGCGGCAGATTATGTCGTTTTGGCTTTCAGTGACATTGGGCACGGTATACTGTGGCGAAGACCAGTATTTAGTACTGGGCCCAGGGTTTGAGCACTAACAAGTCAAATTTATTTTATGTACTATATAAATAAGTTAAAATATTTTTAAATGTGCTATTATACCTTAACTGTTTTGGTTTGTATATATCCTGAAATTGTTAAAAATATACCAATCTTTTTGTTATACATTTAAATAATGTACCTACGACTCTTACTATCTAGCAAAGGTCAGTATATTAGGCAAGCTATTAATAAATAGCTAGTTGTTTAGAAACGGATACCTTTACATATTGTTGATCTTCCTACGAACCAATTTGTTTTTAATTATTGACTGTCCTTAATATAAAAACTGTATTTTATAGAAAGTAACATATAATTTCGCAAAGATAAATATTGTACCATAATTAATATGTGATTTAAGAATTATGACTGTGTGAACCTAGATAACCTCAGTTTAGGTTTTCCAAAATATGATAACATTAGATTTAATATAATATAATGATTTATATTTTTACATTTTTTAATAAAATATAGGAACTAAATTTGCTTGTTTTACTTATATTATTATGTCTAAAATGATAATAAATCATTTCAATAACGACTCGTCTCTAGAGGTTTAAATATTTGTTTTTACTTAGTTTCGTTCATTAGAATGAAATTCTAGTAAAAATAATACCCAATTATTACAAGAAAAAAAAAAGGCTTTTGTTAAATAAAACTAGTAAGCAATACCTAGTACTAATTTTGCAAATATAGCTAGAATCTGGATTATTGCACCGTTCGTTGTGTTAGTGTAAGGATCAAATCTTCTCTCAATGTGTGTGATCCCCTCCCCAAGGCAGACGACAAACTACGTAAAAATATAAAAAAATTAAGGGACTCATACAACGCGAAAAATGTAGTGTGTACATTGGTTTAATCACAAATTTAAAAAATGTACAGGACTGTATAAACATTTGGCATAGATAGTTGACTAAAGATTACATACGACGAAAAATAAAAAATAAACTCTTATGATTAATCAAAGTTTGTAATTTCTGAAATGCTTAAATAATTTCACATTTTGTTTGGTTTTTTTAATCAACTCCCAGAGGTTCTTTTAGGCACTATATTATATTTTTATACTGGTTCGCCAAATTCGAAGCTACACTGAAACTTTCGATTACGAAGGAGCAATACGAAGGTTCCCCTATCAGATCTCATGCTCATGCATTTAGTTCATTTTTAGCAGTTTAGCTTAAAAATACATCTGCTCGTGACAGGCGCCCGGGCGTAAATGTTTAAGACTAGTTTATAATAATACCTATACCCGAAATGATCCGGGGCTTTAGTTCCATGCATACACTACAACATCAAGTATTTCGATTATTTATTACATCATTTTCACTATGACTATTATATTGGTTACATGGGCATACATATTATAGTTTTGATACAGCATAATAAAGACTGTAGTTTGTAAGCGTAAAGCATATAACGTTTGTTCAAAATTCCTATTTTTTCTTTGGGATTACATTTTAAGAAAAGCGTAAGCACATATTGGTGCTCGTAAATAGTTCCCGGAGGGGACAATTTGACACCGTCGAGCCGCACAGTCAGTGTGAACGACGCCCTACGAACTATATACACACTTCAATACAAAAGATCCACGACGTTTGTATCGCTACATACCGATTAACTTACTGATGATACCGTATTATAGCGAGATATACATAAAGTGTGTAATTATTGCTCTTTGAAAGGACTCATGGTCTAAACAATAACTTCACTATGTCTTATTTATAAAATACAACTACGACCTTAGTTCATCGCGCGTTCAGAACTTTAGATGTCAAATTGTCATTTACAATTATTATTATGTCTATCATATTCGTTATTACAAAGATTACACTAAACACCCAAGAATAAGGACAGTACAATCGTAAAAATAGTGCGAACATTATGACGTAAATTTAAACAAGGTGTAAAACACTGCTTGTGTGCCTTATTTGAAGTTAAGGTTATTATATTTCGTCTTATTTACTCTTAGACTAATATCAATTTCCGTATTGCAGTTTTTTTTTGTTAACTAATTGATTACAAAAGATTTACTGTCAAAGGCATCACTTTATACACAATTATAATCCTATTGTATATAAACAATAGCAAAGAATGACGATAACATTCTATGTATACAGTTCAAAGGTTGAACACACAAAACGTCTAATTTTTAACATAATTTTACACTTGATGCTTCTCCAAATATATTCAATTATTTTTAAATAAATTTTCAATAAATAGGAGGATTTTAAAATACAACAATTATTTTAAAAACAACTAAGCTAAAAATTAGATCTTTCAAATGGAAATCTTTTTTGGAAATAAAAGGAAACGAAGATAATAAAATAATAAGGAAATTGTTGGACAGCAGCAGCTTTACACCTCGGCGTGATAACTACCCTGCTGGGAACATCGAACATGTATGATATTTACTAACGTGTACTATGTTCACGAAATCTGATTTGCGTTTCGTACTTACACAAACACAATGTGAACACATTATTTATTGCTTATGTCAGTCCACAAAAGTGCATTCTTTACACAAGAAACTTGAAATGCTGATATTTGGTACGATAAAATTAATTCGTTCATAGATTTGATGGTAGATAAATATGGAAGTATGCAGCTGTAATAATAACCGTTTTTGGAAGATGACTATGAGTGGTACAAATCGTTTGAGCGGTAGTCAACAATTGCTTTATAACGCGTACCATAAAAACAAGTCTGTGTTGAAAGTTAGTGGTGAAGCTGATGTTATCATGCTACCTTGCAATACGAATATTAACACTTAAACCCTGGGATGACGACGAGAAACTGTGATGTACATTAAAAATTGTTTAATTGACTGATATCCGAAAGAGGCGGCCATCATACTCACGACACAGATCCGCCATCGCGGAATACAAAAAATCGACCGTATAAGTCGCAAACAACCGTAAGTTATTGCGTTGAGATTTGTATTACACACGTAACCTAACTCCCATTCAAACTCACAGCCAAAGTCATCACTTTGAAAGGAAACCCATGTTTTCTAAACCTTTAACTATTTTATTTGAACTGACTTCATACTAATCTTTCTACTTATTTAATATCTGCCAATATCAAATCTAAGAACGATATCGATCATCCAAAGTTAACAGTAAACGCAACAATGTACTTCTACTATGTCAATAGATCATCGAACCGATAATTTCTCGCGATTTTTTTAGTACCTTCCTTGTGTTTGCTGTACTTTAAGGTCTATCATAGCGATACTTAACCTATTTGATTATATGGCATTAATTCATTACTGCTTATTTTTCTCTCACACCCCACGGGACTGTCTGTCGCCTTAAACTAACGCGCCATATATCAAACGGCAAAGAAGGATCTTCGCAGCGGTAAAGCGAATGTGGAGGGCAACGTACAGCGGCTTGCGCCGGGCACTGTTTAATATCGCTAGCCTGCATCTCCTTGCGAATTTCATCATTCTTGTATTCGTGCATTTTGTTATGGAGAGTACCTAATTTCATAATTCATTTCGTATTTGATCAAACAACTTTTTCTTGGACCTGTTACATTTACTCACAAAAAATAACTTATTAAAAAAATCTTTAATTCAAAACAAGATGAAGGCTCAAATATTTCCATTATTTAAGGCATCTTAAAAATTTAATCATTACTATTTTAATATATCAGTTGTTTGTTACAGCTATCACAGGGTCATAAGTCCTTAAGGGAGACATTGTGTTTACCATTATATCTAACAATAATCACGAGGTAAAACTATGTACTATAGTTTTAATGGTTATGTGCGTTATGTCAGGCGCGATTGTGAACAGTTTGGTTGCCAAACTATTACATAATACGATGGTGAGTGAGTGCTTAGGCACAGTAGTGTAGAAAAATAACAATGGTTTGAGCATGACACGACTAACAACGCGATGGATTAAGTTGTGTTTATTTATATTTTAATATTAGACTCCGCTCCAACAACAACAACATTTAGAATTAAATAGGCACAACTTAGGTAAACAAATCGCTAGTTGTAAGTCGTGTACGCTCAACAGATAGTTCACCGACGAAACTAACAATGATAGGGATGGCAGTGGATACGTATTCAACATAAATGTAAAGAAAATATAAAGCTATTTTTATTGAGACAATAACGAGGGACATAAAATGAAAGTGGTACAATAGTAACAAAAAAGTAACTAATAAGACTTAAGAATATAAACTTCAAGCAAATAAAAGTAACTATAGACAAGACAAATCCAATGCTGAATTAGAATTCTAAATTGAACAAAGGATTTAAAATTCATAGAAACAATAAAATACTAAGCTTTAAAGACTAACATAATCAATGGCTCGTTACAGCTCGACAAGTCTCGTCTGGCTACTTCAGTACATAATTTTGTGAACACGGGGGTGTGTATAAAATATTGTGTATATAGTGTCTTGCAATATTCAACTATGTGCAAACCGCTCTCACCGCTTCCTAAAAAACTGTGACAGCTCTTAAACCTTATCTTGTGAGAAATTAACATGTTACTTTTATATTAAACAAATCGATAAATCATTTCCAACAAGACATGCGAACAGTCAGTGGCAGTTTTATTTTAATTTTCAAGTCCTATATATCGTAATGGCAAAATAAATAAAATTCGTAGATCGATCCAATGAGATCCCTATCATTAATCACAGTTTTACCCGCGTTTTGTTGAGAAATTCAAAATATAATATTTACTTGAATTTACTTTTTTCACAATGAGTATTATCTACAAAATAAGTTCGGAATAATTAAAGGTTAAGCCGCAATCAAATTCAATATATAATGTACTACTGTATTAAGATTTTGAATTAAGATTAATTTAGAATGTTAGTTGGTGATAGGTTTCTTCCCTTACATGCCCAGCATGAGTGAGGAGTAAAAATTATTGCTATTCGATTACATCTTATACAGTCACATTATACATTGAAAATATAATGCAGACTGAGATATCTTTGAGTTCGTAATGTACAACTAAAATTTTTAATCAAATACATAATTTTATCCTGATTTCATTAATTTGTTACAAATCTATGGCCAAATGAACACCATGAAGGTTCACATTATTCAGCCGATCAAAATAATCTAATACCAATAAATATTTACGGATTTAAATATTTAATTCAGTCTTTGGTTCCATTCCAGTTCATTGCATAAATGCTTTTCCGATTAACAATGAATATTTTGTTCGTTAATTAAGGTTAGCCATCATCACAATAGAACAATGTTCGTCGACACATATCAAATGAAGCGCGCGCGTGTAAGCAGGGATCGCATAATACTAAGAGACTATCACTGCCCTATGAGGACAACATCTTATCTTTTTATTGCACAACAAATTTTCTTTGATCACAGTATGTTTCGCATAAAGAGATCTACTAAACGTAACAACAACCGCAACAACGTGTATCAAATGTCCATTAATTTACTACATTACTTCATCACGCACCTCACTTATTACAGATTACTTAGACACACTAAGCTTTGACGAAAAATCCATTTCCAACTGACAGACAGTGAATGCAACATTTCATAAATTACCATTACCTGCAGATATTGACAATAGATTCACACACTAGCCGGGTTGTTTGATTATGAGCATTTTATACACATTATACCTAGCTTCTATAAAATATTTACAATGTTTTCGAATGCCAATACCGATACAGCGAACAGATTGAGAACAGACGCTTAGCTGTTCGGTAACCACGTCGGCTTCATGTGCCATGTGTCGCGACAACGCAGACAAATACATATTGAACTTGGCAAACCATAACATTTACATTGGCCAAGGAATGGTGTAAACGGAATTTTGAACAACGTCTCTATGCGAAAAAGAACCTCTTACATAATAAATAAACAGTAAATAAGCAACGCAAATTGGTTTGATTAATTGATATGTACCTTGCTTATTGGTGTTATACATGTTAACGTGTATAATATGATCTGTATTAATGACAGCTGACAATAATTTATTGTTTTCACCTAGAATTAGTAAAAATAACAAAACAATTTCCTAAATGCTGCTAAAGAAAAGAGGATAAGTCAGTCTCTCATGAATACAATGAAATAATTTGAAGTGGAAAATCAAACCATTAAGATGTTTTACCTACATGGTTGAGGCCTAAGTGCTGATGTCTTGATCTCTTACTCAGCTAATTGTTCTGAAAACAAAAGAGAACATTGTTATTGCTAAGTTACGATAAATAATGGTGCTAATTTTCTTGTACACCAACTTAACTAAATGACATCACCCAGATTGGGCTAATTTTTAATTTGCCGGCCAACAAATAAAAACACATTATTTTAATAGAAGTCAACATTATTAACATTTTTCATTACTATACCAAAGTTCTAAATCAATTTTCGGAGATTATATTTAGTATTGAATATTTAATCTCTAAGTATCACTCAGTGTAGATGCAGTTTTTTTTTGCTGTCAAAAGTGTTATTTTATAAGTACTGGAATGCAACTGACTATTGCATTTTTAATTTCTCGTGCATTATAGAAATTTCGGAAAAAAAAACATTGGGGGCATGTGCACTGAATATCCATGAGTTTAGCGTGTCTAAAACAGCGATACCTAAATACGTGGGCCCTCTAGGGCCAATCCCTGCTGGGGATGCGAATTGTTCGAAAGAGTTACCGTGGCACCGGAACATAAAGGGCAACAGAGAAACTCTTTTTTATACAAAAACTGATATTTCTATCAAGTTTAGAATATTTTTCCTAGAAAGTCCTTATAAAGTTCTACTTTCCAGATTTTTTGAAATATTAAGTTTATTTTAGTTGGCATGCATTTTGAAAATTAGCCCAAAAATGTATAGAGGCTGGGTGATCTCCTTTAAGTTAATTGCATCTTTATCTTTCCGTTTCTTAAAGAAAAGGACAGAAGATAGACAACACTGACATCCCGTGCTTTGGAAACCACGTATAGTGCGTTTCACGCAAGAATTCCCTTCGCCGTAATGTTGGTAGCACGGAAAATCAGTGCAGCAAATATTTTTTTATAAAATTACCCAAAATGTCATAAATCTCCCTAAGATTTATGACATTTTGTTACTCTAACAATTTACCTTATAATTTTGACTATTGGGATTTCACAACAATTCCTAGCTTTATTGTGATGCAATAAAGGAGCCTACTCTTCCTTTGAAATCAAAGATTGTCGAGCATACTGGCAGCAGTTAGTCTCTAAGGCCGTTATACAGAGAGAAAGCTGGAAACTTATAAGCGCTTGCCGGCGCTTGCCAACGGTGGTAATCCGCGCAGGTAATAGGCCAGTCAAATTAGGGTTTCACCTCGGAATGAAAGATAATAAGCTGAAAATTGGTATGAGCCTGTGTCTCGTCGTTCTAAATGTTGTCTTAAAAGTCACAATTGTTATCGTGTCCGCGTCTTGAGATATTTGAGGTCAAAGGTCACAAGAATCGGTTTTTCGCAAATATCTCGTTTTCTATTGCTTAATGAGATTTGCACATTTTACGAAAAATGTGGAGTATAAAATTCTCCACAACTTGTACCTTAACTTTTTTTTCATACGATCAACCGTTTTTGCGGTAGACCGCGAAGAGTGCGCCGCGTACATTGTATGGCCTAATGCAAGGACAAGCGTGAGTTACGGTTATCAGTTCGTTGAATTAAGTTACTTATTTACTAAAAAAATATAATAGTTAAACAATGCTCATTTTTGATGTACACGACAGTAAGGGAACATACATACATTTACATATATTTATTATACATACAAATATTTATTTCATTTATTGAAATGTATGTTCAAGTATTAAAAGATTTTTGTTGATTTTAATTACTCTTCTTGTTGTCGCTGGAAAATCCTCATCATCGGTCATACTCATCTCCAAACCTTCCAAAATTTCAGGATCGTATGCGCTTTCTTTATCGGGATTATTTGGATGTAGTAAAGAAGCGTTGAGGCAAGCTTGTCCATTGCACTGGCCACAAGCTAATAACATAGTAGCCCTGCTTTTTTGCATCCACAGCGGGAAGCACAACCGTGTTTGCAATTACAAAATATTATTTTTAGTAGTTCGGCTTGCGCTGGAGGCAATAATGTTTTTATGGACTCCAGAATTTCATTTTAGAGTATCCAGCCCCATTCTTGAGGTTCTATGTTTCGCCAATTGGGGCAGAACATGTTGAAACACCCTTTATTTTTCACTTTCTTACCTACATTTGCATTTATATGTATAATGTTACATTACACATGATAAATATATCTTATCTTAAGTCCTTCCCTAACCACGTTTGAATTTGGTAGTAGACTCGATTTATGTGTTGTTGAGCTGCGGCACTTGTTGGTTAAAGTATTTATAACTGTACTGGTTTATATAATTTAATTAATTATATGAATTGCGTGTAGCGTAAATGATCAATGTCGTCTTCAGATTTTGGAGCATTATATAATGCCAACAAGATACGCACTCCATTTTCATATAATGTTTGTATGGGGAAGTTTTCTTGTTGTAATGCTTCCACCAATTTATCCAATTGGGATTTTTCTCTGACAATGAATTTAACATTTTCCAGCGACAACGAGAAGACAACGAAGAAAATGCAGATAACTAGCTTCCATTTACAAATTTATTTGTAATTAAAATCAACAAAAAATCTTTTAACCTTTCAACGACCAACCGACAGCCGGCTGTCGGGCTGCTATTATCTTTCTATTGTGTCTCAAATCACGTGTGTTCGAAGGATTAATACTTGAACACACATTTCAATATAATTATGTATATTTAATGATAAATAAATATATGTATAAAGTATGTTCCTTTACTATTGTTTTAGCTCAAAATATAACTAAAACATACATTTCAGAATATATACTATAGTTAAATAGGAATATATAAATATAAAATTATATTTAAATTATATTTTTTTAGTAAATAACTAACTTAATTAAACGTACTGATAACCATAAGTCACGCTTGTCCTTTCATTAGGCCCTACATGACTGTACGCGGCGCACTCTTCGCGGTCTACCGCAAAAACGGTTGATCGTATCAAAAAAATGTTAAGGTACAAGTTGTGGAGAATTTTATACTCCACATTTTTTGTAAAATGTGCAAATCTCAATAGTCAATAGAAAACGAGATATTTGCGAAAAACCGATTTTTGTGACCTTTGACCTCCAATATCTCAAGACGCGGACACGATAACAATTGTGACTTTTGAGACAACATTTAGAATAACGAGACAAAGGCTCATACCAATTTTCAGCTTATTATCTTTCATTCCGAGGTTTACCCCATTTTTTACCTAATTTGACTGGGCTATAAATATATGAACATCGACAAGCTTTAACACGCGCTGGTCGGCGCTAGGCGTTGCCAAAGCAACAGCAAGCTAATCGTTCCGACATTTTGCTTAATCTGCTTCAACCTGCTTCCTTTGTGTAGAACGGACCAGCGCTGACAAGTGCCGGTAAGCGCTTATAAGTTTCCAGCTTTCTTTCTGTAAGCGGCCTTAGAGATGTAAGTGCCGCATTATACTAACGGTATTCAAATGTATTTACGAAAAATACCGTATAATACCATTTACAGTAATATATTTTTAGGCCTCCAATAATTTTCACGCAACGTGATGCGTTGCACTTCAACGATATTTACGTCTATCGGAACTAAATCTAGACGCTTCATCTTGAAATTTTCAGTTTTTCTCTACTACAATATGCACCGTAACCTTCTTCTAAAATCACTCTATCCGAAAATCCGTTTAGTAGACTTTGTTTTATAATTATCAGAATATTATCTTTCGCCTGAGGCTCAATTCGCGTAGACGTCGATCCTCCAACGCCTTTGTTCCCTTTAGGGTGTGATTGCCGAAAATCCGTCCTAAGTGGATACTCTTTACAATTTTATTAACATACACTTCCCATGTTTGATGACAATAGGAGCAGCGGTTCAGGCAAATTTAGCGCTCAATCTGTCAGTTAAGTCCAGGCAATCTGGGGCCGTAGTCTGCTATTACAATCGTGTCTCAATGATCGATTTTTGACGTGTCACGTCAAACTTTTGACATATTTCCCATACAAAAACTGTCAAAGTTGTCAAATATCCGGCCGATGACTGGTCATTGAGACACGATTGTAATAGCAGACTAGGGACCCAGTTCACGTGCAATAGTTGTCAGACATTTACCTGCAACAGTGCGTCGCGGGCGGAAGCCGCGAGTGCCGTCCGGACCGCGAGGCGCGCGCATCACGACCACCCGCGGTCCGTTCGACTCCTCCAGCGAAGCCGTACGAAGCCGCGCCAGCAAACGCTCCGGCCGCTCGCAACGGGCTTTGGCCCCAGAACCTTTACCACTGCAAGTTACAAACACTCGTATTAGATTAAACTATAACTAGCGACCCGTCCCAGCTTCGCATGGGTGTTACAAATCTTTGAAAATCTCGAATTTCCTTCACAGTAATATGCTTGTTTCATACACATAAACTCTCCTGTAAAATTACTCTATCAAAAAACCCGCATAGAAATCAGTTGCGTAGTTCTAAAGATCTAAGCATACATAGGTAGATTAGCGGTAAGCGACTTCATTTTTGGATTTCTTTATTTATTTTGTGTATGTAATGATATAATCCTGAAACAATTTGGATCAAGTGGATCAATTTTGAAATGTGTGTATGCAATGCACAAACGCAAGGGCAGTCCTATTTTCATAGAAGAACAATCCTATACAGCCAGCTCTTAACAGGTTGGCCATGTGTTTTAGATGAATCCCGAGGCATTAATGGTGTCACTCGGCCTGTCACCATGACCATGATGATGAATTTTTATTACAAGTCAGTTGTTTCAGCTCCCACACAGAAATTGAATTGTGTTTGCCAACTGCTAAAAACTGATGATGTGGAAAAAAATCATTAAGAGTATTAATGTAGCCCAACTCATTCAAAATGCCAGTTGCAATTACAGGCAAATAGACATTCTGTTTTTGTCGCTGTGAGGTTCACGCATCTCCGACAGACAGTAGTGATAACTTAATATAATTTATTCAAACTCAAACTCAAAACTATTTTATTCAAATAAACCAATTACAGGTACTTTTGAATCGTCAAGGTGTCAGTCTGTCAGAAAAATGAAGCTAGTTGCTCGTTCCAAAAAGTAGTTCCCATGGAGAAGAGCGAGAAAGAAACTCCATGGACACTCTTTTATAATCAATATATTACAAAAATTTGGTTACATCATTCATTGTTGTATCTAAGGTACTATGGAGAACAACGTAACAAGTCGGACATGTTAGAAATATTAAAATAAACAAAACAAATTTTAAATTTTAAAGTAACTGTGGCAGCTAAGATATTGGGTATTCAATTTGTTTACCGTCTAATCTAAAAGCTGGTTCACATCAGGCTGAGCTGACAGTTTTATCTGATCAAAAGTGTTAGATCATATTATCACACTTCACACCATTTCACACACAAAACTCTCTAATCTGAACTCTCCTAGTAGAAACCAGCTCCTTCTTCTTGATTTAACTTGATAAATAAACTACACTAACAAAAAAATACGATCTTTTTGTAAAAACAGTCCACTCACCCGATTTTGACAACATTGCAAGCAGAAGACTTGCCATTCCTAGGGTTGGTTAGCATGACAAACTCGACCACGTCACCAGGCTGTAACTCCGAATGGTTGCCACGCACTTCGGACATGTGGAAAAATAAACGACGGTTGTCCTCAGCCTCCAAAGACAAGAAACCAAAACCACCTGCGAAAATATAAACAATTATTTTAATTAATAAATATTCTAGGATATGGTCGAGTCAGCCATCTGATCCCGAGCAAGGCGGAACATATAACTACGGTGACCACACAACTAATCAAGACTTAAGACTTATTTTCATACTTATAATCAATAAACACACAATCATCAAACTAAGTATCTAAGTAAATTTCCCTAGCCTTTTTTCCAACTACATTGAAGTCGGCTTCCAGTCTTACCGAATTCAACTACATATCAGTGTTTTACCAAAAACGACTGTAGCCCATTTACTGGGCGACACAATACCCATTGGTTAGGCTGGTCAGTCAGGCTTGTGTCAGGGTTCTATATAATAATAGATAATAATGTCCAGCTCGGATACGGCTCTAATTCCAGTTACAATTGGGCGTTTAATAAGGCCACACAGCGACTTCAACTTATTGTAATTCTTTACCAAAAATCGAATTTTGGTTTGTATTATCTTTCAAAGATAGAATAACAACTTATGTTTTACTGAGACAATCCCGCCACTACCACCAAGCACTACATTCTCTCGAAAGCCAGTATTCACCAGGAAAGCGCCGAGCACTGAAGCTCTAAGAGTCCCGCAGAAACAGTTCTACTGGCTTGGATCCCCCAACAAAATAATTAGAGCAGCAAAAGAATAAGAAAAACAATATCCACTTGCAACCATATCAAGTAGGAGACAGAATTGTATTTGGCAATAGGCAATAGCCACAATGTGGTGATTTCAACTAGGAGAATCCCAAAATTATAATTAATCAAACTACTAGGTCTGAGTCTGGTTTCACTTCTTTTGCTGTCAAGTACCAGCCGCCCTTATACGAACCATGTTTCAGTATTACAGTTACAGTACTCGGGAAACGCCACCAAAAAAATGTATGGGTGTCCATGGGAGTCACAACTGGTGGCGCCAACAAGAGAGATATCCGCCATACATTTTGTTAAGCCACTTGATGTCCTAATAAGATATGGCCCAAAGTGTAATATGTACAGGCGAGCATTAGAATCGTGAATCTATCTAGTTTCTCACACACCAGGAGCCTCCCGTACCTACTCCCGGGCTGTCATACCCGCTCTAAAAATATCGAAATAATTTTTTCTAAAGTTTACCTTTAATAGCATCGACTGTGGCACGCCTCTTCTTCCTGATTGGCACAATATTAGTAGCTCGGCCTTCCACGTCGGCCTGGAAAGTGACGGGGTCGCCGACCTGTAGTATTTCGCGCTTACACGCTAGCCCCATTATACCGAACTCGTATGACGTGCCGCCTTCTACTTGAATTAGACCTGTGGACGGATGTGTTCACTGGTTTAAGTATTAATTTTAAGCTTATTTAGGACATTGGCAAATGGTTAGTTTTTATAGGAGATAATGTTACCAGACCAGAAGAAAGTGCCCAAGGTCCAAGGAATTAAGTCCACCGATATAAGGCTTTTTTTTACATTTAATACTCAAGATTTATTAAATAAAACGGAATCAAAAATTGTTCATGACTGCAAATTTCAAATGTTATTAACATAGCTAGCTCTACTGCTATGTTCTTCTAAATACTTGACAGGTAGGTATTGATAATACAGAACATCGCAACAACAGCTAGTTTATTAAAAAAAAAGAAAGTTACTTCATGAGTAGTATTTATTGATAAGCAAAGTTCAAGGTCAGAAGTGCACAGTACAATTGTTTGGTAGTAACTAACTACCACTAGCTATACAGACATCCTTTAAAATTGTTTACAGTCAGTGTGTTGGGGATATGCACGCAAGTATAGACTAAACGGACGCCTGCACTGTGTCAGAAACCTAGCTCAATTATCCAATTCTGCACGTCAGTTGTTGTAGGGGAATACGTTCAGAGCATTAGTACAGACTTTATAGGTATGTTATTGAGTTCGTTGAAAATCTTACTTACTAAATAAGGACTGACAGTTCTCTTGCTACGAACATCAAGCAAAATGCTAGTGTATGCTCTGACTAAACATGTTTTTTAATTATCAAATACTAGCTTTTGCCCGCTACTTTGTCCGCGTGAAATAATAGATCCCGTTCCCGGGGGATTTCCGGGATGAAAACTATCCTATGTCCTTTCTCGGGTCCCAGACAATATCTGTACCAAATTTTATTCGAATCGGTTCAGTGGTTTAGGCGTGAAGAAGAGACAGACAGACAGAGTTACTTTCGCATTTATAATATTCGTATGGACACAGCAAGACCATGCATGCTTCCACTGTGTGGACAGGTCCACTCAAATCTGTGTGCTTTTCTCATGTAGAAAGTACATCAGTCATTAACCTTCATGACCAATACAATTGTATGGACTTCAAAAGAGACTTTGACCTCTGAGTTTACTTCGGATGTTTCTTCTCAGAGTAGTCAGTTACGAAACACCGGCTCCATCGTTCGATTAAAATAAAAAAAGAATATTGACGTGTAAAAGTATTATACATATATAATTAATTTACAAAATAAAGTTAATTTACTATCATTTATTATTATTATGGGTTTGAAGGCCTCACTCTGTGTATAGCATTTTCAAATACATACCAGAATAGTGAGCTTGATCGGGATTGAGAGCCCGGAGGGTCCTAGTGACTGTTCCATTGAGTGTTTGGTCGAGCGGCTTGGCGACGGACACGGTCCCGCGCGGCAGCACACGCACGTACTCCGCGCTCGCGCACCCCCCGCCCGACCCATTCACACGCCCCAGCGCGTATTCCACTTCACAGCCGAGCTCTAACCCGTCTGGATTGCCTTCCAGATTACTGAAATCGACAGATCACGAATTTTAATCCGCATCACCCAAAACGCTGAACGCGGTGTTCACATGCACATAAAAATGTATTGATTAACATAATTTTAATTGTAACAATATAACAAGTCACTAATTAAATTGAATAACAAGTCGGTAACCATGGCACATGCTATCGAATATAATGCACATTTATCTGAACTGCAGAACGGAAAGCATTAAGCGTCGCTATCAGCACAACACAAAAATAAGTAAAATGTTCAATGGGACAAGCTCAATTAAAATTTTGAAAGAATTTCATCGCATAGCAAACGGGTACAGGTATTTTTAATTAATTACATTTGACTTGAAAGCCACTTGAGTAAATATGGTTTTTAATAAAGATAAATAATCTTTACACCACGTCTATAAGTAGTAGACCTCTGCAGCTTATTTACTTAGCGTTGTGTTGAATCTTTTTTTTTATATTAAAAGCCGTCTGTATCTTATGTGTCTTTGCTGTTTTCTCGCATAGCTTACATTATTAATACGTTGTTTCACACACACAAAATGCATTTTGCGTTAAAATCTGTGACCAATGTCGAAAGCAATAACAACTGCGGAAGTAAACAAGCAATATTCTGTAACTTATTCTCAACTTATACTGCAGGCCTTGAAAGTGGCATTCACAAGTTTCTTTTAAAAATAAACATTTCAACAACTTTGTGGCTTTTGACTTTGAATAAAATCTGTTTCATGACGAAGACTTAACTAGTTTATAAAATATATTGCAGTCGCAAATAATAGCATATAGTAAGCGCATAACACAAAAATAAGTAAAAATAATATTAAGAACACCTAAACCTGAGGGAAAAACATAAAAATTAAGTACGTAATTTTGATTTTACTAGTGATTTCAGGATCCTAATCCATACTAATTTTATACATTAATAGTGTGTTCATACAATTGGATTACAATTGAATAAACAGAAGCTTCACGTACAGTAAGATTTCAACAAGACATTTCCGATGCTCAGACGACAGAGAGACGGTAGCGAGCTCAGTTCAACTAGAAAATATTATCTAGCATTTACGACGATAAAGAGTTTGGTAGCAAAGACCGGAAAACGAAACGAGCGAATGCAATACAATCATGGAAGTGTATGTCATATTTGAACTGAGTTAACATGTTAACATTCCTTTGTTTAAAATAACAATATGCCCCTTGTAGATTATTTTGTTATAATTTTAACATTGTTCCGAGAATTCTATTGATATATACATAAAATCGTAAACTGACTGACTGTTAATATATCAACGCACAGCCTAAACCGCTGGGAAGTGTGATCTAAGGAATGATTTTTGGAAAACGACCCCTTAAGGGGTCACGTAAGGGATGGAAGTTTCGACATCACTTACAAAATAAAACCAGTAGCATATCAGTGTAAACACGAAGTATTATATAATATTATTATATTACCTTCGCTCAGGTCTACGTTCAGGCCAGATTGCCAATAAAACATCCGCGTTACCAATCACATAAATAGGCACATATGATTTAAAACAATAATAAAACCGATCATAGTTTTTAGTTTTGAACAAACTGAATTGATTATACATAATTATTACCATAGTAAGGCCAAGCAAGCAGCGCCAACTTAGATTGTAACGCGGTTGCGTTACCAAGCTTCGTAAATCTCCATTAATGAAGTTCTAGAAAGCATTGACCTTTATACAGAACAATATTGTGTGCAACTTTATAGCTGTAAGATACAGAAAATAAAAATACTGAAAAACTAAAGCCCGTGCCAACAAATCGCTTTCAATAGAAATATTTTCTTTCAACAACTTTTAAGACCAACTTTAAAGCTGTGTGAAGCGTTTAAATTAGCACCAATTTTAGCTGTAAACTAAGAAAATAAACTTACCTAAAGTGAAAGAACACTTCTTTAGTGTGATCTGATGTTTCTATAAAGCCGAAGCCATCTTTGAGTGCGGCGATAAATCCCTGCATGATAGGCCGGTTGGCAGTACCGTTGTTGCTGCTGCTGCTGCTGCTGCTGCCGTTCATAAGACTATGTTGTACCTGCACTGACTTAGCTACCAACTCTTTTGTCCTTTTAACCTGTTAAAACACAGAAGGTATAAACAACTGTACAAATACCTGCTGCTATATGTGCCAGCAGCAGTCTCCCTATAATTTTAATAACTTTCTAGTTAAATGAACAATCGTAAGCCGTAACTTTACTTAAGTAATATTTTGATATTTTTTACTATAACTGTTTGTCGGTGGAAATAAGTTCATAAAAGGCAAAGCTACAAACCTGGAACACGTCGAAAGTAACAACGTCACCAGTACGAGGCAGCATCTTAGATTCACATTTTTTGGAAGAAAATGGTACAGATTTCTTTGTTTGTTGGTTCACTTGCCAACTGATTACACCATTGTGTTCCTGTTTAGATAAATAAAATAGTTAAAATTATGACAACGAAAGATGTATCACATGGTAACATCAAGTAGCCATTCTAAATCTAAAGGCGTACCATACATTGTCTGATCTATACCGACAACATTGTGCGACTATTTGGGCATCAAGTTGGAAAGCTTATGTCAGGAAAAACTTTAAAACTAAACAATACGATTACTTCGTGTATACATGTAAGCATGCGCACTAAATCAGATCGATCGGATCCGATGATTCGTTTGTCTAATTTTAAAGTTATATTTCACCCTGTATGATACCTTTAGGTCTACGTTTACATTTAAATAACATAAAAAGTAAATTGTAATAATGCCATTCTAACACTTAATTCGACGGTATTGCCATTTGTTGCATGTTCAATTATTTTAGAGGAAATGACCACCAACATAATATTACCACCCTACAAACAAATAACACTAGTAAGCCAATCCATCCAGCCAGCCAGCCAGCCAACCAACCAACCAACTTAGTCTTTTTTCCTCAGAACGAAATTATTCTACCACAAAAATATTGCAAATTATGGAATAGTTTTAGCACACTTACCAACTTACAAAGCCTGCGTAGTCTACGCAAAGGCGTTTGCAATGGTGGTGTCTTCTTAGCAAGCCATTTACGCTGCTTTGGAACATCCAGAGAACGAATAGAACCAAGTATTTACAACTAACTACTCAGCCCGATGTGAAACGGGAAAGATTTAATTCAGAATGAAAATTATTCGAGAGAACCATTTAGTTTCTGCTCCCTTTGCGGGATTGTTTTTCAAGAAACTATTTAACAACATAATTCACATCTTTATATTTTATTTACTTTTAATATAATGATTTCTTTGCAAATCGTAATAAAACAAATTTAACAATAAGAACAACTGTTATAATGTATTGAAACTAGGTTATTTGAAATATAAATTGATTACTTATTTACAAATATAACAATTTATAAATAATAAATCGATAAATATTATACTGTGGCATATCCATAGAGATAGATAGATATGATATACCTATTATAATAAACAGTATTTTGTTTTTTTTAGACCGTAATTCATAATGACTGTTTTGCGGAACACCTTGTCAAAATTCATGCTAAATATGGCTTCCTAATAGAAGTTTCTGCGCCAGTCGGCAGTTTCAGATTCTTCTAATGCATAAAAAATAACTCACGGCTTAAAATAGTCTAAGTGTCTAGTTAACTCTAAGTATCTATTAAGCTGCTAGCACCGTCACTATAAAGCAGCGATCTACGAAACCCATTGTAAAAATAAGGGTTAAAACTTTTAAGAATTAATATCTTTCCATATTTAACAAACGATAGAAAGATTTGGGACGTGTGAATGTCTAAGGAGTAAAGTTGGTTTTCACAGTTGCTTGTTAAAACCAAACCTAATTTCAACAAGCCATGAAGCGCAGTATTCTACGTTTTTAAACTAATATGAGAACTACTCTGCGCATTAGATAAGAAATGATTTCTAAACTAAAGAGAAATTCAACTAGACATGAAAATTGTGGGCTGTAAGCGATAAACTGGGCTCTCAAGGGCTTCGATAGGGAATTGAAATATACGGCCAATAAATGTGAGTGATGAAAGTTACTGTGGAAGGCTTTACCTACTAAAATAATGAGTTGATGAGTATGAGTATAATTAAATATAATACATTATGATACTAATATTTATACTATAATAATACAGCAATGTACTTACCGACGGCGGGGGTCTCGTGGGGCTAGAAGTGGAAGACGGGTACATCTGAGCCTCTTTGGTGACTATTCCACGTGCGCCTTGTTCGATGAGAGTCTCGAACTTAACAGTTCCTGGCACCAGGTGCTTGATTCGAATCCCAGACTGACGATTGTTCATGTTTGAGAATGTACTCACTGGGTCCACAGTAAACTCCACCTGGTAAATGAATTTTAATTCCTTTTTACTTCTTTAACCTGATTGATATGCCACTTACAAAGGTTCAATGAACAAAAAAATATTTGATCATTATTTATTAGGGCATGAACCCAAAAGTATCAATATCAAGATTCTCCGAAACTATCCGAGTTATACCGTAGATCCCGGGAAATTTTATACTGATACTTTTCCAATCCAAGTGCAAGCCATAAAAATAGTGAAATAATATTTTTGTTGGTTGTACTACTAAAATAGAAAAACTATCATGAAATATAATATGTATTGCAGGATAAAGTTACCGTTTCCACGAAATAAGCAAGAGGTAGATTTATGGCTTTCCTCTTCGATTTTTACCGATTAATAACTGACTCTCGAATACTCGACGAAATGTGACGCAAACATAACGGATGAAAATGTTTAGCTCAAATAGCTGCAGGTTAGGCAACTCGAATACCTAATAAATTCAATACACTAGCAGATGCAGGCCTGTTCATTCAGGCTTGTGAAACTTTCAGATACGTGTGCAGCCTATGAGTGTACCTACAGTTGTACTAACCTCATCGCCTACGCTGAGTTCTTGTCCAAGACGAAGCACTTCGGCGAAATGGAAGAACATTGTTTGTTCCCTCTCAACACAGCGTATAAATCCGAATCCTTCCCTCAGAGAGCATACGATTCCTTGCTCCCGTCTGTTTCCATATACATACATCATTTAGATACAATTATATCTCATTTTACAAAATCTAAAAAACTACGACACCATACAATCTCTACACAATATTTTCTTCACATTCTACAAAGTATTGTAACACTCGTGCAACGTCATCTGTAAAAGCTGTAAGAGCTAGAAAATAAGTTGTCATTACTATTACTTTAGGGTTTATAAATAAAAGCATTTCATAGCGATTTACATGAAATTTGAAGCATAAGCACCTGAATCTCGCTTCAGTAACTCAAACTAATATTATAAATTAGTAACTCGGTCTGTCTGACTGACTGTTACTTTTGGGTTGATATTTATGAAGTAAGGTTGAACCCCAGGGAATAAAACTACTATTTTATTCTACGACTTTGTTTGCATCCGCGTTAACCGACAATTACGTTGACGATATGGCGTTCAAAAGCTAGTACCCGTTAAATATTTAAAAAGTGATCAAAGTGTATATAAAATATATAAAACAATGTACCTATTAAATACACAAATAGAGCTATGTTTAGATAATAAGTCATTATCTTACCGTTCGCCAGAGACGTGGAATGATTCGTCTAACAAAGAAATGTTTGTGGCACGTTTCAGCTGGTCCCGGCGGTCCGTGGCCACTTGGAACTGGACCCAGTCCCCATGGCGCAGGGTGAACTCGCCACACTGATCCTTATCACCAAAAGGCACCTAGTAGGCAGAAACGATAACGATAAACCTATGACTAACAACTACTTTCGCTTAAAGTACACCCTGGTAGTGAGAGTTCTAGTCTATACTAAAATTATAAAGAGAAAAGATTTGTATGTATTACTATTTATGTTTGTTACTTTTTCAGGCAAAAACTACTGAACGGATTTTGATGAAACTCTACAGAACATATGCTACATAAAATCACGCTATGACCCACGGGAGCAGAGCAGTAACCAAAAACCATAACGCGGGTGAAACCGCGGCAGACAGCTAGTTAGAAATACAATCCAGACTATTGTACTTATTGCCCCGTCTTCACGACTAATCAACCGAACACCTTACTTACGTATCTTTACGGTTCGGGGATCAAAAAGAAACAGAGGCAGAAACTATTTAAGGTAAGCGTCGTTCCAGAAAAAAGTACTGTTGTATTTGACCAGATATGACAAAATGTATAATTGGCAAGACCGAAGCCGCTGGCAAAAGCTAATCTATGAAAATTACACCAGAGAGAGGATACTGAAACACAACAAAAATAAAATATATTATGGAAGTCGCTGACGTCAGACTTATGTATTACAACACTGAGTCCATCATGTTTATAACCAGCAGAGGGCATAACATTTACATGACAAGATTACGTTTCAAGCTCTTCCAGAAATCAGGAATTTAACATTGGTGAATAGGCAACCATAACTATTTGCCAAGCGGGAGCGTCAGACGCGTGGCAGACGCTGCCCTTGCTTTTAAATATAGCCATGCACACCTAAGCGCGGCGGAAGAGCGGTACATAGGCGTTTAATAAGCCACAAATTAATAATATGAATCGCGTGGTAGCTCCCCACTCCACTAACACGCAGGTGTGCACTTTAGGTTTCGCGTTTTAGACGCGCCCATTTCGTTCGTTTGTTCGGAGCTTTACATGGTTAAAATAAACCTTTTATCGATCACATTTCCCGGTAACAGACTAATCTTGGAAACGTATTCGGTTGCCATAACTGTCGACACGTTCGGGGACACATGTAATGTAAACAAAAATATTCGATTTCGGATTCAGCGAAATAAACAACGGCAAAGTGAGTGTCGGGCCACATTGTAGGGTTCCGTAGATTCGTATTTGATCTGGTTTTCTATTACTTGCTAACTTCTAAAGCATGCTCAGGTAGCTTTTTCTTTAACTTCGTTATTATATTATACTGTAGCGTGATTAATATATATAAAGTTCAACTTTGTAGTACTTCGTGTCTCCTAAGCAAACAGAAAACGGACATGGCGAAACTACAAGGATTCTGTGTTGACTACTAAAGAACCCTAAAAAGAAAGAGGTCGTTGTTTATATGGCCTGGTGTAGACGCACCATAGTGACCGGACACTGGTCTTCTACAAACGGTGATGACCGTCACATACCGAAAGAGACCATGGTATGCCTAGCGGATCGTTAAATAAACCAAATGCAAAAGTTCGCAGAGGTTGTGTGACCGTCTCCGCGGCATTTAAATTAGTAGTACCTAAAATAGAGAGCATAACATAAAGAAATAGGTAAAGCATTCTTGTCTTTTGCGTCTGTCGCGGACAACGGAGCGATTTCCTATCGCACACACTGCGGTAGCGGAGTTGAAACGTATATAAAATGTTGCTTTAGTAAAGGACATTGAAGTGTTATGATCAGTTTTTGGGACACCCGTGGTGGTGGCCCGCGAGTTTGGCAGGTTTCCATCGACCGTGTTAAAAGTGTGCACGAACTAATTTTCCCTCTGAAGTATATTACAAGTTATATAACACAAAAGCTTGTTACTGGGCTGCCTGGGACTAAACTGTACACCTGATCGCTTGTCAACTTTGCGGACAATAATCGCAACCGCTACGGCTTCGTTACAACACAAAACTCCGGTCACGTGAGTTTAGAAACAAAACAGCTGTTTCCTCGTAGCGATTTTATTAATGATCTGAATAATATAAAATATAAAATGATGAAAAATTGAATCATGTATCCCGTTTAACATTTAAATCTTTTAACTTTTTAATCAGACAAAATGTTTAATTGCAGGAATTAAGTTTTAATTAAATTTCTCTGAAATCGGATTTATTATTTTATTATTTATTTATCGAAGTTTATGAGGATTCGTTCATTGGCTGTGCTTTATAAACAACGGGAGCAGAGTATTTAAGAAAAAATATTATTTAACGCTATTGCGCAGGGAAAGAGTGTAAACGATCTAGTCAAATATTTTTTTACACGAGGCGGTAGGTAGTACCTCTCACACACACACCACATTAACGCTATTTACTGCCTTAACGCCTACTTTATCTGCGTAATATACATTCGCTGGTTCCAAATACTTACTACGCATCTGACCTTTCTGAACAACGCCAATGTCAGTGTGTCCTGGAGCGTCCCCTCCCGGCTTTAGACATCCCATTATAATTGTTTTGTTATTACCACCATCATGTTTCGATACTCTTTCAAACTTTTGTCAAATTATATATATGCTTTTCGTTATTGAATTTAGTCACAGCTTTATACGCACGCAATAAATAAACAATGTAACAAATGATGATATACAGGGTGTCCCACGGCTATGCCACATGGAGGGAAAGTACCTTAAATCTTGTAGATAGAACATTTTACTGAAAAAGACATTATTTAAATTTTAAAAACAATTTAAATTGCATTCATAGGTTTTTAAATAATTTAATGGTTGGGCCGGGAATCGAACTTGTTCCACGAGAAAAAATTATCACCCCGTAGTTTTATCATACCAATCGAAAGGTTTCATCATAAGGATTATTTTTTGCTAAATAACACTGTGTCACAAATAAAAGGAAGACCGTGAATTTAAACATTTGATGTAAAATTTTGTCTGAAAAATTAAAAGCTTACATTGCCGTAAGGACATACAATAGGGATGACGACAACATAAAAAAATGGGCATTCTGTTTAGTCCGTCTTGTAGATCGGCCAAAAATACGGGACACGTATTTTTTGCTTTATCAAAATAATAAAAAAATACAAAGATAAAGAGCAACAAAGTTCTGGAGTGGGGGCATAGTGGGGGCTTTTGACGCCACCGTAATGCAAAAATTGTATCTGATCGTGACGTCACGCACAACTTCAACGCACTGTATCGTCGTCATTTTTCGTTTACGAGAAAAAAGAAAAAATACGTGTCCAAAATTTTTTAATAATCTCAATGACGGACTAATTACTTTTTTTTCGTCGTCTCGCCTATTGACAATCATAATTACTTATTACTAATTAATGTACCCATTCGAGTAGTACACATCATTTAAATAAATAAATATCCACCACAACAAGACCAAAAAATCGTCAGGGAACGAAATAATTAAAAGTTATCACTTTGTATTCAAGAAGAAGGGACTAGCTTTGAGCATTTGAAAAATTGACTAATTTTGTATAAAAAATGTTAAAATTCATGGTCTTTCTTTTATTTTTGACACTATGTTATTTAGCAAAAAATAATCCTTGTGATGAAGCCTTTCGATCGGTAGGATAAAACTACAGGTTGATTAATTTTCTCGAGTAACAGGTTCGATTCCCGGTTCAACTATGTAATTATTTAAATATCTATGAATGCAGTTTTAAATGTTTTCAAAATTCAAATAATGTCTCCTTTCAGTAAAATGTTCTATCTACAATATTTAAGGTACTTTCCCTCCATGTGGCATTGCCGTGGGACACCCTGTATATATACAAACCTCTACTTCGGAGTGGTCGGCAGCACGGTACCGGATGCGGCCCGGCAGCGGGTCGTTCTGAGCCGCACGGACCAGAGTCCCGCGCTCCAAAGGTTTTAAAACTTGCCCGCGCATTATCTCCGGACTCACATCCTCGAACACTACGGAACCGCTTGGTAACTTCGTAATGTGGCAAGCCACTTCCTTTCCCTATACAAAAATTAAAAACATTATAGAAAAAAAAAAACAAACTCCATTTTATTTCCACAAAATGCAAGCTTACGTTTCTAGTTTGTATGATGAACTCGACATCATCGCCCAAAACCAAGTCTTCCTTAGTTTTTGCTTCCGAATAGTGAAAGAATATCTCTTTGACCACATCCGCGCGCTCGATGAACCCAAAGTTTTCCTTCATCGAACATACCACACCGTGATATTTGACGGGATGCACGGGATTTTCAAAGCGGACATGGCACGCTCCCAAAGTACCTCTAGAATATTATTATAATTAGATACATCGTACATAAAATTCATTAATGCAGTTGATAGACACTCACCGCTGATTTGTTGCTATCTGGAAGCTCACTGCATCGCCCGTACGTAAAGTGACGTTACCCTCAACATCGTCCTTAGTATAGGGTAAAAAGAAACATTCACCGCGATTCTCATAGGAAATTCTTCCAGTGTTATCCCCAGAACCTTCACCTTTTACTTCAGTTGTTACAGTCCCCGTTACACGTGCTTCGCTCAGTACCTTAAAAAAATTTACATAACAATAAAATCTTTTCTAAACAGTGCTAAACAGAATCAAAACAGAATAAGATCAATATTATTACCACTTCTGGTGCAATCTTGGTAACCGTTGATGCAATTGGCTTTCCAGTGCGACGGTCATATGTCATTTCAAATTCCACGGGGTCTCCAATCTTAAGATGTTCAGTATTGCCACTGAACTGGCTGAAGTGAAAAAACAGGCGCGCCTGTCTCTCACAGCATTGAATAAATCCATATGAGTGAAGCAGCTTTTCAATTATTCCTGTCTCTCTAATAGGTGGGTGATTCATTGAATCATAATTTTGAGAAGTTGAATTGTTGGTAGAGCCCGAAGAAGAATAAACAGAGTCCCCCATTGGACAGCCGTCTATATTGTAACCAAGAGAGAAGCGGTTTCCACCATTACCACCGCCACCAGTCTTAGACTGACTGTTGTTGTAGCTATCCCTCGGAGAACTTGGGTACTCGCCTGTGGACAAAACAGACTAGTTGTTCACATTTTATGTAATACTTAAGAATATTGTAGTGAGCTTATATTTGTAAATAATAATAATGATAATATTACCATTATCACAAATGTGTGCTTTGATTGATTATATTTACTGCTTTTGAATAAAAGAGCAATATCTTTTATTTAAAATGTTTTCAACAGTCTAGAACAAGTTTTGTATAGTAAAGTAGTAGGAAATGTGAGTAATTTCAAATGAGCTTTTGAATTTATATTGGACAACTGTTGGCTTAACACATAGATTTAATAATAACTAACTAACCATTAATTACTTGATTTGTGTTCTTTGTAATGCTAAAAATGTTTTTTACATAAAACAATATGATCCCAAGCTAAGCAGAGCTAGTGTTATGGTAACCAGATAACCGATATACATACTTATATAATTTATAAATACATACATATTAAGATAAATAACACCCAGACACAGAACAAACAATCATGCTCATCACACAAAGTTTGCCCTGGGTGGGAATCGAACCCACAACTTCTGGCTTAGCAGTCAGGGTCAATGACCACTCGGGGTTGCGGAATGTTCGGGGTTGCGGAATGTTTATAGTGGTTACCGTGACCCTGGAACATAAAGGGCAATCGAAGGAACATGAGTGGGTTTTAGTCAGTAAGAGTCTGACACGCCCTCCCGTCGCACCCAGGACGGGAGCAGTCATTGGATGATTTCCCAGTCACCAAAAAAAAAAAAAAAAAAAGGGTCAATGACCACTAAACCAACAGGTCAGTCAAATGATGAAAGATATAAAAGCATATTAGTGCAGTGCAAGCATTTACCAAGAGTTATATTAAAAGTAATATAGCTAATACATCAGAACAACAAAGACTATATAACGTCTGACTATGACCAACGGCAGCAGAGCAGTAACTAACATCCTAAAATATTACAGGTGAAACCATAGTGAACAGCTAGTACCTATAACAAATGCTCAATTAAAGGTATCGGATATAAATATACAAAGAAATACAGAAAAGAAGGTAGTAATAGCAGTAGAGTAGACATGATACTTTTAATGGACGAAAAAATGCATCCAGTTTTATTTAAATTCATTGTTGAAATCAGCCTTAACCAATTTGACTTAATTCACCCCTGAACTGTATTGGTCATTGATTTGAACAATCAATGGATGCCTGAGACAACGAGGACCACACACTCAAGATTTGTTGTAAAAATTGTTTATAATTACCAACAATTATTTATCAAATGAGTTCAAAAAAAATATTTTTCTTTGTATAGTCACAAAGTATATGGGAAGTAAGCAATCGTGGAGAAGTGCACTCAAAATGTCACCAATTTTGAAGTATATTCAAATACATTTGACCTCAGAAATCCTTATCAAAAGTCAAAGTGTCTATGTCATTTTTCATTCACATTATAATATTTATGAGGGTACTGGGTAATAAATGAAGTTAAAAGAAAAGACATGGGTAAACAAGATCAAAACTGAAACAGACCTTCAGATTGTAAATGTACATAATTTTACATAATATATTGTAAAAAAAAGAACATAACAACTTTACTTTGGAGAAAATTCTAGCAAGTATCTTGTTGTATACGCTAACAATTTAGTACCCACAAAGCCCAGAGGTGAATAAAAAGATGAATACTAGAGTTCCTGTGGCATCAATTGATTGTAATGTCAATGTCAACATAACAAGTGGTGTATATATTTATATGAACCACTCACTCACCATTACGGTATGAAGCTTTGGGCTGCATGTTTGAATGCTGTAGATCTAAGATGTCTTGTAAAGGTGAAGAATGTGAATCTGGCGGCTGGAACATCTTCCACTGAGGATTGCTGGACATTGCTGGCAGGCGGCTGTTCCCTTGTATATATGTAGAAAAGCGCAGTACCTAATGTACTATGTTATTAAATATCACAGAATATTGTGTGGTGTTAAGTTTATAGTAGAGGTTTCAAATTTTTACAACAAATCACATTTTCTTTTAGTCTTTTGTGTTCATACGAACACTATGGAGTCTTTAACGCAAAAGTCACAATTTATACACCAAAACCACTAATGTTGCAAAATAATACTACTTATGATTATGTTAATTGCTAAATCCTCAGATGTCTTCAATGCTTGCTGAGTCGGAGCTCGTGGTGCATTAGCTTGGATGTAGGTAGATTCGTATAACTCTGCTCGCTGTTCACAAGCTGCAACACATTTATGTACTATTGTTAGCCTCTCTATATTGCAGACGTTATCATTATTATCAAAAAACAAACCGAAATAGTTACATTAACGTCGAATCACGACAAAGCGTTGAGTGGAAACATCGGCATATTTTTATATATTGCTATCTATCGTCGAAGGTAGGCATCGGCCGTCCGATAGAACGATGGGAAAAAATTACAACGCCGTGAGACAAGACTCGGTTGTTTGAATTACTTGCGGTAGGGCAAATTTGTATAACACATAATAACAACCCGGTTGTTAACAGTTTAACCGACTACAATCGACTGCATTTGCGAGCAATTAACAACAAAATCATAAAATAATCAAATCTCACCACGACACAGCATAGCACTGACGACATACCGCCATATTGAATGTCAACATTTATCACGACTTTGATCCAGCCCTACAAACTCGATTTTTGTTAGAAATAAATAACCATATAAATATTGAGCTAAGCTAACAGAATAAATATATTATAAATTATGATTTTTTGAAATTTTGTGTTTATTTTTTTGACTAAAGGCGAAAATATAATATATGGATTTGATTTTTCTCTATTTTATGGCCACCGAAAAGTTTGATGGCCGTAGTTACTGCTGTTACATACAAAATTTGAAAACGATTAACAACTATGAAGTACCAAGACTTGCAAAATTCTTCGAAAAGATAGATTTTTTAAACTACTGATAACTTTATTATCAAATTAAACCGATTTTTTATTTAATTTTGTCACAACACATACTTAAACATTTATTTAAAAATTTCTTTATTATTTAAATTTCAAACTGAGGACTTTTTTTTAATTATCATAAAACAATATTCTGATTAATGATTGATTATTTTATAAATTTTTGTTTTATTTACTTATCCAATTTGTATTTTTAACTACCATATTAAGAGACATTTTTAATTTGCAACATTGTAATTTAGTTGTCACTTTTTTTTCTGTTTTTGTCGTTTAGAAACTAAAGTACAGTGCACACTATCGGAGTATCGGAGTTCACAATTTACCAAGAGTTGTGACCAAGAGCAACTTCAGCAAGTACAGATTGTATTTGACCCGAATTATTATAACAGATTAACATTTTACAAGAAACATTTAGCCATTACGATCGCTTATTGTGTTATTTTATGTTTAGGTAAAAGGCACAAAATATTTAATTTTGTTTAAAGTAAGATTAAATGAACAAGGGTGTATTAACCATAAACAAAAATAAATGTTGCAAAACTAGGTATTTTAAAACTCAACAAGGTCACCCCAGGAAAGTGCTACCGTTTGGTTAACACATGAAACTGACACTGGAGGGCGCCGCAAGCCGCAACATTAGCACAATTTTTTGAATAATAATACGTTCGTGAGTAAAAGTGAAATAAAAAAAAACCTAATACTAGAATATCATCAATTCAAACCACAAATCTAACTACTGGTAGAAAAAACGAAGGTCTGAAATATTATACTTAGGTACCTGTACCTACCTAAGCACTGCTGATATTATTATTTTACTGTAGGAAGGAATATTTGCTTATTAAGTATTTAGTCCGTTGTCTTTACCTTTCAACGATCAAACGACAGCCGGCTGTCGCACTGCTATTGTCTTTTTATTGTGTCTCGAATCACGTGTGTTCGACGGTATAAGGGAATCTTACAAGGCAAATACAATACATATAACATGAGTATATAGTAGTAATTAATAAGCAGATAGATCTTACATAATTAAAAAAAAAACAATGAAAAGTAAAAATGTCTCACAAAATGATAAAAATACTTGTGTGACATTTGTGCTTAATAAACAAATAAGTCAAGTCATTAAAACCATTTAGTAAGTCACGATAATTAATTTACATCAAATCAAATCGTCATACTACTTATAAAATCGGTTCAAGAATGAAACGCTGGCTCGACATGACGTTTTTCAAAAGAGTTTTGAAGCCGCCTGCTAAGTAATCATTTGATCATAAACTGGGATGGGCCAATTGTGAGCCTTCTTGGATTCACGAGTCATTTGGGGAGCGACAGTGGATCCCTGCTCGCCTGTCAATTTTTTGATACAGATCCAGGTTCATCCTTACGTATTGTGCAACCTCCTAATATACTTAAAGGAGATTCCGAAGGATGTCTATTTCACATAAAAAAGGAATCGCCTTCAAAAACAAAAACTGATAAAGATTTTCGGAATTCGGTATCAATGTAAAACAACAAACAGAGCGAAAATCGCCGACCTTCAAAATTCAAGTTATTTTCAAGGTTTTTTGTATGTTATTAATTTTTGAAGGCGGTCCTTTTAAGTGTCTTTTACTTTTATTTCCTAAAGACCTATTTTTTTAGTCGTTTACAACACTAAAACCAAAATGGAAAAAAGGTTTTTCTGAAAACCGTATCAAAATCTGTTCACCCTAACGCGAGATAATCGCGAACGAATATTCATACCAACATACATACGTACAGGTCAAAATGAGAAGCTTCTTTTTTTGAAGTCGGTTAAAAACTGGGCTGTTGTAACCTTTATCCAATGATGCGGTCTCATACTGTTTAGTATTAAAAACGAGAAGGCCAGGACAATTCTCTTTGTCCTCGATTACTTAGGTAATGTAATGTAATATTCTTTGGTGCCACTTAACAACTACGTCATTGAATTAAAGCATAATACCTACTACTACTAATACTAGCTGAATCGCCCACGCGTCGCTCGCTATTGTCCTCGATTACTTAGGTAATGTAATGTAATATTCTTTGGTGCCACTTAACAACTACGTCATTGAATTAAAGCATAATACCTACTACTACTAATACTAGCTGAATCGCCCACGCGTCGCTCGCTATTGTCCTCGATTACTTAGGTAATGTAATGTAATATTCTTTGGTGCCACTTAACAACTACGTCATTGAATTAAAACATAATACCTACTACTACTAATACTAGCTGAATCGCCCACGCGTCGCTCGCTATTGTCCTCGATTACTTAGGTAATGTAATGTAATATTCTTTGGTGCCACTTAACAACTACGTCATTGAATTAAAACATAATACCTACTACTACTAATACTAGCTGAATCGCCCACGCGTCGCTCGCTATGGTTGTTATGGAAATATAACATGAACTATATTTCAAGTTGAATCAAACTGCTCACAGTGTGCGAATTTGATTGAAGGATATTTAAAATCGGTTTATTAGTTGAGGGCACCATCGCGGACAAACATTGTGACGCATTTTTATATAAGTAATTTTCTCATTCGCAATAAAAAAAAAAATTCGATTACTATTTACAATATTGACAATAATAACTAGGTAGTAAAATTGCAAGTGCCAAATCCTTCAAGTACCAATGTGAATTTTCTATTTATTCGGATTGGAAAGCACGTAAAGCCATTACCCAATAATTGAGTTGTGGAGATTTTAAAGGCTCCACAAAAAACATTGGCATTCAGTGATTCAACTGGATCCCATTATACTGGAAGCCGATCCCAACATAGTTCGGAAAAGGCGTGGGATATGAAACTTACCTGTACCTACTAATAGACTAGACTAATATAGCGCAAACGTAAATAAATAAATCATTTATTTCAGGATGACGATATATATTACACCCTTCGGCTAAAACTCAAGGTCTCTAACTGATGAGACGACACCTACACCACAAACTACTTGAATTTGTGTTGAATGACGACTCCAACAGTCATGGTCCAGTTTGTCTTCACAAGCATATACTCCCGGATCGCTGTCAACCCCGGATCAGTCCCGGATAACTTGGTTTTCATCCTCAATATCTTCAGGGAAATTCCTAAGAGCTCTTCTCAGAAGCATATCCCAGGCATGCTCAATAGGATTTAAGTCAGGGGATTGTGCAGGCCAGTCTAAGGCCGGTTACAGTGCTCCACCGATCGTCAGTACGTACGGTCCGTCCTGACGATACGCTTGAATCGACCGTCAGTTTCTATCATTCAGTGCTCTCCTGACCAACAAACTGACCGAAATAATTTTTCGTCGACGATGATACGCACATCCGTGCGGTCAGTCCACCGGTCGGTGCAGCACTGAACGCGTTCATATGTTTCCATAGCGCGTCGGTCGACCGACGGCACGCATGCGGACGCGCTCGACCGACGGTCCTCGTACGCAGTGCGTAGCAATATACGCGTGCGTACGGTCGGTCGAGCACTGTGACGACTTGTGAATTTTCATACAAATGAGAAGCGCGACCGATGTACGCACCGACGGTCGGTCGAGCACTAAGGCCGGTTACAGTGCTCGACCGATCGTCAGTACGTACGGTCCGTCCTGACGATACGCTTGAACCGACCGTCAGTTTCTATCATTCAGTGCTCTCCTGACCAACAAACTGACCGAAATAATTTTTCGTCGACGATGATACACACATCCGTGCGGTCAGTCCACCGGTCGGTGCAGCACTGAACGCGTTCATATGTTTCCATAGCGCGTCGGTCGACCGACGGCACGCATGCGGACGCGCTCGACCGACGGTCCTCGTACGCAGTGCGTAGCAATATACGCGTGCGTACGGTCGGTCGAGCACTGTGACGACTTACGAATTTTCATACAAATGAGAAGCGCGACCGATGTACGCACCGACGGTCGGTCGAGCACTTAAGGCCGGTTACAGTGCTCCACCGATCGTCAGTACGTACGGTCCGTCCTGACGATACGCTTGAACCGACCGTCAGTTTCTATCATTCAGTGCTCTCCTGACCAACAAACTGACCGAAATAATTTTTCGTCGACGATGATACGCACATCCGTGTGGTCAGTCCACCGGTCGGTGCAGCACTGAACGCGTTCATATGTTTCCATAGCGCGTCGGTCGACCGACGGCACGCATGCGGACGCGCTCGACCGACGGTCCTCGTACGCAGTGCGTAGCAATATACGCGTGCGTACGGTCGGTCGAGCACTGTGATGACTTGTGAATTTTCATACAAATGAGAAGCGCGACCGATGTACGCACCGACGGTCGGTCGAGCACTAAAACCGGCCTAAGGCCGGTTTTAGTGCTCGACCGCCGTATGTGGACGGGCATTGTCGTGCATTAGCTGGAAAATTTAAGCTGTTTACGTTTAATTGAAATATCCCTAGACACTTTTGATGTGTGTAGTTTACTGACAGTTTTTTGAGAAATGATAGGCCTAATATTAAAATTAAATATGTAATTTTAGTAAGTTTTGATAGACCTATCATGGGTTGCAAAGAAGAATATACCTAATAGTATATTTTTAAGTGTTTTTTTTTTTGTTTTAAAAATGCTAGTTCTTAGATGTACAAACTTAAGTGGTAAAACTCGCAAAATGCATATTTTTTATTCATTTATTCAACCATTCCTATTTCAATGTTCATAGTTAGTTCAGTACAAGATTTGTCGGATCAACAATTTTTTTTAAATCGCCACAGATTGTACCTATTTATATGATAGGCTCAATCAGATCGTAGTATCGCTAGCTTGCCTTTGTTGGACTAATATTAGGTAATATAAGATTCTTTATAAATCAAGGGCGCAGCACAGTTCATAGTATGTAGTAAGTATTATTCACTGATGGAGATCCATTAGGTATCTTCAAAGTCCATAATCTGCAACTATCTCTAAATAGCCGGTGCCCGACAAAAGGAAACCATGTTTTGTTCCTTACACTGATAAAAAATGGCGTCGTATCTTTTAAGAAAACTATTTTTTCTTATTATAGTTTTCCAGTTATTTAATGTTATGGAATACCTACATAGATGATTTAAAAATACAGTTAGGGCCCGTAGATGTCGTGAATACTTTTTCATGAATAAACAGGATTACTAACTAAAATCAATCGACGTTGGATAGTGGTAAAAATGGGTAAGCTTCGGGAAACACAAACGACTTTTCCAATTGATTACGCTCCTCTTTCTGATTCTGAAACGATTTACTTACAGTCGATTGTTCCATGAACGGTTAAGTAACAGAAACTTTTAACCCCTTGTGGTTATTTCTTTATAAACCACTTAAAAGTAGGAGCCCCGCAAAGCGGGTCTCCGTCGACCAAGCCCACCCTCGGCCATGCATAACAACCTCCTCAGTTAAGCGCTACGCTTATACTATTATAGCATGTTAGCAAAAAGTTCATGGGCGAAACGTTCTCTGTCAAAAGATTCTGTTGGTTAAACATTCACTGATACATCGTTTTCGTTCTGTTGGCGAACAGTTCATGGGCCAAACGTTCTTTGGGTGAAAAGTTAATGGTCCATGAACGGTTAGGCAACAGAATCTTTTCACAACAATTGTTTCAGAATACCTCTTTCTACAGTCTTTTTTTGTGGAATGCAGATAATCATTGGATAGGACAAAGCCTGACTGACTTGAGGATTATAACGAACAAAAACGTGATCCGAAACTCATGTTCAAGTCAACTTTGTTGCACTCGACGAATACAGACGGGTCCATCGATGCATAAATAAAATAAATTAACAATTGCATAAATAGTGACCTAGTTTAGTGTACTTGTGAGTTATACAGACATGATTTTGTGTACAAACTGTTTATTAGCAGCAACTAGCAACTATTTATTAAAATATGGAAAGCAGTCCCTTTAATCGACGCGGATTCACCTCCACACACCACCTCCTACATCGATACAAGATACGAGGAAAAATAAACCGGAGAAATATGAATAAATATATATAGACTAGCTTTTGCCCGCGACTTCGTCGAATAATAGTTCCCGTTTCCGGGAGATTTCCGGGATGAAAACTATCCTATGTCCTTTCTCGGGTCCCAGACTATTGCCCTTACTAATAATCACTGTGTAAAGTTATGCAATGAATAAAGCCTGTGTAACCATACATTTTTTGACGTATAAGCCTGTCATAACTTTATGCAGCGTTTATTAGTAAGGCGCTATGTCTGTACCAAATTTCATTCAAAATTGGTTTAGTAGTTTAGGCGTGAAGAAGAGACAGACAGACAGACAGACTGGCAGAGTTACTTTCGCATTTATAATATTAGTACGGATTAACTGTGGAACTATCTTGAGCGTACACAAAAAGATTATTGGGGTTGTATAAGCGTGAAAGAGCTACATTGACCATGGTAAAAGCATCCAAAACATATCCAATGGCGTTTTTTTTTTGATGGATATGAAATCATCAAATGACTTCTCCCGCTCCTGAAGAGGGAAGGAGGGTCAGACTTTTACTGACTAAAATCCAATAATGTCCCTTCGGTTACCCTTATATATTCCGGGGCCGAGGTAACTATTAGAAGCATCGACACGCCGTCGACACGGGTCTTGTCCTAGTCGGGCGGCGAGCTACCTACCGCTCGCCTTCCGCAGGCCCACACCTCCAGTGGCCATCTTCTTGTGACTCTCGACAACTAAGCCTGGGTCTCTGTCCACCGCTTTCGTCTCCAGCGTGTCTGCTTCGCAGGAGGCGACGGCTTCCTATTCAGTCTCGCCCCGAAGCATAGCCTGAACCAGCGCCGATCGCCTCTGCAACGACACGGTGGTGGTTCGCCCAAGCGGGGCCTACCTCCACCGTATGCTACACTGTGTCACGCAGGCGTCACTTCCGCCCGAATCCGACATAGGAACCTCCCGAAATATCCGTGTGCGGTGAGGAGGATCATCATCTCCCTAGCCTTTTCCCAACTATGTTGGGGTCGGCTTACAGCCAAACCGGATTCAGCTGGATACCAGTGTTTTACGTGAAGCGTCTGCCTATCAGACCTCCACAACCCAGTAACTGGGCGACGATACCCTTTGGTTCGACTGGTCAGACTTTCTGGCTTCTGAATACCCGTAACGTCAAAGTTCTACGAATGACAACCGGGGCTTAACATGCTTTCCGAGGCACGGGATGTCAGTGATGTCCAAGATAAACTATAGAAAGTACATATGAATTGAAAAAGTCACATTGGTACTTGCCCGGATTCGAACCCGAACCTCTTACACGCGCCTTTATGACGACCCAGATGTGTTATTCTGATGTATAAGCTACGAATATCTTGCAAAGCCATCGGCCAATATTCTTTATTGTACACCAATAGGACAAAAACAGCAAAGGACAATACAAACAAATTTGCAAGAGTACAATAGGCGGCCTTTTTTTTGCTAAAAAGCAGTTTCTATTACATACTATCATTTATATTGCTTGCTGCGGAGTAATTTTAAAACTGTGAATATCTTCAAAGGTATTTTTAGGGTTCCGTAGCCAAATGGCAAAAACGGAACCCTTATAGATTCGTCATGTCTGTCTGTCTGTCCGTCTGTCTGTCCGTCCGTATGTCACAGCCATTTTTTTCCGAAACTATAAGAGCTATACTGTTAAAACTTGCTGAGTGGATGTATTCTGTGAACCGCATTAAGATTCTGATATAAAAATAGAAAATAAATAAAAAAATTTGGGGGTCCCCATACATAGCACTTAAACTCAAAAAAATTTTTTTTATCATACCCATATTTGTGGGGTATCTATGGATAGGTCTTCAAAAATGATATTGAGGTTTCTAATATCATTTTCTCTAAACTAAATAGTTTGTGCGAGAGACACTTTCAAAGTGGTAAAATGTTGGTCCCCCCCCCTGTAACTTCCAAAATAAGAGTATGATAAATCAAAAAAAAATATATGATGTACATTACCATGCAAACTTCCACCGAAAATTGGTTTGAACTAGATCTAGTAAATAGTTTTTTTTTAATACGTCATAAACCGTATATCGTAACTTATAAGTGGGAACACTTATTGTGACGGACGGGAAACTACGGAACCCTACATTGAGCGACGCCCGACATGCTCTTGGCCAGTTTTTTTAAATTATAAATGACTTCCGCACAATGAAAATTACGCTAGGGGCATTTTGCGTTTTAGTAATTTTATATTATCTCCGGAACTATATGACCAATTGACATACTGTAAATGGCAAATCTTATCTGTATGATGTCCTTGTGATACTTAAATAATTTATTGTCATAAGAATTAATATTTTGTTGCTCAAATAATCAACCAAACGTAAGTATACCGAAAAATCATTTTTTTAATGCAATAAAAGAAGTATAAAAGATAAAATATAAAAGATAGAGATATGGTATCGCGGACTTTTTTGTAGAAATAATTAAGACAAACCAAGTTGCCATACATTGTTTTTAATTTTAAGCAACTGTTTAGGCAGCGCACGCAAATAATTCTGTTTTATGAGGTAATTTTTTCCGACTTGTTAGACAAAAGTTGCGATAGCTCGGTTAATATACATTTTATAAAAATAATTTATAGCCTATAGCACTCAGGAATAATGTAGCTTTCTGCCAGTAAAAAAATTTTTGGAATTGGTTCATTAGTTCCAGAGATTACCCCAAACATACAAACTTACAAATTTTACCTCTTTATAATATTAGTATAGATTGAATTGATGATCCACATCCCTTTTACCTTTCACACTCGACCATAAATATCACAGCATACATCGACGATAGCGGAATTTATATTTTTTCCTTCGTTTGCTGTTTAAAGCTAGATGGCGTCACTCGTAGTGAAGAATGGGATCACAGTTTTTGCCACCGCGTATTTTCAGTCTTGTTCAGTTGTAAAAACTACGTTCCTTCTATGTATTTTTCACAATTGAGCAAGAATTTAATTTTGACATGGCATCTCGCAGTTTAGCTCGCTAAGGCTGTTACTGCATAACTCTGGCGCGAACTACTTAGATAGAAATCTAAGGCCCGTATTAATAGTCGTCACTCAACTCTGAGACGCTCTCAAGTTTATTGCTGTCCTTATTTTTTCCCTTTAGAATGACAAAGACAGCAAGAGACTTGAGAGCGTCTCGGAGTTGAGTGACGTCTATTAATACGGGCCTAAAGCTTCAAGTAGGTGACACGTGATATAAGGCGCGAATCAGGTTTTCCAACTGACTTCCGTTTACTGAATACAATTTAAAAAATACCGAAAATCAGTATTCGTTTTGTAACATTAAGCTCAGTGTATGGGTGTATGTTGATATAGTATGATTCGCGGCTGTAATAGGTATTTCGTCACACAATAAAATTATAATCATTTAAATCATCAAAACAGCTCTCAAAGTGCATATATGACTCGATTGCCTGTATATTTCATGAAAAAGTAGTTCAATCGAGTTGTATGCACTCTGATGCCGAGATAAATAGACTTAAGTAAAAGACATGTCCCCGTGTCTACCGTGCACTTGACGTTTGGAAGTTGTGTAACATTGACAGGTATAAGTCAGTGCTTAGTGACGTCTATGTATCTCGGCATCAGAGTGCATACAACTCGATTCGAGAGTTCTAAGATACTAGATGCTGCCCGCGACTTCATCCGCGTGGAATAGTTCCCGTTCCCGCGGGATTTCCCGCGGGAACGGGAACTATTCCACGCGTTTTTAATGTTCTTTCTCGGGTCCCAGACTATATCTGTACCAAATTTCATTCAAATCGGTTCTGTAGTTTAAGCGGGAAAGCGTAACAGACAGACAGAGAGACAGACAGACAGACAGACCGAGTTACTTTTGCATTTATAATATTAGTATGGATGGAAGTATGGATAGTATGGATGGATTAAGTTAACACGAGTTTGCAACACTTATTCCGTTCAATGTTGCCCTAAGTAAAAAATGAAACGATTTGTAATAATATAAACAAAATTAAATAAACAATCATGGACGTATATTTATACGTCTATGTGAACAATACTCAAAGTATAAAGCTAACAGTTTCAAGTTCGTCCTTTTCCATTTTACAACAATTGAAGAAGTAAACTACAACTTTTAAAAGTGCATTGGCTATGATTCAGGCTCTCTACGTACAGGGCCAATGTCAAGGCACTTTTAGAAGTTGAAGTTTACTTGTTCAATTGTTGTAAACTGTGAATTAAAATCTTGTTTACATTATTGACGGGCCTCTTGGTCTAGTGGTTAGTAACACTGACTGCTATTATAAGCCGGAGGTCGTGGGTTCGATTCCAACCAGGACAAACTTTGTGTGATGAGCATGATTGTTTGTTCTGTGTGTGGGTATAATTTATTTATAATATGTATGTATTTATGTAAGTATTTTATCAGTTGGCTGTTTACCATAGTACAAGCTCTGCTTAGTTTAGGATCAGATGGTCGTGGGCACAGAACTTACATGAAATGCTGACTGCGGGGCTCGTTGAATTGCTGAATATTTTGTGTTTTCACTTGCAATACTTATGCTATCCTATGTGCCTTTAAATGTGCCGTATTTGAAGATAGAATGTCGTATAAGCAACCAATCCACACGTTTTTAATTATAATAACATTGTATGTAACAAAACATAAAAGAAACATAGTTATTATTTCACAGTCATAGAATTATAGATCTGATTCTTTATATTATTTATATTTTACCAAGCATACCGTCTAGGCCTGATCCATCAAGAGTTATTTTTAACCGACTTCAAAAAAGGAGGAGTTCTCAATTCGTCTGTATGTTTTTTTTTTCTTTTACTATGTTTGTTACGCGACATCTCCGCCAATTGTAAACGGATTTTGATGGTTCTTTTTTTGTTTAATAAGTCATGATTCGGGGGTCCCAAATAAATTTTATAGCGATCGGTTCAGTGCTTCTCGAAAAATGTATCAAGCACAAAAAAAGTCGACGAAATATACATTGATGATGGTGTGCATTTCTTCAAGTTTCTATTTTCGTTTTATAAGATTGTAAGTAGTTTTATTTTGAAAATAAATTGCTTTGAAAGATACTTTAATACACAGTCAAACATTGGGAGTCGACACTAAAAAGTAATAAATAAAAATTTTTCAAAAAAAAAAAATAACCGCCTTCAAAAATTAAAAACCCAAAAATAACTATCAGAAGTCGGTGGCTTCTGTTCTGCCAGTCAATTTGTGTTACAACCGACTTCCGAATTTTAGTTATTTTGGGTTTTTAGTTTTTGGAGGCGGTTATTTTTTTTTTATGTTTTCATAGCGTAATTTTGATTTGTAAACCAAGGTTGTTAAAATCGATATATTTTGCTGTTTCGATAAATCTTTTCTAATATAGTGCAATTCTTTAAACATTCACGTGTTTTTAGTCAACATAAATCGATTGCAATTCTTATTATTCTTATGATCATGTCATACTGCGATCTACAGAGTAGTCTGCAATGAGCGGCATTGGTTTCTGCTTACGCTGAGAATTGTCTGAATTGTTTTGTGAAAATAAATACCTATTGCAATATAATATCACTGTAAAGAAGAAATGAAATATTGTACCCGAATAAGGTTGTGATAACAGTTTACTGTAAAAGGTAAGACATTTGAAGTTAATAAAAACCATTATGACAATATTCGTTCTAAAACTATGTATTTTTTAAGGCGGTAAAATCAGAAAAAAATAAGAACAAATATTTTTATAAAAGTACTTTAATACTCTATTCAGAGGGGGCGGCGAATATCGATAATTATTTCTCATTTGCCCATCCCTAGTTATAACGTCAGTTTTTTTTACTAATACCTACATAAAACATCAAATGAACTTCATATTAATAAGGTTAATACATGCCTATAACATCTACCTATAATAGCAGATTGACCGTCGATGACACTTTTTTCACTTTTAAATTGCATTTCTATCAATAAAATATAAAAATATTTCTGTTCTTTCCAGAACTTCAAATTTATATATCGAAATGTTATAATGTTTTGAAGTTCGAGCTTGAAAAAGCGAGATTATTGCTAACCACCAAGAAAAGTAAAACTACGATTAACATCCAAAAAATCCACTAATATTATAAATGCGAAAGTTTGTATATGTGTGTGTGTTTGTTACTCTTTCACACAAAAGCTACTGAACGGAATTTGATAATTTACAGTAATATATTTTATACATCAGAATAACACACAGTCTACGAAATATCACAAGATGGTCCACGGGTGCGGAGCAGTAACAGCTAGTATTGAAAATATTCGTTAGATATTGGTTAGTCTTTGCGTGTCACGTTCGGGGGCGTACCACCAGCCCTTATTAGCAGTATTACCACAGATTAATAAATAGTTACTGTATTACTTCGATATTACTTTCAGTAGGAAAGAGACGGCGCTAGACAACGTGTCTAACGCTGTCCCTTGCACACTCCTGCAACAGGAGTAAAACAATCTTACTTTAAACGTCATGGTACGGGGGCTGGAATGAAGATTCATTACATTTTCCTCTTCAATTTCTATTCGAAGTGCATATTCTGAGAATAACTGGCTCAAGAACATGGTTGTAAAAAATAAAAATATTGCTTAATGCAATCGGATTACTTAAACTATACGTTTCATGACTCCTTGCTTCAAAACTTACTTACTTTTATTTTTATTTACAGTTTGAATTTAGCTTTGATGCCCTGTGAGGCTTTATACAAATTGTATATATATTTATTTAAGTTTTGTATATATTATATTTTTCAACACACTTGCTCGTAAAGTGGGTCTTATTACCTCGCATTTAGACCCGTTATTGAGTATATTACGCACGCGTGCGTTTCACTTTACATTACCGCACGCGTGCGGTAATCTTAACACGACCAATTCTAATTTATTCAAGATTGCAAAATAAAAGTAAGTCCAGTACGCATTCTTAAATTAGTCGCTTAATACACATTTTTTTTAAATGTTTCGTTGCTACGCAACGACTTTTTTTTAACACGACTCTTTGACGCTGCCAAACAGCCTATTACTTACTGCTTACTAAAATATTAAAATAACAAAGGAATTTAAATAAAACAATAATAAAAAACTATAACTAAAACAAATTATTAAAAATTCACCCAAATCCGATTTTTTAAGCTAAAATACATTTAGTTTTGAATTTTGTCTGTAGTGAGAGTTTAGTATATTATCTGTGGTCATGCCCCATGCAGGCATTGCACGGCACGCATTGGCAGAGCGCGAAAAAAAAGTTATGCGTTGCGCGGCATTCTACATTTTTATTGTTTATCTAATTGATGATATTCTAAATTGATTATATTATAAGTATTTAAATATGTCGAGTAAAGAAGAAACTGTATTTTTAACTCCGCCGGAAATAATTATGGAGGCGTAAAACGCGAGTAGTAATTTGTTGCTGCCAAAGGATGCGTGAATGTTTCATGCAGTGAAAAAGCGCAGTCATTTTCAGAAAATGTGTTTATTTGACTAACAAGTGTGTTGAAAAACGTCGTATAATACTCGCGCGCTATTGTCATTACGTACTCGGCTTTCTTGTTGCGCTCGCCTGCGGCTCGCGCACAAATATCGCCTCGTATATAATGACCAACACAGCGCTCTTGTATCATAATGTACTATAGATTCCATAGTTAAGTTAGTTATATTAAATAAACTGTATATTATGACTAAATATGTCCGATTTAAAAAAATCTTTCAGTGTTAGATATTTATCGAGGAATGCTATATATACCATCACGCTACGACCCACGGGAGCGGAGCAGTAACGAAAAATGCGGGTGAAACCGCAGTGGACAGCTAGTATTTTTATAATCAAAGGAATTTAGTTCAGACTTACCGTATTGATAGTTGATTGAATTGAAAAGTTTGTTTTATTTGTTTATCTACAAATAAAATGTAGGAATTTAATTTGTAAAGTCGAATGCATACTAATTTAATGTTTCTGTTTGGTAAGAATATACAGTGTGGAAAGTTTTAATGGGCCCTGGAAGAAAACTACCTTAAATAGTTGAGATATTATTTTACTCAAAGGAAAAATTCCTTCATTTTTAAAAAGAAACAAAACTCATTCAGTGATTTTTTGAAAATTTGCTTACCACTCCTGAGAATCGAACCGACTAAAATTTAGGTCCATTTATAAGGACCAAATCTCTCCTAACAAACATGGTTATTTAAATTAAAGGAAAACCATAAATCTTAAGAATTTTATTTTAATTGAACAACAATTTCGACAGTTAAAGTCGACCTTTGATTTTTTTTAAACATGAAATTTTCCCTTTTGAAATCAAACGACGAATTAAGTCGTCGAAATCGTTCAATTAAAATAAAATTCTTAAGATTTATGGTTTTCCTTTAATTTAATTCACCATGTTTGTTAGAGAGATTTAGTCCTTAAAAGTAACTTTAACGTTTGATGTTATAAAATACATACAGCGTGTTACTTTTTTTATCTTAATGATTTAAGGTAGTTTTCTTCCAGGGTCCATTGAAACTTTCCAACCTGTATATAATAATTTATGTGCGAAAATAAAAACATCTTCATCAGGCTTTGACGTTTGCGTTTCTCGCGAACAGGACATTCTATTCCTGACCGAAAGACGTGAGGTGAAGAACGTGATTACCTTACTTCTTCTCCTAAAGTGGAATAACAGTCGCCACGGCTTACGTACAATGGTCCAACCTTCAGTTAGTGAAATCAAGTTCCTCAAAAGAAGTACCAAGAACAAGCTTATCGTTCGCACTAGCATTACTATTATTAATATTCGTAACGTTGTTTTATCACCCATTTTGTTACTTTTTTCATAATATCATATTTCAAACCCACGGCTCTGACATCAAGCTTACGAAAACTATAACAACAACCCCTTAGGCGCAGTATCATTGCCAATATTTTTGTTTTCGACGTTTATTATTTCTGTTCCACTATTATTTATATGATTTTCCTTTAACGTCTTCTACTTGTCTTATACTTCGCCTAAGCTGAGGGCACTGTTTGAGATCGCGCAGACACACTATACACAAAAAGATGTCGCACTTTCTTCATATTGTTTTCTGGCAAATATTTGAAAGAGGCTTGGACGCACGAAGACGTGCTCTCGAGTTATCACCAAATGCCGCTTACTTACGCTTTGTCGCCGCGCCACCTGACAACCGCCCAGCTCGCTTTTCAGTGTCTCGTCGCATCTGGCTGCCCACTCCATAAAGCCCTCGACAGCGGTCAGAAACGCTTCCAGAACCTCAATATCATGGCCCATTACATCTCACCATGTAGTATGCTTAGTTCGGGTATACGACGCGGCTACAGCAGCATCACTTGCATTACTGTTCGCGTTGGTTGTTGGACAGGTCCTGACTGGGGCTCTGAATTCACATTTACTGTGTCAAGCCACTTCCTTGAAGACACAACACGAAGTTCATATTGTGTCAAGGAGATGATTTCACAAAGCTGTCTTGCTCGGCGATGTTCTTCTTCTCTTCAGTGAGCGATGTCCTCATCCTATGGTGCTGAAGAAGCGCTTCTGCTCCCCTTATTGCACGTTCATACGCAGTGATTACGTAGCTTATTTTAAACGAGTTGAGTAGGCGGCTACTTTTACAAGCACTGTGTAACGGTAGAACGGTCCCACTAGTTTGAGCGTCAGTTTAGCTACTACTACGACTAAAACTAAAACTTAACTTCACAAAATCAAACAATGTGGAGTCGCGAACGATCGTTTCGCACACGTCCGAACTCATCGCGATCGGCTCTTTATTTCCGCACTACACCTGGCTGCTGGCACGAGGTGCGCGGGCGTTCACGCGAATTTCGGGGCTTACCACGTATTTCGTCCGAAGAGATTCGCCCGGTCCGTTCGGAAAAGGAATTTCATTATAATAGGAATGACGACAACATTAAAAAAACGGCATTCTGTTTAGTCCATCTAGATAGACCGGGCAAAATTACGAGACACGTATTTTTGCTTGATCAAATTAATAAAAATTTACAAAGATAAAGAGCAATACAAATTGTATCAGATCGTGACGTCACGCAAATCTTCAACGCACTGTATTGTCGTCATTTTTGTTTGCAAGAAAAAAAGAAATAAACGTGACCAAAATATTTTGATGACAGACTAATTAATATTTTTTCGTCGTCACGCCTATATTTTTAAGGGTATTAAAATGAAATAATTTTTGTATGTAAAGATTTTCGAAACATCACTCAATAATATGTGTGACTAATGAAATTCTTGTTTCGACCGGACCGGGTGAATCTCTGCGGCCGAAACCCTTAATAAGCCATTTTAGACATCGCGTAGGCAGATTGTAGCAATATCACAGTTCACCCGAAAATTCCCACGCTTCTTCTTTTATTAGGGTTTCGTAGCTAAAAACGATAAAACGGAACCGTAGGACGTAATGCGTAGGGGTATCGAGTTGAAATTAAAACTATACTGTATATATATATATATATTAAAAATATCATAGACTCCTAAGATCATTTGTGTAGCTGCAACGGTTAAGGTTGATCCTCTTACTGCCCAGTTCAAAGTTTCCCTCTTGTACAAAATATATATAACTGGGTATACTGATATTCAAAATTCAAAAATTCAAGGCATTTATTTCACTTAGACCAGGCACTTATTATTTGTCAGAGTCGGTCGGTTAGTAAAAAAAGTGACGAAAATTGCCTGTTCCAAAACGTAGATCTCTATGGAGAAGAACGGCAAGAAACTCCACGGACACTCTATTTAAAATAATCATGTTTTACAAAATCATAGACAATCGATGCTCTTAATTCGACATTCTTTATGTTGCAGTTACCTAATTCATTTGCTCGAAAGATATAGCGTTGTGTAGCTCAATCCACGGTAAGAGTAAGGCAGTCAACCACAATTAGTAGTAAATCATCATCATCACTCGAAGTTGAATTAAAGTTGGAAGTAGAAGAAGAGACGTTTGCCCTACATCGGGACAGTAGGTAATAGGCTAATATTATTATGTCCTTTAGGTACATTATATTTCTATTAAAAACCCTATTAAGGGAGGATATGGTTTGTATACTGATCTGGAAAATCTATGGAGGGCTTTGTTTTTATGGAGACATGCTGTCAGGAAATAAATCATAGCACTCAGTACTAACCGAACCACACTCATAATTCAACACATCACAAGTTTACCGCCCAACGAAGTGGGCACGGGTCAGCTAGTTATTTATAATATAATTATGTTATAAAATTATTTATATTCGAACGTGATACACTCGCTCAGGATACCTGTCCCACAGCTGCTGGACGAGGAAGCGGTGAAAAGAAATGAAAAATCATCTTCGGTTGCCTTTTGTTTCGGGGCCGTACATATGCTCAATAAGGGTTGTAATAGCAAATGCATTATAATATAAAGGACATGAAAATACCAGCCTATTTCCTTATTACTGTCACAATGTAGGGCAAAGGCCTTTTCTCATGCAGAAAAGGCTCGAGCATTGATCACCACGCTTGCTCAAGACGGATTGGCGATTTGGAATTTATATTCACTACATGCCCAGGTTTCCTCAAGATGTTTTCCTTTACCGATTTATGTGATGTACAATATAAACTTTAGAAAGTACATATGAATTTAAATAGTCACAATGGTACTTGCCCGGGTTGAAACCTACAACAGGCAAACGTAATCGAGGGAAGGAAGTATTTCAGTAAGATGGCTCTTAATTGTAAGTTTTCGAGGTTGTCCTGATAGCCTGGGAATACCTCTTAACTCCTAAAGCACCTCTAAATATATTGACATTAAATGTTAGATTTAAACCTCTAGTATTCTAGGCTAGGTTCACCTATAGGTGAACTCACTCCCACCTAAAATTAGGACGACCGCAGAGAAAGAGAAGGAACATCGGGGTTGTTTTTCCCCACCTTTTTACAGCTCAAAAAGAATGTCTACAAAAAGCTTAATAATACGTGCCTCTCTGTCGTGCTGACAAGAATTGCAGGACGCATTATTAAGCGCCGAAAAGAGACGTCCCACTCTGTGGTACACACGTACCACAACCAAACTACACGCAGCGACGAAAAGTGAAACATAATGAAAAGTGAAAAATGTTATATATGTCGTTATGTTAGTTGCGTTGTAGTACCTACATACCTGCGTTGTAGATATATTGTAGCCAGTGCTTGCAGGCAGACTCTTCGACGCGATGTCGATGATGGTTGTTGGTCGATATTACTATGTTAATGAAACTATTCATTTTTATAAATAACTGGCGACCTTCGTGGTTTCACCAGCGTTATATCAGATTGTTGGACACTGCTACCGTGGATCATAATTATATCGTGATGTTACATAGCTAATCTAAAGGGTGTCCAGTGGAACATTTTCAACTTTGAAATTTCACATAAAAAAAACTACATGGATTTTATTTATTTTCATTAAAACTAAATGTACTACATTAATGCGGATTTCATTTTTTAAACACTATATCATCTAAATGATGACCGTTTTTTTGTACGCACTCCTGTAGTCGAACCCTTAAATTTGCAATTACGCGACGGCAAAGCTCTGGAGTAATGCTTTGAATTTCACGGCGAATATTGGCCTGCAGGGCTTGAATTGTCCGCGGATTGTTCTCATAAACTTTCAATTTAAGGTAACCCCATAGAAAAAAGTCGCAGGGCGTGACGTCGGGCGACCTGGGTGGCCATGAGATGTCTCCGTACTTGCTGATCAGTTTATTTGGAAAAATTGTTCTTAACTTTTCCATCGACACTCTAACTGTATGCGAAGTGGCACCGTCTTGCTGAAATTGTGTCCTATTGTTGTAACCTGAATACAGCTTCAATTGCGGTAGCAGAAATTCGTCTATCATACGGCAATACACCGGAGCAGTTACTGTTTCTCCTTGGTTAAAAAAATAGGGCCCAATTGCACCGCTAGCCGAAATGGCACACCAAACTGTGGTTTTCAAGCAATGTAAACGTTTCTGGTGGCGTTCTATTGGGTTGTTTGGGCACCAGTATCTAATATTCTGTTTATTTACATATCCATCAATGTGGAAATGTGCTTCATCACTAAACAAAATGTTTCCCAACGTGGTAGGTGTTCGAAAGCGTTCCAGCAATGTTCTTCCGAAGGTTTCTCGCAAAGGATAGTCGCTTTCCTTTAGACCCTGAACTATTTGCATTTTGTATAGATGGAGCCTTAATTTCTTCTGCAAAATAACATGCACTGTTGACTTTTTGATTCCTGTGGAGGCTGCAATTTTTCTAATCGACTTGCGTGGATTTCTAATGATTTCATTTCGAACTTCAGACACACGTTCGGGCGTTGCTGCTGATGTTGATGGCCCTGGAGGAGTTCTGTTGAGCGTTGTCTCTTCTTGCCTAAACCTTTGTACCCACGACCAAATAAGTTGCGTGCTTGGCCCATCACTTAAACGCCGAATATTAAAATGAGTACAAAACGTTCGACGCGCGCGAACCAACGATTTACCATTCTTTAGATAGGTATTGCTCAACCGCGAACGAGCGGTGCGCTTCTGTCCAGTGACTCATAGCTACTAACAAATCCGCAAGTACCGCGCTTTCAATGACACCCCTCCCGCTCACCTCACCCCGCTATTATTTCGATATTTGCAGTTTAAAGTTGAAAAATTTCCGCTGGACACCCTTTATATATATAAAAATGAAACCCGTTTTCCGTTGTCACGACTTGGCATGAAAACGGCTTGACCGATTTGGCTGATTTTTTTTTTAAATGTTCGTTGTAGTTCAAGGATGGTTTATACGGCGAAAAAAAAACGAATAATTGTCGGGAAAGCCCTAAAAACAGCCCTTTTCTTTTTCCCATACAAACGTTTTCTAACTAAAACGTAGAGTCAATTTGAGCTTTAACACCATACCATAAAGTTCAAGTGTTAGTAGGTAGGTAGTGGGTAGGTAGTAGGTAGGTAGTAGGTAGGTAGTAGGTAGGTAGTAGGTAGGTAGTAGGTAGGTAGTAGGTAGGTAGTAGGTAGGTAGTAGGTAGGTAGTAGGTAGGTAGTAGGTAGGTAGTAGGTAGGTAGTAGGTAGGTAGTAGGTAGGTAGTAGGTAGGTAGTAGGTAGGTAGTAGGTAGGTAGTAGGTAGGTAGTAGGTAGGTAGTAGGTAGGTAGTAGGTAGGTAGTAGGTAGGTAGTAGGTAGGTAGTAGGTAGGTAGTAGGTAGGTAGTAGGTAGGTAGTAGGTAGGTAGTAGGTAGGTAGTAGGTAGGTAGTAGGTAGGTAGTAGGTAGGTAGTAGGTAGGTAGTAGGTAGGTAGTAGGTAGGTAGTAGGTAGGTAGTAGGTAGGTAGTAGGTAGGTAGTAGGTAGGTAGTAGGTAGGTAGTAGGTAGGTAGTAGGTAGGTAGTAGGTAGGTAGTAGGTAGGTAGTAGGTAGGTAGTAGGTAGATAGTAGGTAGGTAGTAGGTAGGTAGTAGGTAGGTAGTAGGTAGGTAGTAGGTAGGTAGTAGGTAGGTAGTAGGTAGGTAGTAGGTAGGTAGTAGGTAGGTAGTAGGTAGGTAGTAGGTAGGTAGTAGGTAGGTAGTAGGTAGGTAGTAGGTAGGTAGTAGGTAGGTAGTAGGTAGGTAGTAGGTAGGTAGTAGGTAGGTAGTAGGTAGGTAGTAGGTAGATAGTTGGTAGGTAGTATGTCAATTCGAATTCAATATTCATAGTTGACAGGACAACGTCTGTCGGGTCAGCTAGTACTGATATACAAACTGTGAAGGTTTAACAAAACAAGTTAGTTCGTTTTTACGCAAAACACTTTGACATCCAAATATTTATAGGATAATAATCAAACAGGTTTTCACGCAAGAGTTTTTTTTATGTTCAGAACTGGGTTATAACGATATCCAACAAACCAATGACGGCCATTAATTTATGAAACATAAAAATAAAAACAAAAGGCGTTTCTAATGTTTTTTTACGAAAGAAGGTAGCAACACTTATTAATAATACCTCAAAGAAGATCCAATGAGGTTCTATTCAAAATAATAAGTATTATACTTTTCAATAAAGTGATGTTAGCAATTTTTATTTAAAAAACTAGAGTGGCCTTTTGCACTTATTGCATTGTTTTCATTTGTTTCTAGAAATTATGCCCATCTGTTTTACATCCATTTTAGTATCAAGTCGATATGGTTGTGTTATAGTTGTGGTACCTAGTCTGAATGTTACGAGATGAATAGCAATTCTAGTTCAAAACTGTCCGGGCGGTCAGAGCCTTGAAGACTCGAGGACGACAAATAAATATGTGATTACTATAACCACGTAAATACAGCAATCACTGATGTTCTTTATGAGGCTTACCAGAATATTATACATGTAAAAGGTTTTGCGTATTCAATATTAGAAATACACTGTATTATACTTAAAACTGTATTAAACGTCAAGCTAAAAACAATACAAAAGGTACGTGCGCGTTAAATCCAACTTATCCAACATTTTAAAAATATACTGTTCAAATAGAGATGATTTTCTTTCTTTCTGTAATCAACGTTAAGTTTCAATTCAAATTAGTTGTTCCACGTTGTTATCTGAAACAAGATCTTAACCTTTAGATGCCCGGCGGCACGTATAATACTATGTTAAAAATTTAAGAAAATTGATTTATCGACTCATTTATAGTGTATAATAAATTCAAGTGTACATAGATAGAACATTTTTGACATCGAAATTGTTTACTATTAAATCGGAGAACAGTTTTGGTGTTATTTTTTTTAATATATTTTTAAAGACTAGCTGTCCTTTTCGGTTATAACCGCAACTTTGGTTACTACTCGGCTCCCAGCTTGTAGCGTGATATTATATAGCCTTCAATTTGAACCAGTTCTTCCTGAGATTCAACCAAACGAACTCTTTTGGTTTTTAATAGCATAGACTTATATTATTACTTAGTATCTAAGACTAGAATAGATGACGCCAACTAAATTGCAGCTGGATAGTTCAAAGACTAAATAGTCACAAGTTTTCCTTTAAACGACAAACATTGTTGCTGTGAGCAGTATTAATTTTTGGAAAATGACGATAATAGCAAACTATTTAAGTCTAAGGCTATTTTACCCAAGATCGAAGTAAGGCGCAACGGTTCCATGACTACGTTGCAAACTTCGTAAGGTTTAGGTCGCAAGTTTCTCCTGTACAGCAAGATGGTTTTAAGTTGCAAGTTCAAAGTACTAAAATTAAAATTTTCTTAAGTATTTTAGTGTCTGGGTGTGTGATGATATAACCCTGAAAACAGCCCCCAAAGTGCATATAACTCGATTGATTGTCTATTTCATGAAAAAGTAATTCAATCGAGTTGTATGCACTTTGAGGCTTGAATGGGGTATTTTACATCATTAACCAATAAATGAAAGGCATAATTTCTATAAAAAATCTCCTAATTAAAGCCTTAAAAATCTGGTTCATATTCAATCTACTGTAAAATTTGATTTTTAGATGCTTTGTAATCAATAAATAGTAAGTTAGACCATTGACGTGTTTACTTAGTGACGTCATAAGGTGTTTTGCCATACAAAATCTATGGGAGAATATCGTTTTGACAGCTCATAATAAGTACGTCAATTGATAATGGTGTAAAATACCGTATAATGATTTTAATGATTATAATTCTGTAACTAAATACCTATTACACCCGGAACTTTGCAAAATACGTACGAAAATTTGAATTTCGCGGGCGACCGTAAAGCTTCCTTAACCTTATTGACTTGCGTATTTATTGTTAAGTGCTGTGATGGCCAGCAGCTAAGGAGGTTGTTAATTTAAATCCGGGCAAGTAGTCGTTGGTCGCAGTTGTATTTTTTGGAACTTTGACAGTCGCTGCGAGTAGTGAGAAGCCAAAGTCTGTTCAAATTAACCAAGCGGTATGGTGTCGCTCGGTAACTAGATTCTGGATGACTGATAGGCAGGCGCTTCACGTTAAAACACTAGTATATAATGTGAATCTGAGAAAACATGGCGACCATATACTGAAACTGCGCACTTCGTAAATTATTTTAATGTAATGAAAACAGATAAAATACGAGACAGGAAAATATTTATTTTCTTATTGTAACGATGAAATTAATCCTTAAATCTGATACACAAATACAAAGCGAAGCTAACTAATTGCAAAGTTAGATTAGGTGATGGATCATTATGGAGTATTTTTAACCGTACAACGACCAAGCGATAGCTGGCTGTGGTGCTGCTATTGTCTTTCTATTGTGTCTCGAATTACGTGTGTCCAAAAGTTTAAAAGGCAGCCTGGGCATCATGTTGTCCTATCTTCCCCTGGCCACACTAAATACAGCTCTGTCTTTAATATCATCTAGCTATCATTTACACAAACAGATTTTCTTTTTAGCGTCAGAGTTTTGCGCGTATAAATAGGTTTTGGATTGTCGTATAGTGCCATAGAACATTTACGGTAGCGTACGCCGTAATGGAAATAACTATATGAAACTAGCTATTCCCCGCGGTTTCACCCGCGTCATGTTAGATTTTTGGTAAATGCTCTGCTCCCGTCTGTTTACTGTAAAGTTTCACCAAAATCTGATTAGTAAGTTTTGCGTGAAAGAGTAACAAACATCCACACGCACACACATCCAAACTTTCATGTTTCTAGAATTAGTAGGACTTGTATTAGGATTGTAAGGAACAAACGGCGGTGGACAAACGGCTTTAGATTATCTCGCATTTAGTTAGTTTTTTAAAATCAATGAAGTAAACTATCCTAAGAGTGATTATGGATTAAAATAAACAAAAGACTTACATTATAAATTAACTATACTTTCAAACCATTCACGAAAATGCAAAATGTTTAAAATAATTAAAGGTACGCCTCTTCCACTGATATCACCCCAAGAGAAGAAGCCGATTATCTTCGAGTTCATAACAAATACAGCGCCGTGATCTAAAATGTTCAAAAGATTTACGTTAATAGCAAATTTATAATATCTATAAATACCTCAATAGGAAAAAGAAATAACTCTTTTTAATTTATGTTAAATAAGATCCGTAGTCAACTAGGAACCCTTATAGTTTCGCCATGTCTGTCTGTCTGTCCGTCCGTCCTCGCTTAATCTCTGTGACCGTTAGCACTAGAAAGCTGGGTACCAATATGTATATCAATCACGCCGACAAAGTGGTAAAATAAAAAAGGGAAAAAAAATGTTTTTTTAGGGTAGCCCCCCTATATATGTAAAGAGGGAAGTGATTTATTTTTAATTTTAACCCTGACGTGTGATATATTGTTGGATAGGTATTTAAATATGAATAGGGGTTTACTAAAATCATTTTTTGATAAAGTCAATAATTTCGGAAATAATCACTCCAAAAGGAAAAATCAAAGCGTCCCCCCCCTCCTCCTCCTCTAACTTTTGATACTGGAAAGTAGAACTTTATAAGGACTTTCTAGGAAAATTATTTTGAACTTGATAGAAAGAAAGATAGAAAGAAACTTGATAGAAAGAATAGAAAGAACAGAAAAATGGGATTAATGCGCGTAAAAAAGGAAAAAACACAAACACTATTAAAAAAATTAAATTGTTGTGAATTCGTACGTAGGTAAACTGAATGAAACCTGTGTTTGGCAATACATACGAGATCAACAAACCCGTGATATTTGTTTTAATCCTGAATGCAAGTTTGGATTGACTTTGGTGCTTTACCTTTTTTTTAAAGGTACATAACAGATTCATATAATGTACCAAATCCGTACATTTGTTTAATGTTTATGTCTTTACTAATAAGTATATTTCGTTTTCATAAAACGTAAAAGTAACGCCTTTTATCATTTTTTCTTTTCGTAAACACCACGGCCTTGAAATAATGAGAAAATACGTAAGAATAAACAATCTGTTTAATCGGATTAGCCGAACTCAAGTTTATTGTTTAGCAACATACTTAATGGTTAATTTTTATTTACTTAGACTGTACAAGCGACCAGCCCCTGCTTCGCACGCGTGCTATAAATCTTCGGATATCTCGGATTTTTAGGGTTCCGTAGTCAACTAGGAACCCTAATAGTTTCGCCATGTCTGTCTATCCGTCCGTCCGTCCGTCTGTCCGTCCTCGCTTAATCTCTGTGACCGTTAGCACTAGAAAGCTGAAATTTGGTACCAATATGTATACCAATCACGCCGACAAAGTGGTAAAATAAAAATTGGAAAAAATGTTTTATTAGGGTAGCCCCCCTATATGTAAAGAGGGAAGTGATTTTTTTTTTTATTTCAACCCTGACGTATGATATTTTGTTGGATATGTATTTAAAAATGAATAGGGGTTTACTAAAATCATTTTTTGATAATGTCAATAATTTCGGAAATAATCGCTCCAAAACGAAACATCAAAGCGTCCTCCCCCCTCTAACTTTTGACCCGTAGGTTTAAAAAATATGAAAAAAATCTGGAAAGTAGAACTTTATAAGGACTTTCTAGGAAAATTATTTCGAACTTGGTAGAAAGAACAGTTTTTTTAGACAAAAAGGTTGTACAAAATAATTTCTGCGTACTTAGTATGTCAACGTAACAAATAGCCTTTTTTTAAACTTATAAGTGGGAACACTTATTGTGTTGGACGGGAAACTACGGAACCCTACATTCAGCGTGGCCCGACACGCTCTTGGCCGGTTTTTTTTACAGTAATATGCATGTAGTATACACACAAACTTTTTTCTTGAATCATTGTTAACTATTGATAGTCGCATTTCAATTTTCGTGTTTCTAATTCCAAACGTGCATCATTGGTATGTTAAGTGTTACTCCGTAGTAACTGCTTAAAAGTGTTAATAAAAGACAAAGAAAAAGTAAAAGACCTTTAATAAAAATTGTACACGTCAAGCGTCTAGAAAGAAATGATTACGGACAGAATTATTGATTTTGTTTATTAATAACTCATCCACTTACAGATACTTACGGAAGAGAGCAATCTAAGAATTTTCAACCTCTTTCACAAGAAGTTATTGAGTTCCTGCTTTGTAAAATTAGTTTGGGAGGTACCAACACCATTCGCAAGTTACTAATTACCTTATAGCTCTTGAACCAAAACCAAATGTCCGTTTTTCTTTATATTATGTAATTAATCAGCAGTGGTATTTGGTTCGACTCATTAAGACAACTTCATATATAACAATTTAAATATATTAAATTGATTATTGTCATTTTTTCTTTTGTTTCTTTTTACATATACAAAACCTTATGATCTTTAATATATTTCGGCACAAAACTTTCAGATCCTTTCGACTTATTTAGACTAAATAGGTAAGTGGTAAAATGTAATAAGGTACTATCGACAAAATTGAATCATGCATGACCTATTTCGACGACAAATCGTTTGAAGCTGTCAAAATAATAAGACTAGACGTGTGACATTTTTAATACAAGTTTACGCGATTGTCGACCTAATTGTATTGAATGTCTGTAGGAAAATAAGCTTATGGTGGGTCATGATTCCATTGGGTCGATAGTACATTGAAAACAAAAAGCAAAATATAATTTTTCTTTATCTAGCGTGTATTAAATGAACCATCGTGCGCTTGTTGAGTCAAAGTGAATCAAAAAGTACCGCGACGTGATGTGCTACGCGGCCTGCTACAGGCCTACGGCGTAGCACGCTTAATGTTTTTCTTCATATTGATGCTAGTTCTGTAACAACGCGTAGTATTCATTCTAGATTCTGTCTTCGGAACTTATTTTTACTCTTATAAAACCAAAATTATTTAAACACTGTATTGTCTAACCAGTTCACTTAACATGTTCGAGGCCAAAACGAGAGTTATTAATGGATATATTTTAAATGATCAGCTAAAAAATCTTTCTGGCTACCAAAATGGATTAATGATCATTAAATTTTGCTAGGTTAGGTTATACTGTGACCACACAACCAAATTTACTAGTGATTCATATAAAGTTTCAGTTTTCAGTCAAATTCATATAAAAACGATATTGGATTTATTTCATAATACTTTAGAAAACGTTATTTGGTGACCATTTCCATTTTGGTAATCGTTTATAATTTTTTTGGTAGTTAGTGTTTAAACACAAGCCCTTATTAATGATCTACCCTTAGAAATTAACAAATGTATTACACTTATGAATATCAAATGTAAACTTATGCAACACTACTTAAGTATCATAAAATAGTTGTAACTATTTAAATACTAAGATGATAATGATTATAAGTAAAATGCTTTATTGTGAAATTCGATATTGATATAGACTCAATTTAAGTTTAAGTTGATAGCAACAAGTTTAATAAAAACCATTGTGGTTTTTAGGTTGCTGGTTAATATTAATAAATCTGTATATTTTTTTGTAAAAGATGAATAAAAAAATGGAGTTTAAAAGAAGTTTTTAAAAAAATGCAGTTTATTTGAATTAGAATACGTTGATACTAAAAATTGTTAAATACGTATAGTTTTGAATTTTTTAGTACAAACTTTAGGTCAATAAAACTGTATGGTTGGCATTTTGAAAAGTGTTACAGATGTTACTATGTTTTATTTTCTTTTTATCAGTAGCATAATTTCTCGCTCTTGCCGCACTTATTTTTGTGCTACGCTCCGAGCTTACAGCCTACGGCGTAGCGCATTCAGAGCTATAATTATTAACTTTTACGTTCAAAACGATTTGATAATTATTATGAAAATATTAGTAAAGTCACCCAACAAAAACTATTTTTTCTGGAATTCTATTCAATTTATTATTTACCGATATCAAGAAATTATTTCTCTAATTAATCTCAATAGTTAATAAAGGTACCTCCAAGAGTACATTACTATTAAATAAGTTGTATTCAATATAACTTACAGTTACTCGTGCAAAGCTAAGGTTTTCTTTCCTTTTGTGCTATCACAGCATACTTTCAACAAATAATTTTAATTATTAAAAATGTAATAAAGGAAAAAAAGTTACAGAAAATTTAAAAATGAAATACTGATCAATGGTGCCGATTCTCTTGTGCACAAACTAACGTAAATTTAAGTTAAGTGCATCTTTTTCTTTCCGTTTAATTAAGAAAAGGACCGAAGATCAAATATTAGTTAAGTCCTGTCAAATTTAGACACTCCATAGATAATTTAGACGCATGTTAAAAACATGGCGTCTAAAATATATACATCAATTTTCATCAGGCGCTGTCTAATTTGACAGGATTAAACTAAAATGTATCTTCTGTCCTTTTCTTTAAGAAATGGAAAGAGAAACATGCACCTAACTTAAATTTACGTTAGTTTGTGAACTAGAGAATCGGCACCAATATCTAACTATAATGCCAAAAGCTGAGCATATTGTCATATGAAACACACAAGGTAACACCTAACGCTGATTTCCCGCTACCATATATTAATGCCATAGGCTAGAATAGAATACACGTATTTACATTTAAGTAAATAAAATAATCTCAGTGATATAGTGTGTGTAGTGCGTGAGTGTGAATTATAATAAATATCATACGTATTTTCTACAAAAAGGTATTGTATGAAATATATTTAATTTTTATATATTATACATAACAAAATATGAAAATATGAACGTGAAAAACGAAATCAACTAAGGTACGATATTGTGATATAGGTACATATGTATATTTAATTTAAACTAACCCGCGACAGGTCCCATAGGGTTAAAGGTTACACAGAACTCATAAGGTCGCAACTGTTCGACAATGGGATTGGCAGCAGCGGAACATTTGTCAGAAAAAATCGCTCTGATTGGGTAAGCGACGACATCGGACGAGTCACCTTAAACAAAACAAAAACGATTTGTGTGCAGCTTCCTAACAATCAACAGGTTACTTCCGCTATAAAAATATTATAAGGAAAAGCTTTGTTTAACATACCCATATCTAACTTTTTTAATTTCTGTATCAATTACGTTTTAACCAATCAAAAATATAATCTGTCATAAAAAGTTGACATCCTCAACAGCCTAAATCAAATCTATTCGTAATCAAATACAAACCTTCATATGAAAACTTTAATTCCCAATCAATAAGGGCCGATGTTTTTTCGTATATTTTTAATGTTTCATCGTTCACCCAAATGTTTTTAGGCGCTGAAAAATTAATTGAGATTTAGAGGTAATTAAAAAGGACTTACAAGTTCATTCCTATGGTTCACCGAGTCGTATTTAGGTGCTAAGGTCCACAGTATGCGTGATGGTATTGAAATCCATAATCTTTTAATTTGCATGGTGATAAGCAGGAGGCTGCTTTGAAAAGTTTCCGACAAACGATAGCGGTGAGTTGTGCGATTGCAATTTATTGACTGCGCGGCGCGTCCGTCCTTTACCAGGTAGGAAATGGACTGTTGCACTCCTGTCAAACCCATACCACGCACACAACTGGTAAATAGTGTAACGCTGATTCCCGTCTGACTACATATAACAAGAAACTAAAACTTTTGACTTATGAATTTAAAATCAACATGATATTTTAATTGAACATAGAAAATCAGAAAAATAGGGTAGCAATGTTTGTTATTTTATTGCTAACAGTTTGCTTCTGTCCTTTTCTTTAAGAAATGGTAAGAGAAAGATGCACTTAACTTAAATTTAGGTAAGTTTGTGTACAAGAGAATTAGCACCATTATGCCGGTTGTCCTTTGTAAATCTTTGACAGTCGCAGTCGTTACGAGTAGTCCAAAGCCAGAAAGTCACTTAGACTCAATCTAAGCAATATGTAGCATGCTGGGTTGTGGATATATCTGATAGGCGGTCGCTCTAAGTAAAACACGGCTGAATCCAGATTAACTGGAAACCGACTCTAGCATAGTTGGGAAAATAGTCTAGGAAAATTATGAGTAGGTAGTATCTTGTAGTAATGTAAGTTATACATTGCGTTTGTTTTGTTTGTTGTTTGTATGCATACGTACCATTTTCTACGCTAATTGTTACACGTGAATAGGTCTTGTAATACAAGCTTACTATACTGCGATAGGTATACCTTCCTATTAAGTTTTTTTAAGCAGTATGTCTTACGTACGACCTTTTGTTAATTTCTGAAGTACGTCGAAATTTCAAACTTCGATTATCCGTGATATAGTCATTTACTTACCCACATAATACTCCTTTTTAGTAATCGGCTCAGCATGCTCAAAAAGTCCAATGTTATTTTTATAATGTTCTCTACTAAATAGAGAATGCGTTAGAGTCCGTTTGATGTCGGTATCTGTACAAACAAAAAATATATACCTTAATACCTATGTATGTACATTACTATTTGTCCCCAGCAGTTTCACCATCGTTATATCTTATTCCGTAGATATATCAGATTTTTGGTTACTGTACTATAATAAAAAAATGTATAAGCTATATTACTGTAAAGTTACAACAAAACACCTTTATTACTTTTTGCGTGAAAGAGTAACAAGCATCCTCACGAACTTTGACATCTATATACCTATATAACAGAAAGTCGTGTTAGTTACACATTTTATATTTACCTATATAAAAGAAAGCCGTGTTAGTTACACATTTTATAACTCAAAAACGGCAAAACCGATTTGGCTGAAAATTGGTGGGGAGGTAGCTTAGGACCAGGGGACGGACATAGAATACTTTTTATCTTCTTCTTTTAGTAACCAAAAATCTGATATAACGCGGGTGAAACCGCGGGGGACAGCTAGTTTATAATATTAGTATTAGTAACTAGGATAATAATCAAATAGGGTTTACCGATTTGATTAAAATTTACAAAAAATCATTTTCATATTTAAACTTACGTCCTAAACTGGCCGTCATTATCTTAAAAAATTATTAACGTGTACGTGTTTATGGTGCTTATATAATCACAGTTACATTTTGTAAAAATTTGTTTACCGAACTACTAACCGTGTTAAGGTCTATTCAGACTTTTATGTAATGTTTCACAGGTTGGACCGTCCCGTATAATATACGACCTTTATAAAATCTTCAATATTTATTTTTATACATATATTTTTAAAAGAGTACATATGGATTTTCTTGCCTATTCCTCTCAATATAAAACTACCTTTTGGAATGGGCGACGAGAATCAACATTTTAATAAACTACAACTTAAATATTTAAGTAATTTGAAGTATTTCAAATTAACAAATTGAAAATTAGCTGGAAAATAATTTAACGTGTCATTTTTAATGTGTCATTTCTGAGACCCAATTTTTTTTTTACGTTTATAAATCGCGTATAACCTTATTAACTCACTCACACACACACCCGCGGGTGAGTAGGTGCTCACGCCCAGAGCCCTTCACACGTGATGGCTGTATGGACCTATATAGGACCCACGGACACAGAACTCTCCTAAACACACTTATTACATATTTTGTTCAGTTACAGAGCTTTTTTATTATTGTATGTATAGTGTAATTTTAAAGGAGGCCTGGAGATCTCTCATACAGGTTCAGAACCCAGCCTTGTACAGACTCCAGCTCTCACTAAGGTTTTAATTTCCTTGTAAACCAGCTATAATATATACCTTTTTAAGAGAAATAAAGCTTATTCTATTCTATTGCATATCAACAATAAGTATAAATATAGAATTAAAAATCCTAAAGAAAGACAAATAGGAATATCGATTGACAGAATAAGGTTTGTGCATAATATTGATGGAAGCTGTCAGTACCAATAACCTTTTAATACAATCAAACTCAACGCGCATTTGCGTACAATTTCAGTAACAGCGACGAATTTTAGGTAGGTTATTAGTGTCGACGCGACGCTACAACGTCCGCGTCTGGACTAACGTCCAGAATAGTAAGAGAGGGATGTAAACCTGCTGTCCTGTGTTACAGGAAAATAGCCTATAATAGCTGTAGCCTCCGTTTTTGGGCACAGGGAGTTTTTCAGAATTACTTAGTTTTGAAAAATCCAGTCCAATGTAAATCCAACAACGCAATAAATTGGTGTTGAAGCATTTCTTTTAGAGAGAAAAATGTACTCTCTACAATAGTTATAATATTTAATGCTATATTCTATTCTGTTTGTATTATTATCCTTTTTTTGCACAACCTAGTCATATTTTATTTATTTGGTATACTGCGTGTTAATTTTAAGAATTTATATTAATCGTATGAAACACATTGTAAATTGTCCTCAAAAATTAATAAAAAATAAAACTCCTTGTTTGTGATATGTAATTTTAATACTTCATAGGGCAGAATTGATACGGATAGTTGGTTGAAATAAAAAGTTAATAGCTTGACCGGACTTTGGAAAGTGCTTGAATTTTCAATCTGAAGTAAGTTCATATTAAAAATTCAAGGAGTCATCTCGTGTTCTTGGTTATAAGAACACGTGTATGATCTCCATACTATAATTTAATAACCGTACAATTGTCATTTAAACTGAAATATTATTTTCAAACTGGACATTGGCAGAAATCACCGAAAATTCGGTGGATTGCCATATCAAATATAAAAGTTGAAGTTGAAGTTATTAAAAATTCAATTTTTTTTTATTATTTTTTTACAAAAATAATAATACAGAATTAATCTAATGAAATAGCAACCAAAAATCACTAAGGTTTAAACTTGTTGCTGTGATGAGTCTTAATCAATATTGAAAAAACAAGGAAGCATGTAAGCGTTATACAAATATTAAGGCAAAAAAGTTACAATCATTCCTACATGATACTTAAGTAATATTGCTTAAGTTTACATTTTATATTTTTATGTGTGATACACTTGTTAACTTCTGAGGGTAGACTATTAATAAGTCTCGGTAGGTATAATATAAGCGGTAGTTCGCTCGCCATATGAATTGTTGGCGCTCTGTGTACGAAGTCTATTCTTAGAAACTGCCCGAGTGCATATAGGATTTTCGATTTTGTTTCTTAAGGAATCATTGAAAAATTGTTCATTTAATAACAAAAAAATTAATTTTAAATGTACTGGATTATATATATAACTATTAGATTACATTAAGTAAAACACGTCAACCCCAAAAGATAAGGTAGACATCATCATAATTTCACTGACAATTTTTAATATAGCAACATTATTTTGCGTCGAAAGGTGTAGTATGACAATAAAAGCAAAGTTTTAACCAAACGACATCTCATATATGTTCAAAAAATATAAACTGTATGTACTGAATTTTTTATTAGTTTGTTTACTGTTCGTAAATCCATGTGCACAGTACATGTATACAGCAGAAAAATCAAACTTTTGTATCTCCCAAAACAATTGAAAAATCATATCAAGTCGACGGGTTTTTATAATTCATAGCTGTGAAACGAGTCAGTTCAGACATGAAGGTATTATTTTTCAACGAACACTGTTTTATTTTGAAACAAAAATAACTTTCAATAAGCTCACACATCGAATATTACGGTTAATTTAACGGCAACGCTGAGAGTTGCAATCCAATAGAGCTTTACAAAATGTTGACAGACAGCCTTCTATCTCAATTAAAACAGATCGTTTAAATTAATTTTTAGGGATTTAGTTTTTCATGATTCAACGGAACACTTATGGTACCAGTTTGATGTCCGTCTTCCAAGACCCTTTATTTCGTGAACGCGTGGAGGCATCGTATTGAAATAAAAACTATATTGTCAGGTCTGCGGTCCCTTAAAGCTGTAAAAAAAGTTAAACTACTAAAAGATTTTGACACTCTCAAAGGTATCCAAATTTATAGGCCGTTGACCTAGAATTCTAAAATTTGGCATGAGGCAATGTCATGTAGCGCAACTAAAGGGGAAAATACGAAATCCGTATCCTTGTAGTTGAATCTCAAAAAAAATTACTGTAGCGAGGAACCCTTGCCTCAGTGCGGAAGTCCGACTCGCACTTGGCCGGATTATAAATAACCTTCAACGCATTTTCCTACCGCTTCCGTAGTGATAGAAGTACTACGAAAATTTGTTTGATATTCAACAAACCTAAGTACTAAAGCGAGAATAGTGGCAGTAAAGGAATATTCTGTTCAGAAGTTGCTGCGATCTATTTACCTATTATTTATCTATTTTTTCTAATTATTACATGAGGATCGCCTACGCCGCCATTACTGCAAATTGTGTATTGCCACAATGTGACTTGTTAGTTAATTTAAATGGACGTACAGTTTATATAGCATCGCTGATTGCATCGCTGTTATCCATTTTATATTGATTTGTGTAATCGATGCTCCAATTACTTACCTTCAAAAGGTAGAAAGACGGCGCGGTAAGTGGGTGCAAAGAGTACAGTAGTGGGTGCACGACTACCCACTTACCGCGGTAGCTATGAATTATTAATTAGGATTCAGCACTGTGTTGCGCTTCGGTGGTTTATTTAAAGATTCATATATCCCGGTAATAAAGTAAAATTCAATTTGTACTACTCTTCAGTCTGGAATTTAGGTGCTTCCTTCCAGCAGTATTTATATTAAGTTGCATATAACTTTATCTGTGTAACTTTTTGAAACTTTGTAGCAAAAGTTGTAAATAACAACTTACGTAAACGTAAAAAGCGATAAAACAACTCAGCAATAGCTAAATGTATTCAATATAAGCTATAGAATTCAATTACAGCATTTACATTGTAATTTTTGTTGTACTTGTTGTTATATAAACAAAATTTACATTAGAATTTGAATTGACTTTTGTTTTGTAACTTCAAGCTTTATGTAGGCAGAGACACATCTTCCTTTGTAAAGTTATTTTGTGTTCGTTGGTTTTAAAAGTAAGTATATAGTATGTTTGGACATGATTGTAAACGTAGTCAGTCACCCGTACTAGTACAAATCGCTGCGTGAAATATATAGTTATAGGAACATTTGAGATTAAAACTTAGTAAACTACCTAAAGGCCCCTGGTGGATGGATGACCGTTTCTGCCAACGGATGCCAGGCTGACGCAATAATTTTCTCAGCAAGGTTGCTCAGTCGCGTAAACAAACACCCACACTAACCTATTGAATTATGGAGTAAAATAGGTTTCATCAGCATCGTTCGTAGGTTTTTAATACAATCGCCGCGCCGCTAGGGGTCAAAGGGGTGGAAGATAGGGGCAAGTATATCTACACTCACCCTGCAATTTTTTTTTTACTTGCAGACCTATTTACCAAGCGGCGACAGTTACAAGAACGTTTATATACTCTTGACAATACCTAAAATCCACGCTTTTATCATTCTCTATGTATCAATTTACCCCCCTTAGGGCAATTTCCTTTCCATCAAGGCGTCGCCAGGCAACGTCCTTGGCTACAGACATAGGTATATTCGTTCGGAAAATTATCTCCATACAAGGTTACTACGTGGATGTCGGACAACACCGAAATCTTGGTTGCTACCTTGAGATGTTACAAATCTATACTAATATTATAAATGGGAAAGTGTGTCTGTCTGTCTGTCTGTCTGTATCTTCGTTCGTTATTTAACCATGTTACGCTAATCAAATAAAATTATGATATTAGACCGGCATACAACCACAGATTACTAAATAGCGCTTCAACGAGCGAATGTGCTAGGGTTGGTGGTATGATGATAATGGTAAAAAAACGAAGATTTTGGAAAAAACTAATATTTTTTTACTTGTTAATCAAATATGCTTTCGTTTAATAAAATGATTGATACAATTTTTCCTTCCCAAAATTCCCGATTTTTAAATTTTAGTGTCTAAAATGTCCGAAACCGCGTAAATAATTTTAATAAAAAATTAAAAAGGAAACAGGAGAAGTGAGAAGCAGGAGAATTGCACAATAATTACGCAATAATTGCGTGGTTTCGGCATTTTGATAGTCAGCGCGGTAACCGTGACGTGCGAGCACTCATACAGGCGCGCGACAGCCCGCTGTTCGTTGTACCGCCGGCGCGCGGCGGTACGCGAAGCGGTAGGCATAAAACGCGTGGCCTTGAGCGAGTGACGGACGCCCGATACAACTGCATGTTCTTTGATTTCACATTCCTTCACTTCTTTATTCGCTCAATAATTTTAAAAGGAATGACGTTTGAAACAAATGCTGAACAGGGTAGTAGGCCGTACCAAATCATACTCTATGTAGACACCGCTGCGTATTTCAAACACGAATGCACGCCTCATAACCCTATATCCCCTATACTATCTGTTTTTTAATCCCCGAACCCAAATGAGGGTTGACGGCTATGTGTGTCTGTCAGTGCGTCTGTCTCTCTGTCCATGGCACCATAACTCTTAAACGGGTGATCCGATTTGAATGCGCTTTTTTTTATTTTACTGTAGGTCAAGGGTTCTGAGATCAGACTCCGCGTAGCCGTTTTAAAGCTATCTACTTTGGTGTCGTTAGCTGAAATCGCGATCTTAATAATTTCTGGGGCGGGATTTTTTTATACTTATTTGTAGACCGTAGAATCGACCTATATTTTATATCTAACAAGATAATGTATTGCAATTTGTTTATTAGCATATATAGAGTAAAGACAATTCGCCACGAAATTCTAAAGCACCTTTATAGATGGAAATTCTTTTACGACTGTTAAAATTGAACTACTTGAAACCTCTTCAGTAAAATAATAAATCAGATGTCTTAATTTTTTTCTTTCTTTTATTCTTAATTACTTATTTGTCCGATATAATTATGACTGTAAACGATTTATTCAAAGCCAACCAAAGGCGAAAAGGCAAACCCGAAACTAGTTTTACTGTTTACCTCCTGACCCTATCATCAAATCAAGTGGAAAATCATCATATTACAATTACAGTCACTTCACAAAAAACTTTATTAAACTGACAGAACATTTGAAATAATAATATATTCGTAATAAATAAAACCTTTTAATTGCTTCGAATACACGTGATTCGAGATACAATAGAACGACGACAAACCGACAGCTGGCTGACGGTTAGTCGACTAGAGGTTAAAAATAAAATATAAGACAAAATTTAAATGAAGATAAAACTGAAAATATCGGCTACCATCTTTAAACCAGCATCTTGCTAATCTGTCTTTTGACCTCGTGAATAGAAGAAATATGACCAACTTACGAATGTATTTTCCGCTAATTTTATATTTTATTTTCCATTGGAGCAGATACTTCGACATATCGGGGTCGTCTCGCGTGGTGGTGCATTGTGCGGGAGCTAGCGACCATCTGTTTGCCAACAACAGCGTGACACAAACTATGGTTGGCGGTGTTATGTTCAGAAACGTGACGCCGACAAATTCATGGTCCAACAGTGACAATCCGGACACACCTAGACAAAATAGACAATTGTACAATTAGTTTTCCCCCGCGCCTTCGCCCGTGTGGATGTCGGACTTCCATCCAGTGTTTTGCCCCTTTATCTCTATCTATTGACCATTTGTCTGTCAGCAACAGCGTGGCACAAGCTATGGTTAGCGATGTCATGTTCACATACGTGACGCCCACAGATTCATAGTCTGACAGTGACAGACTAGACCAGGCACCTGCACAAAATAGGCACGCTTCGTCCACTATTAAGAACTAGTTTCCAATAGCAGCCTCATCCGCGTGAATGTCAAAATTGAACGGTTCTACCCTTTTAGGGGCGAACTTTCAAAAACCTCTCTCTTCACAAAGAACCCGCTCCCCAAGTTTTATGTCTCTTGGACTAAAGGTTTGGACTGTGCTTTGATATATCAACATTTAGACACTTTACTAGTTTATGTAAATATATTTTTGCAGATCAGAACAGAATTGGGCTTATTCTTTAATTTGTTCATTTATTTATTAAACACATTACATTTAAGTTATATAATAAAAATAGTCCCACAAAACTGTATTTACAGTTTGACTGTAGGATCATGATAATTATAATTGTAAATGACTTGGATCCTTTCACAAATAAGATTTAATTAATTTTAAAGTTAAAGCAAAGTTAAGTAAGTCTTTAATATAAAATAAATTAATTGACAATTTTCAATGTAGATGCTTTAAATCATAACTTATTGACTGTGGTTTTCATCTTCACAATTTACATCTTACGAATGTGAGCCGTAGCACTTTGCTACGACGCCGACGTAGTAATGTGCTACGGCGTAGCGCCTGGTCAAAGTCATTCTGGTGCCACTACCAAAACAACGTTAAATGACGAATTGAGTAGCCGATGAAATTTCAAAGTTAGCCATATAGACTTCGTGCTTCTGAAGTTTATTAGCATTTTTACCTATACATTATTATCATCATATCTTTGAAGTTATTGTGTAAATGGAAATATCATCTGCTTACTCTGGTCAAATTTCCGCCTGTATATTCTGAAGACTTCATTTCCTGGGTGATTTACAATACATAAATGTAAAAAGTATGCAATTATCATCACCATGATGATGCCGAATGTGATGATCAGGTGTACGAATAAACATTTTTCTCCTCTTGTAAATTTTGATATTTTTGCGTTAGTGGGTGGCATTTTTCAGTGACAATAAAGTCGTGCCCAGCTCGATCAAGAAGCTATATTCAAAAAAGGGCCGAAATAAATGTAATTCCATAGTTCCTGTTGTCCTGGCTTTATACCCATCTCTATCTTGCACTAGTAGATTGACAACTGTGCGACTGACATTATGTTATTTAGCAAAAAATAATCGTTATGATGAAAGCTTTCGATCAGTATGATAAAACTACAGGGTGCTTATTTTTTCTCGTAGAACAAGTTCGATTCCCAGCCCAACCATTTAATTATAAAAATATCTATGAATGCAGTTTAAATTGTTTTTAAAATTCAAATAATGTCTTCTTTCAGTAAAATGTTCTATCTACAATATTTAAGGTTATTTCTCTCCAAGTGGCATAGCGGAAATATCATCAATTTCAAATCCTATTTGAATGATAGACTGCAACAGGTACAAATTAACGGTGTAAATTCATCAATTTTGTTATTTACTTACATAGTTTTCACATATAGAAGCACCAAAATTAATATAACCAAAATTTTGTAAAGCATGATTTTTTTAAAAAGATTGTCCGTGGGATTTCTTGCCTGTTCTTCTCCATAAAGATCTACGTTTTGGAACATAGCAGCACTTTTCTGACTAACCGACCGACTCTTTGACAATTCATAAGTGCCTATAAATGGTCTAAGTGAAATAAATGTCTTGTATTTTGAATACAGTGGATCAATCTAAACACACAATATTATTGAGTGTACGGGAGCTCGACACGTGTGCATCCACCCAAAGCGTCTGGGTGACTGGAGTGGAGAGGTTGTTTTACGTTCGACCCGCCGCGCCGTGCTCTTGCGCATATTGCTGCTATAACCTGCCGTGGCCTGCGTTGTTGTTTGTTCAACCGATTTTGACTTCTACTCCGTAGACGTAAGGGTGGCATTGGTAGCAAAAAAGTCGTTTACAAACCAACTATTTACTGCAGCTCTCATTTGTCATTCCGCCAACGTAAATAAACTCAAAATCGGTTGAATGGGCAGTAAAAAGGTTTCTAAATGTCTAATGTTAACGCGAATGGAATATAGTGCCAAAGTTGTTACCATTTTTAAATATTGTTGACACAAAATATAACATTTAGTAAACATTATTGGAATGGATTCAATTCCTTAATGTACAGACTTCATATGTGGTGTTTTAATATCATTTAGCTGTAGATTTCGTTAATTCTAATCTCTCTAGTGTGTTAAACTGTTTTTGACACTACTGAAACTGAAATGAAACCTTATAATTATCAGCTTACATCAGTCCACATAGCAGACTAAAAAGCCTGCTACGGTTCTGGGAAAGTGTGGGATGGTTGGAATAGGCGACAAAGTCGCTCACGCACAATGGCCCAATTATGAGGCTAAGTGCGGACAAGCCCAGCGAAGCTAAAACTAAAACTGAGCGACGAATTGCAAAAAACGTTCAAAAAATTGAATTTTATGGGCTACCGTGAAGCATCCACAGCGGTCGCGTCACTGCAACCACGAGATAAAACCAGGACTAACTAGATAAAAGAAAACGGCAGTCAGTACACCCGTTTGCTATGCACCCGAATGCATAAAAAATATTGTTGTAAAGTTTAGTAATGAAAAATAAAAACCGGCTAAGAGTGTGTCGGGCCACGCTCAGTGTAGGGTTCTGTAGTTTCCCGTCCGTCAATGCTCGCATATACGATTATACAACAACAAACTTAGTCTAGAAATTATTTTGTATAACCTTTTTGTCTTTTTTGTACAAAATCTGTTCTTTCCATCAAGTTCAAAATAATTTTCCAAGAAAGTCCTTATAAAGTTCAACTTATCAGATTTTTTTCATATTTTGTAAACTTATGGTTCAAAAGTTAGGGGAGGGAGAACACATTGTTTTTTACTTTTGGAGCGATTATTTCCGAAATTGTTGACATTATCAAAAAATGATTTTAGTAAACCCCTATTCATTTTTAAATACCTATCCAACAATATATCACAGGTGAGGGTTGAATTAAAAAAAAACACTACTCACTTTACATATAGGGTAGGGCTTTCTTGTTCCGCTAGCCTGCGGCTCGCGCACTAATATCGCCTCGTAAGTAATGACCAACACAGCGCACATGTATCATAATGTATGTACTATTTCCAATTTTTATTTTACCACTTTGTTTGCGTGATTGATATACATATTGGTACCAAACAGCTTTCTAGTGCTAACGGTCACAGAGAATAAGCGAGTACGGACAAACAGACAGACATGTCGAAACTATAAGGGTTCCTAGTTGACTTCTGGAACCCTAAAAATGACAAAGATTTTGCAAATATTTTAACGCTATAGGGAACCTCTAGCGCTGGCGTCCGTCGCCCGGAGGCGGTGACTGCTGAGTATTTTTGTATGGAACATTGTGGCCGTCCTTTAGACACAGTTTCAACCCAGTACATTAGTGAGTTCCTTTTTTTCTTTTACTTCTCCGTTACTGCGCTACAGCGGTACAGCGCAGTAAAACTATACCAGAAGTCCGAATACAGATTCAAGTTCGATATTTAGTACATAGGTATTAGATACTAAATAAATGTATACTTTTTTTTTAAACTTACCAAGAAATACTCTTTATTTTTGAATGCTGAAATAATTGTAAATAAGCTTACACAAATTAAACACAAATTGACTACTTACATTTATTTCAACTACACATTAAAATTTTTAACTTCTACTTACATATAATGGTACCTAAACATATAGATTGTTCAAAAATTGTTACAATACGGTATAGTGAGTGTTTGATTACATAACTTCTACTTCTACGTATCTTGACTTAACTTAAGCATTTGGTAGTGTTATAAAGAAAAAACAGTCATAGATAATATAGGTCAAATCTCTCTAATATACACATTCAGCCCTACACCTATTCAGATTGACACCAAGTCTCTCAAACGAAAATTAACTACCTACTTGGTTAAAAAAACCATTATTATCTGATTTGCGTGCTAGTATTCAAAAATAAGTGATCAGCTGGACACGATACTGAGTGGCCGTGATAGCGTAAATTTTAAATCATACTCCTAAGTTTAGGACATCACTGACGTCCCGTATCTTCGAAATCTTAACAAACATTTTTGGCCTGCTTATTGGTTCTAACCATGCGGAACGGCCATGTCAACAATCATTGTCCGACGCTCTAACAGATATGTTAATGTCAGGCTTATTGGCAATGTGCACGCCGTAATAGCGGCGGTAAGACCCCTCTTTGAGGAGTGGCTGGAGAGGCGCCACGGCGCTCTTACGTTTCGCTTGACACAGGTCCTCACCGAACACGGTCAGTTCGGGAGGTTCCTGTGTCGGATTCGGGCGGATGTGACGCCTGGGTGTCACCACTGCAGCAACGGTCGCCTGGAGGACATAGTCGAGCACACGGTGGAGATGTGCCCCGCATGGGCGAGCCATCGTCGTGTCCTCGCAGAGGCGATCGGCGGCGATGTCCTCGCGTGCCCGGCGCTGTTTCAGGCCATGCTCCGGAGCGAGACTGAATGAGAAGCACTCGCCCTGGACAGGGACCCAGGCGTAGACGTCGAGAGTCGCAAGACGAGGCCACAGTACGCGCGGGTCTGCGGACGGCGAGTGATGCCTAGCTCGCCGCCTGGTTAGGACCAGGCCCGCATCAGCGGCGCGTTAGTGTTCCATGCGCGCCTCAAAGAGAAGTGCACGAGAAGGGGCCCAACAGGGCCAACGCCTGCCGAGGTTGCGGAATGTTTGTAATAGTTACCGTGACCCCGGAACATAAAGGACAACCGAAGGAACATGAGTGGGTTTTAGTTAGTAAAAGTCTAACACGCCCTCCCGCCCCGCCCGGGACGGGAGAAGTCATTTGATGATTTCCCACTCCCCAAAAAAAAGGCTTATTGGCAAAATAGTCCTGACAGAGATAATAATAGATCGATACCAGTACAATGTGATATGGCCATACTGAAGAACTGGGTCGGGCACATACGTCCTGTAGTGCGGTACTTTTGATTTCACTATTATTTTTCGGGGCAAGTATCTGATGAATTACATTGGCTATAAGATTATATCTGTGCAAATAGTCTCCGTTAGCCAGACTAGAACACCTAGAAATATTTTGTATCGGATTGATTCCCTGGGGCGATGGCATACCCGCCAGGTATCAACTGCACCTGTCCTTTTTTTGGTGAGTGGGAAATCATCAAATGACTTCTTCCGCCCTGGGCGGGGCGTGAGGGCTTGTCAGACTTTTACTACTAGTCAAGAATGGGGTGGGAACCTTGTCCCTGGTCAGTACTCATTCTGGCCGGCCAATCAAGGCAAGCCAGAGATGAGGAACAGAAGAATTAGTTTAACAAAAAGGCTCTGTAAAAAGGCTTAGTCTTTGAAAACTTTCTTCACCTAAACGTACCAAAAGTGTGAGCTAAATAAATCACACTACTGGATATGAGTATGATAATGTTATGTTTATTAAATATTTATTAGTAACATTTATTTCTTAATAAATAAAAGATAAGAAGTCTTAGACAAAGCTCTCTCCTCTAGCGCAGACGCAACCCTGGTTATTTAAGCCATCTTTTTTTTTGGGTGCTGCACGTCCAAAAAACGACACCCCTCACCACTAGTGTGTCTGTCTGTCTGTCCGATGTTTTCCAAACGTTATCTTTAAAAATACTGAGTCTAAAATTTTGCATAAAATACCATGTTCAGGTCTTTACTTATAAGAACGGAATTATTTGTGCGCGAGTCCGACTCGCGCTGGGCCTGTTTTTCAGGAATCTACTCAAAAATCTTGAATAATGTGATCCACTATTTTTTACCGGCTACTTATAATATGTCGGATTCTCTTACAACCTCTTATCACGCTCAGTTCCAAGGAAAACCCTTTTAAGTCGTAATATGTACAAAACAAAAATATATCTAATTTATTATATTTATAAATTCGAAAATCGTTTTCGCCGTGTATAACGGATTCCAAACTACACACTTTCAACACTTCGCACTACAAACAATTAAAGCTTACGAAAAACACAGCAGATTATTTTTTAAATGTTATAAATAGTTATTCAAAATACATCAATATTATATTGTTAGGTACATAATAATTCAGAACAATGATTAAATATGACTATCCACATTCAGTTTACAAAATATTTGTAAAACTGCATCAACTTAATTACCAGCCACCTTTTATACAATAGTTGTGAAGCATTGTCAATTTAAAATCATGTTGCAAACTACATAACATGTTTAGCATAAGGAGCCTATTTCACCACTTTTCAAAAGTCAGACAGACCAGGGGGCGTACCACAAGCCCTTATAGCAGTATTACTTTGATATAACTTTCAGTTGGAAAGAAACGGCGCCAGACAACGTGTCTAACGCTGTCACTTGCACACTCCTGCAACAGGACTAAAACAATCTTACTTTAAACGTCATGGTAAGGGGGCAGATAAATTAATAATATCTGAAAAAACCTTTATCAGTATGACTACGTTGCATTTATTAATTTACATAATTTTTATAATTATGCGAATTGAACAGAATGCTAGAAGAAAAGTATATCAAATTTATCATTGTTACGACAAAATCGTTTGTGTAGCGTTTCATCGGTAGGTGGTGAAACCGGCTTTTAATATTATCTTTAACATATAGCATTATAGTGTACGTAATTACATGAACACGTTGCTAAAACAATTTATATTTAAAGTGAAAGGACAAAGTTCTAAAAATAGATAAGAAAAGACAGCATGCTCTAATCCCTGTATTTTTTAATTTTAGTATTAGAAGTAAAGTGTTTACAAATTATATTGAATAAATATTTTTTTTCTTTTTTGTGTACATGTTACGTCAGACTTTATAATCTTAATATGAAATAGTGATTTTGCTCAGTGGCGGCGTAAATAGGAGGCGGTCCTTCCCTGGAGTCATCAAGAAGTGACAACTTAATTACCATTTGTAAATTACCGTTATCCTATCAGTTTTTCAAAAACTAATTTGTAAACAACGATAGACAAAAACAATATTTTTTATTTAATCATTGTACAAATACACGTTTGGTAAATAAAACACTTAAAAGAAAATGGCAATCAATCATTTTTTTGTTAAATGATACGTTTGTAGATGATACGTAAGTAGTTTTTCATTTTTATTTTATTAAACAACGTTTGGATAACATTTATCTATAACAAATTTATATTTATGTTTAAACATCATTACCTATTATTATTAGTAGAAAGTCGCCCAAAGTCATCGTATGCTACGCCGCCACTGACGCTACCTATATTTATAATATAGAGAGGATGAAAAAAGACACTTTAGACCTGTTTTCTAAATTTACCTTCTGGTATATTATTCATAACTAAACCTATTCAAAAATATTGAAAGGTCTAAAAAAATCCATAACCGTGTAAAAACAGGTTAAATAGTTAGTAGTGATTGTTTTATATCCAGACCCGAAATATCTTATCAAAACAAATCGAAACATAAGTAATTACTCTACATTTTACACACATGGCGAACATGCTAATGAAAACTATCTTTGTTAAATTAATTGTCTTTACATCCATTAACTATATCTAAACATACTGAAACAAAAACAACGCAAGTCATAGAAGTTAGGGGATTAAATCTAATTTGGCCCACCTAACCATTTATTATAGACACCCTGGAAATGAAAAAGGTATTGTAGCTCCAACAATAAGTTTGGTCACAATAATTGACACAATAAATTGTTGATGCAGTCTTTTGATTTCTTGAGCCTATTCCCGTTCAGTCGATCTCTATTGCCCTGAAAGAGAATATAACATTATTAGTTATGTGCGCAAGTGATCTGAGCGCACACACTGGGGAGTCACCGTTAGCCCTTCAAGAAAGTGTAGGCTCCTCTTGAAGGTCCCTTAGTAGTAACAGTCCGAATTATGGAGGTACCATTGAAATCTGATGCCACAAGTTGGTCGTGCGTAAGAAAGCCTGCCGAAAACGGATAGTGGAAGACCACAAATCGTGGAAATGGTGAGGATGGAATATTAGAGGCCTGCGAGAGGTGCCGTGTCGGAATTCAACATTAGATAAAAATCAATTCGTGCTGATTCACTGCTACATACAATTCAGTAATTAATAGTTATCTGATTTTAAAATAATTAATCTTGTTTATTTAAAAACTAGCAAGCTGTCTCCCGCGGTTTCACCCAGGTTGTGTTAGGTGATGTTAAATAACCTATGATTATTCTGATGTTGATGTATAATATGCTATACTGCTGTAAAGTCTTATTAAAATCCGTTCAGTAGTTTTTGCGTAAAAGAATAACAAACCTTCATACACACATCCATACATCCATACATACTGTCTTTCACTTTTGTAATATTAGAAGAAATAGGAAAATATACTCACAACTGAACCTTGTAGTGGCAGACCCTGCAAAAATTGTACCCAACCTTGCAAAGAGGGCGTTTATCTGTATCAGTCTCACTTTCAGGTTTCGTCTCGATCCTGGCTCTTTTGCTAGAACGTGTTACCATACCAGTAGTCTCAGTCAGAGGCTTTGTCTCATTTCTCGGCATGTTGGCATGACGGACTTCTGTACGTATGGGATCCGGCATACGTCGGTACGCGGTGAAGTAAAAAAAGTCGTGAGTTGTGCAAGGCGGAATCTTGTCGGTGTTCGAAGATGTGGTTGGCTGGGGCGAGTCCGGAAATTCCTCGAGTCCAGGCGACTGAGGTGGCGTGAGTGGCCTCCCCTCAGGCTGGGGAACTGCACAATCCAAAAAAATAAGTTACAACCAGCCGAGAAACGTCCACTGCTGGACACAGGCCTGTCCCAAAGATTTAAACACATACAGGGTGTCCCACACGGCTATGCCACATGGAGGGAAAGTACATTAAATATTGTAGATCTATAGAACATTTTACTGGAAGAAGACATTATTTGAAATTTAAAAACATTTATTTATAACTTTACTCATAGATATTTAAATAAATACATAGTTGAACTGGGAATCGAACCTGTTACTCGAGAAAATTAATCAGCCTGTAGTTTTATCCTACCGATCGAAAGGCTTCATCGCTTCATCACAAAGAAGATCATTAATTTTAACATTTTAAATACAAATTAGTAAATTTTTCAAATGCTCAAAATGAGTCCCTACAAAGTGACGACTTTTGATTATTTTGTTCCCTGCCGATTTTTTGGTCTTGTTGTGGTTTATATTTATTTATTTAAATAATGCGTTCTACTCAAGTGGGTAGATTAATTAGTAATAAGTAGTTATGATTGTCAATTGTATGTCCTTACGGCAATGTAAGCTTTTAACTTTCCTGAACAAAATCTCACATCAAATGTTAAAATTGGGTCAGAGAGCATTCGTCCCCTAAAATTTGTCCCCCAGCATAAAAGTTGTGGATTCGGCCCCTATATAGGTGCCCGTTGGTCTCCTGGTAGGGGACCAATTAATATTTTAATAAAAATATTATTTTTAAGGTACCCATTCGTCTCCTCTAATATATACACAATATAAGTTAAAGATTCGGCACCTATTCAGGTGCCTATTGGTCCCCTGAGATAATTAGCTTTATTTTACCTAACAAACGGTTAACATAGTACACTTGTGAACAGTTTATTAACACACTTAATTTAATAAATCATAACAGATCATTGAAAAAAGAGCTATGATGAATAATAATCCGTCATGATAATAATATAACCTGTCGATAGGCTTACGATGTAATATTGTCTCTCTACGAATGGCTTGTTAAAAAAACGGGGTATTAATAATTGAAAACTTAAGAGAACAAAAGTACTAGGCGCGCAGTAACGTGAAGTAGTTATGTACGAAAATCTAAAATTCACTGTATTTTTAATTTTCTCACAAGATCACCTTAATCAATCCAAAGTACTAGGCGCGCAGTAACGTGAAGTAGTCATGTACGAAAATTTTAAATTCACTGTATTCTTAATTTTCTCACAAGATCACCTTAATGAATCCTAAGTACTAGGCGCGCAGTAACGTGAAGTGGTAAATAGAAAACGATCGATCGGCGGATCGATTAATTATTTTGAAGACTGACTTAATGCCTAGAGCCTAGAGGCATTTTATTAAACTTAATCTTATATGAAATACTTTAAACATGATATTTAAGGAATTATTATATTTTAATTTTACCCTTTTCTGCGCGACTGTACCAGGACTACCAAGCTGCAGTATACACATATGCATGTACTTATATAAACGTACATTAGAAGAATGAATTAAAATAAATATTCTTCAGGGGACGAATGGGCACAGGGTGCGAATCTTAGGAGACGAATGGGCATTGACCCTTAAAATTCACGGTCTTTCTTTTATTTCTGACACTATGTTATTTAGCAAAAAATAATCCTTATTATGAAACCTTTTGATCGGTATGATAAAATTACAGGGTGATTATTTTTTCTCGTGGAACAAGTTCGATTCCCGGCCCAATCATTTAATTATTTAAATATCTATGAATGCAGCTTAAATTATTTTTAAAATTCATTATAATGTCTTATTTCAGTAAAATGCTCTATCTACAATATTTAAGGTACTTTCCCTCCATGTGGCATAGCCGTGGGACACCCTGTATTTCGGTCATACTCCACCCGCATCCAAAGGGAATCCCTCGGTCTATTTTGCGGAAGGCCATTAAAGAAGTTTACTCACTCAAATCTCAAATCGCATAACGCAATGCACAAAATAATCATCATCTCCCCTAGCCTTTTCCAAACTTTGTTGGGGTCGGCTTCCAGCCTAACCGAATTTAGCTGGATACCAGTGTTTTAAATGAAGCGACTGCCTATCAGACCTTCACGACCTGGTAACTGGGCGACCCAATACCCGCTTGGTTAGACTAGTCAGGCTTTCCGGCGTCTACCCATAACGACTGACAATGTTCCACGTATGACAACAGGGAAAGTTTATATAACACCCGTGCGAGGCTAGGGCGGGTCGCTAGCGGCCATTCTCCGATTAGCAAGTTTTACGTCTCCGGGCTTGCAAAATCCGTACTATTATCATATTCAACCATCCAATATTTTTTATAGTTATGTTAGATAGCATCCGTATCTAGCCATAAACGAAAACATTGGCTTCTGTTTTTAGGAAGTTTAGACTATATTAATTTAAGCTATGTTCAAAATACCTCTGTTCTCTAATTTGCGTGACGTGTCCGCACACTAGCTTAATGTTAAAACTTTAATTTTTATGACTGGCAGATTTACTTTGATCCATTCAACGTTTTATGGTGTTAAGCAACGTGTATCGCGTAACAATATATCGACTCAATAGAAGTGTCGATCTCCAGAGGCATTTTATTTTCGTGTCGGGCTGGATAAACCCGTTTTAAAATCGAAAAACGTTTGCAAAATATTTTTTTACATACAGTTTGGAGTCTAATCTACGTGAAACAAGGCTAGTACTATGAATAAGTTTATTTTAAGTAGTTAAAAAAAAATCGTAAACCCTAAAATCCTGATAGCTCTGGGTTGACCCAACTCCCGATTGAATGAGAAAAATAGTCGTTAACTTTTTAATAAGAAAGTTCATTTGAAACAACTTATTTAAATTACATAAGAAATAGTTAATCTTCTAATAAAATATTATTAGTTATATAAACAATATTTTTGCCACAATTTGAATTTAAAGTAGTGACCGGGCATTTTTTCTCATCGCTCCGCGCTGAGGTAAAACATCGCACTCATCCCTAGTGACGCGGGAGGGTAATAGAGTGACTATTCACTCTATTACCCTTTCGCGGGGCAATGGATGTAGTAGTCCAACCGCCAAAGAGGTTACCTGAGTTCTACGTACCTGCATTCTAACATTACGAAGGTAGTTTATGATTGCTCTGGATTTAGTTCACAAATTTTTCAATTACTATGGCACGTTATCTCAATTAAATAGTTAACTTGTGAATGTGTTTGTTATGTGAATTAAGTCATCGTTATGATGTTTTTTTATGAAACGTAATAACAACTTTCCACTGCTTTTAATTTCGGCTATATTTATAATTTTTTTACTTTTTCTGATTGCTAAGGCTGTGATTGCTCTGTGCAAAAATACCAGAGCGATGATGTTTTGCATTAACTGTACGATATAAATTTATTTTAAGTAGTAGTACCGGACTGTAAATATGACAAACAATGAACTATGCATATAACCTTTAATTTATATTCTTTCCCGAGTTTCTTTGGGTAACCTAAACCCAAACAGATGTTAACGTATTTTAACTCGATGATATTATTTTATTGGTATTTAGCTAGCTCGGGGTACATATACCAGTGAATGATATGTGAGACTGATAACATGACTTGACTTTTTTCTAAAATAATACATTTCTCTTACATATAATCTTGTTACATGTACACTGAATATGACTGAGAACGGCTAAATAAATAAAATTTTACCAAAATTTAATTTTTTGTTTCACTGATATCATCACCACCATCAGCACCAATTATGATTGCTCTGGTCGCGATTTATTTTGAACTTAAATATTTCTATAACTGTTCATGTAAATAGAAGGCCAATTCTAAAAATTTACTATTTGAATATCACTCTTTTTAATGAGATACATAATTACCATTAAATATCAATATCTGAAAAGCACTAGAGCGATCACACGAATACGCCCATTTTGGAAATCTACCCAGAACCAGTCTATAAATAATTATCATTAAATTCCCGGATGTCCGATCGAAAGTTATAATTGCCGTGACATATTCTGTTGTCGAGTGCACACCCCTAAAAACAGTATTTGACACATCACTACCGCGCGCGTCTCGTCTCCTCAGTGTGTGCCGCGGTTTATCAATAGTTGCACGTCTCTAACGTTAGTGTACCGCCCATAAAGCACGCGAGTATAAAATTTCCGTAACCTTGGTTAAAAACTTTTCTAGTTACAGTTTTACTTATACTTGATTTTGTAAGTTAGACTCAAGTGGATAATGAATATCGAGACACTACTTTGGCCTCCGTACGTTGTTTTAAGCTAGTATTTGCATGTTGTGTTGGTTTCCGAAATTTTTAAGAAAATCTATCGTTTTCTTGTGTAAACTATAAATACTTTTAAATAATCTGGTCATCTAGTGAGTTTTTTACTATCTTAGCAAATGCGAAAAACTTTTTAATTTTTCTAAAACGCCACTGACTAATGTTAATCCTAAAAAAAACCGGCCAAGAGCGTGTCGGGCCATGCTCAATGTAGGGTTCCGTAGTTTTCCGTCCGTCACAATAAGTGTTCCCACTTATAAGTTTAAAAAAAGGCTATTTGTTACGTTGACATACTAAGTATGCAGAAATTATTTTGTACAACCTTTTTGTCTTTTTTGTACAAAAACTGTTCTTTCTATCAAGTTCAAAATAATTTTCCTAGAAAGTACTTATAAAGTTCTACTTTCCAGATTTTTTTCATATTTTTTAAACCTACGGGTCAAAAGTTAGAGGGGGGGGACGCTTTAATTTTTCCTTTTGGAGCAATTATTTCCGATATTATTGACATTATCAAAAACTGATTTTAGTAAACCCCTATTCATTTTTAAATACCTTACCAACAATATATCACACGTAAGGGTTGAAATTAAAAAAAAAATCACTTCCCTCTTTACATATAGGGGGGCTACCCTAATAAAACATTTTTTTCCAATTTTTATTTTACCACTTTGTCGGCGTGGTTGATATACATATTGGTACCAAATTTCAGCTTTCTAGTGCTAGCGGTCACAGAGATTAAGCGAGGACGGACGAACAGACAGACAGACATGGCGAAACTATAAGGGTTCCTAGTAGACTACGGAACCCTAAAAAGGGTACTTAAAGGTTTCGCCTAATTAAAGGCGTTGACAAGGCATACCTTTACATAATACATGATGAAAAACACGTGCCGGAATGGTTTTCTACGAAAATTGTATGTCGTAATTGTAAGCAGCAGCTTTTGACTTTAAAAAGTATTGCAACACTGATTTTAGTTAAAAGGCTTCACTTCTGTGGCTCATTTTGTGTTGCCACCGATTACTGAACTTTTTGTTATTTTTCTGTTTTTTTTAAGGGGTTATTATATTTTGGAAAAATCTCTTAATTTAACCGACTTAAAAAAAAGAAGGTTTCTCAATTCGACCGTATATATGTTTTTTTTTATGTTTGTTCGCGGATAACTTCGTCGTTTATAAACCGATTTTGATAATTCTTTTTTTGTTGGAAAGAAGACAAATCAAAGGTGGTCCCACGATAAGGAAATCATTGTTTGATGATGGCAAACCAGAGAAATCGAGGGGATCTTTCAAAAATCGTAGGGGCGACTAGTGCGTTTGTAAGTTTTTTATTAAGTATTTCATTAAAGCACCACAATTTAATAAAGGTCTGGAGTAGATCTGATGATGTAGCCGAGAGACAGTCGAGGGAACTCCCCAACAATTCACAGCAGCTACCTTGTGTTTGAGCTTGATTAATTTGTATTGATAAGAACTTTACACCTAGATGGGTTGTGATTGTATTAGGGGTCTGATGATGAAGACAAAGGATAGTTCAAGGATCTCTTCAACGGTTTACAGTAGCTACCTTGTGTTTGGGCTTAATTCATTAAAATTGATGAGAACTTTGCACCCATATAGGTTGTAATGAAAGTCTGGAGTAGATCTGATGATGGAAACAATATACAGTCCAGGGAATTCCTCAACGATTTACAGCATTGAAGTGTAATATAGGACAGCAACTACCTACTCGTCATGCTGATGCGTCAATCAATGAAAATCAAGAGACTGAATATAAGTTGCGTAATCGCGTCATCTCTAGCAATGCTCTTTCGTCGGGTGGCCTACTCAATAATTTGTTAGGTACTCCTCGAATAATTCATTAAGAACAAAAAAATCGACGTAATCATTGACGATGTGCGTTACTTCAAGTTTCTTTTTTCGTTTTATAAGATTGTAAGTAGTTTTATTTTGAAAATAATTCACAGTCAACATTGGGACTCTACACTAAAAAGTTAAAAAATAAAAAAACTTTTTCCAGAAAAATAATAACCGCCTTAAAAAAAAACATAAAAATAACTAAAATTTCGGAAGTCGGTGGCTTTTCTTCTCCCAATCAATTTGTGTTGCCAGTTTGTTACAGACTTTTGATTCAAGTTTTTTTTTATAGCAATTATTTACCACACAGCCAAAATCATTAAGGCTGGACACATGATTGCACAGTAGTTTCTTCTTAAGATTCCGTACCCGAAAAGGATAAAACGGAACTTCGTTGCCCGTCTGTTGTCTGTCACATCACAGCCCTTTATCTCGAGACCGAGGTTACGAATTGAAATTATAAACTACTGCATATTAGACTGTGGTTCCTTAAGCCTGTGAAAAAATCAATATTTAGAAAAAAAAACAACATTCAGGAAAAAAAAGCTACGGCTTTTTTTTTTTGGTGAGTGGGAAATCGGCCGTTTATGTCGCAAAATCGTATATTTTAACACTCAGGGAATCAAAACTCATAGGGTACTAGTTGTTGACTAAGAACTATGAAATAACATGGGTTTGAACGTACCCAGTTTGTAAAAAGTTGAAATTCGTACCATTCGAAAGGTGTTTGAAAACGTCAATATTTTTTTATGGGAGCTACTTTGTAAACTTATGTAGGAAAAAAAATATTCGATGTTGAAAATACCGAAAATCCTTAGTAAAATCAACCCACGCACGTTAAATTTTTTTTTTTTATCCATTAGGTGGGTAGTTCGAATTATTTTGTGCTAGCGTCGGTGTGTCGTCAGTAGTTAGTACATACCTGTTAGGAACTGATTTTGAGCGCGCGCGCATATCTTAGTTTATTTTATTCTTACTTTTATTTACAACGTCGGCTTTCACAACGGACTTCAGTGTATTACTTAACGATTGGATTATTATTATTACTCATCTGCTTCAAATAAATGGAAGGTGAACGCCGTATACAGTGTGTTACATGTACAAGATCAGTAATTCGTGACCGAAACCGGCATATACTGACGTGAACCTATTTGGAAGACAACCAGGCTTCACAGAGTATGTGATGGCACGGATTAACATAAATGAGGTTAGTATAACAATAGCTTTTGATCATTGAGTACACGGTGTCGTTTTGTTCACTCTTTATTAAGTTATTTATAGTTTTAGTGTAACTTGAGGATTTGGTTTTTCTTTTAGATGGCCCTCAATCAACTTCAGGCTATGTGTCATCGTTGTTGGGTAGCTAGAAGACGACAGCAAGCTAGGTTTGAACAAGAACAAAACCAGGAACTTGCAAACCCAGAGCACCCAACGTCTGTTCCAACTTATAGAAGGGTTGAAAATACGGCGCGTCACTGTTTATTTCATGGGTGCATCAATCAAGAACTTCACAGAGTGTCCAGGTTTATTAAAGTATTCTTGTTGGTTAATCATAGCGTGTACGTTCCTGAACATGCACGCGTTTCTACACATCACATCAACACAGAAGATTAGAGCTCCCTGTATGATAATGGAGAGACAATATTCACACCTGACCATCTCAAAGATATGATTGATACGTTACGAGATGCATATAAACATAAGACTAATATAGATCTTGACAATGTAAACAACATTTTACCAGAGGATCTATATTACCTGGCTTAACACACCAACAATTCGAAATCCTTTTAAATGAAACACCGTCTCTTTTAAATCAATGTAGAAGACCAAAAACTGCACTAGGAATATATTTATTAAAACAACGGTCTGGTGCACCAAATACACGTATAGCCTCCCAAATAGTAGTGTCTCGTAATCGGTATTTTGCTTAAAACTGCTAGAAACTGCTTGACCCAAGACTTTGTTGTTCGCCATTTGGGTTTCAATCATATAAGTCGGGATGAAATTATAGCTCACAGCCTTGCAGTGCCATCATCAATATATTACAACCCTATAAACCCAGTGGCTATAGCTATTTGTGATGGTTCGTATATATACGTACAGAAAAGTAAAAACTTTTTAACTATTTCAAAAAAAGTCTTACAGCTTACACAAGCAAAAAAACTTGTTAAAACCCTTTGTGATTACTTGCCCAGATGGCTATATTATAGATATATGTGGACCATACGCTGCAACTAAGACTGATGCCCAAATCATGACAAAAATTACAAGGGCGCAAAGTTATATTTTTACGGCGAGGGCGTTTTTTGAATCCAGAGCGAAGTGAGGGATTCTAGAGTAGAATCCCGAGCTTTGCGAGGGATTCTTAAATAGAATCCCGAACGTAGCGAGGGATTCAAAGTACGTCGCCCGAGCCAAAAATATATTTTGCGCCCGAGTGATACACTCTACTTTTCATCACCCCCTATGAGAAAATAAAAGGTGCTTCATACTTTATTGTAAAATTATTAATAATTAATTGATAATTTGTTGCAAAACAATCTGCAAAAAAATCCGTGAAAATTTTTACGAGTACTTATAGGTCGATTACACCTGCCGAGTAGAGTGGCGAGACAGTGCCTTCGGCCGAGTACTCGGTATTTGTAAACACATTGCCGAGTACTCGGCCGAGCGCTCGGCCTAGCAACCGGCCGAGACAGTCACTCAGACCCAGTTCTATTTACTAGGGCGAGTACCCACCTCCCCGCTTCCCCGCACTGTCTCGCTCGGTCACTCGGTGAATCTAAACAGCACTCGGCCACCACTCTCCACTCGGAATAAACGATTTCCGATCCATGTTAGCCTCAGTTGTCCTTCAACTTCTTCTAATAACTGAACTGTCTCGCCACAATATCGAAAATACGTGTGAACACTTACTCGGCTACGGCACTGTCTCGTCCGAGTTACATTTTACTGTCTCGCCACTCTACTCGGTAGGTGTAATCAAGCCATGAGCATTAAGACGTTCCAATTTTTAGGCGCACTTATAACAGGGCGTAAAACATGCAAAGACGCTCCAAATTCAAAAAGTGCGATTAATAGTAGATTAGTAGCCAAGGGCTGTAAGGGATCAATTGCAGCCCGAGATATTTAGGCGCACGAGCGTAGCGAGGGCGCCTATAGTTCGAGGGTGCAATTGATGCTTACACCCGAGCTAACTACTCTGCTTTACATCTCGATTGAGAGGTTAGTATAAAAAAACCGGCATTACAAAAATAAAACATTTTATTAGTTAAAAGGCAAAATATTGTTAATTGCTGGTTCAGCTTCCATTTTCATTGAATCGGGAGTGCAGCTTATATCTTCATCACTTGCAGAATTCATGTTTTTTTCCTTATTAGCACATAATTATAAAAAAATACCAAAAGCAAACAATATTTAAAGTAAAGGCTTTTCCCCCCTTTTTTTATCTTTGTTTTTTAATTAGTTATTTCAAGAACAAAATTGAGCTTCGCCGTTCGATATTTAAAATTGATGACTATTATACTCATACGAAGACAAGGCTGAATAGCGAAGCGACCTCTTTTGTTATTAGGCTGAATGCATGGTGTCCATTGCCAGTATGATGGTTAGATGTACGCGAACTTTTTGAAAGAGTGAAGAGTTTTTTTTTTTAATTACTTACCGCCCTAGGGCGTTTCTAGCTACATTAATACCCTAGAGCGCTAATTGGTTGCCTACAAGCCCCATTTGGGGGTAATAAGGACCTACTTACCGAACATGAGAGATGTAAAAGTTACTTTTAGGCGCACTTTTTGAATTTGGAGCGTCATTATTGCCCGCTGAAAGTTTCGTATAGAAAACACCAACTTTGGGCGTACTTAAAGGGGAACAAAGTCGTCTTTTTCGAATAGGTGGGATGAAAAATATATTACACATATATTTTAATCAAGGTTAATGTCCAGGGCAGAGAAGCCATCGAAGCGTATTATTGCACCTGCATGACGGGTATGAGAACTCTAGGTGCTTGTGCCCATACTATTAGCATAATATGGTACTTAGGTGTTGGCAGGCACCTAGATAACTCCGTAGGTCCGGCAAGTGCCTGGGATGATATAATCATTGAAAGTAACAATACAATTTAATAAAACTGTGCTATTTAAGATTGATAGTTCTTCTTTAATATTTTTTCTGTACCAAAAACCAACGATAGGAAGCTATATCGCTCTCTAAAGACAGAAAAAATAACTGGTTACCTATTTATTTAGTCGAAAAGCAGAAAAAGTGCGATTATTGGCAATTAAAAATGTTACAAAGAAGTTATCATAACTTCGATCTTTTAATTCATTCATTCATTCGTTCACTTATTTTCGAGTTACTCAATTAGGCCTCTTCTAAATTACACCTAGTCTAAAATGCTACAAAGTGGGTACGGGCACAGATTAATAAATAGTTGTACGGGTTCCATACAAAATTACCCATTGTTCTTTTCAGTTTTCGGAGTTTTCCCTTAACTTGTGCTACATGACCTTGCTTCTTGCCGAATTTTATGATTCTTGGTCAATGGGAAGTACCCTAAAGGTTTTGAATTATGGTTCCCTTGCAAATGTCTAAATATGCAATATAAACCGCCGTATCTTTTTATTTCGTTGATTTAGAAACTTGATTTTTTCACTGCTTCGAGAAATAGCAGATCTGAGTGTGTGATAATAATTTCAGCTTGATATCTCGACGCGTTTTTGAGAATAAGGTTCTTAACACACGGACAGACAGACGGACGCCGGATGAAAACTAACAACAAATTTTCGGTTTTCGGAGTTTTCCCTTTACTTGTGCTACATGACCTTGCTTCTTGCCAAATTTTATGATTCTTGGTCAATGGGAAGTACCCTATAGGTTTTGGTTCCTTTGCAAATGTCTAAATATGCAATATAAACCACTGTATCTTTTTATTGCGTTGATTTAGACAATTTTTTTTACAGCTTTGATGAGAAGATGGCAGAATTGAGTATGTGATATTAATTTCAGCTTGATATCTCGACGCGTTTCTGAGAAAAAGGGTCTTGATAGACGGACGGACGGACGGACAACAAAGTGATCCTCTATGGGTTCCGTTTTTACCTTTTGAGGTACGGAACCCTAAAAAAATTCTGACAACTAGCTAACCTCCTCCCTTATGATTTTAGTTAAAAATATTTTCTTCTCTTATTATACTTTAAACTTTCGCGTTGCATATTAATACTTACGATACGATACGATTTTAAGTCAACAAAAAACCGGACACAGTGAGTGTAGTGTGTACGCGGCCTTATAGTGGACAATCGTCAACATTGAGGGTAGATGAAAATCTATCTTCATCTTCATCGACGGAGCAGTGTCTCCAAACAGTCTGCTTGTGACCATGGCAGGTGTAACCCTGCCGAAACGTCAAGCATAAAACAAACCATCAAAATCCGTTTACAATTGACGGAGATATCGCGTAACAAACATACAAAAAAAAAACATACAGACGAATTGAGAACCTCCACCTTTTTTGAAGTCGGTTAATAAAAAAGGTACTAATCCCGTAAAACAGTAAAGTATTTTCTTCTCTTGTTATCAGTTTGATAGAAAATATTGTGTAAGCAGTTATCGGCCGGGTGTTATGTTTTTTTACAACTTGTAGGTGTTGCGGCCCGTCCCAGCTTCGCATGGGAGTTACAAATCTTTAGAAATCTCGGATCTTCTTTACTGTAATATGCATATATTATACACATAAACCCTTGTCTTGAATAACTTTATTTATGAAAAAAAACGCATCAAAATTCCTTGCGTAATTTTAAAAATCTAAGCATACATATTTATACTATATAACAACAATAAGGACAATAAGGACCTGAGGTATAATTTACAACTTGTATTGAGACCTTGTCTGGCATAATTTCCAACACGTAGATTAAGATAACATAACACGCATAGTTAGATAGATGTTCACAGTTATGTAACCATGCCACATAAGTTAGCGTTTTCGCTATTGACAATTAAATATTAGCTTTTTAGTAGTAATAGGGTATTACACTCTTTTTTTAAAGTATTTCAAATAACTCCTACAGTACTAATAAGAAACCCCAAAAAAAATCCTAAATTTTTATTTAAACGCTACCCTAAAAACGCATTTAAAAATTGTATTTTCAAATTTCGCGCGGAAATTTCCAAAAACGGAAGACGCCGTGGGCGTGGTTTTGCTTTAGGGATATGACGTCCTCACGTCATGTAAGTAAACAAATGCACTGTGACACTTTACATCATTACTATTGTTTTTGTCTCAAAAATTAGTTACTGTTCGACTTACCGTTGGTGTGCGTTCCGGAATGCAAAAACACAAGTGTGTAAACATCGGAATAATTGTGAATTCTAGTGTTAACTGATTCAAATTTAAGAAAAACTTAGTTAAAAGTTGTGGGAAGAGTATTCCAACTATTACACCATAAAAACCCGTTTGTACTTAAGTAAATATCACTTTGATGTAAGTACCTATGTGCATTAGCCATCTAAAATATCTTTCACAATAACTTCCATCAAAAAGTATATTTTTATAATAAAGATCGTATTTGGAGGTTATAAATAAAACAAATAGTGACGTCGAGTTGACACTGTTGACAGTCGACAGCTGTCACTGTCTGTGGCTGCTATTTCGTTGTGTTCAAGAACAGATAAAAAATACTGAAAACTTTAAATTGAATTAAAAAAAATATTTTCTAGTTTTATGAACTAAAACTAACACTGTTCGGCTGCTTTTTGCATTTATAAGCTACCTCAATAATATATTTTTAGATTTTTTCTCTTTTACAGTGTAATACCCTATTAACGCAAAGCCAACGTAGGGTCGTAGGAAACAATTTTTATGAATTCAACCCCCGGTTTACCCGTATAGGCATTTAAATTTGTAAAAAACAGGAGTATTCATAAATAGTTCGACTTAAAAAATTTTGATGAAACTAATGAATAACTTACTCTCTATGACCGTGGTCCACGCGTGTTCCAGTCCTGTGAATGGCGGTGGAACACATTCCAGAATTTTCGGGCAGTGTCGCACAAACACATCGAGAGGCATGTTAGCTATGTCGTCTATCTCTTCTTGTTGTAGCACTTCGGTGAGTGGTTTCGGCGATTCAGCTGATGTGCTCCTTTTTCTCTTTTTGGAAATTGTCACGGAGGTCTGTGCGTCCGGGAGTGGGTAGCAGGGTGCAAACATGCCTGAGAAAAATAAAAATAAAATATAATGCATATACTCGTACTTAACTTACTACATAACCGACATAATCCCATGATTAAACGTTCAGTTTTAGTATACACTGCAACTGCTAATAATCCATTCAGTTTATTCTGAAATTGTAGCGTATGGCATAAGGGCTAACTTGTAATAGCGCCCTGCACACGTACATAACTTTGGACCGTTATATTTGTTGAATCAGTGATGTACACAAAGCAACTTATTTAAGTTTACAGTCACTACATACATAATGTATGTGTGAGTAAAATCAACTCGTGTATTTACATTGCCTATTTGTTAGTGTTTGCTTGACAATAACCTGATGTCCACGCACACAAATACATTAATTATTAGCAAGACTTCGTCATATTTAGCTTTGGAAAAATGTATAGTCTACCCTCAAAAATTAAGAATCATGTATACGATTCTTAATTTTTGAGGGTAGAATATTATTTAATAGTTTAGTTTCATCGTTACATTGCTTTTGACTATCGAACTCACAGAACATCTATATCGGACTTACGTTACGTTTTAGACATTATAACCTGCTTGTTTGGAGAAGTGTTGTTTTTTGTTGTGTTGATTTAGTTGTGAGTCAATATGAATCACTTTACTATACCTTTGAGAGCTAAAATTGATATTTAACATGAGCAAAACGTTTTAATATGTGAAATTGCAAAGAAGATTTCGGTGAGTAACTAAATATTTATTCAGTTTTTTTTTTCATTATTTATGATTCGAATGATGTTACATCTATACTAATATTATAAAGCTGAGGAGTTGGTTTGTTTGGCTGAGTTGTAGTTTGAATTGAATAATTATGTGTGCTAGATGGCCTATTAATCACGGAAGCATATATAAGTCTTTATAGCTTCCTTATACAAGGTGTATTTTTGGTATTGCTCAACCCGCTAGGAGATGATTCTACCCATGAAAACAAACAACTTTTATTATGGAACCAACTCGGAAATCGCAAAAAAAATATCAGCTGTTTCAAACATTATGGTCGGAGGGCATTGAACTTTTCTTAGAAACAGCTGATTTTTTTTTGCGATTTCCGAGTTGGTTCCATAATAAAAGTTGTTTCTTTTCATGAGTAGAATCATCTCCTAGCGGGTTGAGCAATACCAAAAATACACCTTGTATACTTAATATATAATATAATGTTTTTTATATATAGATATTTTTTAAATAATTAGATTATATATATAACATTATATATAGATTATTATACATATTATAATTATTTACATCTCGTTAATTATTCTTGTTTTTTTATAACAATATTTCATTTTTGTTCACAGAGAAAAACTGTAGGTGCACCGCTATACAGACACAAGAAGCATTGATCGTTGTCGATCAAGACAGCAAGATTGGCATACACAAATGACAGCGCGACACCGTGATATGGTTGTTAACTTGTTACGCATAAAGCTGAGGCCTTCTTAACTTCGTCACGTTACAATGTGTACGAAACCAGCAGCTGGTTTAAAGCGTCATCGTAAGCTATTCCTTCCCATTGTTTACAGGCAAAACCGGGAACCGGGTACGCGTCGCAAGAGACAATTTACAATAGAATTTATTTTTTACAATAATATAGTTATACGTAATAATGAACTTAATAAGTGTTTTAAATCGAACAAGGACAGTCGCAAAATAATAATTACGGCGTAAAAATAGTGAGCGAAATAGAAAAAAAAATGTGGAAAATATTACTGTTCTGAACCCAATCGAACCTAAGGGCTGATTATCGTGCTAAAAGTTATAGACAGCGAAGGCGCATCAATCGGATAATTAGATATAATTATGTGGAGGTAATTTCATTTATGTGAGTGATGTTATTGTTTGTGAGGTTACAATTGGGATAACTGTATCTTAATATCTCATTAACATGTTTATTCATATCATATATCAATAAATTACCCACTTAAATACAAAAAGTGTCATTCATTCTTGTCCGATTCAAAATAATTGTCATGCATAAAACTTTGTTATTGAAATTATCATAAAAATCTACTGAACAATAAATATTGTTGATTTCTAATTACAAATTGTTTAATTTTTATTTCTCTATTATAAATTACAAAAATAAACAACAAAATAACAGAAATGTTATTTCGATAAATGTTGGTTCGATCCTAAGTCAAATTAAAAAAATGCATAAAGAAAGTGCGGTTTGTGTGACTCGAACCTGCGACATACAGGTTATCAAGTCCATCGAACAACTTCCGTGAGAGGCTGAATTTGTGCTTCTTATTTTTTGGTATAAATTTATTTTGTCAAGCAAACGCTCATAAATGAGCGAAGTAGCTATTGACTACCTACAACATTAAAGTTAAAGTAACAAGATATAGCAAATGTGTGCGTAAGAACGGGTCTATCTTACAAGTAGATTTTACGCACACCAACATTATGGTACCTAGTATGCGTATGTAAACTTAAATAGTTTGCTTTGCGTACATATTCCGATTTTTTTCAGACAATCTCATTATACCGGTCTTATTAACCTCTGCAACTTCTGAAAGCTAAAATCTACTCGTTACTCGTGCAAAGAATATCATTCCTGGAAAAATAATTTATTATTCTTATTTATTTATTTATCTTGCGTGCAGGAATGATATTACTCAGAAATGAAGACATACTTTCCACTATTTTCTGTGGAAATTAGTCAGACCACTACCTAGTCTGTCCACTCAATGAATGTTTTTATCTTTAAAACTCAGCAAAGGATTTATATTGATTTTTTTTTATAGATAGAGTAATTCACGAGGAAGATATATATATATACCATCGGTTGCCAAATTATTAGGGACAGTATTCATTGAACAACATTTTTTTGTTCAAACACCTTTTTCAAGAAAATAAATAATGTTATATGGGTTTTTCTGGTTTGGTTTTACTCCTGGTATTATTATTATTAATAGTATCAAGGTGGTATATGTGATACCACCATGTGATCGAGTCATTTAAATAAAAGTGGTATAGCTTATAATATGTAGCAATTTTGTTAACTTCAGTTGAAAATTACTTTTGTTTCATTGATGGCAAAAACTATTTTTGGTTTTAATTTTACAAAATGTTTCTGTTAAAACTAATCAAACTGCAGATAATGTTTCTGATGATGTCCTATTTTTCTTAAATTGATTACAAAATATTAAGTTTTGAGAACGATATTACGTGATACGTTTAAAATTTCGCCTTTTTAAAATGGACAAAGCTGTAGACACGTCTCTATGAAAGTTTTTAAAAATAAAAACGTTGTTTCTGTATTTTACATATTCTCTGAAAGATTTCACAGCTATTACAGGTGTCTAAAAGTCTGAAGTAAACAGTATTAAAGTAAAATCTGATCAGAACAAATTTCTAAAAACACAGAGTGTGTAAAAATGTGGCATAAAACGGAAACAGAGATATCTGCCTCTAACATGATAAAAAGTGTATTGTTTCCCTGACTACGATTATAAACGAGGGATAAGACAAGAAAATAGAAGTATTCGGTCGGGCAGTTTGACGGAGGTTGGCCGAGAAGAATTGGATAAATCGCCGGCCGATCAAAAAATCGCACCTCACCGAGACCATGGAGTAGAAACGACTGCACCACTGCAGTCGTTTCAACTCCATGGTCTCGGTGAGGTGCGATTTTTTGCGAGTCAGGCCCACGCCTGGCAACACCGAAGTATGACAGTGGCAGACTGGAATCGGTTAATAATATTATTTTTAATATTCCCATACGTCTGAAATACACTATTCAGTAATTATTGCATTATTTTCTGTGTATGCCTCTCCGACGAATATTTTTTTCAAGCGGAGGTCGATAAGAGCTCATTTGCAGTCGTACACATCGTGGAATTGTTCGAGAACAGCTCCATGCAGTTTGCTTTTTAGGGAAAACTTAACAACCATGTAGCATCATTGTGTGATTTAACATCTCAGCTAAAAGCATGGGGTGCCTAGGGTAAGTTCGCCTGTTCGCGTCCATAGACCAATTCGCGTCCATTTTACGGATCTCCTTCAAAAAATCCTCGAAATTAAGAAAACTTACACACCAGTCAAACGAATAGTCATTACCGGTAATACCTCAATGTATAAGAGACACGCACATAAGGTCAAAAGGTCCGTGCGACAAACCAATCCTGTTTAAAAAAATATTTAGTCCCGGCTGTTTAACAAGAAAGCGCGAAAGCGCGGTTTTTTAGATAAAAAATAGTGTGCAGCGGTGCGTTCGATGATAAGTTTTTTATAAAAAGTTTTTTATTATGTACTACTTTTTTTTTGGTTAGTGGGAAATCATGCAATGACTGCTCCCGTCCTGGGTGCGGCGGGAGGGCATGTCAGACTCTTACTGACTAAAACCCACTCATGTTCCCTCGATTGCCCTTTATGTTCCAGGGTCACGGTAACTATTATAAACTATCCGCAACCCCGGCAGGCGTTGGCCCTATTGGGCTCCTTCCTGTGCTGACTCCTTCTCTTTGAGGCGCACGTGGAACACTAACGTGCCGCCGACGCGGTCCTGGTCCTAGCCGGGTGGCGAGCTACCCATCGCTCGCTATCCGCAGAACCGTGCCTACGTTGGCCGGTAGTCGTCTTGCGACTCTCGACGTCTTTGCCTGGGTCTTTGTCCAGGGCGAGAGGCTCGTCGTTGCCTCTCGCACGCCGCCGCTTGCTTCACTAGCATAACTGCTTCGCAGAAGGAGGCGACGGCATCCCATTCCGTCTCGCCCCGAAGCATGGCCTGAACCAGCGCCGGGCACGAGAGGTCACCGCCGCCGATCGCCTCTACGAGGACACGTCGATGGTCCGCCCATGCGCGGCACACCTCCACCGTGTGCTCGACCGTGTCCTCCAGGCGACCGTTGCTGCAGTGGTGACACCCAGGCGTCGCTGCCGCTCGAATTCGACACAGGAACCTCCCGAACTGACCATGTCCGGTGAGGACCTGTGTCAAGCGAACCTCCAGCCACTCCTCAAAGAGGGGTCTTACCGCCGCTATCACGGTGTGCCCAATTTATGTACTACTTACAATCAATGTTGAGATGAAATATATTTATTTTTGTAATTTTTTAATGAAAATAATGTTAATTTTTAGGGTTCCGTACTTCCGTTCCTAGTAAAGGTAAAAACTGAACTCTTATATGATCACTTTGCTGTCCGTCCGTCCGCCCGTCTGTCAAGACCCTTTTTCTCTGAAAGGCGTCGTGATATCAAGCTGAAATTAATATCACATACATAGTCTGCTAACTCTCAAAGAAGTGTAAAAAATGAATTTCTAAATCAACGCAACAAAAATGTATGACTGTTTACTTTCCATTTATATTGCACATTTAGACATTTGCAAGGGAATCAAAACCTATAGGGTACTTCCAATTGACCTAGAATCATGAAATTTAGCAAGAAGCATTGTCATGTGGCACAAGTTAAGAAAAAGCTCCGAAAACCGTAAACTTGAATTTATTTTACAAAAAAAATACGGGACCCTCGTTGCACGAGTCCGACTCGCACCTGACCATTTTTTTTTATAATTTATATTCATAAATAAAGTTTATTTTTGTGATTCAGCTTGTTTTTACAAATTGTTAAAAATATCACCCCTTTATTCCTTTTCTAAGTGGTTGGACGCAAAATGGTCCACGGGTGGACGCAATTTGGATTTTTTGGACGCAAACTGGGTAAAACGCCTATTTCTGAAACATGCCTATTTAAAAAAAATCACTAAAGGTTTCAAACAAAACTGCAAGTAAATCTTAAAATAGACTAATATAACTAACACATCACATAATTTTTTCATAAAAAATAGTTTTAGAACAATTTTATTATCGCCGTCAAAGTTGCCAACTGCACTAAATGGACGCGAACAGGCGAAATGACCCTATATTTCGTGAAAGTGACTACAAGCAGGCGTCCGTCACTCGCTCAAGGCCATGCGTTTTATGCCTACCGCTTTGCGTATCGTCGACGATACAACGAACACCGGGCTGTCGCGCGCCCGCCTGAGTGCTCGCGCGTCACGGGTACAGCGCTGACTATCAAAATGCCGAAACCACGTAATTATTGCGTGATTATTGTGCAATTCCCCTGTTTCCCAATTCTCCTGTTTTCCTTTTGATTATTTATTAAAATTATTCACGCGGTTTTGGATATTTTCGACACTAAAATATAATAATCGGGAATTCAAGGAACGAAAAATATGCATCAGTCATTTTATTAAAAGAAAAAATATTTGATCAACAAATAAAAAAAATATTGTTTTTCTAAATCATTCTTTTTATTACCATTATCATCATACGTATAACCCTAGCAGATTTGCTGGACGACACGCACACACGTTAGTCGCGCGGCGGGCAAAAGAATCTCAACTCTCTTTGTGCGTCCTTATGGTACATTTCTCCTCGCTGCAAACAGCTGGTATTATTATTATGATTTTGTAGGCTATTATAGCGTAGGTTTTTTCGTTTTTGTATTGGAGTGAAGTATCTGTTACGTAGTAACTATTTATTAATCTGTGCTACAAGGCAAGATCTGTACAAGTTAGTACTAGAAACTGAATTATGGCCGCAAGTCGAAGAATGGGTGCCCAGTAGCCGGAGAGTTAAATTTTATGCACGATTATACATCGTATATCAAGGCCAAGAGTGTTAAAGCATTCCTGTCTAACAAATTAATAAAAAATTTAGCACTAACTAGATAATTCACCAGATACGAACGTTATTGTGAACATGCAGAAGCTCATCAAGAGGGCTATCGTTAAGCACTTCGTAACCACTAAACACCAGCTCATTGCAGTTCATAGAAATGAGTTTTATCATGACACAATCCTAAACAACCTGTTATATAATGTATAGAACGTATAAAACGTCTTATACGAGCTGTTATTACAGCATTAGGCGGCGTCGCAAAATATTAAGTTATACACAAAATACCTATTTACTTTCAACTTATTAATGCGTTATTTTTTTAAACAAATTACCAGGTTTAATTTTACCTTCATTATTCTTGTTTTTATAATCTTAAATAATAAGGTTTTTGAATAAAAAATACCACTGAAGTCTACAACCAATCACTTTTCTGAAAAAATCAATCCAACTTCATAATACAAAAATCATGACACTGTCCCTAATAATTTGGCCAGCTTGTATATGTATTGCAACGATTACTTGCATGTTATAGTTGAGAATGTGTAGCACCCTGCACCACAGATCAAAATTAACATTAAATTAAAATTAACTACAGAATCAAAATTATGAGGCCTGTGTTGCTCTATGAGTTGAAATAAACGTAGGTATGTAAATCTCGAATTACTGTCTAGTTCACAGCTCATTATCATCATTATCTAGTCAATAGAAATTATGCATTTTTTCTGACGGTATTTTTATACAATAGAAAGACAATGGCAGCGCAACAGCCGGATGTCGCTTGGTCGTCGAAAGGTTAAATAAATAACTTGGGACAACTTACACACAGCGATCTGATCCCAAACTAAGCAGAGTTTGTACGTAAACAACCTCAACATCATTTAGAATCAGTATTTTTTCTTAATCAAATTAGTTTTATTTTATTAGTCAATAAATCAAAAAAGTTGTTGCACGAATTTTCTTGCGATCGAAAGTCGAACATCGTAGACGAAAAGTCGCGGATTGAAAAAAGGCGGTTTCTCTCCTTACAATCTTTCACAGTACCGTGACAGTTTAGAGACAGACGGACAAACTTTCACAACTATTATATTATGCTAATTTTAAAACAAATATTTATTTATCACTTACTGTTTAAGGAGACAGTAATGTCTTAAGATCCAATCCCGTAGTCTTCGAGTCGTTATTGACACAAAGTTACAGCAATCACAACCGCACAGGGCAGGCAGCCTAGGCAGCCTGAGGCCCGAACAAGCACAAAACGCTGTCAATACAGCGGTCCAGGTAAATTCGGGCTGCGTTCGATTGATTTATGCGCAAGCTGTTGCGCCGACTCGCGGCATTGCAACCAGTTTCAGTTAGTATATGGGGCAAGGTGAGGCTGCAGCACCGGCGACCACCGACTGGGTCTAGACTTGCCGCTCAACTGTCTATGATCCTATCAGGCGTCCGACCGACGCCGACGTATCATAACAAAATACTTCTTGGCCCGTCGCGACGCTTGTCGATGTTACCGTACCGAATGCCGCCAATTGTAGATGCGTACTGAAAGCCCGAATTGCCTCCTGCCTTGTTGCTAACCGCCCACTGCTTTGATTGTAATTATATAATTATTTTCTTTTCCTCTTTCTTGAACATAAGTTCTTCTCTTTTGCTCGTTAGTAATACCTAATCGGGTAAATATGTAGGTAACTTTTACATATATTCGTAAGTACATAAGACGCCCGCACACATGTAAACACGAGTCCGAAAATAGTTTGTTTAGAATCAAGATCGATTGGATCCGATTTCAGTCATTTTCAGCACATAACTGTTATTTTATCATTTTTTTATTTAAATTAATTATATTCTTAACTATCACACTTCTCGTCTGCTCTTTTTTTTTAAACTTTTCCATGAAAGTTTTCTTAACCTACGTAATTGAGGTTTAGTTAAGTGTTTTTAATGATAATAAAATGCGGAAATATATATATTACTTTGCCGAGGAGTTAGGAAGAACATTAAAAAGCCATGATTGCCTATTTTTAACCAACTTAAAAAAAAGTAGGTTTTCAGTTCGCGTGGTACTTTCTGGCCGCGCCACAGTCGAATTTTGAATCGCAGTTAATAAGAATAAATGTACATGATATGTACATTATTGTACGAAAAGAATTAAAAATAGTACGTGAGAGATTCGCGAGATATTTAACAAAATCGGTGGCGCGGCCAGATAGCGTGCATCCTAGCCGCGCCACCGTGTACGCTGCAACAAATTGGATATTTATGTGCAAACTTAATGGTAAACAATTGTACGACTATTGTTTGTTCTATTGATAATTAAAATTACTGCAAAAAGTTATTATCTATATGAATATCGAAACTTCAAAATCGGAATAATCGTTGCGTGTGGTGTTTCAAACACAATAGGCGAGATGACAAAAAAAAAGTAATTAGTCCGTCAGTTAGATAATCAAAAAATTTGGGACACGTATTTTTTCTTTTTTCTCCTAAACAGAAAATGACGACAATACAGTGCGTTGAAGTTTCGTGAAACGTCACGCCTTTGTACAATTTTCACTCAGAAGTGACGTCACAAGCCCCCTCTCCGGAACTTTGATGCTCTTTATCTTTGTATTTTGTTATTAATTTGATCAAGCAAAAAATATGTGTCCAGTATTTTTGGACAGTCTAACAGACGGACTAAACAGAATGTCATTCTTTTGATGTAGTCAACATCCCTATTATGTCCGCAATGATTATAATGTTAAATGTACGGGCAAATGCAAAGAATGTAATAGAGAGATCACTGTACTTAGAGTGCACTGTACGTACTACAAGAAAAATCGGTAGATCAGTTACAATAAATTGTGTTTTTGATAAAGGCGATACAAACCTAATAGATTCGAAAAAAGAATAATATAGGAAGAATGGAAAAACCCAAAAAAGTCATTTGTGATTATTGTGCAGGACTAATTGGAGCAATAGTAAAAAGTTTTACGAAATTTAGTACAACGAAAGAATATATTGATTAGCTTTTGCCCGCGACTTCGTCCGCGTGGAATAATAGTTCCTGTTCCCGGGGGATTCCGGGACGAAAACCATCTTATGTCCTTTCTCGGATCCCAGACTATATTTTTATTTATTTTTTATTTAAACTTTGTACGTAGTGTACATCTTGTGTATATCTTTACCAAATTTCATTTAAATCGGTTCAGTGGTTTAGGCCTGAAGAAGAGACAGACAGACATAGTTACTTTCGCATTTATAATATTAGGTAGTAAAAAGGTAGTATGGATATGGATTGTATGAAAATTTTGGAATTATCTGAGAAATCTCTGCCGTACTGTTTAGTTCTTTTGGACACATCGCATTTCGTGAAAATATTAAGTATATGCTCTTGATTGCTTCAGATTTATAGATAAGCGCGTAAGGCGGTTTTATATGAAACATATCTTACACACTTAAAATACGCATAGCACATAGCACTTTGGCTAGTCAGCAAACACAAGTTTACAATATACCTAGTATTTTTAATTTAACAATACATAAAATATATCTATACTAATACTAGCTGCCTCTCGTGCCCGTTTCCTGCCTTACATATGTTAAGGATGAACAATCCTTATCACTAAGGGGTATGAAAAATAGATAGTAGCCTATTTTCAGACCTACTGAATCCATACTAATATTATAAATGGGAAAGTCTGTCTGTCTGTCTGTCTGTCTGTTTGTCTTTCTTTCACGGCAAAACGGAGCGACGGATTGACATGATTTTTTAAGTGGAGTTAGTTGAAGGGATGGAGAGTAACATAGGCTACTTTTTGTCTCTTTCCAACGCGAGCGAAGCCGCGGGCAGAAGCTAGTATGCAAATAAAATTTGGTAAAAATCGTTAAAGCCGTTTCGGAGGAGTAAGGTAACTAAGTAAAGGAAAAGGGAAGGAAAACTTTGACCGATTTTAAAAATTCTTTCACCATTGATTCTAAAGCTACATTGTCCACGAGTGACATAGGCTATATAATATCACGATAGGTCCCACGGGAGCGAAGCAGTAACCAAAAACCTAACGTAATGCGGGTGAAACCGCGAGGAACAGCTAGTAACATTATAAAGCTTTGTATGTTTGTTTGTTTGATTGTAATGAATAGGCTCAAAAACTACTGGACCGATTTTAAAAATTCTTTCACTATTCGAAAGCTACGTTGTCAACGAGTAACATAGGCTATATAATATCACGCCATGTGACACGGGAGCGAAGCAGTAACCGAAAACCTAATGTAACGTGGATGAAACCGCGAGGAACAGCTAGTAATGTAGGTATAAGAACAACGATCGTAACTGTCTGACAGTTCTGCCATAGTCGAAGTAGTATAAATTTTAGTTTCGGTATTATTAAATTTATCATGTAGGCAATGACTTTTACACTATAATAGAAAAGAACAAACAATAAGTACTCGTACAATTGTTTACCAAACAGACAATTTATTTTAACTGATCTTCCGATTTTTCTTGTAAGTACAGTGATCTCTCCATTACATTCTTTGCATTTGCCCGTACATTTAACATTATAATCATTGCTGACATAATTGTGTTTGAAACACCACACGCAACGATTATTCCGATTTTGAAGTTTCGATATTCATATAGATAATAACTTTTTGCAGTAATTTTAATCATCAATAGAACAAACAATAGTCGTACAATTGTTTACCATTAAGTTTGCACATAAATATCCAATTTGTTGCAGCGTACACGGTGGCGCGGCTAGGATGCATGCTATCTGCAGGGGCCCTAGTCTGCTATTACAATCGTGTCTCAATGACCAGTCATCGCCCGGATATTTGACAACTTTGGCAGTTTTTGTATGGGAAATATGTCAAAAATTTGACGTTACACGTCAAAAATCGATCATTGAGACACGATTGTAATAGCAGCCACCGATTTTGTTAAATATCTCGCGAATCTCTCAAGTACAATTTTTAATTCTTTTCGTACAATAATGTACATATTATGTACATTTATTCTTATTAACTGCGATGCAAAATTCGATTGTGGCGCGGCCAGAAAGTACCACGCTTCAGTTCGACCTGTATGTATGTATGTTTGTCCGCCATTATCTCGCGTTTGAGCAAACCAATTTTGATGCGGTTTGGTTTGGCAAAGTATTTGTTACATTCTGGGGAAGGTTTTAGTATATAACACTAATGGATATCCCGTGACCTTGCCCGCATAGATCGCATTTGGCTTTCTTCGATTGTAGATTTTTAAAGACGATTGTATGTTTGACCGCGATTATCTCGCGTTTAGCTATACCGATATTGATGCGGTTTTTAGAAAAGTCTTTGTTACATTCTGTGGAAGGTTTTAGTTTCAGATCGCGCGTAGCGTTTGGTTACTGCTTAGGTACTTATTATTTTACGAGTGAGTTCAGTAAGTTTATCAATGTACGAAAATGTGGACGTAAAATATTACAATTTATCTCCCGTTTAGAATCCTACGGAAGTTTATAAACTTCCTAGTAGATTGATAGGCTAAGAACTCACGGAGCGGTTTTCACCTGCGTCCGCCGCGGTTGCGGGCCCGCTGCTTCTGTAGAGTGCAGATATACATGTAAAAAATTAAAGCACATTTCACGACGCGTTTTACGCCCGCAGTCTACGCGTTTGTTTGCGGGTCCCGCTGCACCGGCGGGCAACTAGTAGAATCGCGCGGGCCGCGGTCACCCGCAGCCTCGGCGGGATGCGCCCGCGCGCTCTGCGGTTGATTTGCGGGCGATTGCAGTGGCAATCTTTAATTCACTAATAAGGGTAACAAATAATCCATAACGATCTCTATCCTGAATCAGTGGATGCATCCAGAACCTTTAAGGTCTTCTTTTTTTAATTCTTTTGTGAAGTAAGTGTAACGCAACAGCTCATTTCTGACGAGTGTCCATGGCGGTCTGGACTTCAACTGATCGTTAACTGCCCGTCTTGCGTCTTGCGATCATCGCCCGCCACCTTTGCGGGTGATAATCTCAACCGCGACGGCTGTGTAAAAGCACAAATAACCGGTCTCGTGAGTTTGGAAATAAAACCGCAGTTCCGCCACCGCGGCGGGCACGGTTCAAAATCGCTCCGTGAGTTTACGGATCTTGTTATTTTCCGGTGACATATAAGGCTAAGAACTCACGGAGCGATTTCATCATCGGTCATCTCGTGTTCTTGGTTATAAGAACACGTGTATGATCTCCATATTATAATTTAATAACCGTACAATTGTCATTTAAACTGAAATATTATTTTCAAACTGGATATTGGCAGAAATCACCGAAAATTCGGTGGATTGCCATATTAAATATAAAAGTTAAAGTTCAAGAACAGATAAAAAAACTGAAAACTTTGAATTGAATTTAAAAAAATATTTTCTAGTTTTATGAACTAAAACTAACACTGTTCGGCTGCTTTTTGCATAAGCTACCTCAATAATATATTTTTAGATTTTTTCTCTTACCCTATTGTAGATCGGTACACACACACATTAGCATAACTACTTAGATGTTGCTGCTATCATCAAAGAACCAAAGATGAAAATAGCAATTTGAATGAATTTAAAATGAAACAAACAATTCTTCTCATTATCATTAATGTGTAAGTGCTATAAAATAACAGCTGTGTGTGTTAATAAAAAAAAAGTAAGTGAACAGATTTGTGTAAGTTGCGCGGAAAACTCCTACTTTAAAATAAACTGTAGATGAGGGATTAATAGGTATAACGTAAAAGCTCCTATTAACGACCCCCTAAAATGTGACTCTATTACCGATCTATATTTTAAATCACTCATATTATACATAATATAGGGTTCTAGAAAAGTCATACCAGTGGCGTATTTACCCTAGGGCCAAGGGGGCCATGGCCCGGGGCGGCACGCTGCGAGGGGCGGCGAAGCCGCCCCCGCAGCTTTTTCATGGCACCGCTTATTGTCAAGTTTACCTAAAATATTTTTTATTTTTATTGATAACATACCATTAAAAAAGTTAGCTGTAAAAAAAACAAGTCTCACAAGCCTCTTATTGTCAAGTCTCACAAATTAGTTCTTCTACTGCGAGGGGCGACAAAGCCGCCCCTGCAGCTTTTTCAGGGCGCCACTTATTGTCAAGTCTCACAACTTAGTTCTTCTACTGCGAGGGGCGACAAAGCCGCCCCCGCAGCTTTTTCAGGGCGCCTCTTATTGTCAAGTCTCACAAATTAGTTCTTCTACTGCTTTTTCAGGGCGCCTCTTATTGTCAAGTCTCACAACTTAGTTCTTCTACTGCGCCGGGCGACAAAGCCACCCCCGCAGCTTTTTCAGCGCGCCTCTTATTCAAGTCCCACAAATTAGTTCTTCTACTGCGAGGGGCGACAAAGCCACCCCCGCAGCTTTTTCAGGGCGCCTCTTATTGTCAAGTCTCACAAATTAGTTCTTCTACTGCTTTTTCAGGGCGCCTCTTATTGTCAAGTCTCACAACTTAGTTCTTCTACTGCGCCGGGCGACAAAGCCACCCCCGCAGCTTTTTCAGGGCGCCTCTTATTGTCAAGTCTCACAAATTAGTTCTTCTACTGCTTTTTCAGGGCGCCTCTTATTGTCAAGTCTCACAACTTAGTTCTTCTACTGCGCCGGGCGACAAAGCCACCCCCGCAGCTTTTTCAGCGCGCCTCTTATTCAAGTCCCACAAATTAGTTCTTCTACTGCGAGGGGCGACAAAGCCACCCCCGCAGCTTTTTCAGGGCGCCTCTTATTGCCAAGTCTCACAAATTAGTTCTTCTACTGCTTTTTCAGGGCGCCTCTTATTGTCAAGTCTCACAACTTAGTTCTTCTACTGCGAGGGGCGACAATGCCGCTCCCGCAGCTTTTTCAGAGCGCCTCTTATTGTCAAGTCTCACAAATTAGTTCTTCTACTGCTTTTTCAGGGCGCCTCTTATTGTCAAGTCTCACAATTTAGTTCTTCTACTGCGAGGGGCGGCAGGGCCGCCTTGCAGCTTTGTCAGGGTGCCTCTTATTGCCAAATTTACCTAAAATATCTTACTATAATTGTTTACAGTTATTTGTGTTTGTAAAATACCATACACAAATAACTGTAAAAAAACCGCGGCGACCGCAGCTTTTTCAGGGCGCGTCTTATTGTCAAGTCTCACAACTTAGTTCTTCTACCGTAAACAGTTGTGAGATTGCAAATTTTTTTTATTTTTCTAGTAATAAAATATAATTTACACTGACTTGGTCACTCACTATAAGATGTTGTTAGGTAGCTAATTACGTATTTTAATGGCTGATCTGACGGCCAGCATAATTCCTGTTCCGCAAATTAGGGGATATCGTACGCTCTTTTACGAGGCGGTTTGGGTTCGTGCTGGATTTTTACCCTGGGACCTAGACGCGAATTGTGCTCGCGTCATTGTACCTGTGCGGCCTGAAGTCGAGGGGAGCAACCAATGAAGATAGATCTATGTCGGTGGCAGCTTCGTGAGGTTGCGGAATGGCGGGACAGGTTTTTACACCGTACTACTGACCTCATCACTATCGAGGCAATCCAATCAGCGCTCGATGACGTTTCGGGCTACACAGGTGCTTTCGTATATGTTTCGGGTACCTGTGCCTCATTTACAGGGAGCCGGACGCTAGTTGTCAACACTGCGTCGACTGTCGGGAGAACGCGGCGAGGAATACGCTGGCAGAGTGTGCCGCTTGGGAGGGACCGCGCCGTGCTCTATTCTCTGGAGTGGGCAGCGACCGGTCGCTGCAGGTCGTAGTCAGTACGATGGATGGCAGCGCAGAGTCCTGACACACAGTGGTCTCTTTATGCAAAACAGCTATCGCGCAGAAGGAAGCTGCGAAAAGCGAGAGTGTCTACCTTTTTCGCGGCCCGCAGCAGGGGTACCGGGCGTTGAAGGACCCATTTAGGGAGGCCTAAATGGGTCCATGGTGGGGTGGCGGACTTGTGGACGTCCCCTCATTCAACTAGACTTGAGGTGGCGGCGCATTGTGTTCCCGCACCTCACTTGCACCCCCAGGCCTGAGGAAGCCCGCGGAGATGGAATGGTAACAGGAAGTAACAAAAGTTCTTGCGATCTTCGTAGGTAGGAGAAGGAACTCCTGGGAGACCTCTCCTCGACCGCACAAACAAAAGGATTTTCATCCCTGGATAAAAAAAGTAATTACTTAATTAGCTTTTTTTGACAGAAGAGTCAGAAGATCCTATAAGTGGGGACTGAATAAATTAACCGACTTGAAACACATCGTAGAAGAACTGAGTTGCCAGATTTTCTTTAAACAGATTATGTGATGCCTTTTTATTTATTTTTGTAGATACTACTTTTTTCCTTTCAAATTCTTGAAAACCAACAACGGAATTTCGTAAATATGGTGTCTCATCAAAAAGAAGCTTCTATGTCTGCAAGTAGTGAATTATGGAGTATCTTGCCCATTCTTCTCCATACAAAACCACATTTTGGAGTGGGCAACAAGATTCACATATTTGTTTTGTAAATGACGTTTTAAAGTGCCTTTTTTGGTCTAATGAAAATAAATGCTTTGACTATTGACTAAGTATTTATAAGTATTTACATAGAGTTTTGATAATCGGTCAGTTAGGCCGTGGCAAAATTAAGAATCTTTTTCTAGTTATTATTCTTAAAGTACTGGTTAAAATTGAATGAAAGAAATATACCGTGTGTATGCCTATTAAGTTATTTTAATTCAGGCTTCTAGTTCTTGGCTTTATCCACAGGGAAGTACTAGTAAGGTCAAATTTGACTTTTTTGATCTGAACTGCTTTTAGAAAAGGATTGTATGTTATGGACGAAAGGATGCACTGCCCTGCCCCTAGATATTAATGCATCAAATCCTACTGAATTATAAAAATATTTGCATTCAAATAATTTTTTTAGTAAGGTATGAAGTAAGTAAATTTTATTAAAAAAATATTTTGTCATCACTTAATGGGGCGGCAATGCTAACTGGCCCGGGGCGCCAAATCTGTAAATACGCCTCTGAGTCATACCTTAAAAAATTGTTACATAATTTTGTTGGATAGCAAAAAGAGCAAAGTTTGTGTGTTTAAATAGCCAGTAAAAGAAATAATTGGTCAATAATTGGGACGCGCCCGAAACGGACGCAAGTTTCATAGTGTTGCGCCTCCAGCCACGTAAGTACACCTGAATATTGCTTAAGGAAATTAACACATTAAAAATTGATTACCTACTCTTCTTGCTATCACATTACAACTGTAACTACCTTATTTGATTATACTTTTTTCTTGTTCAATTCTTAAAATTATTTTACTTCGTTAGATCTATTAACGACATAGCTATTTCTTAAGTTTTTGTGTCGAAACTCGATTTATTTATTATTATTTTTTATTGGTCGCTAATAGAATATTGTAACCTTCATACTTAATTCTATTACCGACTCACAGCTGTGAGGATATTTTTGATAATATTGAAGTACTAGCTTTTGCCCGCGACTTCGTCCGCGTGGAATAATAGTTCCCGTTCCCGCGGGATTTCCGGGATGAAAACTATTCTATGTCCTTTCTTGGGTCCCAGACTATATCTGTACCAAATTTCATTCAAATCAGTTCAGTGGTTTAGGCGCGAAGAAGAGACAGACAGACAAACAGACAGACAAAAAGACAGACAGACAGAGTTCCTTTCGCATTTATAATATTAAAGTACGGACTTACACAAAAACAAAATGTCAATTTTTGATCAAATCGGCTTATTTCTTGCATACGTGACGTTTTGAGAGATTTTGTCACATCATTAATGTAAAATAATAATTTGCTTTTCTGTTTCATTCATGGCATTATCTATATTTCATATGTTTTCAAATCTAATAAAAACGGCGGGACGGAAAGCGATCACGTTACTTTTTAAAGCTTCTTACAAATAATTAAATTCTATATCCTTTAAAGTTTGTAGCAGAAAGCAGAAGCGCAAGCAGTAGGGACGCATCTGATCAACTAGAAGCTGGGCTTATAGCTATAAACGAAGAGACCAGCATTTACGAAGCTTCAAAAACGTATTATTCATAGCATACCAAGGACAACACTGCGTTACAAGAGAAATCTTAACTATTGACACATTATAATTTTATATTATTTATGTATTTGGTTCACCATCGAATATTACTTATAGATCTTTAATAACTTATAACAAAACAATAATGTAACACTTACTTCAAAGTAAACAACACCATAAAAATACCTTAAAACGATTTTTTATTTTATTTTATACTATAGTAGAAGTGACAACTTTGTATGGGTCGGTAAAAGAAGCAGAAAAATCGGTTTTTTCGTCGTCATGGGTCGGTAATAGAATCAACTTCTCTTTTGGAGTAAATAATTATTTTGTAACTATTGTGTTATTGAATATTGAATTTAAGAACTGAATAACAAATAATACTTCGTAAAGATTAATTATAATTTATAACATCTTTACTAACATAACAGCTTATACTAACTTTTAAACTTTCGCGTTTCATGTTAACACATATTATCACAACGGGTGTTAACGCGAAAAGTGATTATAAATACCTTGGAAGGCTTGACGTTTCGACCTGGTTGCACAGGTCGTGGTCGCAAGCAGACTGAGGATGCGATGTCACAGCTCCCTGCATTTGGGCGATGAATCTTCATCTACCCCCTTATTATCACTTTCTACCATATTAGGCCGTCTACACACTACGCTGACTGTATCCACAGATGAGTTAACCGACTTTGCAGAAAAACGAGGTTGTGTTATGCGAATCACTGGATTCCACGTCGATGACAATTTAAAGCCATCCTCCCGATTGAAATTCTTTGGGCATTTCTTTATTTCAACCGCTTCACGCACAAGTCTTGTATAGTAGTGGCGATCAGTGGAGAGAATTTGCGGTCGGTGGAATTCTATCCAGTGATTAGTCCCAGCCTGGAGCAGGTGTTCTGCTATCGCTGATTTGTTGCTCTGTCGGTTCTTGACTGCGGCGATATGTTCCTTGAGCCTCTCAGCAATGGTCCGCTTTGTTTGCCCAATGTAGGAACTACCACAGCTGCAGTTGATCTTGTAAACACCTGGGCTTTGCAGCGGCAGTACATCCTTCGCCGTGCCTACCTTATTGAGAACTTTGGCCTCAGGAATGTAGACTGTAGGGATGGAAAATTTCCTAAGGACGGATCCAATCTTGTCTGTCACACCCTTGATGTACGGCATGAAGGCAGGTTGTCTGCTGACGTTTGGATGTCTGGCCCTCTTCAGCGGTCGCAACAGATTGTAAAGAGCCTGAAGTTGGAACCCAATGAACTCATGGTGAGCTTTGACGTTGAGTCGTTATTCACCAATGTGCCAATTAAGGAGTGCCTGGATGTGGTTAAAGATGTACTTAGTGACAATGACATGCCCCACAACTATATTGATTTGCTGAAACACTGCTTGGATGGCAATTACTTTCTTTTTCAAGGCCAACATTACCTTCAGATCGATGGCGTAGCTATGGGAAGTCCAGTGGCCCCTGTGTTAGCTAATCTATGGATGGAACACTTTGAAAAACATGCACTGAGCCTCGGCCCGAAGACCATCAGGCTTTGGAAAAGGTATGTGGATGACATTTTCAGCATTGTCCAGGGAGGTGAACAAGAAGTGAGTCAATATGTAGAACACCTAAACAGCATCCACCCAAAAATGCGCTTTACTTATGAGCTGGAGACGGACAGGTCGTTGTCATTCTTAGACATTAAAATAACCGCGAGATTAGATGGGTCCTTATCACACTGTGTATACCGAAAGCCTACTCACACTGATCGGTACCTACATGCAACGTCACATCACCACCCCCGACACTTACAATCCGTTATGACATCACTAAAGAACAGAGCGTATGACCTCTGTGACCCTGAACATTTGGGGCAGGAGCTAGACCATGTTCAGGAGGTACTTAAAAAGAACGGATATAACATAGGGGATGGGCGACTGTTGCGACCGCTGAAGAGGGCCAGACATCCAAACGTCAGCAGACAACCTGCCTTCATGCCGTACATCAAGGGTGTGACAGACAAGATTGGATCCGTCCTTAGGAAATTTTCCATCCCTACAGTCTACACACCTGAGGCCAAAGTTCTCAATAAGGTAGGCACGGCGAAGGATGTACTGCCGCTGCAAAGCCCAGGTGTTTACAAGATCAACTGCAGCTGTGGTAGTTCCTACATTGGGCAAACAAAGCGGACCATTGCTGAGAGGCTCAAGGAACATATCGCCGCAGTCAAGAACCGACAGAGCAACAAATCAGCGATAGCAGAACACCTGCTCCAGGCTGGGACTAATCACTGGATGGAATTCCACCGACCGCAAATTCTCTCCACTGATCGCCACTACTATACAAGACTTGTGCGTGAAGCGGTTGAAATAAAGAAATGCCCAAAGAATTTCAATCGGGAGGATGGCTTTAAATTGTCATCGACGTGGAATCCAGTGATTCGCATAACACAACCTCGTTTTTCTGCAAAGTCGGTTAACTCATCTGTGGATACAGTCAGCGTAGTGTGTAGACGGCCTAATATGGTAGAAAGTGATAATAAGGGGGTAGATGAAGATTCATCGCCCGAATGCAGGGAGCTGTGAGTGCTGTGACATCGCATCCTCAGTCTGCTTGCGACCACGACCTGTGCAACCAGGTCGAAACGTCAAGCCTTCCAAGGTATTTATAATCACTTTTCGCGTTAATACCCGTTGTGATAATATGTGATAACAGCTTATATCTATTTTTTTAAGTGAATCCTTAGACAGCTAAAACTGGCGAAAGAGTTTGTTTGTTTTTTTGTTTGTTTGTTTGTTTAAACGCGCTAATCTCAGGAAAGGAGGTCCGATTTGAAAAATTCTTTTTTTGTTAGTTAGTCCATTTATCCTCCTCCTCCTTGCGTCGTATTCCTCAGTGCTGAGGGTCGTGACCTCCCTTCTTCATCACTTTCTCTCGAACGATTTTTCTCCATTTTACTCTGTCTCTGGCGGTGTGGAGGGCGTCGTGGACTGTGGAGTCAAGGGTGGTGCGGATCTGGTCAGACCAGCGTATTGGGCTGCGCCCACGAGGTCTTTTCCCCTCTACTTTCCCGGTCACAATGAGCTTCTCGAGGTTATCACCATCTTTCCTTGCAATGTGACCGAAGTATTGTAGGATTTTGCGTAGACACTCGGACGACAGCCGTGACGAGATGTTGAGCACATGGAGACGTTGGTCCGAAATGCTGTCCAGGGGATACGGAGCATCTTTCTCCAGCACTACATCTCAAAGGCGTCAATGCGATTCCGGTCTGCAGCTCTTAATGTCTCAGCGCCGTATGAAAAGATCGAGAAGACTAAGGTCCGTACCAGCTTGGTCTTAGTTTTTTAAGGAGATGTTGCGATCCCTCCAGATTTTATCAAGCTGGGACATGGCGCTCTTAGCCATGCCATTTCTCCTGCGAACTTCCTTCTCGCTCGTAACCATCGTTGCTGATGTTGGAACCCAGGTACGTAAAGTTTGCCACTATTTCTAGGTCCAAAGCGCCAGTGAGATCCAATTTCCCGGTTCTATCCACCGCCATGATCTTAGTTTTGGACTTGTTCACGGAAAGTCCCATTTCCTCACTAATTCGCTCCATCCGGTCCAAAAGCGCAACCATTTCAGACTCATTTGCTGCAAGAAGAGTAGTATCATCGGCATAGCGTAAGTTGGTAATTTTTACTCCACCAACTGTGATGCCTCCCTCCCAATTCTCGCAGGTACGTCTCATGATGTATTCTCCATAGGTATTGAACAGGATGGGCGAAAGAATACAACCTTGGCGCACTCCTTGGTGGAATCTGAAGGGTTCCGAGGTTAATTTATCGACTCTTACTACTCCCTGACTTAATTCATATAGGGTACGAAGTAGGGCGACGAGGTGATTCGGTACTCCAAGTTCGTGTAGGACCTTCCATAAGCAACCCCAGTTGACACAGTCGAAAGCCTTGCTGTAGTCGACGAAACACATTATCACGGGCGTGTCAAACTCGTATGCCTTCTCTACGAGCTGTCTGACATTGAGAATTTGTTCCCGAGTACCCTTGCCTTTAACGAAACCCGCTTGTTCCTGCGGGATTTGCCAGTCCAGATAGTAGCGGATGCGGTTGTTGATAATATGAAGCAAGATTTTGCTGGCATGTGAGATGAGGGACAAAGTTCTATAATTGCCGCAGCTCCTGGTTGACCATTTCTTGTGCAGCGGAAGGATAACGGATTTCGACCAGTCTGACAGAAAGGGGACAAAAATATTTCTTTTTTTGAGAGATTCCATTGCGTGCGCTGCGTAAATGGTTGAAGTTACGCAAAAAATATGTACTAAAGAACTGTTCCTCTTAAAAAGTTCTAAAAAAAAGTCCGCGGCGGCATAATAATATGTCTAATATTTATAGTTCACTCAATATAACCATTTTTATGGCTATGAATTTAGTTTTAAAATAATTCATGACCTGCCACAGTGTTTTCATCAATACAGTATTAATCCTTATCAATATAAATACGTTATTTAATCCAAGATTTTTTTTTGTACAAAATTACCGTTTACATTACATACGTCATTTATAATTTCAATAAATATCTCTGGAGATATTCACAGTTTTAAAACTACTCCGCAGCAATATAAATGATAGTACATATGGGCCGTGACAAGGCTGGCCGATCAATGGCTTTGCAAGATATTCGTAGCTTATACATCAGAATAACACATAATATTGTCCTATATAACATTTATCTTTGGAAATATTCACAGTTTTAAAACTACTCCGCAGCAATACAAATGATAGTACATACGGGCCGTAACAAGGCTGGCCGATCGATGGCTTTGCAAGAAATTCGTAGTTCATACATCAGAATAACACATAATATTGTCCTATACTTATAACATTGCGCCATGAGCCACGGAAGCCGATCAGTAACCAAATATCTAACATTATCTAACATAACGCGGGTACGCGGGGATCGTGCGGTCCATGGCTCTCTTTGGGGCTCCGGTATGGGCCCGGCTACTGAGGAGACGAAGGCGACGGGGTGCGTGGGGCAGCGTCAAGCCTTACGCCCCGGACAGAGACCCAGGCGTAGCTGTCGAGAGTCGCAAGAGTCGTCTTGCGACTTTCGACTTTAACTGGCCGTCGGGCCACCAAAGGCGCGGGCCTGAAGATGGCTAGCGGTAGGTAGCTCGCCACCCGACTAGGACTAGACCCGTGTCGACGGCCACCGCAGGCGCGGGCCTGAGTACGACGAGCGGTAGGTATCTCGCCATCCGACTAAGACCAAACCCGTGTCGACGCGACGGCGTGTCGATGCTTCTAATAGTTACCGCGACCCAGGAATATATAAGGGTAATCGAAGACACTACTGGGACATTATTGGATTTTAGTTCGTAAAAGTCTGACATTCCATCCCTGCCCAGGGGCGGTAGAAGTGATGAAAAAAAACTATCAAACTGTTTTTCGAATCAGTGTGTTCGCGACAACGCTATGGAGCTCTTTCACGCTTAAACAACCCTAATAATCTTTTCGTGTACGCTCCAGATGGTTCCACAGTTAATATTATTATTTATAAGGAAGGACTGAATAAATAAATACTTTTTGTTTCGATCGGTATCCTCCAACAGCGCTTAGCACTAAAAATTACATTGTTGGGTTCCCACATCCGAACGAAGTCGCGGGCACAGCTAGTAATCTATATAATGTGTAGGTAAGATCTCGCAAAACAATAAGTGTGATTCATCCACCCACATAATAGGTATTAAGTTCCTTATTAAATATTATACAGTTGCTTTCTGTTGGCTAAGTCTGTTGGTTTTTGTACAGAATTGGTGTCAATACTCTTGAGACTTATTTGTGTTTGAACTCATTCATTAAGAGTTGAAGTTGAAGTGTTTGAACTCTGAATTGCTCTGAATTAAATGATGACAGATGACATTTAGCTAGGAGTACCTCCACGCGGTGAATGCGGAAACAGTTCCTAATACTGGCTGAAACTCCCTAAAACACTGAGAACATCCACCAATCACCCACGAACTCATTCCTGAAATCCGCATTGAAATCAGACAATACGTTTTAATTTTAATAATATTGCAATATAATTGTTTTACACTAATATAGCAGCGCCCCCTAGTAAGTTAATATCATAAGACTTTTCTTAGACCATGCACCAATCAACTAAGAACCCATTGCTGAACCTATTGAAATCGGACAAGTCGTTTAAAATTATTATTGCTATATTATTTTGCACTAATATTGTAGCGCCCTCTAGTGAGTTACAAACGTAATTTTTATTATTTTGCACATTGCTGAAAACAGAATTGTTATCGAACATTTCATTTAAACCGTTGCGCTTTGGGTTTAACTTTTGAATGGAATATCCGATTTGAGTAATTCAAAAAGTAATTAGTAGGTGTTAAAACAGACTTGAATATGAAATTATTTTTTACGGTGAGGATGAATACAATATTGTGGCATTTTATTTCTTGAATGATTGATGTGATGATGCGATTCCTTAGATTTAGATTGACATAACTTTTTTATTTATGAACCGATTGAAACAAAACAAAGACTAAATGTTAATCCTAGCAAACCGCAACGCAATAGTGAAACCGCATTCAAATAGGTTTAGCCGTTTTTGAGATTAGCCCAAACAAACGTGCAGACAAACAGACATACAGACTAGGGATTGCAATCCGGTTCGGCGGATCCCGTAATCCGGCGGATCCGGTACCTTATGTTGCATACCGGATCCAACATTATCACCGGATCCGGTGGCCGGTTCCGATATATTAAGAAAAAAATGGTTGCCTGTAAAGTCGGTTTTACGGGCGAAGATTTTACGTGACAACGTCTTTTACCGATCATAGTTGAGTGGGAGAGAGACGCAAGGCATTCGGCGGGCCTCTCTCTCGTTCGGTGACTCATCGTAACGTTACCGAGCGTTACACTTTTTCATAAGTGACTCCCAGCCGCAACCTAATTTAAGACGTTGTCACGTCAAAAACGTAATTTGACTCATCACAACCGTGCGAAAGTACTAAAAAACACGGCGTATGCAAAACCGTACAGTATCCATAAGCTGTCGATTTCGAAAATTTTAATTTGGATTATAGAAAAATATGATGTTTGTTGATTTAATTTCGTTTTTACTAGCTGCCTTCCGCGGTTTCACCCGCACTTAAAATGTTAAGGGTGAACAACCCTTATCACTTAGGGGTATGAAAAATAGAAAGTAGCCGATTCTCAGACCTACTGAATATGCATATAAAATTTGGTAAAAATCGGTATAAGCCATTTCGGAGGAGTAAGGTAACTAACATTGTGACACAAGAATTTTATATATAAGATAATACTATTTATTTAGTATAAAGTAATAGCATTAATTAAAGGAAATAAATATTTGCTCAGTGGCATATTGCACGATTGAAACATTTTTATACTTTTAATTACTAAAAAACCAATAAACACCAGAATCTTGATTGCAGTCGCACTGTAAATTTAAATTGGCTTGTAATTATTTAAAAATCTATAAATCTTACTAACTCAAATACCACTTAATTTAGAAGAATATTTGTCTGCGCCGTACCTACGCCTGTGTGATTTCCTATAGCAATAAGTTGCACGTTCAAGTGATGCTATTTAAATTTTTAATTATTTTTTGTTTTACGCACACCCGCACTCTTTTGATTTTTTTATTCACTTCTATATTGTACACGGTGGCGTCGCTAGAAAAATCTATCAATTTTTGTAATATCTAAAGTTCAGATTATTAAAGCTGCTAATGTGAAGAAACTGAGGTTTTTTATTAAACTTCCAAATGTCTACTACTGGACATTAAATTGGCGACCGAGACAGGACATATTTGAAAATATTCGGATCGACTACGAAGACAAAGGAATTCTGACCATAGGAAATCTACCAAAGATTCATTGTGGAGGACTACAGACGCAAGAACACTATAATAGAAGATAACTAAGCTAGCCAGGTCGGCCAGCAGAACTCGCCGCGCCCAGCGTTAGCTTCTACTCCGTCGAGATTCACTGTCAGCCTGCCACGTCAGTTCGAGAACTTTGTCAACATCTGCGAGCAGCTCGTGTACCTATCAGTACCACAGCCACCAGCGAGAACCAGTGCAGCCAGAAGCAGCCGTCTCGCCTATCAGTTAAGTGCCATTCCTACGATTTGCCCTAATACTTAAACCCATTTTTCCTATCAAAAGGGTCGCTATTTGGTACACTCCACTTGTGTATTTTATTAGTTTAACAAAATATCTAGCTATTTTAAGGCTTATTTCAAGTAAGTAATCATCAAATCTCCTAAAATAGTAAAATTAAAATCCATAATTTAGTGTCAACTACCTACGTAATTAATTACAAAATCATAAATTCATTAAAATAACAGTAATTTCATAAAAATAAGTTCATAAATAAATAATATTTGAGTGTCTATACACCTATTAGTAATTACATTTCCGACATTTTCATTTTGCTAGGTAATTTGAAGGCCTAAACTTATCCACCCTCCCAATAGTGCGTGCCATTATTCTAGTTCACATTATTTCAAATATTTTTGGCCGACTATTCCAGAGAATTCGTCGCCGCCTGACGTTGCCGCTAGCCGCGTTCGGGTGACGAAACATTTGCGCTTCGCCACGCGCCGAGCTGCCGCATGCCGCCGCGCTGCTGCCGCGCTGTTACCGCGTTGCTGCCGCGTAGCTGCTTTCGGGCCCCAGGTGTCGCCGAGGAAGTATCAGATAAGAGTTGAACATATAGCTTTATTCTTTCATTTTACATTAGTGTGTTACCGTATAGATTACTCAATCACCTATAATAGTTTCTTAAGTAGGTACTAGTTTCTCGTTTGTTAATTGTTGTTACTATTAATAAACAAAATGTCTAGACAGTTATGCAAAACAATTGAAGAAACTATTTGTTAAGCGTAGCTCGGTCAAAGGTCGTTTAACGAAATTTAAAAAATATTTAGATGTTGTATGTATGCCCTCCAAAATTATCGAAACCCCAACAAATTAATATTGATAAAATACGAGCTATGTCTAGCAAATTCGATGACATACAGGCTCAGATTGAGGTTATTAAATTGTAATAATATGGACTCTGAGATCGATGAACGTGATGAAATTGAGCAGATCTTCACCTCACCTCTGGCAATTGCTGAAGAGCAACTTGACAAGTATAAGACTACTTCTCACTATTCTGATTCGCACAATAACAATTCATTACAATGTCATCACGATCAGTCAACTCATTGTCAACATGTTGATTTTAAATTACCACAAATACAAATTGCAAAGTTCGACGGCGCTTATTTTCGCTGGCTTGAGTTCCGCGATACCTATTTGTCGCTTATTCATAACAATGAGCGTATCAAGCCTATTCATAAGTTCCATTATTTGGTATCGTATCTCGAAAATGAAGCCGTGCGAATTATTTCTAATTTAGAGATTTGCGAAGCTGATTATGATACTGCATTGTAGCTTTTGTGCGATCGTTACGATAACAAGCGCCAGCTTATAAATCAACACATCAATTCATTGTTATATTTTGAATCGACACAGCAACAACACAAACGTGGATCAGACAAATCACTGAGGTTTCTAATTGACCACGTAACAAAAAACTTGCGAGCATTATCAAGCCTAGCTAAACAAGATGAGCTGCTTGATATGATAATTATTAAAATTATTATACCTAAATTAGATAATCATACTGCTATGAAGTGGGAAGAACACCGTAATAGTTTATCCGATCTTCCCACTCTAAAGGACTTCAATAAGTTTCTTACTGATCGCGCTGATATGTTAGAAACTATGTTCCAAAACAAGTGTGAAGCTGCGTACAGACCGGCCAAACGAACGCCCAACGATGGATATTTATCGTTCGCTAGCGTTGGCTTCCGCACGCTCGTTGGAGTTCGTTAATACGTTCAAATACATTTAGTGCTCGAACGAACGTAATTACATTCCCGACATTTTTATTTTGCTAGGTAATTTGAAGGCCTAAACTTATCCGGGTGGATAAGTGTCCCAATAGTGCGTGCCATTATTCTAGTTCACATTATTTCAAATATTTTTGGCCGACTATTCCAGAGAATTCGTCGCCGACTGACGTTGCCGCTAGCCGCGTTCGGGTGACGAAACATTTGCGCTTCGCCACGCGCCGAGCTGCCGCATGCCGCCGCGCTGCTGCCGCGCTGTTACCGCGTTGCTGCCGCGTTGCTGCCGCGTTGCTGCCGCGTAGCTGCGTTTGGGCCCCAGGTGTCGCCGAGGAAGTATCAGATAAGAGTTGAACATATAGCTTTATTCTTTCATTTTGCATTAGTGTGTTACCGTATAGATTACTCAATCACCTATAATATTTTCTTAAGTACTAGTTTCTCGTTTGTTGTTGTTACTATTAATAAACAAAATGTCTTTAAGCGAAGATAAAGACAGTAATGCAAAACAATTGAAGGAACTATTTGCTAAACGTAGCTCGGTCAAAGGTCGTTTAACGAAATATAAAAAGTATTTAGATGTTGTATGCTCTTCAAAATTATCAAAACCCCAAATTAAAGAGTTACAAAATAATATTGATAAAATACGAGCTATGTCTAGCAAATTCGATGAACTACAGGCTCAGATTGAGGTTATTAATTGTGATAATATGGACTCTGAGATCGATGAACGTGATGAAATTGAGCAGATCTTCACCTCTCATCTGGCAATTGCTGAAGAGGAACTTGACAAGTATAAGACTACTTCTCACTATTCTGATTCGCACAATAACAATTCATCACAATATCATCACGATCAGTCAACTCATTGTCAACATGTTGATTTTAAATTACCACAAATACAAATTGCAAAGTTCGACGGCGCTTATTTTCGCTGGCTTGAGTTCCGCGATACCTATTTGTCGCTTATTCATAACAATGAGCGTATCAAGCCTATTCATAAGTTCCATTATTTGGTATCGTATCTCGAAAATGAAGCCGTGCAAATTATTCCTAATTTAGAGATTTGCGAAGCTAATTATGATAAGTACTGCATGGTAGCTTTTGTGCGATCGTTACGATAACAAGCGCCAGCTTATAAATCAACACCTCAATTCATTGTTATATTTTGAATCGACACAGCAACAACACAAACGTGAATCAGACAAATCACTGAGGTTTCTAGTTGAACACGGAACAAAAAACTTGCGAGCATTATCAAGCCTAGCTAAACAAGATGAGCTGCTTGATATATTAATTATTAAAATTATTATACCTAAATTAGATAATCGTACTGCTATGAAGTGGGAAGAACACCGTAATAGTTTGTCCGGGTTTGACCGATCTCCCCACTCTAAAGGACTTCAATAAGTTTCTTACTGATCGCGCTGATGTGTTAGAAACTTTGTTCCAAAACAAGTCTGACATACCCAAGGTTACACAATCACGTCAAAATAATAATAGTCATTCTCGTAGCACTAAGTCTTTTTCATCTACAGTTCAGCAGTGCTATTCCGTAAGAAATCGCGCGCGAATACGATTTCGATCTCATTTCCTAACTCATCTGAAGTCAACTTCAACTTCAACTCTTAATGAATGGCCTTTGTGGAAAAGACACCACAATTCTGAAAAGTATTTGGTATTCAATGTCAAATTAGACAACTTTTCACTAAAAATGGTTAGTTCCCTTCACCTACGTTCTCATTGAGTGGCGCTAGCGTAGTTTTCATTGGGTTACAGAATACCTAACACAGTTTTCACCGCGGAATCAGAAGTGAGGACTGAAGTGAGATCTTACAGAATAGCACAGCTGAACACCGGCTCTGTCACTAAGCAGTGCGTTTGCGTTGTCTGTAAAGGTTACCACTGGATTTACGAATGCCCTACATTCTTAGCGAAAAGTGTTCAAGAACGAAGAGACGAAGCATTTAAGTTGCACTTATGCTCCAATTGTTTACGAACAGGGCATCCTGCACGTAATTGCAAGTTAACAACTAACACAGATCGCGGTACAAGTGAAATATCAGTCAATAATTCGATTAGTGATAATTTCGTAGAAAGTCATATTCTTTTGTCAACAGCCATGGTAAACGTTATCAATCCTCAAACAAACAATTTCGAGCGCGTGCTTTATTAGACTGTGGAAGTCAGTCCTCATTTATTAGCCAGTCACTCATAATAATACATTTAATATAATACATTTATTTTACTCATGAACAAGTTATCATTACAGGTATGTACTATAAATACTACCCTTTTCTTGACAATGTATCTTGTAAGACACATCGTTTTTTAAAAATATACGTCTTGTTTATAGTGCATGTAAAACGTAAAGTTAACCTTTTTTCCTTTAAAGTATACGTTTCTGTACGCATATTAGTGACAGGATGACAGCTTACGTCAAGTGTTTTTTCAAAATTTGTCAAAATGGTGAACCGGTTGAGTGCAATTCCACGGAAGAAGGTAATAATTTATTATTTTTAATAGTTTTTCTCTAAAATTTGTGTGAGAAATTGGTGTTATAATATTTGATATGTGTTTACTTACGCTGGAAATTAATCAAACATGAAAAAAAGTTACGCTTGGCTATGCTATCTAACATATAAAGTGAATGTATCCTACAGGATACGTTGCCAAATGTACTAAGATTCTTTGTACAAGGTTAGCGTATCTTATGGGATACATTGCCAAGTGTGCTAAGATTATTATTACAATTAGTTTTTTCAACATGGTTTGGAGATAGGGCTTGCTTGTGTATTGTATGCTTGGCATGAGTGTGAGATTGGGTTTTTTATTTCAGGGAGGGTCGCAACCATTTTTTTCTAGAGCAAAAATTGTGTTCTAGTACCAAAACCGCGTAAAAAATATCTTGGGACAAGTCACACACGGTCATCTGATCCCAAGCTAAGCAGAGCTTGTGGTATGGTAACCAGACAACTGATATACATACTTCATAAATACATACATATTCTAGATAAATTACACCCAGACACAGAACAAACAATCATGCTCATCACACAAAGTTTGCCCTGGGTGGGAATCGAACCCACGAGCTCCGGCTTAGCAGTCAGGGACCAATGCTGCCGTTATCTCAGCCGCTTCCAGCTCGACTACCATTTTCACTGACGCAAAACGCCTCTTCTTCGCCAATTGCTTTGCCGCCATCTCCATTTATTGCATCTAACAGCCGACCAAGAAGACCCACAACAGCCGGAAGGACTGCAAGAATAGTCACAACCCGACGTATTTTACAAAAGCCTCTAAATTTTCAGTGGACTAAAAACAAATTCAACGATTTCGCCCAGATTTCAGATAAAAATCTTCCGCAACCTGAAACACCCAAAACTCCTTACGAGTATTTTACAGACGAAATTATTGATTATGATTACATAACCGAACAATCTAATTTTATAAAACAGACTTTAGAGGCCAGAGATGGTATTTGCCTTTAGTATCGCAAGTTCTGGATTTTTGCATAAATAATAGCTGGGTTTTATACAGACGCCATAGTTCGGGAAAGACAATGCCTGTAATAAAGTTCAGGTAGGTACCAAATAGCACAGAGCCTCCTGAAAAAAGGCCGAGCAGATACGGTCGACAACTGTGTAGTTTCTGGACCAACTCCGTCAAAAATAATACCTGTAGCACCACGGCCTCCACCGGATGGAAGGTACGACCAGGTCAGCCACTTTCCAATGTTTGGTTCTAAAGGGCGATGTAAACGTAGTTTTGTATCAAGGACCAAACTACTGTGATGTGCTTTAGGTGTTCGTTACGCTTGTGTTTTAAGCCAGAAAGAAATTGTTTCGTACAATTTCATACTGATAAATGATTAATTAAGCTAATAATATACCTCTAATGTTTCGTAAACCCATTTTTATACATTACATTATTAAGAAAATTTCGTGTATTTTATTTCTTCAAACCTGGCAAAGTATCCTCAAAGATACTAAGACATAAGGTCATAGTTTCATGCTAAGTTGGCAATGTATCTTCAAAGATACATATAGGATCTCATTATCTGGGTATGTGCGATTTATTTAAATATTTTTCCTAAAATTCTAGGTTCATAGTTAACATAATAATTAAAAAAAAAAACTCAAATAACATTTTAATTTTTTTGCCAAGAAAAGGGTTAAACGTTATTGGTATAGGCAACAACTTAGCAGAACATGTAAACAAAAGTTGCATTGCCCGATTAAATTCATTTAGCAATGACTAGTGTTGTTCAATCATTTTAAGTGTTGAACCAATTAACAAGTGCTATTCCACAGTTAGCTGATCCCAATTTAAATCAGCTATCGGCAATAGACGTCTTAATAGGTGCGGACCTATTTTGGGACCTATTAGGATGTGATCAGCTAGCATTAGGTCACAACATGCCTAAGCTACGTTGCTCAAAGCTAGGTTGGCTATTCGCCGGCCCTATTTCTCCAAGGTTAGAGAATCGTTCGTCACCAAAAAGTATTCCGTGTCATGTTTTAATCAGGGATGGTGACGAATGTAATAATTCCGATATTAATTCTCAACTAACAAAGTTTTGGGAACTGGAGCAAGTTCTAGATAAACAATATTTTAGTAAAATTGAGCAGAAATGTGAAGACCACTTTCATCGTAATACTTACCGTTTAGAATCAGGCAGATTTTGTGTTAGGCTGCCTCTAATTGATAGTCCAGATTGTTTAGGAGATTCTTACGCAATGGCCAAGAAACGATTATTGTATTTAGAAAAACGTTTCCGTAAGAATCCAGAATTAAAGTTACAAATTTACAATATTCAAATTTCATTCAGAGCTAGGCCATTTATATTCATATTCATATTCTTTTTTTGCGTTCCATAATGTTTACAGTGGTCTTACAGAGGGCTTAGAGCTAAGGTACAGTTATGGACCCTGTAGGGCACAGCAAAATTATTAAATTTATAGTTCTATAATTCTTAACACATTAATATTAATTAACTATCATAAGTACATAATTTTTTTTCTAGAGAGATTCTAGAGACATTTCTTTTTAGAGAGATCGTTTTTGATTTACATAATATTTAATAAGATTAAAACATATTGAATAAAAGTCAGCATTATATTTATAAGTAAATAAGTAAATTATAGTTATTTTATGAATGTCATTTTTTAATTCATGTAATTGTGTCCGGCGAACTCTGGTGTATGTCATATTAGATTCCATTAGATTGTCTTGCATGATGTATTCGTTTAATGAGTAGTACGCTTTTCTGATTAATATTTTTTTGAGTTTGTTCGTGAAAATAATGTCTCTTGTTTCATTTTTTATTACATTTAGTAGTTTATTAAAAAAAAAAAGACATTAAGTGGGAACTATTAGAATGTAGTTTCATGCGCGAAAAGGGTGGCATTAGCAAATTTTTAAACCTAACAGATCTGTCTCCGTGTTTGTTTGTCACCTCGACTTGTAAAAAAGTTCGGGTATTTTTTAACGAATTTGCAAATTTCGAGGATATAGATGGATGATCACATCAACAGAGCTAAAATAAAATCATTAAAAAAAAGATCTTGGTGTACTCCTTTTACGAAGTGTTTATTTTTCTTGCGTCTACCCCAAAAAACTATAACGGGTTACTTAACTTTGTTAGTTCAGAAGCTTAAGATGCTTAATGGGTCACTGAGGACCTCTCTGATGACATGGATATTGAGAGAACGATTATGAAGATGTATAATAGTAGATTGTATTACAAGGGCGCAAAGTAATATTTTTACGGCGAGGGCGTTTTTTTAATCCAAAGCGAAGTGAGGGATTCTAGAGTAGAATCCCGAGCTTTGCGAGGGATTCTTAAATAGAATCCCGAACGAAGCGAGGGATTCAAAGCACGTCGCCCGAGCCAAAAATATATTTTGCGCCAAGTGATACACTCTACTTTTCATCACCCCTTATGAGAAAATAAAAGGCGCTTCATACTTTATTGTAAAATTGTTATTGTAGCTGCTATTATTCACATAGCTTAATAATAATAGCAGCTACATTAATAATTTGCTGCAAAACAATCCGTGAAATTACGAGAACTCGTTTGCGTTTGCGCGTTTTATTTCTATTTAAGTTTTTTTTATTCAGCTGCGGCGTGACTATGGTATTGGCCGTCGTACAGCCATTCATTATTTGCGTTCGATTCTTTGGCGTTGAGCACTAAGACGTTTCAAATTCAAAGAGTTTTTGGGCGCACTTATAACAGGGCGTAAACATGCAAAGACGCTCCAAATTCAAGAAGTGCGATTAAAAGTTACTTTTAGGCGCACTTTTTGAATTTGGAGTGTCATTATTGCCCGCTGAAAGTTTCTTATAGAAAACACCAACTTTGGGCGTACTTAAAGGGGAACAAAGTCGTCTTTTTCGAATACTTAGGTGGGATGAAAAATAGTTTACATACATGTCTACATGTTTTAATGGATTTATAAAAATTAGGCAAAACGCGTTTTAGTCATAAAGCGAATAAGTTACATTGCGAAATAGACCATACGAGCAATAGGTTAGTAACGACATAGGCTAATTGACTACTTAGGCAAAACGCTATTCAAAACTGAACATTAGACATAACGAGAGTTAGACCAAATGCGTTTTAGGTATACCGAGACCAAACGGTCAGTACAAATACATTTTGACAGCCGATATTGAAATTTTTTTTAGGATGGCTGTAATGAAAAGGATTGCAATTTACAATTAATACTTTGGAGAAGTGATGCGTCAGATCCTATCAAAACTTTACGTCTAAAAACCGTCACTTATGGTCTCGCAAGTGCATATTTAAGCAACAAGTGTTTGTCAGTATTGGCAGAGGATTGCGATGATCAATTTATAGGTAATATTATTAAACACAACCATTATGTCGATGATTTGATTACTGGATCCAACAGTGAGTCCGAGTTATTATACATTCAGCGCAAGGTGTCGGACACTCTAAAATCTGCAGGGTTTAAACTACGTAAATTCAGGTCGAATTTACCAAGTATCTTGTCATCATCGGTCATTGATCAAAATGACAAGGTTAGTTTAAGTGAATCCACTAATACTTTAAGATTAAATTGGAATCCTAAAACCGATACTCTTCAAATATCAATAGCAATTCCCAATAAAGGTGATGTAGTTACCAAGCGATCTATACTGTCTACATCATTCAAAATTTTTGATCCACTTGGTATTCTCAGTCCATGCGTGATTATTTATACCTAAAATGTTACTTCAGTCCTTATGGCTCAATAAAAAGCGCTGGGATGAACCGGTTAGCTCCGATATTTTGGAATCCTGGAACAAGTTTATTAACAATTTAAGTTTTTTATCAGATCTACAGATCCCGCGATTGACGCTATGCGAAACTCCTAGTTATGTAGAAATACATACCTACCTTTAGTGATGCTTCCCAAGCAGGGACCATTTTGGTTACCCATTGAAGGGGTTTTCGATGGGGTTTTGACAAAGTGTTGTTTTAAAACCAATTTCTTATTGATTACACTTTTTTACGAAAACCCTCATCAATAGATTACCTCTTCGAAACGAAAGGCGATTTGATACCTGCATACTCAAAAACCCATTCTTGCTGGGTTACACTTTTTAATAGTAAGACGTTTTGTAAAGGTGCTCCTAAACGGGCAATTTTTTACTGCAATTGTGTTGCTGCAATACATTGCCGGCAATATTTCCGGTATTGCCCGGCCACATTTAGAATGTTTCCGAACTCTCTGCAATATTGCAGTATTACCGGGCAACACTTTTTGTATGACAAAAAAATTTCGTCGCTCCTACACGAGCAATATTTTCCGGCAATAAGTTGCTGCAATACATTTTTACTGGGTCTAGCCACACTAAAATGATGTTACTAAATGATGTTACTAATCTAAGTCCTTAGTGTGGCTGCACCGATTTGGCCAGTATTGCTGCAACTTTTTTTTAATTCGACCCCATGTCGATTTTTTTGGGAAATATTGCCGGGTCCGGTAGTGCAGATTTTGATAGGAATTTATTAAATTACTTTTTTTTATAGTTTCGGGTTGTCATGGACTTCAAAAATGGATATTTTTCATCGGTGATTACCAGTCACACTTTATCTGGATAAGGTTATACGCATACATTCTCTCCCTAAAGAGAGTTTGATTTCAAAGCTCAATACAGCGGTTAAGAAAAATTTCTAAATAAATACGTTTCGGGTGACATTATAGTATCTCTTAAACCAAGATGGCGGCTCAGAGATTTTTTGATATGCGCCTTGGTCTTACGTTTTGTGATTTTCGGGGGCGCTGAAGCCGAAAATGAGGTCTATTTAAAACCCAAGATGGCGGCTAACAATGTTTTCAAAATATTGGTCATGGGTATCGTATCCGAGGTTTCTGGAGACACTGATGACAAAATAGAGGACCATTTCAGAATCCAAGATGGCGGCTAACATTTTTTGCAATATATCGGTCATGGCACATAATCAAAGTTTTCCCTTGATTGGAGTTTATAATACAGGCAGCCATACTGTAACTGTAGTGTAAAATAAAAAATTGCTGCAATATATTGCCGAGCAACACCGGCAATATTGCCGGAGTGGCCGGGCCATCCTCAAAAAATTGCAGTAACAAAATTGCAGCAATTATGTTGCCCGTTTAGGAGCGCCTTTATATACACTCTTTTTAACGATGATGTTTTGTTGTCAACAACTGTAACAGAGTTACCCATTGGTACTGCAAATATTGTAATTTGATCTCTCGTGAGTTTACTTTAAAGTACGCCGCCGAATTCATGTATTTTATCTTGTCTTTTTACGGAATCATAAATGCCGGCGTCTCACTTTACTCAGGAGCTTCGTCAAACTGTAAGATTAAAAAAAATAAGATAAAATCTTTATCTAATACGCTTAAAAAAAAAAAATATTTCCTTAAAAAATTTAATGTCAACTTATAACCTCATTAATCATTATATATGTCACCGGAAAACAACAAGATCCGTAAGTTAATCAATCTACTAGGAAGTTTATAAATTTCCGTAGGATTCTAAACGGGAGATAAATTGTAATATTTTACGTCCACATTTTCGTAAATTGATAAATTACTTACTGAACTCACTCGTAAAATAATAAGTAAGCAGTAACCAAACGCTACGCGCGATCTGATTGGTTGACTGACGTGTCACTTCTCCTTCCTCGCAGCCGCCATTGTTCGCCACGGAACATAAATAAACCAGCTTGCTTGTGCGTTTTTATTAGTTTTAAATGTTGAACTGTGTTGCAACTCAAAGAAAACTCAACTCACTACATCCGTGCCAGAGAGGAACCAGGCATTGTTGCTTCCAATTATAGTTTGTCAAGTCTAATTGTACCAAAGTCTTTTGACACAAGCATTGCCACTATGAACATTGACCAATCAGAGAGCAGTGTGTTATTTTACGTATTTCAAAGATGCGTATATTTAAAAGATTTCCTGTGATTGGTCGAACCATTTAAAATCTTACGAATAGATATCCGTTAGTTTTCCCCCACCAACTTTAGACAGACATTGGAAATCGACACTAAAAAGTAAAAAATAAAAAAACTGCACACCCGCACACTTTTGATTTTTTTACTCACTTCTATATTGTATACGGTTGCGTCACTAGAAAAATCTATCAACTTTTGTAATTATCTAAAGTTCAGATTATTAAAGCTGCTAATGTAAAGAAACTGAGGTTTTTTATTAAACTTCCAAATGTCTACTACTGGATAATATTTAGTGGTTTTATTACTAGCCAGCTAGCAATGGATACGGTGAGTTACCAGTAACCCTGTTATCAGTAGATCAAAATCCCCGGTTTCAAGTTTATTAAAAAATATTGCAACGCTTGCCCAGAATAAACAATATTACAAAACAAAGCCAAAAGACCCAAGTCCGAGCCCCTCCCACCCATCTTCGTGACGTCACTGACGTGGTAGCAGCCATCTTGTATAAGCTGACATATTGTACGTTTGATTTGGGTTGGCTTGGCTGGCTCATTAGAGTTCCATTCTATGTAGCAGTTTGTTGTTCTTATTTGTGAAATTACAAAACGCGTGTCGTGAAAAATAATATAAGTGCAACGAGTGGGCATTTAATGTTTCAAACGGGAGCGATATTGATAAACACGTATGATTTAAAAAATAAGGGAAATGCAGGGCACAGATGAAGGTAAGTACACTTTGATAACTTTCTAACTAAACCCTCATTTGTTTTTGCTTCTGAACGTAATTGGTTTGTCGCAAACTTAAGTGGTATTAAAGACAAAAGCGTATTGTTTTTTTGATGGATTATTGCGTCATCTTGATATTATGACTAAAACTAAAAATATTCATGCTTGCGATACCTTCTAGTCGAAATAAGTGACTCCTGACACCGGGTACTACCTAACTTTGAAGACTAAAAAACAAATTGTGTAAAAGTTATTGATAAAACAGAAAACGCAGTTGATTAATAGTTATTTAGAAAATTTTATCATTTTATTATAATGTACGTACTTGCTCTCAAAATGATTGAAATAGTAGGTATGTATACATTATTATAATAATTGAAAACCCTCTGGACCATATTTATCATAATCTATTAAAAAATACCATGTGCCGAAATTTTAGCCGAAATGGTGCCTACTTTAGGCCGGTTCACTATAGAAAGAAATCTTAAATGGCGGCATGTACTTGCGTTGACAGATAGTACAGTCTGCATATAAAATTCATATATAGGCTGGTATTATTATAAGTATATGAATTAAAAATTGAAATCAACATTTTGTTATTACTAAAATGAAGTTGCTTTTTTTTCATAATTTTCAGAAAATCAAGTTAAATCTCGCAGTGATGAAGATTCAATAAATTTTCGGCCCTCACCGAATTTCAAGCATATGAAGAAGTACTTAAAATCAAAATTCGAAGAAGCAATGATGATTGAAGCACGTTCTTCCAGCGAGGAACAAAATTCTCCCTTGTCGGGACACAACAAACAGAAAAAAGTGAATGTAGCTAGCACTCCGGTGCAACCACCTCTACCGCCTAATCCACCACCACCAGATAGCCCACCTTTGATAACAAATTTAAAGAAGGAGATTGTTGATGATGAATATCAATGTAGTACCACTGAAACCACTCCTGAGTTCAATAACTCTGAAGAATTAAAGACAGTCACAATTAAAACTGACCAATCTGAGACATCAACCGAAAAGCCTAATGTTACAATGTGCCGAAACTTTGCTCGTGGAACTTGTAAAAAGGGTGCTGCATGTATATTTGTCCATAAATTAATACTGTCACAGTTGCCGGGAGTTTATACATTTTGTAGGAATTTCCAGAACTCAGTATGTTCTTATCCTAAGTGTAAATTTGTACATGCAACTGTATTTGAAAAGGAATATTTTTTTAGAACTGGTTATTTACCACCCCACACTTTAGCACATCTCAAAGAAGCAACAGTACAGCAGCCACCACCACCACCACCGCAGCCTGAAGGTTAGTGTGCTCTTACATAGAACTTTTATTAACTCGCTAATGTAACTTTTTGGTGCTGTCAGTAATGTAGAATTCATGTCAGCAATTTTTTTTGGGTATTTCAGTAATGTCAAATGTAAACATCTGTTCAGTAATCTTGTAATACGTTGGTTCCTAACCTTTCCAATACTGTTAAAATAATGCATCTGATAGCACCTCACTTAAAAAAATGGGTTATTATCCACAGTTTAGGAACATTCGCCTTTTAAATTTTTTTTGGGATTTTGAGAAACATACATTTAAATTGCGTTGTGCTTTTCAGCTGCACATGTGTAATTTAACTTAAATTTTATTAAGCGACATTTATAAAAGTTTATTGTAAAAAAGTAGTAACCGACTTTCGAGAACTTTCTGAAACCCAGAATATGTAGTTATACCCTTTGCGTTGTAGCATGGTGCGGGTGACAGTTGCCTGTATGACGTAGACATCAGTCAGTATCAAATGACTAGGGACGATATGCAATTCACATTTTCACTATCGACACTACGAAAATTAGTGTGTTATTCAGTTTTGTGCTACTACATGTATAAACTTGTCAATTTAAATGTTTTATGGCTACATAAGCATCTTTGTACTAATATAAAATAACAAAATCGGGTTTATGTTTTTTTTTTTTTGTGACAACATTTTTGATCTCATTTTAAGGCAGCATGTCTTTGCAACAAGGGATAGGGAGAGTCTAGTGCTGAGCGCTCGTAGCGGCTCGCTAGCCAAACTGTGAGAACATCGCAGGCCCGTGCTCGGGAATGTAGCGCTGAAAGTGCGCAGCGTCTTTCTGATATGCAAAAAAAACAAAACCCTCCTTTTGGCAGTCAGGAGATAAATCATAGCACTCAGTACTAACCAAACCACACTCATAATTTCATCAAAAGTTAAAATGTTTACCGCCCAACGAAGTGGGCACGGGTCGGCTAGTATTCTATAAAATATCGACATTCCATCGTAACAGTACATCCCATCACTAATTACGTCTAAGGCGCTACGTTATACGAATAACACTTTGCTTATTTTTAATCCAAATTTATTTTATTTGTGGACATTCTGGTTGGGTTGAAATTAATTTACTACAGTTATTAATAATCTTATATATATATATATATATAAAACAAAGTCGGGTTTGTTACAACACTTGTAACTCGAGATCGGCTAGACCAATTTTCATGGTTTTTGGTTCGTTGGATTTGTCCCCGCCCCGAATAGCAGAATACATCTTAAAAATAAAGAAATTGACGAGAACATAATTATAAAAGATGAATCATTTTCCCCTATAGTTCTAAATTCAATTAAAGATTGAAAACTTAAGAGAACAATAGTACTAGGAGCGCAGTAATGTGAAGTGATAATGTGAGAAAATTTAAAATACTGAGATACTTAGTACTTAAATCAATCAAAAGTACTAGGCGCGCAGTTGTGTGAAGTGGTTAATAGAAAATGTGAGCGCAATTTTAAGAAAATATATGTTTATGAACTTAAATAATCCATCAATCATCATCATCATCAATCAATCCATCCATACTAATATTATAAATGGGAAAGTGTGTCTGTTTGTCTATCTTTCACGGCAAAACGGAGCGACGAATTGACGTGATTTTTTAAATGGAGATAGTTGAAGGGATGGAGAGTAACATAGGCTACTTTTTGTCTCTTTTTAACGCGAGCGAAGCCGCGGGCAAAAGCTAGTTTAGTATATATTAGGAATGTGGTACAGCTGAAGTACTAAAGTCATAATTTATAAAACACTGCAACTTTCTAAAGTAAAATGAAATGTTACTGAAACTGTCACCTGCACCATGCTATAATGCAAAGACTGTAAGTACTTTTATCTTAATTGTTTTAATACTATTCCTTTTCCTTTTAGAAAAGCCAACAGAAGTGCCTCCAATTTACAATAATGCCCTGCCACCCCCTACAATACCATGGTAAGACTTTTTTATTATTATTCTTCTATCTAAAAGTTTATAATTGTGTGTATTTTTATTATTGTCATGCTGGCGCTTATATTGACACTTGTTCCATTGTAATATACTTAGTTAAATCATGAATTATTAGTATTTCTTGACATTATATTAATTTCTGTGGGTATTGTATTTTTATTAGTTGTACCAGTTTATGTGATAACTTCAGAAAAGCTTTTGGCCAATAATATATCCACTGTCAAAAAAAAAAATTCTTATGCATACGGCAATACCTTATTTGCCCTAGAATGTGAGTTAGAGAAACTGGAAATACCAAATGAATGTTTTCAACAATTTTCGGGTAAAATAGCTTTCATTTGGACTTGCTTGCTCCTTTACAATAACAAAATAAAATTGATTGATGATTGAAATCGATTGTAATTCACTGTCGTATTGGCCTACTTTAATTTTCTACATCAAATGTTTTCAATCAGCATGCGTGATCCGTAGTGTTACTGGTTACTCCTATTGCAGTATCCCGCCCGCCGTGGTGGTTCCTTATGCTGAAAACGGCGTGGAACGCAGCGATCCCAATATTTTTAGAACCATCCATGCAGCTACTACCACTACGTCTCCGAAACGAGAATGGAGCGAGTCTCAGGAAGGTATGTACATTACGATATTATTCTCCGCCAGTGGAGCGAATGTGGTTTTTATTATCTCTTTCGTAAATAAACTGTATAGTATGTCTGTAGATATGCCCATATGGTATGCATATCAACACATTTTCGGAATATAATATAAATCTATTGATGGAAACATAATTTACCTAATATATAATTATTTTTTTTTTTACATTCTACATATAAGAATGTTGGTACCTAAGCTTTATCATAAATATATATAAGGAAATGTCCTATTCATTATCTGTAGTTTTTGTATTGTAGTTAATTCACTTCAAACTATCTATTATCGGTTCCGCTTTCTCCAGTACGTCAACTATGCCACGTAATACCTTGCGAATAATCGTGTAAAAATAAGGATGAGCTTTTATTATCTGTGAATATGATTGAGTATCTGTATATGATACTTTACATTGCGAAACATAAAATAATATGTCCGCAAAAGTGCAAACGTAGATTAATCTTGCTTGCATTGTTAAATACTTTTAATAAGTGTGAAGAACAAACAAACAATTGCCATTTATTTTATTATATTTTATATCCTTATGCAAGTGTATTTTTATGCAAATGTATAGAGTTGTTTATACTCTTTGTGCATATGCTAAAATTGAATTTTTATTTCATCACTTGCGTTTTCATCTTTATAATATTCGTTGCTTAACATCCATTAAAAATAACAGACTGCTATATAAAACTATCCATTTATAAGTCTTTTCAAATGCGATTATAACATTAAAATACACCAAAATTGCGGAAGTGTGTGTACTCAACTGTTTGGCACTTGATACATAAAGCACGTACCGAAGCACATGCAGAATTTTGCCAGCATTGCTCAAGCGTAACAGTTCGTTTTAACACGTGGGATGTATTCTTTGGACGGCCATTGAATAGGCTTTGCTCGACAGTTACACAGTATACGATCATTAAAATTAACCCACGTAAGATTTCCAAAAAACCCTCTCTTGCTGACGGCTTTATTATTTACCGTTCTTGGATCTCGGTTCTTTCTATGGCTAAGCAAAAAGTTTAGTTTAACAGAATTTCTACACTAGCGGCTGTATAATCAGTAGGCCGGTTTTATTTTAGAACTGTGCTCTCTGAATTTTATTATAAATTGAATGTGGACATTGCATGCGCCGCGATTGTAATTATTTGTTGGTTTTGTCTCCAGTAAGCAGCTCTACGCGTGACCTCGACTCCGGCGAATCGCTGGCAAAGAAATGCAAAAATTGTGATAGTAATGAGTTCAGGTATCATTTTGCATCTCTTAGCTGCGGCTGTTCAGAACACGGGGTCAAGTATCTCTATACTGATCGCCATATTATATATCAGTGTTTACTTTATGATTATATTAACGCATGCGTAGATGATGTGCTCAAATCTGCTAATACGCTTGTTTTAAATTTATTTTTTAACATTTCTGCGATATTTATCATGTGTTTTAGTTTACAATATAAATTAACTTTACCGCGGGTTTCGAACAGCTGGCTAGTTAAACTTTTTTGTCTTAACTAGAAAATATGGCATGAACATACTATTATATCGGTGAGTTATTAAAGTTACCGCTGCTCTGCTCTTATTATGAGTATATTGCTCTAAGCTAGATAACCTTAGAGCAATATACGTGCGATGAAAATGTGTAAAGTTTAATAGGAATGTTCATAAAATGTTTATAAACACTAACAATATATTGTGATAAAATGCGAAATGTAATACCATAATAACAGCAGACCACAAGCAATTTTATTATGTATATTATTACTAGCACAAGCTATTTTGACCATATTTAAACATGTTTATAGCTGCTAAGCAATATGGATAGACTGACATGTGTGTATTCTACAGGGAGCAGTTGATCAAGACCAAAGTTGAGAAGTTTTCTCACAGCAACAAGGAGTTCAATCAGAAAATAGCGCAGCTCAACAAGAAGAACGCCACGCTTGCCGTCGTGATCGGGGCTCTGTTGAAGACACCGGTATGTATCATGTAACTCATCAAAAAAGCTGCTACACGTGTTTTAAGGCGCTCTTTAATACGACACGACTAGTGAGGCGTACGGGTGGTACCCATAAGAAAACAAATGATAAACATTCAACCTTATTTTTACTAAAGTTTTGAGTTAAAATTACAGCATGCATGGGCCATACAATTTGTTGAGTTATGTGAACAGTTGTATAGATCAGCTCGTGATCCCAAGAATTAAACTTCTTTGGAAAGCAAAAATTCTTTATAATCATCTGTGGAAGACCATTTTAGAGATACGGGTAAATTATGTATACCTTTCCTGAATGTACATACAACAAGCTTCGGAATAAACGCACACCACCAGACACCCCAATTAGAATATTATGTTATAATCATAATGCGTACACTGAATTTTTATTATTATGTTTAAAACACTGTTTTTTTTGTAAATTAGTTGTACTGCTGCGCGGTATCGGTGCTATTTTGTATATTAATTCCAATAGTTAAACTCGGTGCCTCTCGTTCTATCTTGTGAAGTGCTTTAAATATTGCCGGCGCCATCTTGGACTTTTGTATTGCACTGTCCCTATCGATCGTCCTTGTGGATCGTTCCGCAAAGATACACAAAGTGGATGTTGGCGGGGTTTGAACTCGGACCCGTTCGTGCGGTGGCGGCGCTGTGACGCGGCTGGCTATCCTGCGTTGAGACCCGACGGCGAAAAAGCTTACCGCTATCTGCATCTCTGCGACTTAAGCAAATACTTATATACTTCAACATTATCTACACGTACGTACTGCGCGCTGATATTCAATTGCTGATACAATAGTCCAAGGGGTGGAGACCTGGTGTCCTGAAATACAGACCTCACGTCTAGTTTAGGCACCAGTCTCCCACAGTATATTAATATAGTTCTTATGTATTTTGTATAGATAACACTAATGTACCTATATTGTGGTGAGAAAATAAATCTTTATTATTATTATTATTTTAAAATATGTTTCCATATCTCGGGACCCTGAGGTCCCGGACTTTTGGAAGGCGTACGAGGGGCCGAAGCCAACTCGCAGAGGCCCCTTGAGGAAAAACTTTATGTGGAATGGGACACCGACCGACGATTATCCCTATATGCACTATGTAAGTGCACCTAAGGACAACCCCCGGTTGGTGTTGGACTATTGTAAAATATGGCAACTAACAAAAATTTTGGACTATGGGTTTGGATTCTTTCATGAATAAGGTACCAGAAACTATGGAGTGACTTTGGCCCCTGCCTGACCAATGGTTGTATACACTGATAGAATGGCAGGGGGTGACTTGCACACTCAGTAAATGGGCCCCCAAAAACGGCCTCTGCGAGTAGGCTTCGGCCCCTTGAGGAAAAACTTTATGTGGAATGGGACACCGACCGACGATTATCCCTATATGCACTATGTAAGTGCACCTAAGGACAACCCCCGGTTGGTGTTGGACTATTGTAAAATATGGCAACTAACAAAAATTTTGGACTATGGGTTTGGATTCTTTCATGAATAAGGTACCAGAAACTATGGAGTGACTTTGGCCCCTGCCTGACCAATGGTTGTATACACTGATAGAATGGCAGGGGGTGACTTGCACACTCAGTAAATGGGCCCCCAAAAACGGCCGCTAGCACATAGTGACGTAGCGACAAGGGGGCAACATATATCGAGGTGCTAGAGGAGTGGAGAGGTATTCCACGGCTATCAGGACAATCCCGGAAGTACGGTCAAGATCCCTACCAGCATCTTACTGGAATACTTCCTTCCCCCGAGCACGTATGCTCTTGCGAATCTCCACTCAAACCAGCCAATGAAGGCAAGAGTGAGGTGGGAGCCTTGTTCCTCGTCAGTGCTCACTCTGGCCGGCCAGTTAAGGCAAGCCAGAGATGAAGAACAAAGGGTCTCCCAGGAGGTCAGGTCCACGGGGTCGCTACTGCCCGACAGCTCGCCACAAGCTGCCCTGCGGGTTTATTATTATTATTATTTTTAAAACCTTTACGTTTCTCGGGACCCTGGGGTCCCGGACCTTTGGAAGGCGTACGAGGGGCCGAAGCCAACTCGCAGAGGCCTCTTGAGGAAAACTTTTTGTGGAATGGGACACCAACCGACGATTATCCCTATATGCACTATGTAAGGGCACCTAAGGATAACCCCCGGTTGGTGTTGGACTATTGTAAAATATGACAACTAACAAAAAAATTTGGACTATGGGTTTGGATTCTTTAATGAATAAGTTACCAGAAACTATGGAATGACTATGGCCCCTGCCTGACCAATGGTTGTATACACGGTTAGAATGGCAGGAGGTGACTTGCACACTCAGTAAATGGGCCCCCGAAAACGGCCGCTAGCACATAGTGACGTAGCGACAAGAGGGCAACATATATCGAGGTGCTTGAGGAGTGGAGAGGTATTCCACGGCTATCAGGACAATCCCGGAAGTACGGTCAAGATCCCTACCAGCATCTTACTGGAATACTTCCTTCCTCTTGCGATTCTCCACTCAAACCAACCAATGAAGGCAAGAGTGAGGTGGGAGCCTTGTTCCTCGTCAGTGCTCACTCTGGCCGGCCAGTTAAGGCAAGCCAGAGATGAAGAACAAAGGGTCTCCCAGGAGGTCAGGTTCGCGGGGTCGCTACTGCCCGACAGCTCGCCACAAGCTGCCCTGCGGGTTTATTATTATTATTATTAATAGTCTGTATTTTTTCCCGGCTCTAACATACTTATTTATTGTGTACATTGTTTCACTCACCTACTAAGTCACAATCTAACCCAGACCTGGTGAAAGGCGATTTGAGTATTAACCCAGACCTGGCAAAGGGCGATTTGAGTACTATTAACATTACTCAAAGGAAGAGCAACAAACAAAAACGTCATATAAGTCTTAACTTATACGACATAAAGTTGGATAGCAGTCTTATAATGATAGTGAGATGACTACGAGGTCCTTTAGACGTCTATAATTTAACTTTTTAGTCGTGCGACAAATATGTCATAATAAGCTGGTCTAAGCAACGTTGGTAAGACTAAACTATACTACGTTGTATTACAGTCTTAGCTAGAACGTTTGTACGACAACGCTATAGTCGTACTAACGTTATAGTCCATTAAGCGTTTTGAACTAACCAAATTAGGTGTTTGAAAAACCTTTATATGACATCTATGTAATGTAGCAGTTGTAGAGACGTTTTCACAGTGACGTTTATATAACGATCACTATCCTGTTTTACAGCGGTCAATTGGAGACTCTTATATGACTTAGTGGTTTATTAGATACTTAAATATAACCTATATATTTGATGATGTCTGTTTATTGTCATGCCCTGACTTTAATCAAACTTGTAGTCGCATTGAAGTCAAGTTTTGACTTTAAAACGTCTAGGCCGCCATATTCACGGAACGTTTGATTAAATTTGCTACGAAAAATGGAAGGTAAAAATTCGTGGAGAAGACTTACACGTAGTGGAACTTTCAAAAAGAGAGTAAAAAAAAATGTTTAAATATTTGAAATCTGCACTGTACTTTTACTGTGAACAATATGAAAAGTGGTTTAAATTTATGAGGAACCCTAATAGCTAGCTGCTGTCATGGCGTATTGCATGGTCTTGAAATAACCTTAATACGACTTTATGTCTTTACAACGTCGTAAAGAGATAAGTGTGTGACAAAAGCAACATGTCCTACATTTTTAGAAATAAATATATTTTTATTAATAAAAATATAATCATTTAAACACAAAATTGAGAGCGGGCATGAAAATTTCAAATAAATACACATAGGTATATTATCATAAAACTTTAATACCCACTCGAACTAAACGGCATAAGAGACAGATACAGTTATTAGCGAGATATATAATATCAGTTAAATAAACCTTTTATTTCCTTGTAATTATTTCTTTTGCACTCAAATCTCGAATCAAATCCAAACACGGATGCCACTAACAAGAAAAATAGAAAAGTCTTACAGGAGTTGTTCCTTGACTCAAATAAAACGTTTTAGTCATTCAAAAACACGTGTATGACGACAATACAACAAACGAGCCGTTGTAAAGTTATGATGCGACTTCTGCGCGACGGAAGTGGTAATTCCATCACGTTCATACGACTTTTGAATGACGTAACGAAGTCATCTTGCGACTTTTGTATGTCCATTAAACGATATGTTGGTCGTATAACTGGGGCCATTTTCGCGTTTAGTAAACGTTATTATAACGTTAGTGCGACTAAGTTATTACGATCAATGGAATTAAGATAACGTTTACTAAACTTTTGAACGACGTTAAATTGTTAGTTGGTAAGCAGCCTGAATGTTAGCTCACCCAGGCCATTTCCGAGTTGGCCGCCAAATTGCAAGAAGGGATGGATAGTCTGCGTGCTGAAATGAACAGTTAATTTTTAAATGTAAATACAAGTATTGACACACTCAAAGAGGAAATAAATACATTGTCACTAACTTCCTCCCAGATCTACAATGACCTAAAGGATCTCGATCTCGCGCAGAGTATACTACTACTAAGACAGAAGTCACAGAACTGAAGGTTAAGTATGTTGAGTTGGCGCAGGAGGTTGCCGATCTTAAATCGTCGATCAATTTTACTGATGAGAACAACATCAATAATTCGAAGCGTCTTTCTGATATGGAGCTACAATTGAGTAAGTCAAGAGCTGAAACTATTGCTTTTCTGTAAAATAAAATTGACGTGCTAGAACAACAAGCAAGACATTGCAACATCGAAATATGCAATGTTCCTGAGAAACGTAGCGAGAACCTTGTTACAGTATTTGAGTCAATTGCTACAAAAATTAATATGACTCTGACTCAGCGTGATATAGTAGCAATACACCGCGTTCCTCATGCGCACACGAAAAACACACGCCCTAAGAACATAATAGTGAAGTTCACATCCCGACTTCTTAGCGATAATATGCTTAGCGCCTATCGACTTGCTAAAGGACTAACCTCCGACTGTATTGGCCTGACTGGAACTCCATGCCGTATTTATTTAAATGAACATCTAACGCTCCGCAATAAGGACTTGTTTCGCAAATGCCGTGAAGCCGCTAGGGCGAATAATTTCAAGCACGTATGGATTAGAAACGCTACAGTCTTTTTCACTACAGTTCGCTACAGTTTTTCCAATAAATAAATAAATAAATAGATTGTGGGAGAAAATTATAGTCAAATTACAAATCTACGCATGCACACAGTCGCACTTGCATAATTGTCTAGCGTAGTAGGTATTTCATCCATTTTAGTTTGTTTTCACTGTACAGCGGAAGTGTGACAGCAGTTTACGTAGTTTAAATTATTTGTGGGATAAAATATTACCTATATTAAAAATTACAAAAATCGATTCAGTAAACGATTCTGAATAAACTATTTTCTCAAAGAGCATTAATTCAGTTACACATTGTATAAATAACTACTTATTTCTATAATGGGACAAAGCAAGGTTTTACTATACCTGAACTGTTGTAATGCCCCATCTGTTTTAGTTCTTTCGAATTACTATGAATAACGGTTACATTAGGTTTTTTTTTCTTTGTTTTAGAAAGCGCCGAGTGCTACTAACGGACTGAGTATCACCGGAGAAAAAGAACCTGTAAGCTAATTCAATTTGACTATTTCTATTTTTATCCCTTTAGTGATTACAAACTTTTAGGCAATATATTATGAAATGCTAAAAAGTAATCCATTTTCTTAAGTGTTCTCAGTATTTATATTTTTATCAACTGAACAAAAAATGCCTTTTAAACTGACTTTTTTTTCTGTCCTTTATATTACAAATATTTCATAAATTCATGTCTATATCTTCACATGCTTATATTCATGATAACTGTCAATTTTGTAAATGTGTGATAGTATTTTAGACGCCCTTGTTTTATTCATAGCAAGGCTAAGGCACTATAAATTTTATAACAATGTTGACGCTAATTAGCAGTGCTTTATCATAAATATCAAGTTAATCTTATGACGGGTACTACCGTTACTATTTTGGTTACAGTCGCCATCTTTGTTGTAGTATGACAACACGAGAACGATTTAAATTGAGTTGCTAAGTGCCAGGCCACACGGTGCGGCAACGCGCCGCACCGCATTACTCCGCACCGCACTGGCGGCCACACGAGCAGTGCGGCGCCGTACGGTGCCGCACTACGCCGTACGGCGCCGCTGCGGCGCCGCTGCGGCACCGCAACAAGCTCAGTACTGCCATCCCCATGAACTGAGCGGCGCCGCTGCGGCTTCGCACTGCTTGCACCCCTCCCCGCCTCGTCTGCCTCGCGCCGTAGTCCGGTGAGCCTGCGGTGCGGCGCCGCAGCGGCGCCGGACGTACCGTGTGGCATACCATCCAATTTTATATGTAGGAAACCGTTGCGGCGCCGCTCAGGCGCCGCGCCGGAGCCGCAACGCACCGTGTGGCCTGGCGCTAACACAATTAGGCCCGTATTAATAGACGTCACTCAACTCCGAGACGCTCTCAAGTCTCTTGCTGTCCTTGTCATTCTAAAGGGAAAAAATAAGGACAGCAATAAGAGCATCTCAGAATTGAGTAACGTCTATTAATACGGGCCATAAACATTCTATAATTCACATTCAATGCTGAAACTAAAAAACTTTAACTAGATGCACTAACAAAAATAAACGCCAAAACAACATAAATCTGCCTTCGCCAATTTTGATGTTCCATGAGTTTCTCACTCCAGTTTTTAAAAAAATATTTTTTTACTATCTACTACCTTTTAAAATAAATTAACTATGAAAAATGTATGAAAATGTTAATAAAAAAAATTAAAAAAAATTTAGATTTGTATCACGAAAATATATTTTCGTGATACAAATCTATATATATATATTTTTTTTAATTTAAGCATTCTTCCGAGCGACGGTTGTGTATTTCCAAATAACAAGCTGTGCGTTTATATAACATTACAGAATTTGCTGTCCAACAACAACTTCACGACTCTGTTGGCCAAGATGCTGTTGAGTGTAGATTCGGGAGTGCAGCCAGACGCTTCGTGATACAGATAGGGGCGGATGAACAAAATCAATAAAAGTACGCTAACTAGGTCTAGTTGTGAAATCATTATAACAGTAACTATTCAGAGCTGACAAATGTTGAATTTCCTAGTGTGCGTTACCCAGGCCAGATGTTGTCGAAAATGGTCATTTGAATCTTATAGATAATTAGTTATGCGGCTTCTGTAATTGTTGCGCACATTTTTAAATTTGTTGCGCTTATAGTTTTTTAATTATTTTACAAAAACATTTCCTGCTGGGGTAACGTTACCCCAGCCAGACCTTTTTCTTTCTAATGGGAATATTTAAATAATTACACCTATAAAATTAGTTGTCTAGATGAAGTAAATGTTGTGCCTTATTTTGTATTTGTTCTTTCATCGGTTGCGAAGTTATTCGAGATTCTGCTGGGGTAACGTTTTTAGTTTTGCTAGATCTTTGAAATGGTTAAGCGGATTCTTATAATATTTTGTACATGGCTTCTTAGGAATTAGTTTAAATTTGTTGTGCAATAAAAAAAACCAAAATAATACATAGCTTAAAGGTTATTTCATTAAATAGAAAAACGCTTCAATTGGTCCCAGCACTCTCAATAAAAGCTCTAAAGACTTACTTTAAACGTTATTTTAAAGCTTGTAACTGCCTTTAAATGTATGTGAAGTTTCATTAGTATCCTGCAATTTATGATGATATTGAGTTCTTCACGAGCACGGTTTTGATGCGCGCGGTGTTATTTGGTCAATTATTAGTTGCTTAGTTCAGTTATATATCAGTAAAATTTCAGCTCAGTACATTGGATAATTGATGAGATAATACGATTAAAGTCATTACGAAGTAAATGGCCGTGGTAACCCGACCAAGTTTAGGTGGTTACGAAAAAGCGAAAACGCAAAGCATTACCTTTTAAAATATGTAGGATAGTGTTACAAATTTAGTACAACTGAACTAAACAACTAATCATTGACATAATTATTAGTTGTTCACAGTTCATATATCCAATCCAGTGGCCAAATAACACCGCGCGCATCAAGACCGTGCTCGTGAAGAACTCAATATCATCATAACTTGTTAAATACTTACAGGATACTAATGGAACTTCACATACATTTGAAGGCAGTTACAAGCTTTAAAATAACGTTTAAAGTAAGTCTTTAGAGCTCTTATTGAGAGTGCTGAGACCAATTGAAGCGTTTTTCTATTTAATGAAATAACCTTTAAGCCATGTATTATTTTGGTTTTTTTATTGCACAACAAATTTAAACTAATTCCTAAGAAGCCATGTACAAAATATGATAAGAATCCGCTTAACCATTTTAAAGATCTAGCAAAACCAAAAACGTTACCCCAGCAGAATCTTGAATAACTTCGCAATCGATGAAAGAACAAATACAAAATAACGCACAACATTTACTTCATCTAGACAACTAATTTTATAGCTAGTAACTATTTAAATATTTCCATTAGAAAGAAAAAGGTCTGGCTGGGGTAACGTTACCCCAGCAGGAAATGTTTTAGTGAAATAATTAATAAACTATAAGCGCAAAAAATTTAAAAATGGGCCCAACAATTACAGTAGCTGCATAACTAATTATCTATAAGATTCAAATGACCATTTTCGACAACATCTGGCCTGGGTAACGGACACAATTTCCTACAAGACCGCTATCCCACTGGCGTTTTACAAACGTTGACGATTTTACAGCGCCTGACATCGTCATACGTTATCGACGTTTGACCTTAAAGTCACGTTGACGTCCGTGTAAAGCGGGATGAGGCGCAAAATGCCACATTTGCAAAAGTCTTTTCATAAAATGCCAGTGACGTTGAAGTAACGCTAACGTTCATATAACGACAGTGGGATAGCGTCCTTATTCTTACTCGACTGGCCATTAGTGCAGTTACAGATTAAAATGAATATTTTATTTATTATACGATGTTACTTCATGAAGAAAATACGTTTATTATGGTCCATAGCCCACTTGTCAAACAGTTTTGTGACAAATTACGGTTATTGTCATATACGGACAAGCTGTACACAATGCTGTATGAATGTGGATAAATACTACTAGTACTTTTAGCCAAGTCTAACAATGGACACGTCGAAAATTATATATTTAGCTAAGCTAAGTTCTACTTTGCTAAGTATGCGTTTCCCTCTAAAGCATGCTGTAAATGTTAGTATTCGTATGAAACGCTTAAATAGTAAAGTCTTAAGTACGCTATAGGGTCTTAGTCTTAGGCCGAAAGAAATAAAGGGCCGATAGCGCGTATTCCTGACTCTTTCTTTTACTTTTTTTTGCAGTTGTCGTCAGTGATAGAAATATTGACGTGCTAAGTATCATTTAATAATCTCGGTCTTAGATAAATACTTTGTTTTTGTGTCTATCTTGCAATAGAAGTTTGAATGTTGTGAGATAGTGTTGGAAATAATGCTTAGCCACAGAAGAGATAAGTAAAGTTTATTTATCTTGGCCTTATTGTTTGGCTGAGACGTATGGCGGCCTTCTTCAATATGTAAGCCATAGCGCAGCGACCGTTTTGCACCATTATACAGCGAATAAAATTTGTGAGCAGAAATGCCTTTCTTTTATAATACGAGTATGTTGCTGTTTTTTAACTTTTGTCAACTCTAAATACAATTTATTCCATCACCAATAGAGGTTGGCATAGGCTGAGTATATATATATTTACCTAAATTTCGAGGGAGTAAGTACAGCGGTATAAACTTAGAGTAGGATAACACATCCTTTACATTTAAGATATTATTAATGTTATTTAAAAATCGCGAATTATTCATTAAACTTATTTATACAATGATTTGAATGATATGAGGACTCAACTTTATTAAACGTGTTTGAAAAGGCGAGTATCATGAATTACGATTATCGATTATCCACAGCAGGTAGCTGGTAGCGTTTCACGTAATAGTTTACGCTAGAAATGGATGGAAGTAGCCCCTGTAACGAACAGAGCCTTTTACTAAAATCAATTTTCACTAGTCTTCATAGAATCGAAACGGTTGTTAGTTATAAGCTTCTAGTTACGTGTAAAACTTTTAGATAAATATTGTTTTTAGCATTTTTACGTAAATGTTTTTAACATGATGCCTGCGGGATACGTAAAGTATTAATTTGAAGAATAATATTATTAAATAAAAATTAATCTAAGCTGGCGTTATGACACAATTTGAACACGGGATCTTAAAAATTAATAAGAATTTATTGGGAAATATAAATTTCTCAATTAACCTTAAATGCCCTGGCGTTTCGATAACGGCCGGTTTAAGAAGTATAAGTTTTTGAATCCCAGGGTTAAATGTTTAAATAACCGTTCCGGGATTTTATAGGAGATATTGGTGCCGATTCTCTTGTACACAAACTTCTCTAAATTTAAGTTAAGTGCATCTCTCTCTTTCCATTTCTTAAAGAAAAGGTTAGAAGATACATTTTAGTTTAATCCTGTCAAATTAGACAGCGTCTGACGAAAATTGACGTATATTTAGACGCCATGTTTTTAAAACGCGTCTAAATTATCTATGGAGTCTCTAAATTTGACAGGACTTAACTAATATTTTATCTTCCGTCTTTTTCTTAATGAAATGGAAAGAGAGAGATGCACTTAACTTAAATTTAGTGAAGTTTGTGTACAAGAGAATCGGCACCATTATCTCACTATATTCTAACTATATCCTTCGAAGTTTAGGTGAAAATATTTATGAACGTCAAGATGAAGGGACGGGATAGTAGAAATTTTCTACTGTATCTTATCTGTCATATGATATTCCTGGAGGGTCCCGTCATACTGACATTCATAAATATTCAGCTTAATTGATCTCTGATAATCGAATTGTTATATTGACGAAACAAAATAAATAATATTAAGACAGTAGAATAAGATTTCAGGGCGTCTGGGAAAGTGCAAATCCGCAAATCTACTACGGGTAGGATGCGCGTATCTGCACTACATATAGTTTTTCAGGAGAAAGTTAACATTAATAAAGTCGCTACGTTTGCAGGCATTGCCTTAATTTACAATCCAATGCTAGTTCAGCTGATTTGCACTTTCCCTGACGATATGTAATTTTTGGGGGCCCCGAGGTCTTGTACTACTAGATTCCAGGTCTATTCAAGTATTTTGTAGAATGTATGGTTATCTCAGCAAATACTTTCACTTTTTGGAGATAATTCCAAAATGATTTTATTTTACATTTTGTTTTACGTGTAATAATATCTAATTCGTTGTGTCGTAAACGTTTTCGTTATACCCGGGTTAGGATATTTTGTTGTATTTCCAATTCCTATATTTATTTTATAAACAAACGGTTTATAGATATTTTTTAAGTATTTCTACAATAAATGGAATAATTGTGTATGTTCATTTGTCTGTAAGGTAGCTTATAAGTTGATTACATAAGTATTTTTATATAATAACACAACTAGGTTAGTGAAGCTTGTTTGTAAAATAAAACTAGTACACACAAATGAAATCGCAATTTATTTATTTGTTTAAATTTCTTTCATAATTACCTACCATTAAGTCATCATGACGTGACAGTACACAGTTGTGATCAGGCAGACATCAAAAGGAATATAAAAAAATAAATGAGCTACGTACTACATTCAGTGGGACTAGTTTTGTTCAGTTTCATATTCGCGTATCTTCAATAAGTTTTAAAAGATTGCGAAAAAAACATCGGTACATTTTAGGTTTATTTGATAAAACAGTGAAAGTATGGCAGTTTGATCAAATTCTAAGTCGTAAATCTATTCCTAATTATATCTCGATTGTTTGTTGCGAGTGTTTCTAGCGGGGTGAACGACCGTTGTTTGTTTTTCATGGAAATCCCGGCGTCTCGACAATTCTGACGCATCAACGTTGCATACGCGTATTAAATACGCTGCACATGCAATTGTGCACTGATCATCTCGGTAGCAACACGTTAAAATAAGTCGCGAGAAATAGCGTAACAAATTTCTAAAAATGTATTTTCAAAAAAAAAGTGAAATAATGTACCTATGTAGTGTAATTTATATGATTGCTGAACACCAGATTAACAAACAGGATTTTTTTTCTAATTTGTCACACCACTGTTTTTCCCCACACCATTTTTATTCTTAACTAGTGCTGTCCTAGAGCTAAATTAAAAACCGTCAAATTATCACGTTTTTATTAAATTAAAAACCTTTAAATTACATTTTAACGCAATTTTTCAAGGAAATTATATTTCACCAAAATGATATTTCATAGTTTTAATTGGCAGAAAATAATAAAATTATCTTTTTCAGTTTGGTCGGTCCTTCTTTTTTTTTCGATATTAGTTTCCTTTTGGTTGAATAATACTGTTAATAAATTAAGTATGTTTATGTAGTTTTTATTTTTATTTAATTGGGAGTGCCAACTTTCACAATCGTTGTTGGTCCTGTGCCTTTGACCACCTTTATTCCAGTCGGCGATATATTGTTCATGATTTCGCTTTTCGCCATAAGCTCTGATTAGTGCGGTTACTGACTTTATTAGAATATAAAAGTACCTACTGCACTAGCAATATCGTATGTACATGGTGTGGAAAAATCAATTGTGTGACAAACTAGAAAAAAAATCCTGTTTGTCATACTGGTGTGATTACGAGTCAGCAATGGTTTATATCATAGGTAATTAATACCATAAGAATTTAATCATATTATTTAGTTGATAACTGTTGTGAGTTTACAGTTTTCACTGTGTTATTGCTTCAGCACCAAGTAATTGATCTGGACTAATAAAATGAAAAAAAAATTGAAGTTATGGTGTCTTCCACAAACGTTGACATTGTTGTACAAATCATTAAACCGTAAGGAAAATCAATCAATAGCAATAATCTTTTACACCAATAAATTATAGCACGTAAATATTAACTAATCAAATGTTTTTAATTCCATCGTTACGATCCTTATTATGAGTTACTTAACAATATATTTATTCAAGCGATTGATGGTTATAGTATAGTGCAGTAAGACAAAAAATGAAAAACCTTGGGAATCCAGGTCCATCGAAGAATCTTCACAAAAACGGTTGGCCTGCATTTTGTAAATAAAGCTAAAATAAAGAAGTAAAATAACTGCGAAAGCAGTTCTTTTTTTGCCCCGCTCAGTTTCCACCCTGTATACATTATTGTTAATTACTGTCGTCGTCGTGGACTGTTCAGATCGGTGAATTATAATAATATGTTGAACATCAGCGCAATTTAATCGACTTTTCCTGCGCTCACAAGATGCTATGAATCCTGTTTTGCATGAGCAAAGAAGCATTTGCAATAAGGACTCTGTACGATATCAGTACTTATTCAACATTTATATTTCTAATCAAATACCCAATTCTTATGGTGATATTAATTTGTCGAATAAATAAAACCAGCCTGTCCTGTAGTACTGTAGGGCGAAGGCCTCTTCTCATACAGAGAAGGCATGAGCAATGATCACCACGCTTGCTCAAGGCAGGTTGGTGATTTCGGACTTATATTCACTACAAGTGAAGGTTTCCTCACGATGCCGATGTTTTCATTCATCGATGTCATAGGATGTCCAAGATAAGTTTTAGAAAGTTTCTAAAGTTTATTTGTCAAATAAAAAACAAATTTCTTTTTAACGGGTTTTAGTTTTTTAACTTTAATATTCTTTTTTTATGTGTAACGCATTTATAGGGTCTTTTTTTGCATTACTTGTTAACCTAGCTACTTATATAAAACAATTGTAAACCGGCAAATAAACAATTAATTTATTATTTTTTATTAATGATTACATATATTTATCTGTGTTAAAAACACATTCCAAAAGTTTAAAAAAGATTCATTGACTGGCCCTAGATACCGAGGTACAGAAATCTAACAGCACTCCACTATTATAATAAGTGAAACGGAAAACGAATATAATATGTAGAAAATAGTGACTATTGAAACAATAACTTAATATTTTTAGTCTGTCTATTATAGATACCTCTAAATAAATTTTAGAAATGCCTTCCTAAAAGCTGCCTGTCTATTGGAGCGCAGAGAGGCAGCGGTGCACGCGTCAAAAACCCATTGCCAATAGATGTCCGTTTAATCCGCTCGGCCAACTCATAGAATTTGATGAATCTTTGCCAGGAATTAGTTACAATTTGTTACTACACACACGTCTTTTCCTGAATTTGTTACAAATAAAACAAAGGCTCTATGACCAAAAATAGTTGGCCGCTAGAACCGCCACTTGCCTAAGTGTTGGCCTGTGATTACACAAAATCTACGTTACGCAGATAAGCGAATGGTACATCAAAAGAAAGGTTACAATTTGTTATATTTGTTACAAGAATAAAAAACATCAAAACGTAAATATTAAAAAAGTTATCTTATTTTTCGTTTCCGGGTTAAGGGTGGTTAAGGTATCTGTCAATAATGACGAATCGAACATTAAAAATAAGATAATATGACTATCGAACATTCCAATAATCATGTTAAGTCTCATTTTATTTTGAAAACTCATGGTCACTACTCTCTTACATTTTCATACTACAGTGTTTTGTAAATATCTCTTAAAATATGAATTTTCCTGTTGTTTTTACCACATTTGTTTAAACTAGGTTACGTTACCTGACGATTAGTACCATAATCAAGCTTGTACTTACGTTTAATAATGAAATAAACACCATTGGATTTTAGGCATAGTGCCGTCCGCGCGGCCAACTAAAATCGACTCTCAACAAATAATTGAACCTATTTTATAGGGTTTTTCTTGTTTATTGGCTGTAACAAATTAGTAACTAATTGTCCATGCACATTAGGCTCAATTAATTTAATAATTATTGACAGGTACCTATACCACCCTTAACCCGGAAACGAAAAATAAGATAACTTTTTTAATATTTACGTTTTGATGTTTTTTATTCTTGTAACAAATATAACAAATTGTAACCTTTCTTTTGATGTATCATTCGCTTATCTGCGTAATGTAGATTTTGTGTAATCATAGGCCAACACTTCGGCAAGTGGCGGTTCTAGCGGCCAACTATTTTTGGTCATAGAGCCTTTGTTTTATTTGTAACAAATTCAGGAAAAGACGTGTGTGTAGTAACAAATTGTAACTAATTACTGGCAAAGATTCATCAAATTCTATGAGTTGGCCGAGCGGATGAAACGGACATGCCAATAGAATTGCATAAAATCCCCGCTCGCGAGGTTCTTGAAATTGGTTGATTTTTAACTCTTACCGCGCCGGTGCCTCGCTCTATGCCCTCGTAACAGGCAGCTTTTCCATTCAAATGTAAAAAATTATACGTAGACTTGCTATTATGTTTAGGTAAATATACAAAAAATAATTGCTCGTAATGAAATACGACAGCAATGGACTATCAGATATTATTTGTAAATCTGAGCATGTAAAGTCGTTTTGTGAGAGTTTTCGGGAATATGACACTCCTATAGTGCATACGGGGCATATTGATAAGATATTTTTCAACTAGGAGTTGCTTGAATATGTTTGAATATCTTTTGTACCGTCACTAGCAAAGTGAGAAAATGATGTACTCGTTCATATAAGAAGTAAAACAATTAATTGAAACAAAATGTGTAAAGTATTTAAATAAAATGCGCATACCTATTACCTAAGTCTTGTTTAATTTATAATACTTTTACCACATCGTAGATATTACCTTACCTGCCGTGTAATTTGGTTTTTTTTTTAATACCTTTTAACATAGGTTTTCTTTTACAACTTTTGATTGCTCTTTGCTTGCTTAGATTTAATTTGATCTAGTCAATAGGTACCCAATGTTTTTGCAAAAGAACAGTTTTTGTACAAAATAGTTTCTGGACTAAGTTTGTAGTATAATCGTATATGCAAGCATTTTCTTTGGGTATGAGCTATCGCCAATGTAATTGGTTTTGGGTTTCCTAAATAATAGAGTTTGTCCCCAAAAAAGTAGATTTGTCACCAGATTCTAGTCACCAAACAAAATAAAATCAATTCCAAAATAAATCACCTAAAATCATGGAGATAAAGGGTCTAGTACCAAATAAGTGTTTTTGTATGTACTTTAATAGGTTTGTCCTAATAAGTATTTAAGCAAACTAATTAAAATAGATCACCAATTATTCTAAAACTGAGCAACAAATAAACTAATGTTTGCTTGGCAAAGAGGATATCTGGCGCTCGGCGGCCGCTCCCGCGGCACGCTCGCTGCGCTCACTCGCCTTCGCGCGTTGTGTGGTCATGGTCACAGTTCTAACCTAACCAACCATTTCGATAGACGGCTAAAGTGTTGGTGTCAGATCTATCATTCTGAGCACAAAGCTATTATTTTAGTAATAAAACTATTAATAGACGAACGAAGTTTATATTCTTTTAATAAATCACAATTTTATTGGATTACCAATAAAATTGTGATTTATTCTTTTACGATCTCTTATTTTACAAATATATTAACATTAATTTGATAATTCATACCTGGGCACACTTTTTGTTTATCTGAGAACCTCTGAGAACGAAAATATTTCGTGGCGATAGATCTATTTATTTGGTGACACAACTTGATGACAAATATAAATGGTGACAAAAAATATAGTTCCCTTTTTTTTAACTACGTTTACATATTTTATCATCCTGAACATATCTTCTTTCAAACAAAAAAAGAACTTTAAAATCGGTTCTCGCTATCCAAAATTACCAACAAAAACTTCTTCTGGTACCATGTATTAATTAGTAACGCAATTCCCCGACAGATGGCGCTGTACTTTAGGCTATTTCGCGTTCGCGCTGTTAGGATTTTTCCTGAGTTGATGGGGTCGGGTCGGGTATTATCGAATTGTTTAGTTGGTCTCTCCTTGGCATTAGCAGTATTATATTATAACTACATAAAACTTCTATCAGGAACATGCTAAGGCAATTTAGAACAAAATAATATTCTTTATTTTTTTAATTTTGTAAAAACCTTTTGTTTATAAATAGTTCGAAAGATAGCGCTGCGTAATGACGTCATCTTTTAAAAGGCGATGTTAAGATTTTCCGTGCTTTCATGACATACCGTGGTATAAAATATTTAATACTGAAAATGAGAATATACTAGGTCTGTGTAAAATGAGTTGTTTTGTTGGTATTGCTCAACCCGCTATGAAATGATTCTACCCATGAAAACAAACCACTTTTTCATCCCACCTATTCGAAAAATACGACTTTGTTCCCTTTTAGGTACGCCCGAAGTTGGTGTTTTCTTTATGAAACTTTCAGCGGGCACAGTGGCGTAGCGTGGCTTTTCGCCGCCCGGGGCTCATTGGAAATCCGCCGCCCCTTATTTTAACTATAAGTCGCTTAAAGTTTACTAATGGGCCTCCTAATTCGTACATCGTACACCTTATTAGTCAAAATATACTACTACGCATTGCTAATGCATGCTTCAGGTGGAAAATAGATCTAAGAGAAGAAATGCCGCTAGAAACCCACATTTTTATATGAATGTGTAAACCCTAAGAACATCTCAGGTTTCTGGGCAAACTGTTCATTGAAAAAAAAAATATACGGATTGAACCTCTGTCTGCTAAAACTGACCGTTTTTATCAATTTCTGAATCTCTAAACTTGCAAAATAACTTTAAAAAAAGTATACAATATTGGTGAACGATACTGATGCCAAAAATGAAAAATTAGTAAATTTGTCTGTCTGTATGTGCACGCACGGGCTAAAAACTACTGAAAGGATTATAACCAAACTTAGTACGATTGTAATCCATACTCCTCGGCAGGTTATAGGCTATATAACACAATGCTAAGACACATAGGAGCCGAGCAGTAAATGAAAGTGTGAGAAAAAACGGGAAAAAATATTTCCTTAGAGAGATTCAGTTGCGTGCGCTTAGTAAATGGTGGAAGTTAAGCAAAAAATATGTACTAAAGAATTGTTTCTCTTAAAACGTTCTAAAAAAAACTGCGACAGCATATGTCTAATATTTATAGTTCACTCACTATATCCGTTTTTATAGCAATGAAATTAGTTCTAAAATAATGCATGATTTGCCAGGAAGTTTTAATGAATATAGAATTAATCCTTATCAATATAAATACGTTAACCAATACAAGTGTACAAATGTACAAAATTGCCGTTTACATAATTTATATCTTTAGAGATATCACAGAGTTTTAAAATTACTCCCCAGCAATATAATGATGGTACGTACGGGCAGCAATAAAGGCTGGCCGATGGCTTTGCAAGATATTCGTAGCTTATACATCAGAATAACACATAATATTGTGCTACATAACATTACACCATGAGCCACGGGAGCCGATCAGAACCAAAAACCTAACATAACGTGGGTACGCGAGAATCGTGTGGTCCATGGCCCTCTACGAGGATCGAACCTGATCTTCGCTCCGGCCCAGCTACTGAGGGCGTCCCAGAGGGTTATAACCATTCGGATGGTGCGGGGAATACCGCACGATCTCCTGCGAGGCGGCAAGCCTTCCTGCAGGCATCCTGCCGTGGGATTTGGAGACTACGCGACTGTCGCAACCCAGTGCTGGGCACGCCTCTTTGAAGAGTTGGCTGACGAGGCGCCACGGCGCTCTCACGTATCGGCTGACACAGGTTCTCACCGGACACGGACATTTCGGGAGGTTCCTGTGTCGGATTCAGGCGGAAGCGACGCCTGGGTGTCACCGGCAATGGTCGCCTGGAGGTATGCCTCGGATGGGCGGGCCTCCGCCGTGTCCCTGCAGAGGGGATCGGTGGGAGTGACCAAATGGGAAGCCGTTGCCGCCTTCTGCGAAGCAGTCATGCTGGAAAAGTATGCGGCTGCACCCGTGAGGCAGCATCAGGCCTCACACCCCGGACAAAAACCCAGGCGTAGGCGTCGAGAGTGGTAAGACGACTACGCGCCTGCGGTAGCTCACCGCCCGATAAGGACCAGGCCCGTGTCGACGGCGCGTTTGTTCCACTCGCGCCTCAAAGAGCGGAAAAAATCGCGAGGGACGCGCGTCGCCGCCGCTCGCCGGCCACCCGGGCCAGGAACACGGTTATCGTCCTCTTTTTCACACACTTGCGGTTAAGCTTTCGCAAGTACGGTACCTAACATATTGCGAACAGTAGGTAGGTAATTTGGAAAAGTATTTTTTTAAAATTATGCAATCTAATGTTTTCGTCATGTTCCTCAATTGCCGCCCCCTTTCATGTGCCGCCCGGGGCCATGCCCCCCCCCACGCTACGCCACTGAGCGGGCAATAATGACGCTCCAAATTCAAAAAGTGTGCCTAAATAGTAGATAAAAGGGCATAAGTAAGTTTATTATTTTTCCTTTTACATCTTTATATAAATTAAACTTAACTAGAAATTAAACTAAATTATATAAATTAAACATAATATGTACAAAACCTATAAATAATACTAAAATAAATATATATACTCACTCGGGCGCAAAATATATTTTTGGCTCGGGCGACGTACTTTGAATCCCTCGCTACGTTCGGGATTCTATTTAAGAATCCCTCGCAAAGCTCGGGATTCTACTCTAGAATCCCTCATTCGCTCTGGATTCAAAAAACGCCCTCACCGTAAAAATATTACTTTGCGCCCGAGTGAGTATATATATTTATTTTAGTATTATTTATAGGTTTTGTACATATTATGTTTAATTTATATAATTTAGTTTAATTTCTAGTTAAGTTTAATTTATATAAAGATGTAAAAGGATAAATAATAAACTTACTTATGCCCGAGTGATACACTCTACTTTTCATCACCCCCTATGAGAAAATAAAAGGCGCTTCATACTTTATTGTAAAATTATTATTGTAGCTGCTATTTTCATCATATCTTGATAATAATGCTATTATTATGATATCTTGATAATAATAGCATCTACATTAATAATTTGCTGCAAAACAATCCGTGAATTTTTTTACGAGAACCCGGGGGTGTAGTTTGCGCGTTCTATTTCTATTTAAGTTTTTTTTTATTCAGCCGTGTCGTGCGTGACTATGGTATTGGACGTCGTACCAGCCTTCCATTATTTGCGTTCGATTCTTTGGCGAGTTTTTAGGCGCACTAATAACAGGGCGAAAAACATGCAAAAACGCTCCAAATTCAAAAAGTGCGATTATAAGTTACTTTTAGGCGCACTTTTTGAATTTGGAGCGTCATTGGTGCCGATTCTCTTGTGCACAAACTATCGTTAATTTAAGTTAAATGCATCTTTCTCTTTCCGTTTAATTAAGAAAAGGACAGAAGATCAAATATTAGTTAAGTCCTGTCAAATTTAGACACTCCATAGATAATTTAGACGCAATTTAAAAACATAGCGTCTAAATATACGTCAATTGTCATGAGGCGCTGTCTAATTTGACAGGATTAAACTCCCAAGGAGCAAAATACTCCTATAGGAATTGGCATATAGGACTAAACGTTTTTTAGAAATCTAATAGACGTTTTAACTCCGACCACTGATCCAATGAAAGCATCTTGTAAGATGGTTTACACTATAAGTACTTTCGATTCTATTACTTTGTTTTATAAACGTTAATAGGATCATTTTCCAGGATTCTTATTAGAACGCGCAGTCTTAGAAGCGCAAGTTGTAAAACTAATCAGCAATGTGTGACTTTTGATCCGATAAACGCATTTAATAAGATTGTTTAATCATGTTAACGTCTTGTTTCATTCCTCTGTAAGACATGCACTTCCTACAAATGTCATAGATATAGCTGCTACAGGTTAGGATATTATAGGATCAATTTATCGCAGTCATGACCCTTAATGGATTTTTAGCACCAAGCTAGCATAGCCTGTGATTTTTATAAGTAAAATATCTTAAATGTGTCCTACATTTGCTATTATTGGAGTAATCGGCCATCTTGTCTTTATTTTATAATTTGCTAAAGAAAGTTGGAACAATGTAAATATGGATTTGTACAAATTGAAACGATTTAAGCGTAGTGGCAGTTATCGAAAAAGAGTGTCGAGAAAGTACTTCGAAATGAAGTCGGTATCGGAGTTCGGGTTGAACTTTTTCTTAAATAACAAGAAGTCTGGTGAAATTTGTGATGGACCCGTACAGAATAAAATGAAAATAGGCTTAGACAACACTGTGAGGATATTTTTTCAGAGAGTTCTTACAATCAATCAAGAAGATAAAGAACATTATAGTGGAAGCAGTATCAGAACTATCGTGTGTCAGATTCCATTGTTTTGATAAACAAATTAAAAAATAAAAACAATTTAAAAGCACTGACAATTTGTTATTTTACCATTTTGCATCCCTACACTGCCCATTTTTTATCTATGTTGAAATTAATTTTAAAGAGAAATGTTAAAAAATATACAGAGTAATTTTTAGATACTATTCTGAACATGTACTGATTAAAACATAGCCCTGCATGCATTAGTATGTGGGGTTATTTCTGTTCTCGAAAGAACCCTAAAACTTAAAATGGTGGCGAAATATTATGTCATGGAATAGTCATAACTATGACTAAATAATCTTATATAGGTCGTTGTAAATGCAATGTTATGGCACGTGTTTCGACCCTATGTCGGATTGGTAATAGTTAATTATTACTGAATAAACAAATTATGAATATGTATAATTTTGAAGGCGCATAAAGATATGTTTATTAACATCTAACACTTTATCAATAAAATTAATTTCGCAAGTTGAGTGGGCATTCTTTATAAAACAGTCAAACGAATAAGTTACTTATGTTAGACAATTTTATATTGTGACTTTACTACCATTTAAAAATAAAAATAATGTATTCATTGACACAACAGCGCAGCTAAATTTTAATACCTAGTCGAAAAAAGAACGAATCATCGACTGAATGTATCTACGAACGGCATCACGCTGATCAATGTAGGATCAATTACTCCAATAGCAGCACGCGCTAGGTCGTAAGAGAACTAATCGCTCTTATCAAATGCATTTCCCGGATCTTTGTAGGGTAAATGTTTATTGTAAAAGCACTTATTAGGACAATTATAATATCGAATTGCACGTTGTCGGATTATACAAAAACGACTATAGGGCGTAATAATCCTATAAACTGCGCCCAAATGCGGTTCTATAAACGTTTTCAGGATTGCTATAGGATTAAAAAATACGTGCTCCTAGGATAATTATAGTGCCACATTTTGCTACTTGAAAATGTATCTTCTGTCCTTTTCTTTAAGAAATGGAAAGAGAAAGATGCACCTAACTTAAATTTACGTTAAGTTGTGCACAAGAGAATCGGCACCATTATTGCCCGCTGAAAGTTTCTTAGAAAAAACACCAACTTTGGGCGTACTTAAAGGGGAACAAAGTCGTCTTTTTCGAATAGGTGGGATGAAAAGTAACATTTAATTGCACTTTTTGAATTTGGAGCGTCTTTGCATGTTTTACGCCCTGTTAGAAGTGCGCCTAAAAACTCTTTGAATTTGGAACGTCTTAGGCTTCGTTCACACGGCATTGTCCTGCACGTTTTTTTGTAATCGTTTTTTTAACGTATAGTCAACCGGGTGTTCACATGGTAAATTTTCATTCGTGTAAGAACGAATAGCCGCAGTTTCCACACAGTTGTCATAAGCTTACTGTATGGTGTACTTCTTGAGTTTTGAGGTTTTGTGTTGAGAGATAATTAACTCACACAAGGATTACTTTTACAAAAAAACTATATTATTAATTGGTATTGTACAATATTATTTGTGTGCACTGGTTACGCTTTTACATAGAAGAAATAGAATAGAAAAATTGTCGACTGGTCGCGAGCGCGCTGTGTGGCGGAGTGTTGTGGAGTGCGGCGCGTCGCGTCTGCTCCCGCGCTGTCATGGCGGCCGGCCGTAAGGTTGGGACACGGCGTTAACATCCTCCCGCGCCTTGAAACCTCCCGTTTCAAGAGTCGTCCTCGTCCTCTGGGAGTAGGCAGATGCGGTTCACTGTTCTGCGCACAATGCCTTTGGTAGTTTTGATGTCGGCGACTCGACAGGCGCCATCTGAGCCTGGGAAAACTGCTTCTATTCTTCCCAGAGGCCAATTTAATGGTGGGGTAAGCTCCTGCTTTATTAGAACTAACTGCCCAGGTGACAGGTTGGGGTGGCGTTTTTGCCACTTAGTGCGCTGCTGTAGCTCGCAGACATATTCATGGCTCCATCGACGCCAGAAGTGCTGCCTGGCCTGCTCGATCCTGGCGTACCGCTGCAGGCTGCTGCTCTTCGCTTGCTGTAGATCTGGCGCTGGCAGCGCTGCCATAGTTCTTCCGATAAGGAAGTGCCCTGGGGTGAGAGGGGACAGATCGTGAGGGATGGTAGAAAGAGGGGAAAGGGGTCGTGAGTTTAGTATTGCTTCTATTTGTGCAAGCAAAGTTGTGAGCTCTTCAAATGTGAAATGGATATCACTCAAGACCCTTTTCAAATGGTACTTAGCAGACTTTACAGCTGCCTCATGCAAACCTCCAAAGTTTGGGGAGTATGCAGGTAGAAATTTAAATTTTATGCCTTCTTCTGTAAAAGGCTCTGACACAGAATTAGAGTTAGATTTTAGAAAACTACCTAACTCGCGACTGGCACCGACAAAGTTTGTGCCATTGTCGCACCATATTTCAAGGGGTTTGCCCCTTCTACTTATAAAACGACGCAAAGTTAAAATAAAAGCTTCTGTGCTAAGACTACTTACTAATTCTAAATGTACAGCTTTGGTCGTAAAACATACAAAAACACAAAAATAACATTTGATTAATTTGGAACCGCGGCCTTTTCTATCACTGTATAGAAACGGCCCAGCAAAATCTGTACCTGTAACCTCAAATGTATAACCTGGACTTAACCTAGGAGATGGTAAGTTACCCATTATTTGTCTGGCAACTGCTCCTCTCATGCGAGTGCATAAAACACATTTTCTAAAAACTTTACGAGCTAAAGCTCTTCCTCTTAGAGGCCAGTACTTTTCGCGAATTAGTGAGAGGAGAAGTTGTGGACCTGCATGCAGGTGTAAAATATGGTAATAGGTAAACAATAACTTAGCTAAGTGATGATTAGAATCAATGAGAGTGGGGTGCTTCTTATTGTATTCAAATTGCGAGTTTTGCAGTCTGCCACCAACTTTCATTAATCCATCATCATCAATAAACGGACTTAAACTTAACAATGGAGCTACTTTACATTGCTTCTCAAAATTTGGAAAACTTTCTTGTTGAGAGATGTAAACTAACTTATTCTCTGCATATGCTAATTCTTCTGCAGTTAACATTTGTTTATTCTGATTCTTAGGATTCTTAACATTATTATAAAATCGAAAAATGTATGCAACAATACGTCTTAACTTAGTGAAACTAGAATAATTCTTAATACTAATTACAGAACTAGAAGCTTGTGCCTCATTCACACAAGTATTTACTTTTACTTCAGGTAGTGTTGCATTCATTACATTGCTGCCTTGACATGGCCAATGTTCTTCTCCATCCTTAATGAAAGTAGGTCCCTGCCACCATAATGACAAGAATTTTATTTCGTTTGGAAAGACACCACGAGAGCCTATGTCAGCCGGGTTCTGTGATGTAGGGACATACAGCCATTTGCTGTCATTGCACAGTTCATTAATAGCTACTACTCGATTCGCTACAAAAGTTTGTAGTTTATGTGAAGGCGTGCACAACCAACCCAGTACTATTTTAGAATCAGACCAATATACTTTATTAGAAATATCACAACGTAGTGATTTACAAACTTTTTCGCATAAGCGAGCCACTAGAAGGGACCCACAAAGTTCTAACCTGGGTATGGTTGTAGTCTTCAGTGGCGCCACCTTAGCTCTAGCAGCCAAAAGACGTACTGTCACATTGCCTAGAGCATCAGTTGACTTCACATATATACATCCAGCATAAGCTTTCATACTGGCATCCGAAAAACAATGTAACTCTATAGTTACAGGATTAGCACAACAAACACTTCTAGGGATATTAATAGTTTGCAAGTGATTAACATTATCAATAAAATTTCTCCATATCTTATTTATGTTAGGAGGTGTCTCGTCATCCCAAGCTAGTTTCTGAGACCAAAGCATTTGTAAAATTACTTTACATACAATAGTGCAACAACTTAATAAACCCAATGGGTCAAATAGACTAGAAGTAAGGGATAGAATGGAACGCTTAGTAAATGGAGTATTATTATTACAGTCATATAGTTTAGAGGATACCATTAAAATCTTATCAGTATTAGGATTCCATTCTATTCCAAGTGCATGGCTTGGCGATGAGATAATCTTAAAGTTTTCCATACTGTTCCTTTATGTCAGGTTGCCTTTTTTCTAGTGAAAACAAACAAATGGTTAGCTCGAGCATGAGAATCACCTAATAGTGCTGGTTTATCTCGCAAAGGCAACGTGACACAAAATCTGCCGTCTTCCAGGCGGCGCGTGTGCTGCACGAAGTGCTCCTCGCAGGCACGGTCCTCCTCCGTTAGCTTCGGCGTCTCCGGCAGCTCCTCCAGCTCCCAGAACTGCTTCAGTGGTTGTCTTATAGCTTGACTGAAATTACAGTGAATTTCCTTACTTGGTACATAGTTAGGACACATGATGGGCCCTACCACTAACCAACCAAACTGGGAGTTTTGTAGTACAGGTTGATTAGAATTTCCCAATTTGATCTGATTAGTAGGACAAATTACATCCCAAAAAATATCAGCTCCCAATAACAGATCTATTTGAGACGGGTTATAGAATGTAGGATCTGCCAGTGTGATATTTTTCGGCATGTTTAGTGTTGATACATCAACTTCAGAATTAGGTAAATCACTTGTTATTCTTGGTATAACAAATGCTTTTATCTCTTTACAGTACTGATTAGTACGAGATTTAATAGTAATGTTACAGCATTCTAGAGCTGCACACATCATGTTATTGATGCCAGTTACAGATACAGTGTTAATAGATTGGCTATCAATACATAGTTTAGATTTTAGAGATTCCGATATAAATGAGGATTGACTACCGCAGTCCAATAGGCATCGGATCTCATGGCTTTGCTTATTGTTACTCAATATAACAATTGCCGTGGATAGGAGTACCTGGTTTTCCATACAGGTTGATAACGCAATAGGATTACATATACTTGTAGTAGGATTAGAATTATCATCAGAATTATCTTTACTTTCTACATTATTAGAACTAGACAAATTAGTTTTATGCAACAAGGAATTGTGTTTCCTTTTACAAAATCTGCATGGAGTGGCAGGACATTGATAAGCAAAATGTCCACTCCGCAGACAATTTACACATAACTTATGTTTAGAAACTTCTACATTTCTCTCGTTTATAGACATGCTATTGAATTTTTCACAATAGTAAATGAAATGTTCACCACCACATATTATGCAGGATCTAGATTTACTGGAATTGCCTTGGCAAGCTGCGGCAACAAATGTTTTATTGTATCGCTCAGAACAAGGCGCTTTATCATTTGACTTCTGTGGTTTTTCATTTGTAGTATGCTTGTCACCGTGGCTTGCGTTGACCATTTCCAAAATGTTAGCACTATTTCTTAAAAACTCATAGAAATTATTCAGTGTAGGTTTATCTGGCAAACTATTTCTATATTCCTCCCATTTGGTGGAGGTAGCTAAATCTAATTTTTGACTAAATAGAAAGATGATTAAAGTATCCCAATTATCTGTTTTTTCATTCAAACTGTTTAAGGCTCGCATGTGCTTTGAAATGTGATCCACTAGTGATCTGAGAGATACTTCCGATTTCTTGATGGTTGTTACATTCATTAGTGACACTAAATGATTGTGCACTAGTTGTCTAGTGTTATGGTATCGATCGCATATCAATTTCCATGCTACCGCATAGTTACTAGTAGAAATTTCCAAAGATTCAATTACAGATGCCGCTTGACCACTCAACGATAGTTTGAGATATTGGAATTTATTAATTTCGTTTAAATCCGGATTATCATGAATTAATGAACTAAATGTGTCGTGGAACTCTAGCCATTTGTTGAAATTTCCATCAAAGTTGGGTAGTTTAATTGTGGGTAACTTGATATTGCTAAAGTTCTTTTCACCGCACTGTGACTGGACACTTTCAAATGTATCTTGAGCATTATTTGATTTAGATAATAATTCTTGAGCTAAACTTATTTGATTATAAAATATTGTTTCTGTAGAATCTCTATCCGAGTCCTCCGTGGCATCTAACAATTCAATTTTATCTTGCAAGACATCATAGTTATTAAATAATACTTCAATTTTATTTAACCTTAATTTTAACTCTAGGAATTGCTGTTTAGTTGTAGACTCATCACATATAAATTCACTTAAATACTTTTTGAAGTTTGTTAATCTTCCCTTTATAGATCCTCTTTGGCGTTTTAAGTCTTTTAACTCTGTGTCAGACATGTTACAGATTGAAAAATGCACTGGCTTATGCCCACCAAATAATAAAAGTTAACTAAATACCAATGATCTCCACGCAAACCTCACAGCTACACATGCAGCAGCTGCAAATCAGCGTCAGTAGACCACGTGGTAAGGTCCCGGCGTCCCAGTATGCCCGCCGTACAAGTCACGCGGAGCGCGGGGGAGGGTCGGCACGCGCGGGGGAGAGGTTCGTCCGGTACAGGCGTCACTCGCCTCGTGCGCCGATGTGCGCGCCGCGCCTTATGTATGTACACCTAGGTACTCTAGGTGTCTATGTGCTATAGATGGGTCAAACCGTAATCTTTTCAAACCGGTTGAACCGAATCATAATTTTGCTCAAACCGACTTACAAACCGATTCAACCAAACCGAATCATCCAGTACTGTGTGACGTCATTCATTCGTTCATGAACCCCATTATAAATTATAAACCGTATGATAAAAATACTCACTTGTTACTTTTAGTAGTTAAAGTATTTATATACTTAATATTATTATAATAAAATAATAAAATTGGATACTTTCTGAAAAAAACGATGTTAATTAAAATATAATTATATACGATAACAAACAAATGCCTAATAAAAAACGGAATGAAAATTTGGCGCCACCATTTGACATGCAACTCGTCGCGTCGCGTCACCGGTCGGCGTCAGCAACTTCATTCGGGATAACTCGGTTCCGTTCGTTATTCATTCGGTTCGGTTCGGTTCAGCCTGTTCAACCCGCATCAGCTTATTCGCATTGCATCGCATTCGTACTCGCCCGAACTGGACACGAGTTGACGCGATTGCAGTTTCAAACTGAACCGGCACTGGGATTACGTATCTTGCAATAGCCGAGCGATCGCGATAATTTAGCAAAATTTTGCTGCTCAAACGTCAATTCAAAATACGTCACGTCAAATAGCAAACTAGCGATAGTGCTGCCTCTGTGGAGCAATCAGGTAACTAAAATATGCATTTTTCGTTTGGTGGTTTCGTATTTAGTATGGTTTTTAAGAGCAAAGTTAAGTTTTTTTTGTTAAAGGTGATATTTAATTAGTTCCAGCGATTGCTACTTTATCGTCATCGTAGCAATAAGTGCATTAGAACAATCAGCGAGCGATTAGCAATCGGTTCATACATAATACGTTTTTTTTTGACGATCGCGCGGTGATCGCGCGATCACTGCGCAAATATTGCTCATTGCTGTTTCATAGGTAATAACCCCGCGGGTTGGATAGACTGTAGCTCGGTTTGATGCGAGTTGCCCTCAAACCGAATTGATTCGGTTTGGCAAACCGGGTTGACCCATCGCTACTATGTGCTGAGCTGAAAACGGTTTATATGATGCGCTGTAAAGCGGTGCAGAAGCTAGCAGCGTGCAGTTTTGGAGAGAAATGACACAGAATATAACAGACAAAGTATATAGATGTATAGTACGTGCCTTTAGGCGGGAAATGCAAACAAACAGCAATACAATAACAATTAGGAGACAGTCAGACAGATAGTATTTTCGATCCCAGGGATTACAGCCTATGTAATCGTTAGATGAACGAATATGTACAATAGGTAACTGTACCCTCTTGGTGAAATAGTAAATAGGTAACCTGCGGTTGAAACCTATGCAAATAGTGACTCCATCCACTATACAGTTAAGCTAGACACTCGCAGAGTCGCAGCCGTAAATTCTTAGCCACACCCAATGCTCACACAAATAAAAGAACACAAAGGTACCGGAATCGGGGATGTCTACTAGGTAGGATAAGGAACGGGCACACCTTATTACAGAAGGTAGCTTGCTGCCAGGCCCTGGATTCCACTTCCAACCTCGACTGGTCCGTACTCCCGGGGTTGTGTAGACTTCGTCTTCGTTCTTCTAGTTATTCCGCGCTTCCCGCACGGAACAAAGTCCTGTCACGGTCGCCATAATGTATGGTGTACTTCTTGAGTTTTGAGGTTTTGTGTTGAGAGATAATTAACTCACACAAGGATTACTTTTACAAAAAAACTATATTATTAATTGGTATTGTACAATATTATTTGTGTGCACTGGTTACGCTTTTACATAGAAAAAATAGAATAGAAAAATTGTCGACTGGTCGCGAGCGCGCTGTGTGGCGGAGTGTTGTGGAGTGCGGCGCGTCGCGTCTGCTCCCGCGCTGTCATGGCGGCCGGCCGTAAGGTTGGGACCCGGCGTTAACACTTACCATAAATGCCAATGCGAACCGAATACGTCAAAGTTCATTCGATTTGCTTGACAAGTCCGTTGAGTATGCGTTTAAACGTATAAGCGGTACACGTTTTTTTGCGGTACAATCGACGTGTGAATGGATCTTTGGACGTTGTATGGTCACTATTTACACGTTATGACAAATACTGCAAAAAAATGGTTGCCTGTAAAGTCGGTTTTACGGGCGAAGATTTTACGTGACAACGTCTTTCATATCGATCATAGTTGAGTGGGAGAGAGACGCAAGGCATTCGGCGGGCCTCTCTCTCGTTCGGTGACTCATCGTAACGTTACCGAGCGTTACACTTTTTCATAAGTGACTCCCAGCCGCAACCTAATTTAAGACGTTGTCACGTCAAAAACGTGCAGGACAATGCCGTGTGAACGTAGCCTTAATGCTCAGCGCCAAAGAATCGAACGCAAATAATGAATGGCTGGTACGACGGCCAATACCATAATCACACACAAACTATAGCCCGAGTTCTCGTAAACATTTTCACGGATTGTTTTGCAGCAAATAGCTTGATAATAATAGCAGCTACAATAATAATTTTACAATGCAGTTTGAGGCGCCTTTTATTTTCTCATAGGGGGTGATGAAAAGTAGAGTGTATAACTCGTGCGCAAAATATATTTTTGGCTCGGGCGACGTACTTTGAATCCCTCGCTACGTTCGGGATTTTATTTAAGAATCCCTCAATTTGCTCTGGATTCAAAACACGCCCTCGCCGTAAAAATATTACTTTGCGCCCTTGTAATACAATCTACTTACTATTATTATGGAACTGTTACGGGGCGGGTCACAGTAGGCTTTAAAAAAAAACACTTTTATTACACACTAGAATTTAATTGGAAATAATGAGTTTATGTCCGCGATGACGTTCAATTCCACACTGATTCTGGTAGGTGAAAATCACACGGTTGTCGAATAATGCTGACACAGTGGGAAAATGTACTTTAACCGAAAGCTGCACGTGGTGCAGCGTCAACTGTTTATTTTTATATTATCAAAGGGGTAAACTCGGATATAACAGCCCCCCGGATAGAATGGAGCATCTAGTAGAAAAAGATGCGAAATTAACTTTAAGAACTTTAATTAGAACGTCATCTTGGATTTACAAACATGATTGTAAAACTAAGTATTAACAACTAGATATAATATGTAATTAACACATAACGTAAAATATAAAGGTAAACATAAAATGATTTTAAGTAGTACGATTAAGTTACTCAAAAAATTTAACATTTTAATCAATTATCAATAGGACAACATTGTTTACAGAACTCTAATTTATTTTGTTTATTATAAGATTGCGCTTGATTGGCGTTGGCTTTGACAATGATGTATAAATTTCATCTATTACACTGTTCTCATCTATGACAGATAATTCGACAGAAGGTTGACGGCATTCAACAGATTTTCTGTTGTTACATTGGTTAAATATCTGTATACATACAGCAATGATCTTTTGTGGTTGGACAAAAATACCTTCTAATTCTATAAAGTAGATATATAAAGAATATGATTAAAAATACATAAGAAAGAGACATATAGTGAACACCATATTTTTGGAAATGATTAGGGCTTTCGATATTATCTAAGTCCTTTTCGAATGAATTCAGATGTAAACTAGCCTGTAATAAGGAATCTAAACATCATTTAGCTTTAGATAAGGTAATCGACTAAGTGTTTTGTTGACAGTACATTTATCACAACAATCATCCTCTATAAGATGAAATTAGAAATAATCTGTGAACTTACATTGAGAACAGCATTTGATTGTGGCACAAACTGTAAGGTTTTATAATAGAATTATAAGAAAACATAGCCGTATTTAAATATAGGTGCCAAGTATGGGCATTTTCGTTTACGAATGGCCTTAAGTATTCCTTAAGGGTTGCATGGCTCCTCTCTAGAGCTCCGCAAGTTTGAGGGTGATAAGGCGCAGCTAGAATATGTTTTATTCCAAATAATTTGGTAAGTTGTTTGATAACCTCGAAAGTAAAATTTGTGCCTTGATTGGTGACGATCATTTTAGGGATCCCGAGGTGAGATATAAAATAAACAAATTTCTTAGCGGTTTCGTCCGCAGAACAATTTACTAAAGGATAGGCTTGCGAATACTTGGTAAGATCGTCTTGAATAGTAAGAATGAATTTGTATTTAAATTCGTAAGTTTCTGGGAGAGGACCAACAATGTCTAGAAATATTTTTTCTAGCGGTTTTGTCGTAGGGGTTTATTAATCTGGCAAGATTTGCAATTTTTAACGTAATCTTCGATGTCTTGCCGCATGTTCTTCCACCAGTACACAAGGGCGGATCCAGGGGGGGGGTCATGGGGGTCATGACCCCCCCCTGAGCCGGTTCCAGAACCTAGTTGCCTAGGTCCTAAAACCGGCTCATAGCCACTGATAAAAATTAAGTAACGTGATATAAAAAAATATTTTTGTCACAATCACAATATAATTTTATGTAAGTACCTTCAAGACTGTTACTAGATTGATACTCTAGTTTCTGTTGTTGAAAACGAATATCAGGTGTGGATAGTGAAGTGACCCTATTTTAAATTACGATATTGAGATAATAATTTAAATGTATCCTAGTATATGAAAAGAAAAATAAAATATTGCTACACTACCAGATTGTGTAGCCACAGCAGAAAGTCTTTCTCTGCGTTACTAAAAACAATGTTGAAAAACTTCTCACCGGCCAGTACCGACTGACTGCCGGATTAATCTGGTGCGGGGGCTGTGGCCAAAGGAATTTTAGTTTAGAAAAAAAAACAAATCTACATTATCTCGTATAGCTTTTATTTAAACTTTTTTTCTGAAGTTAAAACGTTATTGCTTCGGGTCACTCGTGGGCTTATTTCAGGGTATTGCGTTACTACGGAAGTTTGATGGCTGTTTTTTTTTTCATTTGCTGCTATCATTTTTGACTCTTGGTAAAAGACTGTAAAAAGTGAATTTTGATTGCTTATTTTTGTATAAAAATCTAATTATAACCAAAACCAAGAGAAGGCTGTACAATTAACCATCTGCAACTGTATCTTGTTCCCAAACCCGAAGAAAAGGCTAGGGAGATCGAATTGAAAGACGAGGTTATAATTATATCGAAGTGTTGAAATCTCTGTACGAGGCCACAACAATAAACATCTAAGTGAAAGAACAGTGCACAAAACCACTCCAACTCCGTCGGGAGGTAACACAGGGAGTTAATTAACTCATAAAACTTGAGATTAATATCATCATCAGCAGATAGACGTCCACTGCTAGACAAAGGTCTCCCCCAAATATTTTTACATGCATCGGTCCTGCACCACCCATCTTAAGATTAATAAATCGGAAAGTTATACTAAAATCTCAAGTTTTACCGACGGTTTACGAATGACATGGCAGACCCTCAAAGGGTGCTTTAGAATGAGCTTGTGGAACTAAAGTCGTGTAGATGGCCGTTTCCGAGTGTTTCTCGTATGTGAAAATGGCGCTACTCTCGAGTTGATGTAAGAATATATCTTGGACCAATAATTTGACTGGGTTGGCACAACGTCAAGAGAGAATGACTTCTCCAGTCTTGGGCGGGGCGGGAAGGCATGTCAGACTTTTACTGACTCATGTTTCTTCGGTTGCCCTTACGTTGGGGTCACGCAACTATTCCGCAACCCCGGCAGGAGTTTGCTCTGTTGGGCCTATTCTCGTGCTGACTGCACATTGGGGCGCGCGTGGAACACAACGCGCCGTCGATACGGGCCTGGTCCTACCCGGCGGCGAGCTGGCCATCACTCGCCGTCCGCAGACCCGCACCTATAGTGGCCACTAGTCGTCTTGCGACTCTCAACGTCTACGCCTGGGTGTCTGTCCGGGGCGCGAGGTTCGACGCTGCCTCGCGCGCGCCGCTACTTCCTTCACCAGCATAACTGTTTCGCAGAAGGAGGCGACGGCTTCCCATTCAGTCTCGCCCCGGAGCATGGCCTGAACCAGCGCCAGGCGCGAGAGGTCACCACCGCCGATCGCCTCTGCGAAGACACGGCGATGGCTCGCCCAAGCGGGGCACACCTCAACCGTGTGCTCGACCATGTCCTCCAGGCGACCGCTGCTGCAGTGGTGACACCTAGGCGTCGCTTCCGCCCGAATTCGACACAGTAACTTCCCAAACTGACCGTGTCCGGTGACCTGTGTCAAGCGATACGTGAGAGCGACGTGACGCGTCTCCAGCCACTCCTCAAAGAAGGCTCTTACCGCCGCTATTACGGCATGCCCAGCCCTAGGTTGCGACAGTCACTGTCTCCATTCCGCACAATCCTCTTTAATGTGTACGACAGGTAATAACTCATGTAGCTAAAACGAGAACAATCCAAAGAACTAGCATCACCGGCATTACTCGCAGAGTCAGTACGCTCAAATGGAAGTAAACCGGCCATTCTGGAGAAGGACAGACGATAGTGGACTAAACATGTTTTAGCGTGGAGACCTCTTTAAAAACGAATGGTGATGGTCATCCTGCCACACGATGGACCAATGATTTACAGAAGGTGGCGAGCAACTCGTGGATGCGAGCTGCCCAAGACTGGGAATACTGTAGCTTTCTGGGGAAGGCCTATCGTTCACAATGGACGGTAATAGGCTGATATGGTAAAGAGGTCTTTATTGAAAGAAACGATTATTTAGAGAGTTTTGAACACCCATCATTTGGAATTACTCAAAATTATGAAGATACAGACGAGCCAAAATAATTATAAAAAAAAAGTCACTGACTTCACAGCACACATCAAACCGCCGTAATAAAGCCGCCGTGTGTGTCTTTTTCTTTCTATCGGGTGCCTCAGAGCTAGGCACCCGATAGAAAGAAAAAGTCTGAGGCGCGAGGCAAATGGGTCTATGGCAAATGCCACCAACCACCACTGGGACTGGCACTTTTCCACTTCCATCAAAACGTACCCATTAAAGTAGATGCAAGTGATAACGCGTTTTAGGGGAAAGATTTTTTTAGTTTTTTTATAACCTTTCGAAGGCCAAGCGACAGCCGGCTGTCGGGCTTGAATAGACTTATGTGTTTTGAGGCACAGTATTTACATACATGAACAAAGTACCTACTTATTACCCGTACCTACTACCACGACTATGTGACCCCCCCCTGGTGCCAAAGCTGGATCCGCCCTTGCCAGTACATTGATTTTATTCTCTCTAACATACGAGAGACGCCGGGATGTCCGGCTGTTGGTAAGTCGTGGTTATCACGTAATATCTTTTGGACCTTATCAGGCGTAGGAAATAGAATAGAATTTTTATGAATATTTACTTTAATGCTTTTGTTGTGAAATACGTAGTCTATATATAAATTTTTGTATAAGAGATTTTGGAAAACGGGTCCGAGAAGTCTGAAATTGCGACTTCCTTTTCCTCCAGATACCAAAATTTAACCATGTCTCTATATTCGACTAACAGCCTAAAAATATCTTTGTATGGCATTTCATCGTAGTGATGAACGCGTGTGAATAAACGAGTAAACAAATGCTTATTGTTAGAAGTGCTATATAAGGTATAAAGTTCACGTTCAATATTGTCTCGAACGCTTGTTTGACTTGTTGAGAAGTCTATAATGTCTTTTGTGCAGGGTGCACACTTGACTATGCTGGGATTGGTGGGGAAATAAAAAACACTATCTTGAAGTCTTGAATTTATTCTTCACAGTGTTCACTATATGTTCTGAAGTCCTTTCTTCATGTTCTTTCTTTCCTTTCTTCTTTCTTCCTTTTTCTTCCAGTGTTTCTTCTTGTCTTGCTGCTCGCCAACTGTGTCGATACCGAAAACCGACCCGTAATTTATACCAATTTTTGCTAAGAAAATGTAAGGCCTCTGATTGGTTGACCAATCAGAGCGCACGAATTATCGACCAATCAAATTGATCGATAACAATCATGTAGGGAACATTCTAGTATGTTCTACTATACCTACCTACTATTGGTCTGTCGAATAACAATTTCTAGAAACTAACAAAACAATTTCTAATATTCTAATAAGGAAGACATTAACAATATTCTAATAAGAAATAGGCGAGATTCTAATAACAAACAAACGAGATTTGTAATTACAAACTTATGTAACTATGTTAGAAATCTACTTAAACCCTATAACTATACCTACTTCCTATCCACTATAATAAGTATGTAAACACTGCGTAACTATATCACTTATTACCTATCAACTATAATAACTATAGACGTAAACAAACTGTATTACTTATTAACTATACTTATAATCACTTAACTATTTCTGTTCATCAGTTTGTTTATTCACTCACTACACTGTCCCGCACATCACTCCCGCCGTGCGACCGCGTCGCATCTCGTCCCGGTGCGGGCTCGTCGTCTGTAGGCAGGGGCAGGATCACCAGCTTCCTTACTGGCCGACGCAGCACTCCTCCTTTGGTCTGCACGTCTACTGTCCGCACGATGTTGTCGGGGCCTGGATACACCGCGATGACCCGACCTCGTATCCACACGTTGCGGGGCAGGTTCTGATCGACGATCTGGACTAGGTCGTTCACCTTGACTTGGTGACCTCGTCCGTAGGGCTCCCGCCGGTGTTGGAGCTCGGGAAGGTACTCCTTCACCCAGCGGAGCCAGAAGATGTCAGCGAGCCTTTGTGCAGCTCGCCAGCTGGACCGGGAGATGGTGTCTTGCTCGGAGAATGTGCCCGGCTGTGGCACGCGCCCAGGACCCCCCAGCAGGAAATGGTTGGGAGTCAGGGCCTCTGGATCTTCTGCGCTGACGGAGACGTGGGTCAGCGGGCGACTGTTGACGGTGTACTCTACTTCAGCTAGTAGAGTGGCGAGGACTTCTTCAGTTGGGTGGCGCTCGTGCAGTGTTGCTGCAAGCGCGGTCTTCACGGAGCGCACCATACGCTCCCAGGCGCCGCCCATGAACGGAGCTCCAGGCGGAATGTAACGCCAGGCGATAGTCCGTTTCGCTGCTTCTTCTGCTGTTGCCGCGTCGATTGCTTGTCGCAGTTCCTTGTCGGCAGCCTTTAGGTTGGTGCCGTTGTCCGACCAGATTTCAGCCGGGCAGCCACGTCGTGCGATCATGCGTCTGACCGCCATCACTGCTGAATCGGCGCTGAGCAAGCCGGCGACTTCTAGATGGATGGCTCGCGTCGTGAGACACGTGAAGATGGCTACGTATCTCTTCTGTCTGGTGCGTCCGACGGTCACGGAGAGAGGCCCGAAGTAGTCGACCCCGGTGAAGGTGAAGGGTCGCTTGTGATGGGCTAGGCGACACGCTGGCAGGTCCCCGGTTCTTGGGTGTGGCGGCGCTTGAGTTTTCATGCGGCAGAAGAGACATTGTCGAAGGATTGCGCGTGTGATGGGGCGCAATCTTAGTACCCAGTACTGTTGGCGACATTCGTTGACTGTTGCCTCGACGCCGGCGTGATGGAGCTGCCGATGAACTGCTTGTATCCACAACTTCACCGTCCGATGTTCACCGTCGACTACAAGCGGGCTCTTGACGTTCTCTTCTATGTCTTTGGCCGCTCGGATACGGCTCCGAAGTCGGAGTGAGCCGTTGACTGATTCGATGCTGAGCTGGTGAAGGCGGCTCTCCTTTGCTACCGGCTTCCCACTATTAAGGCATTCTATTTCTTCTGCGAAGGCCTCTTCTTGCGAAGAACGCATCAGGAGTTCTTCGGCTTTCTTTAAGAGCTCGGCTGTGACTGCAAGCAAGTCGAGTTTCAATCTCTTCTTTGGTTTGGGTGCCTGTGGTTTCGTTGTCCCAGGTTTATTTCTTTTCCATGTGGGGTCCGCTTCTTTATTCTTCTTTGTTCGTCGGTAGTTGACCTTCTGTCTGGTGGCTCTGCAGAGCTCTATGAACTGCAGAACGCGCGCTGTCGCGTACCGGAGGCGGTCCCAGCTGGAGAACTTCGCAGGATCAGGCAGACCCTCTGCTAGCTTTAGTCTTCTTTTGCTAGTTATGTGATGCGTCTTCTCTTCTTCGGAAGGCTCTTCTTCTATGGTCTTCACAGGTTCTATTGGCCAGAAGTCTTCTGTTTGATATAGAAAGTCTGGCCCTTTGTACCATCGGTGATTCTTGTCAAAGGCAGTTGGTACATCTCGTGTCGCATCGTCGGCGACATTCTGTTTTGTCGGCACCCAGCACCAGTCGTTGACCTTGGAGCTCTCTTCTATTGCTGCAAGACGGTGAGCCACGTATGGTTTGTAGGAACGTGACCCGGTCCTTATCCATGTGAGCACTGTTTTGCTGTCTGTCCAGAACACTTTTCTGTCTGGTTTCCTCTCATGTTCTTCGATGACTGCTTCGGCGAACCTGGTGCCTTGTAGCTCTAACCTCGGTATACTTGTCAGCTTGAGCGGAGCCACCTTTGCCTTGGCCATGATGAAAGACACTCCCACCTCGCCGTTCGGTGTTACTGCCCTCCAGAATAGGACTGCCGAGTAGGCCGACTCACTGGCGTCGCTGAAGACATGAAGTTCGAGGGAGGCGGCGTCACTGTAGTGCAGATACTGCCGCGGGATCACTATGTCGTGGAGACTTTTCAGGTGTCCCATCCACGATTCCCATTGCTCCGCAAAGTCTTCATCAATGCGGTCGTCCCATGCTGTTCCTCGGCGCCAGACTTCTTGCAGTAGCTGTTTCGCCCTGATAGTAACAGGCGAGGCGAATCCTAATGGGTCGAAGAGTGACATGACGATACGCAAGGCTTCTCTCTTTGTTGGCTGATTTCCTTCTATGAGTGTTGACGGTATTCTCGCCAGGTTGAGGTTGAACGTTAGCTCGTCCGAGTTCATCTTCCAAATAACACCCAGTACTCGTTCAGTTTGCTCTTCTGTTTTGTATAGCTCTAGGTCTTCTATTTCATTTTTCTCTCCCAGTGCTTCTAGGAGTGACGCTGAGTTCGATTTCCATTGTTTCAGTTCGAAGCTGGCCTTCTTGTGTACCTCTCGCACGCTCGTCGTTACTTTCACTGCGTCTTCTAAGCTTCTAAAGCTGTCTAAGTAGTCGTCGACGTAGTGCTTGTTTACTATGGCAGCTGCGGCTTCCGGATGAGTGTCTTCGTGCTGCTTAGCATTCAAGTTCTTTATGTAGATTGCTGTAGACGGCGAACTCGATGCTCCGAATATTAGCGAAGTCATTCTATATTCTTCCGGAGGTTGGTTGTCGCGGCGATCCCCGCGCCACAAGTACCGCAGTGCGTCTCTGTCTTCGGTGCGCAGTTTGACCTGCATGAACATTTCTTTGATGTCCGCTGTTACCCCAATGAGATGCTGTCGAAAGCGCATGACGACGCCCGGCAGCGACTGAAGCAGATCAGGACCTTTGAGGAGCATGTCGTTAAGAGCCACCCCTCTGGTCTTGGCGGCGGCGTCATGCACGACACGTAGCTTGTCCGGCTTCATGGGGTTGATGACTGCGAAGTGAGGCAGGTACCAGGTCTTCTCAGGAGTCTTCTGCGGCGGTGCGGGCTCGGCGTAACCCTTTTCTATAAGAGCTTCCATCTGTTCGACATACTTCTTCTTGAGGGCTGGGTCACGATCGATCTTCTTTTCTATGTTGAAGAGCCTCTTCAGCGAATTTTTATAGTTATCCGGGAACTTAACGTCTTCTTTCTTCCAGAGGAGGCCAGTCTGGTATCTTGTTTCGTCGATCTTCTCGGTCTTCTGTTCGAGAATTCGAAGTGCCTTCTCTTCTGGATCGGTTTTCGGTCTCTTCGGGTTTATGCAGAGGGCGTCCATCTCAAAGTAGCTCTTCACCAGTTCCTCGAGGTCTTCTTCTGCTTCCTTCATTGTTGACACGAAGTCGATCTTCTGGCCAAAGGAGTTGGTTTGGCTTCCGTGGAGTACCCATCCGAGTGGCGTGAGAGATGCCACTGGATGGTCCTTGTCCCCTTTCCTGGTCTCTTCGGTCAGCAGAAGATGCCAGTTGTCTTGCCCGATGAGGATGCGTGGCTTCGCATTGGAGTACGTGAGATATCCCTTGATGTCCGATAGGTGTGGACATCCTTCTACTAATTCTCGTGGAACCCGTTGAGAAGAGACTTGTAAGTTCTTCACTGTTCTGGCATGAATCTGCTCCTCATGTTCGTTGAGCCCTTTTATTCTGACGGTTACTCTTCTTGATGCCGATTCCGCAGTCTTCAACTCATTGATGGTTTCTATCTTCAGTGGATCCACTGGTCCTGTAGCTCCGATGCTCGCCGCGATGTCTTCGTCGACGAGTGTGACCGTTGATCCGTCGTCCATCAATGCGAATGTGTTGACTATACCCTTTGGTCCCTTCACCTGGACCGGCAGGATCTTCAGATAGGATTGCTTCTTTACTGTCCACGTCGAATTGATGACTTCTGTTTTCTTGTCATTCTCTGTCTTCTCAGCCTGTTCTATCTTCTTTTCATGATGAAGCAGTTTGTGGTGCGTGTACTTGCATCCGTTGACACTACACGGCTTCGCTGTACAATGGTGAGTCTTGCTCCTATAACGTAGGCATCTGAAGCAGAGGCGTTTGGACTTCGCAGTATCCCATCTCGAGTTGACTTCCATCTTCTTAAATGCGTCGCACTCTTGCGTGGTGTGTCCGGTTTCTTCACATACTGGACACTTCTGTGTGTTGCTCTTCTCTATGACGTTGGTGACCCGCTGAGTCTTCTTTAGAGGTGCGGCTGTCGATGTTGACACCACCTGTTCAGGTAGCGCGTATGGGCTGCAGAGTTCGGCTTCCCTCTTGAGAAACTTGTCTATTTTGAGAAGATCTGGATCGTCTTTTGGCTGGCCGGTAACGAAGTCGTAGTATCTGTAACGCAGCGTCGGAGTGAGCTTGTCTATCAAGTTCTTGCATATCTCTGGGTTGTAGAGATAATTCAAGCAGCTGAGTGTCTTCAACGTGGCTACGATGTTGGACACTTTTGAGGAGAAGATACATATGTCCCTGGGTGATTCTGTGAGCTTCGGAAGTCCTCTGAGTGTCTCCATCTCCATCATGGCTATTGCTTCTGGTCTCCCATATCTGGACTCCAAAGTCTTCATAATTTCCTCTGGCGGTGAACTTGTGATGAGGAGACCTTCTACTGCTTCTTTTGCCTTCCCTTTGAGGTTTCTTCTGAGTCTGTTGGTATTTTCCACTGCCGAGAATATGGATGCCGTTTCATAATAGGCGGCGCGGAAGGGCAGCCACTCTTGATGAGACCCACTGAAGACTGGTAATTCTATAAACTTCGGTCGCTGTGCGGCTTTGACAGCAAGCGTGATGGCTGCAGCTAATTGCGAGAAGTCGGGTTGACCTCCCGCCGGTGCTGGCAGCACGGGTTCCTGAGTCTTCTGAATCTTCTGTGGCGCTGGGTCTTCTTCTTCTGCTTCTTCTGGCTGCTCCTGATCTTCGACACGATGTGACTCTTGGGCGGGGCGCGGCGTCTTCTTCTGTGTTTGAAGCCAGTTGTTTACTTTCTTGTTGACTTCTGTGATGGAGACATCATCTTCATCCTCTTCTTCTTCTGTATCTTCTGTTTCTAATGCTGCTAATTTTGCTGCGGCGAGTTCGATTTGCAAGTGTAAGAGCTCCTCCTTTGCCTTCGCTATCCGTTGAGCCTTCTTGCTATGCGTCGATCTCCCCCCTCCCCCCCTCTTGCTGGCGGGGCGCGGGGTGATTGGTCTACTCTGGTCTGGTAGGCCGGCGGGTGCATCCTTTTTTCTTGGCTTGACTGTAGATGCTTCTGTTCTATCTCTCTTCTGTGCGGTGGTGACAGTGGCAGGTACCCCCTCTTTCGGAGGCTTCATCATGACGGCGTTCACAGGAAGCGTAGTAGCGGTGGAGGGCGCTACGGTACGTGCGCCGTGCCCAGTTGCGGCCGTGGCGGCGGTGCCAGAGGTCGCGGCGGTGCCCGAGGTGACGGCGGTGCCGGAGGTCGCGGCGGTATCGGAAGACTGAGTGGGGGCTGCCGTCGCGGACGTTTCTTCTGTTGTTCCCGTGGCGGTAGTCCCCGTGGCTGTATATTCTGTTGCAGTCTCCCCACTATCGGCAGTTCCCGAAGTCGCGGCGGTGTCTTCGGAGGACGGCTTCTGTTCTTTTGCGACCCTACGGCCTTTTCCCTCGGAGCGTGTGACGGGCATGGTGCTTGTCTATATTTCTTCAAGTCGATGACGCACGAAGTACTATCACAAAGTACGTTCTTCAGAAATCTTCACTGTAGCACTATTTTCAATCTTCAAGCAATATTCCCCACAATCCGGCGCTCGAAGGACCATTAAATGTGCAGGGTGCACACTTGACTATGCTGGGATTGGTGGGGAAATAAAAAACACTATCTTGAAGTCTTGAATTTATTCTTCACAGTGTTCACTATATGTTCTGAAGTCCTTTCTTCATGTTCTTTCTTTCCTTTCTTCTTTCTTCCTTTTTCTTCCAGTGTTTCTTCTTGTCTTGCTGCTCGCCAACTGTGTCGATACCGAAAACCGACCCGTAATTTATACCAATTTTTGCTAAGAAAATGTAAGGCCTCTGATTGGTTGACCAATCAGAGCGCACGAATTATCGACCAATCAAATTGATCGATAACAATCATGTAGGGAACATTCTAGTATGTTCTACTATACCTACCTACTATTGGTCTGTCGAATAACAATTTCTAGAAACTAACAAAACAATTTCTAATATTCTAATAAGGAAGACATTAACAATATTCTAATAAGAAATAGGCGAGATTCTAATAACAAACAAACGAGATTTGTAATTACAAACTTATGTAACTATGTTAGAAATCTACTTAAACCCTATAACTATACCTACTTCCTATCCACTATAATAAGTATGTAAACACTGCGTAACTATATCACTTATTACCTATCAACTATAGACGTAAACAAACTGTATTACTTATTAACTATACTTATAATCACTTAACTATTTCTGTTCATCAGTTTGTTTATTCACTCACTACACTGTCCCGCACATCTTTGCAATAAGGTACGGATTCGTCTAAACCGATTGACGTAGGATTTAGGATATGCAATCAGCTTGCACTTGGCCTTTAACAAGGACTCATTATGTTCTTGAATTACGGTATCAAAACAAAAATTAGGCTGCTTAGAAACTTTTAAATATTTTTCACTAGCTTCTGCCCGCGGCTTCGCTCGCGTTAAAAAGAGACAAAAAGTAGCCTATGTTACTCTCCATCCCTTCAAATATCTCCACTTAAAAATCACGTCAATCCGTCGCTCCGTTTTGCCGTGAAAGAAAGACACAGACAGACAGACAGACAGACACACTTTCCCATTTATAATATTAGTATGGAGTGTCCGATGAGGACGGTGAAGGATTATCAAATGGTAAACTTGGCGAACTAGCATTTGGAAAATTTGATTTTGAAGAGTTTTGATTATTTAAATCAGGTTGCTCATCATCTAGAGCGCATACAGGACGGTTTAAATTGTTATCAGTGTCCTGTATTGGGAAACGCGATAGAGCGTCTGCGTTGCAATTTAATTTGCCTTGTTTATGAACTATCTCGTAGTTGTACTCTTCTAATTTTAGACGCCAACGAATTAACCTAGAACCAGGGTCTTTGACGTTAAATAGCCAAACTAAGGGCTTATGATTGGTAACTATTTTAAATTTAAAACCGAACAGAGAAGGACGAAATGTCTTTACGCCGAAAAGGATAGCTAGCAGCTCCTTCTCGGTTGTCGAGTAGTTACCCTCGGCTTTGTTTAATGTTCGCGACGCATATGCAATTGGTTTATCTTTACCTATTTCGCCTTGCGATAATATCGCGCCGACGGCATAATTTGAGGCGTCTGTAGTCAATAAGAACGGCTGAGTAAAATCGGGGTATGGCAATAGAGGTGCCGATGTTAATTTTTGCTTAAGAGAACATTAAACGCATTTTCTTGATCTGATGACCATACAAAATTTGTGTCCTTCTTTAGAAGGGAAGTTAAGGGCTTCGTTATTTTAGAGAAGTTTTCGATAAATCGCCTGTAATAGCCGACTAGGCCTAGAAAAGATTTTATATCTTTTGGATTTTTAGGGGTTGGAAATTGAGTGACGGCCTTTACCTTATCAGGATTGGGACAAACACCTTTATCGGTAATTATGTGACCTAAGTACGCTACTTCGCGCCGTAAGAACTCGCATTTTGCGGGCTGTAACTTAAGATTATATTGACGAAATCTATCGAATATTAATTTGAGTTTTTCGATATGGGACTGGAGATTTTGGGAATAGGTCACGCAGTCATCTAAATAAATATGACAGTGAAGACCTTGGAGACCAGAGAGTACGGTATTCATGAGTTTTTGGAACGTAGCAGGCGCATTTTTCAAACCAAACGGCATCCTTGTAAATTCGTAATGCCCTGACGTTTCGTTACCTATAACAGTGAAGCCGGTTTTCAACGCGTCTTCAGGCTTTAACATTATCTGATGAAAGCCACTTACAAGGTCAAGGGTGCTAAAGTATTTTGAGTGTCCCAACTGGTCTAAGATGTCTGTGATCAAAGGGATAGGGTAGATTTCGGTGACGGTCACGTCGTTTAATTTTCTGTAGTCGATAACCAGTCTCCATTTTTGTTTTCCCGTAGAGTCTACTTTTTTGGGCACTACCCAAATTGGGGCGCTCCAGGGTGATTTAGAAGGACGAATAATATTTTGATCTAGCATACTTTTAATTTGTGTTTCGACCTCCTTTTTATGGCACTCGGGAAAACGATAAGATTTAACGTGGACTGGAGCAGAATTACCGGTGTTTATCGAATGCTCAATGGCGTCAGTACATGTTATAGGCTCGCCCTCAAGATAAAAAATATCAGTGTAATCTGAACATAATTCTAAGAGCATTTTTGTCTCTTCTGGATTAAGATGTTCAGTTCGAATGAGATCTAAGACTTGTTGCGAATTGCGATCTATCGTGTGAGATATTATAAAGATTATTCATACTTCTAGAGTTCTCGTCACTATTAGATAAACTTGAAATTATCTCGGGCTCCGAGTAAGGAAGTAAATGAACATAGTAGTTCTGAAATACGACTTCCGATTCGGTTGCATTGAGCACCGAAATATTTATACAATGACCTAATCATTGTATAAATATTTCGGTTTAACTGTAACAATACAGTTCGCTAAATAGACTCCCTCTGAGTATATATTATGATCAAGGACTAGAGCATCTTTCATGTGCTCTAATTCCTCTAAAGAATTTGAAACAGGACATTCGACTATTATCTCAGAGCGAGGTGGAATAACATAGACTGGACGCTCGAAGTTTAAAGGTATAGAATTACCTTGAATTATTAAACAATTTTGAGAATAAGGTGGGTGGACCATGGAAGGCCACTCTAACGAGTAAACGCTTTTTATTCGTTTATTAACTGGATAAATGAAAAAAAACAAATTATCAAATAATAGTTTGTTTTATTGTGTACCATATAAATCACTTTTTTTTAACCTGGCTTTAATCAGTATTCATTAAACTTATGTTTTGTTAAGCTCTTCCAATTGGCCTTGCAAGGAACACGGCTCCAAACAAGGCCAATATTATACATCAGTCGTTCAACTTAAAAATAGAGTTGTAACAATTAATATATTCGCTTTTACTAAAACTACATAATAAGCTCTTTCATTTAAGCAAAACATTAAATGCTCAATATATTTTTATCATTTATAAAAAACTCAACGAACATTACTTGAACACCATCGTATAACTAAGAATATATTAATGGAAATTATTTAAAAACAGTAGTAATGAGTATTACATTGACATCAAATAACTTGCCAACGCGTATTATAATGAAAATAAAAACTTTTTTTTACCTCAAATGGCCTTCTTATGGGTCCGTTCTTTGTAAGGCCAAAATGTTCCTTAATTATGCCCAAAATTAACCCTTATAAATAAAAATATTATAAATATAAAACATTGTTTTAACTGTAACGGTACGTATTTATAACTAAAAAGTAACTGTTCATATGTTCATGGTTTGTACATGTTCTTTGTAAGGTCCACCATGTACCCTAGCAAGGCCAACTGTCAAATTTTTGATTGGCCTTATAAGGAACCATCGGCTTTCCTGGGAACACTACCAATATTTTAACTTAAATCGAGGCAAAACTATTTTTTTTTTTCTTTAGTACCATAAACATATCCTTATACGACAATTCACAGTAAAAAAATATGAAATAATAATAGGTTATCTAACTAAAAACTTACGTTTTGCTATGCGCGCGAATAACAATTGTAACGTCTACGACCGAAGTCTATGTGCATCTGGATTGAGAGCCCAAATTTTAAATCTTCTCAAAATAAAATAAGATTTACAAGGCTTTTAGTTAAAATTTAGTAAAACTTAAGGCAATATGCCATGAATTTCTTAAACGTGAAATAAAGCTGTTATGATGAAATAACTAGGGCTCTCAATCCAGACGCCTGCATAAAGTGGCATAGCCTGAATCTCAGAAAGTACTGCCTCTGGGCTCATCATTTTTATTTAAGGATTTAGTTAAGAATTTCTTACAACTTTTAAGAATTTTTTAAATAATTATGTAGAAGACTATATTACAGAGTTATAGCGGTATATCTAGGGCCCTCAGTTCATAAATGTTTGTACTGAGGAATCATCAAACTAATGGATTTATTCAAAGAAATACTTAAATGCGACCGTTATATATTTTACTTAAACGCGTCTGTAAATTAGTAAAAAAGAAATAATGACAAAAAAGTTAATAGTTAAACTGTAAATGGAAATTGAATTTTCCTAAAACGTCTGAACTGAGGGCCCAATATTTTTGGCAGTATTGACTAGGATAAGCCTTCCACACTATCTCACATAAGGGTGAGTATTTGAACTAATTCTTAATTAAAATCTAGCAAAGCGTCCATTACTCTAAATTTCATACTTTTAGAGATAATTGAATAATATTTTTTTATAGGAGAAAATTCTGTAGGGTGACCATAATGTTCCATGTAAGTATAAACAAGTGTTCGACATGTTCTTGTAGTATCTTGTAATGCGCAGATAGAGAAATATAATTATATACGACTAGTTTTGCTGTGTCAGCACCTACATATCGTGAAACAATAAAATAAAAAACGTATTAATAACCATTGAAATATTAAACGTAGATAATTGAATTAACAAAAATATTAGTAATTAATATATTTAACAATATTAGCTTCAATAGGCTTTATATACCTAAAATGAAACAAAGCAATAGGCCAGTAGCATGTAATATGTTATGTAGTATGGACTATCTGTAGGTACCATCAGAGAAACCGTAATCAACAAACAAATTTTAATGATGTTAAACTTACCTATTTTGTACCTAAACTAAAACGACACGTAATTTATAACTAGTCTGTGATGCTTATGATTAAAAGTAAATTTACTTAGGTAAACAACACAAATAATTAATTAAATAACACATGATCGTGATAACAATACGAAAAAAGGCGATATAGCCCTACCAGAATCTTTATTCTTCAAAATAGGAATCACCCAAAACAAAATTAAAAAAAAAAGTGAAAAATCTAAAATATTAAAATCATTAAAATTTCAAATCTTGTAGAAAGTAGTTTGTTCTTCAATCCATTTAAATTTCATTTGGATACATCAATCGGTGTTCGAGAAAACCTTAATTATATTTTATGGCCCTGGTAACAATATATCTCCTGTAATCGCTTCCGACAGTTCAAACAACAACTATTCGTTTAAGAAACAGCTTGTGTGAGGGTACATGCTGATTAGTCTCAAAAAGTAATAAAACTATATCTACCCTACAGAATTTTCTCCTATAAAATAATATTATTTCATTATCTCTAAAAGTACGAAATTTAGAGTAATGGACGCTTTGCTAGATTTTAATTAAGAATTAGTTAAAATACTTACTCTTATGTGAGATAGTGTAGAAGGCTTATCCTAGTCAATACTGCCAAAAATATTGGGCCCTCAGTTCAGACGTTTTAGGAAAATTCAATTTCAATTTACAGTGTAACTATTAACTTTTTTGTCATTATTTCTTTTTTATTAATTTACAGACGCGTTTAAGTAAAATATGCAACGGTCGCATTTAAGTATTTCTTTGAATAAATCCATTAGTTTGATGATTCCTCAGTACAAACATTTATGAACTGAGGGCCCTAGATATACCGCTTTAACTCTGTAATATAGTATTCTACATATTTGGGAATTTCCTAAAAGTTGTAAGAAATTCTTAACTAAATCCTTAAATAAAAATTATGAGCCCAGAGGCAGTACTTTCTGAGATACAGGCTATGCCACTTTATGCAGGAGTCTGGATTGAGAGCCCTAGTTATTTCATCATAAAAGCTTTATTTCACGTTTAAGAAATTCATGGCATATTGCCCTAAGTGTTACTAAATTTTAACTAAATGCCCTGTAAATCTTATTTTCTTTTGAGAAGATTTAAAATTTGGGCTCTCAATCCAGATGCACATCCGAAGTCTATGAAGAGTGAGATCGCACAGCCACAATAGCGGCGCGAGCGACTCGCCGCCGCATCTGTGGCCTTGAGTTTGATGGATCTTAGTGTATAGTCGAAGGAATATGTGTTTACATGTCAATAACTACGACTTTTTGATAGTTGGCCTTCAAAGGAGCGTGGCCTTCCATGGTCCACCCACCTTATTTAATATCGCAATCGAGTTTCTTTAAGAAATCGTTGCCCAAAATACCATCGTAATTAAGTCTAACTTTGTCACTAACAGCGTGAAGTATATAATTAAAATAAAGTTTAGACTTAGTAGGAAAAATATATTCAAAATTGATTTGAAATGACCCCAAAGTTTCATAATGAGAGTCGTCTTCACTCAGACCCTTAAGTTAATTTTATCATTTGATAAAGATGGGGTTGTAGTAAAATTTTGCAGTTTTACGATATCCCACTGAATGTAGTACGTAGCTCATTTATTTTTTTATATTCCTTTTGATGTCTGCCTGATCACAACTGTGTACTGTCACGGCATGATGGATGACTTAATGGTAGGTAATTATGAAAGAAATTTAAACAAATAAATAAATTGCGATTTCATTTGTGTGTACTAGTTTTATTTTACAAACAAGCTTCACTAACCTAGTTGTGTTATGATATAAAAATACTTATGTAATCAACTTATAAGCTACCTTACAGACAAATGAGCATACACAATTATTCCATTTATTGTAGAAATACTTAAAAAATATCTATAAACCGTTTGTTTATAAAATAAATATAGGAATTGGAAATACAACAAAATATCCTAACCCGGGTATAACGAAAACGTTTACGACACAACGAATTAGATATTATTACACGTAAAACAAAATGTAAAATAAAATCATTTTGGAATTATCTCCAAAAAGTGATATTAATATTAAAATTAAGTATTTGCTGAGATAACCATACATTCTACAAATACTTGAATAGACCTGGGGCTCTAGTCTGCTATTACAATCGTGTATCAATGTCCAGTCATCGGCCGGATATTTGACAACTTTGACAGTTCTTGTATGGGAAATGTGTCAAAAGTTTGACGTTACACGTCAAAAATCGATCATTGAGACACGATTGTAATAGCAGACTAGGGCCCCTGGAATCTAGTAGTACAAGACCTCGGGCCCCCAAAAATTACATATCGTCAGGGAAAGTGCAAATCAGCTGAACTAGCATTGGATTGTAAATTAAGGCAATGCCTGCAAACGTAGCGACTTTATTCATGTTGACTTTCTCCTGAAAAACTATATGTAGTGCAGATACGCGCATCCTACCCGTAGTAGATTTGCGGATTTGCACTTTCCCAGACGCCCTCAAATCTTATTCCACTGTCTTAATATTATTTATTTTGTTTCGTCAATATCACAATTTGATTCAGAGATCGATTAAGCTGAATATTTATGAATGTCAGTATGACGGGACACTCCAGGAATATCATATGACAGATAAGATACAGTAGAAAATATCTACTATCCCGTCCCTTCATCTTGACGTTCATAAATATTTTCACCTAAACTTCGAAGTATATAGTAAGAATATAGTGAGATAATATATTATCTCCTTTAAAATCCCGGAACGGTTATTTAAACATTTAACCCTGGGATTCACAAACTCATACTTCTTAAACCGGCCGTTATCGAAACGCCAGGGCATTTAAGGTTAATTGAGAAATTTATATTTCTCAATAAATGCCCTTTGTTTATTTCTACAAACTGCAGATTTAAAGAATAGCATTAATTTTTAAGATCCCGTATTCAAATTGTGTCATAACGCCAGCTTTGGTTAATTTTAATTTAATAATTATTCTTCAAATTAATACTTTACGTATCCCGCAGGCATCCTGTTAAAAATATTTACGTAAAAATGCTAAAAACAATATTAATCTAAAAGTTTTACACTTAACTAGAAGCTTATAACTAACAACGGTTTCGATTCTATGAAGACTAGTGAAAATTGATTTTAGTAAAAGGCTCTGTTCGTTATAGGGGCTACTTCCATCCATTTCTAGCGTAAACTATTACGTGAAACGCTACCAGCTACCTGCTGTGGATAATCGATAATCCTAATTCATGATACTCGCCTTTTCAAACACGTTGATTAAGTTGAGTCCTCATATCATTCAAATCATTGTATAAATAAGTTTAATGAATAATTCGCGATTTTTAAATAACATTAATAATATCTTAAATGTAAAGGATGTGTTATCCTGCTCTAAGTTTATACCGCTGTACTTACTCCTTTGAACTTTAGGTAAATATATATATATATATACTCAGCCTATGCCAACCTCTGTTGGTGATGGAATAAATTGTATTAAGAGTTGACAAAGGTTAAAGAACAGCAACATACTCGTATTATAAAAGAAAGGCATTTCTGCTCACAAATTTTATTCGCTGTATATTGGTGCTAACGGTCGCTGCGCTATGGCTTACGTATTGAAGAAGGCCGCAATACGTCTCAGCCAAACAATAAGGCCAAGATAAATAAACTTTACTTATCTCTTCTGTGGCTAAGCATTATTTGTTTCCAACATTATCTCACAACATTCAAACTTCTATTGCAAGATAGAAACAAAAACAAAGTATTTATCTAAGACCGAGATTATTAAATGATAATTAGCACGTCAATATTTCTGTTGTACTGCAAAAAAAAAGTTAAAAAAAGAGTCAGGAATTCGCGCTATCGGCCCTTTATTTCTTTCGGCCTTAGACTAAGACCCTATAGCGTACTTAAGACTTTACTATTTAAGCGTTTCATACGAATACTAACGGCGATTATACAGCCGCTAGTGTAGAAATTCTGTTAAACTAAACTTTTTGCTTAGCCATAGAAAGAACCGAGATCCAAGAACGGTAAATAATAAAGCCGTCAGCAAGAGAGGGTTTTTTGGAAATCTTACGTGGTTTAATTTTAATGATCGTATACTGTGAAACTGTCGAGCAAAGCCTATTCAATGGCCGTCCAAAGAATACATCCCACGTGTTAAAACGAACTGTTACGCTTTAGCAATGCTGGCAAAATTCTGCATGTGCTTCGGTACGTGCTTTATGTATCAAGTGCCAAACAGTTGAGTACACACACTTCCGCAATTTTGGTGTATTTTAATGTTATAATCGCATTTGAGAAGACTTATAAATGGATAGTTTTATATAGCAGCTGATATTTTTAATGGATGTTGAGCAACGAATATTATAAAGATGAAAACGCAAGTGATGAAATAAAAATTCAATTTTAGCATATGCACAAAGAGTATAAACAACTCTATACATTTGCATTAAAATACACTTGCTTAAGGATATAAAATATAATAAAATAAATGGCAATTGTTTGTTTGTTCTTCACATGTATTAAAAGTATTTAACAATGCAAGCAAAATTAATCTACGTTTGCACTTTTGCGGACATATTATTTTATGTTTCGCAATGTAAAGTATCATATACAGATACTCAATCATATTCACAGATAATAAAAACTCATCCTTATTTTTACACGATTATTGCAGTTTGTTATTCGCAAAGGTATTACGTGGCATAGTTGACGTACTGGAGGAAGCGGAACCGATAATAGATAGTTTGAAGTGAATTAACTACAATACAAAAACTACAGATAATGAATAGGACATTTCCTTATATATATTTATGATAAAGCTTTGGTACCAACATTCTTATACGTTAGAATGTATTTCTTATAAAATTATGTTTCCATTAATAGATTGATATTTTATTCCGAAAATGTGTTGTATATATGCAAACCATATGGGCATATCTACAGACATACCATACAGTTTATTTACGAAAGAGATAATAAAAACCACATTTGCTCCAATGGCGGAGAATAATATCGTAATGTACATACCTTCCTGAGACTCGCTCCATTCTCGTTTCGGAGACGTAGTGGTAGTAGCTGCATGGATGGTTCTAAAAATATTGGGATCGCTGCGTTCCACGCCGTTTTCAGCGTAAGGAACCACCACGGCGGGCGGGATACTGCAATAGGAGTAATAGACCAGTAACACTACGGATCACGCATGCTGATTGAAAACATTTGATGTAGAAAATTAAAGTGGGCCAATACGACAGTGAACTACAATCGATTTCAATCATCAATCAATTTTATTTTGTTATTGTAAAGGAGCAAGCAAGTCCAAATGAAAGCTATTTTACCCGAAAATTGTTGAAAACATTCATTTGGTATTTCCAGTTTTTCTAACACACATTCTAGGGCAAATAAGGGGTACGCCGTATGCGTAAGGATTTTTAGTTGACAGTGGATATATTATTGGCCAAAAGCTTTTCTGAAGTTATTACATAAACTGGTACAACTAATAAAAATACAATACCCACAGAAATTAATATAATGTCAAGAAATACTAATAATGCATGATTTAACTAAGTATATTACAATGGAACAAGTTTCAATTTATATTATTGGCCAAAAGCTTTTCTGAAGTTATCACATAAACTGGTACAACTAATAAAAATACAATACCCACAGAAATTAATATAATGTCAAGAAATACTAATAATTCATGATTTAACTAAGTATATTACAATGGCACCAGTTTCAATTTAAGCGCTAGCTTGACAATAATAAAAATACACACAATTATAAACTTTTAGAAAGAAGAAAAATATTAAAAAAACCTTACTATGGTATTGTAGGGGGTGGCAGGGCATTATTGTAAATTGGAGCCACTTCTGTTGGCTTTTCTAAAAGGAAAAGGAATAGTATAACAGTTAAGATAAAAGTACTTACAGTCTTTGCGTTATAGCATGGTGCGGGTGACAGTTTCAGTAACATTTCATTTCACTTTAGAAAGTTGCAGTGTTTTATAAATTATGACTTTAGTACTTCAGCTGTACCACATTCCTAATATACTAAATTATTAATAACTGTAGTAAATTAATTTCAACCCAACCAGAATGTCCACAAATAAAATAAATTTGGATTAAAAATAAGCAAAGTGTTATTCGTATAACGTAACGCCTTAGACGTAATTAGTGATGGGATGTACTGTTACGATGGAATGTCGATATTTTATAGAATACTAGCCGACCTGTGCCCACTTCGTTGGGCGGTAAACATTTTTAGCTTTTGATGAAATTATGAGTGTGGTTCGGTTAGTACTGAGTGCTATGATTTATCTCCTGACTACCAAAAGGAGGTTTTTGTTTTTTTTTGCATATTAGAAATACGCTGCGCACTTTCAGCGCTAGATTCCCGAGCACGGGCCTGCGATGTTCTCACAATTTAGATAGCGAGTCACTGCGAGCGCTCAGCACTAGACTCCCTATCCCTTGTTGCAGAGACATTCTGCCTTAAAATGAGATCAAAAATGTTGTTACGAAAAAAAACATAAACCCAATTTTGTTATTTTATATTAGTACAAAGATACATATGTAGCCATAAAACATTTAAATTGACAAGTTTATAAACGTAGTAGCACAAAACTGAATAACACATTAATTTTCGTAGTGTCGATAGTGAAAATGTGAATTGCATATCGTCCCTAGTCATGTGGTACTGGCTGATGTCAACGTCATTCAGGCAATTGTCACCCGCACCATGCTACAACTACATATTCTGGGTTTCAGAAAGTTCTCGAAAGTTGGTTACTACTTTTTTACAATAATTTTTTATAAATGTCGCTTAATAATATTTAAGTTAAATTACACATATTCATGTACAGCTGAACAGCACAACGCAATTTAAATGTATGTTTCTCAAAATCCCAAAAAACTTGAAGGCGAATGTATTACAACATTGGTTCCAAAACTGTGGATAATAACCCATTATGTGTGATGTGGGGTGCTATCAGATGCATTGTTACATTTTAAAGGTAACAGTATTGGAAAGGTTAGGAACCAATGTATTACGAGGGCTGCACTAAAAGTATCGGGAATGGAATATCTCCACTGTTCCTGTCATATTAAAATCTTTTTAATTGAAAACTCCTTGGTTTTAAAAATCGAATACCATTTATTTATTTAAAAAAAGATTCTCGGTCTTGTCACAAGGTTTTGTCAAACTTGTTTAGTCGTTGAGAAAATGGAATTGACTCGAGAAAATTCAAGAGCGATGATTTATTATGACTTTCGAAATGGCTTAACACAAAAACAGTCATATTAACCAGTCAACGCAAGCACACGGTCTAAAATCGGAAAATGTGTAAGCGACACCTTCTTCTTTACAGATCTATCGGTAAACGTTAGAAACAATGCTTCTGGATTGTGACTGCAGTGATTTCATCGTAATTCTTTCATTTTTACTAAAGATTTCTTGAAAACAACAAATGTAAACAAATAAACGTAATGTCACTTGACAGATGACATGACAAGATTACCACATCAAAATCATTATTTGTTTTACTTTTTTTATTATCTGGTAGCCCTTTAATGAGTGATAACCCTAATGAGAAGTAGCCCGAGTGAGAAGTAGCCCAAGTGAGAAGTAGCCCAAGTGAGAAGATGTCCCTGTACCTAGCGATTGACCATACCCTGCGGATTAACGAATACATTAAATAATTAGTTCTATATTTGTTCTATCGAAATATGCATAACATGTAATTTGTTCCGTTTTAGTTTTTACAAAAAATGACTTCTTCTATAACAGTTAGCCAGCGATGTACTTTTAAATTACGCATTAAAAAAAAAACAAAATCTAGATAGGCGATTAGTCCTACATTAACTCTAATTACTTATCTACTTTTTACTTATAAAATTTTAACTTTAGGTTAAAAAAGACAATACAAAGAATTAAATAAATTATTATTATCCACACAAAAGTGGCGGCCATTTTTTTCAAAATGGCGATCTGTGACGCCATTTGCAAAAAATGCAATGACATGTATTTTACAATACATCGCTAGGTTTTCTTCTTTGTATTGTCTTTTTTTAACTTAAAATAATGCATTTTATAAGTAAAAAGTAGATAAGTAATTAGAGTTAATGTAGAACTAATCGCCTATCTAGATTTTGTTTTTTTTTAATGCGTAATTTAAAAGTACATCGCTGGCTAACTGTTATAGAAGAAGTCATTTTTTGTAAAAACTAAAACGGAACAAATTACGTGTTATGCATATTTCGATAGAACAAATATAGAACTAATTATTTAATGTATTCGTTAATCCGCAGGGTATGGTCAATCGCTAGGTACAGGGACATAGTGAGAAGTAGCCCAAATGAGAAGTAGCCGAAACGAGAAGTAGCCCAAACGAGAAATAGCCCAAATGAGAAGTAGTCCATTTGAGAGTCGGTTGCCAAAACGAGAATCAGCCCTAATGCGCCTAAACCATTGACAAACATGATACTAAGTATCGCGTTGACATTTGAAGTTTATCTCTTTTTCACTCGCATTACTTCAATCATGTCATCCTACTTTGACGTGTAATGAATATGTGCGTCAGTGTGCCGTTTTTGAAGATAGAATTTCGTTTGGGTAACCTATCTACACTTTTTTACTTAAAACATCATTGTTCGAAAAGCAATAAATACATTTTTAAATAGTAATGTTGTGTCACTTCCTTGATTCCCGAAATTTTCAGTGCCGCCCTCGTACAAGCTTAATTACAAGAGTACTGATGTTTACATTTGACATTAATAAAATACCAAAAAAAAATTGCTGACATGAATTCTAACCTACTTACATTACTGACAGCACCAAAGTGACATTAGCAAGTTAATAAAAGTTCTTATGTAAGAGCACACTAACCTTCAGGCTGCAGTGGTGGTGGTGGTGGTGGCTGCTGTACTGTTGCTTCTTTGAGATGTGCTAAAGTGTGGGGTGGTAAATAACCAGTTCTAAAAAAATATTCCTTTTCAAATACAGTTGCATGTACAAATTTACACTTAGGATAAGAACATACTGAGTTCTGGAAATTCCTACAAAATGTATAAACTCCCGGCAACTGTGACAGTATTAATTCATGGACAAATATACATGCAGCACCCTTTTTACAAGTTCCACAAGCAAAGTTTCGGCACATTGTAACATTAGGCTTCTCGGTTGATGTCTCAGATTGGTCAGTTTTAATTGTGACTGTCTTTAATTCTTCAGAGTTATTGAACTCAGGAGTAGTTTCAGTGGTACAGTCAGCGTCAAAAATTGATGACCACTTTTAAATTTTCATAATCTCTGTACACCGTATATTACCTAAATCGCTCAACATGACAAGCACCAGAAATTAATGATCGTCACAAAAGAGCATAAGTAGGTGACCATCACTTTTCAAAAGTCGCTAAACAAAGTTATGGTAAAAAAAGCATGACATTCTTCGTCTCAAAAGTCACTAAACAATTTTTTTGACAAAAATTGCATACCATCGTTCATCTCAAAAGTCCCTGAACAGCATCAATTGTTTTTTGGGTTTAATATGTGTGTGTATTTTACCGGTAGGTATATTATGTCACTTTTCAATGAAGTGACATCAATATAACATTCCTTTCCGAAGTTTGACAACTTTATGTTGTCAAACTTCAGAAAGGAGTGTTTTCATCTGGGGGCACGGTAGCGCCTCCGCTAAGACGATAAATTATTCTCATTAGAAAAACCGTTTATAATCTAGCCTGGGTACTTGTTGCAGATATTTACCAGATTTTTTTATATATTTTTTAAATTTTTTATTACAACAGTCAGAATATTTCTACTTAATTATAACTTTGTTGACAGTATAGACTGTCAACAAAGTTATAATTAAGTAGAAATATTCTTTTTATATTTAAGGATAAAAAGTTTTTTAAATACTCCCACCTATGTTTCTAAAACAATTTATTTAAAATGAGCCATTGGTTTACAAATAAGGTTATAATTCAATCGAACTAGAAAAATGATTAATTAGGACAATGGTATAAATTCAAACAATAATAGAATCTGCGTGATTTTTGACAATGAGACTTATAGCTTTACAAATAAGGCTATATTCAATCGTAATATGGAAAGTTTAGATGACTTTGAAAATGTGCTTATTGCTTGATCACCCACATAAAAATAATATATTTTGTAAAGTTAAATTCGAAATTTACATTCATTAAATATTTATACATGATTTAGTTTTGATAGCGCAATATTGGATTTGTAACTCCGGACCCTTTTTTGTTTGCAAATCAGTATTCGAAACAAAGAAATGTTCAGTAACTTTTGGTAGTTATGTTGTTAAGTTATTTTTGGACGTTGCCATGATTACACTAGACAACCAAAACAAGCATTTTATATTGTTCAGTGACTTTTGCAAAACTGAATGTTATGTTATTTTCGGAGGTTATAACGATCAGCAATTTGACAAAATGGTGTTCAGTTAATTTTGAATTTTAATGATGTTCATTAAATACTGGCGCCTATCTTGTTGAGCGATTTATGGATGGTGTTCAGTGGTTTTGTTTGAAAATCTGAATGTGGTCAGCGACTTTTGATGCAGACTGTACTACATTGATATTCATCATCAACAATCTCCTTCTTTAAATTTGTTATCAAAGGTGGGCTATCCGGTGGTGGCGGATTAGGCGGTAGAGGTGGCTGCACCGGAGTGCTAGCTACATTGACTGTCTTCTGTTTGTTGTTTCCCGACAAGGGAGAATTTTGTTCCTCGCTGGAAGATCGTGCTTCAATCATCATTGCTTCTTCGAATTTTGATTTTAAGCACTTCTTCATATGCTTGAAATTCGGTGAGGGCCGAAAATTTATTGAATCTTCATCGCTGCGAGATTTAACTTGATTTTCTGAAAATTATGAAAAAAAAATGCAACTTCATTTTAGCTATAACAAAATGTTGATTTCAATTTTTAATTCATTTATGAAATTTAATTTTTCACAATAAATTATTTATAGTTTTACATTCTAGGATGTTTATTGGTCTAAATTATAATCAACTAGCTTTTGCCCGCGACTTCGTCCGCGTTGAATAGTTCCCGTTCCCGGGGGATTTCCGGGATGAAAACTATCCTATGTCCTTTCTCGGGTCCCAGACTATATCTGTACCAAACTTCATTCAAATCAGTTTAGTGGTTTAAGCGTGAAGAAGAGACAGACAGACAGACAGAAAGACAGACAGAGTTACTTTCGCATTTATAATATTAGTAAGGAAGTAATGATTTAATAGATTTTATGATTTACTAGGCTCTCAAAGTGCCTTTAAGATTCTTTGAGTATTTCTCTTTCTCTTATGTTTATTATTAATTTATTCTAAACCACTAATATGATTTTGTAAAATACAATAAAACAAAAGTTTAAGTAGGTATGTATAAATTTTCACCAATGCTGTTGCAAACCAATATAAGGTTAAATATGAATAGTACAAATAAATCAGTCACTAATTAAATTTGCTTAAATAACTTTACTTTTTTGGGAGGTAGTATTTTTTTAAATATAGATAAGTATAAGCCGGTTCATTAAAGAAAGGAATCTTAAACGGCGGCATGTACGGTCGCGGTCTGAAAAGGTTTACCAATTTTAAAAGTACATTCTATATCACACTTTTTTCATTAAAATCTAAAATGCCATATCATGTTACTTGCTACCTTTTAGAAGTTATTATGCAAAATGACACAACTAGGAATAACAAATACGTTACTAAGCAACGGCTTAGGCTTAGCCATGTTTCGTCTCTATCGTGCACTTGACGTTTGGCAGTTGTGTAACAGTGACAGGTATAGTGCCAAAGTCAGTGCTTAGTAACGCCTATTTATCTCGCCATATGTGATGATGAAACTCTTTTCTTAATTTGTTGAATTGACATTTGTCAAAAAATATCGTTTGAACGTCGTTTAGACAAGAGTAAAATTTTACGAAATATTTTTATTCGTATCGAAATAAAATGGCAAGTTTAACCCTGGAGCAAGGGACAATCTTTGAAAATGGACATAGTTGTATATCATTAGTGCCTTATTACGAAAATTCATTATAACTATTGTGATTTACTGTGAGGATTGAATAAGACGTCACGGCGAAGAAGACCAAATAATAGATCATGGAAATGATTCAGGAAGAAGTGATGCTGCCTACTACGTAGTTTATCTTGCAACAGGATTCCCTCACATTAATTACGTTCAAGATAATGCACGGATACACCCAGCTTGTGCTACTATGGCGTGGTTCATTCTGCACAGTGAAATTATTCGTCTCATTCAATGACCCGCTCGGTCTGCTGATTTAAACTCAATAAAAAAATATGAGGGGTTTTGGTTTAGCGCTGGAACTGACAAAATGAAAGAAATCCTCATAGATCACGCTGTGCTCGAGTGATACCAGAAAATGATACAAGAAATACTGATCTATGCACGTGTCTTGTTGCATCTATGCACTTGTCGTAACTGCGGAGTAATATTATAGGTACTAGATATTCAATAAAGATTTTTCAAGATTTGATTTATTATTTCCTTATATTCTTATTTAAAAAAACTAAATTAGTCGTAGCTGTGGATCCGGACTAGTCCATACTACTATTATAATTGCAAAAGTAACTATCTGTCTGTCTCACTTTCGTGCCAAAACTACCGAAACGATTTAAATGAAATTTGGTACAGAGATAGTCTATAGCCTATCCCAAGGGAACGGGAACTACGCGGGTAAAACCGCCGGGGACAACTAGTATTTAATAAAGATTTTGTTCAGTGTTATTTTTATTATTTCTTCATATTCTTATTCAAAAAACTAAATAAGTCATAGCTGCGAAGTGATGTTATACCAGATATTGAATAAAGATTTTTTAAAACTTTTATTTATTATTTCTTAATATTCTTATTAAAAAAATATTTGTTTTTCAAAGTAGGTTTTCTGTATATCAAACCTTTTTAGTAGTTAGTCCATCATTGCATCACCTAAAGCGATTGATTGTCATATCATTAGAAAAAAAATCTATGATCAATCAAATTATCATGAAATAGACATTTAGAACTTGTGGCCTGAATGTGTGCATGCAATTGTGATCCTTATGGTGGTAAAAACTTTCAGACCGCGACTGTACTTGCGTTGACAGATAGTACAGTTTGCATATAAAATTTAAAGTTGAAGTTTTTTTTTTTCAAATCAAAAATATTATTACGAATTTTTATTTATTTCATCGGAAACAGTGCCTACTTTTACCACAATAACAAACAAGTAACAACGGAACAAATAACAGAAAATTATAACAAGATATTCGTAAAAACGAGCGCTGAGCGCGTCAAGGCAGCGTGGAAACAAATCAAGACAATTTTTTTTGTGTTGATGGTACGCGCGCGAGTGAGTATAGACGGCACTAGTGTGCGAGCGAGAGAACATGATAAGCGCCGCCATTTTAGATTCCTTTCTTTAATGAACCAGGTTATAATATAATTTGGCATATATGGTATTTTTAAAGCGGGTCACGAAAAAATAACTATAAATTTTTTCGCGACCGTCAATGCCTAGGTACGAGGTGATAACCATTTCAGCTCAGATTTCGGCACATGGTATTTTTAATACATTATGATGAATATGGTCCAGAGGGTTCAAAATTAACCACTTCACACTACTGCGCGCCTAGTACTTTTGATTGATTTAAGTACTAAGTATCTCAGTATTTTAAATTTTCTCACATTACCACTTCACATTATTGCGCGCCTAGTACTATTGTTCTCTTAAGTTTTCAATCTTTAATTGAATTTAGAATATATTAATGTATTGAATTCTGTCGTGATGGCCCAGTGGATATGGCGCCCGCCTCTCGTGTAAGAGGTTGTGGGTTCGAATCCGGGCAAGTACCAATGTGACTTTTTCAATTCATATGTACTTTCAAAAGTCTATCTTAGACATCACTGACATCCCGTGCCTCGGAAAGCACGTAAAGCCGTTGGTCCCGGTTGTCATTCGAAGAATTTTGTCAGTCGTTACTGGTTAGTCAGAAACTCAGACCAGTCTTACCAAGAGGTATCGTGTCGCCCAGTTACTGGGTTGTGGAGGTCAGATAGGCAGTCGCTCCACGTAAAACACCGGTATCGAGCTGAATCCGGTTAGGCTGGCAGCCGACCCCAACACGGTTGGGAAAAAGGCTAGGGAGATGATGAATGAATTGAATTCTGTGGGGGACAAACAGGAATAAAAAGTTTCATCTGTTCCCACATCTATACTAATATTATAAAGAGGTAAAATTTGTAAGTTTGTATGTTTGTAAGTTTGTATGTTTGGGGTAATCTGTGGAACTAATGAACCAATTCCAAAAATTTTTTCACTGGCAGAAAGCTACATTATTCCTGAGTGCTATAGGCTATAAATTATTTTTATAACATGTATATTAACCGAGCTATCGCAACTTTTGTCTAGCAAGTCGGTAAAAATTACCTCATAAAACAGAATTATTTGCGTGCGCTGCCTAAACAGTTGCTTAAAATTAAAAACAATGTATGGCAACTTGGTTTGTCTTAATTATTTCTACAAAAAAGTCCGCGATACCATATCTCTATCTTTTATATTTTTTCTTTTATACTTCTTTTATTGCATTAAAAAAATGATTTTTCGGCATTCTTACATTTGGTTGATTATTTGAGCAACAAAATATGAATTCTTATGACAATAAATTATTTCAGTATCACAAGGACATCATACAGATAAGATTTGGCATTTACAGTATGTCAATTGGTCATATAGTTCCGGATATAATATAAAATTACTAAAACGCAAAATGCCCCTAGCGTAATTTTCATTGTGCGGAAGTCATTTATAATTAAATAAAATACCTTTGAAGATATTCACAATTTTAAAATTACTCCGCAGCAAGCAATATAAATGATAGTATGTAATAGAAACTGCTTTTTAGCGAAAAAAGGCCGCCTATTGTAGGTTAGGTACTCTTGCAAATTTGTTTGTATTGTCCTTTACTGTTTTTGTCCTATTGGTGTACAATAAAGAATATTGGCCGATGGCTTTGTAAGATATTTGTAGTTTAAACATCAGAATAACACATCTGGGTCGTCATAAAGGCGCGTGTAAGAGGTTACGGGTTCGAATCCGGGCAAGTACCAATGTGACTTTTTCAATTCATATGTACTTTCTATAGTTTATCTTGGACATCACTGACGTCCCGTCCCGTGCCTCGGAAAGCATGTTAAGCCCCGGTTGTTATTCGTAGAACTTTGACGCTAGGGGTATTCAAAAGCCAGAAATTCTGACCAGTCGTACCAAAGGGTATCGTCGCCCAGTTACTGGGTTGTGGAGGTCTGATAGGCAGACGCTTTACGTAAAACGCTGCGCTGATATCCAAGTGAATCCGGTTCGGCTGTAAGCCAACCCCAACATAGTTGGGAAAATGCTAGGGAGATGATGATCCTCCTTACAGCACACGGACATTTCGGGAGGTTCCTATGTCGGATTCGGGCGGAAGTGACGCCTGCGTGACATGGTGTAGCATACGGTGGAGGTAGGCCCCGCTTGGGCGAACCACCACCGTGTCGTTGCAGAGGCGATCGGCGCTGGTTCAGGCCATGCTTCGGGGCGAGATGGAATAGGAAGCCGTCGCCTCCTGCGAAGCAGACACGCTGGAGACGAAAGCGGTGGGGCGCGTGAGGCAGCGTCAAGCTTCACGCCCCGGACAGAGACCCAGGCTTAGTTGTCGAGAGTCACAAGATGATGGATACTGGAGGCGTGGGCCTGCGGAAGGCGAGCGGTAGGTAGCTCGCCGCCCGACTAGGGCCAGACCCGTGTCGACGGCGTGTCGATGCTTCTAATAGTTACCGCGGCCCCGGAATATATGGTAACCGAAGGGATATTATTGGATTTTAGTCAGTAAAAGTCTGACCCTCCTTCCCTCTTCAGGGGCAGGAGAAGTCATTTGATGATTTCCTATCCATCAAAAAAAAACGCTATTGGATATGTTTTGGATGCTTTTACCATGGTCAAAGTAGCTCTTTCACGCTTATACAACCACAATAATCTTTTTGTGTACGCTCAAGATAGTTTCACAGTTAATCCGTACTAATATTATAAATGCGAAAGTAACTCTGCCAGTCTGTCTGTCTGTCTGTCTTCTTCACGCTTAAACTAGGTACTAAACCAATTATGAATGAAATTTGGTACAGACTTAGTCTGGGATCCGAGAAAGGACATAGGATATAGTTTTCATCCCGGAACTCCCCCGGAAACGGGAACTATTATTCCACGCGGACGAAGTCGCGGGCAAAAGCTAGTCAGTGATATAAAACTGTTAAGGAGTGAACAAAGTTCAATCTGTCCCCTCATTGCTAACTGGGGGACAGATCTAACTTTTTTCCTATCCTTCACCCTGTGGGGACAAAGCGGGGTGACAGATCGGAATAATCCGTTACTTCAACGTCAGTGGCATTTTTTGAAAAGACTTTTGTAAATGTGGCATTTTGCGCCTCATCCCGCTAGACACGTGACGTCAACGTGACTTTAAGGTCAAACGTCGATAACGTATGACGATGTCAGGCGCTGTAAAACGTTCAGTAAAATAGCGGCCTTATAGGAAATTCAACATTTGTCAGCTCTAAATAGTTTCTGTTAATGATTTCACAACTGACCTAGTTAGCGTACTTTTATTGATTTTGTTCATCCGCCCCTATCTGTATCACGAAGCGTCTGGCTGCACTCCCGAATCTACACTCAACAGCATCTTGGCCAACAGAGTCGTGAAGTTGTTGTTGGACAGCAAATTCTGTAATGTTATATAAACGCAAAGCTTGTTATTTGGAAATACACAACCGTCGCTTGGAAGAATGCCTAAATTAATATATATATATATATTTTGAGGCAAACATATTTTATGTTTGCCACAAAATATATTTTCGTGATACAAATCAATTTTTTTTTATTTACAGTTTCATACATTTTTCATAGTTAATATTTATTTTCAGAAGTTGTAGATAGTAAAAAGATCACAATTTTTAAAAACTGGAGTGGGTACTCATGGAACATCAAAATTGGCGAAAGCAGATTTATGTTGTTTTGGCATTTATTTTTGTTAGTGCATGATCTAGTTAAAGTTTTTTAGTTTCAGCATTGATTGTTAATTATAGAATGTTAAATTGTGTTAGCAACCCAATTCAAATCGTTCTCGTGCTGTCATACTACAACAAAGATGGCGACTGTAACCAAAATAGTAACAGTGGTACCCGTCATAAGATTATTTTGATATTTATGATAAAGCACTACTAATTAGCGTCATGTTATAAAATTTATAGTGCCTTAGCCTTGCTATGAATAAAACAAGGGCGTCTAAAATACTATCACACATTTACAAAATTGACAGTTATCATGAATACTAGCTTCTGCCCGCGGCTTCGCTCGCGTTAGAAAGAGACAAAAAGTAGCCTATGTTACTTTCCATCCCTTCAACTATCTCCACTTAAAAAATCACGTCAATCCGTTGCTCCGTTTTGCCGTGAAAGAAAGACAAACAGACAGACAGACAGACAGACAGATACACTTTCCCATTTATAATATTAGTAAGTATGGATAAGATGTGAAGCGGAGTCATGAAGAACATATCGCGACGATGAATTCTGACGGTTGCAAAAGAAAAAAGATATCGATATGAATATATTAAATATTTGTAATACAAAGGACAGAAAAAAACAGTTAAAAGGGCATTTTTTGTTCAGTTGATAAAAATATAAATACTGAGAACACTTAAGAAAATGGATTACTATTAGCTACTTTTTAGCATTTCATATATTGCCTAAGAGTTTGTAATCACTAAAGGGATAAAAATAAAAATAGTCAAATTGAATTAGCTTACAGGTTCTTTTTCTCCGGTGATACTCAGCCCGTTAGTAGCACTCGGCGCTTTCTAGAACAAAGAAAAAGAGAAAAACCTAATGTAACCGTTATTCATAGTAATTCGAAAGAACTAAAACAGATGGGGCATTTTCACATTAGCAATACCTACTAATAAGGCGTGCGGATGTTCAGGTATAGTAAAACCCTGCTTTGTCCCATTATAGAGACAAGTAGTTATACATTCAAGAAAGGTTAAATACATAATTTACCCGTATCTCTAAAATGGTCTTCTACAGATCATAATAAAGAATTTTTGCTTTCCAAAGAAGTTTAATTCTTGGGATCACGAGCTGATCCATACAACTGTTCACATAACTCAACAAATTGTATGGCCCATGCATGCTGTAATTTTAACTCAAAACTTTAGTAAAAATAAGGTTGAATGTTTATCATTTGTTTTCTTATGGGTATACTACTCGTACGCCTCACTAGTCGTGTCGTATTAAAAAGCGCCTTAAAACACGTGTAGCAGCTTTTTTGATGAGTTATGAACAGTTTGGCTTCAATTTCTCCAAACATGTCGATACATACCGGTGTCTTCAACAGAGCCCCGATCACGACGGCAAGCGTGGCGTTCTTTTTGTTGAGCTGCGCTATTTTCTGATTGAACTCCTTGTTGCTGTGAGAAAACTTCTCAACTTTGGTCTTGATCAACTGCTCCCTGTGGAATACACACATGTCAGTCTATCCATATTGCTTAGCAGCTATTAAACATGTTTAAATATGGTCAAAATAGCTTGTGCTAGTAATAATATACATAATAAAATTGCTTGTGGTCTGCTGTTATTATGGTATTACATTTCGCATTTTATCACAATACCTATATTGTTAGTGTTTCTAAACATTTTATGAACATTCCTATTAAACTTTACACATTTTCATCGCACGTATATTGCTCTAAGGTTATCTAGCTTAGAGCAATATACTCATAATAAGAGCAGAGCAGCGGTAACTTTAATAACTCACCGATATAATAATATGTTCATGCCATATTTTCTAGTAAAGACAAAAAAGGTTAACTAGCCAGCTGTTCGAAACCCGCGGTAAAGTTAATTTATAATGTAAACTAAAACACATGATAAATATCGCAGAAATGTTAAAAATAAATTTAAAACAAGCGTATTAGCAGATTTGAGCACATCATCTACGCATGCGTTAATATAATCATAAAGTAAACACTGATATATAATATGGCGATCAGTATAGAGATACTTGACCCCGTGTTCTGAACAGCCGCAGCTAAGAGATGCAAAATGATACCTGAACTCATTACTATCACAATTTTTGCATTTCTTTGCCAGCGATTCGCCGGAGTCGAGGTCACGCGTAGAGCTGCTTACTGGAGACAAAACCAACAAATAATTACAATCGCGGCGCATGCAATGTCCACAATCAATTTATAATAAAATTCAGGGAGCACAGATCTAAAATAAAAACCGGCCAAGTGCGAGTCGGACTCGCTCATGAAGGGTTCCGTAGCAGCAAGTAACATAATATAAAGTTCTTGTTATATTTGAGTTGATTGAATGAAAGGTAAATTACGATATACGGTTTATGACGTATTAAAAAAATACTGTTTACTAGATCTCGTTTAAACCAATTTTCGGTGAAAGTTTACATGGTAATGCACATCATATATCTTTTTTTGATTTATCATACTCGTATTTTGGAAGTTACAGCAACATTTTACCACTTTGAAAGTGTCTCTCGCGCAAACTATTCAGTTTAGAGAAAAATGATATTAAAAACTTCAATATCATTTTTGAAGACCTATCCATAGATACCCCACACATACAGGTATGATGAAAAAAAAATTTTTGAGTTTAAGTTCTATGTATGGGGACCCCCGAATTTTTTTATTTATTTTCTATTTTTGTATCAGAATCTTAATGCGGTTCACAGAATACATCTACTCAGCAAGTTTCAACAGTATAGCTCTTATAGTTTCGGAAAAAAATGGCTGTGACATACGGACGGACAGACAGACAGACAGACGGACAGACAGACAGACATGACGAATCTATAAGGGTTCCGTTTTTGCCATTTGGCTACGGAACCCTAAAAACGGCCTACTGATTATACAGCCGCTAGTGTAGAAATTCTGTTAAACTAAACATTTTGCTTAGCCATAGAAAGAACCGAGATCCAAGAACGGTAAATAATAAAGCCGTCAGCAAGAGAGGGTTTTTTGGAAATCTTACGTGGGTTAATTTTAATGATCGTATACTGTGTAACTGTCGAGCAAAGCCTATTCAATGGCCGTCCAAAGAATACATCCCACGTGTTAAAACGAACTGTTACGCTTTAGCAATGCTGGCAATATTCTGCATGTGCTTCGGTACGTGCTTTATGTATCAAGTGCCAAACAGTTTAGTACAGACACTTCCGCAATTTTGGTGTATTTTAATGTTATAATCGTATCTGAGAAGACTTATAAATGGATATGTTATGCATATATACAACACATTTTCGGAATATAATATCAATCTATTAATAGAAACATAATTTACCTAATATATAATTTAAAAAGAAATACATTCTAACGTATAAGAATGTTGGTACCTAAGGTTTATCTTAAATATATATAAGGAAATGTCCTATTTATTATCTGTAGTTTTTATATTGTAGTTATTTCACTTTAAACTATTATCGGTTCCGCTTCCTCCAGTACGTCAACTATGCCACGTAATACCTTTGCGAATAACAAACTGCAATAATCGTGTAAAAATAAGGATGAGTTTTTATTATCTGTAAATATGATTGAGTATCTGTATTTGATACTTTACATTGCGAAACATAAAATAATATGTCCGCAAGAGTGCAAACGTAGATTAATCTTGCTTGCATTGTTAAATACTTTTAATACGTGTGATTGCAATTTATTTTATTATATTTTATATCCTTATGCAAGTGTATTTAGGATAAGAACATACTGAGTTCTGGAAATTCCTACAAAATGTATAAACTCCCGGCAATTGTGACAGTATTAATTCATGGACAAATATACATGCAGCACCCTTTTTACAAGTTCCACGAGCAAAGTTTCGGCACATTGTAACATTAGGCTTTTCGGTTGATGTCTCAGATTGGTCAGTTTTAATTGTGACTGTCTTTAATTCTTCAGAGTTATTGAACTCAGGAGCGGTTTCAGTGGTACTACATTGATATTCATCATCAACAATCTCCTTCTTTAAATTTGTTATCAAAGGTGGGCTATCCGGTGGTGGCGGATTAGGCGGTAGAGGTGGCTGCACCGGAGTGCTAGCTACATTGACTGTCTTCTGTTTGTTGTTTCCCGACAAGGGAGAATTTTGTTCCTCGCTGGAAGATCGTGCTTCAATCATCATTGCTTCTTCGAATTTTGGTTTTAAGTACTTCTTCATATGCTTGAAATTCGGTGAGGGCCGAAAATTTATTGAATCTTCATCGCTGCGAGATTTAACTTGATTTTCTGAAAATTATGAAAAAAAAAATGCAACTTCATTTTAGTTATAGCAAAATGTTGATTTCAATTTTTAATTCATATATGAAATTTAATTTTACACAATAAATTATTTATGGTTTTACATTCTAGGATGTTTATTGGTCTAAATTATAATCAATTTAATAGATTTTATGATTTACTAGGCTCTTCAAGTGCCTTTAGGATTCTTTGAGTATTTCTCTTTCTCTTATGTTTATTATTAAAGTATTCTAAACCACTAATATCTTTATATATATAATTCTGCTGTACGTGTGTATGTCATTGAACTCCTCCTAAACGGCTTGACCGATTTAAATGATTTTTTCTGTATGCGTTTGAGTGGCGCCCTGGATGGTTTAGATTCACAAATCAGCCCGGCAGATGGCGTTAGTTGCTTGAAAAAGCATGTGATCTCGGATGATGTGGGGAAGCGCATGTTTTCGAGTTTTAACTTAAAATGTTTGGCGCCCAACGAAGTGGGCACGGGCCAGCTAGTGATTTTGTAAAATACAATTAAAGTTTAAGTAGGTATGTAAAAATTTTCACCAATGCTGTTGCAAACCAATATAAGGTTAAATATGAATAGTACAAATAAATTAGTCACTAATTAAATTTGCTTAAAATGATAGTAATTAATAACTTTACTTTTTTGAACGTAGTATTTTTTTAAATGTAGATAAGTATAAGCCGGTTCATTAAAGAAAGGAATCTTAAATGGCGGCATGTACTTGCGTTGACAGATAGTACAGTGTGCTTATAAAATTTAAAGTTGAAGGTTTTTTTTTTCAAATCAAAAATATTTGTACGAATTTTTATTTATTTCATCGGAAACAGTGCCTACTTTTACCACAATAACAAACAGGTAACAACGGAACAAATAACAGAAAATTATAACAAGATATTCGTAAAAACGAGCGCTGAGCGCGTCAAGGCAGCGTGGAAACAAATCAAGACAATTTTTTTTATGTTGATGGTACGCGCGCGAGTGAGTATAGACGGCACTAGTGTGAAAGCGAGAGAACGTGATAAGCGCCGCCATTTTAGATTCCTTTCTTTAATGAACCAGGTTATAATATGGTGTCAGGAGTCACTTATTTAGACTAGAAGGTATCGCAAGCATGAATATTTTTAGTTTTAGTCATTATAATATCAAGATGACGCAATTATCCATCAAAACAATACGCTTTTGTCTTAAATAACACTTAAGATTGCGAGAAACCAATTACTTTCAGAAGCAAAAACAAATGAGGGTTTAGTTAGAAAGTTATCATAAAGTGTTTACCTTCATCTGTGCCCTGCATTTCCCTTATTTTTTAAATCATACGTGTTTATCAATATCGCTCCCGTTTGAAACATTAAAGGCCCACTCGTTGCACTTATATTATTTTTCACGACACGCGTTTAAACAATTGCAATTTATTTTATTATATTTTATATCCTTATGCAAGTGTATTTTAATGCAAATGTATAGAGTTGTTTATACTCTTTGTGCATATGCTAAAATTGAATTTTTATTTCATCACTTGCGTTTTCATCTTTATAATATTCGTTGCTCAACATCCATTAAAAATCATACATACTATATAGTTTATTTACGAAAGAGATAATAAAAACCACATTCGCTCCACTGGCGGAGAATAATATCGTAATGTACATACCTTCCTGAGACTCGCTCCATTCTCGATTCGGAGACGTAGTGGTAGTAGCTGCATGGATGGTTCTAAAAATATTGGGATCGCTGCGTTCCACGCCGTTTTCAGCGTAAGGAACCACCACGGCGGGCGGGATACTGCAATACAGTAACACTACGGATCACGCATGCTGATTGAAAACATTTGATGTAGAAAATTAAAGTGGGCCAGTACGACAGTGAATTACAATCGATTTCAATCATCAATCAATTTTATTTTGTTATTGTAAAGGAGCAAGCAAGTCCAAATGAAAGCTATTTTACCCGAAAATTGTTGAAAACATTCATTTGGTATTCCCAGTTTTTCTAACACTCATTCTTGGGCAAATAAGGGGTATGCCATATGCGTAAGGATTTTTTTTTGACAGTGGATATATTATTGGCCAAAAGCTTTTCTGAAGTTATCACATAAACTGGTACAACTAATAAAAATACAATACCCACAGAAATTAATATAATGTCAAGAAATACTAATAATTCATGATTTAACTAAGTATATTACAATGGCACAAGTTTCAATTTAAGCGCCAGCTTGACAATAATAAAAATACACACAATTATAAACTTTTAGAAAGAAGAAATTATTAAAAAAGTCTTACCATGGTATTGTAGGGGGTGGCAGGGCATTATTGTAAATTGGAGCCACTTCTGTTGGCTTTTCTAAAAGAAAAAGGAATAGTATTAAAACAGTTAAGATAAAAGTACTTACAGTCTGCATTATAGCATGGTGCGGGTGACAGTTTCAGTAACATTTCATTTCACTTTAGAAAGTTGCAGTGTTTTATAAATTATACCTACTACCTACCTACTACCTACCTACTACCTACCTACTACCTACCTACTACCTACCTACTACCTACCTACTACCTACCTACTACCTACCTACTACCTACCTACTACCTACCTACTACCTACCTACTACCTACCTACTACCTACCTACTACCTACCTACTACCTACCTACTACCTACCTACTACCTACCTACTACCTACCTACTACCTACCTACTACCTACCTACTACCTACCTACTACCTACCTACTACCTACCTACTACCTACCTACTACCTACCTACTACCTACCTACTACCTACCTACTACCTACCTACTACCTACCTACTACCTACCTACTACCTACCTACTACCTACCTACTACCTACCTACTACCTACCTACTACCTACCTACTACCTACCTACTACCTACCTACTACCTACCTACTACCTACCTACTACCTACCTACTACCTACCTACTACCTACCTACTACCTACCTACTACCTACCTACTACCTACCTACTACCTACCTACTACCTACCTACTACCTACCTACTACCTACCTACTACCTACCTACTACCTACCTACTACCTACCTACTACCTACCTACTACCTACCTACTACCTACCTACTACCTACCTACTACCTACCTACTACCTACCTACTACCTACCTACTACCTACCTACTACCTACCTACTACCTACCTTTTACAATATTTTTTTATAAATGTCGCTTAATAATATTTAAGTTAAATAACACACATTCATGTACAGCTGAAAAGCACAACGCAATTTAAATGTATGTTTCTCAAAATCCCAAAAAACTTGAAGGCGAATGTATTACAACATTGGTTCCAAAACTGTGGATAATAACCCAATATGTGTGATGTGGGGTGCTATCAGATGCATTGTTACATTTTAAAGGTAACAGTATTGGAAAGGTTAGGAACCAATGTATTACAAGCTTAATTACAAGATTACTGATGTTTACATTTGACATTACAAAAATACCAAAAAAAAAATTGCTGACATGAATTCTAACCTACTTACATTACTGACAGCACCAAAGTGACATTAGCAAGTTAATAAAAGTTCTAATGTAAGAGCACACTTACCTTCAAGCTGCGGTGGTGGTGGTGGTGGCTGCTGTACTGTTGCTTCTTTGAGATGTGCTAAAGTGTGGGGTGGTAAATAACCAGTTCTAAAAAAATATTCCTTTTCAAATACAGTTGCATGTACAAATTTACACTTAGGATAAGTTAGTACTGAGTTCTGGAAATTCCTACAAAATGTATAAACTCCCGGCAACTGTGACAGTATTAACTCATGGACAAATATACATGCAGCACCCTTTTTACAAGTTCCACGAGCAAAGTTTCGGCACATTGTAACATTAGGCTTCTCGGTTGATGTCTCAGATTGGTCAGTTTTAATTGTGACTGTCTTTAATTCTTCAGAGTTATTGAACTCAGCAGTAGTTTCAGTGGTACTACATTGATATTCATCATCAACAATCTCCTTCTTTAAATTTGTTATCAAAGGTAGGCTATCCGGTGGTGGCGGATTAGGAGGTAGAGGTGGCTGCACCGGAGTGCTAGCTACATTGACTGTCTTCTGTTTGTTGTTTCCCGACAAGGGAGAATTTTGTTCCTCGCTGGAAGATCGTGCTTCAATCATCATTGTTTCTTCGAATTTTGATTTTAAGTACTTCTTCATATGCTTGAAATTCGGTGAGGGCCGAAAATTTATTGAATCTTCATCGCTGCGAGATTTAACTTGATTTTCTGAAAATTATGAAAAAAAAATGCAACTTCATTTTAGTTTTAACAAAATGTTGATTTCAATTTTTAATTCCTATATGAAATTTAATTTTACACAATAAATTATTTATGGTTTTACATTCTAGGATATTTATTGGTCTAAATTATAATCAATTTAATATATTTTATGATTTACTAGGCTCTCAAAGTGCCTTTAAGATTCTTTGAGTATTTCTCTTTCTCTTATGTTTATTACTAATTTATTCTAAACTACTAATATGATTTTGTAAAATACAATTAAATAAAAGTTTAAGTAGGTATGCTCAGATTATAAAACAGTAGGCAGATAGACAGCGCGGTACATTACGAGTGCGGCGAACGTCGAGACATGTGTGCGTAACTGCCACGTGACTGCGCTGTACGAACACGTCGTCTCTGTGTGCGTTCCGGTTGCCAGGATGATGAAAAATTACCCGTAATATTTCATTCTTATCTGTCTATATTAATTAAAATCAATTTATGAATTTACTAAAAGTATGTAGGTACGCGCGTAGCATAAGAACTGCTACGCCTAATTAGGTGAATCTACTTTGTTGTGTTTGTAATTGTCAGGACAATGTTGGTATGACAACATTGATTTAAAAAAAATGCACCCTGGCTAAGCTGGAAGCGGGCAGATAGTACAAAATAATAATTGGTTTATTGTGTTTAAAATTATGGAACAACTTAGATATATAAATAATAAAGTGCTTAGGTGTATAACAATTTTATAAAGCTAAAAAGTTTGTTTGTTTGAAACTTGAACGCGCTAATTTATTCTCTTATTCACAAACTACTAAATTTAAGTTAAATGCATCTGTCTCTTTCCATTTCTTAAAGAAAAGGACAGAATATAAAATATTAGTTAAGTCATCTTTTACTTTATGTTGGCGAATCGACTGGTGTACATAATTTTAGTTAGAGAAAAAACATTCACTACTTTTATTAACGAAGACTTTTGACACAAACAAGATAAGAACACACACATGATACAAACATACCAACCAAAAAGAAAAAAAACACTCGAAATAAATATTCTTTTAGATCGATAATCCTGTGTCCAATACATATTTCCCAACTTAGGGGTAAATTTTTTCACAATAAAATAGCAACACAGACACATTACTGTTGAGGTTTTGTGTTCCAAATAAAATAACATCCAAAAAGGCAAAAATAACCATATTTATCCATAAAAAGGTACTCCATCTTCTTTCTTTTGATTTAGGGAACATTTTTTGCAATGTTTAAAAACAATGTAATAATTAATTTGAAATAAATGTTATTATTATATTATTATTAAAAGACGGCATCATTCTCGAAAATATAAATATTTTCTGTGACATGTTTACGGCGCGACGCTTCGTGCCGTACTGACTCGAGATTGTATTCGCTTTTGGTTTTGTATTTGCTTTGTTGACCTCACTCGCGGTGTTCCGCGCTATCTATCTGCCTTCTGTTTACTAATCTGAGTAGGTATGTATAAATTTTCACCAATAACAGCATTGGTGAAAATTTATACATACCTACTTACAAACCAATATAAGGTTAAATATGAATAGTACAATTAAATTAGTCACTAATTAAATTTGCTTAAAATGATAATAATTAATAACTTAAATTTTTTGGGAGGTAGTATTTTTTTAAATGTATATAAGTATAAGCCGGTTTATTAAAGTAAGGAATCTTAAATGGCGGCATGTACTTGCGTAGACAGTACAGTGTGCATATAAAATTTAAAGTTAAAGTTTTTTCTATCAAATCAAAAATATTATTACGATTTTTTATTTATTTCATCGGAAACAGTGCCTACTTTTACCACAATAACAAACAGGTAACAACGGAACAAATAACAGAAAATTATAACAAGATATTCGTAAAAACGAGCGCTGAGCGCGTCAAGGCAGCGTGGAAACAAATCAAGACAATTTTTTTTATGTTGATGGTACGCGCGCGAGTGAGGCAAGACGGCACTAGTGTGCGAGCGAGAGAACATGATAAGCGCCGCCATTTTAGATTCTTTTCATATTGAACCAGGTTATAATATAATTTGGCATAAATGGTATTTTTAAAGCGGGTCACGAAAAAATTACTATAAATTTTTTCGCGATCGTCAATGCCTAGGTACGAGGTGATAACCATTTCAGCTCAGATTTCGGCACATGGTATTTTTAATACATTATGATGAATATGGTCCAGAGGGTTCTACATTATAATAATGTATAACATACCTACTATTTCAATCATTTTTAGCACAAGTACGTACATTATAATAAAATGATAAAAATTTCTAAATAGGTAACCTTTATTCAAATGTGTCTTCTGATTTATCAATAACTTTTACACAATTTGTTTTTTAGTCTTCAAAGTTAGTACCCAGTGTCAGGAGTCACTTATTTAGACTAGAAGGTATCGCAAGCCAAGCATGAATATTTTTAATTTTAGTCATTATAATATCCAGATGACGCAATTATCCATCAAAACAATACGCTTTTGTCTTAAATAACACTTAAGATTGCGAGAAACCAATTACTTTCAGAAGCAAAAACAAATGAGGGTTTAGTTTGAAAGTTATCATAAAGTGTTTACCTTCATCTGTGCCCTGCATTTCCCTTATTTTTTTAACCATACGTGATTATCAATATCGCTCCCGTTTGAAACATTAAATGCTCACTCGTTGCACTTATATTATTTTTCACGACACGCGTTTTGTAATTCACAAATAAGAACAACAAACTGCTAAAATAATAGAATGGAACTGATGAGCCAACCCAAATCAAACGTACACTAAGTAAGCTTAAACAAGATGGCTACCACGTCAGTGACGTCACGAAGATGGGTGGGAGGGGCTCGCTCGGACTTGGGTCTTGCCACAGTAACAAACAGGTAACAACGGAACAAATAACAGAAAATTATAACAAGATATTCGTAAAAACGAGCGCTGAGCGCGTCAAGGCAGCGTGGAAAGAAATCAAGACAATTTTTTTTATGTTGATGGTACGCGCGCGAATGAGTATAGACGGCACTAGTGTGCGAGCGAGAGAACATGACAAGCGCCGCCATTTTAGATTCCTTTCATATTGAACCAGGTTATAATATAATTTGGCATAAATGGTATTTTTAAAGCGGGTCACGAAAAAATTACTATAAATTTTTTCGCGACCGTCAATGCCTAGGTACGAGATGATAACCATTTCAGCTCAGATTTCGGCACATGGTATTTTAATACATTAAGATGAATATGGTCCAGAGGGTTCTACATTATAATAATGTATAACATACCTACTATTTCAATCATTTTTAGCACAAGTACGTACATTATAATAAAATGATAAAAAATTCTAAATAGGTAACCTTTATTCAAATACGTCTTCTGATTTATCAATAACTTTTACACAATTTGTTTTTTAGTCTTCTAAGTTAGTACCCGGTGTAAGGAGTCACTTATTTAGACTAGAAGGTATCGCAAGCCAAGCATGAATATTTTTAATTTTAGTCATTATAATATCCAGATGACGCAATTATCCATCAAAACAATACGCTTTTGTCTTAAATAACACTTAAGATTGCGAGAAACCAATTACTTTCTGAAGCAAAAACAAATGAGCATTTAGTCAGAAAATTATAACATGATATTCGTAAAAACGAGCGCTGAGCGCGTTAAGGCAGCGTGAAAACAAATCAATACAATTTTTTTTATGTTGATGGTACGCGCGCGAGTGAGTATAGACGGCACTAGTGTGCGAGCGAGAGAACATGATAAGCGCCGCCATTTTAGATTCCTTTCTTTAATGAACCAGGTTATAATATTATTTGGCATATATGGTATTTTTAAAGCGCGTCACGAAAAAATTACTATAAATTTTTTCGCGACCGTCAATGCCTAGGTACGAGGTGATAACCATTTCAGCTCAGATTTCGGCACATGGTATTTTTAATACATTATGATGAATATGGTCCAGAAGGTTCTACATTATAAAAATGTATAACATACCTACTATTTCAATCATTTTTAGCGCAAGTACGTACATTATAATAAAATGATAAAAATTTCTAAATAGGTAACCTTTATTCAAATGCGTCTTCTGATTTATCAATAACTTTTACAAAATTTGTTTTTTAGTCTTCAAAGTTAGTACCCGGTGTCAGGAGTCACTTATTTAGACTAGAAGGTATCGCAAGCCAAGCATGAATATTTTTAATTTTAGTCATTATAATATCCAGATGACGCAATTATCCATCAAAACAATACGCTTTTGTCTTAAATAACACTTAAGATTGCGAGAAACCAATTACTTTCAGAAGCAAAAACAAATGAGGGTTTAGTTAGAAAGTTATCATAAAGTGTTTACCTTCATCTGTGCCCTGCATTTCCCTTATTTTTTTAATCATACGTGATTATCAATATCGCTCCCGTTTGAAACATTAAATGCCCACTCGTTGCACTTATATTATTTTTCACGACACGCGTTTTGTAATTTCACAAATAAGAACAACAAACTGCTAAAATAATAGAATGGAACTGATGAGCCAACCCAAATCAAACGTACACTAAGTAAGCTTAAACAAGATGGCTACCACGTCAGTGACGTCACGAAGATGGGTGGGAGGGGCTCGCTCGGACTTGGGTCTTGCCACAATAACAAACAGGTAACAACGGAACAAATAACAGAAAATTATAACAAGATATTCGTAAAAACGAGCGCTGAGCGCGTCAAGGCAGCGTGGAAAGAAATCAAGACAATTTTTTTTATGTTGATGGTACGCGCGCGAGTGAGTATAGACGGCACTAGTGTGCGAGCGAGAGAACATGATAAGCGCCGCCATTTTAGATTCCTTTCTTTAATGAACCAGGTTATAATATAATTTGGCATATATGGTATTTAAAAGCGCGTCACGGTAAAATTACTATAAATTTTTTCGCGTCCGTCAATGCCTAGGTACGAGGTGATAACCATTTCAGCTCAGATTTCGGCACATGGTATTTTTAATACATTATGATGAATATGGTCCAGAGGGTTCTACATTATAATAATGTATAACATACAATCAATCATTTCAATCATTTTTAGCACAAGTACGTACATTATAATAAAATGATAAAAAAATCTAAATAGGTAACATTTATTCAAATGCGTCTTCTGATTTATCAATAAGTTTTACACAATTTGTTTTTTAGTCTTCAAAGTTAGTACCCGGTGCCAGGAGTCACTTATTTAGACTAGAAGGTATCGCAAGCCAAGCATGAATATTTTTAATTTTAGTCATTATAATATCCAGATGACGCAATTATCCATCAAAACAATACGCTTTTGTCTTAAATAACACTTAAGATTGCGAGAAACCAATTACTTTCAGAAGCAAAAACAAATGAGGGTTTAGTTAGAAAGTTATCATAAAGTGTTTACCTTCATCTGTGCCCTGCATTTCCCTTATTTTTTTAATCATACGTGATTATCAATATCGCTCCCGTTTGAAACATTAAATGCCCACTCGTTGCACTTATATTATTTTTCACGACACGCGTTTTGTAATTTCACAAATAAGAACAACAAACTGCTAAAATAATAGAATGGAACTGATGAGCCAACCCAAATCAAACGTACACTAAGTAAGCTTAAACAAGATGGCTACCACGTCAGTGACGTCACGAAGATGGGTGGGAGGGGCTCGCTCGGACTTGGGTCTTGCCACAATAACAAACAGGTAACAACGGAACAAATAACAGAAAATTATAACAAGATATTCGTAAAAACGAGCGCTGAGCGCGTCAAGGCAGCGTGGAAAGAAATCAAGACAATTTTTTTTATGTTGATAGTACGCGCGCGAGTGAGTATAGACGGCACTAGTGTGCGAGCGAGAGAACATGATAAGCGCCGCCATTTTAGATTCCTTTCTTTAATGAACCAGGTTATAATATACTTTGGCATATATGGTATTTTTAAAGCAGGTTACAAAAAAAAAACTATAAATTTTTTCGCGACCGTCAATGCCTAGGTACGAGGTGATAACCATTTCAGCTCAGATTTCGGCACATGGTATTTTTAATACATTATGATGAACTAGCTTCTGCCCGCGGCTTCGCTCGCGTTAGAAAGAGACAAAAAGTAGCCTATGTTACTCTCCATCCCTTCAACTATCTCCACTTAAAAAATCACGTCAATCCGTCGCTCCGTTTTGCCGTGAAAGAAAGACAAACAGACAGACAGACAGACAGAATGACAGACACACTTTCCCATTTATAATATTAGTATGGATATGGTCCAGAATATGGTTCTACATTACGTGGGACACTCAGAAAGTTTTGAGAAACTAAAAAACTATCTTCTATAGATAATTTTTTTTTCTGAATCTTTTCAAAGAACTCTTCAGTAGCCTCTATACAAAGTTTCATGCGTCTAAACCAATTTTTATCACATTTTTTCCAGTTCGATGCAGACACCTCTTTCACGGCCTTCACGAAGGCTGCTCGCGCGTTTTCCAGCGATGAAAACTGTATCCCTTTCAGAAGATTTTGTATTTTAGGGAATAATAATAAGTCACACGGTGCCAGATCAGGATTGTAAGGAGGGTGCTCGAAGACTCCAACCTCTGTGGTGTCCAAGAAGTTCCTCGTTTTGAGCGCGGTCGTGTTTTCATGGTGAAACAGAATCCAGCGGAGCCCGGTGTTCGGTCGCTTGTTGCTCATTGCAGATAAAACTCCTGGCAAGCATTTTGTGGTGTACCATTCGTCTTTGATGCTGCTTTGGTCTTGTAATGAAATCGCATTCAGGTACCCCGTGAAAGTGAAGAAACTAGCGATCAAAAGTTTGCCTGTGCTTCTCGATCGCTTCACTTTCCTAGGCGTTGGTTCGTTTTGAAACAGCCTAACTGTCGACTGACACTTTTTTTCTGGATCGTATTAATAAATCCAGGATTTGTCATCTGTCACAATGTCGTAAACGCGCCAAGATGAACCTGCTTCAAATTTTTTAATCATATCACGGCACCAATCTATACTGGCCTGCTTCTGAGATTTGGTGAAGTTTTGCGGCACCCAGTGGCACACATCCTCCTCATCGGAAGATGCTCCTGTAAAATCTGGTAAAAGCTTCCCGATTTAATCTGCAGGGTCTGCTGAATCTCTTAGTATGCAATTCGCTTGTTTTCTTGAATATTTTTTTTTAATGCCAGCCCACTTTAGTCCGTGACTGCCGTGTTAGGACGACCACTCCTTTGTTTATCTCCCAAAGTAAAGCGACCGCACTTAAACTCGCTGTTCTTGTGGTAGACGGTAGCTTTTGAAAGTCTTCCACCCATAAAAGCAAATTGAAGTCCATCAATTTACTCATCAGATTTTAAGCCACATTTAAAGTCGTAGAAAATCATCGCACGAAAATGTTCGCAGTGCAGATCCTTTTTTAGAAGAGACACGTTAATTTAATTTGGCTCTCAAAAAAGTGTGGAGGAAAATTCAAAATTCGAACAATGGTATTTTTACTTATAAATAACCAAATTATTCAAAATAATTACAAATGGCCAGTGTCTTATACATAAAAAGGTTTTTTCTCAAAACTTTCTGAGTGACCTGGTATAATAATGTATAACATACCTACTATTTCAATCATTTTTAGCACAAGTACGTACATTATAATAAAATGATAAAAAATTATAAATAGGTAACCTTTATTCAAATGTGTCTTCTGATTTATCAATAACTTTTACACAATTTGTTTTTTAGTCTTCAAAGTTAGTACCCGGTGTCAGGAGTCGCTTATTTAGACTAGAAGGTATTTATTTATTTATTTATTTATTAGGGACAAAAAACAGTTACATGCTACAAAATACAAAAAAGTTCCTAAGCTAAAATTATCAAACATGTAACCCATACCATTGTCCACATATTAACTATAAAAATTCAGTGCTTAAGATAAAAAAAGACAAAAAGAAATAAAAAACAAAACAATTTTAAATTTGAAAAACATAAAAAAATAATAATAAAAGAAAGACATTACAAAATTAAAACATAATTATTAGTGTGACTACAATTGCTTAGATAAAATATCTACCACCATTTTCTTAAATTGTGGCTTTGAATTCGAGAATATATCTACATCTGTAAAGTGTGTGTTATAGGAATCAACAAGGCGACGAAGAGGTGCACGCTCCCCAGCATTAGTTCTACATACGTCTGTATGGAAAAGCTGAGGAACGCGCACCCCCCTTAAAATAACATTCCTGGGTACCTTGTAAGACAATTTGTTTGTAAGATCAATACAATCGAATTTGCTGTTACAAATGCCGTGTAGCGTCATGACATCAAGCAAGAGTCTCCTGGACCACAAATTTAGAACTCCATACCGTTTTAATAGCTGCTCATAGGAAACCTTGGGTTGAAAGCATTTGTATGAAACAGACCGCAAGAATTTCTTCTGCACCATTTCAATTCTAGTGCCGTATTTCTCGTAAAAAGGATTCCAGATCGGGATGGCGTATTCTACCTGGGACCTTACCAAGGTCTTATAAAGTAGTAAGAACGTAGAGGGTCGCACAAAGTCACGTGATGATCTCATGACAAACCCGTACATCTGATACGCTCTGTTAAGTATATTGTCAATGTGAATATCGAAGTGCAAACTGGCATCTAAAGTGACCCCTAAGTCACGGACAAAATTAACTTTATTTAAGGTCGTGTTATTTATACAATAATCAAAATTAACTTTGTTTTTCTTCTTAGTAAATGAGATGGCATGACATTTAGGTAAACTAAGGAAAAGCTTATTAGTCAAACAATATGTATGTAACCTGTCTAAGTCATTTTGAAGGAGTAGACAATCATGTATGTTTTTGCACGATCTATAGATCTTTATATCGTCAGCGTACATTAAAAATGTTGAATTAATAAAACATTGTTTAACATCATTAATAAATATTATGAAAAGGAGGGGGCCCAAAATGGAACCCTGTGGAACGCCCGATGTAACAACAATGGGGTCAGATTCATAACCATTGATTGCCACTATTTGTGTTCTTTTAAAAATATATGAGACAAACCATCTAAGCAAGTTTCCACGTATTCCATTATAGGCAATCTTTTCCAAAAACAGTGTGTGATCCACTTTGTCAAAAGCCTTCTGAAAGTCCGTGTAGACAGCGTCTACCTGTACTTGTTGGTCAATTTTTTCAAAAAGATTTTTGGTATATACTAATAGATTAGTCAAGGTCGAACGATGTTTGACAAATCCATGTTGTTCCGGAATAATAAGCCGATGAATATGTGGATAAACGGCACCGTGGACAAGGCGTTCAAAAATCTTAGACAAAGTGGAAAGGATAGAGATGGGTCGGTAATTTTCTACATTATTCTTGTCCCCAGTCTTATAAACCGGAGTAATGAACGCTCGCTTCCAAATAGCAGGGAAAACTCCCTCACGCAAACATTTATTAAATATTATATGCAAGGGAGTGCACAGGTTATCACATGTTTTTATGAAGAAAATGGGTGGCAGGCCATCGGGGCCCACCCCTTTAGAAGAATCTAATGACTTAAGTGTTGAGCAGATAAGGTTAGTGGAAAGGTATATTTCAGATAAGATTGAAGAGTTGTCTACATAGTAATTAGGAGGTTGCCAGTTGCTTGGGTCAAAGGTAGATGTTTCATAGACAGAAGAAAAGAAAGCTGAAAATAGGTTGCAGATACCTGTAGCATCACTTGAATAAATATTTTTGAAGTACATACTGGCTGGATAATTGGCTTTTTTATTCCGGGAAGAGACGTAAGTCCAGAAATATTTAATATTTTTAGGGATGCTATCCTCGACTGATTCTATGTAAATTCTATAAGACTTGATACACTCCCCGTGAAAAAGTTTGCGATATGCTGAAAAATTTAAATAATCGGATATGTTATGGTACTTTTTCCACTTAATCCAGGCCCGCTCTTTCGCTTTTGTGATTCGTATTAGAGAAGGTGAGAACCAAACAGGAAATTTTGAATTTTTAGTTTTAGTCAACGGAACATGCGCCCTAATTACTCCATATATTATCTCATAAAAGATAGTGACAGCTCGTTCAGAATCATGGTGAGATAGTTTCATATCCCAGTTAATTTCATCAAGTTCGCTGTTTATACCATCATAATCCGCCTTATGAAAGTTATATTTATAAGTTGAACGGCATTTCATTGGACTGAATTTCATATTTAAGCTAGTGAATACGGAAAAAGCTGGGTGATGACTATCGGGGACAATCAGAGCATCACAAGGTGCTATCTGAGATTCAACATTAGAGATAAAATATAAGGTATCGCAAGCATATTTTTAGTTTTAGTCATTGTAATATCAAGATGATGCAATTATCCATCAAAACAATACGCTTTTGTCTTAAATAACACTTAAGATTGCGAGAAACCAATTACTTTCAGAAGCAAAAACAAATGAGGGTTTAGTTAGAAAGTTATCATAAAGTGTTTACCTTCATCTGTGCCCTGCATTTCCCTTATTTTTTAAATCATACGTGATTATCAATATCGCTCCCGTTTGAAACATTAAATGTCCACTCGTTGCACTTATATTATTTTTCACGACGCGTTTTGTAATTTCACAAATAAGAACAACTATCTCCTAAAAAATAGAATGGAACCATGGGGATGACAGTATACCTACAGCAGTGTTACCAGATGAAAATTTTAAGACCCTGTCCCAGGAGGGCGAATTCGCCGCGATTCTCTCGCGCGTATCACGCGCGAGTGTTGCGTCCAGAGCCAACGCGTATAGAGCGTACTATCGCGGACTCTTCCGGTCGATCATGCTTAAGGCTAAAATCGCTTGCACCCGCCGACCGAACGTAAAACTAGCCCCGCCTTCTTACATATACACACGTGTATAAATATCTACGTTACTAATGAATGGCAGCAATGTCGTATGTGTGCGCGTGAGTTGAAACACAGAATAAGGAACTTCATTCATTGTTTTTATATTCGTTAGCGCTGTGAGAGTTGGTATTATAACGAGAGTGTACGAGTTTTGACTTACATTGTGTATTTGATAAAGCAAAATAATGTAAGCGCACAATATTTAACAGATACACTGTTAAAATTTACTATTTACATGCAAAAGTAACTTTCTGTTGATCTATAAGCAGCATTCACTGCTTAAACCATGCCACTAGTTTATAAAAATTGATAATGTTACCATAAAATAAATACATCAAGCTATTATTTAAATGCATAATCCGATAGCGACTCTCGGCGAAGACAACGTATTGGGTTTTATTGTATTGTGAGTTATATTTTGTAGTAGTAATAAAAAAAATATATGAACACTATTATTTTTTATTTATTTTTTCGGATAAGCTGCTAGATTAATAAATTATGCTTACTTGAGCGTGATAAACAATAGATTTAATTATTTAACAATCCACATTTAAAGCTTAAAATTTTTATGTGAACTTAAATAATAATGTTTATGTCTTGACTTGGTTTCACCGACAAGATTTATTGTTGCACAATAGAACAAAAGGATAAACCGTCTGGGAGCGGGTGCAGATTTTAAAATAGCACAAAGGCATTTAATTGTGTATTGTCTATTAAAGAACTTTACACAACAAAACATTGTCGTGTCATCCTACCGCCACAGCTTGCTTTAGCAAAATATTTCTAAGCCGGTATTTTTTAAGCCGATACTGACAGTGCCCGGGAATCTCTAACCGCCTTATAACAAAACAAGGTTTTTCTCTAAACCAAGTTTAAGCCATTGAGCTAGGTTTTTGTATTTCGAATTTTGATCGTATCAGAATAAGATTCAAATTACAAAACACGGCTCAATGGTTTAAACCTGGTTTAAAGAAAAACCTTGTTTTGTAATAAGGCGGTAAGAGTTTTATATACTTTTAACCTTGATTATTAAAAATAATAGATTTCTTAATGCAATGCAAATTAAACTGACTTAGAACGTATAATCAGTATTAAAATCAGTATTCATAGACGGGCCTGCATGTGGGTGTGTGTGGTTTGGTAGTTAGTGGCTCTGGCTGCTAACCTCGAGGTCGTTCTGGTTCCCAACCAGGACAAACTTTGCGTGATGAGCATGATTGCTTGTTCCGTGCCTAGGTCATGAAGCAAATAGTCTTTGGCCTGGGTGTGATTTACGTATAATATGTATGTATTTTATATGTATGTATTATATATGTTTATCACTTTTCTGGTTGCCATAGTAAAAGCTCTGCTTAGTTTGGGATTAGATGACCGTGCGTGAGTTGTCCAAGGATATTTTTTTATATATAAAATTCTCGTGCCACAATGTTAGTTTACCTTACTCCTCCGAAATGGCTTTACAGATCTTTTCCAAACTTTGTGAGCTTATTGTTCAGTAGGTATGAGAATCGACTACTATATATATATTCATACCCCTACATTTTTAACTCGACTAACACTTTAGATCTTTATTTAAAACTCGGTTTTATTGCTTTGAAATAAGATTGCTTTTAGCTGGACTCTGTTTTTTCTGAACCGGCTTCGCTTTTGAGTGAGAAAACAATAGAATAAGTCTGTTTACAAAAATGTTCGCTTGTTATTTGTTCTTACCTCAGAAAATTTGCGCATCAGTATTAGGCCTTTGAAATGATTCTTTGTTACGAAGTGGTTTTCAATAAAATATGCGAATAATTATAAAACGAATACAAAATCAACTTTGCTGGCTTTAAACAGTTTTAAGCGCAATTTATCTATTTAATATCAAAACATATTACTTAATTTAATCCACACTAATATTATAAATGGGAAAGTGAGTCTGTCTGTCTGTCTGTCTGTCTGTATGTTTGTCTTTCTATCACGGCAAAACGGAGCGACTAATTAACGTGATTTTTAAGTGGAGATAGTTGAAGAGATGGAGAGAAAACATAGGCTACTTTTTGTCTCTTTTTAACGCGAGCGAAGCCGCGGGCAAAAGCTAGTAACATCATAATTCTCATGACTTGGACATTCTTAAAACTCTTATTGATTTGTCTTATAAGGTGTTACAGAAATATATTTGTAACCATCAACTACGTTATCAACATTTGGTAGCACTACATTAGTCTGCGTTAACATAAAAAATCATACACTTCTTATTTAAACAGGCTCTCCGTGGAAGTAAGTATCAAATCTAACAGGCGCGTGCGCAAGGCCATTTCCAAACTTGAATCTTAAGGTAGATGATCAAGGAAGCCCGCGAAATTCAAATTCACTTACGTATTTTTGTAATTTTCAGTCACAATGTTAGTTACGAAACGGTTTTACCGATTTTTACCAAATTTTATATCGGCAACTATACAAACATTTTTTCATACCCTTACATTTTTAAATCGGTTAAAACTGCGGGAGGCATCTAGTTTATTTATATAATTAATTTTAACTTTAGAACATGAGAAAAGACTGTCAAAGTAAATAATGGTTTGTATTTGTTCGGGCTGTGTTTGTAAATAGAGTTTCAATCTATGCTAATATTATAAGCAAAAAAAATATGTAGTTATTTGCCTTAATCTCTAATTATAGATTTTATGCGTGCAATAAATTAAACATTAAGTGTAAGATAAATATTACATTACGAGCAATAAGATCGGCGCAAGTAACCAAAGGCACGGGTAAAACTACGGTCAGCAAGTTAATGATGTCGTAATAGCGATGAAGATAAATAAAATCACATAGTGTTATTGTTCAAACCACATTATATTTTCACATAATTAACACGCATTAGGAAAGATACCTAATTTTATCTTAACCTCTGTTAAAAAATATATATTACTAAAATCACTTTACAATCACTTTTATATACTTGTATTCATATTGAGTTTCAGAAACAGTTTTTTTTTTTTTGTATTTTTAACACAAAATGCTTATAAAAGTTGTTAAGACTAGCTGGAAAAGCACTTTTGCATTTTTCTTAAAGAATTGCAATGTATTATATAAAAATCCACTAAATTGAATCCACTTGGTTTGAAAAGTAGTTCACTTTAGAGAAAGTACAGAAACTTTTATCTGATGATTCGAAAACATGAAATAATAAGATTCAAATCATAATATGTGTAAAATAACATAAAAATAGCCAAACATGATTTTAAATAAAAAAAAAATAACAAGCAACACGTTATTCATGTTTCAAATTTTAGATCTTTATTCAAAACTCGGTTTTAATGCTTTGAAATAAGATTGCTTTTAGCTGGACTCTTTGGTTTCTCTGAAACGGCTTCGCTTTTGAGTGAGAGAACAATAGGATAAGCCTGTTTACAAAAATGTAAGCTTGTTATTTGTTCTTATCTCAGAAAATTAGCGCATCAGTGCATCAGTATTAGGCCTTTGAAATTATTCTTTGTTACGAAGTGGTTTTCAATAAAATATGCGAATAATATTATAAAACTCTAGTCTAAATCACTATTAAACAGAATTTCAATACAAACAACGAAAAACCAAATCCACTTCGCTGGCTTTAAACAGTTTTAAGCGCAATTTATCTATTAAATATCAAAACATATTACTTAAATTAATAACATCATAGTTATGACAACTTGGACATTCCTAAAATTCTTATTGATTTGTCTTATAAGGTGTTACCTAAATATATTTGTAGCCATCAACTACGTTATCAAAATTTGGTAGCACTACATTAGTCTACGTCAACATAAAAAAAACATACACATTACTAGTAATTACACCCACACAAATAATTTAAATTATATATGAATATTTTCCTTTTACCCGCACACTATTTTGTTACTTAAGTCTTTTTTTTCTCCTTTTACTTTCGCCTTCTTGGCGTCCCTGAGTCACCTGGTTCCAGCAGAATACCAGCGTCAGGTATATGCTGAGCCTATACCTGACTTATGCTGAGCTGGACACCCATTTGGTGCAAACCAGAGACACGCACTGCTTAGTCACTTTAATTTTCTTTTTTGTAATATTGTGTTTATTTTGTGTATGTCATGTGTTTTGCTCCGAATAAATTTGTTATCTATCTATCTATCTATACACTACTTATTTAAACAAGCTCTCCAAGTGTCAAATCTAACAGGTGCGTGCGCAAGGCCATTCCCAAACTTGAACCTTAAGGTAGATGATCAAGGTAGCCCGCGAAATTCAATTTCTCTTAAGTATTTTTGCAATATTCAGCTCAGTGTGTGGGTGTGGGAAGTCAAAATCCCTGTAATCTAGAGCGAAGCGTACTCTCGCTTGTTTTAGCGCGTTGTTTAAGACTATTTTTTTGCCGGTCGACGTTGGTGTATCCCAGCGGCATGTAGAGCTCTCCTCACTGTTCGCACACTGTATTCAAATTTAGCAGCAAATCTTAAGGTCCTCGTAAAGAGTTCCTGTTGGTAAGTGTTTACCATGGTTTCCACACGGCTCGCCGTAATAATGCGCGGTCGAGGAGCACGAGGTGCATCATCTACTGATCCCTCAGCAGCCTCCCGGTGTATCCGACGCCATACAGTATTTCTCTGTAAAAAATATTCGTAGTTTAATCCCTTTTCTTTTAGAATTATTTTCTTGCTCATTTGATTGCTCTAAATATATCTTGTTACTAACAATAAGAATATATTTAAATGTTTACACAGATTGTTTAATTAATAACCGTTCCATTTGATTTCGAAATTGTATACATTCATTATTTTTATTTAACCTATTTAATTTAAATAATTTTGGCGTAAAATTGTATTATAAAACAAATAAGTTAAACGGCTTTTGTCTCGAAGTATGGGCAGCAGTTATGTTAAATTAAATGTTTTTTGTAAAAGTAGTACACATATAGGTGACTAATAAACTGTACTCTATATAACGACGGAAAAAAACTTTGGTATGCTCCGGGAAGTATTCCCGTGAACTTCGATATTGGTTTTCGATTTGAGGTAATTCCCGATACTCCACAGAGCTAGTCCCGGTATTTTCGATACTTTGAAATTCTTATTAATTATTATTATTAGCAGCTTTTAGCTTAGCTGTGATTTAACTTTGTATATTGTTCACAATTAAAAGGAAGTTGCACACTGTAATATAACAAAAAAAAAATGTAATTTAGCTTAACTCCTCTATTTATTATACCTTTGTCAACCCGGGCCTAATCACATCTTTTTTGCAAGTGTCCAATTACGAAATTAAAATATTTTTTATTTATATTTTTTTTAATGGATGAAAACTATTTTTTTAAAATTAATACGACTCTATTAAATTAATTTATATTGCAGTAAAATATTGGAATTACTTAAATTTTCTAATAATCAAATCTCTAGACCTAATAAAAAACCTGAGTTTATCTCGGTTGTTTCTTGTCAGAGTAGTCCAGCTAGGAAACACCGGCCCTATCGTTTGATTAAATAAGAAAAAAAATTACGTGTGAAAGTGTAATTTTTTACCTATTAACAAAAATAAATAACTTATTAGTTTATTCATTTAATGGGTATCGATATTGCTTGCCCTAGTCATAATCTCGAAAATCGAGTGCTAAAATCAGTTGGAATATTGATATCTGATCTCTATTTGATAGAAAGAAGCAAGGCGCATTCGGACCGTGGCCGGGTGTATAGTTTATCTTTTATACTTATTATGATATTTTTGGATTCTTTTCTACTACGTCAGACGATATTATTAAAAACGGTTTGCAATTAATATTAGAATCAGTGATCGTACTAAATCGCATTAGATAGTTATAAATGAAAGTTATGTAGCACGTTTGGGCTAAACAGGTTTTGCCTCTATCTTACACTTGCAGTGCGCAAAAGAGACAGAGCTATACATGACTAATATGATCGTCCCTTTTTACTTTGACTAAAGTAAACATGACTGATAAATATTCTTAGGAAGTGCATTGTTTTCGTTACAAAGGTGACTTAACAATAGATAAAAAACTGAGTGACAAACTAAATTGTTGAATTATGGATTGCTATTAGAATTAACAAAATCAGTATTTTTGCTTTTGATTTTCTTTCCGACTGGTTCGATTAAAACACAAAATTATAAATAAATAAACATAATATGTTTATGCAAAGTATAATATCTCTATCACAAGTCATACTATTATTATCAATCGTTTTATTCTAGTGTTAGTAAATGAAAGTTATTTAAAAAACACATGAATAATAATAATTGTAAATATCATGTTACGGTAATTATAAGAACATCAGATTAGAAATCGTGTTTGCATTATAAAAGATAGACAATCCGATCATGTTTGCGATATATATAGACACAGAAAAACTCATACAGAAAATTTTAATACATTATAATATTAAAATTATCTGTAAAAACAAAACACAACACAACAACAGAAAATTTTAATACATATAGTATTAAAATTTTCTGTATGAGTCTAAGAGAGTATAATTTAACATCTTGTTATATACTAATGTATCGAATTAAACCAATATTTTCATATGGAAACAGAGAAAAGGAAATTAATAATAATTAAAGAGGACAATATATTAATTTTTAAATACTTACGTCACAATAATAAATATATACTTTAATAAATTGAAGTAGCAAGTAATAATATTTATAGTTATACACAATATCAATCATACAAACACTAAAATGTGTGTATAAATAATTTTATCGACATATTACAAATACAATTTAAAAATATATAAATAACAACGACTTACCGTAACATTTAATTCCTGCGATATTTGCGAAATATTTAATCCTTGATTATGAAATTTGGTTTCGTTCTTCCCTTAATAAATTCCGGGGCATTGTTCAAGTCCAGAAAACACAGCACGGGTCAGCAAGAAGGCAATCACAAGTCCAATAAAACAAAGCACAGGTCACGAGAAGAGCGGGAAATCAGTCCAAAAATCGAGGCACGGGTCGTATATAGTCGGGATAAAAACAAAGAACAGAGAGCCGTGTTGACAACTAGCGAGCGCAAATTGCAACTGAATGATGATGAGTGACGAGTGTGTAAAACAATAATGTTTGGGGAATTCCCTGTGATTGGTCAAAATATTTTTGGGCCACACCCACAACTTTTTTTAGCCAATTACAGGAAACTTGCCGCTTTTAATGCATGTTCCGTAGTGCAAAGTATTTTGTTCGCAAAATGGGTTACCGTAGAAGTCCGCGATAGTACCTACACGCGAGTCGTATTTCCTTCTCTTTCTTTTTTATACGTGCTCTCGCTCTGAAATTCGCGCGAACTCTGGACGCAACAAGGCGGCCCTAGAATCTCGACTCGCGCGCATTACGCGCGAGTCGAGAGTCCGGCGAATTGCACGCGTGTTACGCGCGAGTTTATTATTCGCGCGATGCTTGTGGACGCGATGTATTGGTGCATAGTATCTCGCCAACGCGCGAGTGAATTCGCGCGAGTCGTTTACGCGGCGAATTCGCCGTCCTGGACAGGGTCTAAGCTACCGTGTTCATGTGCACACATTTGAAAAACACCGTGTAAATTACCGTGAGGACGCGTGCACACGACGCGTTACGGCGGCGGCGCGGCGCCGGAGCGGCGTCGTTGCTGCGTCGTTTCACATATGTTATCTGTGGCATGCACACGAGCGGTGCGTCGTAATATGTAATAATGCGAGAAAAAAAACAATTTCAATATTTTAATGAATGACTATTATAATATTTTACTCATCTAAATAATAACTTCTTTTTCATATATTGCTGCAGTCATTTTAGACAACATGTCCTTATTGCATTTAGTCGTATTATAACTTATAAGATCACCCGATCGATACCGAGAGAGTTAAGGCGGAACCACATTACCGTGTCGTGGCGTGTCGTGGCGCGCCAGAAGCATATCGGTTTCATACATTTAGTATGGTTAGAGACACACTTGTATGGCGTGTCGTGGCGCGACACGTTCGGCCGTGTCGCCGACTGCTCGCCACCGATTGCGCCAGAGCGGTGGTGGGGGTTTATGACGCGACACGACACACGGGCAAAATGTGTTTCTGTACCGGCGCGTGGCTCGTGGCGCGAACCGAACATCTGGCGGGCACTTTTGGATTTATTAATATTTGCAGCAAAATTACTGACGATCTTATTGAACTTGTAAATGGTGTTTGGAAAGGAATTACTGAAATTTTGAAAGTCAGTAAAATAGTATATTACTTTATTATTTATTTAAAAAGGTATAAATGAATAATTATACAAAATTAACAATCCTCTGTTTATCTCTGTTTTTTTTTTCTCTTTCATTGGATTATTTGTGTTTTAGAATATTTTAATGTTTTTTTTTTTTTAATTTTACTCTTTAATTGTTTACTATTTAACCTGTGTTTTATTTTCAAATGTTTAATTTAATTTTATGTTCATGTTTAGTTCAATTTAATAATGTTTAATTTTACTTTAATTTCAATTTTATCGTGTACTTTAACTTATACAATTCTAAACTATGTTTAAAATGATGATGTACGCATGATGTGTTCTCCTATAACTGAAGGAGCACAAATCTTCAAAGAACTTTGTATAATAATGCATGTAATGTGTATCCATTGTTGGAGTTCCTTTCTGAATAAAAAAAAATAAAATAGGGTGAACCTAGTATTTTCTTTTATTTTTTTGGTCTGAAGAAATTTCAATGCTAAGAGAAATTGTAGGTGTTCATCAAAAGAAAACATTATGTACGTTTGAACGCTGCAAAGGTTCGTTAAGTACTGTTCAGAAAAAACGCCAGAATGCGCCACGACACGACACGTAAGTGTGCACACTCACCGCCACGCCAGTAAGCATCATGGCGCGCCACGACACGGTAATGTGGTTCCGCCTTTAACTCATAATAAACAATGTTTGGGAATTCCCCGAACTTCCAAGGACGAAAAACGGGCTGGCGCAATGTTGTCAGGTGTTAAGAACTGAAACAATTTAGCTTTTTTCGTTTTACGTACATATATTTTTCTCGAAGATTTTCATATATGTAGTACAGACACAAGTTAACACTGTAGTTATTATTTGAAAATACCGTAGAAAAGTACACGGTAGTGTATCGCTACCGTAGACCGTGTTTTAATCAAATAAACCGTGCATCTACGGTAATTACCGATTATTGTACCGATTATCTTAACAATTTATCAAATGTGAATTAATAATCCATACTAATATTATAAATGGGAAAGTGTGTCTGCCTGTCTGTCTGTCTGTTTGTCTTTCTTTCACGGCAAAACGTAGCGATGAATTGACTTGATTGCAGTGATTATCGTAGGCATTACCGCGCGTCATACGTTCGTTAAAAAAACATCCTTGCATCCTATTTTAGACCCAGCATTGTCTTTGTCTTTTTCTGCGACGGCTGAGTCGTCGGCTTCGGTATAAAATCCATAAGCAAATATTGCCCCCACCTTGTCTGTTGTCAAGCAACATTGACCACTCACCATTCTACCAAGGTTGAGGAAGTCGTAGAGTATTTGAGGGTGAAGACCAATTCTACTTATGATGGATATCTGGGCTGCACATACACATGGCCGGCAAGGCATGTGTATGTGCAGCCCAGATATCCATGGCACCATCAGCATCCATGATATCCGGCACTGCACGTTATTCTGCAGTATACGTCTTAACGTATGAATAGTGACCATACAACGTACATAGATCCGATTCACACGACGATAGTACTGCAAAAAAACGTGTACCGCTTATAAGTTATACTCAACGGACTTATCAAGCAAATCGAATGAACTTTGACGTATTCGGTTCACAGTGGCATACGGTACGGCTTTGTCTCCTTCACACGACACGATGTCATACGTTTTTTATCGAATAGCAACCAAAGATGCGTTTAGTATCTGAGCGTCTTTTAGAGGGGTGGCATGTATTGTATTCTGATTTGGTTTGATATTTAAAATGGTTGAGGAATCTTCTATAGATAACGAACTATTTATTTCTTTAGTGGAACAAAATCCCGTTTTATGGGATAAACCTTTGGAACTTTATAAAAATCGCGTCGCAACTCAAGCGGCTTGGAAGGGAATCATTGTAATAATTGATCCTAATTTGGACCATCAGTGAGATTTAGTGGATCCATCAGTGAGGTCTACTCACTGTGACAACTGTGTGGAAACTGCGGCTAATCGTTTTTACACGAATGAAATTTTACCAAGTGAACACCCGGTTGACAATACGTTAAAAAAACGCTTACAAAAAAACGTGCAGGACAATGCCTACCACAGAGCATCTACAACGGGATATTTATTTATTTTCACGTTAAAATAAATGTAAAAACGCTCCTAAACAAGCATTTTTGCCGTAACAGTTTTTTTACTATTATTTCATTATTCCGTTAGATTTCTATATAATTTTTGGTGGGTTAATTATAAAAAGGTGATCACTTGTTTCATGTGTTAAATGATTAATATACGTTACCGTTTAATAGTGGGCCCAAAAAAAATTGTCTCCTTTAGTGTTGCTGAATTAGAATCATCCTTTATTAGCCTATGTAAAATTGCTCAGCAAACTTCATTCGCTCCAGAGTACAATATTTTGTTAAAAAATAAAAAATTAAGTAGCAAATCATCTCTCTTGTCACGTTCACCCTTTTTGAATGATGACAAGGTGATGAGAGTCGGTGGTAGAATAGAATTATCAAATTATAATTATACTAAAAAAATGGTTGCCTGTAAAGTCGGTTTTACGGGCGAAGATTTTACGTGACAACGTCTTTTACCGATCATAGTTGAGTGGGAGAGAGACGCAAGGCATTCGGCGGGCCTCTCTCTCGTTCGGTGACTCATCGTAACGTTACCGAGCGTTACACTTTTTCATAAGTGACTCCCAGCCGCAACCTAATTTAAGACGTTGTCACTTCAAAACATCCTATACTTTTACACGCCTCTCATCCACTCACCAAGTTATATTTCAAACATGAACACTTACGGAACATGCATCAGGCCTCAACTGTTGCTGGCCTGTGTAAGAGAAACTGTGTGGCCTATGAACGGTAGGCACTTGGCCCGCCGCGCCGTACAATACATGCTTGTGTCAGATGCAGACGTATTCAAGGTAAAACATTAACTCCCATGATGGGAAACTTACCTGCACAGCGCATCACACCTGATTTTTCATTTCGTACTGTTGGCGTTGATTTCGCTGGTCCGTTCCTCACGCTAAATAGAAAGGGTCAAGGTGCACACACCGAAATACAGACCACAGACAGTGACAGCTGTCGACTGTCAACAGTGTCAACTAGACGTCACTATTTGTTTTATTTATAACCTCCTAATACGATCTTTATTATAAAAATATATTTTTTCATGAAAGTTGTTTTGAAAGATATTTTAGATGGCTAATGCACATAGGTACTTACATCAAAGTGATATTTACTAAAGTACAAACGGGTTTTTATGGTGTAATAGTTGGAATACTCTTCCCGCAACTTTTAACTAAGTTTTTCTTAAATTTGAATCAGTTAACACTAGAATTCACAATTATTATTCCGATGTTTTCACACGAAACGCACACCAACGGTAAGTCGAACAGTAACTAATTTTTGAGATAAAAACAATGAAGTTAATAATCTAAGATGTAAAGTGTCACAGCGCCTTTGTTTACTTACAACATGACGTAGAACGTCATATCCCCAAAGCAAAACCACGCCCACGGCGTTTTCCGTTTTTGGAAATTTCCGCGCAAAATTTGAAAATACAATTTTTAAAAGCGTTTTTATGGTACTTAGCGTTTAAATAAAAATTTAGGATTTTTTTGTGGTTTCTTAGTACTGTAGGAGTTATTTGAAACACTTGTGATACCCTATTGCAGCAACGAAGGTCAACGAAACCCGTTCGTTGGCGTTCGTTTGGCCGGTCTGTACGCAGCTTCGGACTTGTTTTGGAACATAGTTTCTAACACATCAGCGCGATCAGTAAGAAACTTATTGAAGTCCTTTAGAGTGGGGAGATCGGACAAACTATTACGGTACAGTGATTTATTACAATAGTTCTCTACTGACACAAATAGACATTGGCAGTAAGGAGCATTGTCATGCTCGCTCAAAAAGTCTCGCTGATGGTGGCGAGTGCGTTAGATTGGATGGATCCATAGCAATATAAATAACAGGAGAAGTGGCAAGTGGGCGTGTCGCTGTCCGCGCAACATGCAATCGTGCTACAGGTCTTACGTAAGTGGCCGTGTCCGCGAACTAGTGTGCTTTCGAACGCCATCGTGTCAACAAATTAAAATACCTTCCTTCCATACCTTTAGATTTCTTGCAAAAAGTGAAGCAGATACCAAAACTATGTCAACAATGGAATCACATTTCATATATTTTTTCCTATATTTGTCTTTAAAATCATAAAAAATAACAAATCGTAAAATATTTTCTGTTATTTCGTTTCTAAGCATCACAGCGACTGCATTGTTTCTGCTGAAATACATTGCTCCTTCACAACTACGCAAGTTTGTCACTTAGTGACAAGACAAGCAATGTAAAAATCACAAAACGATATTTAACTAAACGCAAGAATCGCGTGATGCGGCCGCTGGTTCTTGCCGTGAGTTAATGATGTCCATGTGCAAATCCTTTAGCGTAGGTTATCGACAACAAAGTCGCCTGACGAATAAAATATTGTTTGGGAGTTATTTTTTTTAATTTGTCCACCGTTTTACCCGCACCACCGCTTGGAATATCAAAGTAAATACTAATATTTACCCTGTTTTAATTTTGTTTTATTATTATTAGTCATATGTGACCAAATATTACAGCGTCCTTAAATATTTCCCTCGGCTTACCTAACACGGTTCAAGTGCATGTCGCGTGGCATCTGGACCATCGTGTCCATTTTGTATTAGTATTATACCATCGTAAAAAATTTATAAATAAATAAATAACTGCATCGTGTTCATATTTATAAAATTCAAAAATTGCTTTTAAGTTACACATACCCAAATTTATCTATTTACGCCATCTTTTTATTTAGTTTTACTTCCGAGAACCCAAAAAGGATTTGGTCGATAATAAATAGAAGTTTCGATAATTTTCCGATTTAGACAATCACTAGCGTAAATGTAAAATAAATTGCATTTGCACAGCACAACGATAGCCATCAATGTTAGCGCTCCTGCACACGATGCCGCCACCGCGCCGTCGCCGCGCCGACGCCGCACAACTACACTGTACACACGAGTCGCGCGAAGACCGCCACCGCGCCGCCGCCGCGCCGCCACCGCGCGCGGTCCTCGTCTCGCCACCGCGCATCTATTTGATTCATTCCATTACCGGCCGCATGTTCATACGCGGCCGGCAATGGAATGAATCAGGATAATGAAATAACTGGGAAATCGCGCGGTGGCGGCGCGGCGGCGGCGCGGTGGCGGTCTTCGCGCGACTCGTGTGAACAGTGTAGTTGTGCGGCGTCGGCGCGGCGACGGCGCGGTGGCGGCATCGTGTGCAGGAGCGCTTAATGTGTGAGTAAGTTTTACGGTGCATGGTAAATACACGCTGTGTAGGTGTTTTAAGGTTCATAATTGATTGTGTTGTACGTTCTAGTACAAGAAATGCGGGAGTGTGCGCGGCTGCGTATCTATTGCTTTTACTGAACTGCGCGTGTAGTAGTTGCCGTGTGGTAGGGATAACAGGAGACACAGGTATCCGATACATTTTTGTCTACAGGGCATATCTCCTTCTTTTATATATCTATGGTTGGATCATTCGGTTCCCTTCAAAATGGTTGAGCTAAATGATGCTGATGCCACGCGTCATGCTCGTGAACGGGCGCTGTCAGTTGAGATGGGTCATCTCTTAACTGCCATGACTTTTTATTTTAATTTTGTATTTGTTAATTTTGTTACATACATTGTTTTCACATGTAGAAGCAACAAAAAGAAAATGTAAACAAGATTTTGTAAAAAATGTTTTTTTTTTAAAGAGTGTCCGTGGAGTTTCTTGCCTGTTCTTCTCCATAGAGATCTACGTTTTGGAACAGGCAGAACGAAGCCTGAGGCTTCGTTCACACGGCATTGTCCTGCACGTTTTTTTGTAATCGTTTTTTTAACGTATAGTCAACCGGGTGTTCACATGGTAAATTTTTATTCGTGTAAAAACGATTAGCCGCAGTTTTCACACAGTTATCACAGTGAGTAGACGTCACTGATAGATTCACTAAATGGATTGTTTCAAAATTAGGATAAATTTATTATTACCATGATTCCCTTCCAAGCTGCTTGAGTTGCGACGCGATTATTATAAAGTTCCAAAGGTTATCCCTAAAACGGGATTTTGTTCCACTTAAGAATATAATAGTTAGAGAGAGAAATAATTTAATAGTAGTCTATAGAAAATTCCTCAACCATTTTGAATATCAAACCAAATCAAACATAAAAGACATACCCCTCCACACAACCCTCCAAACACGCTCAGATACTAAGCGCATCTTCGGTTTTTATTCGATAAAAAACGTATGACATCGTATCGTGTGAAGGAGACAAAGGCGTACCATATGCCACTGCGAACCGAATACGTCAAAGTTCATTCGATTTGCTTGACAAGTCCGTTGAGTATGCGTTTAAACGTATAGGTAAGCGGTACACGTTTTTTTGCAGTACTATCGTCGTGTGAATGGATCTATGAACGTTGTATGGTCACTATTCATACGTTAAGACGTATACTGCAGAAAAACGTGCAGGACAATGCCGTGTGAACGAAGCCTTATTATTACTTTCCTTTTCTGACTGACCGACCGACTCTTTGACAATTCATAAGTACCTGTAAATGGTCTAAGTGAAATAAATACTTTGAATTTTGTTTTTTTTTTTAATTTTGGTGTTCTTCCTACCTCATAGCAGTACGATTATCCAATTTAGGTATAATAATTTTAATAATTATCATATCAAGCAGCTCATCGTGTTTAGCTAGGCTTGATAATGCTCGCAAGTTTTTTGTTCCGTGTTCAACTAGAAACCTCAGTGATTTGTCTGATTCACGTTTGTGTTGTTGCTGTGTCGATTCAAATATAACAATGAATTGAGGTGTTGATTTATAAGCTGGCGCTTGTTATCGTAACGATCGCACAAAAGCTGCCATGCAGTTTCATAATTAGCTTCACAAATCTCTAAATTAGAAATACCTAATTCTCAAGACTTCATTTTCGAGATACGATACCAAATAATGGAACTTATGAATAGGCTTGATACGCTCATTGTTATGAATAAGCGACAAATAGGTATCGCGGAACTCAAGCCAGCGAAAATAAGCGCCATCGAACTTTGTAATTTGTATTTGTGGTAATTTAAAATCAACATGTTGACAATGAGTTGACTGATCGTGATGACATTGTGATGAATTGTTATTGTGCGAATCAGATTAGTGAGAAGTAGTCTTATACTTGTCAAGTTGCTCTTCAGCAATTGCCAGATGTGAGGTGAAGATCTGCTCAATTTCATCACGTTCATCGATATCAGAGTCCATATTATCACAATTAATAACCTCAATCTGAGCCTGTAGTTCATCGAATTTGCTAGACATAGCTCGTATTTTATCAATATTAATTTGTAACTCTTTAATTTGGGGTTTTGATAATTTTGAAGAGCATACAACATCTAAATACTTTTTAAATTCCGTTAAACGACCTTTGACCGAGCTAAGTTTAGCAAATAGTTCCTTCAATTGTTTTGCATTACTGTCTTTATCTTCGCTTAAAGACATTTTGTTTATTAAATTAAAAGTAACAACAACAAACGAGAAACTAGTATAGGAAACTATTATAGGTGATTGAGTAATCTATACGGTAACACATTAATGCAAAATGAAAGAATAAAGCTATATGTTCAACTCTTATCTGATACTTCCTCGGCGACACCTGGGGTCCGAACGCAGCTACGCGGCAGCAACGCGGTAACAGCGCGGCGGCAGCTCGGCGCGTGGCGAAGCGCAAATGTTTCGTCACCCGAACTTTTCTGGAATAGTCGGCCAAAAATATTTGAAATAATGTGAACTAGAATAATGGCACGCACTATTGGGAGGGTGGATAAGTTTAGGCCTTCAAATTACCTAGCAAAATGAAAATGTCGGGAATGTAATTACTAATAGGTTATAGTCACTCAAATATTATTTATTTATGAACTTATTTTTAAGAAATTACTGTTATTTTAATGAATTTATAATTTTGCAAATAATTACGTAGGTAGTTGACAAAAAATTATGGATTTTAATTTTACTATTTTAGGAGATTTGATGATTACTTACTTGAAATAAGCCTTAAAATAGCTAGATATTTTGTTAAACTAATAAAATACACAAGTGGAGTGTACCAAATAGCGACCCTTTTGATAGGAAAAATGGGTTTAGGTATTAGGGTAAATCGTAGGAATGGCACTTAACTGATAGGCGAGACGGCTGCTTCTGGCTGCACTGGTTCTCGCTGGTGGCTGTGGTACTGATAGGTACACGAGCTGCTCGCAGATGTTGACAAAGTTCTCGAACTGACGTGGCAGGCTGACGGTGAACCTCGACGGAGTAGAAGCTAAGGCTGGGCGCGGCGATTTCTGCTGGCCGACCTGGCTAGTTTACCTAGTTATCTTCTATTATAGTGTTCTTGCGTCTGTAGTCCTCCACAATGAATCTTTATCTTCGTAGTCGATCCGAATTTTTGCAAATATGTCCTGTCACGGTCGCCAAGTTAATGTCCAGTAGTAAATGTCTATTTGGAAGTTTAATAACGCAACCGTGTACAATATAGAAGTGAGTAAAAAAATCAAAAGTGTGCGGGTGTGCGTAAAACAAAAAATAAATAAAAAATTAAATATCATCACTTGAACGTGCAACTTATTGCTATAGGAAATCACACAGGCGTAGGTACGGCGCAGACAAATATTCTTCTAAATTAAGTGGTATTTGATTTAGTAAGATTTTTAGATTTTTAAATAATTACAAGCCAATTTAAATTTACAGTGCGACTGCAATCAAGATTCTGGTGTTTATTGGTTTTTTAGTAATTAAAAGTTTAAAAATGTTTCAATCGTGGAATATGCCACTGAGCAAATATTGATTTCCTTTAATTAATGCTATTACTTTATACTAAATAAATAGTATTATCTTTTACTTACATAAAATTCTTGTGTCACAATGTTAGTTACCTTACTCCTCCGAAACGGCTTATACCAATTTTTACCAATTCAGTAGGTCTGAGAATCGGTATTTCCTTATTCGATTTGTATGTGGGGTGACGTTTCGTATGAGAGTGGGTCGTGAAGCCAAATTAAAGGGTTATGGGACATTGCTTAACCCAAAGTTATATCCATACTAATATTATAAATGGGAAAGTGTGTCTGTCTGTCTGTATGTTTGTCTTTCTTTCACGGCAAAACGGGGCGACGAATTGACGTGATTTTTTAAGTGGAGATAGTTGAAGGGATGGAGAGTAACATAGGCTACTTTTGACGTGACAACGTCTTATTAATTGGTTTGCCGGGTGACACTTCAAGAAACTGCGTTACGCTCCGCTCACGTTATGCGCTCACAATGAGAGCGAGTGAGAGGCACGCGTCCCTTCCACTCGGGCATGGTTAGCCAGCCTAAGAGCGAGAGAGACAGACATAAAAAGTGAAAGGCACGCGACCCTTCCACTCGAGCACAGTTAGCCCGCCTAAGAGCGAGAGAGACAGAGCGAGCCTACTATACGAATGAATATTCACATTAAAATTATTTTACCACTCAAAGTCGTTGTCACGTAAAACTTTCGCCCGTATACCGACTTTACAGGCAACCAATTTTTTTTTGTCTCTTTCTAACGCGAGCGAAGCCGCGGGCAGAAGCTAGTTGTTTATAATACTGAGCATTGACCGCGCCGTTGCTGCTCTTACCATAGGTTACTAAACCATGTTTATAAAGGATGTGCTAATTCGTTTTCATAATAATATCATTTAGTTTGTTTGAAAATATTTAATTTTGTTGTTTGGGTTTTTTGTTGGTACAGAATTATTCCTATGCACTAGTATTGTCTATGTTGTATTATCGTCACCACTCTGTAGACTAAGAAAAGCGTCTCACAATTTTTTTCTGTAAGCTACATCTTGAATCATGAGAGCGTTTTTGAGGATGGAACATTAAAAGATAGTAAAGATGCACATGTAAAAAATCTATATACTTTCATTTAATTTGTTGTTAGTTTGAATAACCTTTATTATTTAGAGACCAGGTAATGGAGTTATAAAAAAAACTAAGCCATTTAAAATGAAAAACTATAATAAAAATACAATTCAATCCCTGTCTGTGCGTAAAACTCAATTCATTCCATTATTACAATGGAAAACTACTTACAATAATATAAATGAGCTCTCTCTCATTTTTACCGTAATGACTACTTAAGTACATGTACTTAGTATCATTATCAGACGAAAAACTCGACTAATAAAAATTTATCGATCACAATTTCATAAGCACCACGCCTTTTGGGCGGTTACGTGTATTAAACGTAGACTTCTCCTCTTTTAGAGCTGCTGCGTTTCCGGGCGAACTCGGGCGGCGTGCCGGTGCTGGCGGCGCTGTGCTCGCTGTCGCGGTCCGAGGGCGGCAGCTCCGTGACGGTGGCGCGCGGCGAGTGCGGCGAGCCGTCGGCGGCGCCGCGCTCGGCGCGCGGGCTGCCCGGCGCCGAGCTCACCAGGCTCGTGAGCTGCGACACGCCCAGCGTCACCGGCGCCGCGGCGATCATGGGCGGCATGCCACCTCCACCCAACGAAGGCGACAACACCGCTTGAGCCAAAGCCGTTGTCCCTGGCTGGCCCGCGTGCAATGTATTGTTAACTGATCCGCTGTCCAGCTCCTGAATGGGCGACAGCACGAGGGCACCGAGAACGGGCACCTCATTCTGGTATCCCTGGTGTGCCATGATAACACCCATGTTTTGCATGCCCATGGCAATTCTGTTTTCACGGTCCATAACCTCTTTTGTAACATCTGGGGTTGGTATGCGAGGTCTGTTGCGTAAAGTTATGGGCACTGCGGAACCATTGCTCTTTTGTCCTGAAAAAAAAAAGTTGTGTTATATAGCTTCTTTTGGAAAAATTAGGTTGTTTTTTGTTCATTAAACAACACAAATATTTTTCTTGTAGATATTAGAACGCTGCACTGTTCTTCGGAACGATTTGAGCAATCATTTTTTTCGGCCCGTTTTATTCGGCTGTATTTATTTTGAACGGTAAGAAATGTTTAAAAATTTTGTAGGCACAAGATTAAAGGAGAAAATTGGTAAACCTACATCTCGTTTTGTTTGGCAGACAACCACAATAAACGATGTGGAGAATAAGATTTCCTTCCGCGCGTAAACTAAACAAGCGTTAATTAATTTTCGAAAAAGGAATTCAATAACAGCATCAGAGTGGGTAGTCAATAAAATAAAAATTACCATGTCTAGAACTGGGCCTGTGCTGTCCTCGTCCGGACTTGCGGCCGACCAGTCGTTCGTATAATGACATCTTGTGATGAGGCGGAGGTGCCATGACCGGCTGACCAGCTTCTGGGCTCGAGTACACCACAGAATTGTGCCTATTCCTGCCGAACAGTCCACCCGACGAGTAAGCGGTGGAAGCAGACCTCACCGATCCCATTCTTGATATTTGTCTCTGGAACCAGTTTTTCCTTCTTTCCACTAATGGTGTATCCACGCTTTCCTGGAAAAAAGGTAAAGGTAAAATTGATAACTAAATTATTCTATTTCACTCTCGTTTACTCTGTTATTTTATTTTAGCTTTTTCATAATTTTTGTTATGATATATCATTTTATGTGTCAACTTTATGTTTCTATGTAATTGAAGTATATTTGACTAGTTTTTGCCCGCGACTTCGTCCGCGTGAATTAATTGCTCCTGTTCCCGGGGGATTTCCGTGACAAAAACTATCCTATGTCCTTTCTCGGGTCCCAGACTATATCTGTACCAAATTTCAGTCAAATTAGTTCAGTGGTTTAGGCGTGAAGAAGGGACAGACAGACAGAGTTACTTTCGCATTTATAATATTAGTACGGATAGTACGGATTGTTATTCTAAAGTGTTTGGTGTGCGTTTATATGTGTAGTGGGTCTCTGGAATATTAAATTAATTGTGAGTTGTTCTTATTTTAGGATTATGTAGCCAAACAAAGAAAACTTTAGTTTCTAGTTTCTTCAGCGTATAGGTTCCGACAAACGTTGTCAAGTGCAGCCTGCACACAAGGCCAGGTTCATTTTTTGGAGTATTTTGTTTCTGTTGGGGCGACATTAGCTACCGCCAAACGTGGGAACTACTGTTTACATCTTAGATCGCGGTATAAGAGTTTGACGCGACATTAATATATACGAAATTCCGACTCGAACTGTCGGGCAGAAGCCCACCAGACACAACACCCGTCCGCTCGCTAGGATTTCAATGGAGGATAATGAACTTTACATCCTGTTTCCCATAACTCCACGACGTGATCTGAACACACAACCTTGAACCTGATTGAGAGATATCATTGAATTTACTGTAGCGTTTATTGATACATTTATGTATACGTACATAGTCAGCGTAAGTCTCGTCGTGACTTTTCCTCGGGGCCTGCACGTTCGCGTACACTGCGTCTTCAGCTTTGACCTTGTAGTGGTCGGCGGAGCAGGGCGGCTCGTGCCTCCGGTAGTGCTCCGACGCGACGGTGTACGGCAAGTCTTTAGGCACCACCTCCTCCCAGTACTGGTCTTTCAGCAGTTCCGGGTGCTCCTCGTGCATCTCGTCCACTATCATGTACGCAGCCTGTAAGGTTTTACAAATGGCATGAGTTTCATATCATTACAACAGAAATCGATCGCCCGCGCCTTGTTAAGTTTTTGGTTACTGCTTCGCTCCTCTTTACAAAACATGGCTAACTTTTCTAAAAGCTATTTAGGCAGTTGTATTATAAACTTTGTTAATATCACAATAAAGTTGTTATTAGAAACCGAAAACTACTTTTACTACTGGACGACGGTACTCTTTATAAACGATACACTCGTTTGTAATGTAAAGTTTTACAGTGAAAACAAACAAATTCGAATGAGGACTCAGTACAGAACCATGCATACATGGGACAGACTGTTTTGGGAGTTCAAGAATTATCGGATTGGCTGGAATTTGCCTAGTTAATCCTAATAATCCAAGAAAGCCACATCTTACAGCAAAACTTAGAAATCACAATGAGAACACTACAGGCAAAATTTGTGGATTTTGTGTTTTTTCACGGTTTTCACTACTACGGTCTACCGACTTCAATAAAAATTGACGCTTGAAGCATTAATAATGACTTATTAAGATGTCAACTACACAACTACATACTAAATTTTAATAATCAACGCCTCATAAATAATTCTGACGCAAAAAAATAAAATAAGGGTGGGCCCTATTTTGTTTTGATTAGTTTATAATGCTCTTAACAACCTTGTACAATATTCTGGACAAATAGATGATTTCTATTCTATTCTATCGTGTCTCGAATTACGTGTGTTCGAAGGTTTAAACCAAAATCAACATTACTCTTTTATTAAGAGCTTTAAGATACTAAGAGGTACTTAATATCTTAAAGCTCTCGCTTAAAATAAGGTTATTTCAAGCGTATGGCCCACTTGAAGAAGAAAAATTACTCCTAAAAAGAAATTTGACTTACCTTAATATGCCTGTCTATGAGCCAATTCAATTCGATGTCGTCATCATCCTCGCCGAAAGGATTGATTAACACCTCAGCCACTTTCAACCAGCCGACGTAGAAGCAAAACTAAAATAATAAAAACCATTTTTACTGACGAAGTCATTGAACCGCGAACGAACAACAACAGCGCACTCGTTTTCTTGCAACAAGTCGTTCCGAATGTACCAAAAGCATCGCGCAATATTTATATCGAGAAAAAACATTGATAATTTCGCCTGATTGGATTTCAGACTTATATTTTATTTTAATTTCCTTTATCCATACTAATATTATAAATAACAGACAGACAGACAGAGTTACTTTCGCAAAGTAACTCTGTCTGTCTGTCTGTTACGCTTTCCCGCTTAAACTACTGAACCGATTTAAATGAAATTTGGTACAGATATAGTCTGGGACCCGAGAAAGGACATAGGATAGTTTCCATCCCGGAAATCCCGCGGGAACGGGAACTATTCCACGCGGACGAAGTCACGGGCAGAAGCTAGTATTTTTATAATACTATAAAAATAATAATACCAGCCTATTACCGTCCCATTGCAGGTTAAAGGCCTTTTCTCGTACAGAGAAGACACGAGCATTGATGACCACGCTTGCTCAATGTGAATTGGCGATTTCAAATATAAATAATTATAAGTCCAGCAGTGCAATTCCGTAAGAAATCGTGTGCGAATACGATTTCGATCTCATTTCCGATTTCATTTCATAACTCTCCTGAAGTGCAAAGTATTTGGTATTCAATGTCAAATTTTAGACAGCTTTTCACTAAAAAATCATCTACGTTCTCAACATTGAGTGGCGTTAGCGTAGTTTTCATTAAGTTGTAGAATACCTAATAAAGTTTTCACCGCGAAATCAGAAGTGAGCACTGAAGAGAGACCTTACAGAATAGCATTGCAGGTTTCCTCACGATGATTTATTTCACCAATGACTGTTAATACCCAAGATAAACTATTCGAAAGTACATATAAATTTAAAGACATATTGGTTCTTGCCCGGATAGCAACCCACAACCTCTTGAACGAGAGACCCTAAGCAGTAGGCCATCACGACATAAAGTACCTATATAGGTTACTAACTTTTTTTTTTTTTTTGGTGAGTGGGAAATCATCCAATGACTGCTCCCGTCCTGGGTGCGACGGGAGGGCGTGTCAGACTCTTACTGACTAAAACCCACTCATGTTTCTTCGATTGCCCTTTATGTTCCGAGGTCACGGTAACTATTATAAACTAGCGGTAACTATGTTACTAGCTTCTGCCCGCGGCTTCGCTTGCGTTAGAAAGAGACAAAAAGTAGCCTATGTTACTCTCCATCCCTTCAACTATCTCCACTTAAAAAATCACGTCAATCCGTCGCTTCGTTTTGCCGTGAAAGAAAGACAAACAGACAGACAGACACACTTTCCCATTTATAATATTAGTATGGATGTTGTGTTAATTGTATTATTTGTTATTTTAGCGGCCATGGCAATTCAAGCACACTTTGAGTTAAATAATTACAAATGACTACATACTCGTATTACTGCTCAACTTCTAAACACTAAAAATGATACCTATTCAAAAATAGACTCCAACCACAGAATGTATTTTTATAATAACACCATTGTAACAGTGTTTTCTGCAAAAATAAATAATCTAATCTAATCTAACCTGTAAAGCAGTGAATAGTGGGAAGTATACATCGGGTTCGTATTTGGACGTGCTTCCAGGGGCAGGCGGCACCAGCTGACGACCCATCAGAGCAGCCACGAAGTACGTGTACAGTGCCAGAGTTACAACCTGAAATAAAAAAAAATACAATTTATCTTCTGTTCTGACAGTTAAATTTCCATACAGACAGACCAAGTTATCTGTGAACTGAAGGAGGGCGACTCCGTCGATTCAGCGTTGCAAAGAGAAAGAGACAGACAAGTGGCATTGTAGAATAGATAGCGAAAACGAATAGATTGTCAAATGTATGGAGATGTCAAATTGTTTAGCGAAAGCTTATGTCAATTCCATACATTTGGCAATCTATTCGTTTTCGCTATCTATTCTACCATGCCACTTGTCTAGGCCCTCAGAGAACACTCAAATCTCAGATTAGTAAACAGAAGGCAGATAGATAGCGCGGAACACCGCGAGTGAGGTCAACAAAGCAAATACAAAACCAAAAGCGAATACAATCTCGAGTCAGTACGGCACGAAGCGTCGCGCCGTAAACATGTCCACAGAAAATATTCATATTTTCGAGAATGATGCCGTCTTTTGTTTTTAAACATTGCAAAAAATGTTCCCTAAATCAAAAGAAAGAAGATGGAGTACCTTTTTATGGATTAATATGGTTATTTTTGCCTTTTTGGATGTTATTTTATTTGGAACACAATACCTCAACAGTAATGTGTCGGTGTTGCTATTTTATTGTGAAAAAATTTACCCCTAAGTTGGGAAATATGTATTGGACACAGGATTATCGATCTAAAAGAATATTTATTTCGAGTGTTTTTTTCTTTTTGGTTGGTATGTTTGTATCATGTGTGTGTACTTATCTTGTTTGTGTCAAAAGTCTTCGTTAATAAAAGTAGTGAATGTTTTGTCTCTAACTAAAATTATGTACACCAGTCGATTCGCCAACATAAAGTAAATATAGTAAAAAACAGTGAACAGAAAAAGATGACTTAACTAATATTTTATATTCTGTCCTTTTCTTTAAAAAAGGAAAGAGACAGATGCATTTAACTTAAATTTAGTAGTTTGTGAATAAGAGAATAAATTAGCGCGTTCAAGTTTCAAACAAACAAACTTTTTAGCTTTATAAAGTTGTTATACACCTAAGCACTTTATTATTTATATATCTAAGTTGTTCCATAATTTTAAACACAATAAATCAATTATTATTTTGTACTATCTACCCGCTTCCAGCTTAGCCAGGGTGCATTTTTTTTAAATCAATGGTGTCATACCAACATTGTCCTGACAATTACAAACACAACAAAGTAGATTCACCTAATTAGGCGTAGCAGTTCTTATGCTACGCGCGTACCTAGGTACATACTTTTAGTAAATTCATAAATTGATTTTAATTAATATAGACAGATAAGAATGAAATATTACGGGTAATTTTTCATCATCCTGGCAACCGGAACGCACACAGAGACGACGTGTTCGTACAGCGCAGTCACGTGGCAGTCACGCACACATGTCTCGACGTTCGCCGCACTCGTAATGTACCGCGCTGTCTATCTGCCTACTGTTTTATAATCTGAGACTCAAATGAAGTCAAATGAATGACTGAAATGTCATGTCAGCCGTAATTCCAATTTTAGCCATTTCACATATAACTTGGTCTGCCTGTAACTCCACATAAAATAGGAAACAAGTCTGTTGCCTAAAATAAAAACAGTAAAAACACACAATTGGTGTTTTATCTCAGTGTTTTAATTCTTGAATCAGTAACAAGTCATGCAAGAAAGTAAGCGTTCAAGCCAAGGTTAATTTAATTACTCTACGTCATCGTTTAGGCATGATTTAATAGCATGAAAGTGTATAACTTATTTATTACTACGAATTAATACTTGCTTTGCATATATTTATACTTTCAGTAGAGCATAAATGCTGTCGTAGAATAATACAAAATTTCTATTAATTCCATAATTTAAATTTTAGGGATCACGCACACTTATTCTGCTCTAATTAGCAATAATTATAATTGTCGTGATCGCCTAGTGGATAAGTCTTCTCTCTCTTGTGTAAGAGGTTGTGAGTTCGAATCTGGGCACGTACCAATATGTCATTTTCAATTCATTTATGTACTTTCTAAAGTTAATCTTGGACATCACTGACATCCCGTGCCTCGGAAAGCACGTCAAGCCGTTGGTCCCGGTTGTCATTTGTAGAACTTTGATAGTCGTTACGGGTAAGCCGGAAAGTCTGACCAGTCTAACCAAAGAGGTACCGTTACCGTGTTGCCTAAGTTACTGGGTTGTGGAGGTCTGATAGGCAGTCGCTTCACATAAAACACTGGTATCCAGCTGAATCCGGTTTGACCGACCCCCACATAGTTGGGAAAAGGCTAGGAAGATGATTCAGCTTTAATAAGCGTATGTCCACAGAAAACAACAATTTTGTATGAAGACGCCTCGCGTATGCGTCCGTTTAGCTTACCGCGTCCGTTCAGCTTTCGCACAAAATAGACTTGCTTTCTATGGACATATGCTGAAAGGAGCTGATGCTTTCACCTTTAAAGGAAATAAAACCAGAATGTGTTCCAGACGTTGTAGATTCAATACATAAAGTAACCTGACATGTAACATGTTGGGTATCGTCAAGTCATTCTAAACCTCACGTTCAACGATGTCAGAGCGTGAGACCTCGCCCGCATGCACAGATAATTATTATGCTGTTTTATCATCGGAACGAATTAGCTCGGACACATGGTAGATCATATCGGCCGTCACGTCTTGTTTTTCTACAGGTATTTAAACAATAATTCTCTGTTACGTGACGCTTGCATCTCAAGTACATATAATGTTTCAAGACCACCTCACTTATAAACGACAATTACTTAATTAATACCGGGTAATTGCGTTTGCGTCTATAATATGCTGTTCACAACTTTAGGGATCATCACCCGAAACTCTCAAAGTTATTGCTGCATACCGAAAAGATAATTCTTGCAATGAATAACATTCGAAATGTAGCCTAAGTTTAAACTCAGAGAGACAATCAATGCCATAAAGTAGGTCAAATAGAGGTACTTATTTTTGACAGAATAAGAACGGAAATTAGGATGCGAGTGTTACTACTTTAGTGGAATTGCCCACTGGCTGTAATTTACTAGGTATGTAACACTTTTCAGAATACAATAACGCTATCTATAATTTTACTTGCGCCATATTTGCTTGGAATTCTAAAAATGACACGTTTACGACAACAATAGCGTCCGAAACAATTGACTGTCTGCAAACAAATTATTGTTAAGATTTTCGTGTGACACGCACGGAGTAGTTTACTAACCTGAGTGTAAACGAGAGGAACACACACCGTGTCGTACCCGATGAGCGCTCCCAGCCGGCGCCTGATGTCCGACAGTTCGACTAGCAGCGTCTGGACGATGTGGTCACTGGTTATTAAGCCCTCTTTCCTTGCCCTATTTATTATATTGGTTGCCCAAACGAGCGGCATCCAATATTTTGACATTGGGCTTTTTCCATCCATCTTTTCGAAAACTTTCCTCTCGCTCTCAAGCATAAGTCCTGTAACAGATAAATTAAACATTAAATACAGAATTTTTAAAAATTAACTTGATTCTCAAGGTAGCCTTCGCACTTACCAGAGTCCACGACATGTTGCCATGTAGGGAACCGTCGCTTTACCCGTAGGGAAACCCTCTGGAGTGTGATGACGTAAGCTAAGATGGCATATCTCACTATATTTCTTCTCATTAAACGCCCAGTCTCGTCCTGTAACAAACAAAGGGATCGTGACATATGTGAAGACATTACACCAAAAAAACGCAGCAGCTAAAGACCTGCATCAGTCGATGGTATCTTTGAAAGAAATTTATAATAATGTAAGACTGTTTAGCAGATTGCACAGCGCTCTTACGTGCCTACGCAAAGCATGTTCAGCTGAAATGTGACCCAAGGACAAGTTACACATAGATCCCGACTAATATCATTTCGTGTGTCATAAGAACGTGACATTTTATGATTGGAAGAACTCTCTAACTCTTGTACCTATCAGTTTCGAGTATTTGGGTAGTTACGTACTTTGTAGTAGGTATTGCATACCATACGAACTGCTGCTAAGGTAAAACTTAACAGAATGATCAATTGTCTAATAACACAACATTACGCCTGTATTTTCAAGAAAACTAGGTTTTTGTTAAGAATGTCCTCATAAGTAACTGCAGATTAAAATAAATGTATGTATCTATTACAATAAATGTATTTTATTTATAAATTCTATGTAGGTCCTAGTTTCTTTGCAGTTAGAACACAAGTGAGAATGTCAGAAACCTCCGCCAGCCCAAGAGCAGAAGATCAAAAAATTCGGCAGGTAAGTGAACAAAATGTACCTATAGGATCTACATATTATTAGCTAACATTATCAAAATCCATAGTTTCCGAGACTGTGCCGACACATCAATTACTGTTTCAATTATTTGAGTCTATCAACGGAGCATGGCAAAACATTTAATTATTCTATTGATACAGCTGTACCAATTGTTAAATAATGTACATCATCTGTGTTCCCTAAATTTAACCTCTTCAAAGACTGCATATAATAAATAAACTTATAATATAACAATTATGGCAATTTTAGTAGGATGCGCCCAAATTTTCTGAAACTTAGATCTGAAACAACTACTGTTGTTTTAATGCTGCCAATATATCTGTCGGAAGTTAATGGAGTCGTTGGTGTGTTTGAATCGATTATGAGAAGAAAATAATGTGCTACTTAGTTTAGGAAACTTTTTATACAACACAATCTCACCATCATAAAAAAAGCTTTTTTCAATTAATAATAATAATTCGGTCGATTTGTGTTGCCTCCGAATCCGCCATTTTATTCTTTTTTATGTTTTATGTCGTCGAAGGCGTTATTATTTTTTGGAAAAAAGCATTTTATTTTTAACTTTTTAGTGCGGAGTCAAAATGTCTGACTGTGTACTACAGTTACTTTCAAAGTAATTTATTTTCAAAGAAAAACGACATACAACCTTGTAAAACGAAAATAGATATCCAAAATCCGTGTACGCGTAGCTTATGATAACACACATGTCGTCAATGTATATGAGTCGTTTTTTTTTGTATTTGTTGAATTTTTCAAGAAGCACTGGAATCTAATCCAATTCTTGTGTGTGGTGTTTTAGGTAAACTAAGTTTTTTTATCCCGGGCCTCAAACTTTGACCCCTCCTAAGGCTCGTTTTTTGGATCCCTATGCTTCGAGAGCTTGGAAAGATCCAGACTCACAACAACACTAACATACCACACCAACATAGTGACCGGTTAGGTCACTATACATATGTCGTACATATTTTCATTTTTTTTTGTTACATTTGTATATTTATTTGATTTGTAAAAAAATCTAGAGAATGTTATGTTAGCTACTGATTCTAAAGATTGTTTTTTTTTTGTTTTTGTTTAATAAGTGGTACTCTTGCAGTAAGTACTTATTTATGAATGAAATACCTACGGAATGGTCACTCTGAACATAAAACTAAACATTCGTTTCTTATTTTTGCAACGAATATTAAATTGAGCGCAAATGGCAGAACCTCAAACGCCACAATCAATAATTTACTTTGTATGTGTGTAGCGGAACAAATCCTTTCTATAATGCTTTATCGTCCATCATACATTCGTCGCGGCATTGCATGGTATGCGCGCACGCAGCCTATCGATAATAGTCGGCAGACGACTTGAATACATCGACATTATGCAAAGGATTTTCATGTATTATAAAGTAATTTGCTTCATTCAAACTTTGATTAATTATATTTAAAATATACTAGCTGTACCCGCGGTTAACTCGCGTGGACGTAACTAAATTTTATGGATGTTCAATTTACTGCATGTAACCAGAGGTAATTCCACTTGTCCTGTTAAGCTGGTTTGTTTCACTGCAATAATTTAAGCCGACTGCTTTGCCACAGCAGGGTAGCGGCTTGATGGTGGAATTACTCTGTAAGCCTAAATATTAAATAAATATCTGGCTACCTACTCTATTTGATCCCAAACTAAGCAGAGCTTGTACCATGGTAATCAGTTAACTAAAATACAAGTATTTAACTTTTCAACACCCATGTTACAGCCGGATGTCGCGCTGCTATTGTCTTTCTATTGTGTCTCGAATCACGTAAGTTCAAAGGTTTAATATAAAAGTTACTTTCAGTGAGTCCTGTCAAAATCGGTCCCAATCATTTCGACAGAAACAAACAGACAGTTAAAAAAAGGGTTTGTTTTTCAAAAATGCTTATCGTACTTATTTACTTCCATATAGTAAACTAGGTAGCTTTTTCCCGCGACTTCGTTCCCGTGGAATAATAGTTCCCGTTCCAGGGGGATGAAAACTATCTTATGTTCTTTCTCAGGTCCCAGACTATATCTGTACCACATTCAAATCGGTTCAGTGGTTAAGGTGGGAAGAAGAGTCAGACAAACAGAGTTACTTTCGCATTTATAATATTAGTACGGATTACTGTTTTTCTTTTCGTTACAAATAGACTTTTCAATTATATTTATTTGCGTAAGTGGATTTAGATACCACACACTAAAACGAAATTCGTCAATCAGAGCTTCAGTTGAAAGTTTGAAACACTTGTAAGTTTTATCTGCCAATTGTAGTAATTTACTTTTTATTTTATGAGTATGCATCATCTTCGTGAACGGGTGCCGTCATTCTAGATATTTCAGTATTGTTTTGAACAGTTTAGTACCGCTTTGATTTGTTTTTATTGTTTTGAAGAAAAATAACACTTAAGTGATGATCGTCCATGAAATTTCTGGCTTGCTTTTCTTAACAGAGCCTACCTGGAATAAGCACCTAGCTTCATGGAATCGGTCAATGTATCATGGTACTAATTGTAATAAAAACTTTTTTGAACTTGTCCCAAACTCAAACTGAAAGTATTTATTGCATTCATGTGCACATTAGTTGTTACAAATAATAGGTATAGGTAAAGTTCCAACATGAAGCCTATTGGGTATCCATACTAATATTATAAATGGGAAAGTGTGTCTGTCTGTCTGTCTGTTTGTCTTTCTTTCACGGCAAAACGAAACGAAGGGATGGAGAGTAACATAGGCTACTTTTTGTCTCTTTCTAACGCGAGCGAAGCCGCGGGCAGAAGCTAGTTTATCATAAACGTATACCAGAGTCGCAACAAACACCTATAGATCTTGACTGTATTTAATAGTATATTTCTCCTTGGTTTGCAGTGAACGTCGAAACAAGAAAAAACAACTTTGGTTACTCTCTCGATACGGATGTTCGGTAGCCGAGATTCATTGTTTCTTTTCGCACCGTGAAAATACTGCAGATATTTACCAACACTATCTTTACAATGACATAACCTTTGCTTTGTACTTCTTCGCCAAAAATCAATTAAAAATATAATGTAACATAACAACTTTGACGAATGAAGGCATTACTCTGTTAGTAACTGACATAGTAGTTGAACTTTGATCGATAATACCTACTTTATGTATTTACCTGTTTAAAATCGACATTATTATAAACGCGGCAGACTACTTTGATCTCTCAAAATCTCGAATAACTTACGTTCTTATTACTGTGAGCGGATAAGCAGGCATTATCTTGAATCAAAAAAACCGGTCAAGGTTCTGTATTTGTATTTGGTTGACTATTATGGAGGCCATACACGCTAGGTTTTGCATGATGGTTTTAGCCGTGCATGCATAACCGACAGGCAAGCCCTAGCGTGTATGTGATTAAACTGTACAGTTATCGGTGCATGTACTTACATGCAACCGAGCAAATATCAAAATTGATCGAGCATAACCGAGCGTGTGTGGCGTCCGGCGAGCTTGCCTGCCACAGTTCGCAGTTTTTAACCAACTTCAAAAAAAAGGAGGAGGTTCTCAATTCGAATGTTTGTATGTTTTTTTTTATGTTTGTTCGCGCATATCTCCGTCGTTTGCCAAGCGATTTGAACAATTCTTTTTTTTGTTTGAAAGGGTAGACTTCCCCAATGGTCCCATTGCCATCAGGTCCAGAATCTGATGATGGTATCATGCCGAAATCGAGGGAACTCCTCAATTTATTTATAGAAAAACGTAATTTTTTTTTGAAACTTACTCTAAAACGTAGTTGGGACTCTAACTAAAAAGTAAAAAATAAAAAACTTTTTCCAAAAAAAAGATAACCGACTTCAAAAACGAATAGATCAAAAATAACTATTTCAGAAGTCGGTGGCAAGGCAACACAATTCGACCGGCAGAAGAGAAGCCACCGACTTCCGAAATAGTTATTTTTGAGCTTTTCGTTTTTGAAGTCGGTTATCTTTTTTTTGGAAAAAGTTTTTATGTGAGATGAATGATTGACATGTGAGGTAAATAAGTGCCATGTGAGGTGAACGAGGGTCATATGAGGTTAATTAATGAATGTAATGAGTGTCATGATAATAAGCGTGCAAGTGCATGCATTTGTATCTATCGCAGTTGGAACTTCATTCAGTGCGAACTCTTTTTCTTTTTCTGTTCTGCAGAACAAGTGTAAGGCCAAGTAGCTAACACATCGTCGGCGTCCATAATAGTTTGGTATTGGCGTCCTACACACCCCGTCACGTACTAGGTGGTCAGTCAACTAAGAGTTCATGGCAAGACGGTGCATGCAAAACCTAACGTGTATGTGTAGTATGAAACTCGGTTATGCTTGTCGGTTTTGCATGCAGAGTTATAACCATCATGCAAACCCTAGCGTGTATGGCCTCCATTACATAACTAGAAAAGCCTGCTTTGCCGTGATAATTTTCCGTTTAAGGTCGGTGTGCGTATGACCGCTGAGATTTTTTCACATCTTCAAAACCGGTCATTTAGTTGGGATGGGGGAAGCACTTGACTCTAACAAACAATAAAAGCACAAAAAGATAAATAGATAAAAGCTCGACCTTTGTAATATACTAACAAACATCACATAGGGGTTCGTTTTTCCTATACCGAAGCCTAAAATTAAAGATACGATTGATTTTGTGATGCAAAAGCGTGACGTAAATGTTACACTATATTATTAATATGTATAAAACTAGTGAAACTTAATAAGGAAAAGGAAATCATAGTAAAAATATGCAAAAATCGTGTTAATCATACCTAAGCAACTAATAGCTTGTAGGAGGATGCAATATTAAAGATTAGGACTTATTATGACTTAACCATTATTTTTTTTCTATAAAACGTTAACTATACAGCGAAAATGACTTACCTATCATACTTATAGAGTGGAAGTAGAACTTCCAAATGGCTAGGAAATTCGAGAAAGTTCCAGAATTAAATGTCCCGGATTTTCTGTGTGCCAAATTTTTTTAGGCGTAATTTCGTTTTTTTTTTGAGTATGATTCGTTGGATTTAAAATTTATACTAGTAATGTTTATTAGTTAATGTGTGAAATTATGAAGTGTCCCAGGTGTAAGAGACATCAACACGCATCGCGTCATGCATGGAGTACATGGACCCTATCAATAACCGGCGACAGATTTTGTCACCGGTTATACAAAAAACAACAATTGGGGTCTAAATGTATAAAATAAAAATAAGATAAAAATGATGTTTTAGTAAGATTTGGTTAAATTTTCTTAAATCCTTTACTTAGAGCTATTGAATTTCGAATGATAAGCATTGTAAACATATTGGTACAAGCCATTTAGTATCCACACTATCCACACGATAAAGTGTGTATGTAGCAAACATTACAAAACTTATTTTTTATTTTCTTAATCCAAAAGTGGGCCCTGACCAAAAAATCATGATCTTCTTTCAATAATATGTCACGCTTATGTATGTGTTTGGGTCACAGAAAGTTATAGCACATGTCCTAGATTTCAGTTAAGATTTGAAGAAAAATTGGCTACGGCAAAAAATAACTATTTCGGAAGTCGGTGGCTTCTCTTCCGCCGCGCCGGTCTATTTGATGTGTTGCCACCATAGATATCCGGTTGCCACCGACTTCCAAAATAGTTATTTTTGTGCTTTTAGTTTTTGAAGTCTCTCTTCTGAGATGAAGATGTTTTTTTTTGGAAAAAGCTTTTTTAATCGTTTCTACATTAGAATAACGAATAGGCTTTATAATATCACACTGTGACTAACGCAAGCGGAGCCGGGAGCATCAGTAGCTAAAAATCTGATAAACCGCGGGAGACATTTACTAAAAAATAAACAAAAAAAAAAAATGGTTGCCTGTAAAGTCGGTTTTACGGGCGAAGATTTTACGTGACAACGTCTTTTACCGATCATAGTTGAGTGGGAGAGAGACGCAAGGCATTCGGCGGGCCTCTCTCTCGTTCGGTGACTCATCGTAACGTTACCGAGCGTTACACTTTTTCATAAGTGACTCCCAGCCGCAACCTAATTTAAGACGTTGTCACGTCAAAATAAATAATGATCTTTATTAAGCTAAAATAATGTTGGCCTAATCTTGGACTAAAATGAAAAAAGCTTGATTTTCTTGTGTGTTTAATAGTAATAAGAAAATAATGGCGGTTAAAAAACAAACAGTAACTATAATCACAAGAATATATATTTTAAGTTACATGTACTTCCAAAATTTAAAAATAAAATACATAATAATATCATTATTTATTATATTTATGTAGGTATTTAATACAAGTATCTTATGGAATGATTTTTTATTTGAATGTGGAAGATTAGGAGGTTAGAAGAAAACCGAAAGATAATGTGCAGGCGAGAGAGAGAACGCGAAAGAGACGACGAAAAAAACTAACAGAAGGCATGTATATGGCTTCTGTAATTTTTTTTCTCTTTTAGCTAAAAGAGTTCTTATTGATTCATAAAAATATGCCGTGAAGCAAAATAGCATAGTTAATATAGAATATCCTCGAATGTCAAATATCTTTTTGTTCTGAACAATACACGTTACTCGCTGGCAATACGTTTTTTTGTTTTGATAAAATTATAATAATGGAACAACAAAGGCATTGTGAATTAGTGATTATATTTATGTTAATGGCGAGAGGATTCAAAACATATTACACACAGTAGAGATAGGGTTGCCATTTACAGGCTTATAATTTCCAGGACACTTCTAGGGTATATTGATCGGCAAGGCTAAATTTAAATACTAACTGCCAAACAGTAGGCCCAAAAAAAAACATAAAAATGAAAAACATTAGCTTAACAAATACACATAAAAAATCAAAAAGTATTTTATATAGAGTTTAAATACTAAGTACACAATACAAACGAACGAAGTATTCAGAAAAATCTAGGAAGTTTATGTGTATTTTGGCTCGCACGTTGAAACCCCGAGATAGAACTCTGAGGATTTCCCAGACTTTCAGACGATCTGATAGCCCTAGGGACAATGGACATCGTGACAAAAACTTACGACACAATGAAATCGTGATTCTAGAAATCTAGGCTACAGCGTTGTCATTTTTCGTTGGTTATGAAAATAAGCATCTGTTTCATTAAGGGATTGCACTTGGAATAGCAGTATTTTTATAACTTGAGTTTTGAACTATTGTGTTCTAGTCTTAAGATATTAATGAGTCTCTTTGCCATTCTCCCTTTGAGAAAGTAAAGCACTGTTTACTCCAAGACCAAAGCCCTATTATTATTATTATTCCAAAATCCGCAAGGTGTCCGTGTGTAAAACTCAGTTTTTTTAGGGGGGCGGCTGCCCCACTGGCCTCACATAAATGAGAAAATTACTTGTACGTTTATCTGTTCCGCTTTCAGTACAAAACAGCAAACTGATTTGGGTAAAACTGAAATAGAGTTTACTTAAACCCCAAGGAAAGACAAATGCTTTTCATCTAAATAATACATACCTACATCCGCGTTAACCGACAATCATTTTAAAAATAGATTATGAAATAAATAAAGAAAATCTGCCGATACATGCAAGTGTACGCACCCTAACAGTGCTAAGTAACATTGTTGTCAAGGTTGAAACACTGGCGAATAAAAATATAGACAGAGACACGAACCTTCAGCGGTAAGTATCCAATTAAAATGCTTAGTCGATATTTAGGAACAATCGCAAATTAATAAGTAACGACGAAGACTACAAGATGGCTGTCAAATGCGCACAATATGAAGCTACTATTATCAAGATTGATTTATAGTCAGGTGAGCTGTTGATAGATATTCTGATTATTTCTGATTAATCCAGCTATTCTGACCTCACAAGCAATTGAGGTTATAGTATAGTTTGGCCTCTAAAGAAGGATACGTTTTCCATATCGAATAAATACATCATATTAATTTAAAATGGGTCTTTTAATTATGATATTATTAAGTTATGTTAATCGACGCTGGTTAAGCAGCAGTTAGACATTTAAAATTAAGTAAAAAATAACGGAAAAACGCGTTACAAGAACTGCTTAGATAATCCTATCTAAGCAGTGCTTGTAACGCGTTTTTCCATTATTATACAGACAGACAGTTTGGTCTTATAAATAAAGCGACACAAGTCACAAGAGCTCAAGCGTGCGCCAGTCGCGGACCGATGCGACGCTAAACAAACTTCATTCATTGCTACATTAATAACATTACAACACAATAAAAAAACATTTAATGAACTCCATCATTAACATGCATTACCTTGTAGTTGCTTCCCGATTGTTTTCAATAGCTGGGAAAATCTGCTTATTGTAGACACCTAAAATATCAACTGGAATGCTTCAAACAGTTCTCATAGGGGAATTCGCAAGGCTTTATAATGAGCACAACAAAACAATAATGTTAGATTTATTTCCACAGAAAATCAGACACAGGTCGCATAAAATTGAATAGTAAAATGGTTTCATAGTTGTAACGAAACTGAACTGTTATCATGCTAGTCATGGCTGGTGTTTACGGAGCTCGAGAAACTGTACTTAATCAATGTTTCAACAGCAAATTGTATGAGGAAACCACTGACTCAGATTGGTGAGTTTGCGGTGCACAATGTGATTGTACTGCAAACGTATCGATGGTAAGAGTGGGTAATACGTCATATAATAAACGCCAACACTGTTAATAATTACACTTAGAACATTATATTTTAATAATGAATTATTTAACTTACATAGATAGTACATTAATTTACCTAGTGTAGTTGGCAGGAGCCAACAGGTAGCTCGTTTAAGTCAATTAAGTTGTAGGTACCTAGTGAAACAATGAATACAAAACATTATGCACATTAATAGGACATTAGGGCAACAGACTGCAACTAGAATAAATGCCGCAATTTTACAATTATGGACTTAATTATCTCGTAGTATTAAACCAGCAACAGCTGTCAGTTTAATATTGCAGCTAATTATTTAATATGCAACTGTTACTGTTTTGCATGAAACACTGAAGTGTTTGTGTAATAAAATAACCCTATAACTAATCTCAAAGTTGCCTCCTCATGGTTGGCCACCTGGAGGCACGCGGAATAAAATTCCCAGTTACCACCAGCAGGTGATGAATGAGAAGCTTATACGCCTATTTTAAATCGCAAAAACCTATCATTAAATACAATTTGCCAAATTCATTGTTGTTATTTCTGTTAGTAGATATTTAAAAACGACAAATTCATTTCAGTCACGTCATAAAACTATTGTAAACACACACGCACAAATTCGCTTTTATTGCAACAGTCAATCGCATATCAGTAAGAATGGGTGGAATGTTTAAGTCGCTCAGGCTTAAACCTAAATTACGATAGACGTTTCGAAGAGTGAAAAGAGTAGATAGTCAAATAAATTGAATACTTGTCTTTACTTTACTAACCGCTCCTGGTATCCCCGCGGAGATGAAGAGGGCGAGTGTGTCGGGCCAAGGCAGCAGTTTGTACTGCTCCCACCACCTCTTCACCACTAGGCTCACGTAGAAGCCCAGCACGAAAGACATTGGGATCGACTCGCTTTGTGCACCGAAATACTGACGGACTTTTTCGAATACCCTGTTGGAAAACAACACAGTGGATTAGAATTTGGAACTAAGGTAATGCCGTGCCGTGTTCCTTCTTACATTACATTTGGCAGTTTCATAACTGTCGATTGCTGCAGAAATGTATAAGAAGGTAGTCCTGCTAACGCGTTTAGCAAATATTTAGCAGGATATTCCATGCAATCATGTCCTGCGATAAAGTACGTACCATCCGTCCTGACTTATCATACACAAGTATCACTTATTACTAGGATCCATTCCAAAATTATACTTTCGATGATTTGGTATGTCCTAATACAATTCCTTTGGTAATACAAATTATTTCAAATTCAAGTCCAAATACATACTTTACTGCGATTATGGCAGCCGACCCCTAAGGTTTTAGGAACAATAAATATCCATACAAATGTTAAACCAAAATCTTGATGTGAACAATAATTAAAATAGCTATTAATCATCATGTTTAATCGGCGCACTGACCCCGTCACGTTTGGCAAAAAGCCTTCGAGACTTTGATGATAGCATGCGGATTTAATAAGTATGAGCGAAGGTTGACAAACAAATGGACGGAAATACATAATGAAAGATTATCTGCTTGTATAAAAAGATCTTAGGTATTCAATGTTTTGTATAATTATAAGAGCCACTTCCAAACACAGTTCATTGTTATGAAAACTTAAACTAGGTGCAGAGATGTAACATGTCTGAGTGACATGTACAATTCTGAAAACAGTCCCGGCATCGGCCTAGAAGTTGGTCACACAAACAAATTTAACATATTGATACGGTAAGTACGAGTCCATCCATCATAAATATTTGCATGGACGTCGACCGTTAAACGTATTTGTGCAACAGAGTAGAATTGCGCATTGCAAACCCGGTAGGTCATAAGGAAAATCGTTCTGCTTGCAATAAACGATACCACGTTTCATTAGACAAGAACTATCGTTATGGAGAAGTGTGGGTGATCGTAATGCATAATAACGATAATGGTCAGTTTAGTGTCAATCATATATTGGATCGGCGGGCATTAACTTCATGCCCAGAGAAGCATAATAAATCCTTGTGTTTCAAACACTACGCGAAGTGTCTGCGACAATTAGTTTGTCTTCTTTGTAACATGTTGAACCTAGGGTTAACGCCTAGAGCTCGTTGCGGTCTATTGTTTACAAACCGACTTTGGCATAAACATTTACGCCAGTAGAATTTAATTGAATTCGTTTAATGTGAAGACGAAAGTGACGTTAAGGGATTGGATGATGCTTTTTCCCTCGAGGATTGTCAAGAACTTGCACAGCACACAAACGTTGAAAAAAATACCGAACCGAGGCGCATGCCATGCGGTAAGACTGTACAAGTTAAGTATAAAGGTGCACGCTTAGGGTGCACGCATATCTGTTTGCATCGCACCGTCATCACTTTTGTTGACGACCTTGCGCAGCCTTCCGCGCCGCAATCTCCAGTGATTGCAGTCGCTGCGCACCGCATCGAGTAGCTTTCATTCATTTAGTTAGTTATTTTTCCGGTGAATGCTGATGATGATGTCATACTTATAAGTTACGGCTTGGCTAATTCGGCCGTTCGGGCACTGTGGTGTGCGCGACCCGCATGAAGCTGACCGACAGGACTTGTACACAAGTCATTTAGAGTATTTTTTTATTATTATTAAAGGTTTATTATGCAAAACGTAAGCACTGTAAAAAGGCGGACCTGTGATCTGTGACTATCTTTTCTATATATTCAAATTAATGTTAAGCAAGCTGTATTTTTCTAGTTTTGACTAAGTTCTATCAAATTGGAGGCTTTATTACCCGACTGCAGAAAGGACGATATATTTTTTTTACACCTAGGATAAGATATAGAATTTTTTTTTTTTTTTTAGATTTTGTCCTACATGCGAATCCTACGCAATCAGTGAACCATTATTTTTTGACACAAGCTGCTCAGATATATTTTTTATTCATTCAGATCTTTAATCTTACACAACTTATAATCTTATTATAAACGCGAAAGTTTTTGAGGATCTACGTAATGGACGTGTGAATGTTTATGTCGCTTTCACGTTAAAATTACTGAACTGTATTCGAAAAATGTTTACTAAATATAATTTACTTTTACTTCAATGGATTAGAATAACACATAGGCTATGAGTGTGATGTACGACCCATGGGGTCAGCTTAAGTTCTATAGATAAACATGGTCTTTTAACAACTAGACCAAAAAGTTTTCCTAAGCAAGTACCTACATATTATTTACATGCAAGTAGAATAAACAACTGCCAGGTACATTAGTCGTGCTTATATGTTTGTATGATTTGCCTTTACAATAATTGTACCTGCCGTCATGACAATTTACTTGAATAATGCTACATATTTTGTAATGTAAAGTTTCTGCTAATTCAAATTCGCTCTTGATGATTTATTCACTTCATATAAAAAACTAAGTAGATATCTCATGTTATTTCCTTATGATCTTAACAAATACTCATACAATTAGGATTGCAGGAAAATCTGATGACTAACAGCGGTATAATATTCGTTATTTGCCTTTTAATTAACATCATATCCAGTAAGTTCTCTTACACGCAATATTTACATAAATCAAGTAAGTAATCAAACAAATTATGAATGCATTACGTGATAACACGTCGTGTGATCTACGAGATTCGGATTATGAATTATAAAATGATCACCATTTATCTATCAAGTTACGAAAATATACGTCATTGAAGATAATAAAAATATCTTCTAATCGAGTTTCATAAGCTGCTATAAAGCCTATAACACATCTTATATACGATTATCATGTATAACATTATTGATACAACATCCTTGAGAACCAGTTGGACAGCTTTGACATTAATATTTCAATATTATACGTGTACGAAAGTAAATTTAGCGTTGAGTAATAATATGTATTATAATGACTGCTTTATCGGAAGAAAATCAGTTGAATAACGGTATTAGTATCGTAAAAACGGTATAAACATAAAGTTATGTAATTACTTAATTCATCAGTTTTGAATTGACATACGTGGAACGCATGACTTAAAAATTATATTTTAGAATTTTTGAACGGACTGGTAGTACATTTGTATGAGAAATTAACACACTCAGCTCAAAATGTATGAGTTAATCTTATTATGCCTTAAGCCAACAGCAACAGACAGAAGTGAGATAAAATCTAACTACGTCGCTAATTAAAATAAATTACATATTAAATATCCTAATATAAAAATGCATATTTTAATGTTTCTTCAATTATTTTACCGTTGTTTAATACCCTCTGTAACTTAAACAATAAAGTATTTGGCACACATATGTATTAGAGGCTGAGGCAGAGACACCATGTGGCACCCCTTTCCCGATCAACTTTATCAAACGGTAACTACCGAGAAATGGCCGACCGGTATTATAAGTTGTTTGGAGCTGTTGTTAGGATGCATATACATGCAGTGGACTTCTCCACATGACTAAGACAGATAGGTATAAGTTAAAAATAACACTTTGACACGACGGTTTTACTAGAAAATGTTTGTTTCTTAGAACTCGACTCGGAGAAGAAACGAACTTTACTTATCCTCACAGTGCACTGTACACGTCTTAGTGCAGATTAACAGACAATGGTGCCGATTCTCTTATTCACAAACTAACTTAAATTTAGTTAAGTGCATCTTTCTCTATTCATTTCATTAAGAAAAGGACAGAAGATAAAATTTAGTTAAGTCCTGTCAAATTAAGACACTATAGATAATTTAGACGCGATTAAAAACATGGCGACTAAAAATACGCCAATTTTCTTAGGGCGCTGTCTAATTTGACAGGACTAAACGAATATGTATCTTCTGTCCTTTTCTTTAAAAAATGGAAAGATAAAGATGCAGTTAACCTAAAATTTAGTTAAGTTTGTGAACAAGAGAATCAACACCACTGTATTTAATGATAATTAATGGTCTCTCTTCTAAATTATTTCATGAACTTAAATAAGTACATTGTTCGTGACTTTATCCAATTGTTGAGATGTACGGAGCATTAACAAACAATACTGATTGACTGTGTCAAGTTGAAGCAATAAACATGATGATTCATTACCAACTGGCAATGTGACAACCGACTATTGAACACCTAATCTGCCGTAACGCTAACAACCTTGACGAACAAAACCCAAAGATTTCGAGGATGGTTAGCACTCAGCATAATACCATAAAGATGTGCTCTTCCGCATCAGAAAATCTCGACTAGCTGTCGCTTGGTCGTTGAAAGGTTAATTAAAGACAACAAACAATGGTGCCGATTCTCTTGTGCATAAACTAACGTAAATTTAAGTGTGTCTTTCTCTTTCCATTTCTTAAAGAAAAGGACAGAAGATACATTTTAGTTTAATCCTGTCAAATTAGACAGCGCCTGATGAAAATTGACGTATATTTAGACGCCATGTTTTTAAATTGCGTCTAAATTATCTATGGAGTGTCTAAATTTGACAGGACTTAACTAATATTTGATCTTCTGTCCTTTTCTTAATTAAAAGGAAAGAGAAAGTTAACGATAGTTTGTGCACAAGAGAATCGGCACCAGTATCATATTTATTTGTTGTTAGGGTTCCGTAGTCTACTAGTAACCCTTATAGTCTTTTAGTTTCGCCATGTCTGTCTGTCCGTCCTCACTTAATCTCTGTGAACGTTAGCGCCAGAAAGTTGAAATTTGGTACCAATAGGTATATCAACCAGGCCGACAAAATGGTAAAATAAAAATTGGAAAAAATGTTTCAGTAGCCCCCCTATATGTAAAATGGCAACTGTTTTTTTTTAATTTCAACCCTAATGTGATTATATGTATTGTTGGATAGGTATTTAAAAATGAATAGGGGTTTACTAAAATATTTTTTTGATAATGTCAATAATTTCGGAAATAACCTAACCTAACTTTTGAACCATACGTTTAGAAAAGATGAAAAATTTGTGAAAATTAGAACTTTATAAGGACTTTCTAGAAAAAATATTTTGAACTTGATGGAAAGAACAGTTTTTGTACAAAAAAGATAAAAAGGTTGTACAAAATAATGTCTGGAGCAAGTTTGTAGTATAGTCGTAAATGCAAGCATTTTTTTTAACTTAGTTTACATAATTATTTTAGTTATCATCGTCCTTTGTGGGCCCGTTTTAAGGGTTTCGTATTTATTAGAGTTCCGTACTTAATATGTCAACGTAACAAATAGCCTTTTTTTTACTTTTCCTGTCAGTCACAATAGTGTTCCCAGTTCCCACTTATTGTGACGGACGGGAAACTACGGAACCCTACACTGAGCGTGGCCCGACGCGCTCTTGGCTGTTTTTTTTTTTATTTCAGTAAAAGAATAACGTAATTTTTCAACTATCTTTCTATTTCGGTTTATCATTCATGATTAACAGTACGCTGACAGACAATCAGGCGGTTTGGAAAGCGATAGCTCATTTTTATAGTGCCCTCTTTCGTCCTCATTTAAAAAAAAACCGGCCAAGAGCGTGTCAGGCCACGCTCAGTGTAGGGTTCCGTAGTTTCCCGTCCGTCACAATAAGTGTTCCTACTTATGAGTTTAAATAAAAATAGCCTTTATTATTCAATACGCAGAAATTATTTTGTACAACCTTTTTGTCTTTTTTGTACAAAAACTGTTTTTTCCATCAAGTTCAAAATAATTTTCCTAGAAAGTCCTTATAAAGTTCTACTTTTCAGATTTTTTTCATATTTTTTTAACTTATGGTTCAAAAGTTAGGGGTGGGGGACACATTGTTTTTTACTTTTGGAGCAATTATTGCCTAAATTATTAACATTATCAAACAATGGTTTTAGTAAACCTCTATTCATTTTTAAATACCTATCCAACAATATAGACACGTCAGGGTTAAAATTAAAAAAAAAACACTTCCCACTTTACATATAGGGGGGCTGGGCTACCCTAATAAAACATATTTTTCCAATTATTATTTTACCACTTTGTCGGCGTGATTGATATGTCGCAGTCATCTGGTCGGGGGGGGAGGTCGGTGTAGGTCTTAGTGGGGTGGGCTCTAGGGTCCAGAGAGTCCACACCTAAAAAATGCTAAGCTGCCAGTAGCGTACGCCTAGAAGTGGGGAGCTAGGCTATCAGGCGCGCACCGACAAGTACTTCATGCACGTCCACGCTACTGTTGGACTGCCGTCACGGTCCAACAGTAGACTCACATACTGTCGTCTTTGTGGGTCGTCCCCTCCGGGCAATGCTGTAGTCCGTAACGGGCTCCCGCACATAACATTTTTCCCTGGACTACAGTAGCCAAGCATGTAAGTGCGTGGGCGAATATCCGGCGCCTTAAAACCGGACGAACTGGCTAGAGGAAGACAACCTCGACATACGAAATAACACTTACGAAAAGGAAAACTTACCATGGAAGCACAACTAAAGAGACAACTACCCCAGGAGGGTACCGGTGGCTGTTCAGTAGCCGGAGAATCCCTCCCTGAGCATAGCTCGGGCTGCCCCACGTATTCTGGGGGGGGCGAAGTGGTGCAACCCAAGGAACAAATAAAAGCAACGAAAACCCTGACCCAGCAAGTATTTCACAAGAGTTTATTTATCAATCGTCCCAGGTCTAATTCACTCAGCGACACAAACCATACTAAAAACAACACAATATCTACTGCTACTACAGAACTACAGGATGAAGAAACTAATGACAAGGCAAATACCACCGCCACTAAATGGCAACAAGATCGAGTGCCAGACTACAAAAGAAAAAGGCCATACACTAGTCCTAAAACCAATCCTGGAAAAAGGACAAAGCCCTTAACTACATTTACTGTCCCAACTCATAATAGGTTTTCTGACCTAGAATGCGACACAGACGATGACAATTTAAGCAGCAAAAAAGCACACCCAATACCAAAGCCACACCCAGTACCAAAACCGGAACCAATATTCATCACCGGTGTTACAAATGTACTGGATCTGCGCAAAACCTTACAGCAAATTACAGATCCCGACAAATTTCAAATGTCCACACTACGTAATGGACACACTGTCAAAGTTCTACCATGTGATGTAGATTGCTATAAAATATTACGGGCATCCCTAATTAAAGACAACATAAATCATTACACATATCAGTTAAAACATGAAAAGGCTTACAGAGTTGTACTAAGAGGCCTTCATGCTACCGAAGACATAAATATGATAAAGGAAGATTTAACCAAGAAAGGACATGATATAAGAAATATTACTAATGTCATAAGCCGGAAGAACAAGAAAAAGCTACCAATATTTTTTGTAGAATTGGAACCAAAGGAGAACAACAAAGAAGTCTATCAAATAAAAGCTCTCAATAACACTATTGTGCGCTTCGAAGCGCCACGCAAGTCACAGGACATAGTCCAATGTAAGCGTTGCCAACGTTATGGCCACACCAAAAATATGTGCTACAGGCCCTTCAGATGTGTAAAATGTGGAGAAGATCACTCAACATCACAGTGCAAAAAACAAAAAGACACACCTGCAACCTGCGCAAATTGCTTCGGGTCTCATCCAGCCAGTTATAAAGGGTGCCTAAAGTACCAACAATACAAAACAGACATAATGGGCAGAAGAGCTCCATCTAAACCACCCAGGGGCGTAACAAATAGGGATGGCACTACCCAGCCACCAGAAGGATCCAGAACTGATACTGCCCAAACAAAGAGCAAGGGATACTGGTATCCCAACACTCATAATTCTCCTAAAATAACATATGCTAAAGCTGCTGCAAAAATATTACCCCAGGACAATAATTTCAATTTCAATAGTAATAATATAGAACAACTTATGGAAAATATGCTCACCAAATTTGAACTCATGTTGGAAAAAATGATAGTAAAAATGATGGACAAAGTGATAGACCTAACTACAAGGTTAATTAAATAAATGGCCACGTTAAGGATATGTACGTGGAACGCCAACGGCTTGAACGAAAGAATTCAAGAAGTTAAACAATACATCACCAGCAATAATATTGATATAATGCTAATTTCAGAGAGTCATCTGACAAGTAAACATCACATAGTAATTCCAAATTACGATGTGTATCAAACAAATCATCCTTTAGACAGAACCCATGGTGGCACACTAATCGCTGTAAGGAAAACAATTAAACACCATGAGATTGAAAAGTATAGCCAGCTCTATCTACAAGCGACTACAATAGTTATAGAAACGCCAAATGGTCCCCTGACAATCAGTGCAGCCTATTGTCCACCTAGTAGACGACGTGGTGAGAGTATGCAATCTGATCATTTTACACAGTACCTTAAAACTCTTGGGAGCAGATTTATTGCGGGAGAAGATTGGAACTCCAAACACACGGCCTGGGGTTCCCGTCTGATTACCACGAGGGGCAGACAACTCTATAAATCGATTGTAGACCTTAATGTCCACTATCATTCGACCCAACACCCAACACATTTTCCGTCAGACAGCAGAAAAATACCGGACGTCCTAGACTTCTTTCTATCTAAAAATATAGCTAACAAGTACATTCTCACAGAAAATGATACTGATCTTTCCTCTGACCATACTCCAGTAACTCTAACTATCAGTACCCAAGTGATACTCAAGGAAGAAACCTTAACACTAACAAATAAAAATACCGACTGGGATCAGTTCAATGAAATAATGAATCGCACAACGAACCTAATGATATCATTGAAAACATTGGATGACATTGAAGAAGCTGTAGAAAATCTAAATAAATCTATTCAAGAAGCTGCCTGGGCCTCTACGCCACAAAAAAACAAATCCACCCGAAAGGCCACCCAATATCCACTAATAATAAGGGACAAAGTCAAAGAGAGACGACATCTTCGCAAACAATGGCAAACAACACGAAATGCCATAGATAAAAACAAATTTAATAGAAGCTCGCGTGAGTTAACGCAATTGATCTCAGATCGGGAAAATAATTCACTACAAAGTTACTTGCAACACTTGACCCCTGACGCACAGACTGATTACTCTCTCTGGAAAGCAACCAGATCCTTCAACAGACCACTTCAACACATACCCCCACTTAAAAAACCAGACGGAACGTGGGCTAGGAGTGATCAGGAGAAAGCTGATTTATTTGCTCAACACCTCACCAAGGTATTCCAACCGAATCCAAGCACGATGAACACAAAAAACGAAGACGAGATAAACAACTACCTCACATCTTGTTACCAACTATCACCGCCCTTAAAAAGCATTTCACCTAGGGAAGTCAAATACCATATACGGACCCTTAAAAACAACAAAGCTCCGGGGTACGACCTTATCACTGGAAGAGTACTAAAGGCCCTCCCTCACAAAACAGTAGTACTGATCACAGCAATTTTTAACTCTATATTGAGAACTGGCCACTACCCTGGACAATGGAAGATCGCTCAGATAATCATGATAGCAAAGCCTGGAAAGCCACCCAACGAAGTAGAGTCCTACAGACCAATTAGCTTGCTACCCTTGATATCAAAACTTTTCGAGAAAATCTTTTTTCAGAGGCTCAGACCCTACTTGGCTGATATAATTCCAAATCATCAATTTGGCTTCCGCGAACAGCACTCAACAATTGAGCAAGTTCACAGAACAGTTAACACCATATCAAGAGCGTTAGAAAACAAGCAATTTTGCACTGCTGCCTTCTTGGACGTTAGTCAGGCCTTTGATAAGGTCTGGCACAAGGGCCTCCTTTACAAAATTAAAACAGATTTTCCCTATAATATCTACACTGTTATAAAGTCATACTTAACGGATAGATGTTTCGAAGTTAAATTCAAAGAGTCTATTTCTAGCTTGTGCAAAATAATGTCAGGTATACCACAAGGATCAGTGCTGGGTCCTGTTCTCTATCTGATTTTCACTGCCGATCTGCCAATAACTGCTAACACTGTGACGGGCACGTTCGCCGATGATACTGTCATACTTTCCTCTGATGTCGAAACAACTGTTGCATCACAGAACTTACAAAATAGTCTGAATGAAATCTATCATTGGTTTGAAAAATGGCGCATAAAGGTGAACCCCACAAAATCTACCCAAGTAACATTTACACTGAGAAAGCCAACATGCCCTCCTGTCTCCATTAATAATCACAATATACCACAGTCTGACCATGCTAAATACTTGGGTATCTACCTTGACAGAAGGTTGACCTGGCAAAAGCATATATGGACCAAGCGAAAGCAACTAGATAACAAAGTCAGAAATATGAACTGGCTACTAGACACAAATTCAAACCTATCTACTTCAAACAAGCTCGCCATATACAAGGTAATCCTCAAGCCAGTGTGGACCTACGGCATTCAACTGTGGGGCACCGCCGCTGATTCCAATATTAACATCATTGAGCGCTTCCAGACAAAAATGCTCAGAAGAATATTTAAAATCCCATGGCATGTCAGCAACAAACACATATATCTGGATCTACAACTGCCCACTGTGAGAGACGAAATAGAAAAATATATCCAAAACTACACAAGCAGGCTTGCAGCTCACCCCAATGAAATGGCAAAAGACTTAATAGCAAAAAATGACCATCACTTTAATAGACTAAAGAGGCACAGTGTGACTGGCCTACGTACCAGATTCAACAATTAATTAAAGACATGGACTGAGGAATGGGGTCAGAGGACACCTCTCAAGAACACGACAATTCCCAGCGAAAGCAGACACCAATGCCGCTCATTGCAGACTACTCTGCAGATCGCAGCATCTTGTAACCTAACATAAAAGAAAAAAAAAAAAAAAGTCATCTGGTTGAATCAGCTATTTGATTGTATGACTAGCGCGTTTATTGAATGGCATCATTTAATTGAACGACTAGACCGAAAGCTGATTGAACAAGCGTCACTCAATGTCCAACTAGATAGCTGATTGTAGCATAGCCCTTTGAACAGAGCAGCCGTAAAATCAGTCAGGTGATTGAAATTTAGTTAATTTTTTTCCCACTGCGGCGTTAGTAGTCATCAAAACAAATATGGCGTAAAACAGCTCGCGCAGATAGCACTGTCTTGATATTATTTTGATTAAATTTACTTTAAAGTGAGTTTTTAACCGACTTCAAAAAAGGAGGAGGTTCTCAATTCGTCTGTATGTTTTTTTTTTTTGTTTTTTTTGTATGTTTGTTACGCGATATCTCTGTCAATTGTAAACGGATTTTGATGGTTCTTTTTTTGTTTGATAGGTCATGATTCAGGAGTGGTCCCATATAAATTTTGTGGCGATCGGTTCAGTGCTTCTCGAAAAATTCACCAAGAACCAAAAAAACTTGAGATACGCACACATCATCTATCTATGTATATTACACAGACGAAGTGTGCGTTTCTTCAAGTTTCTATTTTCGTTTTATACTGATATACACAGTCAGACATTGGGAGTCGACACTAAAAAGTAAAAAATAAAAAACTTTTTCCAAAAAAAAAGAACCGCCTTCAAAAACTAAAAACCCAAAAATAACTAAAATTTCGGAAGTCGGTGGCAACACAAATTTACTGTTAGAAGAGAAGCCACCGACTTCCGAAATTTTAGTTATTTTTGGGTTTTTAGTTTTTGAAGGCGGTTCTTTTTTTTTGGAAAAAGTTTTTTTTCTTGATAAAATAGTGTGCTAGCATGGATTTACCTTATTAATACGGCGCCGCCGGTTACATTTAAAGTTTTTTTTTTAAATTAAAATCATTATAAAGTGTGTCATGTCATGTTCTCATATTTGTTATGTAAAGGAAGTTAAGTTTTTAAGTTGCGTACTTATGGTCACCTTAAACAAACATTACAAAGTCGACTATATCCCATTTAACGACAATGCTAAATGACGTTCAGTCAAGTCGTTGAACGTTACATTAAACAACTTGACGAGTTGTCGTTTAGTCATTCAATTAAATGTCGTGATTCAATGAACGCGCTAGTCATACAATCAAATAGCTGATTTAACCAGATGACTGCGACAGATACACATATTGGTGCCTTGTAGCTTTCTAGTGCTAACAGTCACAGAGATTAAGCGAGGACGGACACCTAGTAGACCACGGAACCCTAAAAATGGCCAAGTGAGTGTCAGGCCACGCACAGAATAGAGTTCCGTACCCACCTCTTAACTGTTAAGACACATTATTAAGACACGTTACACATTAATTCGATATTTTTGTACGAAGTTGTCCAAGTAAGCTCATTTTACAAGTTAGGCCTCTATAACTCTAAGAGGTGATCTAAGCCGTTATAGTTTTCCTTCAAAGTTTATCACAGCTATCATGATATTTTTCAGATTTTTCGAACCAGTTTAGTTTTTAAAGGGTGGGGGACGCCCTATTTAAAAAAATGCGCTTTAAAGGTTTTAAGTGGCTGCCGGGTGGCTCTAATGAGCGACCCGGCAGCCACTCCGCACCGACTCGCCTCCTGCAGCTAGTATTCTTTATATGGACTTGTATGGGCATACGCTCACTATATCAACTCCGTAGCGGCACCGGATCGCCTCGGTTACTTATAAGGCGAGTCGGTGCGGAGTGGCTGCCGAGTGGCTGTGATGAGCTATGACCTTAAAGCTGAATATCTTGCAAAAGCAGTACATGCTTTAATGAAGAGGTAAATGAATCTGGTAAAAGTCACTTTGGCGAGTAAACTACCCGGAACGAAGAAATATATAGGAGTCCGCGACATAGAACAGAATTCTGATAGAACAAGAACTGCAGCATATATTTTTCCGCATCTATCCTTTACGAGAAAATTCGTTCCTTATGTGGATTGATACAGGTATTACGCCTCACAACGAAAAGATAAACCCAAGTAGGTATAATACCTACGATCTGTGATTTAATACAACTAGTAATACTTCTATTTTTTTTTCATTACTTCTTGGAACAACTTAGCGAGCACTTTATGCTTTTTAACCTTTAGCTACTTATCGTAATAAATCTATACTAATATTATAAAGAGGTAAAATTTGTAAGTTTGTATGTGGGGGGTAATCTCAGGAACTACTGGTCCGATTTGAAAAATTCTTTCAGTGTTAGATAGCCCATTTATCGAGGAATGCTATAGGCTATATACTATCACGCTACGACCCACGGGAGCGGAGCAGTAACGAAAAATGCGAATGTGACCCCAGGGGACAGCTAGTCTATACTAATATTATAAAGAGGTAAAATTTGTAAGTTTGTATGTTTGTAAGTTTGTAAGTTTGTATGTTTGGGGTAATCTCTGAAACTAATGAACCAATTCCAAAAATTTTTTCACTGGCAGAAAGCTACATTATTCCTGAGTGCTATAGGCTATAAATTATTTTTATAACATGTATATTAACCGAGCTATCGCAACTTTTGTCTAGCAAGTCGGAAAAAATTACCTCGTAAAACAGAATTATTTGCGTGCGCTGCCTAAACAGTTGCTTAAAATTAAAAACAATGTACGGCAACTTGGTTTGTCTTAATTATTTCTACAAAAAAGTCCGCGATACCATATCTCTATCTTTTATATTTTATCTTTTATACTTCTTTTATTGCATTAAATAATGATTTTTCGGCATACTTACGTTTGGTTGATTACTTGAGCAACAAAATATTAATTCTTATGACAATAAATTATTTCAGTATCACAAGGACATCATACAGACAAGATTTGCCATTTACAGTATGTCAATTGGTCACATAGTTCCGGAGATAATATAAAATTACTAAAACGCAAAATGCCCCTACCGTAATATTTTATAATTTCAAAAAATCCCTTCGAAGATATTCACAGTTTTAAAATTACTTCGCAGCAAGCAGTATAAATGATAGTATGTAATAGAAAACGCTTTTTAGCGAAAAAAGGCCGCCTATTGTACTCTTGCATATATTTGTTTGTATTGTCCTGTACTGTTTTGTCCTATTGGTGTACAATAAAGAATATTGGCCGATGGCTTTGCAAGATATTCGTAGCTTATACATCAGAATAACACATCTGGGTCGTCATAAAGGCGCGTGTCATGGTTACGGGTTCGAATCCGGGCAAGTACCAATGTGACTTTTTCAATTCATATGTACTTTCTATAGTTTATCTTGGACATACTGACATCCCGTGCCTCGGAAAGCATGTTAAGCCCCGGTTGTCATTCGTAGAACTTTGACGCTAGGGGTATTCAGAAGCCAGAAAGTCTGACCAGTCAAACCAAAGGGTATCGTCGCCCAGTTACTGGGTTGTGGAGGTCTGATAGGCAGACGCTTCACGTAAAACACTGGTATCCAGCTGAATCCGGTTCGGCTGTAAGCCGACCCCAACATAGTTGGGAAAAGGCTAGGGAGATGATGATCCTCCTCACCGCACACGGACATTTCGGGAGGTTCCTATGTCAGATTCGGGCAGAAGTGACGCCTGCGTGACACGGTGTAGCATACCGTGGAGGTAGGCCCCGCTTGGGCGAACCACCACCGTGTCGTTGCAGAGGCAATCGGCGCTGGTTCAGGCCAAGCTTCGGGGCGAGACTGAATAGGAAGCCGTCGCCTCTTGCGAAGCAGACACGCTGGAGACGAAAGCGGTGGGGCGCGTGAGGCAGCGTCAAGCGTCACGCCCCGGACAGAGACCCAGGCTTAGTTGTCGAGAGTCACAAGATGATGGCCACTGGAGGCGTGGGCCTGCGGAAGGCGAGCGGTAGGTAGCTCGCCGCCCGACTAGGATAAGACCCGTGTCGACGGCGTGTCGATGCTTCTAATAGTTACCGCGGCCCTGGAATATATAAGGGTAACCGAAGGGACATTATTGGATTTTAGAAGGTAAAAGTCTGACCCTCCTTCCCTCTTCAGGGGCGGGAGAAGTCACTTGATGATTTCTTATCCATCCAAAAAAAAAAACGCCATTGGATGTGTTTTGGATGCTTTTACCATGGTCAATGTAGCTCTTTCACGCTTATACAACCCCAATAATATTTTTGTGTACGCTCAAGATAGTTCCACAGTTAATCCGTACTTATATTATAAATGCGAAAGTAACTCTGCCTGTCTGTCTGTCTCTTCTTCACGCCTAAACTACTAAACCAATTTTGAATGTTGGTACAGTCATAGTCTGGGACCCGAGAAAGGACATAGGATAGGTTTCATCCCGGAAATCCCCCGGAAACGGGAATTATTATTCCACGCGGACGAAGTCGCGGGCAAAAGCTAGTAAATAATATAGGGGCAAGCGACCTATGAACGGTTTACTTGTGGACACTACCAAATACAACGAAACTCTAGACAAAGAGTTTTGAATGCACAAGAAACTAGAAGTCTGTAATTTATTTTAGGTAGCTGTTAAAATTATTGTATGGCGCCAGAGACAGCACTCTTTTTCTTTCGAACTAATATTTATAATAGGTTAAATCAGTGGTTATTATAATCAAAAGACGACCTTGGTAAAGATGCATTGCGGAAATTATAATTACTTATAAAGTTCTAACATTATACTGCAGTACATAAATATGACGAGATCCTATGAAAAAATAGGGTTTTCCAAATCATATAACATCATGCTTAAATTTACTTCAAAAGAATACTTGTTTTTCCTGGATCCGACGTAACGATAAAATTCTCGAATTCACGTAAACCTCTTACGTGAATTCGAAATTTTTATCCTAATTTAGTACAAAAGGCACAACAGTAAACCGCCTTCGGTTCTAATTTTGGATGTGACGCTTTTGTCTATGGTCCACGTAACTCTCTCCCCGTCACGGTGTTTGTCACGCAATTAATATTTATGGTTATTGGCAGAATTGTGGTGTCTTTTCCACAAAGGCCATTCATTAAGAGTTGAAGTTGAAGAACGCAAATGTTTACTTTAGTACTGAAATCACACGCAAAAAGGGTAAAAACGCCCTACAGAGTGTGGAAATGCCTATTGTAATAATAACTTTGTATTTATTTTCGTGAAAGGTCGTGTCATATGGCTTCTACAGATAACGTAAGTATTTACAAATTGTGAAAATACACCACAGTTCGTCAAGATGGTCACGTTACAATACATTCATTTTACGATATCGTTTTCCTCAATGATATTATTTTTTACTCAAAACATCTTGAATGATTTTTTGATATTAGATTAAAAACTCGTTTCAAATCTAATATGTTAAGAGGATTTTGTTAAAAAAACATTAGTTTTTGTCGCGTGCAATGAATACATTGGCATTGGTAACAGGTTTACTATGCCACATTTTAAAGATTTCGTAACACGGTCACTATAATAATACCAATCGAACATAGAAAATGCGTCACTATTGAAGTACTTACTTGCCCATCTCTTTTCACATTGACTTCTTAACTGACATTCAATATAAGACAAGTAGGTATATTCTCAATCAATAGGAAAATTCAGGGTTTACTAAATATCGACTTAAATATGATTTTAGGTACCGTACCCGTTTAATTATGTTGTGTACGTATATGTATGTACGGTTATTTAAGTAACTGAATAAAACTGCAACTTACATTTAATGAAAAATTTCATTTCGTAAGTAAAGCCGGATAAGTAGGTAGGTACTTTACGAACTACCTGGTAGAACTACCACCTACGACTTTCTTATGTGAAAGGAAAAAAAATCAAAATGGCTTCCAAGAAAACACGTGCAGAAAAAAAAACACTGACCCACTTTGACGTAATTCGTGGTAATTTATTATTTTTCATATTCTTGCTCCTGCTAAAATCGTGAGTTGTGCCACGTGAGCTCGATATATTCTTTAAACAACGAAGACCCTGAAAGTATAAAGTCAGAAAAACGACGCAAGCCAAAAATACTTACAAAGTCGTAATTACTTATGAAGTTATGAACAAAGACTTCGGAAGAAAAAACACCTGCCTTACCTGCCGTTATTACGAAACCAAACTGTTACACTCATTCGCAAATATGACTTTATTTTTTAAGTGTTTTTCGATAATATCCTTTGGAAGCGATGAGCATTAATTCCACAAGTTAGTCGGAGCCTATTAGTAAGCTGGTATGTACGTTCAACCCGTATACCTGTTTGTGGCTGCAGATGTAAGACCGACGCGAACTTAGCCCATTGTCCTTTGTACGTGTATTCGACAATGGTGACGCGGCGGCTGTTATATTACATTATTATGTATGGGTTGTAGTTATTTATACATGTAGTCGGTTCATTCACAGGACTCATTCCATTATAAATGCTACATATCGAGTTTGTATTCTTCGTTTCCAGTCGTTTCTGGTCCCTTAGTAGGGACCAGAAACGACTGGAAGCGGTTCTTCTGATAGAGGGTCTTTAGACAGCCATAGACTACCCTAGATTGTGATAATAGTGAAGTGCATAGGTAAGCATGGTCTATTTTCTGGATTGATCTAGGCGCAGAGTTGCAGAAACGTTAGACCTGCGTAGCCTATTAAAATTAAAAGAGCAACACATTTGTTTCTTTTCTGTAACCGCATTTTTATCCAGTATTTTTTTTGTGCCAAAAGAGATTTTTTATCGATTCATTAGTGGCTCGCTCACCCAGTTAATCAGGGTTTGGTTTTCTTGTGCTCCAGACACTCTATACCAGATTATTATTGGTTATGGCTTTGAAGTTTCTCTTGACAATTAACCACCACGAGGCAGGTGGCCTGACCTTCCTCTAGGCTTGTACTGAGGGATCTGTGGCTAAGTTGAGTTTTCACGGACTTCTTAGCTGTGCAGGATCTGCAGGAGCAGGAGTCACTTCAAAAGATCCTCTGAAATGTTTATTCCTTACACTGTCCAGTCGGTCGGTATCACTTTGCAGTCCTCATTCATCAACAAGTTTGATGAAAGTTTAATAATTTAAAGTTATTCGAGTTCTAATGCAATTTATTAATTTATTTTTTTGTCTAAGTAATAATAGTAAATATTCAAACAACGCCAAACCAACACAGCAAACGGAGGGATATCCATTTGAACGAATTAACCAATCAACACGGCTATCAATGTAAGCTAGTGACGCACGCGGCTCAAAGAGAATCGGTTTTTTTTTTAATAACTACAGTATAAATAGAGATAACTGCTTTGTTGATCGTCATGATTATGTTAAAGTATCTATCACATCACAGATCATGTTAGGTACCTTACTCAAGGAAGAGTAACTCAAACCTTCCTCCTAATTCTACCCAGGTAAGACACATTATTGTAACAGTTAATTATCTAATTATCATGTTTTCAATTCTTCTACACCTACGTTTCGTATAAAACAGATTAAGTACTTACACTATTTTTCATATAAGTAGGTGATTTGACTGTGGCTCGGGGAATCACAGCATCCGAATTGGCACTACCTGTTTGTACGTCACTCACAATCACTACTCACAACCTTGTTATTTCTTCCGAAAATATTATATTGCGTAAAACTCGTTAGTCACAAAATGTTCGCAGCCACTCACTGAAATATTGTCGGTTACTTCCGCAAGTTTTATCACGACATTCGCTTGGACCGTTCATTTTGTAGTAGGAACTTGAATAATTAGAACATTTCGGATGACCTGAGTTTAGGATTTAGTTACTTTTCAAAGTACAGTTTATACTGTACTTTGAAAAGTAACTAAATTCCTATTTATTAGTAGGTAGTAGGTACATGAATGCTATGCATAAGTAATACGGTATTCCAGTTAAATTATTCATATCTAGACAACACACAATATGCCCGTATGCTTTCTAGCTGCTCTTCATTAATGGAAAATCCAGAATAAATGAACATATTTCCAATACCTACTTACCTTACTTATCAGACATAAATTGATTGGCCATATTATATTTAGACTCTTATTCCACCCTTATTTTGGGGCCGATAAAGCAGTGGCGTGTATTATATATCTAGTTAGTACACCCATATCACACCCCTTTCATGATTTCTCATCTCAGAAATCATTTCCTTTTTAGCTGGCCCCACACCAGAGGTTCCAATAAAATACATCCATTTAGCCTGGATACCAAGTTGCAATTGTCACAATATAAGGTAATTTATAACATCTGAATAGTAGCCAAACTACAGAAAATAACAACCCAGAAAAACCATGAGAAGTGGAAAAACTGTAAAGCTGACTTCCACTCATTTTCTTAGCTCTGCCAATATTGGCTTTGCGAATAATATCGGTCTCGGACTCGATTAACAATGGGCGTTAAATTGAAACCGATTTATAATCGATTAAAATCAACGTGCTGGACCATTTGCTCTTGAATACTAATGTTCGAAAGGTTTCTCCAAGCTCTGGAGGTACTGGGATTATCTCAAAAATAAGAAACCCTAAATCTCCCTAGACTCTCGAGGAAGTAACCAAATTAACCAGGCGGTTCTTGAAAGAAAAGACAGGTTGACATGCGCATATAATTCGATTGCGGTCATTGATTCGATACGAAATAACCAATTCTAAATTTATTTGTATTTTTCTTTTATAATTTCAATATTGTGTAATTTCCCAGCTACTACTTTCTGTATTTCCACTCCTTACATGTTTTTCTTACCAATTTTATTCGAATGAATCAAAGTTCAGTACAGTGTTATGTAGACATAGAAAATCAATTCCCATTTAATGAATGATCGGCATAATACAACCAACTCAACCTTTGATTTAGACAAACTGACGACAAACATGTGTGTTGAAACAAATAATAGGTTCACGTCTTCCATAATTACCTAATAACCCCAAAAATATTATAATAATCTTTATGTAAAGCTTCCGATTATCATATTAACAAAAAAAGTGGTGTGTTTTTCCTCGACATTGACACAACTTCTTTATTTCACTGAAAAAAATCGTGTACCTAAAAGTGACACATAGGAGATATATAATAGCCTTTTTTTATACTCATAAGTGGGAACACTTATTGTGACGGACGGAAACCACGGAACCTTACACTGAGCGTGGCCCGACACGCTCTTGGCCGGTCTTTTTGATTTGTGGTCCGTAGAATATTATTTTCGCGAAAGTTACAAACTGTACTACTGTATTACTGTGATTTATTCTAGAGTAGTTTTCATTTCATTCATTGAATGACACAAGGAAGAACCTAGATAGATACAACCTATCTTTGACTCCTGAGTTTCAATTAAATGATAAATATTTTTAATTCAATTGAGAACCTGTTTTATTTCGCACAAATTGCTTAAGTGGTCAAAAAACTAAGTTCTCAACGTTTGAGCATTGTTCGGAAGATGAAGCCAACAATTACAGTTTTTACACCTCACGTTATAAGTAAATTATTATTTATCACTTGTAATTATTATACAGTACCTAATGATGGAGACGTGTTTGTACCAATTGTAATGGCTATGTATGTAGTGGTAGCATCGAGGTAACTACCTAATTGTGATGTTTTGGCTTGTTTGACAAAAATAATGAAAACTAAGCATATAATAAATGCTTGTTAAATAAAACAATATAGTAATGCAGTTTTAACCTTGCTTCTTTTAGTAAATAGGTAAAATGTGCCCAGAACGACTTTTAAAACAAAACAATAGGTAGTGTAGCATTTCGCTACTGTTTGGCCTTTTTCATGCTCGACAAATAAGTTCTCTTTTTGTTCGCTAACCTTTTTTACCAAATTCTTTTTGGTCAATTTTTAAAATTGGATCGGTGCTGTTTGGAGAAAAGAAATGACTGATTTTTTTCTTGACACTTACTGCTTGGAGTTGATGGACAAAAGGTCTTTTTTTCCTGTGAATTTTATTGAATCTATTATTGATTTCTGAATAAGTCAGTTCACTCAGTTGTTCAAATAATATATGCTCGATTCATGGTGAGCGGTTAAGAGCACGTATTTTCATGATTTAAAGAAAATTGAAGAAATTGGCTGGATATTACAATGGATGAATAACCAATATACCGCATAGAAGTGCAGGTATTTCTCGTATTTTTTTTCCCTTGTGTCGTGATTTTGCGAAACAAGTGATAAATTAAGATCCAGTTTGCCATAAGTCATGATTTACTGATTTACGGAAGAATAATCTGATTGTTGCTGTAACTAACCCATGTAAGAAGTCAACTAACACTAATATTCGGTTCTCGGACCGCATTTAAATATCACTAATTAAAATTTGAAGACTGAAGCGCCACTAGGCGCATTTGAAATAACTGCTGTGTAAACTCCTGCTCCAGGATCTATTGGAACTTTAATTTCTATAAATTGTGTTGATAACCGGTGATGTTTTATACCTATTTTAAAAAGCCTGTGTTTCACCTGTCATTTTTCATGAGAACCCTGATAAGTTTTTAAGTTGCTGTTGTAAACGGCAAAAGCATGCTTTTGACTAGCTTAGACAACGTAAAGTAAGGAATTCTACTCATAAATTATTTCATGAAAAAGTGTTAGGTAAAGCTAGGAACACACTGTATCTTTTCTTTATTCTTCTTAAAAAAAAATCTGTTGATTTAATTTATAGCATCATCATTCTTTTTTTTAGCATCAATATCCAATGTAAGTGTTTTCTACTAACCAATTTTACCTTTAGATTTATTTTCGGTCTGAAGTGTTTCTTGATTACAAATTTGGTGTAATAAATTTTTATTTTCAAAGTGTAAGTACCTTTTTTTTTATTTCTTACACACCTTATAACGTAGCAAACTTTTATTATTCTGCATTTTTCCGCTATATTATGGCGCCCGAACTTAAATCTCTTATTATTAGCCTTTTTTTTGTGTGTTTCAGGGAGGGCTTGTCGCTGCACGACTAAGACTGACGAGCACCTACATCAGTATTTGTAATTCAGTTAAAAGGATTGATGTTCTTCACACTAGTGAAAACCAAGCCTTATTTTTACCCGACTGCGTGAAGCAAAAGAGAGTTATGTGTTGTTAATGTTTTGTCAAATATTTTTGAAGAAATCTGTGTAACTATTCTTTTAAATTGGTGTTTTATTTCCTTCCCCCAATAATAAATGTTTACCCTGTAATTTATTTAGTAGTTAGAAGTAGTTACAGTGTGTATGTGTTCTGTTTGCAATTAGGCGACGTGCTTCAGCGCAGGTAAGTGTTCTGGTCTGCTAGATGATTTTTATGCCTGTGATTTAGTTATTCAACAGGTTCTGCAGCTGACTTGCCGTATACAGCACGTGACAGGCGGCGAGTTTGTTACCAATTGTGCGGATTCAGTTGTGCTTCTTTCCTTAGGAGCAGGTCTTATGCACTCGCGTGGTTAGGTTGTTAGTTAGGTGTTATCTTTGTACACATCGCTACATCTTACACTAGCGTTTTGCAGTTTATTTTCCTGCCGCGTATTTTTTTTTTTTTTTTTTTGCGTCTGTTTGTCGCACGGAATTTCTGCACTTATAGATTCGCGTGTACATTCACATTCTTTTGTCGCGTGTTCAGGCGCATTTTCGATTTTTAGTCGCTTGTTCACGTGCGTTTTTTAGCTGAGTGTATACGTGTAATTTTGTTTACAGGTTCAGGCGGACAGTTTAGCCGCATGTTCACGCGTACTTACGGTTCTATTTGCTCGCGTTTTTTTTGTCGCGTATATTTTTAGTCACCTACACACGCGTTCTGTTGTGACTTGTGTACGTGCGCTGAGCTTAATTCAGTTTTCCCGCGCGTGTGTTTTTTGTGTAACGCGTTCTGCCGTGCATATTATTTTATTAGTTAAGAACTGTTTCAAATAGTTTTTTGTTATATTTAACTAACCTTTTTGATTTTTGACCATTCCTATTCGAAATGGATGATCCGAATATTGAAATTGATGACCCCGATTACCAAGAACGTACACCGGCACGTTCCAGTCCGATTATACACCGCCCTAGGCCTAATGTTAGGCGCGATACGCCACCAGTGGATCCCGATTACCAAGAAGGTACACCTGGGCGTTCCAGTCCGATTTTACAACGGCCTAATGTTAGGCGTGATACGCCTAAGTCATTTTACGAGGCGCCTACTTCGTTTGTTTGCGATCGTTCAGAACGGATCCGTGAGTTGGTGAAGAAGGACAAGTCCTTGTCTTCTTGGAAGTTATCTTTTTCAGGGGATACATGCGTTCGCGAATTCTTTGTGACGGTGGATGAGAATAGGATAGCTTCTGATATTCCGGAGGAATATTTAGTTCGGCGTTTCCATGAATTGTTGTCTGGGGTGGCGTTGAAGTATTTCCGGTCAATTAGAACGCCAAGTTTAAAATTTTCGGAGTTAAGAAGTTGTTTCTTTGATACTTTTGATAAACCTGAGTTTGATTACACTATCGAGGCCAAGCTTAGGAATTTAAAACAGGGCAAACAAGAAACGGTTCGTGATTTTCTTATTAATGTCAAAGATTTGAATAGCAAATTGTCTACTCCTATTCCGAATCATACTTTGCTACCAATCGTTAAGCATAATTTGCATCCCCGATACCGACCCTGTCTTTCGACTAATTTGGTCAATAGCCTTGAGGATCTTATAACCGTAGCAAGGAACTTTGAATCTTTCGACGAACCTGCCAAATCTGTCGCGCAGGTTTCCTCGCCCGTTACGCAGTGTGTAAAATGCAACCAAGTGGGACACCATTACCGTTCTTGCCCTAATTTACCAGGTCTTATTTGTTTTAAATGTAGGACTCCAGGGAAAATTACCAAATTTTGTACAACTTGCAATCCTTCCTTAAATAATCAAAAAAACGGGTAGATTACCGGTGGTCATTCGATCGATCAAAATCATTAAAAATGATTTCACCGGTGATTCGTGAAAAGTCTATAGATAACCGTTTTTTTTTGAACATTTTAATTCAGCAGAGGTCTTTTAAGGCGTTACTTGATTCCGGTGCGCAGATGTCTTTGATCCGTTTTGATATTTTTAAACAATTTAATTTTCGCTTTAACACTGACTCGTGTCCTTCAGCAGTTACAGCAGACAATTCCCCATTAGATATTGTTGGCCAGGCCTCATTGCCAGTCACCTTTAATGGACGTACCTTGCCACACTGGTTTCTCGTGGTCAGGTGTATGTCTACTGAATTTATCCTTGGTATGGAATTTTGGAACTCTTTCGGTCTGACGTCAATCTTTTGTCATGCGTTCAATAGGGTTATTGATGGCGACTTGTTTGTATCCGACGATTTGTACGATCCGGTTTATGCCAATAAGATTGCTTCAGTTGAGGTTCCGTCTGAAATTGTTGATTTGCCTTCTCACAAACGCTGTTTTCTCACTGCTTTTCAAGAGACAGAGCTCGCTAGTGTTATCAAAGAATTTTCAGAAATTTCTTCTGAGAAAATTGGACTCGGTAAGACATCTTGGTTGAGTCACAAGATTATAACGACAGGATCTCCGATTAAACAACGTTATTATCCGCTCTCTCCGGCAAAACTTAAATTACTGAATAGTGAGATTGATAAGATGTTAGAGGTTGGTGTCATTAGACCCTCTCGTTCTCCTTGGGCTAGTCCAGTTGTTATGGTTACAAAAAAAGATGGAAGTTGTCGCTTCTGTGTGGATAGTCGAAAGCTCAATAGCGTTACTGTTCGTGATTCGTATCCCCTTCCTAGGATTCAAGATATTTTAGATAACTTACGTGGTGCTAAATATATGACTTCATTAGATTTCAGAAGCGCATTTTGGCAAATTCCACTCGCTGATTTAGATAGTTGTCAGAAAACCGCCTTTATTGTTCCCCAGAGGGGCCTATTTGAATTTACCCGCATGCCCTTTGGTTTGACAAATGCAGCATCTGAGATGCAAAGGCTGACTGATATGATCGTTAATTACGAACTCACGGAGACCAGCGACGATTTTGTTTTTGGTTACGTTGATGATTTGATTCTAGTTTCTCGTGATTTTGAAGGTCATATGCGACTAATTCGTAAGGTTCTCGCTCGTCTCAAAGAAGCAGGTCTGTCAGTCAATTTAAAGAAATGCGAGTTTTGTAAAGCAGAGTTAAGATATCTTGGTTACATTGTAAATCAGAATGGTTTGCAAACAGATCCAGAAAAATTAGAAGCAATAGCAGATTACCCTACTCCTACCAATGCGCGAGCTTTAAGGGGTTTCATAGGAATATGCTCATATTATAGGAGATTTGTTCGCGATTTTTCTACAATCATCGCACCTCTTACTGTCTTGTTAGGTAAAAGGAAGGGTCGAGATTCTATTGATTGGCCTGATACCGCTCAGGAAGCCTTTTTACGTTTAAAGAGTGCGTTAGTTAACACTCCTGTAATATCTTGTCCTGATTTTACTAAGCCTTTTGTGTTACAATGCGACGCGTCTAGCGTGGGAATCGGTGCAGTATTAATTCAAGTTTTTGATGATGAAGAGCGTCCTATCGCTTTTTATTCACGTCTCCTCTCAAAAGCAGAAAGAAACTATAGTACTACTGAACGACAGTTACTTGCGGTGTTGGATGCGATTAGACACTTTAGAGGGTATTTGGACGGTATGAAATTTTCAGTTGTCACCGATCATATTGCTCTTAAGTGGCTTTTAACCTTGAACAACCCCAGCGGTCGTCTGGCTCGTTGGGCAATACTGATTTCGCAGTTTACATTTGATATCGTGCATCGCAAAGGGGTCGATAATGTAGTTCCAGATGCTTTATCGAGACTCCATGCGTGTCCCATCACGTATGATCAAGGTGCTGACTACACGCGTGATCGTTGGTATGGTAAAATCTTTAATGGGGTTTTAAGTACACCTCAGTTGTTTCCGGCATATGCAATCCAAAACGGAATTCTTTATAGAAGAATGGCTCAAGATAGCCCGTTGACAATTAACCCTTGGCGTATAGTTTTACCGGCTGAAAGGGTCCGTGAAGCTATTTTAGAGGCGCACAGCCAGGCTCCGTCAATCCATCCTGGTATTAGCAAAACATGTGCCAAGCTTAAGGAGTCATATTACTGGCCTAACATGTTTAGAGACGTTTCGAATGTTCTTGGTAACTGCGAAACGTGTAAAGCATTCAAGGTGGCAAACTCTCAACCTCGTGGTGAGATGCAGTTCCGCAGGAATGTTAACGCTCCAATGGAAGTTATTTCAATTGATTTGATTGGGCCTCTACCTGAGGCTTATCAGGGTTACAAGTATATTCTTTGTATGGTTGATGTTTTTACAAAGTACATCTGGTTGGTTAGTTTAAAGCGTGTTTCTGCTCAGTTGATCACGCAAGCTTTACAAAATGAGATTTTTTCCGGCTTTGGTATTCCTAAAGTTTTTGTTTGTGATAATGCGACTGTTTTTCGGAGCGCATATTTTCGTTCTTACCTTTCACAGTCTGGAGTGGAAGTTATTTTTACCCCCTTTTATACTCCTCAAGCTAATGTTGTTGAACGGTATAACCAATCCGTCATAACTTGCTTGAGTATTTTGGTCGCTCAAGATCAACGTTCTTGGGCACGTTGCTTGCCAAAGGTGCGAATTTATTTGAACTCATGTGTTAATTTGGCTACCTCGTATACTCCGAACTTTCTCATGTTCGGTAGGGAAGCTAATATTTCAGGCCTGCACAGTTCTGTTCAGACTCGAGACTTAGGTTTGGTCGAAAGTCGTTCATCTCGTGCAGAAGCCTTAAATTCGCTTGATGAGATATATGCGAAGGTTGCTGATAATCTGGCATTGGCATTTACCCGAAATGCGTTGTCTTATAATTCTAATCGTTGTTCAGTTGTGTTCAATGTGGGTGACATTGTTTGGAGGCGTAATTTTGCTCGTTCACACGCAGGCAATTACGTCACTAACAAGTTCGCTCCTCGTTTTGTTAAGGCTAGAGTGTTACGGCGTATTTCTCGTCAAGTTTACGAACTTGTTGATGTTAATAGTCAACACGTCGGCACATACCATGTTAAGGATATTTTAAAATAACTATATTCTTAATCTATTTGGCCTTCGGTTTTTTTTTTCTCTGTGTGTTTACTGTTTATTAGGATTTTGGAATTTTTTTATTTTTTCAAAATTCTAAAAACCCACTGTCGGTCATTTTTTAATTACGGACCTATTAGGCATTGAGTTATAATTTTCCCTCAATGTTCAATTTCAAAATTCTAAAAACCCACTGTCGGTCACTCTTTAATTACGGACCTATTAGGCATAATGATTTTATTTTCTCACTAGTGTTTTATTTTTCTCCTTACAAGTCTCATTTTCCTTACTGCATATATTTCCCGCACGTTTTTTTTATATTACCACACGTTTTTCCCCGGGAGGTTTTGTTATTGCGCGTTTTCCCCGCGTATTTTTTTTTTCTCTCCCGGTCCTGGTCAGACTTGAGACCCATCGTTTGGTCGAAAGTCGGACTGCGTGTGGAACGTCAGACTCGAGACCCTGGTTTTGTTGACAGTCTGACATTTTTTACGTGCGGAAGCTTTATTTTTGCTTATCGTAATGTATGTGGAGGTTTATGTTGATTTGGATTTAGTTTCTTCTAATATTTTCTAAATCCTATAAACCCATTGTCGGTATTTTTTTTTTATTTGGTTTAATTTGATTTGATGTCAGTAAAATAATACCTCATTTGTATTAGTCGGTTAAATTTATTAGGTTCAGCCTTAACATTTGACGTTACACCTTTTTACGTGTTGACATAATTATTTCAGCGGCCATGTTTTGGGTTGTCATTATTTTACGTGTTGACATATTTTGACGTCCATAATTTTTGTTGTCAGTGTCACACCTTTGTCTTCTTTTTGTGAGTTGACAGTTACTTTGGCGGTCAGTGTTGTCATAGAGTTTTTATGTCGTACGGTGACAACTTGTATCCTTAGGGTATCAGTCCAACGTATCGATAAACTGGTTTTGACTTATGTTTTTTTCTATTTACGAGTTTAACTCGAGTTCGTTTTCCGCGATGGAAATGTTAAAAGATTGTATCTTAGTTGGTGTTAGGGAAAGTATTTTCCACCACCAAATTTTTTTTTTTTCTCTCTTACTTTATTAGTGCCTTAGGTTATATTAGGGTTAGTCCTTTTCGTTTTGGGATCTGGGGCTGTTCTAGGGCAGTCTGTTTTGTCTTTGGTTATTCTTTAGTTAGCGAATACTGTTCGGTTTAGTTAGTGGTGTAGGTGTTTGAATGAATTGAAGGTATTTTCGTTTGCAGTCGTGCTTTAGTTTTTTTCTTTCTGTTGATGATGGACAGTTTAGATTTAGGATTTGTTTTTCTTCCTTTTCTTCTAATTTTTTTGTAATGATTATAGGGTTGTCCCTTAATTTTTTTTTTTTTGCTGCTTTGAGGATGATGTAGCATTTCGCTACTGTTTGGCCTTTTTCATGCTCGACAAATAAGTTCTCTTTTTGTTCGCTAACCTTTTTTACCAAATTCTTTTTGGTCAATTTTTAAAATTGGATCGGTGCTGTTTGGAGAAAAGAAATGACTGATTTTTTTCTTGACACTTACTGCTTGGAGTTGATGGACAAAAGGTCTTTTTTTCCTGTGAATTTTATTGAATCTATTATTGATTTCTGAATAAGTCAGTTCACTCAGTTGTTCAAATAATATATGCTCGATTCATGGTGAGCGGTTAAGAGCACGTATTTTCATGATTTAAAGAAAATTGAAGAAATTGGCTGGATATTACAATGGATGAATAACCAATATACCGCATAGAAGTGCAGGTATTTCTCGTATTTTTTTTCCCTTGTGTCGTGATTTTGCGAAACAAGTGATAAATTAAGATCCAGTTTGCCATAAGTCATGATTTACTGATTTACGGAAGAATAATCTGATTGTTGCTGTAACTAACCCATGTAAGAAGTCAACTAACACTAATATTCGGTTCTCGGACCGCATTTAAATATCACTAATTAAAATTTGAAGACTGAAGCGCCACTAGGCGCATTTGAAATAACTGCTGTGTAAACTCCTGCTCCAGGATCTATTGGAACTTTAATTTCTATAAATTGTGTTGATAACCGGTGATGTTTTATACCTATTTTAAAAAGCCTGTGTTTCACCTGTCATTTTTCATGAGAACCCTGATAAGTTTTTAAGTTGCTGTTGTAAACGGCAAAAGCATGCTTTTGACTAGCTTAGACAACGTAAAGTAAGGAATTCTACTCATAAATTATTTCATGAAAAAGTGTTAGGTAAAGCTAGGAACACACTGTATCTTTTCTTTATTCTTCTTAAAAAAAAATCTGTTGATTTAATTTATAGCATCATCATTCTTTTTTTTAGCATCAATATCCAATGTAAGTGTTTTCTACTAACCAATTTTACCTTTAGATTTATTTTCGGTCTGAAGTGTTTCTTGATTACAAATTTGGTGTAATAAATTTTTATTTTCAAAGTGTAAGTACCTTTTTTTTTATTTCTTACACACCTTATAGCGTAGCAAACATATTATTTTGCATTTTTCCGCTATAGTAGGTAATAACTAATAACATAGTACGGAGTGCCACCTGCATATTTATTTATATTATTGATGATGAATATTTTAGGGGTCGGCTGCCTCAGAACGTGTGTTTGGCTATCAATACGGCATGGTACGGTTTACTTAAAAATATGTTAATTAATAATGTAATTTGAAGGTTATTATAAATGTAGGCACCAGGTTGTCAGCTGAATGTGACCTGTTGTACTAGATATAACTCACCTCTGTTGTTGCTCTGTGAGCGCGAATCGATACAATAGATTGATGGTGTAGTACAGTGTGAGATATGCTAGTAACTCCCGCCAGACCAGCTTGTACACGCTGCCTCTCCATCTGCAAGCGAAAGTTAAGCTATAGTTCGTTATGATAAAGTTATTATCAAAAAGAGGAAGAAAGCTATCAGGTTCCTTTGTGTTTGTCACGGTTGCCCGAGCTGGAGAGCCCGCCTGACCTTGCCAACGATTTACCGGCGCAGACGTGACACACGCGTTAAATTTTGGATTTATCAGAAAAGTTATCCGATAATATGTGAAACATACACGAGTTTTAAATTAACCATACTGCGTAAAGATTAACCTATTGTACAAAACCTAAACTACTAACTTTTGCCCACAACTTTGTCCGCGTGGAATAGTTGCCGTTCCCGGGGGATTATTGGGATGAAAACTATCCTATGTACTTTCTCGGGTCCCAGACTATACATATCTGTACCAAATTTCATTCAAATCGGTTCAGTGGTTTAGGCGTGAAGAAGAAACAGACATACAGACAGAGTTACTTTCGCATTTATGATATTAGAACGGATTGTACAAAAACAACTTGTCACTAATTAACCCAAGCACAAATTACCTGTAGCACATATCTGTGCGCAGATTTACATATCATACACAAACATTATTATTAAGTATCCGAAAAATAAAACCGAATTGGTTGGCCGTGACGTGATACGAGCGATGTGGGCTTCTAAAAACTTGTTTAGCGTCAGTCCGTCAGGGTGTGAGGCAAAAAATCGAGTATAATTGCATGTCTAATCGCTTAACCGTGAGCCGGATGGTTCTAGGAACGTGACAACAAGAGAGTCAACAATATTGTAGCAGATGCTATTTAGCTGTTGCGGAATGTATATAATAGTTACCGTGACCCTGGAACATAAAGGGCAATCGAAGGAACATGAGTGGGTTTTAGTCAGTAAGAGTATGACACGCCCTCCCACCGCACCCAGGACGGGAGCAGTCATTGGATGATTTCCCACTCACCAAAAAAAAAAAAGGTGCTATTTAGCTACTTGTTCTATTCAGCGGTACTTTAGAGACTCCGGCTGATGTTGCCTGGTTTCATCCAGGCAATATCAGCCGGTATCGTTTAAAGAGTCCGATGATGAGATAAAATATTTTAAAATAAGAAAGATTTGACAGCCCGTATGGCTGATAAGCGGTCGAATTAAAATATATAAAAATACAAGCTGCCCCCGCGGTTTCACCCACGTTAAAAATTTTAAGGGTGAACAACCCTTATCACTTAGGGGTATGAAAAATAGGTGAGAGTCAAAATGGCTGGTGTACCATAACGAATTAAATTGTACCAATTACCAAACAAATGTACCTAAAGCATACTATTTTGTACCTAGCTCAAAAAAATCTGTACCTCTATCGTAACGAAATTATTCACAAATTAATGTACACCCGCCATATTGACATCAAGATGGCGGGTGTTTTATAATATTTTATTAATAAACCATTACTCATAAAATGTAATAACACTAAATTAATGTACCTAAAAAGTACCTCAAGTAAATAGAAACACACACTTGATCAGTGAAATAGTTCCTGAGATATAAAACAAACATGTTTTGATTACTTATGTTTATTATTATAATTATGAATTAATGATCAAGGTATACATGTTTTTAAATGTATTTTAGGGATAGTTAAATTTTAAATCATTAATGAATGAATAAATGTTAATAACGCGGCAAAGTTATTTGGAATCTCTTTATTTTCGTCCATATAATGCGATTAGTGGGAGGTGAATTCCTAGCTTTAGTTATAAAATTATAAAGATCATCAAAACATTTCCATTCAGTATTATCACGACAATGAGCTCGATAATGACCAAAGTCTGTAATATCGCCGTCGGACTGCAAAAACTCTATTAATCCAAAAAATTTGTATTTAGCATTATTTAATGTTATTTCCAGGGTTAACTTTTATAAAATCGAATTGACCGAATTTCATATCACCTAAAACTATTCAACTTTTCTTGTTTCGTTTTTGTTCACTTTATTGAAGTCACGACTGCCCCTGTATCAGTTGACCTATTATCAATTCTATTTTTTTTTTGTTACTCCGGCGTTTCTTTTGGTCGAGAGACTTTGAACCGAAGTTACACTTAGGCGAAATAACATTTCTTCGAAGTATTATGTTTCCGAACATTCATTTCTTATACCAAGGTTTAATTATTACTATTTTAATTTACGAGTAATTTAGCACGTAATGAAACAGTTGATTATGAACAAAAGTGGTATTTAGTGGTCCAAGTATGAAGCATGCAAACAAAGATACTATGAATTACACTCTAGGTAAGGCAAACAAGACTGCATAAAATCGGTATTGCAGCGGGTTGTTTCGGTCACTAAATTTCGAATAACAACATTTGATTTTTTAGTGTAATATTAAAAATATAACATGGTGTACAAAGTTGTATTGCTGTGGTGAAAAGATGGCAAATAAAAAAGTTCAAAAGAGGCTTCGGCCGCTAGTAGTATTATCCGTACTTCCGTACTAATATTATAAATGCGAAAGTAACTCTGTCTGTTTGTCTGTCTGTCTCTTCTTCACGCCTAAACCACTGAATCGGTTTGAATGAAATTTGGTACCGATATAGTCTGAGACTCGAGAAAGGACTCAGGATAGTTTTCATCCCGGAAATCCTTCGGGAACGGGAGCTTTTAATCCACGCGGACTAAGTCGCGGGCAAAAGCTAGTTGTTATGTAACATACACACATCAACATGGTCTAGGGATATTTCAATTAAACCTAAATAACTAAAATTCTATTAACTTTTTGTTAAGACACTTACACAATAAAATAAACCTTGTTTAATAGCCTATCTAATCTGATAATAGACTTTTAGATAAAGTAAAAATAAAAAAAAAACACTTAGAAGAAGAGGAAAACTCTAACTTTATTTTTAAAACATCAAAACATAAACAAAACAAATATTTTTTTTTATAAAAATTGTTAAAAACCTAAAATTAATAATCCGTGGATGCACCTAAGACTCTCCTGACACATCTGCAGCGGTTCTGCCCCCCTAGACAAGTGGCATTGTAGAATAGATAGCGAAAACGAAAACCACGTCATATCACCCACAATCTGATGGAATGGTGGAAATATTTAATCAGACACTGGAACGATATCTGGCCAAAGTGGTAGCGAGCAGACAACGGGATTGGGACAAGCACATACAGCCGTTTCTTCTGTCATACAGAAGTGCTATTCACGAAAGCACAACTGTGACACCAGCCGTTGCAAACTTTGGAAGAGAGTTGCGGTTACTGGCAGATTTAATAACTGGCATCCCCCCTGATTCACCAAACAGCATAACAGATTATGCCAATGACCTGCGTAACAAGATGAATGACGTATATGAGCATGTCAGTCAGTCAGGCCAGCAGATGTTTGAGAGGATGAAAACACGCTATGACCGGAAGATGAACAATAGCGGATTTGATGAAGGTTCATTAGCCGCGTACCCACCTAGCGCACAGGCTCGCGCGGCAGCCTCGCGAGCCAAATGCCTCGGCTGGTGTGGACGTGCCTCGGCCTGCCTCGGGCGCGCGTTTGCTCGACCGAGCACGGCTCGGCCCCGAGCCATCTGTTGTCGGTAAACTTGACGCGCTCAAAGGTGCCTCAGTGAGCGCTGTGCGTTAGATGGGGACGGTTATGTTTTGGCTCGCGGGCAAAGCTACTTCAAGTTTTGTCTCTTGCCGTGTTTGTCTTCTGTAATTATGATATCATATTGGTGGCGACGCTCATATTTTTTTCTAATCCAGAAGCGTCTAGGTTTTTTCTTGATACGTGACTGTTTTCGTTTCTTTAAACAATAAGCATCTAGGAAAATAGCTGCAGCTGAAAATACACAACTGTCCATTACAAATACTCGCGGACTTATGACGGCTCAGCCTGCCTCGCGAGGCGGCCTCGTGTAAATTGAACAAAACTACTGAGGCTGCCGCGGGAGCCATCGCTCGCGATTCACACACCGACGCTGCCGCGCGAGCCTGTGCGCTAGGTGGGTACGCGGCTATTGGTGTGGTTGCATAACCCAGTGCGTAGCAAAGGGAAGTCACCTAAACTACAGGCAAAATGGGATGGACCATACCAGATTGTGACCAAGATCAACGACGTCACCTACTGGATACGGAAGAGTACGAGGACTGCGCCTAAAATTGTTCATGTAGATCGTCTGGCACGATACTACGGGAATAATGATGCTCGGGACGAGCATGTCTTAGGAGGGGGCAGTGTTACGTAGAGAGGCAATGGTGACGCAATGCCGATTGTTTCGGGCACATTTATTAGAAAATTCGGGAAAGTTCCACAATGTTCTAGAACGTTCGATGGAGTTCCGAGGGGTCATTCGAGAAACTTATAGATCATCGTCGATCATTCGCGATGTTACTGGAATGTTCCCGAATGTACCTGTGTGCCTCGGGTTGTCGAACTTTCTAGAAAATGTGATCGGACGATATAAGTAGCGGACGGTCAGCACGCGACACAGTTCAGTTTTGGTAACGAAACCGCAAACATCGCCGCGAAGCGGAACTACGACTGCGATACTAAGTGTGTGTTTTGTGTAGTTGAAGTGTTAGTGTGTGTTTGTGTTGGTGAATTTTAATGCAGTAATCGTGTTTTTTCGAGTAAAACTGTAATTTTTATTTATCCCGAACCCCAGCTTGTAACAATAATAATAATTGAATAGTTTTCTTATACATGAGACATGGTTGTTTTATTTCTCAGTAACTATCTCACTGATCAAGTGTGTGTTTCTATTTACTTGAGGTACTTTTTAGGTACATTAATTTAGTGTTATTACATTTTATGAGTAATGGTTTATTAATAAAATATTATAAAACACCCGCCATCTTGATGTCAATATGGCGGGTGTACATTAATTTGTGAATAATTTCGTTACGATTGAGGTACAGATTTTTCAGAGCTAGGTACAAAATAGTATGCTTTAGGTACATTTGTTTGGTAATTGGTACAATTTAATTCGTTATGGTACACCAGCCATTTTGACTCTCACAAAAATAGATAGTAGCCGATTCTCAGACCTACTGAATATGCATATATAAAATTTGGTAAAAATGGGTAAAGCCGTTTCGGAGGAGTAAGGTAACTAACATTGTGACACGAGAATTTTATATATAAGAGGTTTTAAAGAATAATAGAAGAAAGTATTATAAGCATTAAAGGAGTTTAATTCAATAGATAGTTTTATCCTGGTACAGGAGAGGTCCCTCTGGGCTCTACAGTAGTCTATCTATAAATTATTTTTTGCTTGAAGGCCTGAAGGTAGTTTTCCTTCGATCAAGTATACAACTAGATACACAGTTCCATACAAAATGGAACAAAATAGTGTCCGAACTGCAATACGTACTTAGACATTTGTATATCACTTCAAGTATTTACGATAAGGTCCTTTGAGTCAAAGAATTTAATCAAATTTAAACCTTATCTACGTACAATGAGGTTTAAAATAAAACCTGTTTAGTTTGTTACACATCACCTTTGGTTTTAAAAGCAATAAATTTTTATGTCACTCGCTGCTACGTCGAACAAGGGAGGAGTGGAGTTGCCTTTGTTAATTTTATTTTTATTTTTATGAAATATGATAAAACAGAAAATAAATGTTCCTTTCCCAATTATGTTTTTTTTTGCTTATTTGAAACAGTATAATTTGTTGATCAGGGCCTATTGAGGTTTAAGACAGAAAATTTGCAATAAAACTAAAGAAATATTCACAGCAAATCATTTTTTTTTTCACACGAAAAAATAGAAGTGTTGACAACGCAATTGTACAAAAAAATTGGCACGTTCTTATAAAAATTACAAAAAAATCACATATCATATAAAGTATACTTCTAAATGTTATATTATTATGTTATGTTATTAATTTCCTTAAAACAAATACATACATATCACATACGTACATATATACATTGCAAGTTAAATAAAAGCTTGTAAAAATAAATTAATTAATAAAAAACAACAGCGTCTCTATCATTTCAGAACAGAGTCATCGTATAACCCAAACAAATGATGTTGAAAATCAATGGTATGGGTTTGTAAGTTCGGCTAGTGTCTATTCAATTTCAAGGGTTATACTCTCGCCGAATGTCGTTAATATGAACTAAAAAAATGTTTTATTATCTTTTCTTGGTCAAATACTAATGGCATTTCATGCATATTGTAATAATAAATATCTAAATAAATATAAATATCTTAGGACAACTCGCACACGGTCATCTGATCCCAAGCTAAGCAGAGCTTGTGTTATGGTAACCAGATAACTGATGATATACTTATATAATTTATAAATACATACATATTACATATTATACATAATAAATAACAAAAGTACTTACCTAAAAAATGACACTCCATATTCCTTTAACGTTTTGGACGTGTGATTTTTACATTTTTTCACTGAGCACTGCGGCATGTTTACGCTCGGAACGGACAAATGCTACTGAATGAATAGGCTACCCACAACGGCAAGTGGGCGGTCATTTGGTTAGGACGCTTTTCTGTTGTGGATTGTGTATCTAGTTGTATACTTGATCGAAGTAGTTTTCAAACCGCAGCCTCTACAGCGCGAGATATCCATTCTCGCGTTGTTTACATGACAAAATTCAATGCCTTGTTTAATTGCTTACCTAAATGTTTAAAAAGTACACACACAAACCAAAAAAACACTTTAAAAAAAACTCCATTCTTTAGAGGCAAATATGACCTTCCCAAGTAACACAGAAAGCATTTTAACAAACGAAAATCAAACTTATGTAAAACTTAAGGCCCGTATAAACTTTTATATAAGTTCACCGAGCATCTTGACGCTTTATATTGACATTTCAAAACCGTTTAGATGCTTTATACTGTATAACGGTTGGATATTGGTATATCAAAATGCTTTTGTGAAGCCTTTAGTTTCAGTGCAGCAAATCACTATGCTGTTGTACAGCTTTCAGCTGTTTTTAGTGCATTTGGATTTACAGTAGCATTTTTAAGTAGTAAATAAATGCTCAATGTTGTTCAATAGCATAAACATAAACCATTGTAATGCCACAAAAATCCTCTATACAACTTTTAGCTGTTTTTAGTGCCTTAGGGTCTACAATAGCATTTTAAAGTAGTAAGATAATGCCTAATGATGGTTAATAGCATAAACTTGTATCATTATAATGCACCGAAATTCGTTAAACGGCTTTGAGCTGTATTTAGTGCCCTTTGTTGTGTAAAAGCACATCTAAGTGCTAAGTAAAAGCCTAGTGCTGCTGAACAGCATAAACGTAAACCTATGTGATGCTTGTATTTTTAAAGATCAAGTGAGTGCTGTTGTACTGCTAACAGCTCTTTAAACAAATACAAGTGAGTTATTGAAATGTGTAAAGCTGTATATACATTCAATTTACTGCATTCGTAAAACCATTTGTCGACATCTGTGTGTATTGCGTAACCGTGTGTTTAGCATACGTTTATAATGAAGCTGGTCAAGTGCGAAGCGGACTCGCACAACAAGGGTTCCGTAAAATGGACACCTACATTCATCAACAATATTTGAAAAATAAAATACAAATTTCCGGATTTCGTAGTTTTTCCTTTACTTTACATTGCCGATCAACCGATGAGGCCTAAGTTATTGAGATTTGTCACAAAAATCTACAGGGTGAATAATTATATCTGTATTCTGTTATGTTTGTGTGTTTTTATACTTAACTTTGGATATTGAAAAATCTTCAATATCCATAAATACGGATTTAAGTTGTACAAAAATTCTGAAATGGGTTTTATTGTTTTGCTTAAAGATCCCGAAAATTCCGTTCAAGTAATGGCACCAATTCAGTCTACATCAAGTCTACTGGTATATCGGTGAACTCATATAGAACTACTTTATAGTCAATGGCACTACAGTGGTTCATCAAAAGTCTTCTCTCTGGCCTCGGGCCCTAATAATTGTACATGTGTGTGTATTTATACTGCTGGCGGCATCAAGTAGCCTTTTTAAACGCTCACCGGGCTGCTTTAGGCTAACACCATTTTGTAAATATTTTATAACCTAAAAATATTATCCTTCTAACCCATTTATAAAAGTAATAGACCTATATAATAATAATTAACTTAATCCAATACTTCCCAACCAATACTGTTATGTTAATTATGCAAAATTTGTTCTATACTAAGAATACAAAATTGTTTTGGTTATTTCACACAATAACATTTTATATCAAAATCACAAAATATCAAAGGCGCGTGAAAATTTTCAAAGGAACTTATATAGATATTTACAGTAAAACACATTGCGCAGTAGTATTTGAAGGTATGAATAAAAAAAGAGTCAAAACCTAACCCAGTATTATAATTTTTGTTTTAAAAATGGTGTCACGCACTGAGTTTTGACGTCTTCGATCATATTATATTGCGAGCCAAAGTTGAGAAATTGCAACGACGCGGCGACGGGACGTTCAGAGTATTATAACAATTAGTACTGTGGCATTAGATACGTTTTTACAATGATGTAGGGTTTATTTAAGTTCTAACTGTGAACCCATAAGTAGCTCCAATCATTCTTTTACTGCATTCTAATGCTGGTATAATGCTTTTGTAATGTAATTAGCATCTTAATAAAATAAAATCTTCACTATCAATGTCATTGCTAGTGTAATGCTTCTGTAATGCTATTGGCAACTTTGTTGACCGTAATAATGTGTCTTTAATGCAACTGGTATTTTCTTTGACCACAATAATGCTTCTTTAATGCAACTGGTACTTTATTTGACCACAATAATGCTAATATAATGCGCCTGTAATGCGATTAAACAACTATTGTGAACATATTAAGGATCTAAAGCCGTATAATTTGTGCCCAAATAAGCATTACAGTAGCCGTATAAACGTTTGTAATGCTACTATGAAACTGAATCAAAATGCGAAAACGATACAAAAATGCTGTAAGCCGGCCGTTATAATGCTTTGATGTGTTACTTGGGTTATTTTTCTTTTATTCACTCTGCTTTTACAAAACGTTTGATTTCCCTAAAGCTTAGGCTGCCTATCACTGTGATGAAAAAGATTTCTTTGGTGTTATTTGCCGATTTATTTAAAGCTTTTAGGTACCAAGCTGAAACTAATTTTTGTAAAAACATAGCCTCGCCTCGCTTAGATCGGTGGAAAAGCATCTTATGACGTCGTAGTTAAATAATTGTTATATCAGAATCATTCAAATCATTACTGTAGATAAGTCGTATCTAAGTTATGCCGTCCTTTCAAAGTTCTACACAGTTTAACACTTTTAAATTAACCATTTCGCTTAGCACTTAAGATCCTTTTATGAAACCAAAACGCATTGTTCTTATTCTCGCGCACTCACCGCCTATTGATTCAGCTGAGACAATGGATCCATGCGTTACAAATTACAATCAATCGTAGGATGAATTCAATTGAATTGTTGGCCAATTGTCGGATCATCAGCCTACATTGCTCAGTTAGAAGATTCATTCTCCTGATCTTCTAATAAGTTTACATTTTACACGTAAACTGCCAAGACAACAGTGTAATTGCGTGGCGTTCAATTATTTGCTATTACACTGACACACAACCCACTCTTCACGCTTGTGAAAGACAGGCCAAAAAGTTATATCAATCTGTAACTGACTTGCTGTGCTCTCAACAACACTGCCCAAACCACTGGTCCTAGAAACATGACACTTTGTTATGTTCTTACATTCTTTGTGAAGACAATCCCACCACACTATTCCCAACCACTGCAACTCCTGAAAGCCAGAACAGTGGAATCCGCCAGAAAAGCGCTGAGCAATGAAGCTCGACGAGTCCCGGAAAAACTATACAACTGTCTTGGATCCCGCAACGAAATTAATCAGAAAAGAACAGCGGAGGAGTAAGAAAAATATATTTTTTTTCCACTTCCCTCCATAACAAGCAAGAGACAGAACAGAACTAGGCCGATAGGCACAAGGGGGCGATTACAACTGGGAGAAGTCCGTCCGGTAATAGTTAAGCGCGGAACGATGAGGCGCTCCAGAAGTTTTCCCAAGGATGGTAGAAGCGTAATAGGCCTATACGACTTCGGGTCGTCCGGAGGTTTGTCGCCACTCTTTGGAATTATTCGAATAAATCCGCGTCGCCATTTGCGAGGAAAGACGCCTTCGACATGCATCGGTTATATATACAGTTAAGATCGCGTCACCCGCTGTTTTACATGCTTCTTTAATCATTCTATTAGATATTTTATCTTCACCTGATAATTTGTTGACCGGTAGCTTTTTAACAACATTTATGAATTCGTCAGTGGTTGGTACGTACGTCTGACGTTGGTGATTCTGGCGGCACGGCTGCCCACGCTCTGATCTGTTGGTGGTAGTCGCTGTCATTTACCGGTGAATCATCAGGGATAAGAGTATTAATAAGTACTTCAGTTGTTTCTTCTATGCCAGTGGTATTCTTTGTGAAGAGTATATAATACAAATAACGGTGGTGTGATTGTTAATTTTTTTACCTCTAACAAAGTAAAATTGGGGATGGAAGTTTCGACATTCACCCGGGTGAAGCCGCGGGCGAAAGCTGGCATGTAATGTGTTCCCTGGGGTTTCAAGCTTGCTCCGTTTCAAATTTCATTAAAATTAGTTCTGAAAATTAAACCTGAAAGCCATCTAGACAGATGAGGATTGAAATGGCCACGTGACAAATAAAGACCAAAAAAATGATGGAGGTTGCTGGGATGAATAATAGCAAACACTAGCTTTTGCCTGCACATTTGGGAATAATCTTGCTTTCTATCAGTGGATTTTTTTTTAATTGGATCAAAAGTTCCGGAGATTGACCCCTACATACACAAAGAACAACTTTATCTTTTTCAAATATTAGTGTAGGAATGTGGTAAGTGTGGGTGACGATTAAAGAGTGATAGTGTAGAAACAAGGAGACTAATTACGGCCACAATTAACATGAAACTAAAGCAGGCAAGTGAAAACCTGACTCAGCACAGCATTGTGACCATCACCCCAATTAACAGCCTTCATTAATACACTATTAGTTGACTTAATTACACCTACAGGAAAGTTTGATAAGCGCCCACTCTAGTCGCTAATTAAAAGTGCCCTTGCTTCAGATGTTAGGGCCAATACATATAAATATAGAATCAGAATCCTTATTTGGACGCGATCGACTTGCCGTAAGTGTACGTGACTACGAATTAGGAAAGTGAATTACCACACGACACCTGTTTTTGCCGGAAGTAAAGGCTGTCGAATTACTAAGATGTCATAAATTACATATGTATTATCAACCTCTAGGCATAATTTTAAGGTCTGCTACATGAGTACGTGTCAAGAATAGTCAGTTTAAAGTTCGACTTTTTAGTCGATACAGTACCAAGAATAACCTCGCTCTTTGTGGCCACGAATTTTAATGACTAGGGGCCATTAATTGGCAAAATCTATGCAATTACAATTAATTGGGCCGGTATTTTATTAACTTGGCTCACCAAGAAATATCGGTATTGGTTATAAATATGATAGTTTTTATTAGTGATGCCTTTTTTATATGTTTACAAAGATTGCTAATGTGGATACACAACGGTTAACCTCAACATTTACCATTTAGTCGTAACCACCAAAAACTATTTTTAATTCCGTTATTTAATACGAGTACATAGGTATATTGCATCTCCAATAAAACAAATTAAATGGTAGCATGTTTGAAACTCTCTCTCTTAGAAATCAATTCAAGCACTTACATTTGTAATTCTTACACAGAACTTGGTGAATATCGACGAACTTATGAACCAAACAGTACAGCGTGAGTAATCGATTTGACACGAATAGTCCTTGTAAATCATAAACCTGCGTCATGTGACTTTCAAAGTCTCAAGTCATTGAATTATGGTTTAAATTACAATAATTGGCGTGCGCTCGTGAAATGTAATAACTATAACTAAACAAAATGACGTGTCGTCTAAAGCATCACGGATCTGTACCATTGAAATGTCCTATTAGTAGGACCACGAGGGAGACCTACTTCTGTCTGTCCTATTACGTGAAGAATCAAAACCTCCTGTATAGGCTGTGTATAGGTACTTATGATAAGGACCACGTCGCACGCTGAAAAACAACAACAATATTTTGTGTTCAATTCTTCGGAATTTGTTAAATCAGACGCATTATTTAACTATGATGGAGCAATTCTGTAGAGGATTCTAAGGGACATCTGAGTATATAAAACGATTTAGCACGCACCTTCTTTCTAAAATCTCTGTACACAAACTAGGCAACCCACAAATTACTCTTAGTAAGCCTTGTACTAACATTTTAATGAAAATCTTGTGGTGAAGACCCGTGCGGTTGTGCTTCAGCGGTCTTTACAAATAAGATAGCTACACTAGTAAATGTTTGTTTACAATATTAACAGAAGTTGTTTTACCTATGATGTGTAAGATATTGTCAAGTGAAGTAGTCGATTGAGCCAGTCGGATGAGGAGGAAATCAATGGAGGAAATAATGTCTAGTGTCATAGTCAGATTTTTAAATGTGTGCCACAGATTGATTAGAGCATGAGTAAGAAAAACAACTTATTAGTACATAGTAGTAAAGTAAAACGAGGAAGAAATTGTACCAACAGCGTTAACATTGTTGCGATTTTTCTACATTTTTTAACCGACTTCAAAAAAAGTAGGTTCGCAGTCCGACCTGTATGTTTACTGTATGTTTGTCCGCGATTATCTTGCGTTAGGCTGAACCGATTTCGATGCGATTTTCAGAAAACGGCTTAATACATTCTGGGGAAGGTTTTAGTATATAACAATAATGGATATCCTGTGACGTTGCCCGCATAAATCCCGTTTTGCTTTCTTGGATTTTTTAGCTACGATTTTGATGCTGCTTTCAAAAAAGTGTTTCGTTACATTTTGGGGAAGGTTTTAGTATATATAACACTACTTCACGTTGCCCGCATGGATCCGTTTATAATATTATAAGTAGTTTTATATTGAAAGTTAATGTAATACACAGTCAGACATTGGGACTCTAACTAAAAAGTAAAAATAAAAAGCATCTCCAAAAACATTAAAACCGCCTTCAAAAACTCTTCTGCCGGTCGATTTGTGTTGCCACCGACTTCCGAAATAGTTATTAAAGGCGGTTTTAATTTTTTTGGAAAATGCGTTTTTCTTAACCTTTCCTTGTGTTTCAGGTTGACGAAGGGACCATATGTTTGTACTAGCCTAGTAATACTTATTTAAACAAATTATTTGTGAAATATGAACACATTGTCCTCGAAAAGTTTTTTTTTTTTTTTTTTTGGTGAGTGGGAAATCATCCAATGACTGCTCCCGTCCTGGGTGCGGCGGGAGGGCGTGTCAGACTCTTACTGACTAAAACCCACTCATGTTCCTTCGATTGCCCTTTATGTTCCAGGGTCACGGTGACTACTATACACATTCCGCAACCCCGGCAGGCGTTGGCCCTGTTAGGCCCCTTCCTGTGCTGACTCCTTCTCTTTGAGGCGCGCGTGGAACACTAACGCGCCGTCGACGCGGTCCTGGTCCTAGCCGGGCGGCGAGCTACCCATCGCTCGCCATCCGCAGAACCGCGCCTACGGTGGCCGGTAGTCGTCTTGCGACTCTCGACGTCTTCGCCTGGGTCTTTGTCCGGGGCGAGAGGCTCGTCGTTGCCTCTCGCGCGCCGCCGCTTCCTTCACTAGCATAACTGCTTCGCAGAAGGAGGCGACGGCATCCCATTCCGTCTCGCCCCGCAGCATGGCCTGAACCAGCGCTGGGCGCGAGAGGTCACCGCCGCCGATCGCCTCTACGAGGACACGTCTATGGTCCGCCCATGCGCGGCACACCTCCACCGTGTGCTCGACCGTGTCCTCCAGGCGACCGTTGCTGCAGTGGTGACACCCAGGCGTCGCTTCCGCCTGAATCCGACACAGGAACCTCCCGAACTGACCATGTCCGGTGAGGACCTGTGTCAGGCGAAACGTGAGAGCGCCGTGGCGCCTCTCCAGCCACTCCTCAAAGAGGGGTCTTACCGCCGCTATCACGGCGTGCCCAGCACTAGGTTGCGACAGTCGCTGTCTCCACTCCGCCCTGAGATCTCGCCGGAGCTCCGTGAGCCGTGCCGCGATAACCCGCGGCAGCGGGACTTCGCCCCGGCGTTGCACTTCCACGCGCCACTCGTACGTGTGTGCAAGGACTGTTGCCTCCAGATCCCACGGCAGAGTGCCGGCAAGGAGGCATGCCGCCTCGCAGGAGATCGTGCGGTATCCCCGCACCATGCGAATGGCCATGACCCTCTGGGACGCCCTCAGAAGCCGGGCCGGAGCCGCGGCTAGATTGGGCGCCCAGACCGGAGCCCCGTAGAGGGCCATGGACCGCACGATCCCCGTGTAGAGCCTCCGGCAGGAGGCGTTTGGGCCACCGAGATTGGGCAGGAGCCGCTTGAGGGCAGCTCCGGCCTTCGCCAGTTTGGGGCCCAAACGTCGGAAGTGCTCCGTAAAGTTCCATCGGTTGTCGAGGACAAGTCCCAGGTACTTTATCGTCGACTCGACACCGATGTGAACCCCTCCCACCGTTATCTGAGACCCCGGAGGTGGCCGGTGCCGAGGGCCATGAAAACACATGGCCTCGGACTTGTGCAGGGCCACCTCAAGTCCCAGTTGCCGGATCCTATCCACGACTGTCGCAACACCACTCGACATTAAGTCGGCCGCCGCCTGGAACGACCCTCCCTGCGCTAGGACTAGCGTGTCGTCAGCGTAGCACACTACGCTGACGCCTTCGGGAGTCCTCGAAAAGTTAAGACTTGACCAAGCGGAACTCAGGTCGGTTACTGGTGTTTCGAATTACCCGAATTTGGTGAAGCTGGAACCTGAAAAAAAATGTAAGAAGTAGATTGGCGGAGTTTAATTTCCATTTTCGAATTTTCTATAATTAGTATCGGTATTTCCACCAGTAATATTTAAAACATTAAACATTACAAACCAGAATGACACTGTTTGCAACTGTTTCGATATTCTATTCAATGGGGTTTCGAAACTTTCTCTGTAGGTAGGTATTCTCATAACCCAAGGAATGTCATAGGCAGAGACTGTATAATTTCTACTTTCGAATCAAGGCAAAAATTCTTTGAAAATTGTACCGATCAGTTAGTAACACGATATTATGTTTGTCAGCTGTGATGCATAGCAATTAGTTCACGGCAAATTCGTAGGCAAAGAATAAAGCGACTGAAACATGATTTGTTGACTTCACCAAATACTTATTACATTTCAAGCGTAGCTCAGCTAGAAATAGGATAAACAACTGATAGGTATTTCTTCGATCCAAAATAATGTATTCTTTCCAATATTTTAGTTAGTTTACCAAAGAGTTAGTTTGTACACGCAAGCCTCGGGAACTGCTGGCACGAATTAAAATAAGATTTTAGTAAGGCAATATAAAATACGGCTACGATCTACTGGAGCAGAGCATTAAAACGATGGGTGAAACCGCTAGTATGAATGATTGGGCCAAATGCCCGAAGTAATGGGTGCATGGCAAACGAGCGACATCGCGGCATGCCCAGGCGGAGATGGCTGAACTGGACTCCTTTGATAAAGATAGGTTTGAAAGTAGCCCTATGCAGAGAGAAATGGAAAGAGAGTAGGGAGGCCTGGCTTTTTTGCCCTGCAGTGGGAAAATTTACGCTTATAATAATAAAATACAAGCAAGGACCGACGACTATGAAAACATTTCAACAAGATCACAAGGTACTCCTATATCACCACTTTAAAAGGGGTGATAGAAGATGAGTACCTTGTAATAAATTTAGAAATTATATTAGGGAACATTTGTCGAACATCCTTTTTATTTTAAAATAAGCAACTTAAAAAACTACACGCAGAAAAATGCCTAAAATTCGGAAGTTGTGGGCCACCAGCTTCCGAATTTTTAGTTCCTTATTTTTTTGTTTAGTTTTTGAAGTGGGTTTTTTTTAAAGCTTTTGACCACAATGAGCAATGAGTTACACGATATTGTTTGCAAAATTGTTTTCGATCAGACAAGCGGTCTGTCGTGTGTTTTTATTAGAACGTGCGGACTCTGGAATCTTTAAATGAGAGATGAAGGCCTACCCAGGATTATAAAAAGGATCAAGTATCAGTGTACTTGACAGTTGACAATATGAGATTATGTTTACCCAGGTCGATTAAGAGTGAACTGAGATTATTACAAGAACATTACTAAGAATCGAACAATTTATCATCTACGTAATGAAGATCTTGTGGTAAAGTAGTGAGTTACATTATCGCCACTTGAAATAAGCACAAGTTTGACACTACTTTTTTAGTTCAGGATTCTTCCAAGTCCTGAGTAGGTACTCGTCGGGATTCAAAACACGTGTGAAGAAACTCTTAGAGAGAAATAACAGGAAAGACTTTTTACTGCGTCTCTTTTGGCTGACAGAACTGTATCTTACGAAAATGGTATGATTCAATGCAATTTACGATCCGAATACTAATAGTGTCAAATTGCGGAATTGTCCCTTTTCCGTGGCCATGACATGAGTTTTTGAATGATCTGAGAAACTGCCAAGTTGCACAGTGCCTGTACAACTTGAATACTAAGTTAGATATCGTCAAAATTCTTTGGCCTTGCCAGATGTTGCCACGGTCAATCTTGCTAGAACACCGCTTACCTACTAATTACTAATATCAGTGGACCAACCTTCAGAATCTGTACTTATGAGCAAAAAATATATATTGCTCAATCGATCTCGGATCAAAAGTCGTTTATACGAGGTTAAGAGTCAAATAATGAAGTTAATTACATTTGCCTCTATGGATGCGGTTTTCCACATCTGGTCACGTCTATTGTCTTCTAACAAGTCATTATCTTATTCATATCTAAATTTCCTGATCTCAACTTTATGTATGACTTTTTGCCTAGTTGTAATACGCAGTAGATTAGAACTATAACAACTTGGGGGTAACGCAGTGTCTGTAGGTCACGCGTACCGTATCCCAATTCACACTATTAAAAAACATTCTTAATGACGTTACGTCGAATCAACATTTAAGTAATCCCCAACTCCAGACAACTTCAATACGAATACGACCAATGATATTACAATAATTTTATTGTAATATATACGACGTATTAATCCTTAGGTAATCAATTACTAGCTTGGTGTAAAAAAGTATAAAAATAATACTTAAAATACTTAACCTAACTATACTTATTTACATGAGGCTGGGTAGAGTTTCTTGATGTAGATAACTTTTTGATACCTATCATTTATGTAATTTTAAAATTAATACAAGTTCATAGTACACGTGCTAGAATTATGTACCTCTATCTAATGAATTTACCAAATGATGGTGCCTATGTCAATATACGAATATTCATGGATCGCCTCCGTGGCTGTGTTGCGCTGTATCAATCATGATCGTGTTCTCTATTTGCACACTGGATTCCAACTGGATTCTTTTAAGGTGTTATAATCGCTATACATACAATAACTTGTAGCATACAGGTTATATAATAATTGTCCTAACCTTGTATGTAGTCGAGTCACAGGTTGCTTAAACATCGGAACTGCAATTTCAACAAACGCATTTGCAGATTGGTGTAATTCTTAGGGACTGGAGTGCTGTATTTATATACGCTGTGCTAATATTTTAATAACGTGCGTTCATAAAGCGTACACAACAATAGTTCTTCATTACACAGATGTAGAACAAAATAGCCAGTACCTTTTTATGCTTGCAACAATGCAATAAGTACCTAACCGGTTTGTCAATATTGTCATTCGTGACTTCACGAACGATTCAGGATGTGCAGTAATTTTTGTTGATTTATTTACACTGTTTGTTTTTCTTTTCTTCGTGACAAGTCGTGACTATAATTGCTTAGGTAAGTTTTCTGTACATTGGTGAATGCTACATTGCTTCGAAAAGTCTTCCTGCTAGAAAATACCTATATTAGATGAGTAAAAAGATTTCTTCTGTTAATTGTAAATATAACTTATGTAGTCAATGTTGTAAGTATTTACAATTAACAGAAAGTCCACTCTACTTGGCTACAAACTTGAAGATGCTATGACAAAAACATGAGAATTTGTTAGTCTGATGTGTAGTTAGTGCTTTCATGTAAATAGGTATACCTACCTACCGACATACCGTAACCCAAGTCAGACGAGTTTCGTTATGTAGTACGCAACGCCTATAACAGCAGTCAGCAAACATATTTTCATTGTGACTTATTACGTTTACCGTTCGGTTATCCATTTAAAAATAAAATAAATAGACGTAGGTACCTAGTTCGGTAGTAGCGGTATTTTATCTACACGTTAGAAGTATAAATACCAATTGGATTTTGAGTCATCAAGTTCCTTTGAAGAAGTACGTTTATACTTACGTGATTATTTTGTAAATATGCTATACAGGTTTACCTATGTTGTTGATTACTTACTCTGTTTTTTTTTTGTGTGGAGAATTAGGTACCTACTGGTAGGTATTAATATTGTAATGTTAATGTGTGACGGTATCATTTTAAAATTATTTAAAAAATTAAGAATGTAAAAGATTAAGTATGTGACTTATTAGCGCAACCCCATTATCATCTTACTTATTAGTGTAAGTAAGTATCCTTACCTAATGGTTTAATATGTAAAAGGAGCACTAATTATTGTTACTATTGAAGTAAATAATTAAGTAAAGTGCTTGGGTATTAATATATTACCTACCTAGTGGAATTCATTTCGTATTGCCTACAAACAGAAATCAAGTGGTCTTAGCATAATTGAATAAAGTTTTAATCGATTGGTGCACGCGTCATGGTTACTTTCGCCGCCTTTCGTTGTCAGGGCCAAGCGAGCTGCGACCAGACATTGAATCGATTCTAGCTCGCGTTCAAAAGTAGCATTCATCACCGCGCCTGCCGAGGTCGACTCTAGCGTAGCGTCGCCGCGCCGCAGTGATCCTCGTCCTCTTAATAATAGTCATGGCAGTTAAAAACAAACTTTCATTAGGTACTATTCGACGTAAACATGCCACGGTGAGAACAGAGGTACCTAAGTAATTACTAAATTAAACACACCTAGGTAAGTGGCGCGTCACAATAGACGGACGACAAGTTTTGCCATTGTTAATGTACAGCTATATTGTTTGGTTACGGACCATCGGTGTGTGATTTCGTCATATAGGAACGAGGCGCTCTTGTACACTGCTCCGAACAGCTGTTTCACCCGAGCTGTGCTGCCTGCCTTCGGACTACGGGGCCACCGAGAACGGCTCCGCGGTCAAAGCCTGCTAATAAGATTCCAACTTAAGAACTTACTTGCAAAGGATCCTCCAGAAACATCCGAAACTGCTGCCATTAGGTACTTCTCCGGCGTATGATATAGTCATGTTTGGTACAGCTTAACACACTATAAAATTAATATTTATTTATACACACACACGTTTGTTGGCGCGAGCTTGGATCAAGACACACGCGGAAAATTAAATACGTTTTAGAAAGTAATAAAAAGTTTGTTGGCGTTAGTTACTAGGGAAGGCGAAAGGAAGTATTAACTAAATAGTGCACTTTTATTGTCACATTCTGGTGATGTGTTATGCACTCTGCCTTCCCCGTACTGTTGCAAAGCATAAAGGAGGGGCGCGCGAGAGCACCGTCCACAGAGTAGCGTCAACTGTGACTGATGAATGATACCTTGCTTTGCTTTTGCTTGGCATGTTGTTCAAGTTACTCGCTCGCTGTTTGCTCATGCATGAACACGGCGCGGTTGCGCGGCCGCAGCCCCCTCTCGCAGGTTCTATGTCAGCCTTGCTGCTCGTAATCGCATGTGACACTAGATGGCGTTAAGAATAATTATATTCCACTCTCAGATTAGATTCCACTATTTTATATTCTCTATGATACAGCCTTTGACTAAGCTCAACTACAAAATTGTGAAATGCAATTTGCACTTACCTTAATAATAATTTGAACCAGGATTCGATAAATACGTTTTTTTCTTATACATTTTTATTGGTGCTAATTCTCTTGTACCATCTTGTACACAAACTTAACTAAAGGACCAGGGCAAAAAATGTATGAAGCCTGGGCTCACCCACCAACAGAGATGAGATCATTTTGAATATACTTGTAAAGCACTAAATATAAAGATATGAACTCATTTTTGCGAAGAATTCGTGGGGTTATTTAGCTAGCTAGCTAGCTATAAAGTTTTAATTACAAGTGCAAAGAATACATAAAAACAGTTAAAAACATTTTTATTAAAATTTCAATCAATATCAATAACTATCGTTCAGATGACCTGCTGGTGGATTAAATTGTATGTGCCTGTCAAACCCTAGATACCATATTATTGAAATGCAAGTTAACGGATTTAACATTAATCCTTCGAACACACGTGTTTTGAGACACAATAGACATTGATAGCAGCCCGACAGCCGGCTGTCGGTTGGTCGTCAAAAGGTTAAAAAAATCACCAAGCGAGAATCATAAACAGAGTCTAAACAATAAGCTAGGGTCGGTAAATCACAGAACAAGAGAGTCACGAGTCGACTGACCAAAGACTCTCGACTGAGAGCAGACGGGGGAGCCCGGGCAGGTGTGAAAAGGATGGAGAGTATTGTAATACACAGGGCGCAGGCGCATCTGTTGTTCACCATTATTTTAAAGCATAAACAAATTGTTACAATAATGTTTTATAAGTATAACAATTGTCTTTTTCTACAAAACCTATTTAGGTGCATATCTTTTTTCTGCAATGGAATTGAAGGTGGTGCCAATAGTAACAATTATAGTACAAACAAAATCCTTTACAATGGCATATGCCATAACTGTTGGACACTGAGCCCAATTTGTCTCATGGTCCTTTAAGTGCATTTTATCTTTCCATTTCTTAAAGAAAAGGACAGAAGATACATTTTAGTTTAATCCATTAATTCTGTCAAATTAGACAGCGCCTGAAAATCGATATCGATATACCTATATCTAGATCGGTAAATCGACGTATTTTTAGTACGCTACTACCGACATTGGAGAAAAGGAGCCTACAATGAAAATAATACAGAATTTTCATAGTTATTATTGACAACAGGCTCACATAATATTATATAGTTTTCAATATTGTCGGAAACTGGTATTGTTTTAACTTCAACCAAAGACTACTTCAACTGGTTAGACAGCGCGATTGCAATCCGGTACAACCTTAAATCCGGCCGGATTCAGCCGGAATCACAAGAAACCCAAGGATCCGGCTAAATGTGTAAATAACACGACTTTCTTTTATATTTATAGATTATTATCAGTCAGTTATTACCTATATAATAATCAGTCTCAAAGATTACAAACAATAGTGAATTATTTATGGTTTAAATTAAGTTAAAACAGTTCATAAATACTAAATTTTAAATCAATATCATATTCTTTTATAATCCAAATTAAAATTTTCAAATCAACAGCATTTGGTTACTATTATATTTTTGCATACGCCGTGTTTTTTAGTACTTTCGCACGGTTTTGATGAGCGAAATTACGTTTTTCTTAATATATCGGATCCGGCCACCGGATCCGGTGGTATTGTTGGATCCGGTTGCAATAAAAACGTACCGGATCCGCCGGAATACCGGATCCGCCGGACCGGATTGCAATCCCTAAGCACGGCGCAGGCGCATACAAAAAACTGTCAACGCAAGTGTTTTAAAGTAGAAAGAAGATTGTAATTTTCAGTTCGAAGCTTTTTGTTCGATATCCTGGTCAATCCCGGAGAGTTATTTAATATCTCAGTAGCTCATAGTTTTTACACGCGAAAACTCTAATACCTACTTACTCAATTTAAAATTATCCAAAAACTTCTAGCTAACAGAGTTCAAAAAAACTAGACAAATTTTCCCCAGGGCCGTCAGTGACAATTTGCAATAAACATGATAATTATTCATACTTTTTCAGTGTTCGGTCGTGTTTTACAAGATCAATCAATTGAAAATTGTCCACTCTGAGTGATCCATATAAACCGTTATAAATCTTAAACGGGGCTTTGAAACGAATCGAAATTTTGTTTAGCAGCTTTCACAAATCCTTCACAATTATTTAAAATGCAAATTATAAACACATAGGCAGTATATTCTTGGATACGTGTTATGGCTTTTTCTTCAGTTGTCCAGATTGAGAGATCCAATTAATGAGTTCTAACTGTCTTTGTTTAAGTTTCACAAATTTTATACCTTGCCATGAAGTTGTCACAATTATTTTCTAAATCCTCTTATAATTTGGTTGGGATTGGAAGAATTTTTCGAAAAGATTTCTCAATCCACACGCACATAGGGGAATGGTCCCACAGGTTTGGTGCTATAAAAAAAATGTTGAGTCATAACTGCTACAAATTATCACGCTATCACCTACGGGGGAGGGGCTGGAGCCTTCACACTGACGACATTGCGGGCAGCAGCTATCTTCGGAAGTACTCAACGGATTTCAATGATTTTTTTTTTTGTTGTATAAGTATTAAGTCTGGGCGACATATAGGCTATAACTTATCCTGGAAATTTGAACCACTGGTGCAGGACCGCAACAGACCAGCTAAACTATAAGAGATACAAAAATGGTATCATAGCAAAAATTGCTTCACGTGATAAGCAATTTCTGTTGAAAGAATAAATTTGAAGATCTGGAACACCTGAGGTGGAACTCCATGAGCCCAGCTAAACTATAACATTATGACGTCTAAGCAGGAGTTGTTCAGCCTGATGAACACCCTCTGTTGACGTATAAAAATTGAAGATCTGGTACACCTAATGTGGAACTCCAAGTACCCAACTACACCATAACACATTAAATAAGAATGACGTCTTAGCAAAAGTTGTTCGGTCTGATAGGCATTTTCTGGTTTATAAGATCGAAGATTAGAAACATCTGATGAGGCAATCAAAGCCATCACTGATTTCAATGTATAAAATAACAAGCTGGGAGTACCTCCACATGATGAAGGAGGAGAAACATGCATACAAACAGGTCGAATAAAGAACCTACTTTTTTTGAAGTCGGTTCAATGATAATGATCATTTCTTCACCAATTTCATGTTTTTAGTACTGAATAAACATAACTGTTAATACTTTTGTTCGGTATTTATCTGTGTGGTTATTGCTTTGTAAGTAATATCAATGTTCATGTCGTTGTATACCTAATTATGATGATGATGATGACAGTCCCAGTCGCATGCATCATCTGTTTTGCCGTCATTTTGGTGTTTTGTGGAGTCGCGAACCAGGTAGCTTTGTGGGAGAAGTACCGCCATCTTATGTCCGAGGACTTTTTACGAGCTTTGAGGCATGCTTCTGAAGGTAAAATCGAAGCAACTGATGAACGCGTGTTGAACACCTGTCTCAGTTCACTTCAAGATGTGGTCATTTCAATCGGCGGTAAACCACTGGTAGAGTACGGGTTGCCAGCTTCCAGATGATAACCGCATCAAGACCGTGGTAATAGGAAACCAATTACGATTCGGGTTTAATGACCACTATCCGAAATGACCACGTCACTAGGTTCACCTCAGGGCAAAAACAAATATACGACACTATTCTGGAAAGCATTAGGCTCGACCAGGGTAAAATGTATTTCCTGGATGCTCCTGGTGGAACAGGGAAAACTTTCATTATCACTGGTATCCTTGCAGAGGTCAGGAGGCAAGGCAAAATTGCCATTGCTGTAGCATCGTCAGGAATCGCTGCTACGCTGCTTCCTGGTGGCAAAACAGCGCATGCCATGTTCAAAATACCCATAGATTTAGGAAGCGCCGAAATGCCTGTTTAACCCGTAACACTGACAAGGGACATGTGCTCAGGGATTGCTCTCTGATCGTATGGGACGAGTGCACGATGCCTAATAGGAAAGCAGTGGAGGCCGTGAGCAGAACCCTGCAGGACAACCGCAGGAATGAACACTTGATCGGTGGTGTTACAGTTCTGTTCAGTGGCGATTTCCGGCAAACACTCCCTGTGGTGACACAGGGGTCTAGGGCTGACGAGGTGCTTCGTTGAAACGATCTTCGTTGTGGTCACTAATTCATAGGCTGCGCTTGACCATCAATATGCGAGCTCAGCTCCACAATGTGGCAATGGCAATAAACGTGCCCAAGAATTCTCAGATGTCCTTCTAAGTCTCGGCGAAAGCACTCTAACAGAGGAAAGAGGTAAACAGGTGGTGCTCCCAGAGCCTCTCGGTGGAGTGGTGGCCTCCTTAGAAGAACTCATTTGTTGTGTGTATGGGTACATCAGTCGATTACCAAACTAACAGAATTCTTGGGTGTGCCAGAGAGCCATTTTAACACCCAAAAATGATCAATCAACGAAAGCATTCTCTCGGAAATTGAGGGAAGCAAAGCAAAGTAGTTTATACGTACATCCACAAACACTGTAGTCGATCAAGATGACGCCACGCATTAACCCGTAGAATTCCTAAACTCCCTTACAACAAGTGGACTTCCAGCGCACACCATCAAGCTGAAGGTCGGCGTCCCGATCATGCTTCTTCGGAACCTGTCCCCTCCGAAACTGTGTAACGGGACCCAGCTCAAAGTCATCTCACTGCAAAGGAATATAATTGAAGCGAAAATTCTGACGGGTTGTGGCGTCAGCGATGCAGTGTTTATACCACGTATTCCTCTCATACCGCACCACTACCCCTTCCAATTCAAGCGCGTGCGGTTCCCTGTGAGTGTGTGCCTCGCCATGACTATCATCAAGTCTCCAGACGCTGAAGGCTGCGGGTGTCGACCTTAAGATGAGCTGCTTCTCACACGGACAGCTGTACGTCGCTTGCTCCCGCGTCACGAGTTCTGATTCTCTGGCTGCTGAGAGCAAAACTACAAACGTAGGTAATTTACAGAGAAGTTTTGTAACAATTCACAATCGTTAATGTTTTTTTATATCGTGGAATGTAGAAAAAATCAAGTGCGTATCAGGCCACGCATAGAATAGGGCTCCATAACGAAACACGTCGCATTAACAATTTAACAACGATTTCATCTGAGCCGTTGTAGCTTTCTTTTAAGGTTCAATCCAAGGACTACAAACATTATTTTTTTTTAAACAGCCGTTTAAATTTGAGAGAGAGGGGAGACTATTTTGACAAAAAAAACGCCTGAACGTTAAATATCTTTTGTTGTTTGTTTGTCTGTATGTATGTCCGGGCTAATCTCTAAAAGGACTGCATGGATTTACTTAAAATTTTGCATGAATATGACTAAGAGGTCCGGTCAACATAATTATAAGCTACATATATAATATCACGCTATCACCTACGGGGGTGGAGCTGAAGCCTTCACGCAGACGACGTCGCGGGCAGCAGCTAGTTACTCAATAGAAAAACATCCTCGCTAATATAATTTTTTTTGGTATATTTAATATTTTTGATATTTTAAAGAAATACAATATTTCTTTAAAATCACAAATTAAAGTAAAAATGACAAAAAATGGCACGTGGCACAGAAAAGTTTTAATTTTGTCGACCAGTGTTATTTCTCATTAAGAGGTAGTTAACGGTCAGGGTGGCGCCAATGTATACTGTAAAGGGTTAGGCAACCGCACAAGGCGTCGGAAATAAAGTGGGGACCTGACTATACAGGACCCTTCATTTTTCAGAAGCAGTGGGCTAATAGAGAGTGAGAGGTGGGGAAGACGCTGCCGGCATTCTCGCTTAGGTTAGGCCTGCGCAGACGAGGAAAAAGGAGTACAAAATATCGGCTGTGCACTCTTATTAGTAGTACAATAAGGTTGCAAATTGTCCGTGCAATACATCACGTCGCCTGGCGGACTGCAAGCGTACTGTAAGGCCCGGCGCCCATTATCGGCATCGGCACGGCTCAGGATTTTAGTTAGAAAAAGCATTATAGACATTAACTTCATGGCAATAAAGTAGAAATTTCCATTGTAGTAACAAAAATACAGCTTCGGTATGCTAGAGGCTACTGCATCGGCAATTTCTACTTTATTGCCATGCATTTATGTCTATAATGCTTTTTTTAACTAAAATCCTCAGACGTGCCGATGCCGATAGTGGGCGTCGGGCCTAAGCAGGAAACGGCAACCTAGTGACGGTAATAAGGGCGCACCGCGGACATTTATCCGCAATTGTACCTCGTCTGACCAGATCCTCCCAGGGCGCCGGGAGTGCTTATACTGGCATTGAAAATGCTCTGTTTATCCTCGTAAATAACACTACCTTCAGAAAGACACTCGCTGTAAACACTGCTCGCTAGGTGCTCAAAAGAAAATTTTTGTAAAATTTGATCCACCAGATATTCTGCAGCCGAATATCCATAGGTTGGTCGAATATCTGGATAAACTTTTCTATTTCCTTTGCAGAAGCCCTTAAGATTTCCTTAATAGAACATCAGGGAAAACTATGAACAATGGGAAGCAATAATAATAAAAGACATACTCACATAGAATTTTTTGAATGTATTGTTTTTACAACTTTTAAATCCTTACCCACGGGTTTCACTCCACCTAGCTGCCTTCACTAACTACATGACATGTAAAAACTACAAAGGAATATTTAATGTTACATGATGTTTTTCCGAAGTGAAAGGTAGGAAGAAATTGATTATATTTTGTAATATTATTGTTGTATTTAGCAAAAGTATTTTATTTTCTTCATGCAATCAAACATTATGGGACGAGATTTAAACCTCCTTGATTTAAATTAACCATTTAACTACAGGCCTTAATAAACAATCTGTGGAGTTGTAGCTTGCACACAAGACAGATAGTCTTGATTCCAACACGAATGGCCAACCATCGCACGATAATAAAGTTATGAGACGTGCATTAGGCGTGTTTCACACAATAAATGGTCTGTGTGCGGTTTGGCATTCTCAAGACTGACTTTAAAAATGTTTTAAGTAATTATGATGTCGAACTGAATACGACCCGCTTGAGTGTGTAGCACGCCTTAAATATCGCAGGATTCGATTAATTCGAGAAAGCTTGTAAGAATTTTGCCATTCCTCTAACAGGGGAAAGACCCTAACCTCAGCAAAATGATTTCATCTCTTGCTGTACCTATTTTCAACATTTCGGTAACAGTGATTGCTTCAATACATGAAGATAACATTCAAAGCATTAGTAACGATAACGTACGAGCACGGGGAAGTAAAGATTACAGTGTGCAAAAAAATCACTGTAATGCATGGTTTTATAAACTGCTTTATTGCAACAATCATAATAAATCAATAACCAGATGCCATACGGCGTCTCCAATTGTCTATGTTCTTCCCCGAAGTCTTAAGGTCATAGCACACTTAAACCACTCTGCTCCAACACCGCCCTAAACTAAGACGACTGCTCGCAGTCCACGCGGCGACAGCTAGCAGACGGCCAACCATCCACCCGCCGACCGCTACGCACTACGGAAGCTGACCCCCCCTGGACTGAGCGGCGACACCGCACCGACCGCTCGTCTACGACGCACTGTGGGCTGGATTTAGGGTTTCAAAGACATCCGATCAGTAATCTCGAAAGTGACGACTTTTATGCCTGAATATCTTTTGGAAGACCACATACATACTTTAAAATTGTATCATTATAGTATAGACTCATAAACGGCTCAAATTTGTATGAAGCTGACAGAATAAAATGACGTATCTGCGGTCGCGCACAATTGGCCCTAATTATTTTATAGGGAGTCAATGCTTGAATTATTTGAAATTTTTTGATATATTGCATTATAAGGTCAGAGGTGCGAAACATTTTTTTTTAATTTTTAAGGAAAATCTAATTTTAATTATCAAAAGTTTAACTTTATTCCAGCTTAGCGTCTGTGTATAAACGCAATAAAAATAATAGAACCATGAAAACATGTGAATATTATTAAAATAAATACATATTGAAGTGAATTAAGAAAAAAAATGTTTCGCAACTCTGGCCTTATAATGCAATATATCAAAAAATTTCAAATAATTGAAACATTGACTCCCTAAAAAATAATTAGGGCAAATTGTGCGCGACCGGAGATATGTCATTTTATTCTGTCAGCTTCATACAAATTTTTGAATAAAAATTTCTTAATGAGCCGTTTATGAGTCTATACTATAATGATAAAATTTTAATGTATGTATGTGGTCTTCCAAAAGATATTCAGGCATAAAAGTCTTCACTTACAGATTACTGATGGGATGTCTATGAAACCCGAAATCCAGCCCGCAGTGCGACGTGCCGCCAGCGAGGCGTCAACTACCGAGCAGCCTTAAGCCCGGTTTCCACCGCGAGCGGAACGGCCCCATAAATGACTTCGTTTGCAAGCGCAAACTGCATACTTGTATTTCCACCAACAAAATTATGATTCTTAATACATAATTGTTTATTAATGCATTTATTATTTATTATTATTCGACTATTTGTTGTTTATTTGTTTTTCTATTTGTTATTTGCAGTTTGCGCTTGCGAACAAAGTCATTAATGGGTCCGTTCCGCTCGCGGTGGAAACCGGGCTTTAAGGCGGTAAGCCCGCTGGTGGTGGCGGCTGCTGTACTGTTGCTTCTTTGAGATGTGCTAAAGTGTGGGGTGGTAAATAACCAGTTCTAAAAAAATATTCCTTTTCAAATACAGTTGCATGTACAAATTTACACTTAGGATAAGAACATACTGAGTTCTGGAAATTCCTACAAAATGTATAAACTCCCGGCAACTGTGACAGTATTAACTCATGGACAAATATACATGCAGCACCCTTTTTACAAGTTCCACGAGCAAAGTTTCGGCACATTGTAACATTAGGCTTTTCGGTTGATGTCTCAGATTGGTCAGTTTTAATTGTGACTGTCTTTAATTCTTCAGAGTTATTGAACTCAGGAGTAGTTTCAGTGGTACTACATTGATATTCATCATCAACAATCTCCTTCTTTAAATTTGTTATCAAAGGTGGGCTATTCGGTGGTGGCGGATTAGGCGGTAGAGGTGGCGTGATATTTAAATTAAATTCTTTTTGCCGGGTGGGAGCAGAGTCGTGTAAGTGGGCTATGACCTCTAACGTTCACTCAGTTACATTACAGTTCATTTAGTTACTTTTACTGCTTGAGACAATATAAGTCATGACTGGTGAGACGAGGGACATATTATAATAAAGAAAAAACCGTAATGAAATTACGCACGCGTTTGCATCGGGTTATTCACATATTTTGATAAGAAATGAGGTAGGTATGATCAGTTCTCCTTTCGATGGGTATTCAGCGCGTGGGTCAACAATTTATTATTATTTTATGAGACAAAAACAAAAATTAAGGTATTATTTTTATCACACCTTTGGAATGAGAATCGAATACTGAATAGCTTTCTTCAATATGTCCCTCATCTCACCAGTAACAATTATAATGAATTACATTCACTTTAAGACGCTGACAGCAGCAAAAGCTGTCACTGGTGCTGATTCTCTTGTTCACAAAACTTCACTAAATTTAAGTTAAATGCATCTTACTCTTTCCATTTTTTAAAGAAAAGGACAGTAGATACATTTTAGTTTAATCCTGTCAAATTAGACACCGCCTGAAGAAAATTTACGTATATTTAGACGCCACGTTTTAAAATGGCATCTAAATTATCAATGCAGTGTCTAAATTTGACAGGACTTAACAAATATTTTATCTTCTGTCCTTTTCTTAATTAAATGGAAAAAGAAAGACGTTAGTTTGTGAATAAGAAAATCGGCACCACTGTCTCTTTGTTTGCACGCATGTGAAAGAAATGCGATGACAACGGTAGTACAAAGTATAAAGCAACTAGCTTTCCTTATTTCATGACATAAGAGACCTTATTTGTACTCCTGGTATACAGTATTTTCGAATAAATAAAGAAAATTGTTCTAGGTAACATGTTTTATTTCCGCTGCTAAGCGCAATAAATTTTGCTAAAAATTTTACAAGTACAACTATTTTGATTAATCAGCTATTGTCAGCGTCTTAACGACAAATTGGATCATCATAAAATCTAGAGCCTATGCTATTACATTTAATAATAACCGAAGTCAATCATACACATAGAGAAAAAAGTTACATCTAAATGAATATGATTTATATTGAAGTCAAAATTACAATAAACACAATCATGTTTCTGAAGCGAAAATAACAATATTTATTTATAAAAATATGTATCAAACTCTTTAAGTTCTGGAAGAAAGCGCTTTACGATTACTAATATGCGAGGTCGGTCGCAAAGTTGATAACAAGTCACATTATTATCAATATTTGAAACCCTCGTCTTGTCAATCCATAACGCATGATGTCGTACCTAAAGTAAATTGGAAATTGGGAAAATTAATCTGCCAGTTACCAAGCATTTATGACATATAAAAAGATGATAAGGAAAAAATATAACTTTGTGTAATGCCTAAGTAATTTAAGAATATATCGCAAATGTATTGGTTACAGTAATGTTGTCTTAATGAATGTACATGCGATGTGTCCACATATCTTTACAGATTCTATAGGTGGTAATTTGAGATGTCGTTAATTACCGATACCTTTGCATCTACAGAAAATATTTTGTGGGAGATCACTCTTGACATGTCCTTATATTTTTTGATACGAAATTAGTATCTTAAGTACATAAAGAGATTTCATTACTATGATAATTTACAAAAACAATAATAATAGTATTTAGTAATTTTTTGTAAACTTCCAAGTCTGAAAATGCTTTTCTGTAGCCTGAACAGTTAAAAGGCCGAAATAAAGCAAACAACACTGTTTGCTCTATTTCGAATTACCACCCTAAATAATAATTCTCTTTAGTAATACACGCAGAGTAAGTTATACCAAACTTAAACCTCAAAAAAATATGTATGGTTAAACCAAGTCAATACTGGCGTAACTATAGTCCGCGCTTATTAATAAAGGGACGTTAGTGAGTGCTGGCGACGTTTCGGAGAAACATTCATTTTTTATAGTTACATTACAGTAGCATTGTTGGCATTAATGCTAGCTGTTTATAGTTATCTAAAATATTCCTAACTAAAGAGATGTTCCGTAGCCCTCTCCAGCTCCCAGTCGAACGTGGACAGCGCAACTCTAGCTTGATCTTCGTCAACACCCATATCTAGTAATATTTGAACTTTTTGATTGAACTCCCAAATCACGACTGGACCTCCAGCGTATGCGTTGGTCCAGTGTCTAGCTGTCAAGTTGAAGAGTTGTATGTCTTCTCTGTACTGTTTTGCAACCACTGCGTCCTGTGGGTCGTTGGGTTCAGCCGCTGACAACAGTGCTTGTATGGACAGCAGTACTGTGCGTAGCGTGAGGGCCGCCGCCCATTGATCTTTGAGAATGTCTAGACATATGGCGCCAGTTACCGATGATACGTTAGGATGCCATATCTTTGTCATAAAGCGAATCTGGAAACATAATGATCTCAAATCAGTTCTTGTTGGTTGCAATGCACGCGACCGACCGTCTTAATAGTTTTTTAGCGTAAGGTTGTCGCTGTAAATATTCGGACATTACTTTCAAATTAGAAATTGATAAGTGATCTACGTGAAATTTGCCCATCTCTAATAGGGATGAAGACTACATTAAAAAAAAATGCATTCTGTTCAGTCCATCCGTAAGAGACCTTCCAAAAATACTATTTGGAAGGACTGGACACAGTGTGCATTTCGACAGCGCGGCCACGGCGTCATATTAAAAAAAAAACCATGCCAAGATTATGTAAAAATTTGTCAAAGTTGATTCCCAAAGCCATAAATTTGTCAAAGTTATGGTCAAAAAGTTTTAAGGGTTTGAACGTGGCCGCGCCATCGAAACGCGGAGAACCGCGCGGCCACGGAGATCTCTAAAACTAAACGTTGCAGCGACCTGAAATTCAGGTAAATAACAGATTGAATTTGTAAAAAAAATGTAAAAATATAGAAAAAAAACCTAGGTTAATATTTTAGGAGCTATAAGACTAAAACTCCATGGCCGCGCCATTGAAACGGTGAAGAACACGTTATCGCCAATATCTCTGAAGTTTTTTGTAAAACCTAGATTAGAATTTGTCAAAAACTGTAAAAATACTACAAAAAATCCTAGGTATATGTTTCAGGAGCTGTAAGAGTAAAACCTCATGGCCGCGCCATTGAAACGGTGAAAACACACGTATCTCACGTATCACTCGCCGATATCTCGCTGGAAAACCAACGCAGAGGTCTGAAGTTTTTTGTAAAACCTAGATTTGAATTTGTCAAAGAGTGTAAAAATGCACAAAAAAATCCTAGGTTAATATTTCAGGAGCTGTAGTGCGGTATCGCGTAGAAATATGTCGTGATTATCTACCGAAGAAAGTAAGAGTAAAGCGAGTTTTTTATTGTAAACAACATCTATTAATATATAAAACTACCAGGCAAAATGATTATTTTTTTTCGTTATTTGTAACTTTCAGTACGTTTTGAATATTTTGATAGGGTGACCATGGCTTTTTGTTTACAGAAATCTTTCCACCTATCGTTTTTGAAATTATAGCTCAAGAATTCTAAATTAAATTAATCAAACGATAACATACAAAAAACATATGTTTATTCCTTTTTAAATCATATAAATCACATTATTTACTTATACTAAGACATAGTAAGTATTGCTTTCAAAGTCACAAATCACAGATTATTTACTTAAACTAAGACATGTATATATTATATCAAAGTTACACACGTCTGTCTGTTTATTTGTCCGGGATAAACTCAAAAACTACTGCATAGTATTCATTATAATTTTGAGTTAATCGGGTGAAACTGCGAGGAACAGTTAGTGATTTCTAAAACGATAGGTGGAAAGTTTTCTGTAAACAAAAAGCCATGGTCACCCTATTAAAATATTCAAGACGTATCTAAAGTTATAAAACTGTTAAAAAAAACCCTTTGCCTGGTATCGGTAGTTTTATATATTAATAGGTGTTGTTTACAATAAAAAACTCGCTCTACTCTTACTTTCTTCGGTAGATAATCACGACATATTTCTACGCGATACCGTACTACAGCTCCTGAAATATTAACCTAGGATTTTTTGTGCATTTTTACACTATTTGACAAATTCAAATCTAGGTTTTACAAAAAACCTCAGACCTCTGCGATGCTTTTTCAGCGAGATATAGGCGATAACGTGTTCTTTACCGTTTCAATGGCGCGGCCATGGTGTTTTAGTCTAAAAGTTCCTAAAATATTAACCTAGGACTTTTTTGTGCATTTTAACACTATTTGACAAATTCAAATCTAGGTTTTACAAAAAACTTCAGACCTCTGCGTTGGTTTTCCAGCGAGATATCGGTGATAACGTGTTTTTTCACCGTTTCAATGGCGCGGCCATGAGGTTTTACTCTTACAGCTCCTGAAACATAAACCTAGGATTTTTTGTAGTATTTTTACAGTTTTTGACAAATTAAAATCTAGGTTTTACAAAAAACTTCAGACCTCTGCGATGCTTTTTCAGCGAGATATTGGCGATAACGTGTTCTTCACCGTTTCAATGGCGCGGCCATGGAGTTTTAGTCTTATAGCTCCTAAAATATTAACCTAGGATTTTTTTCTATATTTTTACAATTTTTTTACAAATTCAATCTGTTATTTACCTGAATTTCAGGTCTCTGCAACGTTTAGTTTTAGAGATCTCCGTGGCCGCGCGGTTCGCCGCGTTTCGATGGCGCGGCCACGTTCAAACTCTTATAACTTTTTGACCATAACTTTGACAAATTTATGGCTTTGGGAATCAACTTTGACAAATTTTTACATAATCTTGGCATGGTTTTTTTTTTAATATGACGCCGTGGCCGCGCAGTCGAAACGCACACCTGGACACATACTATTTGCTTGATCAAATGAATAAAACAATACAAAGATAAAGAGTATCACAAAGCTCCGGAGGGGGGGCTTGAAGCGTCACATCTTAGTTAAAATTGGGTAGTTTACACCATTAACCAATAAATGTTCGACACAATTTCTATAAAACCTCTTTTAGGCCAGTCATCTAAGACATAAAAATCGCGTTAGGTCGCAATAAATTGCAAGGTTCTGATTTTTTGTGATGTTGTTAGGATAGATACCAATGGTGTAAATCTAGATTTGCAACCTCGAAAGACCTGTGCTAACTTCGTGGTGCTCGAAAAACCTCGAAATTTTCGAACTTTTTTCAGTTTTTGGCTTATAACTTCTAAAATATGCATTTTGCAGTAAAGTCATCTATGAAACTTTTAAATAAGACAAAATAAGCAACAAAATGAGTGTAACCCCAGCTCTGTATGTTTAATAGATCTCAAGATATGACATTTCGAAAATAGGCAATTTTTTCCAAATTTTTTCAAATTTGTAGTTGGCTAGATTTTAGATCAAAATACTGTCTAAAATACTCATCCTACAAGGAAAGTCAATAGAAGTTAAGTTGGAGAGCAGTTATTGCTTTAATTTAAGTGTAAAAGGAACTGTTTAGGACCAACAGTTCTCATATTATGAGGTAAACAGTAATAATAAGGATCGAATTTCGCAAGAAATAGTTATTTTTTCTTGTACATTGTTGAATGGAATTTACAATACTAGCAGTCCGCCCCGGCTTCATCCGTGGTACATACATAGCCTTTGTCAATCATGGATAACATACCTATCCAACGGGGAAAGAATTTTTAAAATCGGCCCCGTAGTTTTTGAGTTTATCCATTACAAAACAAACAAATCTTTTCTCTTTATATTAAGTATAAGACAGTATGATTGATGGCGTCATCAGTTCTGTCAAAACCTTGTTATTTTAACTTTCGAGTACTGGCCAGATATACTTTGACTAATTTTAAAATAGAACATTTGTACTTGCCGAAAATAAAAAAGAAAATATTAAATATAGAGTGGTCGAAGAAGGAAGATAGAGTCGCGGTTATCGCGTTGCACCGCTATGGTTACGCGCCAATAGAAATTTTCAAAATTCTGCAAAAGTTGAAAATAACACTACGGTTTGTTTATCGCACTATCAAACGATACATTGAAGATTCAAGCTTCAAAGATCGTGAGAGGAGCGGCCGACCTCGCACAGTTAGGACACCAGCGGTCATCAAAGCAGTGAACGCGCGAATTCAACGAAATCCCTCGCGTAAACAAAAAATCTTAGCTTTTCACATGGGGCTAAGCAGAACCACGGTTAGAAGAGTGTTAAACGAAGACCTGGGACTACGAGCTTATCGTAAAAAGCCGGACATTATGTGAACGAGCGTTTGAAAAAAAATAGGCTGAAAAGATCCCGCGCTTTGTTACGGCGGTACGCGGGAAAAAAACATCGCAAAATATTATTTTCAGATGAAAAAGTTATAACAAACAAAATGATAAGGTGTATGCCCACAGCAGGGGGGGGGGGGGGGAATATTCCGAGGGTCCAACGTGGGCATTATCCTTCCTCACTCATGGTTTGGCTTGGAGTCTCATATTCAGGCTTAACTGAGGTGTTTTTCTGTGAAAAAGGTGTGAAGCCAGTGCCGTTGTGTACCAAAATACCGTCCTATCGAATATAGTGGAACCTCTTTCTCAAACAATGTTCAAAAACAGACATTGGATATTCTGACCAGATTCTGCACCAGCTCATAGGGCAACGCAAAACTGGTTGACCGCCCATGGAATTGACTTCATCGGGCATGAAGACTGGCCCTCTTCTAGTCCATATTTAAACCCCCTGACTGCAAAATATGGCAATATTTGGAGGAAAAAGTCTGCGCTAAACCTCATAGGAATTTGGAGTCTCTCTCTCTGAGTATCTCTGGTTAAAGCAGCAGCAGAAATAGATATAAATATGGTGCGTGCTGCGGTCGATGACTGGCCGCGTCGATTAAGGGCATGTATTAAAAATGGAGGGGGGCATTTCGAATAATGTAAATAAATTTGTATTGTACATTCAATTATCTTTCATTTCATATATAATTTTCAATTAATTATCAAAAATTATATCGTTAATTACATTAAAAGTTGTTATATATGTATTTTTAACATAGGCATTGAAAACATTAAAAATCTCACTGCATTCAGTGTACGCCGCAGGGTGGTAGATTGTAAAGATGCTAGAAATCCTTACATACATCACATCTTGATTTATATATAATATAATATATATATTCAATAAACAGTTTTTACTTAATTGTCTGTTTTATTTGATTTTTAAACTAATATTTAATTTATATTACTAGAGCTGAAAGCTAAATCTGATTTCCTTATTTACCTCATAATATGAGAACTCCGTCCTGAACAGTTCCTTTTACACTTAAATTAAAGCTAAATAACTGCTCTACAACTTAACTTCTATTGACTTTTCTTGTAGGATGAGTAATTTAGACAGTATTTCGATCTAAAGTCTAGCTAACTACAAATTTGATAAAATTTGGGAAAAATTGCCCATTTTCGAAATGTCATATCTTGAGATCTATTAAACATACAGAGCTAGGGTTACACTCATTTTGTTGCTTATTTTGTCTTATTTAAAAGTTTCATAGATGACTTTGCTGCAAAATGCATATTTTAGAAGCTGTAAGCCAAAAACTGAAAAAAGTTCGAAAATTTCGAGGTTTTTCGAGCACCACGAAGTTGGCACAGGTCTTTCAAGGTTGCAAATCTAGATTTACACCATTGGTATCTATCCTAACAACATCACAAAAAATCAGGACCTTGCAATTTATTGCGACCTAAATGTCTTAGATGACTGGCCTATTTTAATTTCAGCCCAATAAATTCGATTCATTTTCAATATGCTATAAAATTTGATTTTTAGTTGCTTTGAAATCAATAAATAGATAGTCAACTGAGTTGTTATTTTAGTGACGTCATAAGTTGCCATTGCCATACATAATCTATTGGAGAATTGCGTTTTGACCGCTCATAAAAAGTACGTCAATTGATAATTTTTCGTTTACTACCAAAATGTTTTGATAATCTAAATCACGGGCTAAGGCCCGAGTCACACCGGAATGGCAGCGGCCGGCAGCGGCGCGGCGAGCACCTTCAGTGTGTAATAATTTTAAACTATAAATACATACTTAAAAGACTAGTATCGCTTGAAAAGCTAGAAAAGGTCGCGAGGCCGCCCGCGGAGCCGCGAGCGGCCGCGCGCCTCGCGCTTCTTTCGACGCTGGCGGCCGCTTACGGCCGCTGCCATTTCGGTGTGACTCGGCCCATAGTATATAATACCTAGTTTCTTTTTGTCATCTAGCCAATTGGTGGCAAAAAGCTAAAGTGTAACAGTACCGAAATGCTGGTTAAATAACCATTCCATTTTTAAGAATAATTCTTAAAAAATCCTTATTCACATAATGCACCTTTTGCATGTGTCGTAAAAGCTCAAAATACCCACTCCAATTCTTAGTATTCTAACTTATTGGGGAAACTATACAAGTGGTATGAAGTTATAGTTACAGTTACATGAATGGGCAGAAATTTTTAAAAAGGTTGTATTAGAGTTCAGAAGTGTAAGATGCGTACGTTAATTCATAAATGTTACCTTCGGCGGATTGAACGGATATGTCTCTGGAACTTTGATCTCTAGAAGGAATGTTCCGCCTTCGTACGGAGTGTCTGGTGGGCCGGCGATCTCGCCTTGAAGTTCTGTCCAGCTATCGTTAACCAACTCCAATTTAATGGTGCCGCCTGCTACCTATAACAACAAAGCGCTAAAAATTAGATAAAGTGAGAAATGGTATCATAAGACTTAAAACCTGAGATTAAAACTGGTTTGCAAGTCAGGATACCTCAAGGTCAATCAAACAACGAAATAACGTTAATCAGCAGATGGTGTTCATTAAGGTTTTCTTTTTATTTTGTTCTGTAGTGAGACTTCTATTTAAGATTTAGCTATTAAAAGTTAAATATAAAGCAAATAAGTATCAGTCTGTTTGTCACTATTATTAGTAGGTTAGTTGGAAATTATCGTCGCTGTCGCAATAAACAATAAAAGGAAGTAAACGTTTGCACTCTCATCCACAAAAACTATTCTAACTGTAGGCCAAGCTTAAAACTTGAATCACTTTTTGAACGCGGTACATTCATTCGCTAGGTTGGTAGATGAAAAAAAAAACCGACAGTCATGCAGGTAATTTAGTTTATTTTACAGTTTTCTTGAAGTACAGAAAGGCGTGTTGATTACAATTTGATCAATACTGATTGACTAATATTCTACTATTGATATTGCAACTCGCTGTTGTACACTAAGATAACTAAGTATAAGGCGATTCACACACGGCACCGCGCTCCGCCGCGGATGGCGGTGAGGCGGATGTCATGTTGTACAAGACACTTTGAAATCCGTTGATACCTAAGGCGATTCACACACGGCACCGCTCGCCGCCGCGGAGGGCGGTGGCGGTGAAGCGGATTTCTTAGCGGTCCTCCGCGCGGTTAGGCGGTTTACGCGCCTGTCCGCGCGGATCGATTTATCGCTTGAGCAGGGCACGTAGGCATATTGAATGTGCATTCGGTATTTTAACACATAAATGGCGTATATTTCAACGCTCTTTGAACGTAAACTGAAATTAATGTATAAAAATTATTAAAGCATGCTGTATACTTCATAATTTTGTTAGGAAAAGACATGGCGTTGATTTTAAAGATATTTTATATACGAACCATGAGACAGAGACAACAGTTAATATACCTTTAGACAATAATTGCAGAGGAAGCACAAGTGCTGCAGCGACCCGTAATAATTTAGCTGATTATTTTGTAAATGAGAACTACCATGGCGAAGTAAATATCCTTAAAAATAATTATATTTTTTAAACTTACTTCTTTTTTATCTTTGTCACTATTTTGTCCTGGCTCCAAATATGAGGTAACAATTTCTTCCCATTGTTTCATTTTAAGGAGTCACTATATTGTGTGCTTTGTCCTATATAGCAGAGCGACTTTCAATCTCTAAAATAAACTTTTCGGCTTCGAAATCAATTTTAATTTGCAACACGTCTTGCGCACATGATGATCCGCGCGGTTATGCGGCGTCCCCGTGTGTAAGGCACCGCCCCACCGCGCGGACGTCAGCGCGGAGAGGCGGTGGCGGCGAGAGCACCGCTCGACCGCGCGGTCGGGCGGTGTACGTGTGTAAGGTATCAACGGATTTCTAAGTGTCTTGTACAACATGACATCCGCTTGACCGCCCGCCGCGGCGGCGCGCGGTGCCGTGTGTGAATCGCCTAACACACGTACACCGCCCGACCGCGCGGTCGAGCGGTGCACGTTTGTTCTCCATCCGCGGCGGTGCGCGGTGCCGTGTGTGAATCGCCTAAGGTTGTTTATTGCATAGCCCGTCTGTTGATTTTACAAGCAAAATCGTGTGTGTGCGTGCGTGCGTTCTTGATCAGCCGGAAGAAATCTTGTTCCTCATCTTGGGTTTACTTTAATTGGCCGACTTGTGTGGACACTGGTGCTGATTCTCTTGTTCACAAACGTTACTTAGTGCATGCATCTTTCTCTTTCTTTAAGAAAAGGACAAAAGGTACATATTAGTTTAATCCTGTCAAATTAGACAGCGCCTGAAGAAAATTGGCGTATATGTAGTCGCCATGTCTTTAATCACGTCTAAATTATCTATGGAGTGTCTAAATTTGACAGGACTTGAACTAACACTTCTACATAGACTTGGTCAAAGATGCCCAGTAGTAGTAGAAGTAGCTTGTGCGATCTTTCGCAAAAAATATAGGACGTCAAGGACAGTCCTTGAACAGAATGTTCTGCAGCCTTTCAACGTTCTATCAACTCTACAATTACCATGTCGCTGAAGTTTGTTGAACAGATAGACATTTGAATGGCGTCGGCATACTAAGCTTTCTGCGAGAACACCAGCTGCTCGTTCACCACACGATTATTTGCATAGCGAGTAATTAAGATCGACAAATTGTGCCGCACAAATCGGTTGCCGTAAAGGACATTTTGCCGAAAAGCTGACGTTTTGGATTTTTAACAGCTTATTTTCGAATATTTAAGATGTATCGTGGGCTTTACCCAGTAAAAGCCGGCACTCCTTCAAAATTTCTCATTAAAATTATTAAATGATTTCTCCTTAATGATTTCGCCCTGCCCAGGGCGTGAGAAGTCATTTGATAATTTTCCATCCATAAAAAAAACAATTTCTCGTATATCGTAGCTGTAAAGTTCTCGAGTTATTTTTTTGTAGGCTGTAAAGGACTCCCATTTTCGTCCATAATTAAGTTTGGTTTATTTTGATAATTTGAATGGATAGAACACGAAAATCTAAGAGGGTATTTTTTTGACACCATGAATATAGGTACTGTGTTTAAACAAGATATTAGCCAAAAACTTTTTTTTTGTTTTTTGGTTCTACTGATAAGTCATGTCCGGCATTGATAACTTACACGTAAACAACACTTCCCCATCACACCCAGCACTAACAAGTTTCAAGTCTTCAAACAATGTAGTAGGTAAATATGGTCAAGTTCTTATTAACAGTTTTTATAATACACTAGCTCTTCCTCGCGGTTTCACCCGCGTTACGTTAGGTTTTTGGTTACTGCTTCGCTCCCGTAGGACATAGCGTGATATTATATAGCCTATGTTACTCGTTGACAATATAGCTTTCGAATGGTGAAAGAATTTTTAAAATCGGTCCATTAGTTTTTGAGCCTATTCATTACAATCAAACAAACAAAGTTTTCCTCTTAATAATATTAGCATAGATATAGGGTGACTGGTAATTAGTGTACGATACTTAAACACGTGATTGTGCTCATGATAACAATCAATTTATATTATGGGAAGCCGAAATCGCGAAAAAGTATCAGCTGTTCACTACAATAATAATAATAATAATAAACCCGCAGGGCAGCTTGTGGCGAGCTGTCGGGCAGTAGCGACCCCGTGGACCTGACCTCCTGGGAGACCCTTTGTTCTTCATCTCTGGCTTGCCTTAACTGGCCGGCCAGAGTGAGCACTGACGAGGAACAAGGCTCCCACCTCACTCTTGCCTTAATTGGCTGGTTAGAGTGGAGAATCGCAAGAGCATACGTGCTCGGGGGAAGGAAGTATTCCAGTAAGATGCTGGTAGGGATCTTGACCGTACTTCCGGGATTGTCCTGATAGCCGTGGAATACCTCTCCACTCCTCAAGCACCTCGATATATGTTGCCCCCTTGTTGCTACGTCACTATGTGCTAGCGGCCGTTTTCGGGGGCCCATTTACTGAGTGTGCAAGTCACCCCCTACCATTATATCAGTGTCATACAACCATTGGTCAAGCAGGGGCCATAGTCACTCCATAGTTTCTGGTACCTTATTCATTAAAGAATCCAAACCCATAGTCTAAAATTTTTGTTAGTTGCCATATTTTACAATAGTCCAACACCAACCGGGGGTTGTCCTTAGGTGCACTTACATAGTGCATATAGGGATAATCGTCGGTCGGTGTCCCATTCCACATAAAGTTTTTCCTCAAGGGGCCTCTGCGAGTTGGCTTCGGCCCCTCGTACGCCTTCCAAAAGTCCGGGACCTCAGGGTCCCGAGATATGGAAACATATTTTAAAATAATAATAATATGCTGGGACAACTCACATACGGTCATCTGATCCCAAGTTAAGCTAACATAAACGTATTGAGCAGCTGATTTTTTTTCGCAGTTTCATGCTTGTTCCCATTAGTCGTGCAGAACCCTACAGCATGTGTTTGCCCACTAAAACGATTATTTATTTACTAAGAAATATTGTAAAAGCTGGTATAATGCGAACGGTACACAACGCAAATATGCAATTGCAAGGCAGACTATTAATATTGAAATCAAACAAATAATATGAATATTACAATGGCAAGAGCTCCTGGACGCGAGTTTTCATGTTTTAAAATAAGTTTTTATTAATAATAAACAGCTTAGGCAATCAAATACATAGTACTTTTTCTTGAAGGCCTCTTTTTCTAAACCAGACTTCTAATAATTTACAACAACATATATGATTGAAGCTGGTGGCTGGAGGCAGGTTCATGACACTTACAGTAAAACAAGCAACAAAATGTGATTGATTGTTATGATTTTATTAATTAAAAATATTTATACATTATTAAGTCTTCTTCTTTCATTATTACTTGTCTAACCAATCCAAACAAAAACAATTTTATAGCAGACTTTGTTTTATCAGAGAAAAATTATTACTTAATTCATCAGTGGATATTAATTTGAAGAATGTCAAAACTTGCTACAAATCACATAAAAAGTCGCTATTTAAACTCATTGAGATTGGTTAATAAAAAAAAACAATTTGATTTTACAACAAATTTCATTGAAAAGGAAGTTAGTAACATTGAACAAACAAGCAGTGCAATGCAATTAAGAAGTCATGAATAGTATTCGCATAGTAAATACACAATTTAAACAGAGATGCATAGCCAATAAAGAATTATTAACCATTCATTTGCCCACAGCCAACGTTACGAATTATAGTCAATTAATTGCTAGTTGATGAAAATAAAACCACATGAGGTGAAGTTCTTCTATATTTGAAAACAAACATCTACTCTCTTTAAAAACAAAGACCGCATGTAAAAGCCATATGTTGGTTGCCAACAAACCTGACTCGGCATATTTTATCACTGTATATAAACAAAGTCATGATGACTTCAAATGTTGTTCTCAGAAAAATATTTTTTACGATTTTTGGCATTAAGAAGTTGGCATAGTAGAATTAAATGTTTGTTTCAATCAGTTCTTTGAATAAAGATGATTAATTCAATTTATTAATTTTCCAAAATTGAATATTTGTTATTATGATGATCTAAACGTATAAATGATTATTTCTGTATTTTCATGAGGTTGTTTTAACAATAATCTTTGTAAACAGTTGTTGCAATAACTACAAGCAGTGTTGAGTTTATAGATTTGATGTGATTTTAGGTCAATAACTCGATAATAGAAAATTTATTTTATATAATAGTTTTAACCCGTTTAATAAAGTCAAAGATACAATTAACCTTTCAACAACCAGCGACAACCGGCTGTCAGACTGCTATTGTCTTTCTATTGTGTCTCGAATCACATGTGTTCGAAGGTTTAATGGCAAAAAAAAAATAACTTGGTGGTTAGCAATTTGCTCCTGCACTGAGACACTTGTATGTCCTAAAGTTTTGTGTTCCGAGAAGTAAGTGCATTTGTCATATATAAAAATACCAAAAAAACGCTTTTCAAAAAGTGTATATTCCAAAATGGCAAAATATATTGGATTTTGTATGACTTCACTCCAAAACTACTGAACCAATTGACTGACAATGAAATTTGGAACAGAGTCCAATTTCATCCACAGTCTGAATAAGAGCATAGGATATTTTTTATCTTAAAAATCCCACTTAAAGGGAACTACACAGGTAAAACCGTGGGCTAGTTTTGTATATTTGGAGTGTAGATAGTCTCACCTCAAATAAAATTTATAGGACAAATGGCAACTATCTTAAAGTATTTTACCAGAAAACAATGTAAACCCAAAGTTTGAATATCCACTGTGACATCATCAACATACTTTTAAGTACCTGAGTGGGAAAAAGTAGGTAAGCAAGATAAGCAGTACTAATTAGATTCAAATAGAATCAGGCTTTATTGTACAATATGTTTCATTCAAGATTATCAGTCTCTTCCTTCACTATTCAGTAATGTTTATTTGTTTTGAGTTGTAATTATGTAGATTACACGTTTTTACAACGCAATAGCAACGCACTTAAGTAGCCAAATAGTCTAAAATCATTTTCTTAATAAATGTAGGTAGACAACATTTTGGTAATTCGAAATACAACAAAACATTTTTTCTACTTTTTGTTACATAACAAAAGGTTTACAATGTCTTGTGAATCATCATGATAATTACGAAATTGGAATAAAAATATGCCAACATTAGATTAGTGATGGAGTGATAAACACATGAGTAGGTAGGTATCTAAAAACATGCTGAATCATTCACATCACAACATTAGACAAACACAAACAATCACAACAATATTGCGAATTAAAATTGAACGGTATAGTACTACTTTCGAACGCACTTTGAACTTGTACTGAACAATCGATGTTCTCTTATATTTATGACATCTAACAAAAGTGCAAGTAACTGGAGTCCGTCTATCTGTTATGAACCAAACACGTTACACAAATGTAAAATTGTCTTACCTCTTCACTTTTCATGACCTCCTTGAATTCCCTTTTTATGCGTTTGGCCGCTATATTTGCCATTATTACAAATTTAAATAAGATAATTTTATTCGAGATTGAGAACCAAGAACTTGCCAAGAACCAATATTGAATTGAAAGCAGATGGCAGATTGGATTGGATGGATAGTAGTTTAGTGTTGCCGAGTAAGGATATTATACCATATACGTACTTTTTAGGAATAAGGTAGAAAAGTTAATTTAATATTTTGGAACAAAAATATGACCAACACAATTTTCACAAAATTGCAAATACCTAATACTTTAGATTATTTGAACTTCATCAATCCATTTCGATTAGTTCTTAATTCACAATTCACATTAAATTTTTATATAAATACGCATTAAATTATTTTTTTATCGTACATTCATAAAATACTTTTTGTACAAGCTACAATTTAATAAAATGCTTTGTTTTGAAAACTTTAAATAATAAAATTGCTAGAGAAAAAACCTCTTGCTCCAAAGAGTTTCGTTCGTTCAACTCTTGCTTGTTTACTTCCGCTTTGAGAAGAACCATTCATTCATTGTTTCTCACTCAGTCTCAGTCTTTGGTTGTTTTATTTTAGTTCGATGTTCATTCGGCTGAAAACTTGGCATAGACTATGCTTTCATCAGTCTTTACAAACCAGTGGTCTCGAACCTACCGATTTTTCGGTATTTCTACCGATATGGGCTCTGTTCTACCGATATACCGAAATATAACGACTTTTCTACGATTTCACAGTATACATGGAAATTCTACCGATTTTTCTACCGATTTTACACTTTTAAGTTGGCAACCCTTTTCATTTATGTTTAATGTTACGGGGAAGCCCTCAATAGTATGGACCTAGTGCAGAATGTAGTTCATATATTTTGGGGAATACCCTTGACACCCTTGTGTCCTGCAATTCGATGTTATAAGGGGCTTCCCGCTCGGGAATTTACCTGTCTAGTATATATAAACAGTAATTCAGTTTTATTTTTTCATTAATTTTCTTAACTTTGAAGAGTGAGTACCTAACCGAAAGAGTCCCTACAAAATCAGATAATTAAGTTAAAATGTCGTCTGACGAGGAGCCAAGCACAAGTGCGAGTGTAAGAAGAAAAAAATATCTACAATATTATAGAAAAGAATGGGAAGAAGAATTTCCAGGTTGGCTGCAAGATAGTCGTAAAGGCGAAAGCTATGCCTATTGTAAAAGTTGTAATAAAGATATCAACATCACATCAGGAAAAGACGCTATAAAGAAACATAGTTCTTCACAAGCACACTCAATATCATCAAAGAATATAAAATCACAACCGAAGATATCATCATTTACTGTGACCAAAACTCATAAATCTGATATACTGGTTAAGCAAGGTAATTTTTTTAGTTATTTATTTTACTATTTACATTGTTATATTATTTGGTTTTCTACTTATCGGTTTATAGAAGCAGTGGATATAATTATACCCTAATCGCTACTAGACATACTGATATACCTACGTAATTTTAATTCTTTATTTTTAATTTCAGGTGAAATAAGATTAGCTTCGTTTGTTGCTGAACACAATCTACCATTCACTATTATGGAGCACCTACCGCAGTTGATGCAAGCCATTTGTCCTGATTCAAAAATAGCAAAAGAAATAAAATGCTCTTCAACCAAAACTCATGACATAATTGATCATATTATAGGTAAAGAAAGTTTCAATAATTTATGTGAAGATCTAGGGCAAACTAAGTTTTCGCTTATTATTGACGAGTCCACTGATCTTAGTACGACCAAACACTTGTGCTTAGTTGTGAGATATGCGAAAATGAATCGTATTAAAGATTGTTTTTTAGCTCTTATTCCATTAGAAGAAGCTAATGCAGCAACCTTATTTGAACACATTGTAAATTTTTTTAGAAGCAATAATATTCCATATAAAGATAATCTAATAGGTTTTGCATCTGACGGGGCAAACGTAATGATGGGACGTAATAATTCTGTTGTAACATTGCTGCAAAATGAAATTCCTAACATTTTTATACTTAAATGCGCCTGCCATTCGTTTCACCTTTGCGCGTCATATGCTTGTACCAAATTGCCACGTTTTATAGAGGATCTTGTAAGAGACATTTACAACTACTTTTCTTCTAGCCCAAAAAGAGTGGCAGAGTTTAAAAACTTTCAAATGTTTTGCGACTTAAAAGTACATAAAATACTTCACCCCTCTCAAACACGCTGGTTATCAGTACATGCAGCAGTGAAGAGAATATTGGAACAACTCTCTGCTCTTATACTATTTTTTATAGACCAAATATCTAACAATGATCATCTTTTAGCTGCAGAACATATATTACAGAAGCTCCAAGATCCTACTACGATATTATTTTTGGAATTTTTAGATTTTGTATTACCATTATTTACCGATTTAAATAAAGAAATGCAAGCAGAACACCCGAAAATTCATAATTTATATGAAAAAATAACTGGAACATTAAAAACTATTTTTGATTGTTTTTTAAAAAGAGAATATTTAACTAGCACTCCAATCGAAAATGTTGATTTTAAGAATCCCAGAAATTTTATGGATATTGATGACGTATACTATGGTGCTGCTGCGTCTAATACACTACTAAGTAGTTCAGAAAATCTAAACTCAGATCAAGTAAATTTGTTTAAATGCAGATGCCTAGATTTTTATATCGAAGCTTGTAAGCAAATAACCACGCGGTTTCCATTGAAAAATAACCCAATAAAAGGTTTAGACATAATTGATCCAAAAAATGTTAAAATTGGCAAAACTGCTTCGATAGTTCCTGTGAGTAGGCTCTTTCCCAATATTGTTCACAGCAATGATTTCCAGGAAATTGATACAGAGTGGCGCATTTTAAGAAATTGTGAACAAATCAAAACATTTCCTGATGATGTAGAACTATTTTGGGATGAAGTAAGTTTATTAAAGCGTGGCGATGAAACTCAAATGTTTCCATTGTTGTCTAATTTCATCTTTAATATTTTATCACTTCCCCATTCATCCGCTAACGTTGAACGCATATTTTCACATATTAATCTTTTAAAAACAAAGCAGCGAAATAGGTTGTCTACTGAATCAATCACTGGTCTATTACATTCAAAACGACTCATTAATACAGCTAATTGTTACGATTTTGAAATTAATTCGAAGATGACCGCGGCTATGGCCAAAGAATATTGGTATAAAAAATAATTATGATTGTTGCAAATTAGTCTGTAAGTTTTTTTTTAATAAATAAACGAATTTTATTGAATATTGTATTTTTCTTTTGTCAAATACCGATTTTGGGTACAAATATACCGATTTTAGCTGGCAATTCTACCGATCTCGCTCTATGTATGACGTTCGAGACCACTGTTACAAACGCACTTCAAAGGGCTTTATGCTGTGGTCGATTAATTGGAGGTGTTAAATTATTTTATTTCGTTGAGTGAATTTTCTATCCGTAGTATTATAATAAAACGTGAATGTAGAATGGTGTCTCTCGAAAGTTATCAGTCGTGAATGAACTTTCTGTGTTAACTTTAGCAAGTTATGGCCAGTGTTTTAAACAGTGTAAGGACGAAGTTATGTTAATTTACTCCCCATGTCACCGGGTTCCACCTATGTACCTGGCACTTGAAGGTGCGTTGCATGATGTTTATACAATGTTTGCTAACTTTTATGTGATAAGGAATCAAAATCTGGTAGCATTTCTGTTATAATGCGACTGCCTATGGCCTTTGTTTCATTCAACACTCGCGCTAACATAAATAACTTGCGTTTAGGGCTATGAAGGGCCCTCCTTGTACACGAATACGTTCTCCTTTATGCTCGTTGATTGATGCTGGCCTGCTTCATGCTGGCGATGGCGACTATACGATTTATAATTTTAGAATTCTGAATCTATTTAGTTGTAGAGCTAACAAATTACGATTTTGATACATAAAATTGAGCACATATATTCTGCTTTTTTATTTGAAATGGTTTATTTTATTTAGGTTTAGGGTCACGCATACTTTAAATTAACCAACATGTTTGTATGAATTAATTATATATTATTTTAAATAAATGTATATTATTACATTTACGTACGTACTTTTTTGCCTGCTTATTTTATTTCGTAAATCTAATGTTAGTAAACAATTTCTTTGTTGCATCAAAGTTGTAATATTTATAACAACTTTTATTCAACAAAGAATTGTTTAGTAGTATTTCTGAGTCAGTAAAAAAGAACTTTCAAACCCAGCTATAGAACTGAATAATTTAAACATTCTATGAAGGGCCAGCTATTCTAGTAAGAAAATAAAATCTAGATGATCAAAGCAAAATTAAAAAGACAAGTTTATCGAGAGTAATTAATTTTTAGAATTTGAAGAATATATTTTTATTAATTATGAATAATTGAAACCTCTTGCTTACTAAGCACTTGCTGCCACATCATAAAAATAAATGTGTAAAACAATAAAAGTAAAACAATTTAAACAAAATAAATTGTGCCCACAATGCATAGTAAACAATAATTTGTCTTTGATAATGCATTGCATTATGGCACAATAATAGAGTCATCACCTGCAACAATGCTTGTAACACAATGATTGACGGATGTGGATGATGGCTATCTGTGACAGCATACCACTGGCATTATTTACCTATGAACACTTGACTTGAAGTCTCTTTTGTTGAAATTAAATAGCTGTTAAGAATTGTTTACTTAGTTTGTCAACAATTTGGGTATATGCTTCCTTTTTCAATAATTCATTATAGCAAAGTGATTTTCTTACAAAATAATATTTTTCATAGTCAATGCATGCTAGTATAGTGTAGTGTATGATATATAGGTTTATGCTAATGTTTTTGATGTTCTTAATTGATAAGCTACAGTGACTTAATGCATTTCTTTAATTATGGCATTAGTCGTTTACTTACCATTCAAAAGCACATAATATAAACATCATTTTTATAAAAACAGAAATGGGGTCTAGTTGCCCATTCAATAGGCTGTTATGTGCAAAGGAGAAAAGGATTTAAACTTAAAATAATAATTATAGTTTAAACAAATTATGTTTGTATAGGGTTCTCTGCTTATTATGTTTGTCTTTGAATAAACAACATCTTAAGCAGTAAATTAATTCTAATTAATCCTTCGAGCACACGTGATTTGAGACACAATAGAAAAACAATAGCAGCCCGACAGCCGGCTGTTGGTTGGTCGTTAAAGGTTGAGTTTAGTACTATGCTATTAAGTTTTCCATGAAATTCCTTATAAATACTGGTATCTTAGGTATTCTTTGACTAATACCTACATTGTTGTTTACCAAATTTTCTTGCTTTGGCTGACAACAATATTTTTTGTAAGTAGGTTTGTAATAATTAGGAGGTACACACAAAGCAGTATAAATACAGTAATTATACATATACATTTCATAGTCAATCTATTTAGCCAATCAAAAGCAAAAGCAGGTAATTTCCAATTATATTTCGAGACTGACTTTAACCTTTTAACGACCAAGCGACAGCCGGCTGTCGCTGTGTTATTATTTTTCTATTGGGTCTCGTGTCACGTGTATTTGAAGGTTTAATGCCAATTAATAAGTATCACTTGAATTTATTATTGAACTAGCTTCTGCCCGCGGCTTCGCTCGCGTTAGAAAGAGACAAAGCGTAGCCTATGTTACTATCCGTCTCTTCAACTATCTCCACTTAAAAAATCACGTCAATCCGTCGCTCCGTTTTGCCGTGAAAGAAAGACAAACAGACAGACAGACACACTTTCCCATTTATAATATTAGTATGGATTGACAAAAAATAAACTTCAAATGTCAGTCCATTCAACTTATGAGTTGTTAGTAGGTAAGGTCTTTCAAGTTACCAACTTCTTTAAGTTTTTCATAATAATCGTTATGTAGGTACATATTTATAATAATGATGATATTATACAGCTCTTTGCGTCACATCGACATCAAATTAGGCGACTATATTCCTTGTAGACGAGTGTCGCAAATTACATAGCATTACGTTTGTTTGGAGTTGAACCCACCCTAGAGAAATAAAACAGTTATATTATGAACGTAACTTCGACAGGTTTCGAATCCGCTACTGTGTTTACAAGCGCGCCCGTCGGCGTCGCCCGTCTACCTCAAAGACTCCTCGACTCAGGGGGGGTCAGCTCTCTTAGAGACCAATGCCTACAATGGCACGATTTGCGAAAACGAGATAGCGCTCTATAAAAAAACAGAGAAGACAATATCTCAGTGATGCCATATTCCTGAATGAATAGATAACCATTATTTCGGTAGTTGCCAATTAGGTATAATTAGTTGTGTTTATTTCAAGGTTCATTAATATTTAATAAAATAGTGGATTTAGCCACTTATGATCAATATTTAGTGTTTCAATCGTATTAAAATGCTGAGTAAAAAATAAAAGTAAGAACTTATAATTATTTCTTTTGTAGTTTTTTATTTTATAAAATGGCAACACATTTTTTCCAGTATGGCGGATTGTTGATATTCTTTTACATCTTTTGTTGTAGTTGTTTTCTTTATTATCATATTTTGTGCCAGTTCTACATTGTTATCTGTGAATAATTGCGTTAATCATTACGTGATCTTGACTCTACAGTGCGAAATTGGTGGTTTCTGTGTTCCCGAGATAGACTAATTTGATTTGTGTGATATGGACAATATGGACGTTTTCAGTGTTTACGAAATAAAAACTCACTTTAATTGTGCGATATTGACGCTTTAGTGATATATTTTGTAGGAATTTGTTGAAGAAGTCTCCAAAAAGCTATGAGAAAGTTAATAAATATATATATTGAAATATGTATAGAAACTTTGTTTTATTTATTCCTACTACAGGTAGTTTTTATTTTTGAAGTTTTTGTCAGACGAATGTATGTATCATAACTAGGTAATGCATAATCGTTAAATAAACTGCAAAATAAGATTTTGCAGTTTATTTATAGATTGTGCATTACGAGGGATACATACAAAAATATATAAAAATCTATGGTAGGTACCTATCTGTTCAAAATTCCCGCGCCTAGCGAGTTTCTCATGGCATAAACTGGAGCGCTAGTGTGCTCGTGTAGGCAATTAATTTGTATGGAGTTGTCGTTCTTCCCGTTAGGGTATATATGTTCTGTGCCTCGACTCTTAACGAGTAACGTCGCGTCGTGCAATGAGTCCCAAAATAGTTCCTCTATTTATTACGCGGACCGCGGTAAACATGTAGATCGATAAGTTTGTTAGTGTTTAACCATAACTTTTAATCTCAGCTTAATACGTAATCGCTGTTCCCAGTACGAACCGCCGAAGTTCATTAAAATGAACGTACCTATATGTACAACGAAGACGCACTATTTCAAATTTTAAAGCTACTGTGTGTTAATTTTTAGAAGAGATTGAGCCCAGTTTTCCCAGAGCCCAGTTGTAATTCCATAAATATTCAGTTAAGGAAAGAACGTATAGGTCTTCTTAATAAATTAAGTAATTATGAAATTAAATTAGAAGACTGCAAGAACATTTATGAGATAGACACTCAGCGCCTACAATCTGAAATACAAGATCTTAATGAATCACTTGAATCTCTATACAATAAATATGTTGCATCTCGAAGCCAAATAAAGGAACATATACTGGCAACCAATAAATTAGTAGATATGTGCACTAACAATGAAGATAGGGTAAACACCATCATTCCCAGCATCTCTCAGTGTACTTGTCGGGGGGAGTCTGACCCCGTAGGGCGTCAGCTGGAGGCATTAGAGGACAGGTTACCCGCCTCGGTTTGCCCACAGCCTGCTGTGACTGTCCAGAGCTGCATCCCTGTACAGGATACACTCGAGATTATACAAGAAGTACCATCAATAGCCTCCAGTAAATGTTCCTTTGATAGTAGTATGCAGGCTTGCCGTTCAATAATGTTCTCAGATAGTATAGGACGAGGTTTAGGGAAATTACTTAATAATAACCTCAGTTACACCACTCAAAACTTTTGCATGCCTCAATCATCCTACAAATGTATTATGCAGTCTGTTTTAAAGCAAGAATATAACTCTGACACCAATATAACTATATTTATAGGTAATAGTCTAAAAGTAAGTAAAGAGGACATCACTGAGAGTATTACAGACATTCTAAATATCAATTGTAATAAAATTGTTTTGTGTGCTTTTCCTTATTTTAGTAACTTATCAAAGAGACAAAATAATTATATATATATGCTGAATAAGCATGTACATTTCTTAGTGAGTCATTATAGTGACAAGCTCGTATATTTTGACACCAACAGTTTTGTTGAAAAGTTAAGGTCGACAAGGAATACAGTGTATTTGCCTATTAGTTTTAGACGACAAATAGCGAGGCTATTAGCATTTATTATTCACTCAGACATAAGTAGTATGTCGAAGTCCTGTATAATTAATACCACAATAGTTAGTAATAGTACTAATAATAAAATTGTGACCATAAATGAATGTAGCCCTGATGCTATAAATATTTTTACTTCTATTCAAAATTTAAACTAGACAATAAGACAATAGAAGGTACAAAAAACAATAGTATAGCAATAATATCTACAGTCAACAAGGTACCTTCTTGCTTTCAGAAAGTTAAGTTGCAAAACCAGCAGAATACCTTGATGTTATTTCATCAAAACATACAAGGTATTTCTTCAAAATTATTAGAAATCGAATTATTTTTAGAAAAAACCAAGTTCGACATTGTGTGTTTTACTGAACATTGGTTGAAGGATTACCAAATGCTAATTAATTATGAAAATTACAATGTAGGCAGTTGTTTTACCCGCAAGACTATGTTGCGTGGAGGTTCTTTGATTTTAATTAAAAAACGTTTAAAATGTAAACAAAGGAATGACATAGTAAGCCTATCGATTGATCATTGTATTGAACTGTCATGTGTCGAGCTGGATAAGCATGTTATATTGTGCGTGTACAGACCCCCTAGCTTTCAGAACTATTCCTTGTTTGAGTCTGTAATGGAAGATGTGCTATCGAAACTTTTAGTATGTAATAAATCTCCAATTATCTGTGGCGACTTTAACGTTAATATTTTAGAAAATAATTTAAACAGTATTAGGTTGTTAAACCTTTTTAAGTCATTTAATTTATCCAACGTTTTTATGGAACCGACTAGAGTAACTCCAACGTCTGCCACATGTATCGACAACATTTTTTGTGAGTGTGAATATTTGGATAAAGCTATTGTGAATTATCTACCATCGGATCATAGTGGACAAACGATGTGTTTTAAATTTCAAATGCCAGAGCAACAAATTCAAATTCATTATAGACCAATGTCAACTGGCAAACTCAACAAATTCAATAGTGCCCTAAATGAAAAATTAAGTGTTCTGCGTTGTAACAATGAAGCAAATATATTGTATAATGAATTCTTTTCAGTAATACAATTAGAATTTAATAATATTTTTGAAAAGAAGATAAAACAAATCAGCCCCAAGTTTAGGTTTAGTGATTGGGCAACAAAAGGAATTAGAAAAAGTAGGGAAAAGCTGTTTGAGCTGTATGGCCTTAAGCCTTATAAAAACACGGAATCTTTTAACAAGTATGTTGCTACTTATTCAAAAACTTTTAGAAACACGTGCAAGGTAGCTAAGGCCCTATTCATAAGCGATAAGATCAAAGTAGCAGACGATAAAATAAAAACGGTTTGGAAAATCATAAATAACGAAACGTGTAAGAAAAAAGTTCGTAACAATGAGTATATATTAGAGACATCACGTGGTTCCATAAACTCTAATATAGACGTAGCGCAAGAATTTGTGAGTTTCTTCACTAGTGTACCGGCAAAAACTACAGAAGCTTTGAATTCCTCATCCGAGGTTTCAATTGATTATCTAAAAACAAACGTTCCTGTCTGTCCGGTTATATTTCAATTTAAACACATAAACCCCGTGACAGTTATAAAAGCTTTCCGACAGATCAAAGTAAAATTCACTGAAGATCTATGGGGGATGTCAATTAAAGTTTGCACGTCTATAATTGAGACAATAGCTCCATACCTAGCCTCTATTTTTAATATGTGCGTAGACCAGGGAGTATTCCCAGATTTGATGAAATTAAGTAAGGTTATACCACTTTTTAAATCTGGGGACAGTAAAGATCCCAATAATTATAGACCCGTATCTGTATTACCGGCTCTTAGCAAGGTGTTTGAGAAGGTCATGCTTAATCAAATGCTCATTCATTTTAACACAAATAAAATCTTACATGATAAACAGTTTGGTTTCACCAAAGGACGTTGCACAACCGACGCCGGTGTTACTTTATTAAAACACATATATACCGCATGGGAAGAAGCACATGATGCCATAGGGATCTTCTGTGACCTTTCCAAAGCGTTTGATTGCGTAGATCACAACACATTAGTTTTAAAACTGGAGCATTACGGACTGGGCAAACTTGCGCTAAGTTTAGTAAACTCATATTTGAATAACAGGCTGCAAAAAGTTCAGATAAATGGGATAAATTCAGACAGTTTAAAGGTAGAAATGGGAGTTCCACAAGGGTCTATATTAGGTCCCTTTCTCTTTCTAGTGTACATAAATGACCTCCCTCATTTATTAAAAAGCCAACCACAAATGGTGTTATTTGCTGATGACACATCTTTGATTTTTAAAGTAAATAGGCAGGCCAATAATCTTGACTACGTAAATAACGCCTTACTTCAAGTGCACAATTGGTTCACGGCCAATAATTTAGTATTAAATGGAAGGAAAACTAAGTGCATTAGATTCGCTTTGCCAAATGTTAGAAGCAATGATTGTGACATAGTATTGAACAGGGAGAAACTAGAATTCGTCAATGAAACTGTTTTCCTAGGGATCACGCTTGACTCAAGGCTACAATGGAGTCCTCACTTAACATCTCTCGCAGGACGCCTAAGTTCGGCAGCATATGCTGTTAGAAAAATCCGGCAATATACTGATGTAGACACCGCGAGGTTAGTTTACTTTAGTTATTTTCACAGTGTTATGTCTTACGGGATTTTACTATGGGGACGAGCTGCAGACATCGAGTCTATTTTTATTCTGCAGAAAAGAGCGGTCAGAGCCATTTACAATCTTCGTATGCGCGATTCTCTAAGGGAACTGTTTAAGAAAATTAACATAATGACGGTACCTTGTCAATACATTTATGAAAACATCATGTATGTTAGAAAAAATCTCCATCTTTTTGGTAGAAGAGGCGATAGACACAATTATTGTACAAGAAATAGGGACGAATTAGTTCAACCCGGTTTTAGGCTGGCTAAAGTAGATTCTACCTTTATGGGGTACTGTTTAAAATGTTATAATAAAATACCTCCCCACATCATTCAATTAACCGAAAGTAAATTTAAATCTTATATAAAACGCACATTATGTAGTCGAGCTTATTATAAATTAGGGGATTATATTAATGATCAAAATGCTTGGCTGACTGCTGGTCCTGCTCCACAACCGTTTAATTGATTAGCATTTGGAATTTTTATTTTTATTGAAGCTGCTGAAGATTGTAAACTACAAAAATAATAGTACTGTATCGAGTCACAGTGTTTGTTTTATATAAATTCACATAGAATACAATGTGAGCACTATGTACTTGATAGTTTTATACGCATATACTATGTCTGTCTGTCATTGACTGAATGTACTCTGGCCGTTGGGAGTTTGTCATGCTCACTCAAATGTCTCACTGACGGTGGCGTGTGTGTTGGATCATTTGGTTCCCTTCAAAATGGTTGAGCTATTTGGTGCCGATCCATACGTCATGTTCGTGAACGGGCGCTGTCTGCTGAGACTGGTCATCTCTTAACTGCCACAGTTATTTTAAAAATTGTTCTGCTTATTTCCTATATTTACAATGCCTCTTCTAACATGTACGACTTGTTACGTTGTTCTCACATAGTACCTTAGATTCAAATGAATGATGTAACCAAATTTTTGTAATAAGCATATTGATTTTAAAAGAGTGTCCATGGAGTTTCTTGCTCGCTCTTCTCCATGTGATCTACTTTTTGGAACGAGCAACTAGCTTCAATTTTCTGACAGACTGACACCTTGACGATTCGAAAGTACCTGTAAATGGTTTATTTGAATAAAATAGTTTTGACTTTGACTTTGACTTTTGTTTCGGCCTAGTGTATAAATATTGTTCGAATACAATACGTATGTATGTTTATCATCCAATTTCGTTAAAGTTGCAAACTTTCCCTAAATCTACTTCAATCCGATTCGACCACCCTTCATCTCTCCTTTATTATCTTTGATGTTGTAGACTTGCGAACCTTGTGTGATTATACAGGGTGTCCCACGGCTATGCCACATGGAGGGAAAGTACCTTAAATCTTGTAGATTTAACATTTTACTGAAAGAAGACATTATTTGAATTTTAAATACAATTTAAAATGCATTCATAGATTTTTAAATAATTAAATGGTTGGGCCGGGAATCGAACTTTCCTCGAGAAAAAATTATCACCCTGTAGTTTTATCATACCGATCGAAAGATTTCATCATTAGGATTATTTTTTGCTAAATAACTTAGTGTCGCAAATGAAAGGAAGACCGTGAATTTTAACATTTGATGTAAAATTTTGTTCTGAAAAGTTAAAAGCTTACATTGCCGTAAGGACATACAATTGACAATCATAACTACTTATTACTAATTAATCTACCCACTTGAGTAGTACGCATCATTTAAATAAATAAATATCCACCACAACAAGACCAAAAAATTGTCAGGAACGAAATAATCAAAAGTTATCACTTTGTATTCAAAAAGAAGGGACTAGTTTTGAGCATTTGAAAAATTGACTAATTTTGTACTAAAAATGTTAAAATTCATGGTCTTTCTTTTATTTTAACACTATGATATTTAGCAAAAAATAATCCTTGTAATGAAGCCTTTTGATCTTTTGATCTGAGGATAAAACTACAGGCTGATTAATTTTCTCGAGTAACAGGTTCGATTCCCGGTTCAACTATGTAATTATTTAAATATCTATGAATGCAGTTTAAAATGTTTTCAAAATTCAAATAATGTTTTCTTTCAGTAAAATGCTCTATCTACAATATTTAAGGTACTTTCCCTCCAAGTGGCATTGCCGTGGGACACCCTGTATATACCTAATATTAAAAGGAAGGGTAACAAAAAATTAATCCGTTTGTTACTCTTGAAAAATATAAAAACTTAAAGGGGAAAATACGAGGTATTACCTACTATACATGTTCCTCTTAATATAAGCTCGAAGTAATATTTGTGGTAGACCCTTTCTTACAAAGACTATTCAGTTAATTTATCGATAATATGTAGTGCTTTCTTATAATGATGTTTAAAATATCGTCAAAATTGTAGCTGAAAAGTATTCGAAGCTTTTCAGATAACGGTGACCAGAAAAGCTAAAATTCAATCCATTGAAGCATTCAAGCAAAGATCAAGATATGAATACAATATGTAGTACCCCAACAATTGGCAACAAACTAACCAGCAACGTTTTTATTTTTATGGCGTGGGAAATCATCAAATGACTCTCCTGGGCGGGGCGGGAGGGCGTGTCAGACTTTTACTGACTAAAACTCACTCATGTTCCTTCGGTTGCCCTTTATGTTCCGGGTTCACAGTAACTACTATAACCATTCCGCAACAACCAGCAACGATGACGATGCGATTGGAGCAGCAAAAAAAAAAGCATTTCTCCCATTGGCCATTTCGGTGTGGCCACTGGCCACGTATCGATACCAATCAATCTAATGAAATTATCAGAAAAAATATGATAAAATCACATTCATTGGTCCAGTTCATCGATTGGCCCACGATATAATATATGGCATCCGTGTATAACGAGTATAAATTAAGAAAGTAAAAAACCCCTGGAGTTATTAACATAGCTGAATAAAGAGTTGATAACTACCAAACGCGTGAACCGATTTTGTTAACATGTCTTAGAACTATCGCTAGATAACTTTCTTTTAAATAATAAAGAAACGCATCCAATTCGGATCACCCGTTTGAGAGTTACGGTGCAGGCAAACAAATACTTTTAAATACAATAAAAAATACTATATGGTTCTAGTTGCGGTATTTCCTTCAAACGACAAAACTTAAAAGGCACGCCATGTATTTAATGTACAGAATTGACCTCTCTACTAAGATGTTTTAAAAGTCATCATATCGATCTATTTAAATGTCATTGGTTCTCTACAGTTTTATTATAAGTATATATATAGATGAGATCATAAACCCCTATAACCAACGACCGATCCACTTGCTTCCCAGGATACCTCATTTGTGTTATTATCATCGTTTTTATGTAGGTAGGTTAGAAGTTATAGGGGACCAGACGAATATACATACCTTTTAAAATAATAAGCGCAGTAGACGGTTAATAATTAGCTGAAGTCTCAATTTTCTTTCTATACTTTGTGTTGTTTTAGTTTATTGGAAAATCTCGCCTTCATAAACTCGTATTTCGTACGCGATTCTCCCTTACTGAGACTTTTAAAGTCAAACAGGCACCAGTCGGCGCAGACTACACACTAAAAGGAAAACAGAAAGGGTTCGCTGTCCTTTATCTAGCCATGTTTATTAAAACGATATAACTCTAGCGACGCCTTTGCTTAAAGAGAGAGTTTTGTTTTACGTAGTAGCTGAACTCATTAATATCAGCACTCCCTCAAAAGAAAGGAAGCGACTCCCTAATAGAAATGGCTTCGCGAATAATGTAATACAAAGCGATATTATACGTACAAGAGTTAATAAAAAATCGCATTAGTAAAATGGTAAAAGTCCTGTAGTATGATTTGTCAGACGTTCTGTAATTCTGTCACTGTGTGCACAATGGAGGTCTTTGAACGATACAGCTGCATACTTTAGCTGTAAGAGCGCGCTCTTAAACTGATGATATCGTCTGCAAACTGGAACATAAGGCTAAGCTTATACCGTCACGACATGCACTAAACGCGTGTTTGCCACTCGTATCTAATTAGCCCGGTTCAGGATTAATATTGCCGTTTGATGAATCAGTACAAACTACAAAGCCGATCAACAAGATCGCATAGTCAGTTTATGGGATAGATTATGATGAATAGGATTTGGTAGACTTTTACATTGAAATCGCGCCCTCACTTGCGGTACAAGGCACGAAGGTACTGGCGACGATTTCTGAATTAAATAATTTGCATCAGTTCAGAAGAGGGACTACCCTCAGCCTCTGTAAATAAAACTCCACAAGTAAATAGTAGCACGATTTGGCACTGCGCGATATCAAAATAAACGGTCTGTTACTATTCTGCGCAAACTTTTTCGCGAAACTCTCGCCGAACGCTTCTTAAACGAAATTAGTTTGCCCGGCAAATGAGGTAATAGTTGGCCATTACCTCGTTCACTGAGCAAACGAATTTTGTGATTTGTTGACCTTATTAGCACTTTCAGTTAATTTGTTGATGCTAGAGAAGAGAAACTACGGGATACTTGTATTACTTTACACAGCGGCTACAAGTCACTTGGCATTACCGGCAGAGAGACTGCGCTTTAAGGTAGAAAATTCACTGGACAGTCTGTAGCGGCAATCTAGAGTCCCGTGCTGTCCTGTAAGTCTGAATGGCTAGGCAGTTGGGTCTCGGACGTCGCATTGACTGCTGGGCCCAGATGCACATTGTGTGTTACCTGCGATCATTTTATGGGTACGTCTAAGCTTTTGCTTAATGTCGCTGATGTTGTATTCTGTTTACTATCGATTTATTTTCATGTAAATAGTGTTACCTGAGGGAAAAGCTTTATATTATGTTATTAGTTTGATTAAGTAATGTTTCTTCTTTCTTATGTTGGATCTTTATTTCCTAATATGCTTTTGACGTGCTTATTTTGATAAAAAACTAAGGCCCATTTGATCCATAGACTTACGGCATAGCTGCTGAATCCTGGTTAAAATCATAATGAGCTCGTGTAAGTGTTCAACTAGAAATGAAAAAATAAGTCTAACTGGCGCCAGCCACTATTGTAATTATTGTAAAAAGCTTGTTTACGTGTACTTAGTTCCAGGAAAACAGCCTTAATTTCAACCCTTTGGAACTAGCAAATGGGAATAGATTTGCATGTTAGTTTAAATTGATTTCTAATTAGTTACAGTTTTAATCTGCGGAGAATCTACATTTATTTTATGCATAAGTATTATTTATATTGTAAAAAATATTCATGTAAAAGTATATTATAGCAGTACAACCTGCGTGTTTACTTCATGGTCGGTAATAAACCGCATTAACATAAGGTCTGACTGAAAGTTGACATAAATCTTATTGTTTTTATTTCTCTCCTTGCATGTAAGCAATAAACTATTACTTACCTAGTTACAGCTTTATTTGTTTGTTGTTTTAACTATTAAGTGAAAATTGTAGGTGTAGTTAAAAAGTAAGTTCGTAAAAAATCCCAAAGCAAAGATGTACTTGAAAGTACTTAATTAGAAAGTAGGAATTATCGGCGACGTACTTACCATATCTGATGGTGTTGGCCGGTTGACATAAGTATAGGTTTAAGAATTTTAACACAGAAGTCGGGGAAGCCAACTGACTTCGAAGAAGTACAAGTACGTACATGCGGTGCTCTCCGCGCCGTTTATCTCCTTACATTTTGGAATCATTTCCTTTGACGTTGCCGGCGCCGCCGCTCGCCGCTTCCCGTTTCTTCCGTATACTGTCCCTAGTTCCCAACGATCCAACGCCACTCCCCCTAAGTATTTATCGATATTTATTATAACAACACACATATTTTATACAAAAATATGCAGAAGCGACTATCTCGTTTTGATGGCTACTTCAAATTGTGCATTGCCCTTAGCGACACTACAGACCTTGACACGGCGCTACATCTAAATGACATTCACCATTGTTAGACAGCCCCAGACATTCTTTTGTTTTACAGTTGAAGGGCCTTCACCGACGAGTGTCTAACATGTAAGAATTGAAGCTTTGTCTGAAAGGAAAATGTACCTAAAGATAGAAAGCTCCAGCATTTTTCTCGTTATCTTTAACTAGGTATAGAACCTTCCGGCCGCTGTCTCTACTCGGAATTGGATCCGTTAAGTTATTGAAAAGCTAGCAGCAATGAGACCTTAGCAATGATTTCCATCCTAATTGGCTGTTAAATCATGACTTTCCCTCCCACTTTGAAAGGTTTAAGTAGATGAAATTGCGTTTCGAAATATCCTAAGATATGAATATGATGAGATGTTTTTTTATATTTGACGATTGATATCGTCGTCGGCATCGGCATCGGTCGTGTTTTATTCATTTTGTATTTCAGGAACTTATATGACAAGGAAATATGAAATGTTTTGAATGTAATGAATTTGTATTTTGTTTCAGAGTTGTGTGTCGGTAGAATGGTGAAGTGAGTGGAGCGCGATGGTGCTGTGTGTGGTAGCTCTGCTGATGGTCGGCGGGGTCGCTCCGCTGCACGCTCTAGACATATGTGAGTACCTCTTACATCTATACTCCGGTTATACGTAATAATATTCATATGTATGTTCGTTTGGTTTTTATCTGATCTTGGTTTTTAGCTTGGAATTAAAAAGACATTATATTATTGAACTGCCTCCAACAATGTTTAGTTACTCTTATAAATAGGTAAACATTGACTTCACTAAAGCTTCTATTACGTACTGTTTTCTTGAGACATTTTCGGATGTTTTGACACTAGCTTTTCCGATGCGCTTTTGACATTGACAGATTATTTACTTTTTAACATGCCAGTAAATAAACTATTCTCACACTAAGGGCCGATTTTTCAATCGCGAGATAACTTTTATCTGAAGAGCATCTTTGACGTTTTGACAGCTTTTGTATAGAAAATATGTCAAACCGCCATATTTATTCCTCAAACAGAAGTTAACTGACGATTGAAAAATCAGTCCTAACACGGCTTTTTTTCCTAGTACAGAAAAGCTTAACCTAACTAAAAATACTAATTAGTATAGGTACATATTTTGAAGTTTGATTGTACATGCATTATGTCTACATAATTATACTTTTCTTATGATAGGTATTTCTGTAAAAAATGATTGCCAATGTTTCCATACCTGATTTTCTATCTAAGAAAGGTTTTGTTGATCAGCTAATGCAATTGTTAGGAAACTAAATTGTTTTGTGTAAATTAGCCTTAAAAAACATAACTAATCAGTTCAGCAATTCAAACTGTTTAAAACGAATCCACCCTAATTCTTGTAATTAGGGTGGAGTAACCGAAAAACTATAACATACCACACCTTTCCGATCGCAAAATTAGTGGATGACATAACACGATACTGCTGTATAAAATTAATGTATGTAAGTTCACACATATATAATAAGTGTAATGGCGACCTTTTCACTTTGCCTTGACCGAAAATGACGTGTAGAGCTAGACAAAAAACATTCGTGTCCAGACCTCGCTATGATGTGGTTAAACAAAACGGCATTATACTTCAAGCTATTATAACATTTAGAACCACATAATAAAGAACAAAATTACGCGTAGTATGGCGAAAATGTGCTTCATATACGAACACAACTCTTCGTACAAGTATGTCAAAGCTATGCTTAGAATATCGGCATTTTCAGGAGTAATGCGCGTTGCGTCTGGTTAAATATGATATTGTAGTGCAAATATTTTATTATGCTGTCTTAATAATAATAATACCAGCCTATTACTGTCCCACTGCAGGGCAAAGGCCTCTTCTCATACAGAGAAGGCACGAGCATTGATCACCACGCTTGCTCAATGCGGGTTGGCGATTTCGGACTCATATTAAGTACAAGTCCAGGTTTTCTCACAGTCAGTCAGGTTGTCTTAGAACGTTTATTTCAATAGGTATCTGTCGTAACCTATTGTGTAGAACACAGCCACCCAACGTGTATGGATCGCATATTGGAAAATATGTCACACGTTCTTTCTTTTATGTTTCCTTCCAAAGTGTATAACGACAGTCTCCAGCACCCGCGTGTAACTATTTGCCACTAAAAGCCGAGATGTCGCAATTGTAGCAAGGTTACTTTGGCCGTAGGTATATCCCGTAACATTGACTTTGAATATTTCACTTTGTCGGAGAGACGTGCCTTCCTCAAATAGGTATGTAGTCAACATGCCTCCCGTTTATTGAGAACTCAGATCGATAGATTGGATGGACGAGATACAAAGCCTGCACGTGTAAAAGACAGGTAATTTCAAAGCTTACATTCAGCTCAAACATACAAGCTACCTGCAATAATGGGTGTGTTTTGTATGAACCTCTATGTAGCCTCAACATTGCCTTAATTACTAGTCCCGTCTCAGTTTGTTACAGCGCATGTTTGAAATGTTTGAATTCGAAGTTAAATTCATAAATCATACAGGGATTTCATTTGCTCGATAGTTAAATAAATGCGGGATAGCATCCTTCCTAGCTGTTCCTAGCATTACATTAATTAAATTCATATTCAAACGTTGTTTCTACCTTTCATGTACAAACTCGGATTTCAGTCTCGGTCTTAGTTTTAGTTTTGAACTGGGAACATTTATAAAGACTCTCGTGGAAAAATGTTAACGTGTACCTAACTGAAGTTAGATTCTTTTCGAAATACGAGCAGCTTTGCTGAAACTTTTAGAAAACATGAAGTCCTTCGAATTAACTCAACGGGTATACCGAGCAACGTCGATAGGTACTTAGATATTTCATAGATACAATGAAAATATCGATTTAACAGTTGAAATTTTGTTGAGACCGGTATATTTTTGCTACTTCTAAGAATAAGTGAAGTTACAGAACAAAAACTAGAGCTAAAGTACCGAAATAAACTCTTGAATAATAAAACTTAAATCTATAAATTAAATTACCGAAATGTGCAAACCACATGCTGAACCTAAGAATGTTTTGTATTTTTGGTTATGACTAATTGAACAAAGAGTTCAAATAAATACACAATACAGATTGTGTGTGTCTACATTTAAATATGTAGGCGAAATTATAGTTTTGTATATTATATTATTACGTTATTATTATTATTTTTTCTCTTTTTGTTGTTTATGTTTGTAACGTGTGGTTTTTTGCTCTGTGTGTGTCTATACGTGTGTGTGCCAAATAAATATTTTTTTTTTCTTTCTTTCTAACTAGCTGTACCCCCACGGTTTCGCCCCCGTTAAGTTGGTCTTTGGTTATTGCTTTGCTCCCGTGGGTGGGTGGTCCCCTTATATCTTTAGCCACAGTAACTGTTTATCATTAGAGGTTGCAAAAATTCGATAATTTTAATTTTCGAATATTCGAATATTTTTTCAGTGCTATTCGAATATTATTCGAATATTCGAATATTTAAGAAAAAATAATAAAACACAGAATATCAGCGTTTATTGGTTTAGGAATTATATTTTTATGCAGATAAGTAAACCTAGCACAATAATTATTTACTTATTCAACAAAATTTTAAAACAATTATACATGAAAATGTTAATCAAAACAATTATAATTTTTTTAAACAAATTTAAGTCTCTCTCTCGGTAATAATAAAAACAAAATAAATGTCTTTTTTTTTGGTGAGTGGGAAATCATCTAATGGCTACTGCCGTCCTGGGTGCGGCGGGAGGGCGTGTCAGACTTTTACTGACTAAAACCCACCATGTTCCTTCGATTGCCCTTTATGTTCCAGGGTCACGGTAACTATTATAAACATCCCGCAACCCCGGCAGGCGTGGCCCTGTTGGGCCCCTTTTTGTGCTGACTTCTTCTCTTTGAGGCGCGCGTGGAACAAAACGCGTCGTCGACGCGGTCCTGGTCCTAGCCAGGTGGCGAGCTACCCATCGCTCGCCATCCGCAGAACCGCACCTACGGTGACCGGTAGTCGTCTTGCGACTCTCGACGTCTTTGCCTGGGTCTTAGTTCGGGGCGAGCGGCTCGTCGTTGCCTCTCACGCGCCGCCGCTTCCTTCACTAGCATAACTGCTTCGCAGGAGGAGGCGACGGCATCCTATTCCGTCTCGCCCCGAAGCATGGTCTGAACCAGCGCCGGGCGCGAGAGGTCACCGCCGCCGATCGCCTCTACGAGGACACGATCGCTTCTACGAGAAATAAATGTCTTTCTCTCTTGTTAATAATAAAACAAAAAGTATTACATACATACGTAAATGTGTCGTAAAAACGTTACAGTATTGTTTTCATAATATGCAATATTACACTGAAAAATCAGATTCATCAATTATAATTCGGAAATAAATCAGATTTACCTATTATAACATTTTTAAACAAATTCAACTCTTCTGTTAATATTAAAAACAAAATAAACATCTCTCTCTCGCTCGTTAATAATAAAAAGAAAAACTATCACATGTCACTAAAAAATCAAATTCGTCAAAATTAATTCTGAAAAAAATCAGATTTACATATTAAGTAAAAAATTCTTAAATACATTTTAAAGTCGTTCTGTCTCTTTAATCATAAAAACATAAAAGTATCTAAAATCACTTCAAAAAAGAATATGCACCACTTTACACATAAATAACAACGTTCTGTAAGTGACAAAATGGCGTCAAGTCAAGCAGTGTTGCCAACAACAATTTTCAAGCTCTATCAACATAGACTTTAAACTGATATTTTTTTTTTATAAATATTTTTTTACTATTCGAATATAAATTTGGAAGGAATATTCGAATAATTCGAATATTCGAATATTCGATTGCAACCTCTATTTATCATACACATTTTGCTTTTATTTAATCAGTCTGATATAACAAATGCAGTGTTTTATTAAACAAACATGTCATACAAAAACCGTTTCACCTTTTTAATATTAGTACTAGCAGTGCCCCTTAGTTTTTGGGCATATCATCGCTCCTTTGGGTCGTACCTTGACATTATAAGGCCGACCTTATTCCACATAAATCAAGTTATGTACACACTGCAACCTATCAAAACTTCCAATATACATTGATCTCGCATTGCAAAGAGTTTTCATACAATCAGAAGTCAGTTTATACTGGGAATGTATTATACAGCGTGTACAAACTTTTCAGAATAAAGTTTGAAACAATAAAGTTCATCAGCTTTTTTATATTAGTTAGATTAAACCTTCGAGCACATGTGATTCTAGACACAATAGAAGAAAGACAATAGCAGCGCGACAGCCGGCTGTCGTTTGGTCGTCGAAAGGTTAATAGTTATAGATATTATCCAATAATACTGAGTGAGGGCGCGGTTTTAAACCCACGCCCGCAAAAAGAGGGGTGTTATAAGTTTAGTCGCTATGTGCATGTGTCTGTCTGTCTGTAGAACCGTAGCTCTTAAACGAGTGAACCGATTTAGATGCGGATTTTTTATTTAACAGAAAGTTATCTAGCGATGGTTCGATGGTTCTTAGACTTGTTTCGTCAAAATCGTTTAAGCCGTTTCGAGATTATCAACTTTTTGTTAGCTGAAGCGGTCTTAATGACTTTGGGAAGGAGGTTTTTAATTTTTAATTTTATACTTGGCTGCGTGCAGGTATACACTGTGCCGTGTCGCAAGCTCGCAAGTCCGATTGCCGCACGGAATAAATAATAGTATGACCTACAGGTAGTTGTTCCGGGTCCGCTTGTTTGTGTTTGTAAACGTACGTAATCATACTAAAGAATTCCTTTGTGTGGGGTAACGTTTTAAAGATCTTCCTTGTAAATAAATTACGTTGGATTGTTGGTAATGTTGAAAACAGGTTTTAATAAATTTTACATAGATTTGAAATGGTTGAAATGTGAAAGGAGTTTTACGGGCAAATGACTGCTGAATGATTAAGGGCTGATTTTTCAATCATCAGTTAAGTTCTATCTGAGGAATAAATATGTCGGTTTGACATATTTTCTATACAAAAGCTGTCAAAACGTCAAACTTACTCTTCAGATAAAAGTTATCTGGCGATTGAAAAATCGGCCCTTAAGAAAATAATCAGGGCAAAAAAAAATCTGTAATAAGTAATGTATAATAAGTTTCCAATAAGATGAATAGGTAGTAAAAACAAAAATATTTGAAACAGTAAAGTAATTTAAATTGTGAAGGGCTGTATTAAAATCCTGCTAATTGGTAGAATCGTTTACTACAAGATTTCTCAAAAGAAAACAATCTGTCCGCAACGCTTACATAATTTTCTTTGTTCGCCATGAAAATACAAAACGACGCGGCTAAACCAAGTCCTGGCAATAACCATTAAGCAATGCCTAATACCTGTAAACATAATACTAGCAAATTGCTTGGGAGACCACTAACAAAAGGTTTCACTTAGTCACCCTAACGGTAAATTTCAGCTACGTTATAACAGGTATAGATCACGGAGCTAAATAATTTTAGAATGCCTGAAATTTGAGAACAGATTGCAAAATGTATTTAAGGTATGTGTGCTTCATAACTTGAATACTTGCCCTTTTCATACCAGTGACATTCTGCAAGTCACTCTTGGTATATATTAGTCCACCAGTTATTCCCACCTAGGAGTAGACAGTCTGAATATGGACTTGCTCAATTCAAAAGTTTAAAGTTTCTTTCGTAATTATACTACACTCGTATAGAAGTTCTGGCCTACTAAAAGTGTCAGAGACATTTGAAAGAATAACTAAAACTACCTTACCTAATAAATTGTAGCCGTGCTAAAATCACCTACCTACTCAAAACTCAAGTTTTCTCAATCAACGATAAAGTTAAAAATCTATTAAAGTTTGGCATATTGTAGTAGTTTGTGTGGTATGAAAAACAGTTAAGCATTTCATTGAAAAGCAAATGTAATTGACAAATCGCTGTGCTTTTATAATGTGCATCGATATTTATTTTTTACAAAACGCTAGAGCTTTACTTCATGATTGAATGGAACAGTGCTTATCCGCTCACTCATCTGAAACCCATTGACAAGGCTGTCTTTATTCTTTTATGTCCTTTTCAAAATGAGATCGGCAGATAGATTGAAATTCGCTGTTCAAGAAGGGCACTACAAAGAGACTACGTGTTTATTTTTGGTGAAATTATTAGAAACATTTTACGAAAACATTTCAAGAATATTATGGCAAAAAATATTCTTTAACTGCTTATTCTATACCAGTTATCTGACTTGAATGAATAAAACGAAATCTCCCAACCATTTGGAATTCTTTAACTATGCAAAGAAAACATCTTACAAAACGCGACGGTTTAGTAACAGACCATTCGGCGTAAGGGACATTATGACCATATCACACAAGTATAAAAAGCTATAGTGGCAAGTCCCCCGTCGATGTCTGTGCATGGACCGCCTTAATATTTAATTAGAAAGTTCTCTGCTCCCAGCAACGAGGACGCCGTGCCTCGGTGAACTTGTACGAAGAATTATAAATTCCACCAGTCGCTTTTAGCGTTGTTATATTTCAAAATTTCAATTGGACTAAAACTTCTATGTGGGAACGTTAATGAAAACACTAATTATTTTAAGGAGTTTTCAAAACACTAATTCTGCGAGAGGTCCTCCATCTGGGTAGTTAACGACCAAGAACTTACTGGGCATCCGTTCGCTGCAAATATTCTTTACAATGGGAAAAGCGTCCGAGCCGGTTCACTAATGCTTTTAATATTTTTTTTTTACTTTTTGGTACTATTACATTTATTTATTGATTTATTATGTTTATTGGGTACTAAGAAGCTGCAATTATAAAAATTTGGATTTTTTGTAATAACATTATGCGACGTAGCCCAAAATCGAATACTTATTTTTGCGTGTGAGGACAAGTGTGATTATTAAAAATCTACAATTTTTTTTAAATCGATGGTTTATAAAACGTACGATTCTTAAATAACAATGCTATTTACTTGCACTTAACAATAATTGCCTACTTCCACCAATATACTTCAACATGGGTGCGATTAAATATATCTATACATTTTCCACGTATTAGATGCCGATACACCGCAATTAGGGAATTATATCGTAATACCGACTAAATTAAATAATTATGCTATAATAAATGTGGGTAATTACACTATGCACATATTAAATTGTACATATTGATAGCCAAGGTAATTACTAAATTACACCGATCGAATTTCGAATTCTGTTCACGATATCGTGAATTCTTAATATGCAATTCCCGTTTGCTGACAAGAAGCATGTGTGTAGGTTTCCGAAAATAATTTAATCGTGGCTTTTTTGCCTTGTCATGAACGTCTCTGTTATTGCGGCAATATTGTTAAAATAAGCAGTATTTTCCTGAAAATGACAAAAAAGGCTAGATTGCTTGGAATGTATCTATAATTAAAAATAGTAAACTAAAACTGAAAATATCCATTTTTAGGGTTCCGTAGTCAACTAGGAACCCTTATAGTTTCGCCATATCTGTCTGTCCGTCCCTCTGTCTGTCTGTCCGTCCTCGCTTAATCTCTGTGACCGTTAGCACTAGAAAGCTGAAATTTGGTACCAATATGTATATCAATCACGCCGACAAAGTGGTAAAATGAAAATTGGAAAAAAATGTTTTATTAGGGTAGCCCCCCTATATGTAAAGTGGGAAGTGTTTTTTTTTTAATTTTAATCCTAACGTGTGGTATATTGTTGGATAAGTATTTAAAAATGAATAGGGGTTTACTAAAATCATTTTTTAGGGTTCCGTACCTCAAAAGGTAAAAACGGAACCCTTATAGGATCACTTTGTTGTCCGTCTGTCCGTCCGTCCGGCTGTCAAGACCCTTTTTCTCAGAAACGCGTCGAGATATCAAGCTGAAATTAATATCACATACTCGGGTCTGCTATCTCTTAAAGCAGTGAAAAAATCAAGTTTTTTAAATCAACGCAATAAAAAGATACGGCGGTTTATATTGCATATTTAGACATTTTCAAGGGAATCAAAACTCAAAACCTATAGGGTACTTCCCATTGACCTAGAATTGTGAAATTTGGCAAGAAGCAAGGTCATGTAGCACAAGTAAAGGGAAAACTCTGAAAACCGTTAATTTGTAGTTAGTTCACATCAGGCGTCCGTCTGTCCGTCTGTCTGTCAAGAACCTTTTTCTCAGGAACGCGTCGAGATATCAAACTGAAATTAATATCACATACTCAAGTCTGCTATCTCCAAAAGCAGTGAAAAAATCAAGTTTCTAAATCAACGCAATAAAAAGATACGGTGGTTTATATTGCATATTTAGACATTTCAAGGGAATCAAAACTCAAAACCTATAGGGTACTTCCCATTGACCTAGAATTGTGAAATTTGGCAAGAAGCAAGGTCATGTAGCATAAGTAAAGGAAAAACTCTGAAAACCGTAAATTTGTAGTTAGTTCACATCAGGCGTCCGTCTGTCCGTCTGTCTGTCAAGAACCTTTTTCTCAGGAACGCGTCGAGATATCAAACTGAAATTAATATCACATACTCAAGTCTGCTATTTCCCAAAGCAGTGAAAAAATCAAGTTTCTAAATCAACGCAATAAAAAGATACGGCGGTTTATATTGCATATTTAGACATTTTCAAGGGAATCAAAACTCAAAACCTATAGGGTACTTCCCATTGACCAAGAATCATGAAATTTGGCAAGAAGCAACGTCATGTAGCAAAAGAAAAGGAAAAACTCTGAAAACCGTAAATTTGTAGTTAGTTCACATCCGTCCGTCCTCCCGTTCGTCCGTCTGTCAAGACCTTTTTTTTTCAGAAACGCGTCGAGATATCAAGCTCAAATTAATATCACATACTCAGGTCTGCTATTTCTTAAAGCAGTGAAAAAATCAAGTTTCTAAATCAACGCAATAAAAAGATACGGAGGTTTATATTGCATATTTAGACATTTTCAAGGGAATCAAAACTCAAAACCTATAGAGTACTTCCCATTGACCTAGAATCGTGAAATTTGGCAAGAAGCAAGGTCATGTAGCACAAGTAAAGAGAAAACTCCGAAAACCGTAAATTTGTAGTTATTTCACTAAAAAACAAATTAACGGAACCCTCGTTGCGCGAGTAGAACTCGCACTTGACCGGTTTTTTTGATAATGTCAATCATTTCGGAAATAATCGCTCCAAAAGTAAAAAACGATGTGTCCTAACTTTTGAATAAGGACTTTCTAGGAAAATTATTTTGAACTTGATGGAAAGAACAGTTTTTGTACAAAAAAGACAAAAAGTTGTAAAAAATAAATTCTGCGTATTTAGTATGTCAACGTAACAATTAAATAGCCTTTTTTAAACTCATAAGTGGGAACACTTATTGTGGCGGACGGGAAACTACGGAACCCTACATTAAGCGTGGCCCGACACGCTCTTGGCCGGTTTTTTAATTTTTTGTTTTGTTTAATCATGCTCATAAATGATTACAATAAATGTATCTTCAAGATACATTTATTGTAATCAATTTGATAAAAGATTTTTTTTATTTATGAACAATAATAATCGCTGTATATGATAACGCAACTTAGGGAGACGTGACATTGCAGAGGACAACTTGACTGACCAAACAAAAAAGGCCAATAATCAAATAACAAAGTTTTTTTTTTATCTTTTATTAATTACAGGATTTTTCTTTGAAGAATATGTCACCCAGATGATAGCATACAATATATAATAATATTATACTAAATTAATCTAATAACATAATATAAGTAATCATATGATAAAGCGTTCTAGCCTCACTTGACAATGGTGAGGCTAGAACGCTATTAAAGAAAACGACATTATAGCCGCTAGGGAAAGTTTGACGCCTTTGGACTCCCACACAAACACACTCCGCCAGGTCATGATGCACATCTTCAATAATTCCACAGGCAGCACAGTTAGGTGAATTGACTTTGCGCATCATAAATCCAAAGTTATTGAGCGGAATGTGTCCAGAACGGAGTCTTAAAGCCGTCACAACTTCTTATCTACTCAAGCTCCCCTCACTGAACCAAAGCTTACGTGGCAGAGAAGGCTGAACCGTACGATACCAGATACCCTTAGTTAAAGATCTTTCATTAGAATATTCAGCCCATGATTGAAAACATCTCTTACTAAGGGAATTAGCTCAGTGTACCACGGAGGACAAGAATATGTTTCTCCATCACATCCCGCTTCATTAGCCAAACGAGCCAAACGATCAGACAGAACTAACAGTGGCTTTTTCTTATTTCGCCAATAAGGATGATTAAAACAATAACAAAGATGTTAACGAAAACAAAATGCAGTATACAGCATTACAGTAACTTTATAACGTTATTTTTCCATGTTTAAATTCAAATGGAGACCCTAGATATTTGATAACATATAATTGAATGTTCCTCAGCACTTGAATATCCACTCATAAGAACCGGAAAGCAGTTAAAGTTTATCAAGGGGCAGTAAACAGTTTGTTGCTAAGCAAGTCCTGCCACATTGACTATTTGCGGAGAACGCTCACATTACCGGGCTGACGCGTTGGTAATCAGTTCACGTAGATAAGACCGGCGGCGTCTGCGACAATAGCCAATAGCGTCATGCTCCGTGATTTTTAAAGAATCGAAACGGAAGTTGCAAGCGCATCTCAGGACGTATCTGTGAACATAAAAAATATGTACTTAACGAACATAATACATATAGTTAGTTTGTACATATTCTTTGCATTTTTTTTCATAATTTTGAATCTGTTACGTAAGGTACTTACATTTTATTTATGGATAAGTACCGAGACTGAACACTAAGAAAAAATAAAAAAATACTTAAAAGAAAGTTTTTTTTGTAAAAATCAACTCACACTTGCGTGCACAAAAAATCGGTACACACCATAGGCATAGAACCTAATTGACTAAAATATTAAATAATTTTAAAAGCACAGTTTATACTGTGCTTTTAAAATAAGCACAGTTTAGTAGGTCTTTAAACTTCATATACACACAAGATCCTGATAAATGCTTTGTAGTTGACATTATCCACTAGAATCGTCCAATACCCTAATTTCGCACTTTTTAAAACATAAACTTTATGACGTTGTGCATTTAAAGTGAACTAATCTTTTTTTTTACTTTGAATCTCGTTCGTTTGTTTACTTAACGTAAAAATGGATAAAACTGGGGCCGCTCAAGTAGGAGTTAGGCCGCTAATTCCAGAATGGCTAGTGTCAGCTCGTCCTGGCCAAACGTCTTTTACAGGAAGATAAGTGTACTAAAGGTTTCTAGAGACTTGAAGTTTCCATTCAACAGACGATCGGACAAAAGAAAAATTCCAGCGACATTGTGGTGTTGACCTTTTTGCGTACTCTCTGTCTGTAATAATACGAAGACACAGAAAGAGAGTATACAGATATTACATTCACACAATCCACCCAGCGGTCCAATATTAACTCTTACGCATCTTCAAGTGCGGCTACAATTCTACATATAAAATGTATGGGAAAAGCTTTTGGCATTTTCTGACTTAGCTGGTATTCTCGTCTGAGTTGTTTTAATAGAAGTTTTTGATCAGTATTAGAAACAGGATCGTTTGGTATCAAAAAAGCTTTTGTGTAAAGTGGTCATTTTGTGTTTTTTTAATGTGTAAATGGGAATCGGAATCACAAGGAATATTATGGGTAGTCTCCTAAAACCACTCGCGTGTAGGAGCAACGGTTAAGTTATTTTCTACCCTGGATGTACTCGTCTGGCAGATATCTAGAATATTCTGGCTGCTTACATATACTTTTTAAACTATTAAAGGAATATTCCCTCAGAATTTGAGCCTTGTGGAAGTAGATTATGAAATTACTATCCCGACCACTTTGCCTTGTTCTGGCAGATGCTTGCAACCATCAAAATAGGTTACATTTTTTTTCACTCTTAAAAATATTTAAATTATTAAATTATAACATATTGAAATTGTTGCCTTTTGGGAGCAGTATAAAAAAGACGCAACCGCAAGGTGCCAGCCAGAAGGGTTTTTCCTTTATCGACTGATAATTAGTCATCATTTAATAATTTTCTAGCTTTGTGGGAAATAGAATATTCAGATGGGTCAAGAGTTCTTACGCTATTAAACGAAGAAGTTACTATAGTGAGCCGATATTTATGCACGCAAGTTTTTGAACTTAAAATCTACTCCTAATAGTTTTACATCAATTAAAATCTAAACAAATCTTATGTCGTTGGTGGTTAGGAAAATAGAAAAGAATCTATATCTTTATAAAGACGTAGTAAAAAATATCGGTTTTAACTTATTTTATTTTTTATTTAATGACACCTCGTGAAAAATAACACTCAGTTTTCCGTATTTGATTATTATCTGGTTGACATTTCCATTTTTCTCTACATAAGAATATTTTTCTGGCTTCTCCGAATATTTGAAAAGAAGAAATGTCTTAATTGGTCCAGTCGTTCTCAAATTTTGGGTTTAATATCACATTTAGGGATTAATTTATATTATACAAGTTTCCGCGGAAGATGCGTTCACGGTTTCGCCTGCGTGGATAATGAAAGTTCCAATCCCGATATTACCACTTTGAGGTTGGTATTTCCTAAAATCCTTTTTTACTCACTCTTTACAAAACCACCTTCAAGTTTCATGTCTCAAGGCCCAGCGGTTGGGGCTATGCGTTGACATCTTAGACTATTAACTTCTAGACGTAACCATGAGGTTGTAAAGAAGTGTGAAAGTGAGAAGCATATATACGAATTTCGTAAGAAAATTGAGACAAAGCATAACATGCTCTGTCTCGTTCGGCGTGGCCGGTTTTCGCTTGGCGAACATTGAAAAGTTAGCCAAACAAAGGGATGTCACTGTCATTGAATGGTCGGCTCGTATTAGTTTTTACAATTTTATAACAATTTCGGTAATTAAACCAATAGTTTTAATGTATATTTGAGAAATTGACTCCAGTAGTTAAGTGTTTAGTGCGTTTTCTGTGCTATAAAATGGGAGGATGCACTATTTTAGGCTGCAAATGCCGCACAGAAAGAAAGCAAGATAAGAATGTTACTTTTCACTCGTAAGGATGCAAATATTACAAGTTATTGTGCATTGATTGAATAAATACATTTGTGTGTATGTAATTACATGGCTTTCGATCAAAATTAAGGACATTTTCTAGCGATATCGTTTATATTTTTATCTACATAACCTATTACTTGTTTTTCAAAGTGTTACCATACCTCAGTTCTATTTTTCCCATAACTTGATAATAAAATTGCAACTAGTTAAATAAATAAAATTAATCAGATGATTAATTAGTTCTTTGATGCCCTGTGAGGTATCCTCTCCCTTTTAAAAGGAATTTTATATAATTTTTATAGTTGGACATCACAGACATCAGTGAAGGAAAACATCGTGAGAAAACCTGGACTCGTAACTTAAATAATACTTACGATATAAATAATTTTGCACTCTTAATAAGGATTATGATACGCAACTTAGTACATGAATGTAATAAGTAGTTGTTGCAACGGAACATCTCACGGTTTTGGTCATATTTAGGGAAAATTTTACGTAATGACAACATTGAAATTTTATAGTGCTGTCTCATGTGCGGCCACGCGGTGGCTCAATCTAGAAGTTAATAATCTAAGGTTGACATACATCAGCCAGTCAGTCAGTCAGTTTAACGTTTGATATATGTATGTCGCAGGCATTTTGTATGAATCCATTGTTTATAAAATGCATCGGCATTCTATGTACGGCGTAAATCGGCAAAATGTCAAAGCAATCCGGACGGTTAATATAGATTTATATAGATTAAAAATAATTAACTGTACTATATAGATTAAAAATGATTAACTGTACTATATACATTAAAAATGATTAAATGATTAACTGTGTACCGACTACCGATACATGTTGCTATTAATTTCCTTTTATAATAAAGTCTCCTTTTATGATATAGTCACCTTTATAAAAACTCAGCTTCATGGCTTTTTACTATATTTTGCCATTACAACTGGCACTTGTTTTTGTTCTATAGATTTCACTTAAAAAAGTATACTAAAGAAATCATTATTTTACAATAATCGCCACGATCGATTAAAGTAAAAAGTAATATTTTAATTTCCTTCTCCTCGAATGTGAAATTAGGAGCATAAGTATTATGAAAAGTTTATAAACCATTTTATGAAAGTACAACTTATTTCCGTCGGAGCTTTCAGTTTACGAATTATTAGTTGGTTTAATAAACAAGCTTAATGTATCCGATTACACGGCGAAAGGCACTCGGTTGGTTTATTAAAAGCATTGCGCCCCCGTAATGAACTAGAAATATTTGATAATTTGAGCTGTAGGGAATACTTTATTTACTTCCCTTTTTTGAGATTTTGTGAAACTAAAGAGTTAAACTGGAAAATACACGGGCACGTGGTGAGTAACTGAGTAAGTTGCCTTATTTTAATTAAAAACACCAAAGAGTAGTAAGTGCCTGCGCCGGAAGCACACGTATTCACCCTGCGGCTCCCTTTATCCACGTAACCCTTGACTAAAACATGTATTACCTTTGCTTCGCACATCCCGTTGTTTTGTTTAATTATTCGTCTGGTATCGATTACAAGAAACGCGAATGGCGCCCTTTAAAATGGTCGTGGTCTAAAACAGCCCGCAGCATATTTTGAAGGTGTATTTTATTATTTAATGTGCCGTTGGCCTGCTCCTATCGATCTGACATCAATGGCTGTGTAATTATTACTTGGTAGTAGTACGGCGTCGTCGTCGGCGGCTTGATAGTTTGGAAAGTCATTACCTCGCCGGACCGTTATCGCTGTCAGCTATACGTTCTGTACACATTCGTCGTGAAAACTACTGAACATGAAATAAAAAATACAAAATGCTAACGACCCTCTCGTACAATGAAAGTAATTAAAATAATAGCCCAACGATATCACGCAAAGTGGTTTAAGTCGTAAAAGAAAAACAAGTGACATTGTAAGTTGGCGTGTATAATGGCTAAAAACGCACACGTATCTAGGTAACGGAGAGGTATCGTGGAGTGGCCGCTGCCGCTCACAAATTTATACGAGCTGAAGCCAATATTGTAGACGCTTTAAGCTGACGTTCGATCGTTTTATGTAAAAAGAATATTGCCTTTCGTGGATGGATATGAATGAGTAGCGAGCGACTCGCCACTGCGCTGTTTATTATTCATTAGACGACTATACATGTCACGCAATAGCGCAAGCACGCACAAGCTCAGTGCTTCTGAAACTTTCCCCAATTCAAATTTTACCTTTCGCCTTTCACTAACTGGGGCACTGAAAGTCTGATACAGTAGAATTTAAAACACAACTATACTCTACCGAACTGGTAGGGGGCAGCAGGACTGGACGACGACGTGAAAAAAGTATATCCAATTTGCCGGACGTCAGAAGCACGCTCACTTTGTGAACCGCTGGCCCAAGTAAATGCTTTTGCTTAAACCGAGATCATTTATTCGTGTTTATTAATATTCAAACTGGCTTTATGACGTTTGCAATTTGTTCTCAAGCACTGAGCAACAAGAGGCTTGCTTAAATACGAGACACGCAACAAGCGAATTCTATTTGAATTTGACCTAAAAGCGCTTGTCTTTTGTTCGGTGGAGGGAAAACTTGTGCCGATTCACAATAGATCCAATTTTGCAGATAAATCTGTTTTTCACCGGATTGTGACTACAGAGAGGTTGTCTCCTTAGGTTACAGTTACACTTTATTTATGACAACCGCGCGGTTGCTCTGTCTAGGCTATTTGCATTTATTTGGATCTCCAGCAAAGATTACACGTAATGGTGCGACTTCACTTGGTGTATTTGCCAAAATATTTGCGTTACATGGGTAATAAGTACTCCAGACTTAGAATAAGTTTCATATTACGTGTCATCGACGCAAATAGTTTCCCAAATACGCCAAGTGAAGTTGCACCATTACATGCTAAATTAATCAAGGTAATAATAGATACAATTCCTTGTGCATCTTCAATTAAAGGAGACCACAAATTGCGTTAAAATGTTAAACTAACAATGATTAGTAAAAAGGTAAAATAAGCTAAACGTCGTACAGTCAAACTAGTTATTTGGTTGTAACTTTCAAACAATGTAGAGAAACTTAAGTATTTCATAAGCTTAAGAGCTTATAAGCACACACCGTAAAAAATAATATTGGCAGTGAAGTATAAAGATCAATATTTAATTTGTGTATCAAATAGCAAATTCGATTGTACAATGGCTGTGCGACTTGTCATCGATACAAAATGTTCGGTTCCACGTGTGTAAACGCTGTTGCTGTGTGAATATAAATTAAGGCTATTGAGCCGACGACGTCAAGAACCTACTGCATGACTGCTTAAATCCATTCCTGTTCCGTTACGAAAGCGGGACGCAACTACTGTACTATGTAGCCGTCTCTTGTTGTAGATTGATTTCACTATCAAGCATAATTAACAATTGGGTTAATGACTTCGCTATAAAAAAATAGATTAATTTAATGAATACACATTTTTATGTTAACTTTGTATCTTGTGCGCATGTGTGGCCCCCAGTGGCATTGTTTACCTAGCGATAGCCGAGTTGTCGTTACATATTTCACGCCGTATGCTCTTATTTTGTAAGTGAGATAGTGTATGTGATTGTGAAACAGTATACAATTTAATTTTCGTCTAATAAGGGCCACGGAACGAGTGGTACTTCAATGAAATGATTGATGGCTATTCCACATTTGAGGATGGTAAAAACGACAGGCGTTAGCGAATTGGCATAACAAAACTTAAAATCAGTACTACAATGTTTGAGAGCACGATTCAGATACATTTCATTGACTTCGGTCGTATCCTACAGCAAATGGTATACAACAATAAATCAAAATGAAATAAGATAATTTGGACATTACAATAGAGCGCGCGTCCGCGCCCGCTCGCTAGTGATGCGTAGCCGCCATATGCGACACAAGTTATCAGTCGTTGGCAGCTAATTAAATGATTCAACATATCTACTACTATGTACCTAATGCATATCAGTTTGTTTGTTGCGTCTAATACCTACCGCACGCGAGAACCCTTTGATAGATTGACTAATAAGCGACCCCGTTGAGAATTATACTGTACAAGCCCAATGAGAAGTTTGCCTGACAACTTGTGTCTCATGTTTATTTAATTTACTGCTCTTTTACATTTTATTAATTAATACCACTGTCTACGTAAGCTTGCTAATGTTAAGTGGAAACATGCTGTGCGGATGTTTCGAAAATAATTAATTTACTCGTTACTTATGCTGGCCAGGGTAAGGGTGGCGGCAGACTGAAGCTTTCATTGTGTTTTAAAAAATATAACTCACGCGATGGCTTGCCGCCGCATATCAGACTGTTCTTAGAAGTCACCATCGATTTCAGTACAACAAAACTTTTTGACACGTCTACACAAACATTTAAATTGACTTTGCTGTGATTAGTACAGTTATTACTTTTTGATTGTGGCTCAATTATCTTTATTGTTTATGATGTTGTCCTATTTTGTGTTTTCTATTTTGTGTTGGTTGTGTTAAGTGTTCATTACTTGTGTAGCGATTAATTTAACTATGCAGTTGGCAACAGCGAAAAGCTTTCCAATAGCCTACATGTAGTGTAACTTGCGTCACCCCTGTGCGTCTTGAATGATTTACGCGCTTCTTGACTGGAGGCAAGACAAGCATCTAAATGTCATCTAAGTTGGCCGTAGTCGACGGGTCGGTGTGATGCATAAACCGGGTGTGCATATATACAACACGTTATTCATGTGGCTACATACTGTGCCTGTTTACAGCTCAATGTATCGCGCCGCTCGGGATGGAGAGCGGCTTGATTCCCGACAGGGATATCAGTGCAAGCTCCTGCTATAACGACGGCAACGTGGCTCCGCAGAATGGAAGGTTCGTGTTACCAACATTACTTTTAAGTAACAGTTTGCCAGTATATATTATATCTACATCATACATAGTTTCTCATCTGAAATTAGCTTGGTTTCTTCATAATTTAAGTAACTCAATACAATAGACAGGTCAGTTTTCCTTTAAACCTTCGAGCACACGTGATTCAAGATTTGAGACACAATAGAAAGACAATAGCAGCCTGACAGCCGGCTGTCGCTTGGTAACGACCGAAAGGTTAATTCTAAAATATTAAAAAGTGCCATTAAACCTATTTTTGTTATTGGCAAGAGCCTTTCGATCCCACGTCTTAAAATGTTTAAAATGCATAATGTCATCTTCAAGACAGGCTTTCGACTTCTAATACTGATTAAATATAAACATACCCACCCCCAAACCGGCCAAGAGCCTTGGGAGGTTGGAAGGAAATGACAGTGCCATAATTGGCGACAGCAGCTTGATGTTTTATTCGTAAGAAAAGCCTTCAGTGGCCTTTAATCCTTAATCTTTCCTTGTGAAATTCTCGTAATAAAGTAACGTAAATAATTTATCATTTTCGACATAAATTTAGCTACCAAAAGGTCCCGGTAATATTGTTGTCGTTTCAACTCAAATAGCTAATCGTACTCGACTTGAAAATGCTGATCAGTAATAAATTCCCAAATTGTATTGACTGTCGAAGTCGTGAGTGGGATCTGTGGAAATATTCATTTGTTTACAGCACTAGTGCTAGTCGTGAACCAATGGTTACTGCCTGTTTATTACAAGCCATTAATTATAAAAGTTCATACGCGACATGTTTATTTTCTTTATTATCGAACACCCAGCGCGTTGTTTATGCTATATCATCAATGATTTATGCAGTACTATTTGTATTACCGCGCTAAGGCTATACAAAAGGAAGTGTTCAACATTTCTAGTGTCGTGTCGTGTTGAAATAGTATCAAAACTTATTAGGTGGCGCATATGCTAAGAGATAAATTATGAAAGTTGGTTCACGCCTCATTGATATCTAGAGAGCGGTCGGTGGCGCGTCAATGAGCTTAATGACTGCCCATCTCGGTATTTGATTGGTGGAAACGATTACACTGCTCTGTGACACACGATAACTGAATGCGCTAATAACAACACCACTATTATTAGCTCTCATTGATATATTATAGGAGGAATCTTGGAACGTTGTAAAATACCAACGCGCCTTTGTTTTTGTACTTCCATCCAGCATGCTTCCATCGAAGTGAAGTGTATAGCTTTGTAGCGTGTGCTTTCATAGCTTGTGAAGTTCGTAGCGGACGAACTTATGAGTCAGTACGGGCTTTTAAAAACTTTTTACCAGCGGCTAATGACTCTTTATCGATGAAAGTGGTGTACGCACCACCTGTAGTTTTAGTAAGTAAGTATTTGAACGTATAGAAGCATAATTAAAGTTGTTATTTGTTTATTACTGTAGAAATAACGTCGTGTCTTTTCTACCACGCGCGCTCTTACTATTAATTTTGTTTTGGAATGTATGATTATCTAGATATGATTTACTTTTTTCTGTTTGTCACTGTACTAATGGCGACCAATATCATTTATAACAATTTGAACACAAATTGTAATAGACAAATATAATTATACTCATCTATCATTACTGTCGGGTGTGATACGTGACTACTGTCGCCTGTTTTACATATCACACATATCTAAAATGAGACGAATACAACCCAAGCTTATCATATTTATTATGAAAATCTCTTCAAAAGGGAAAACTGTAAAAAGAAATAATCTAGAAAACTAATTGCATTTCGCTTATAATAACGAAATTGCTTTGACGATCTGTTTGAGCAGATGTACAAACAAGTAGACATATAACACCAGTCTGTCAATTTCCTTTGACGAGCGACTCGTTATATCGAGCACAGAGCGGAGTGCGGCCGTCGAGTTTGTGATGTTGATGAATATGCGGCCACACGGCTCTTTGCAATTGATATAGCTCACTAACTACATTACTGTGTAAGGCCTTTACTGCAAAAACATGATATTACTTAGCTTAATGGGTGGAGCAGCGGAGTACTGTCACCCAAGGGCGGCCATGCGCGTCCCCTGCCGCTAGAGATAAGACTACGGGCATGCCGGAACGCGTGCCCGAGACTTGTGCAGTTATTAGTTTAACGAGGCTCTAGCACAGATTACACACTAAACAGACACCCAACATCCTACATTTCCGCGGAAAGGTTGTCACGGAAAAACGAGGGGACTAACTTATAAACTAATATAATATTCATAGTTGACGAACCTTTGTTTAGGGATGAATTCAAAGAAAATCTTAGTTGAATATGTGTATATCTTTAGGTCTACTCGAATAGCGCAATAACTCCTTTGTTATGCGCCGTCTCCGAAATTCCGGATCACCATTGTTCTCCATCGAGAATTTCGCAGACTGAAATATTTCGTGCAAACATTTTTCGAAATTAAATTAGCTCGTGTGCTTCGAGCGTTAAAGTTTCGTATGCAAGCAACGTTGTTAAACTACACTAAAGAATGCGACTGCATAGTGCATAAAGGTTCAATACCTATATACATATTATACATAATAGTAATAGCATCGGTGGTTTGGCAGGTTAAACCAGGACATAAAGGGTGGCGCTTGGTGCCCGAGATCTCAGATTACGACTGAGTCAACAGAATGGCTGGAGATCGACCTGCATTCGGTGCACGTGATCACTGGGGCCGGCACGCAAGGCCGTTTTGGAAATGGCCAGGGCCAAGAGTTCGCGGAGGCGTACGTCATCGAGTACTGGCGGCCCAAGCTGGGCAAGTGGGTGCGCTACAGGACTGCGGAAGGACAAGAGGTAAGAATCGTGCGAGTATGTGTTTTAATGGGCATATTTTTTCTAAGGTTAATAAAAGACGTCTTAAACAACGTTTCTCTAACAGTAAGTACAAGATTTATTTAAAAGCAAACATGTACATAATTTACATACTTATGTAAAATGGGGAAAAGTCGTAAACTGACACTTGGTACAACTTGTTGACGTACAGTCAGCAAAGCAGATAAGTATACAGGGCCGACAGATACAGTTTAAGTTTTCTCAAAAACCCACGGGTATTTTCTAATAAAATTTAAACTATAGTAGAAAATAACTAGTTCTTCAATTAGGTTCATTTGAATACAGTCATTGGTATTCAAGAAAATTTTAATTGTAGATGACGGCCCTGAATACCTATCTACTTTGCTGACCGTACTTTCATCGACTCCACAATGTCAAACCAAAGGTTTTGACTGAAAAATTGGCGGCGGAACAAGTTCGCAGTTTCAAAAACTTCGAAAGTTTTTCAGACATATTTTAGTCACTCATGCTATGTTTTCTTTTTACGATTGTGGATAAGCTGGCCCTTGTGTAAACACCACTACATAAGGCTAAGAAATGAAGAAATACTGAAGATTATTGTTTACGTTTCGTCTTCCTACCTAAGTTATTATCCAGGAAAAATAAGTCGGATGCTCCTGGGACAGGATACCTTCGAGTATCGGTTCCTTCTCTGACTACGCGTAACGATGGACAAAGATTTAAGCATGACAATCTCGTCCGGAAACAATTCCAAAATGCGAAAGGGGTCTTCACCCTTCCACTAGTACACTACAGTATACGTTTGATCTGTCTATATAAGCTACATGTTTCTTACAGATCTGACCTTTTGAACAGCTAGATGAAGATAAATTCAAAGCTAAGGTTCATTTATTCTATGCCGCATAATATTTGCCGTGTGCCTTTGAATATGACCGCATTAAGAATTCCCACGAGTGGCGAGGAGTGCTCTGTAAATTAATTCTAGGAAGATAGACAGCTCACTTGTGTATTTATTGTTATATATATATATGGCCAATTAAAATGGCCTATTGCGTTTTCTCCAAGAAACGTTAGCTGTTTTTTGCTTTTTTTATTTTTAATTTATTATTCATTCATAATTCTTTATTTGTTTAACATAGGTATTAAAATACAGATCTTAGGCTAAAGGAGGGTCGCTATGTTATGCCAACAGGCGTACAAATATGTATGTATTAGGGTAGTGACAATATTAATCATGCGAAAGTAATTAATGATTTTTACACAATGATTTTTTTAAACTTGACTTTGACATGGTTATAGCAGAAGCGAAATTAAACACAGCTATTATGTATCGATAATTCGATAGTATAACAAAGCAAACTTATTCTTTATCCCAATTCTAAGATTTTCCTTTATTAAAAGTATTGCTTCATTTATTTATTTATTTATTGAACTTAATGTACAAACACAGTACATAGGCGGACTTATGTAACAGTTGTGGCTAAAACGATGCCTCTCTTTAGTCTTATTATTGTGTAAAGTTAATAACTTAACTAAGACAATGCAATGTGACGAAGAAGCTTTGTTCTTTAGTGTGACAAAGGATTTCCACCATCAGCGTAGTCAGTACTCAGTATTAGCTCCCACTTGATTAATGTTAGTTCTAACAGTTAATTAAACATATGAATAATCATTGACGTACTTTCCTAGCAAAAAGAACTACTTATACTAGACTACGATCAGTTTATCTGTCTTAGACAATTTAACATACTTAGGTAAATTGTATTAGATCTTTAAAAAACTTTCCAAACAAATTATGTTAACTAAACCAATAGTGATATGAGATCTTACTTAAATTTACTTACCTTCCTTATACACGGAATGGTAGGGTTTTTATCGTCAAAAGAGTGATAAAATACCCAAGTGACAAGTTATATTACACCAATCCAATTCGAATTCTATACTTTATGATAATTGTATTGTAAAACAACACAATTTCTGATTGTTGACTGTGATATTAAGACCGGTATACCATGCCGGCTATGCCTGCATACCCGATATACCCAGCGTGTTTGCAGTACGAACCTAAATTGACTGTTCGCAAACAACGCGAGCTGCAAGTTTCAATATGAAAATTAATTTCAAACATTGTTCACACTTTCCATGTTTTCCGGACAAAAGTGTTTTAATGTAAATTTACTATCATATTATTTTGAATTAAAGCTCCTTCGCTATCAGTCTGTAAGCTTTTGATGTTAACCGAGAATTACAAAAAAAAAATGGTTGCCTGTAAAGTCGGTTTTACGGGCGAAGATTTTACGTGACAACGTCTTTTACCGATCATAGTTGAGTGGGAGAGAGACGCAAGGCATTCGGCGGGCCTCTCTCTCGTTCGGTGACTCATCGTAACGTTACCGAGCGTTACACTTTTTCATAAGTGACTCCCAGCCGCAACCTAATTTAAGACGTTGTCACGTCAAAAGACGATTAAACACAAGTAGCTCTATTTCCATTTAAGCTGATCGACTACTAGGTACTCTGTAAAGGCTAATAGCAGCAGTAAAGCCTAATAGCAGTAATCTTCTAACTATACTTCATGTACAATGTACATTTACATCTACTAAATACTACTGACGTAAAATTGTTTAAGATTGTTGAACGGCTTGTCCCGACACTGCTATTGGAAAGACGACAAAAATAACCGCTCTTTACGTAAAAATCTTGTTCCATTTTAGTCGGTCTGCCGGTCCGCGTCTGAGCTTGGACACTCTTTTAGTACTAAAAAGCTGGAATTAGGCATAAGTTCGCTTTTTGAAAACGCTAACAAAGTAATCAAATATAATATTAAATAAGCCTTTTGTGGCCGTGCATTGACTGACTGGCTTTGAAAAAAGAATGTAATTTGCTTTCTTTGTAGCGTATAGTGCATTTTATTGAACAGTTAATGACCGACTCAATTATTAAAAGTGACACGGTGCAGCGGTGGGGCAGGCAAGGAGTTAAAGAACGACGTTTAGTCAACCGTTGTGCTCTATCATACTACTTACGAATGCACGGCAATTGCACGGGCCCTGTGCTAACTTGTAATTACGACCACTTTTTAACTCCCTTCATACTAAGGAGGGTTGAACGATTCATTTAATCTGTGTTCAGGTATTCATTTATAAAATATAGCTAATAGAGTGGTTTAACAATGTCTTTTTGTTGACATAGTGGGTATGTTCATTTATATATTCAAAGATGTCTATGTGCACAGCGTGATTGGCGATGCAGTAAGCGATGTAGGCACCAAGTGGCTGTACTGATGTTTTGAACATCCATCAATGGCATTGTCCAAGACTTTTATTGATCGATACTCTGAACATCAATCATAATATTGTCTAGGACTTGCTAATGCACACTAGTTATATAGATAACTACATGTATTGGAATTCTAGAATGTTGAAAACTTGAAAAGGTAATCATTTGTTTGGCAAAATGAACTCCGTTTGACTTTCACAATAATTTTAATACACCAAGCTTTTTCCGGGGATCGGGAGCCGTATGATGTTTGAATGGGGCGGCGCGGCGTTACTTTACCAATTAAAACTCGAGTCTAGTCAGAGCCGAGATGAAAGCAATCGCTAAATTCACAATATCGGCTGCATACACACAAGCTAATAGAGCTTTCAATGTGAAGCTCGCTAATTAAATCAGCCTCGCAAAGATACCGATCATCTACCCACTTAGCTTTGAGTACGTTTGCCCCTACCGCGCTGTTTTCGTTCGATATTTTATTTGATCTCATAGTGTCTAAATACCATTCATTAGCATTCGTTGACATTAAGCAGTATTAAAAGTCCATACCTAATTACGCTTCGAGTATTCAATTTAATATTCTTAACATCAATTCTGTTTGTGCATTCAGGTAAGGACTAAAGTACGCCTTGAACTTAATGTAATACCCATTGAGACGGGACAGATCTCCGGGGCTCATTTCAATGCCTTTGTAGATTATTTTTGCAATACAAATATTGATATTGAAAGCCGCTAAGACTGCACTCGGGAAACTGGGCATTACACGAGCGAAATGGATAAGCTATTTCAAATAAATTCTTTTGAAGTATGTTTTAAAAATAGTTTAGTTTTTAGTAGTAATCATTTTAGTAGTCCTAATTTAGGTTTACGAGCCTGCTGTTTCTGGAGCTTTTAATACTATTAGATGCGAAAGTAAAACAAGGAGACTACTTTATAACAAATCTTAGAATAGAAAAAAGAATGCGATATTCTGTTACTAAACAGCTCGAAAGGCTTGGACTTTAAATAACATAAGGCTTCTCATTTTTCTCGTTTGTTTAAACTCCCGTAGAAGAACACAACAAACAAACTCTTTTTAACACCTTGCTCAACTTGGATTTTATAATATTTTTATTGAAGTTAACAAAAAGCCTAAGTTTTAAAAACCCCCCTGTCTCCCCGGTCCGAGTCGACGGCTATATCTGTGGAAAGCTGCGACAGTTTGATCTCCAGTCAACTTGCTCCTTTATCCTATCAAGCTACGTATTCCCTCGACGGAAATGTGAACGCGCCAATCTGTTGATTTGCGACTCGTCCGGCTTAAACAACATCATTTCAGTGGTTATTGTAGACAGTGTTAAAATTATTGTATGCTTGAATTTTTCTTTATCTGTGCATTTTTTCATGTAAACAAATAAACGATTGTTACAGATTCTGCAGGGTAACACGAACACTTACTTGGAGAAGAAGACCCATCTGGAGCCGCCGATCTGGGCGTCCAAGGTCCGGTTCATACCGTACAGCTCGCATCTCCGCACCGTCTGCATGAGGGTCGAGCTGTATGGCTGCTACTGGAGTGGTGAGTAACGTACTTACATTTTCAACGTTTTGATTTCCTAAACCAAACTCCTAAATAAATAGACTATTTGTATAGGTATATTGACTCATGACAAAGTATAAAGCTATAAGAGCAATACAACTATTAAAAACACGTAAAAACGAACTAAAAACGAGTTCATAGGTACTTATAATTATTAGCAATTTTTACCAAGCGACCCACCCTGCAATCGTATAAATACAGCTGATTCATTCATTTATGTTGGCATAACTCAACTAAATGATTATTAAGGTGATTATAGGGTTGGTAAAAAAAATAAAGGCATAGAAATACAATAGCAACTCAGAAGTGAACGTCGCGAACAATTGCCGCGAGTCTACAACCTCAGACTCAGGAGCAGATTCACGTTTTACCTGCGCGGCAGCTCCATGGGAGGCGCCCGAGCGCTTAATGCCAGCTGTAGTGAACCTTTGACAGTACGATTCATAATGCAGCGGCAGTTGATACCACGTTTAATGGATTTATTGTTTTTTCCTCACAATGCTTCCACTTGACGTCTAACTAGTAACTTGCTAATTTGTGTTGAGCGGCTCAACACAAATTAGCAGGGACTGACTTTTGTAATTTGTATGTGTACACAGATAAACATGTGCCGTTGTTTATCTGTGTACACCTACAAATTACAAAAGTCAGTCCCTGCTATTTCACTGAATAATGTGAACAGTGCAATGTCATTTAACTGTTAATTAAAACGGAACTACCACAATACCTTGACAGTAATGGAAAAACACAATATTTTAAAAACACTACCAGCTAATTTCCGTAATTGCTACTTTGTACACTTGAGACAAAGCCCTTTTGCCACATTGCTTCGTGTGAATTCATTTTTAAAGGATTTCTAAAAGTAATTACATACATTCCCATAGGTCATAAAATAAACAAAATAATGTGCGGGCCGTGTTCAAAGTTAATTTAAATAACGTTAATTATGGAGCGTATCACAGAAATTATAATGCGGCGTGTTCATGGTTTTAATACAGTTACTACAACGGCATTGATGAAGGCTTTAAATAATAATGAATTCTAGGAATTTTGTTATCGAACGTGCGCCGGGGACCGCGTGCAAAACGTCGTCATTACGTAAAAAGTGGCAAATTACCAGGCTTAATCATACGTCTACATTTTTAAACTGCTTTTATTTGCTGCTAGGCAGCACGCCACTGATACCCGGCTGTCATTATGGGTATTACCTGCAACTACCCTTGTGGACACATTCCCGTTCGAGGAATGTTTGTGTACATTACCGTGCTGAGGTCTCGGTAATGCTCTAAACAAACCACACATATTTTATCGACTAGCTCTTATCTCTAAACCTCTTCAAATGGTTCAGTATTTGTACTTGTTTGTTGATTGTTGTCGTGCTTTGAAATGCTGTACTCTCAAAATAACAGAATCATGTTGCATTTCATTTTAAAATAAATACTTTTGACAAGGTTTGTGGTATTTGAAACAGAGTGGCAAGCACTTAGCGATCTCAAATTTGTTAAACCAGTTTAATTTCAATATTCGTGTGAATATCAGATCTGTTTATATTCAAGGGAAGTGATTAGCTTTCAAACAGGATATTATTCAACGTACGTGTGCTCAATCGCAGATTATTGCAGAGCTTTGTTACACTTGATACAGTGACGTGTCTCTCGATCACAATTCCACTTAACAAAGAAAATTAATTACTATTACATGACGGCTGTTTATATAAGCTTCTATAAACATAACACTTGCCCTCTTGTGCAAGAACTTGCCAGGTGTCGCTCACTTAATGCGTGGACGTTCAGAATATAAATAAAACACCATGTATTTCATTCACACCTATTCTATAACATAAATAAACGAGGTTGTTATTTCTCTGCGGATTTTTTTTTGTACCGGCGGCACACGAACGCTGCATTTTCAAGTAAGTGCATGTTTTGTGAAATTCGCCGACAAATAAATCAGTGATACATAGAGTACATTAGGAGCCTCGTCACATACGTAGTCACCGTCGTGCTGATTTACAGACCTTTTTCTTGGGAAACTAACATAGTTAGACTGCCTTTAAAAGTACTATGCTTTAAAGAATTTATAAGTCTGTTGGTTGAATTCTATTAAAGTAGTCATTGGCTTTTTAGAGAGCATTCGTTTGCAGTGTTTTGGTCTCTCAGTTAAGTACATTTGAAGACAAACTGATGAAGTGATGACTGTTATTGGATTACGGTGACGAATATGTTGTTAGAAGTGTAAGACTTTGTGTCATAATGTACGATGCTTCTTGCGTTAAACAAATTTACACCACATTATTTATTTATCTTCCTTTGGATCTTTTCGCTCGTCAATTTCCATATACTCGTATTACTGGATACCTTTGTGTTCCTTACAATAAAAAGTATCGTTACCTTACATTCGCAGAAATCGCTCGGGTAAAGTGATCGATCTGTTCAAAGTGACATTTGTTTAAGCACCCTTCTCCACCAATATTCCTTGATCAAATGAAATTGAATTTAGATTTTCATGTCATCATCTTATATAAATGAATATCCGCTTCATCACCCTTGATTAGAATTCCTATTTAACTATGCTATCGTTAAATATTATCCCATGCTCGCAAAGTGCAATATTTATTGGAGTTTGTGTGCAAATACGATATTCGAAGCGAAGGGCACTGGTCGTCTCACGCCACATTTGCGACGTTAATTGCAATGCCATTTAAATGCAAAATGTCATAAGCACAATCACTGTATGACTGAATGCCTTTGCTTTGAACAACGAACTGTTTCATAAGGGTTCCATTAAATAGTTTCGTTACGGGAAACTCGAGTGCTGACTTCGGCTTCGACATACGTAGTTAGGATTAATCCCAGTGATATTTTACTGCTGGCCTACCTACATGCAGGTATGCACTTTAATCCTGTTTAGTTCCTCTACAGTTAGGGTTACCAGATGAAAAAATCAAAAGTCCGGAGAAAAGGCCTGATTTTCATTAAAAAATCCTGAGATCAATTACATAATCAAAATTTTCTCTCGAATTTACTAAACAATTTAATAAAGTCGTAATACTTAATACTATCGTTTTATACATTGCGGATCTCGCTGTTGCATATCGCACTCGAAGCGTGGGGGGGCGGGGTAACAGCGGTACACCCCCTCCCACGCACCGGCCTTCGCCACGCACTAACACCTATTTTATTGAAAATTCAAAAATCTTGAGATTTCATGAGATTTGCAAAATCCAGCCGCAATCCTGAAATCTCAGGACTAACCCTATCTACAGTGTGATATCTAACTGCCATTGCATATTATAGACCGTCATTATATGTGTTGATGAAATTGAGTGATTTTGGTTTGAAATAATGAAAATTTGTACGTACAAACACAAGGTTATGATTTGTGGAATCCTAAATTTTGTCCTTTCAATTCACGCTAAATATGGAAGTTGGTAGTCTGTTTGTCAAATGGAGATCTTAGAATGATCTAGAAGCAACTGTCGCAAGTGCTTATTATACCGCGCACGTTGTATGAGTCAAATGAAGGAAACGATCCGGCGCTACAGGCGGCGGGTTAACAACCTGTCACTGCTTAAGGCCTTTGTATTATTGCACACTTTCACAACTAAGAACACATAAAAAAATATGTGGTTTTCAGTTTTACCATCTTTCATGTATTTTGATGAGGAGTATGATTCTACAACATGTTTCACGGATTAGGCAAAAGAGAAGAAAAGATTATGTCAACAGAATGTTATATAATACTGAGATTACCAATCGACGTGTTGAGCGTGATCATGATAGCAATTATGAGTTAACTTGTATCTTAGCTTCTGTCGTTCTCAACGCAAATATTAACCTAATTGCGTTGTGAACAACGAGGTAGCCCTAATTAAATCTCTAGGATTATGTAAATGTTGTAGGTAGGTTTATAAGATAAGATCAGAGCCCTTTGGCTGTTTGTCACGCAATTACTTGTAGATGCTTACTAAGTACGTTACCAAAAGGCATTATCCTGTGATCAGCGCAACAATAAATATAACTTTGATTGCAGTGGGAATTGTCGCGTATTCGATGCCGAAAGGCGATAAGCGCAGCAACGGCGTGGAGCTGACGGACATGGTGTACGACGGGCAATGGGGTGAGGAGCTGCGCGGGGGGCTGGGCCAGCTCGTGGACGGCAAGTTCGGCGGCGACGAGATCCGGGAGGCCGCCAAGAACTCCGCCTGGGTCGGCTGGCGGAACGACTCGCGCCCCAACTCGCCCGTCATCACCTTCGAGTTCGACAAAGTGCGCGAGTTCAGCGCTGTCCACTTGTACTGCAATAATAAATTTATGCGCGACGTCCAGGTACGCACACCATTCTCTTATTTGACTGTAGCCGCCCGCGTCACTAACTTTCAAACCCCCTGAATATTTGAACGAACTGTCGCGACATTTCAAACTACTAGCTTCTGGTTAATTTCAGTAGACAGATTAGGGTAGCGACGTAGGAATTAATAAAGGATTAGGCTCATTAGAACTGTTCGTACAATTTGCTAAACTATTGTTTGTAACAAACGGACGATTAAAACTTGAAGCAGTGGACAGAAACTGTTTAAATATTCACGTGTAGTCAAAGGATTGCGTGGCACAAAAATGGCAAATAAGTATGAGAAACATGAAGTCGGTTAAAAAAAAAATGTTAATTACTTAATTATTTGAAATATTTGCATACCTATATACCTGTATAATTTTAAGCTAGAATATTGTTTTTAACGTTTTTTGATTATACTAACGATAATCTGATCTAATATTTTTGTGCAGGTGTTCTCCGAGGCTATAATATCGTTCTCGATCGGCGGGCGCCACTTCCAAGACGAGCCGATCCGGTACTCGTACGTGGAGGACAATATCTTCGAGAATTCGAGGAACGTGAGCATCAAGCTACACCATCGCATCGGCAAGTGGGTGCGCATCGAACTGCGCTTCTCGGCGCGGTGGATACTCATCAGCGAGGTTGTCTTTGACTCTGGTTAGTATCTAATCACTTACAACCTCGTAATCTTATCTTACACAGGCTAATATCATATTGGTTCCAGTGCCTATTGCGGTCAGATTAGACAGAAATGTACCCACTATCCATAGTCTTAGTAAATTTTCCTCTATAGAAACGGTTAAATCATGAATCTTTTCATTGCAGATGTAGCACAAGGAAACTACACACCAGAAAGCCAGAAACCAGCGGTGGGCAAAGACAAAAAGTTGACAACGCTCACCAAAGAGGTGCCCATATCAACTGCGCATCAAGAGGACCCCCTCTACGTTGCCATAGTAGTAGGCGTGCTGACGGCCCTAGTGATCTTACTAGCAGTGGCCATCTTCCTCATAGTCCATAGACATAGGCACAGGAAGTGCTTCGCTTCACCCCTGGCTAAGTCCACGGTCTCCCAGAAGCGGACCATAGACAACTACAGCGGGTGTGGAACCTCCATGCTGCCGGAAAACAAAATGATCATAGACTGCGGTTTAGATGTTAAGTCGGATGAGTACCAAGAGCCGTATCAAGCGCTCAAGTGTGCTCCTTATTTTAGCTATAGTACTGTATTGTTGGAAATGAAAGACTTCGTAAAAGACTCGAACACTGCACTCTCAGGTAAATATTAAAGCACTTAGGCCGAGATAGATGAACGTTACATAGCACATTTGCTGACTTGTCTATAACCTCGTATTAATTTGCTTTCTTGATGTGAAAAGAATTCAAACTAGTCAAAGTACTCGGTAAGTAGCGTGTGTTTATCCCGGTCTTAATCATCTAAAGAACTACTGCTAATAACATCACGCTACGACCTAGAGAAGCGGAGCAGAAATCAAAGACGCGGGGCCCAAATCATAGTTCTTTACGCAATGCACAGGCGGTTCTACATTGATATTATTCACAGATTGTCGATTATTACATCCATTAAAATTAATGATTCATTCATGCAGTTCCTAAAAAACAAGATGTGATCTAGTAATTCATTCAATTGGCAATAAATTATGAATACTACATCTGTAATAGCTATCTTTCTGTGGAACTACTTAGGGTAACGACCATTTTCAATAACCTATATAATTGCCTACTGGAGATAGAATTTGACACAATATTGCCCTTACTAATAATCACTGTGTAAAGTTATGCAATGAATAAAGCCTGTGTAACCATACATTTTTTGACGTATAAACCTGTCATAACTTTATGCAGCGTTTATTAGTAAGGCGGTATGTGTGGAACTATTTATCGCTCTCTATTAACTGAATGTAAACAATCGTTACATGTGTTTTTATCTAAAAATATCGTTTATGTAATATCTTATAGTAATTTCGTATTCGGCTTTACCCAAACCAAACTAAAAGGATGTTGGTATGTTTTTTTACGCAATTCTTAGATAAAAAGCCATGTCAAATTTGTTTACATTTACTTAACGGATATATGTAATTTAAATAATCACCAAAAAATCTTTTTGCGTACCAAAATGGATTAATGATCACCAAATTTTGCTAGGTTAGGTTACAACTGTAACCACACAACGAGATTCACTTGTGATTCATATAAAGTTTCCGTTTTCAGTCAAATGCATATAAAAATATATAATACCTAACCCATGGAATATAGTAACATGATAGTAACCTAATCCACCGATCAATAAATTATTTAGAAAGCCACGAATTGTATAATTATAATACTAGCAAACCCCGCGAACTCCGTTTCGCCACCAGATAGCTTCGTTTTTTTTTTCTTTTTTTTCTTTGCTATAAACCTCACGGAGCCCGAGACCTTTCCAACGAATGCAAAACCGTGGAAATCGGTTCGTGCGTTCTGGAGTTATAGCGTCAGGAAGGAAAACCCGACTTATTTTTATATAGTAGAAAATTCTTAAATAATCCGTTTAATCGCTAACCCATATAATTCCCCTCAACAGACAGTTCAAACTACGACTATGCGGTGCCTGAGTTGAGTTCAGCGCCGCTGCTGACGAAGCGGCGACTGGACTCGCTGTCTGAGCGCGCCACGGACCTCGTGGACGACAAGTTGGACCTGGACACGCGCCGGTCCGGCGCCGGGTCCATCCGCTCTAAGCACAGCGCACGGATAACTGAAGTAATGGACCCTTGTTGCGGAATGTTTATAATGTTGCGGAATGTTTATAATAGTTACCGTGACCCTGGAACATAAAGGGCAATCGAAGGAACATGAGTGGGTTTTAGTCAGTAAAAGTCTGACACGCCCTCCCGCCGCACCCAGGACGGGAGCAGTCATTTGATGATTTCCCACTCACCAAAAAAATAAAATAATAATGGACCCTTGCTTTTTGTTTTTGAAATAAACGTTGCTTCACGCTAGGTATAGCTCGTGTGTAATGTGTGCATTTAATAAACGTAGGTATATCTATATACTACTATTTTAAAGTTTGTATGTTCGTCAGTCCGAAAATAAATAAGCACATTGGAATGGGTAAACTACTATATCATTACATTACATTTATCTTCATATAATTCGAAAAAAATATATCGTGCAGAAAAAGAAGCGCATTTATTTTCCGCAGTTTTCGCTATTAAGCATACTTAAGCAGAACATTTTTATTACTATTATACAATTTCTATATTATACTACTACAGTACTTAGATCTTTTCGGTTAAAGAACCCGCAAGAACCACTTCAAAGTATTGGATTTAAGTAAATTGCTTTACTTAAATTCAATACTTTGCCAGTTCGTCGGTTAACAAAATAGTCCAGACCCAAGTTTTATTAAAAAACATGAAACATTTAATAAATTAACGTTGGTCTTATTAATTGCAGTCGCCAAGCCAGCAAGAAGTGTTCATAGATCTAAAGAGACGCCTCGAGACAACCAATGTGATAGAGTTCCCGAGGCATAGACTGAGGATGATCTCCAAGTTAGCAGAAGGTGCATTTGGCACGGTATGTATTTCTTATTGTATTATTGAGTGATAAGCAAAGCCGTTGGTCCTGGTTTTCATTCGGTAGTACAAAAAAAATCTGACCAGCCTAATCAAGAGGTGTCGTGTGACTCAGTAACTGGGTTATACAGATCTGATAAATCGTCAAGTAAAACACCGGTAATTAGCTACACCTGGTTAGACTGGAAACTGACCTCGGCATGGTTTGGAAAATATTAAGCGACGATGGTTGGGAGAAAAGTAAGCCTGTAATGGCGTGATATTATGTGCCAGCCTAGCCCAGCTATGCATCATGCAGCCTCTTTTTATTGGCTATCTTTTGCTAAAAAAATCTGAGGCACGTTTTAATTTAAGTCCATTGCTTTAGTATCCGGAAATACCGAGACTTTCAATATTATAACAATTTAAAGGGGGAGAATTTGGCACTGTTCTAGATTTCTCGGTAGCCCTTGTTCAAAAGGTTGAAATGTTTCAATAAACAGCTTTAACTACAGTTGCCTTCTAAACCGTGTGTATTCTAAATATATAACTTGATAGATGAATAAAGATGCTGGTTCTATTCGCAGGTTTCCTTTCCAGAGATGAGTTGGAATGTATTTATTTCTGTCGCAGGTATATGTAGCAGAGGCTGACGGCGTGCCCGAGTACAACGGCACCATAACGTCAGAGAAGCGGCTGGTGGCCGTCAAGTTCCTGTGCCACGACGCCACCGTCAAGGAGAGGTATATCATGTATGAGCATTAGATTCTACATGTCGTTACATGTCGCTTCTTCCCGCCTTACTTCTGTGACGTTACCTTCTGTGTTTGTCCTTCTTTCCTTTCTTTTAGGTTAAGTGTTGATTAAGTTGTGGTTGTAAGGCTTTTAGGTTCGATTTTAACTGGGTCTGGCTAAATGTTGTTTAGGTTTTCCATTAAGAATTTCGGTGTAGGAGCCCGGAGATTGATAGTGTGAAACTTTTAGCAAAGAACAGCTTACAGACGTACATTAAATAGACGTTACTCGTGACATAATAAAACAAAACCCATTAATTTTAAGAAAGATTTAACATGCAAGATTTTTACTTTTTCACTATGCACTTAGCCAAGCCTAACACCACATAGTACATACTATACCTACATATTAAGGTCAAAGTCTAAGAGCTAGTAGATAGCGCAAAGACAACCGTACCTTCATAAAAATTTGTTTGTTACAATGAGTAGATAAACATGCGTTTAGGTATTATTTACCTTCACAAAAGAGTTCCTTTTTAAAGTTGTTTGTAACAATGAGTAAACGGTGACCACAATTATTAATCCGGTATTTGACACCATCATCAATTGACGTACTTTTTATGAACTGTCAAAACGTGATTCTCCTATAGATTTTGAATGGCAATATCATCTTGTGACGTGACAAGCTAGCAACCCTATTGACTAACTATTTATTGATTTCAAAGTAATTAAAAATCCAATTTTATAGTAAATTAAAAACAAATCTGATGCTTAGGACTAATAAAAAGATAGGTTTTATAAAAATTATGTCTTAGATTTATCGGTTAATAGTGTCAAATACCGTATTGTGAACAGGGACGAGTTCGAACGCGACGTGCGTATACTAGCAGCGTTGTCTTCCCCGCACCTGGCGCGCGTACTGGGGGCGTGTCGCTCACCCCCCCTCGCCGTGGTGCTGGAGTACCTGGAGTTAGGAGACCTGTGCGCCTTCCTGAGAACAGCTGTGCCGCCCGCCGCGCATGTACTACTACATCTCGCTACACAAATAGCAGCTGGAATGCAGTACTTGGAGTCGCTGAATTTCGTGCACAGAGATCTGGCTGCTAGGTTTGTTTGTTTTAATGTTCCTGTAGTTTAGCGTGATTTGATGTAGAAAGTAGGATAGCCTAACTTCAACTTCAGCTCTTTATTAATGGCATTTGTGGAAAACACACCACAATTCTGCCACGACCATGTTTATTTTACAATATCACAAACGAAGAAAGATTAATAACAAAAATTTATGCAATATGACTGCGAAGGTCCCTTGTGTAGAGACTTGGTCCGTCAGAAATACCATCAATCAATTGACTGAGTTGATGTGATGTCAAAATCGCAATAACTACATTTTATAGATATTACTAATTTGTTGTCTTTAACTACTAAGTATTTATTGAATTGAGATGAATAGAATAGGCTATATAACAGGATACTTCGACGTTCAGGAGTATAGGTATATTTCAGAGAAATAGGCGAGACGACAAAAAAAAAGTAATTAGTCCGTCAGTTAGATAACCAAAAAATTGAGACACGTTTCGTAAACAGAAAATAACGACAATACAGTGCGTTGAAGTTTCGTGAAACGTCACGCCTTTGTATAATTTTAACTGAGAAGTGACGTCACAAGCCCCCTCTCCGGAACTTTGATGCTCTTTATCTTTGTATTTTGTTATTAATTTATCAAGCAAAAAATATGTGTCCAGTATTTTTGGACTGTCTAACAGACGGACTAAACAGAATGTCATTCTTTTGATGTAGTCAACATCCCTATTGTGTGTAGCTATTACCAGTAAAACTACCACCTAACTGAAGCTCCCCTCAAAATTCCAGGAACTGCCTAATAGGTAAAAACTACCAAGTGAAGATCAGCGACTTCGGTACGGACAATGAGGCGTACGCGTGTGACTACTACAAGGTGGACGGACGCATTCCGCTGCCGCTGCGGTGGGCGGCGTGGGAATCGGTGCTGCGCGCCAAGTACACCACCAAGAGCGACGTGTGGGCCTTCGCTGTCACCTTACATGAGATCTTCACGCTCTGCAGACGCAGGCCTTATGAGCATTTCACTGATAATGAGGTACGTGTGTGTTGCTAATGTTTTGTAGCTATTTTTCTCTTTGTTATGTTTTCAGCCTCGGGGTTTATAACTTAAATAAAAAAATGTATAACTTTTGGCTTTTATCGTGAATGGAATAATAATAACCCCACTAGGAACTTAAGTAGCGCCTTTTTCTTACAAGTCGTTGAATACTCAGAAAGTATCTTGCTCATACCAATTAACGTATATTCAACCGTTGATCGTGAGCGTAAATTACAATATGTATAGAGAAATACAGTAACGGATCGCTTATTGCCACCGGCGTCGACTGTTACGTTTAATGTGAACATGTGAACAATGCTTTCTTGTTTAACCGATTCCGTGCGAATGGCGCCGTAGAGGCTCCATGGGTATTTTCTGTGAATGGCGTGTGACGCCTGAGAGGAGCCAAAATGTTTACCTGTAAAACTCGGATAAAACATTTTTCAGTGGTGTCCGTAAATGAAAGTCCTTATTTGTCACGCAGATTACGATTCCAGAGTTAACTTCGGGATATTGTATAAAAATGCATTCTTCAGGAGTTTTAAACCTTTTCAGTATAAAAATCATTCATTATGATACGGAAACCGAATTACTTTTTACAATACAACAATTTTTATAGTTTATTTGTTTATGAAATACTATAAAATAGGAATATTTGCGTTTCACACGACTAGCATGGCAATATCCCACAAAAATATTGGATCAGTCAATGAGGGTTTTTGCGTATAAGAAATCCGCTAGATGACAATGACATGACATTGACAGATATGTCAAAATTAACCAATCATGCTGCAGTTGGACCTCACGCCTACGTATTGCCATCTAGCGGATTTCTCATACGCAAAAACCCTCATTGAGCCAAACATTCTAAAAAAAAGCTTTTGAAATACCAAAAGGTTTACGACATCTGATTAAATAAGTCACTTACCTTCCATTTCGGTTTATACACGTATGTAGTCAAATGTAAACACTTGAAACGAACTTTTAAAGCTCACGTTCGCTGTTGGGTTGCGACTACAACAATAACAAGTGGAATCCGACGAAAAGGCGATAAGTTTCATTTCATGGCGGGTGGCGCACGAGAGGAGCCTTTAAAGTCCTTGGCGCTTGGCGCCTCAGAGGAGCCACGAAAAATTTATTCGCCGCCAGGCGCTATTGTTTGAAAAAACTACCATCGCACTGAATCGATTAATAGGTTCACGTTGCACTTCTTGTATAGCAAACATACAAAAACACATTCCTCGTTCCCTTAGGTGCTGTCAAACCTGTCGCACCTGCAAGCGGACGACGGCGTGTTCGAGTGCATAGAGCGCGCGGCGGGCTGTCCGCGCGACGTGTACGACCTCATGCGCGAGTGCTGGCGCCGCGACCACCGCGACCGCCCCGCCTTCGCCGACATCCACCTGTTCCTCCAGCGAAAGACCCTCACCTACGCCACCACGTGATCCCGGCACGGGCCATGCTCCACAGTACGGGGCATGAGCTACTAGCGAACACAACGGAGCAAGAGTTGAGCCACGACACTAAGCTCGCCCGAACCTTACAGCAGCGAAATTACCACCAGGTTCTGATACACTGTTACGCGACTTCACCCGCAGAGATCTCTACAACCTTTAGAGTATTCTCTCAAATCTATCTCTATTATATATTTATTAGTCTTAAACCAAAGTAGAAATGAGTAACTTGTCGACAATACGGTGCAATAACGAGATCTCTGCGGTGCAGTCGCGGAAGCGTACTCAGCGTTTGCTCCGATTGTTCGTCTCCTTGTGATTGCAGGAATTAATGCTTCTGTCTGACGCGCGTGGTTTTTGTACTTAATAGAAATTCGTGTAATTAGGTGGCTTCACACGTCCGATCGGCTTTGTGCACGGCTTCGTCGAATGCTCTGGTTTGTAGTAGATGGGCCGCGCCAGATAGAAACATTACAGTAGCGAGCGTCACAGGGCGTAGACTTATCAGTTCATCGTGATGTGATTTATTTGGCAGCTCATGGACTTACGCCAGTCTTAGTCATACCGGTGAATAGATTATAGATTTACCTGTACTGCATAACTTTACGAGTGAGCTACGTATAATAGACATAAGCGACCGATTCTTCCACCTGTACGTTTTGCGAATTCCGCCTTCTACTTTTGACCATGTAGTATCATTGTTTAGATACTTATTTACAAGCCACTGAATGCTTATTTATACTATAAAGTTAATAATATTCAAGAACATTTCACATTCTTCCGCATAGAACACGACATGGTACGTAGTTAGTGGAATCCTGAAAGGTAAAGTTACCAAAATTAATAGTCATTTATTTTCATACAACACATTTCCCTATAACAGTAAAGTAAGGCGTAATTATTATAATAGTAAGTTGTTAGTTATAGTTGCATCTGAATCGAATAAAGTAAATTCTATTAGAAATAATTAAATATATAGCTGTTGAGATTTGTCTATTTTCCGTAGTTTGCTGTGTTGAAGTTAGATTGAGCAGTTATTCTGACAATATATGAGGGCGCGCCGCCGGCCGCCTGTTGCGTTTAGATACATGCGATGACTCCACCGAAACTATGAGATTCGTTTTATATTTAAAACTTTATTTATTCTCATTTTACTCTTTATATCTTTATTTTATTTATTAGAATGTAACTTTCTGTAAATCATATCGTTATATAAGTTTATTTTAGGTGAAGAATGACTACGTATTTCTTTTGTAAACGCCTATTTTTTGTAGGTTTGTTGTCGATCATGCGTGTATCCGAACGTAAGCTTTATAGTGTTATCACTAGCTCTTACGTTCCCCTCTCGTGGACCGAAACGGCTTAATGTTATAAGCCTAATAGAATAAGCACTTATTAGATGTAAGCGAGCGATATTTAGGTTGCAAGTTAGAAAAGTTTGAATCACAAAAAATCGCAGTGTAAAGGACACCCAATCTTGTATTTTTTGGAATACTATATTATGCACAAATAACAAAATTCTAAAAAAAAAACTTTAAAATATTCTTCTATAAACTTAATTATTTTGCGTAATTTTTAAAACAATATACAAATGTACTTACATTTTTATTAACAATACCAGATAATATTATTGTTGTTAAGATAATCTTATATCTTAATCGTTTTGTATCAATTAAAAGATTTGTTGCCAGTAACATATGGGGTGTAAAAAGACGTATTACAGTTGTTAACTACGCATACTGCCTATTAAACTATTTTTGTTGTACTATATGTGCTTACGGTGGTTGGCTGATCATTAGAAACTGATACGTAAACACATGATTGCACTCTTGAAAACATACAACTTTCCAATGAAACCATTTTTAAGCTCGTAACTTACCTTCTTTGGTAGGTATATTACAAAATTTTAAGGGAAAAAAGCATACATTTAAACATTAAAAATCTTTTAGTAAATTGTTTCTTATCATAAGTATATTCGTGTTTAAATAGCGGTCAGTGATTATTATTCACCTGTATAACATAGCAGCCGACGTGATGGTAATTAATATTCAGATATAGCATTTACAATTAGATTTTGTAAAAATATGAAGAACTAGATTTACCCTGCAATATCAACAAACACGCACAATATTAGCTAATTATGTGATTTCATGTATGCTCCAGACAATAATTGATTGCAACGACAGAACGAACGTTCCACTTCGTTTAAGGTCTTTTTACACTCTTTATTTGATTTATACTTTATGAAATTGTTGATAAGAACTACTGTGAGGCTGTTTAGTATATCATATTTATTTAAGCTATTGTACTTGGCATAATATGTACTTTAATAAGTGACGATCGAAATAAAACTACGTGTTGAGTTATCTATACAAGCAACCATAAAAACAAATTAAACTTAAGACGTGATAATTATTTTTTATATTAAGTATAAAACTTTGCTAAGAATAAGTGAGAATATTTTTTAGGATGGCACCACGGGTTGAGGGACCATTGTGGACGCAGTGTTGACCACTCGCCTAGTGACGTGCCGCGGGTCTGTCCGCGAGTGTCCTTTACGCTGTGACTGTGACGTACACGGAACCAATGTTAACTAGGCTAATCGAACACATAGAGGTCTAATTATTTCTAAGTAGGGCAACTCTTTACACTAAGGATACTTTACTTTCGACCTGGCCTTAATTTGTTCGTTAATTATTATTGTCTAGCTGATAGTATAGATGAGAGAAAGAGTAGTTTTGTAACGAAGTCTCATTCCCTCATGCTAATGTATCGATAGTTAGTAATGTTAGGCACTAATAATAATAATGTACAATAAAACACCCTCTCTGCCTTAGTGATGCTATTCTTACCCTAATGCTATGAACGAAATATCAAGTTAGAACGAAATTATAATGTATCTTGTAAATAAATACGAATTCTTATGGCTGATGTAATATATCGAGCACTATGGAAAACTTAAATTCCTAACAATGGTCCAAACTTCACTCGCTTTTTTATTTGTACTATACGATTATACAATTTCTATATAGATAAAGAAATAATGATAAAAATTAGTCTAGAAATACAACTTTATGCTTTAATTTTTATTTCATAGATGTTTATCATGTATTTGTCGAAATGCTTAATTTTCATAATCAAAGTTTTATGAAAAAGGTTGATACCAAATGCAGTATTTTTATTTTATACTCTACATCTTTGTACCCAAATAAAAGCAATAATCTAATGACACTGTATTTTATTCATTACCAACACCATAGCAAATGCCTTGAATAGCCTCAATTCCACACCATGACCGATAGGGCATAATTTCCTTCTTTTTTCTACACTGAATAGCGTCTGTTTACTAACATTCGCCTTATCGGTTTGCCACCAAAATCAACTTCCTTTGCAGGATAAAACAATGATAGTAGGCGAGCAATGCTTATTCCGAGATCAAAGCAGTTGTTCACTCGAACATGGGAGCGATACGTTGGTTGGTGTATAGTGCGTGTCTGCTGCAGGCTGCGTTGGCGGTCAAAGTCAAGGTGGTGATGCATTCCGACCAGGAGGACTCTAAGATGGAAGACGAGGACGCGGCGCGCACCGAGCCCTCCTGGCCCGAGCACAAGAAGCGCGCCGAAACTGCCATGCTCCATTTCATCAAATCCCGCAAACACCCTGACGACAAACAGTCCGACTTCGAGGAAATAAAAACCACTACTATAGCCACCCCTGAAAAACCGAAACAACAACATCCAAACGAACTGATTTTCCCCCTAATTTACCGTCAAAATCACGTCAACAGTATGTTTAAATTCGGTGAGAATTGGTACACTTGGTCTACTGAGAAAAGAAACGATGGTTCAAAAGGAATCAATTACTACATCTGCTACGATGAACCCAAACGTTGCGACGACATAGGCTGGGTAAGTCAATCTTGTTTATTGTACGTTATTCTATGCTTGTTTAATATGTAAGACTTCATACTTAATTTTCAATGGGAAAAAGCTAACTGGAAAATTAGTTTTTTCCCATTGAAAATTAGGTATGAAGTCTTCACTGATGAGAGGGATCACGACTATCTTTTGTTATACAACACTAAGTCGTTCTTAAATCAAAATGAATGAATTGTAGGTACCAGACTCAACTTACTAATTTTTATTTACACAGGAACGAACGGACGCCCTGCCAAAGTGTGCATTCCAGATAGACTCCCTCTTACCTGATGATCGTGCTTGCATTAATAGTTTCGGTATAGAACCACATTCGGGAGGCATTTGTGACGGTGCTGAACAGATGAAAGTAAGTAATCACTTCGCATTTATTGTCTCGTTTTATTAATAGCTCCATGGGAAATCGTGGTAAACAAATGCAGGCTGCCCCAAAATTAACATAGGATAGGGCTAAGCGCGTAACGACAAGGGCTAACATCGAGCCTTATTTGAATTTAGAATCATTAGATTTGGACACACCCCTAAATATCATACCTATACATAAGACTCGTATTCGTCATTTTACTCTTGGTGTACGCCTGCTTGCAGCTTACAAATAATTCTATGAAACGGTAGTTTATTCAATAAAATAATAATCTCAATCATCGCCTTATTAGTGCAGTCAATGCGCTGGGGCATCTCATGGTGCAGTCGATAAAAATTATAAAATAAATAGGTACCATTTTTATTGACTTCACTACTTACATAAATTTAGTGGTACTTTGGCCCGCTGCAATCTCTACAGCAAATATTTGAAAAAAGAAAAAAAACTCAACAGCAATTATTTGAAACGGAAGTTTTTTCTTATTTGCATTGTTCTAATATTATTTTGAAATGACTTATGGTCTTATGGTCCGAGAATTTCAGACAAGTCTAGTAATAGTACTATAAGTCTGTAATATAATTTTATTTGCCAGGTGGCTGACATGCTCCGTGCGTGTGGCCCTCGCATACGCTCACTGTGGCGCTTCGTACGCGTTGGAAGGCGTCCTGCCAACGCCGCCAAGCCGGCCGACGTCAACTCACTCATTTGTGAAGACGAGGAAGAATGTTTTATAACAATAGAATATAGGGTAAGACTTAATCTTCCTGTCTGTAAGCTGTCCAACATTCCTACTGTTCTTTAGTTTCATATTATTTTGAAATAGCAGCCTAAAAGCAGTGAACCAAATGTTATTGTCTGATTTAAATACTGATCCGTTATCCCGTACCAACAGATACATCATGATCGCATCTCGTTCTCCCTTCACGAACCTACACGCGGTCAGACATTTAAGAGCGTGCTAAAACGAGAAGTGCCCGACGAAGAGAAGTCTACTACGGCGGCGCCCGTATCCGAGGGTCCTCACGTACGTGTCGCACACAGAAGTAACAAAAAGACCAATCGGGAGGAAGACGCTCCTCCTCCGAGAATTGCTAAGATGTTCCGCACCAAAAACAAAAATAAAGCAGAGGGTAAGGGAGTTGCGAAGGACTGGAACGACTCTGGCGCTTACGCAAACCGAAGAACGAGTAAAAACAAAATAAAGGTGAGAGAAGAGAACATTTCTGAAGATTCCGAATAGGATTCCTCGCGTGAGCTACAGTTCTTGACACTCACGTCGATGGCGAACCAGCCGACTAGTGCCAAGAACTACAACTATTTTTGTACAATATTTATTTCCTTCCAACTTGATAAAATTAAAGTTTGCGTTACTAAGATTGTTGTCGGTGTTTCATTTATTTCAATGTGTGGATTGTAAATAAAACGACAGAGTAAAATAAAACGAACTATATATATTAATGTATAGTTTCGCTTAATAAATATGCCATTATTTTTTATATTTTTTAAATTTCATTTTGGGCTGTTGTTTCTGTTTGTGATCTTTGTTGTTGGGCTGGTTTAAAAACTTTTTGTAGTCCGCATACTTATATGCGTAAGGTTTCACATTTCTGACATTTTTTTCAGTGCTGTCTTGTATGACCTCTTCTTTAATAATATTATTACTATCAGTAATGACGTCATCAGTCGACTTGGGTTCCAGTTTAATAGCAGATATTTTCCTTTTGCGTTGTTGTGTTGTCTTCAGTGTGTCGTCGTTTTCCTCTTTCACTTCAATCGTTACATTCGGTTTAGTATCTTTCTTATCTTCGTTTTCGATCTGCGTTTGCGCATGCTGTAGTTTCTCGAGGACTTCTGTTGTGATCAATTCGGTGCCTTTACTGAGAGCCGCTATTTTCGCTACCTTCTCTTTGTATTCCTCAAGTTCTTGTTGCTGTAACAAGGTTAAACTTTACTAAGCAGCATGAAATGTGGCTTCAGGGCAAAGACAGATCAAGGGTATTAGAGAAAAGTGATCAAAGACCACACAATTACAGTTTAATAGTTTCGAAAGAAACCGTAAAATAATACAGATAGCCTGACCTACACACAAATTATAAATTACTAAAAAATAACTGTACCTGAGCTAAAACACGATATTTTCTGTATCTTAAGTATGGTGGAAAAAATAGTTTAGCCTCAGCGTTCAAATCCGAAATCTGAAATTAAATAAACAACATTAGTATTATGTTATTGGAATAAACAGTTTCTCAGCAGAACAAAATCTTTGGAAATATTCAATAATGCCGCTTGTGGATATTGTTAGATTTTACCGGAGTTAGGTTTGGCTCACAAATGGACAATCCAGTAGGTATCATCAAACATTTTGTACGAGCTAAAAGTATGAACTACGTTAAAGGCACTTTACTTGTATTATTGGTACACATATTTTCACTTTACATAATTACTTTAATTCAACCGATATATGTCTATTTTGATGCTTTTGTTATTTTTTATTTCGTTTTGATGTCACCTCTTGTTTATCCGGGAATTATTTTAAGTAAAGATGCACATTAAAGCATAACTATAACAATAATTATCTTTAAAGCAATAAGTTATTTATAATTTAAATCCTAAACGGCGATTTTAGTCCACGACAACTTTTTACATAATATGTAGTTCGAAATCCAAATTAACTCACAAATGTTCCATATGATACCATGTTTGGCGGCATGAAGGCATCAATCTCTGGCTCTAGGCTTTTACAGTCCTCTTCTAACAAATTCTCCAGACTGATCCCTTCGTCACTGTGGATAAACTAGCATTTTACTACAATCTTATATTACCTAAATCAAATTATTGTTTGTCATCTAAAGATGATTAAAAATGTACACAAATCACGGCGCTATGAATTCTGTGTGTAATAACTACAAACGATTATTGCCTGATAGTCTGAGCCAAACATAGTCGTGCTAATGTACTACACAGTCTATGCCTATGGCTATCTTTGTGGTATCTACCTTAGCTAAGAATAAAGAGTTTAAGTTTGCGTAGTTGTGCTTTGTACCTTAGGTACATGTTGTTAAGGCAAGCACGTGAGCATAAAGGAGAACTTTGTGTAAATGTTTTGCAATGTGACTTTACATCGCATAATTGTTGATTAAAGTGCACGTTTGTTGAAAAGAGCGTGTGAACTTTTGTTTTCTTTCTCTCTTTCAAACATCTTACTGGCAGTAAACACATTTTGAAATTGGAACTGTTCGTTTCTAAAAATATCTATCCTATTACAATTCGTTTGCGGAATTAACAGACAACCAAAAAAAGTAGAATTGAAAAGGGTCCAGCAAATATGTTTACCCGTAGTCCGTGTACTGCGTGAAGTCGTGCATGCCATACGTCGTCTGCGGCTGAATCGTAGCGTTTATTACGTTCCTGATACTTGCCGGCATCGAATATAGTTGCGGCTCGTTCGGCAATTGGCGACACTAGACAAAATAGAAGAGAAAACAAAATACACATCAGAGAGACACTAACATAGGCCGCTAGATGGCGCTAGTGCATGGGGCTGATTTTCCAAAGGGCGAAAGATACTGAAATATAATTTAAAAAACACGATACTATTTTACTTAAAAGATTTTTATAATGTACCCGAAATCGGAATTAACCTGAGATGTTTACTGCATTAATAAGTACAAAATTGGTGTTTTCACATGCATGTTTGTGTGCAAAACTGCATACCGATAGTACCGAAGAACAATAATAGATTGACAATCAATTAAATATTGAGATTAAATTCAATCCGTCGCAGTAATGTTCAATAATAACCTTAGAATATAGAGAATATAGATGAGGCATTGTGCACTAGCTGGAAATAAGAATACACTGACAGGGCTCATCCCTTGTTAGGCTACTTTACTGTCGTTAGCCTGTCAGTCATCAATGAAGTCAAGTGCTAGAGTGCTTCGCAATGCATGTTCGAGCTGTCCCCAGCCTATATTAATGCAAGTGATGCTGAATGCAGGTCAATGTGCAATTGTAACACTATTATCTATCTACATCGTGTTAGGTAAAACGAAGAACATATTGAAGGCTATTCAGTATTCGATTCTCAATCCAAATATGTAAAAAAACAATGTGCGTGTGGATTGAGAGATCTTTTCGAAAAACTCTTCCAATCCCAACCAAATTATAAGAGCATTTAGGAAATAATTGTGAAAACTTCATGGTAGTAGTTATAAAAAAGTATGTCTAACCTACTCAACGTTTTCCTCAAGGATTGTAAAAAATGATTTATCTTTTTAAGTAACACTTACAGGGACGACTGATTTGTCAAATTTTAGGAAAACATTTTTCACAATTTCTGATGCATTTATCTTCTACCTATAGGTTTTGGTTTATTAAATATATGTCAAAATAAAGATCTCTCAGTTGGGACAATCGACAAAAAATAAGATTGTCATTTTCTCTTGAACCAGTAAGATTTCAATCACGATTTTGGTTTCACAAATTTTCCCAGAAGCATAATTTGCAATAAACATGTAAATTATTCATACTTTTTCAGTATTAGGTCGGGTTTTACAAGATCACTCAATTGAAAATTGTCTACTCTGAGAGATCCATTTAAACCGTTATAAATCTTATACGTGGCTTTGAAACGAATCGATATTTTGTTTAGCAGCTTTCACAAATCCTTCACAATTATTTAAAATGCAAATTATAAACACATAGGCAGTATGTTCTTGGACACGCGTTAAGGTTTTTTCTTCAGTTGTCCAGATTGAGAGATCCAGTTAATGAGTTCTAACTTTCTTTGTTTAGGTTTCACAAATTTTATGAAGTTAACATGAAGTTTTCACAATTTTTTCCTAAATGCTCTTATAATTTGGTTGGAATTGGAAGAGTTTTTCAAAAAGATCTCTCAATCTACACGCACATAAAAAACAATACCTTATTTGTTTATCAAATGCCTCATTAAAATTAGTAAATTGTTGACACGCTCGCTAGATAACCACCGAAAGAAGAACGCATCATACTTTTTCAGTCTCTTATCATAGTTTAGTGACCCGATGCAACCGCGAGCGCTAGGGTGCCTTTTTTAAGACTGAGAGCCTTATTGGCCACTACAGTTTTCTTTACGATTTTGTTTTTTTTTTATTATTAACATTTTGTTGTGAAACATCTATAGCCGCACGTAAAACAAATTTCTGGCGTGGCGACGCATGCCGTGGCGACGCGTCGCCACGCTTTTGTTTCTTTTCAATCATATTACTTTTACAAAATAATGTCGATGTTTCACATCTGCCAGGCGTCCCGTGACGGCTCACTTTTTTTTATTAGTCATAATATATGTGATCATAACACGGTGTAAATCTACATCCCTAAGTGAATGATATGACACAAGTCAGTGTGTTTTACAAATGCAACATTAAGTAACAACCATGCACGAATGACCGCGATTGTAAATTAAGTGGTATAAAATTATGTTAAACTAGCTTCTGCCCGCGGCTTCGCTCGCGTTAGAAAGAGACAAAAAGTAGCCTATGTTACTCTCCGTCCCTTCAACTATCTCCACTTAAAAAATCACGTCAATCCGTTGCTCCGTTTTGCCGTGAAAGAAAGACAAACAGACAGACAGACAGACACACTTTACCATTTATAATATTAGTATGGATTATCACAGGCTCGTTATCACTGAGGTTTGTGCTGCCTTGCCCTGATCATTCATACTTTCATACACAGCAGGAATATTATTATATAACTCTTTCTATTTAAGTACATTGCCTACTTTGTGAATAATACAATTATTATTCACAAAATTAAATTTTATTTACATTACAACTACAATTAGTTGTAATGTAAATAATAATAATTTTATTTATAAAAGGACAGGTAAGATTTAAATTGAGAGACTAAGCTATGTGCTATGTTAAATAAAAGGCGCCTTTGAATGTTATATAATTTTACAGGAATTATAAAACATTCAAAATTACAATGCCAACTTAAAACCTTGCTGAGGAAACAAAGTTGTAAAGCAGTTGTTTTCCTGGCAGTTTGTTTTCTTGGAGTTTTACTGGCATTTGAATATAGCCAGTACCATCTTTATCATAAGGGCACATGGAGCTCGGGCTTCTATTCTCACCCCCGAATGGCCGCTATAATGTTTTACATTGCAAATATATTTTTTTCTAATTTTACAACGACAAGTTCGTAGCATAGAGCTGTTATTGTGCAAACTCTATACCAAAAGATTTGTGGTACCCGGTACGCAGCGTACTTGCTAATCTATTTACTGATTAAAAAGGACCCCCATTCTCTAGGCCCCCGGATTAGGACCAGACGGCAAATATAGTGTATGGTATACTCAGTAAGTCATGGGAATAGTACTATTCTAGATCCACCCCTACTTAGAGCAATATGATGGGTCGAAGCTATTGCAACTACGGGAAGCAGCTGAGTCAACTTTTGCTTTTCGAAAGGTTCCGTATCATTATCAGCAGAAAAACATCGTTTGTTGTATGGTAGCCCCCCAAAATGTTTATTTTGTTGTTTTTAGTATTTGATGTAAAAATTTTAACTGTCTGACGTTAACGGTTCATACCATTATAACTTGGTGACAAATGGACCACTGAGTCGTACTAATAGGTTTTTACCCTGCCAATACAGAGCCCTTAATATAAAATGGTGTTGTTTACGTACCGACAGCAGCATTCTGTGTATGGTGATGAGGTTCTGCTTGACGAAGGGCGGCATGGGCTGGCACACCGCCGTCACGCCTTGCAGCTCGCGCGGTAGTGTCTCCGCGAGACCCATTAGCATGTGGTTGGGGAGAAGGTATCTGGACAATAATGAAAAAAGGATATTTATTTAGAAAGTTGGTTGTAGCACTATTATTTTAAAAGAGTAAGTATGGAGTTTCAACATTTTGGAATTAGCAACAAGTTTTTTTTTGTTTTTGTCAATGACGAAATAAAGTGACTTTGAAGTGGACTGCAGGCTGATTTATTTTGACACAGTAGCTGGCGCCAGCATCACTGGATTCCAGCACTGGATCAGCACTGTTTCAATGTAAACATGTTTTAATCCAGTCCAGCATTCAGTATCCAGCGGTTTTTTTATGGATGGGAAATCTAATGACATCTCCCGCCTTTTAGTGTCAGATTTTTACTAAAACCCACCCATGTTCCTTCGGATTCTCTTTATGTTCCGGGGCCGCGGTAACTATTAGAACTATTCCGCAATCCCTGCAGGCATCAGCCCTAGAGGGCCCGTCACGTGGTGACTGCTCTTTGAGGCGCGCGTGAAGTAAAACGCGCCGTCGACCGCCGTCCTTGTTATCCAGCGGATTGAAACATGTATCAATGTAAATCAGCCTTTATGGAAATTAATGATTTGAGTTTGATGGCGAGATAAATAGACGTTACTAAGCACTGACTTTGGCACTATACCTGTCACTGTTACACAACTGCCAGTCAAGTGCACGATAGAGACGGGAACATGGCTAAGCCAAAGTCTAAGTAACGTCTATTTATCTCGCCATGAGTGTGAGTGGAGGTGGGGGTGTAAGTGGCCCTACCATCACCTCCAGGGTCAAAGTCAGGCTCACCTGCACGTGGTACACCCTGCTGATTCACTGACGAGGCTCTGACGGACCAAGTCTCTTCACAAGGAGGAGACCATCGCAGTCAAGTTGCATATATTTTTGTTACAAATCTTTCTTCGTTTGAGATATTGTCAAATAAACATGGTCGTGGCAAAATTGTGGTGTGTTTTCCACAAATGCTATTAATAAAAAGTTGAAGTTGAGTGAAGGTGCTCACGTGGTACTTTCGTCGAGCGCGCGCGCCTGCGAGTCTCGCCACTTGTACAGCATCTTGAGCGCCGCCATCTGCTGCGTGTTGAACGTCTTCCTGGAGCGCACGTACAGACCGATGTGGCTGTTCTCTTTTATCACTTCCTTGTTGTATGTCTGGAACAATTACATTGACGTCATTGCGCTAGCCTTTTCTCAACAGTATCAGGGGGATCTCGGGCTTACTGGATGCAGATGAATACTATGTGTTAAACATTGTGAAAAGTGGTTCCCTATCCATTTGCATAAAATGTTACGACCTAATATAACTTACCATAATGTTGTTTGGTATAATTATATTTTCGCATAATATAATTACGCAGCTCATACATAATTTTTTTAAGCATAATGTCTCTAACCATAATAATGATTAGGCATACTACTCTAAAGCATAAACTTATTAAGGATAAAGTTCTAAAGCATAACTTTTTTAAGCATAAAGTTCTAAAGCATAACTTTTTTAAGCATAATATCCTAAACCATAAATTTTATAAACCTTAAAATATACATGATCGAGGGTGGGCTGGGTCGACGAAGCCCCGCTTCGCGGGGCTCTTACTTTTGGGTGTTTTATAAACAAATAACCACGAAGGGGATGGCGGGGTCTATTCTCTCAATTCGCTTGCTCACACGACCCCGCCATCCCCTTCTAACCTAACCTATCCGAGTCGGGGTGCCCTAAAGTCCAGTTTGCAACCAGTTTTCATCATTACTAAAAATATACACCTAAAATAAATAATTATACATAATTAAGGACCACTGTTTCAATCAGTTAACTTCTATCTAAGGAATAACCGCCATATTTATTTCTCATAATAGAAGTTAACTGATTCACTGCTGCGTGAAATAAACGTTTCTCGCGATTGAAAATCGTTTAAGTTACATAATGTCATGTAAATTTATAATAAATCATTCGCATGAAAATTGTTTTTGTCAATTATATTAATTGTATGCCTAAATATTATTATGCTAATAGTCATTAGGCCTACTAACGTTATGCTAATAGTCTTTAGGCCTACTAACGTTTTGCTAATAGTCATTAGGCCTACTAACGTTATGCGAATCAAATTTATGCCAAAACAAATTAGTCTTTATGCCAACATAAAATGTATGCATAAAAAAATGATGCCGAAGTATTATTATGCCAAAACAAATTGTGCCAAAATCGTTATGCAGAAGTATATTAGGACAAAGAACATTATGCGAAAAAAGGGATCCCGTGAAAAGTACATAAACAGTCCATGTGCAGTCAGCAAAGTAGATAGGTATGCAGCGCCGTCACATATAAATGAAATTTTCTCAAAACCGCCAGTGTTTTAATTATTTTAAATATCTATTGAATATACGCATCGATTTTCACGAAATCATAAATTAGGTATATCTAACAGCCCTGCATACTTCCTTTGCTGGCTGTACTTTTCACAATCTTGTTACTCGGTAACACTCAGTAATCAACATACAGTCTCTCCAAGGGGTAACTTTCATTTTTAGGAAACTCTTATGACCATTCGATAACCTAGCTTTGATTGATTAGGTTATTAGAGACAGATATTTGCCATAAGTTCCATACATTGCGAGTCAAACTATCTCTAACCAAATCCCCATGATTTAAGTAATAGCAGTACTCACAGAGCCACAGATCTGTCGACTCTTCTCGAACACGGCGAGCAGTTGCTGCGTGTTGTCGTCCTTCGTGAGGTCCTCCTTCAGTTGTCGCCAGATGTACAGCAAGTAGTGCGTGTCCATGCGCGCGTAGTGCAGCAGCTCCGCCGGCAGGGGGCGCATACGCCAGTCCGCTAGCTGGTACCTACGCGACGTTGGCATTCCATCAATATTTGGAGAGCAATGATAGTACTATCGACAAAATTGAATCATGACCCATTTCGAAGACAAATCGTTTGAAGCTATCAAAATAACAAGACTAGACGTGTGACATTTTAAATACATGTTTACGCGATTAATTGTATTTGAATGTCTGTAGGAAAATAAGCTTATGGTGAGTCATGATTCCATTTTGTCGGTTGTACAAGTAAAAAGGTGTAGATACGTTACTTATGCGACATTCTATCGCACGGCAAATTAGATAATGGCACGCACACACGCAATAAGACGTCAAAGTAGGATGGATACGTGATAATGTAATAACTACAATTTAAAGTGCCACATGCTGACTGCCTATAACCTATCTACAACTTTTTACTTACAATATCATTGTTTATACCCAGTATAAACCTTACCTTGAGAGTAAAATATTAACTTTTGACAGTTTATCGATACCAAAACTGTTTTGGTATCGATAAACTGTCAAAAGTTAATATTTTACTCTCAAGGTAAGGTTGACAATTTTATACAGTGGAACCAAATTTATAGCAAAAATATTTTCTTTTTATATTAGTTTGAAGTTTGCGGTTAGTGTATTGAAGCTCGGTCGGAACATGTCTTTCTATCATTCAAAATTCCAGGCATTTATTTCATTTAGACCATTCACAGGCACTTATGAATTGACAAAGAGTCGGTCGGTTAGTCAGAAAAGAAAAGTGACGCTAATTGCCTGTTCCAAAACGTATGTGAATGTTCTTTAAGGAGAAGAACAAGCAGGAAATTAATAACATTATTTTTGGTTCTTCTATGTGGAAACAATGTAAGTAAGAAAAAAATAATTATAAAAAATCATGACAGTTAAGAGATGACCGATCTCAACTGACAGCCCCCGTTCATGAGCATGACGCATGGCATCAGCAACATTTAGCTCAATCATTTTGAAGGAAATCAGCGAGACTTTTGAGCGAGCATGACAATGCTCCCAACCGCCATCTCCATTTGTGCCAGTATTATACTATCGTAATAAATAACTGCATCGTACTCACATTAACAAAATTCAAATATGCTTCTAAATTACACAAACCAAAGTTTTGTACTGTAAATAAATATAAATGGGTGAACTAATAACTTTTATAACTTTAATCTATAATATAAAAATGAATCGCTAAATGTGTTGCTAAGCGCATAACCCAACAACGCCTGGACCAATTTGGCAAATTCTTTTTTTTTTAATGTTTGTTGAAGTTCAAGAATGGTTTATTAAATGAAATTAAATAAAATAAATTTTCTTTATTTCAGGCATTCATGTTCACCCATATAAAAACATTTCAAATTAAATACAATATAAATAGATTAGGTACATATTACAAAAAATATGTGTTTTGGCCCATAATTATTATTATATTAGTTTATACAACTATAATATTATAAGTCAGTAAATGAATGTCAGATTATGCTAGATTGTGTCAGATTATGTTGTGTATGATTATGTCAGATTATGTTTATACGGCGAGGAAAATTCGAATAATTGCCGGAATAGCCCTAAAAACAGCCCTTTTCTTTTTCCCATACAAACGTTTTCTAACTAAAACGAAGAGTCAATTTGAGCTTTAACACCATACCATAAAGTTTAAGTGTTAGTCGAAAGGTTTCGGGAAGCCAAAACAATTAAGCGACGTTAGTATCGTATCGTCGTCAAACACGAATTGTCTGACGTAAAATGTCACTTGAAATGTAAACGTCTTTTTGATGTGCATCTATAATATTACTAATTATTATTGTCTGTCTGTTTGTATATCTGCCCGTCTTCACGCCTAAATCACTGAACCGATTTGAATAAAATTTGGTACAGATATAGTCTGGGACCCGAGAAAGGACATAGGATAATTTTCATCCCGGAAATCCCTTGGGAATGGGAGCTATTAATCCACGCGGACGAAATCGCGGGCAAAAGCTATATCTATTTATATTAAAGAAAGTCGTGTTAGTTACACATTTTATAACTCAAGAACGGCAGAACCGATTTGGCTGCAAATTGGTGGGGAGGTAGGTTAGGACCAGGGGACGGATATAGAATACGTTTTATCTTCTTTTTTTAGTAACCAAAAATCTGATATAACGCGGGTGAAACCGCGAGGGGCAGCTAGTTTATTATAAAAATACCAACCTTAAATATGCATGTCAAAATTAAGAGGATAAGAAACATTTTCTATCTTCTAATCATTGACATTTCTAATTTGTGTTGGTTGTAGTCTTAGTTAGTATAGGAGCTCATTTAGAGTTTTACATGTATAACTTGAACCTACTTTCTTGGCAAATAAAGAACAACATTCTTAGCTGGTTACTTACGTCTTATCGGCGTTCACTTGGCAGTACCTCATGAGGAGGTACTTGAGTGACAGGCCGGGCAGACGCAGCACCAGGGCCGCCTGGTGCGTGTCGAACATACCCACGAGGTACACGCCGAAGTCTCGCTGTAACCACACCACGTCGTGTTCCGCACCGTGTAACACCTACGATAATACATTATGATATTATGGAAAAGTAGCTAAAAATCTGTCTAGTAGTTGTTGTATTACATGAAAGATACACACGTGTAAAACTAAGATCTAAGACTTTGTTTTATTGAATTAAATATTATGATTTATAAAAGTTTAAATAGCAATTTTTAATTACCATCAGTGTACATTCGCTATGTTTAGTGGATTTCGGGAAAATAAGATATCTCTAACTGAAAAGGAGCCAGGCCGTACAAACATTACAAGAATACATTTGCTAATTATATGTGATAAAATTTGAACTAATGATACAACTGTACAGCATTATATTTAAAATAACAAATTCTCTACGGAGACTTACTTTGAGCTTCTTGGGGTCGGTAAAAGCGAGGTTTAGTTTGTGTATATGCTCACGGATAGCGAGCGCATCAATTATGAAGTCGCCACCCTCAGTAGTCGTCACCTGGATCAGACATGTCATACCTAGAAAATTAATTGATTTATTTATTATTAGTTACGAAGTACATCGTCCAGGGACTTGGTAGGTCTTAAACCATTACGCAAATAGCGTTTCCACTCTAAACAAAAGTCAACGTAAAACAAAATCAACTCAATTTACGTGACATTAAAGTTGTTTTCTGTCAAAGTTGAACAACTGACAAAGCACCCTAAAGTAATATTTTCGAGGCCTATACATTAGAGTTTAAAGTATAACTTATTCATTACGCAATAGTCCTAGAAATGGAATCTCTTGCACTAAATTGGTTAAATCTACGACTTTAGGGCGAGTCGCACTTTTTGGGAACCTATGTTCTACAGATAATAAAGTTAATGACCTTGATAAGTCCTGTAGGAATGATGTTCCAAGTCAATTGCCAGTTCGCTCACGGTGTTTAGGTGTTCCACAAGAGCATCCAGTTTCGCTTCAGTGTCGACATAAGTGAATACTGTATCTTCGAGAGGCGTGGGGAACGGCAAAGTTTCCATGGGGTCAATAAACTGCGACGGCGGGTGATATTGATCCAACTCAACTTGATATGGATGTTCATATCTGAAATATTGGAATAACAAGTTAATCCGTTTTATAGTGTTAAATACTTGTTATCTAGAAAATTATAACAGTAATTACAAATGACCCGCGACTTAGTTCAGAATTTAATCTCAAAATATACCACATCTTGGGTATTTGTCTCCACATTGTTATACATCATTATAATAGTCTACGAGTGGACTTCCTATCATCCAACAATTGTGAATTTGCGACATTATGTTCGTATGGTCGATTATTTGTGTCTGTTATATATTAACTTAATACACCAACATATTATACTAAACAGTTAGTAAGAATGACAGACTTTCTGCCACGTCCAAAAGCTGTGAACATTTCATAATAATTAATAGTGTACTCAGATTACAAAGCCAAAGAATGAATGGTTAACCTTTCCACCGTCATATATGTATCTAATAGACATAAACGATCGAAATTGAGCGTGTCAATTTATGTCCAGGCGTCATGTAGGCAATTTATTGCGCTTAGTGTAGTGGACGGGGCAATGGGTCAACAAGGAAAAAGTTGCCACTTGTAGCTGAAGTGACAGGATATGTACTTGTAATGAACAAAAATAATAAGGTGAGCTTTTAACTCTAAATTGGAAAAGACGGGTCCGAGATAGTATCATCACCATTACATTTTCTCACCATTTAACTCGGAATAACTCGCCTTCAAACCACCACAACCTAGGTATTGGGTAGCATGATACCTCTTGGTACGACTCATTATCAAGGTTAAACTCTAGAATTCCTTGTTGTTAGTTGGTGAATGAATATTTGCACTTAATCAAAGTTGAACTCTCTCTAAAATACTATCTTTGTACTTTTTTGGTTCGAGAATAAAATGGTGTTTTTATGTGGTCAATACTTAGTGTGGAAGGGGAACCGAGGCTTACATTTTCGTCACAGTTAGAGTCCTCAATCACGATTTTTGTAAATGTTCTACCATTTCTATTGACCTGGTTACCTACATACTCAATACTCAATACTCAAATCTTTATTGCACTCCACATGTTATACAGGTGTTATATAATTATTGACTAGGTACATTGTGGGCCCTGTAGGGCACGGCAAGTAGAATAGAGGAGGACGCTTTACTTATCGTCTATTTGTTTATTTTTATTTTTTTATGTAGATTTGAATTTTTTGTTAATATAGTTATAAATTTTCTACATTATAAATTTTTTACATACCTACTATGCTGGTTGATACGCATTTAAACAGCTTTGCTGCTAGAAAACCCATAATTTTCTTTGAAATCAACTATCTACCAACACTGTTAATGTCAGCAGACTGGAGTACAGCACGACTACTTACGCGTATTTGACAATCTTATTCACGCATAAGGACTCACTTCGCGCTTCTCGTCGTCATTACAGATGATTGCTTTCTGATTCACTCGACAATAAGGATGTTGCCTAGATACGACAATGGTAAAACAATAAAGTTGCAGTCTCCAAAACAAAGTTTAGCTTTTGCTCACAATAAATTTCAGCCACTGATGTTTTGTAACTAACCAAATAACAAGTTGAAGTTGAGATGTAGAAAACTACATCTAAGATTATTTTTATCAAATATAATTTCGAAATTGATCTAATTGTCATCTTCCAATTGCGTGAGTATCTAAAATATTTAAAAGTGTGTCATGTGTAAATAACTCTCATTCTCAGTCCTGACCTGCTTGAGTGTTGGCACAACGTGATTTATGTTCAAAGTGCAGGCCGTAAACATTTCCAGGAACTCCGATTGAATAGAAGACCATCTCTTACACAACAAAGTGTTTGATTGCCTATAAAATGGTCTATTTAACTTGTATGCAAGTCTATACAGGTGCTATATATGGCAGCGGTAACGAGAAGATAAGAGGAGATCACGTTGTCACAGCGTCAGAGATCAATTGCAACGTTCTAGCTGGATGCAGTACCTTCCGCCTCGCGGCAACATGCACGACCACCGAGGTATTATTCAATTTAATCGATTTTATTACCAATTTACCAGCCATTACCATAGATGCACGTGTAACCACTCACCCGACTGCCTCGCCCTCGTCGTTGTACAAAATGTTCAAAGCCAGCGGCTTAATATTGTTTGGTTTGTCCGATATTTTTGGCACCCACAAACTGTCCGAATTGTCGATCGTATCTTTGAAGTTGAGTTGAGGCCGAGTAATATTTTTAGCACCAATAAATGTTGCTGAGCCCACCTGGAATATAAAACAATATTCAGAACAGGTCACTCAAACAAGAAAGTTTAAAGGAGTTTATGTCCTTTACAAGTCTAAGTGTTACGAACTTTTGATGTAGCACGTATTCAAAGAAATATCAGACGAAATAATTAAGATTAACATTAAGGTAAGAAAAGTGTCACGTAAATAAAAACTATTATACATATACATACGGGTCGATTTATTATAAATCAGAAAGAGAAACGGTCTTTTTACATTGTACCTGCATTCACCATAGGGGTGGAAGTAAAGAAATCGTGATTTGAATTGAATTCGAGGACAAATCGTTTGAAGCTGTCAAAATAATAAGACTAGACGTGTGACATTTTTAATACATGTTTACGCGATTGTCGACCTAATTGTATTTAAATGTCTGTAGGAAAATAAGCTTATGGTGGATCATGATTCCGTTGGGTCGATGGTACAAGTGTGATGACTCATACAATCAAGTTACCTTTGCTTCGGTCAACGTCAAGCAGATAGGTGCAATAGACGTAACGACTTGTACGACACATTAATTGGCAATCAAACAATTACACAAATATTTTTTTGTTTATTCAATTTAAATATGGATAAAATATTTATATGAGGAATAGGCTAAAAAAGATTAAAGTGCAATGACTCAAGGGGCGGAGCAGTATCCATACTAATACACACATCAAAAGTGTCTAGGGATATTTCAATTAAACCTAAACAACTAAAATTCTATTAACTTTTTGTTAAAACACCTACACATTAAAATAAACCTTGTTTAATAGCCTATCTAATCTGATAATAAACTTTTAGATAAAGTTAAATTAAAAAAAAACTTAGAAGAAGAGGAAAAGCTCCGACAAATTTTCAATCTAAACTTTATTTTTGAAACATCAAAACCTAAACAAAACAACTATTTTTTTTATAAAAATTGTTGAAACTTAAAATTAATAATCCGTGGATCCACTTAAGACTTTCCTGACACATCTGCAGCGGTTCTGTATACTCAAAACAAGGGTGTCAATATCCTCTTGTGGAATACTGTCCCAAATTGCGGTTTCTGAAGCCATGAGGACCAGTCAAAGCGTTATATCCAGGCTTTGGTCACGTTATCGTGTCACGGGGGAAGGGGTAGAACGGCACCGAGGACCTCAGCGCATTAAAACACATGTACAGGACCGATTCATAGTATAAGCTGCACGAAGTCAACCAAAGGTAACGGCTATGCAATTGGTTCAAAGGCTACAGAGAGAGTATGGTTTGCTGGAAAGCGGTCAAACTTTGAGAAGACGACTGCATGAAGTCAACCCACGTACTCGTAGGCCACTTCGGGTACCAGCGCTAAGGAGAGGCAATCGATGAAAAAGATAACAATGGGCTATTGCACACGAAAACTGGAACCATTCTCAATGGTCATTTGTGCTTTTCACTGGTGAATCCAGGTTTGGATTTCATCCTGATTCGCGAAGAGTACGCGTTTGGAGAGAACCTGGACGTTGGAATCGACTGCAGCACCCACAACAAGTTCATGCATATTAAGGTGGCACGATTATGGTTTGGGCAGGAATTCGTCTCGGCGGTAGAACAGACCTCGTTTGGATACAAGGCAATATAACTGCTCTAAAATACCGAGATGAGGTGCTAGAGCCTGTAATCTTGCCCCACAGACAACAAATGGGACAAAATTTCCAGCTAATGCACGACAATGCCCGTCCACATACGGCGCGTATCGTCACAAGTTGGTTACAATAGCATGATATCCAAGCTTTAGACTGGCCTGCACAATCCCCTGACTTAAATCCTATTGAGCATGCCTGGGATATGCTTCTGAGAAGAGCTCTTAGGAATTTCCCTGAAGATATTGAGGATGAAAACCAGCTTTTCTTGCATCTTAAAAGGACTTGGGACAGTATTCCACAAGAGGATATTGACACCCTTGTTTTGAGTATACAGAACCGCTGCAGATGTGTCAGGAGAGTCTTAAGTGGATCCACGGATTATTAATTTAATGTTTTCAACAATTTTTGTAAAAAAAAATGTTTTTCTTGTTTAGGTTTTGATGTATCAAAAATAAAGTTAAGATTGAAATTTTGTCTGAGTTTTTCCTCTTCTTCTTAGTTTTTTTTTAAATTTAACTTTCTCTATATTTTTCTTATCAGATTAGATAGGCTATTAAACAAGGTTTATTTTAATGTGTAAGTGTCTTAACAAAAAGTTAATAGAATTTTAGTTGTTTAGGTTTAATTGAAATATCCCTAGACACTTTTGATGTGTGTATTATAAATGGAAAAGTGTGTCTGTCTGTCTGTCTGTATGTTTGTCTTTCTTTCACGGTAAAACGGAGCGACGGATTGACGTGATTTTTTTAAGTGGAGATAGTTGAAGGGATGGAGGCTAACATAGGCTACTTTTTATCTCTTACTAATGCGAGCGAAGCCGCGGGCAGAAGCTAGTATTATAAATGGGAAAGTGTGTCTGTCTGTCTGTCTGTATGTTTGTCTTTCTTTCACGGCAAAACGGAGCGACGGATTGACGTGATTTTTTAAGTGGAGATAGTTTAAGGGATGGAGAGTAACATAGGCTACTTTTTGTCTCTTTCTAACGCGAGCGAAGCCGCGGGCAAAAGCTAGTATATATATATATTTAAAGTCGTAACGTAATTCGGCCAAAGCCGCCGGCGGGGTAGGACTAGTAGATAAATAATATAACTTAGGTTGATAGTATCAACTCTAAAATTATAATTTCACAAGATAGTGTCTCTAAAAATCATACTAGCCCGAATAGAGAAAAATATTTACATATAAAACTATGTAGGTACGAAGGTAATCATGTGTTTGTTTTGGTATCTACTTATCATTTGCATGTCATATTGTATACTTAGTTGTAAAAAGCAATAGGTCTGATTTAGGGTAGACAAATTAGGGTGAAAATTTGACTATATTCATTGCAATTTAATGTATGTATATATCTATACAGAGTTTGATTTGATAAAACGTTCTAATCTCAGGACAGGAACTACAAATCTGTTGTAAGCTGCAAAATACATTTCTACGGATGTGTAGCGGTAAGGGTCAATTTATACTAGCGCAGAGTCGAAGCGTCTGTCCAAAACTGAACATAACAAATTCAACCTTAATTCCACAGCGTAACGCACACATTACTTCTGAGATTTTAAGGCGCGGTAAGTAGGTATTCGCGGCCGTGCATCGAATTAATAGAAATAAGGTCGAAAATATTTTGGCATGTCCGCAAAAATGTAAGTCATTTTGCAGTTTTAATTAAATATTTAAAAAAATACGCAGTTCTGCGGTTTAAAATTTTTAGATATGTCTTTAGCTTATTAAATTTTCTTTGTTATAGATTTAAAAAATATGATAGTTGTCGCTGAAAAAATTGAGAATTTCGAGACGATAACTTTTTTTCGTGGTCTTTTTGAACATTATTTTTTCGTAGTACTAGACCACATTTGTAAATTGTTTTTGTTTAAGTCTTTTCTTTATACATTTGGTTATACACTGTATTTTTTTCTGGCTTGTGGTATGTATAGATACGGCTAACTTTGCGACGAAAATCACTATGGAATCACTATGGTGTTCGCTATGGACAGCGCCTTAAAAAGTCGCGCGTATTCTTCGGAATTCGCGCGTCTGCGCATGAACAAGGCTGATTGGTGCGCGCGCATTCTCGGGTATACATGCGCCCACTAGCGAACCTACGCGTCATCAGTCGAAAATTGTCCTGCACAAAAAAAAGAACACTATAATTCCGCGTTCTTTTTCTTCTTTCTTCGTTTTCTTCTTCTTCAACTTCCGATATAAGTATTTTACTTATAGCAAGATCAATGTCAAACATTTTACACACGTTTCAGCTACGAGAGTCAACTGGCAAGAGATTCAATAGCTCTGCTGTTGATGCCCATTACTACACGTAAAAGTTAGTTGTAAAAAAATTTACGCTTCGATGCGCTTCGACTCTGCGCTAGTATAAATTGACCCTTACCAAATACGCAATTTAACACGGGTTAAACTATGGGCTATACCAAGCCGAGCTATATTTAAGTATATTTTCCCCGTCATTTCTTGACCTTCAGCTTCACCAAGCGCTAAGAACATCAAAATTTTATGAATCCCGGACAGGAAAGTGGATACGTGAATTAAACACTAAACTGCCAATCACCTCTGCAAACTGGAGGATAAGGATGGTATCAAAGGCGGAGTAATGACGTGCCGCGTACTATCAATGTCTTTATCAACAGCGGTGCGGACGAGGCCGCATCCGCGCGTCCTGCCGTCCAAGGCAGCGACCTCATTTGTGACTTAATGCACTAACTATCTACATCACGTGTTCAAAATAAGCGCAACGCAAGGTGACGGCGGACGACGCGCACTTCGTTTTTATATAAATTACATTTCGCAAACAATGAACTGCTTAAAAAACAGTATTTTGTGTCATTTCAAAATAAAGTTTTTTAATACGTTGCTATTCCGACTAACAAGCTGAATTTACTGTTTGTCCAAGGTCAAGAATTTACTTAGCACGCACTTCGACTTAGCAATATTTTTGTTACCTTCACACAGCTGCTAAACCACGATGCTGAGATATAGACGGAAAATAGCTAAGCAGAAGTGCACGCTTAGAAGTAACGTATAATTTAAATATATACGTTTGCATAAGATGTTTTCTCTATTTAGTTCAGTGATTGTGTTAAAAGCGCTCAGTCCGACGGCGACGATGTACGGCCTTATTTTTTTTAGCCTGTGAAAGCGTGGGAGTTTACTAATAATACAAGTGTATAATTGAATGCGTTTCTTGATTGATATGTAAGTGTGATACGTTATCTATACGTCATTTTTAGAACGTTATCTTACAATCACGTTTAGGAAGGTAGCAACTGGAGGTGGAGTGACTTTATGTTCTGGGTGTTGCGATTAGTGAAGCTTGCGACCACCATGGTCGATGGGCTCAACTAAAAACTGTGTCAGTGGTAACATTGTCTCCTGAAACTTAAGCTAGATTACACCAACCTGTATTTTTGCAATGACTGGAGAGGAATTCCATTGAGTAGTCACATTGGGTCTTGTCTGCACTCCACTTATAAACGTGTCACTAGTTTTGTTAACGCCACTTGCGCTGTCAATATTAAAGTTGATCCTGTCCAGGAAACTGTCGTTGACGTTAGCTATTTTCTCAGTGTTCGATTCATGTTCATCGCTAAAACACAATGTGACTTTTAAACAAATCTGCGACTGTTAAAGCTGGGTTTGCAAATGATTCACAAATGCGTATTTATGAAGATGTACAAAAGCAGTTGTGATAGTCATTACTTATGAATATTTGGGTCATTCGATCGAAAGAAAGCCACTGTAAGTAGGTTAAGGATATGCCCGCAATATCGCAAGATTATTGTCAAGCAGAGAATTACAATCTTGCAAGTGTACATTAAAAAACAATTCATACTTAGCGCCGACAGCATAATGAAAAACAAATAAAGCAAAGACAAAGATAACTGATGTTATTTGTATTTTTCTGATACTTCAACATACATCCTTTAAAAGCATTTATCAAATAGATATGCGATTATCGACTTCCCTGAAATACAGATTGCGAATAGGTATTTTTGCAAAAATATTCCAAAGATTTATTAATTGCCTTGTTCATGTTCCTTGAGATTATGCATGTTAAAATATTTAAGACAAGTGTAATATTTTGTGTCCGTTGCAAGCTTGAAACTTTTAGATTCATTTCATAACAACTGCTGTTATTTACTATAATTATTATATCTTTAACAAGTACACCTCCGAAAGTACCAGTTGATTAGGAAGTTGCATTATTGTCAAGTCCCATATGTCACGTCTTTTGGAGGACATACACGACTTTTTCAGTAGATTCTTTGCAAAGGAAGTCGCAGGCATAAGCTAGCAATACAATAAAATGTGGCATGCAAAAAAAAAATGTAATTGACAGTCCAATGTTACTAATGTAATAGGGCATTCGCAATAGTTCTGCAGCATTCACAAGTTTAGTGCGTAGCAATGAAATAAATAATAAATCCTGCAGTATTATTTAAGCTGTACAGATTGAAGCTTCATAAATTGCATTGCATATTATATGATATACCTGTACTTAAAATAACTTATCAAAGTTATTAATAAATGTTTTTTTCATGATTCTATAACATGTTTTTTTCATTATTCTAAGTCTTTTAGTCCAGATCATGTCTAAGAACTTTCTGGTTACAGACATGTCACAGATTTCAAAAATGTTTTGATGGATTTTTTTTATATCAAGCTTTATATGTTTGGCATGATCCCTGTATTGTCAGATGCTTATACATACTTTAAATTAAACAATAGTATAGTCGTTTTCCAGTAAGTTAATGCTCAATGTTACAATTGATAGACAAGATGCATAATTAACAATTAAAATGATGTAACTTTTTTTCAATGCCTGTTTTTGTAGACAGCTTAATTAAAAAATAATTTATATTCACAAGGTGACAAACGTCTCGCGAACCTCGCGCGATAAGGTATTTGGTTTTGCACTACTAGGCTGTTTCTGGTCCCCAATATGTCAGATTGCTTGTCATTTGCCAATGCTCAGCATAGTTAGAGATATTGTTGTGAGATAGTAATTGACAGGTAAAGACTTACTATATAATTTTTGTGTGTGAACAATCTGATAAATGTTATCTGTAGTCTGTACACAAACATATTGTAATTTACTCATATATATTGGCATAATAATTACATTACCAAACACAGAGTTTCAGCTGATTAAGTGTCAATAACTCATAATAGTATGTTCTTTTGTTCTCCTTAACTTACCATTTTAGCTTCACAGCTGGCCGCTCCGTTGAAATTATTTGGTTCGATTGTTGAACTACATTTTCGCTTAATTGGCTTGATACAATGTTGAAATCAGTAATGGTTTTAAAGAAACCATATGTGTTTCCAGTTGGTAAGACATTTGAAGATTTGATTGATTTGTTTACTTTTATATAACCACCCTGAAAACATTTACACACATTGTAATTAAATTGTTAAAGAGTACAATATTTTTAACATGGTTAAAATGACTGAAATCATATGAAATTATAAACATACAGTTGTTATTAAATTATTGAGTCAAGCTTCATTAGAACAGGATTACAGAGAGAATGTAAGACCAGACAGTAACATGAGATGTGACTGATGCATGCATACAACAGCAATATACGACCCGATTAGCTTTCTTGGTTTCATCAGAACAAATATTTATATGGCACTAAAATAATTGTTCCAGGTCTAGTATTTTGTGTATGTGAACCCACCCATGATACAGGGAATATCCTATCGTCAGGCAACGTCTTTAAAAAAGAAAAAATATATTTATTGAAGCAAAACATAATAATTATAATGGGTTTATTATAATATCTACAACTAAAATACACCTTATTGGGAGAATTCTGGAATAAGTCTATAATGGTAACTACCTACTTTTAAAAATATATCCAATTATAGTCACAAATAGGGCATCAGAACCGGTTTTTCCCGGTTCCAAAAGAACCGGGAATTCCCGGTTCTGAGAGACCCTAATAGAACCGGTTCTGTAAAACGAGGAACCGGTTTTTCGGTTCTTTCGGTTCTCTGTTAAAATAAATTTAGAAATAATATTATCTCTATAATACTCTTTACGCTAAATGTCAAGTTATTATCCATAGTACTTAACTCAAATTGGGCTTATTTTTTATTTGCCGGCCAACAAATAAAAACACATTATTTTAATAGAATTCAACATTATAAACATTTTTCATTACTATACCAAAGTTCTAAATCAATTTTCCAAGATTATAATTATTAAGTATTGAACATTTAATCTCTAAATTTCACTCTGTGTAAATGCAAAGTTTTTTACTCGTCAAAAATGTTATTTATAAGTGCTGTAATCAGTTGCATTTTTGATTTCCGGTGCATTGTAGAAATCTCTGAAAAAAATTGAACGAAATAACAACTTCTTCCGTTAATATAGGGTATGGGATGTCAGACTATTATGATTGTATATATTAATGTCTGTTTTCAGTTCTCAGATTATTATTATTATTTTCCACAGATATATCTGTTTTTTTTTATTCTTAATTGTTGAAATTCCGTTTTTAATCGTCTGTTTGTGTTGACTTCCATCACCCAGTGGCACATGGTAACGAGGCGTGACTTGTTTGCTTGTACCGTAGTCAGACAAGTCACGTACTTTTTATTAGTCTTTTTTATTTGGGGCATATGCATGAAAGTTATGTTGCGTGTCTAAAACAACGATCCAGAATACCTAAATACGTTGGCCCTGTAGTGCCAATGCATGCTGGGGATGCGGAATTGTTCGAAAGAGTTACCGTGGCCCCGGAACATAAAGGGCAACTAAAGAAAAATTTTAGTCATAAAAGTTTTAGTCAGTAAAAGTCTGTACCGGCTCAAGTCATTTGAGGATTTCTTATCCATAATCCTTTTTTACATTCTTACTCGCACATTAATTCGAAAAATGTAACAATAACTATGTTTTATTTCTCTAACGAATTACATATTTTGTGTTTAAATATTATCTCAATGACTTGACTTAGAACTTCAGTGTAGTAATAAAAATTTTGTCATCCTCTATGCAAATATTAAGTTTATTTTAGATGGCATTTTCAAAATTAGCCCAAAAATGTATGGAGGCTGGGTGATCTCCTTTATTATTCAAACAGAATATATACTATTATTCCACTGTTGAATTAATACCTAAATAACGTTATAATTTATTATTAATGATGAATCTTTAAGAAACTAACGATGTTTTTAAGGGACATTAAAGTAAATGCTCCAGGATACCCCGCGAAATTAAAATTTTTGACAGTTGTTTTGCAATTTACAGCTCAGTCTCGGATAGTATGGTAATAAAAGTTGTATTCGTGGTAATGACACATAATATTCGATAGTGAGCTGGCAATTGTAAAAAACGTACGACTATTTGAATTTCGGTGTTGACTGTTGATTTGTTGCCAAAAATAGTTAAAAATGATGTTGTAATGTGAGTATACTTAATTTAAAAAAATATATAAATTTGTTTAACGAATAAAGTGCGTTTTCATCTAGAATTTATGAAAAAAACCCGAAAGAACCGAAAAAACCGGGTACCCGGTTCCGTCTAGAATTTAGAACCGAAAGAACCGGTTCCTAAAATAGGGCCGGTTCTCGATGCCCTAGTCACAAAAATGGCATGTTCATGTTAATAATAATAGTATTAAAAATCAATGTTCCTACTCTTTTAAATGGGTATTACAAACATTATAGGCTTATTTATGTTATTTAAGAATGGTGAATGGTATATAAAAACAAAAATGCAGTTGAGCTAATTGTAAATATTGATGCCAGCTATGTGTGAACTAACATTATGATAGTCACTTTTGTTGCAAAACAATAAAATTAAATAAAATTCGTTTATGCAAATATTTATCAGTATTAATAATATTTTGAACCCATGTTTACAATTGGTAATCAGCCCTAATTTTTTTAACAAATTCATTTTAATTTATCTCCAAATGTTTATATAAAAAAAATACTGTTACACTCTTATCTTTCTGTATGCCTTCACCTAGGGTTGGGAAATAGAAAGATAATTGCACAATACAGGTGTTACAAGTCATTTTGTAATATTTAACCATTGGATTTTGAAACCGATACTTAAAAAAAAACTAATTACCTATTCATTGGTTATGAAAATAAGAAGGTTTAAAAAGGTGTCTACATTTAGGTACCTTTGGTTTGGTATATAGAACCTATACCAAGACCTCATTATATCCCGGCAATGCTACCATCACTGTTGATAAGACAATCACATGTTTTCAAACATTAGGCAATTTGAATGTGATGCTATGAGACTAAAATTCATTTGTGTTCTGTGCAAGACCCATTTTTTTGAACAAAATTCAACATCAAAACCGAAATTCTTAACAACAAATAGTGCTACTTTGTAAAATATACGAAAACCTCCTCACCAGGTCGTATTGATTTCTTTGAACTCATAAAATTCTCCCCTAAAATGCATTACTATAAAATTTCAGCTTTTAAATAATAATAAACTACGCATAACTTATTGAGGGGCATTATTAACAAAAAACAGCATGCTTGTTGTCATTGAGTCAAGGAACTCGCTGAATCACGTACCTGTGTAAAAGACGTCAAGTGTGGATAAAATTCTGGAGCCTCAGGATTAAGAACAGAATTCATTTTATTGAATTCGTATTATGTTATTGTTGTTAAAAGTATTAAAATAATCTTTCATGTAAGCTAGCATGAGCTGTGAAGACAAGGGAGCAACATAGAAATTAAAAATGACCCCAGGTTATTTCAACAGTTACGACTTTACATTGTGAATTGATAAATCCTCTGCACGTACAGAGTATAAAACGAATCACAATCACTCAGACTTTTCCCCCCATGTTGCCAACTTAAAAAAAACGAAGAAAAAGGCAAAATGACAATTGCATCGAAATCGAAACTATTCGAAACAATATTCGAAACCATTGTTATTTATTTAGCTTTCACACAAAATAACCGACAAAAAAAGGAGGAGGTTCATTTTTTTAAATTTTCATATTCATAAAAAAAACCGGTCAAGTGCGAGTTGGACTCGCGCAACGAGGGTTCCGTTAATTTTTTTTATGAATTAACTACAAATTTACGGTTTTCGGAGTTTTTCTTTTACTTGTGATACATGACCTTGCTTCTTGCCCAATTTCATGATTCTTGGTCAATGGAAAGTACCCTATAGGTTTTGATTCCCTTGAAAATGTCTAAATATACAATATAAACCGCCGTATCTTTTTATTGCGTTGATTTAGAAACTTAATGATTTTTTTACTGCTTTAAGAAATAGCAGACCTGAGTATGAGATATTAATTTCAGTTCGATATCTCGACGCGTTCCTGAGAAAAAGGTTCTTGACAGACGGATGGACAGACGGACGCCTGATGTGAACTAACTACAAATTTACGGTTTTCGGAGTTTTCTCTTTACTTGTGCTACATGACCTTGCTTCTTGCCAAATTTCATGAATCTAAGTCAATGGGAAGCACCCTATAGGTTTTGAGTTTTGATTCCCTTGAAAATGTCTAAATATGCAATATAAACCGCCGTATCTTTTTATTGCGTTGATTTAGAAACTTGATTTTTTTACTGCTTTGAGAGGTAGCAGACCCAAGTATGTGATATTAATTTCAGCTTGATATCTCGACGCGTTCCTAAGAAAAAGGTTCTTGACAGACGGATGGACAGACGGACGCCTGATGTGAACTAACTACAAATTTACGGTTTTCGGAGTTTTCTCTTTACTTGTGCTACATGACCTTGCTTCTTGCCAAATTTCATGAATCTAAGTCAATGGGAAGCACCCTATAGGTTTTGAGTTTTGATTCCCTTGAAAATGTCTAAATATGCAATATAAACCGCCGTATCTTTTTATTGCGTTGATTTAGAAACTTGATTTTTTTATTGCTTTGAGAGGTAGCAGACCCAAGTATGTGATATTAATTTCAGCTTGATATCTCGACGCGTTCCTAAGAAAAAGGTTCTTGACAGACGGATGGACAGACGGACGCCTGATGTGAACTAACTACAAATTTACGGTTTTCGGAGTTTTCTCTTTACTTGTGCTACATGACCTTGCTTCTTGCCAAATTTCATGAATCTAAGTCAATGGGAAGCACCCTATAGGTTTTGAGTTTTGATTCCCTTGAAAATGTCTAAATATGCAATATAAACCGCCGTATCTTTTTATTGCGTTGATTTAGAAACTTGATTTTTTCACTGCTTTGAGAGGTAGCAGACCCGAGTATGTGATATTAATTTCAGCTTGATATCTCGACGCGTTTCTGACAAAAAGGGTCTTGACAGACGGATGAACGGGAGGACGGACGGATGTGAATTAACTTTAAATTTACGGTTTTCGAAGTTTTCCCTTTACTTTTGCTACATGACCTTGCTTCTTGCCAAATTTCATGAATCTAGGTCAATGGGAAGCACCCTATAGGTTTTGAGTTTTGATTCCCTTGAAAATGTCTAAATATGCAATATAAACCGCCGTATCTTTTTATTGCGTTGATTTAGAAACTTGATTTTTTTACTGCTTTGAGAGGTAGCAGACCCAAGTATGTGATATTAATTTCAGCTTGATATCTCGACGCGTTCTTGAGAAAAAGGCTCTTGACAGGCGGATGCACAGACGGACGCCTGATGTGAACTAATTACAAATTTACGGTTTTCGGAGTTTTCCCTTTACTTTTGCTACATGACCTTGCTTCTTGCCAAATTTCATGATTCTAGGTCAATGGGAAGCACCCTATAGGTTTTGAGTTTTGATTCCCTTGAAAATGTCTAAATATGCAATATAAACCGCCGTATCTATTTATTGCGTTGATTTAGAAACTTGATTTTTTCACTGCTTTGAGAAGTAGCAGACCCAAGTATGTGATATTAATTTCAGCTTGATATCTCGACGCGTTCCTGAGAAAAAAGTTCTTGACAGACGGATGCACAGACGGACGCCTGATGTGAACTAATTACAAATTTACGGTTTTCGGAGTTTTCCCTTTACTTTTGCTACATGACCTTGCTGCTTGCCAAATTTCATGATTCTAGGTCAATGGAAAGCACCCTATAGGTTTTGAGTTTTGATTCCCTTGAAAATGTCTAAATATGCAATATAAACCGCCGTATCTTTTTATTGCGTTGATTTAGAAACTTGATTTTTTCACTACTTTGAGAAGTAGCAGACCCGAGTATGTGATATTAATTTCAGCTTGATATCTCGACGCGTTCCTGACAAAAAGGTTCTTGACAGACGGATGGACAGACGGACGCCTGATGTGAACTAATTACAAATTTACGGTTTTCGGAGTTTTCCCTTTACTTGTGCTACATGACCTTGCTTCTTGCCAAATTTCATGATTCTAGGTCAATGGGAAGTACCCTATAGGTTTTGAGTTTTGATTCCCTTGAAAATGTCTAAATATGCAATATAAACCGCCGTATCTTTTAATTGCGTTGATTTAGAAACTTGATTTTTTCACTGCTTTGAGAGATAGCAGACTTGAGTATGTGATATTAATTTCAGCATGATATCTCGACGCGTTCCTAAGAAAAAGGTTCTTGACAGACGGACGGACAAACGGACGCCTGATGTGAACTAACTACAAATTTACGGTTTTCGGAGTTTTCCCTTTACTTCTGCTACATGACCTTGCTCCTTGCCAAATTTCATGATTCTAGGTCAATTGGAAGTACCCTATAGGTTTTGATTTCCTTGTAAATGTCCAAATATGCAATATAAACCACCGTATCTTTTTATTGCGTTGATTTAGAAACTTGATTTTTTCACTGCTTTGAGAGATAGCAGACCTGAGTATGTGATATTAATTTCAGCTTGATATCTCGACGCGTTTCTGAGAAAAAGGGTCTTGACAGACGGACGGACAGACGGACAACAAAGTGATCCTATAAGGGTTCCGTTTTTACCTTTTGAGGTACGGAACCCTAAAAATATCAGGCTTCGAACACACGTGATTCGAGGCACAATAGAAAGACAATAGTAGCCCGACAGACGGCTGTCGCTTGGTCGTTGAAAGGTGGAAACATAACAAAAGAATTAGCTTAATACGTCCACCCGTTTTTGAGTTTTGTTCTTAGTAACACTTTCAGTTTTCGATGATTCATTTTTGTTTACAAGTAGCTTTTGCCTGCATCTTCGCCCGCGTGGAGTTAAATATTAAGTAATGCATAATAAGAGCAAAATATTATGCAAACTTTAAAACAATCTTATTAGTATTACACTTCGTTAATTATTACTGATGAGATTGTAACCGTGAGCCACACTACTTTAACATTTATCATTTTTGTCATCAGTTACTGGTACACCTTTCCTATAGCATTGTTAACACTTCATAACTGTTCTTGAATAGAAAAAAAAAACCGGCCAAGAGCGTGTCGGGCCACGCTCAATGTAGGGTTCCGTAGTTTCCCGTCCGTCACAATAAGTGTTCCCACTTATAAGTTAAAAAAAGGCTTTTGTTACGTTGACATACTAAGTACGCAGAAATGATTTTGTACAACCTTTTTGTCTTTTTTGTACAAAAACTGTTCTTTCTATCAAGTTCAAAATAATTTTCCTAGAAAGTCCTTATAAAGTTCTACTTTCCAGACTTTTTTCATATTTTTTCAACCTATGGGTCAAAAGTTAAAGGGGACGCTTTGATTTTTCTTTTTGGAGCGATAGTTCCCGAAATTATTGACATTATCAAAAAATTATTTCAGTAAACCCCTATTCATTTTTCAATACCTATCTAACAATATATCACACGACAGGGTTGAAATAAAAATATAATCACTTCCCTCTTTACATATATAGGGGGGTTACCCTAATAAAACATATTTTTCCAATTTTTATTTTACCACTTGGTCGGCGTGATTGATATACATATTGGTACCAAATTTCAGCTTTCTAGTGCTAACGGTCACAGAGATTAAGCGAGGACGGACGGACAGACAGACAGACATGGCAAAACCATAAGGGTTCCTAGTTGACTACGGAACCCTAGTGAAGCTCTATTGAATATTTCAAAATACAAATAACAACATTAAACTATTGCTGGTATTTCTTGTTTTTTTTATAGTTTCTTGTTTCTTGCATTATAGGTTCCTTATTACAGAAACTTGATAGTCAGTAAACCTAAAATTTTCCTTTATCAGTTTTTCGCTAACTAGTCTTATAAACACAAATTGGCTTGTTGTCATTTTGTCAAAGTCAAGAGAAAAAAAAGGCGGGAAATCGTTTGCATAGAAAGGCGCGTTTTTCGATTTTAAAAATATTTATTTGTTAATTTTGTACAATTTCTTTGTAAAATCTTATTTCTATAGTTAGTTTTAAGTGTAAATATATATTAAATAGTCAAAAATGGTGAAAAAAAGAAAGAGGAAGGAGGATGAGTCGCCACCGGATCTTCAGCAAGCATCAACCGATTCCGACTCAGCGGAATCGGCGGTAACATGTTCCTCTTACAGGGACGTAAATAAGAACAAGGACCCGAAGGATAAATACGTGGTCTATAAGGTAAAGGGTTACAGCCGTAAGTATCCGGAGGACACAACGAAAAAAGAGCTGGTTGTTTTCTTGAACCATGTTGAAGAAAATCGTTTTTTCACCGACAGAGATCGCATGGCGTTGTCGAAAGGCATACGCGAACACGGCGTTTCAGGCGTCTTGCACATGCGTTCAATAAATAAATATAAGGTTGGCATCACATTTGATCTTCCAAACAACGCCAATATGTTCCTCAAAAACAAAAAAATATTAGATCAGTTGGGTCTTAAAGCATCCATCCCTGCTGTTGATACAGAGGTTACTGGAGTTCTCACTTCAGTTCCTGTAGATATGTCGAATGCAGATTATTTTCACTGATAGGAAGCTCGAAAAATGTTGTACAGGTCAGGCGCTTTATGCGCAGGGTAAAGAGTTTCGGCGGTGTAGAATTCACACCTACACAAGCGGTCGCTGTTACCTTTGCGTCCACTATTCTTCCAGCTTATATATACTTGGACTCATGGCGTCACGAGGTCAAAACTTATATTCCACCTGTTAAGCAATGTCTGAAGTGCCTACGGTATGGTCATATTGCAAAATTTTGTCGCAATACGGAGGTATGTTCGATCTGCACATTAAATCATAATTTTAAGAATTGTCAAGTTGACCCTAAGGACGCTAAGTGTGCGAACTGCAAGGGTGATCACATAGCTATTTCCTCAGTTTGTCCATTAAAAAAACAAAAAAAAAATGGTTGCCTGTAAAGTCGGTTTTACGGGCGAAGATTTTACGTGACAACGTCTTTTACCGATCATAGTTGAGTGGGAGAGAGACGCAAGGCATTCGGCGGGCCTCTCTCTCGTTCGGTGACTCATCGTAACGTTACCGAGCGTTACACTTTTTCATAAGTGACTCCCAGCCGCAACCTAATTTAAGACGTTGTCACGTCAAAATCGAAGAAAATAAAATAAAGTCAAGAAACGCCACATATTCTGATCTTTTTAATGTAAATGCTTTTCCAGCTCTAACTGCAAAAAATTTAGATGTACAAATTAATAATTTAATTAAATCTGATAAATTTATAAATATCTTAGTAGAAACAATTACCAAAATAGTTAGTAATAAAGATGTCCCTATAAACTCATCTTCAATTAAAGAGGTTTTAAAAACAACTCTTAGTAACAAAATTCCCTCACCTACATAATGGATTTATCAAATTTAAACATAATGCAATGGAATGCACAAAGCCTCAATAGCAACAAACATATATTTATAAATTTCCTCTATACATACAATATTCACATTGCAATAATTAGTGAAACATGGCTCAAACCAGAACAAAACTTTAAAATTAAAAACTATAATATTGAAAGAAATGACTGTGGCAACAAACACAATGGAGTTGCCATTATTATTCATAAAAGTATTAATTACACTAAAATTAACACTTATTTTGACAATTCTTTACAAAATATCTGTGTAAAAGTTCTAATTAATAATAAGGAAATAAGTATAGTCAGTTTTTACAGTCCTTCGATTTCTAATCCAGCTTTCAATAAAGATAATTTTGATTCATTGGTCAAGTCTATTCCTGGTCCTTTTATATTTGCTGGGGACTTTAATGCTCATCACACATCTTGGGGTTGTGGATCTGATTCTCCACGCGGTCGAAATATTTTAGAGGTCATTGACGAAAATAATTTAATTCTTCTTAACAATGGTCAGGCAACTACAGTGGGCTCTTTAACTTGGCGTGCGAATGCATTGGACTTGTCTTTAGTCTCTCCATCATTGGCACTTAATTGTGAATGGCACATGCATGATAGTCCTCTTGGTAGTAGTTACCACATTCCTGCAATTATAAAAGTTACAATGAACAATAGTCAAAATGATTCCTATAGAGATTGTTCTAATGCTGAACATTTGCCTGTCTATCCAAATTACAAAATGGTGGACTGGCAAATGTTTAGTAATAAGGTGGATGAAATTTTAGTTGATTTCAAAACAGATAACACAAGTCCTCTTGATTTATATTATCATTTTTGTACAGTTTTACGCACAGCCGCTGCTAATTCCATCCAAAATTCGAATGGCAATTTGAATGCCAGCAATCGCTCATGTCCCACAAATAGGAATAAAAGACCTTCCCTTCCTTGGTGGAATCAAAAATGTACAGACGCTGTATCAAATTTCAAAACAGCTTACATTAATTTTAAAAATAACCCATCTGAAGAAACATATATACACTTTAAAAGACTTCGTGCACTTAAAAAATTAATTATAAAAACTGAACGACAAAAAAGCTGGTTGACTTTATGTGAAACTTTCAATAGATGCACACCAATATCTATTATATGGAACTTCATGCGCAAATATAATAAAACATTTAATTCTAATAATCATGACAATGACGCCTGGATTTTAGATTTTTTGAAGAAATACTCACCAGATTTTGTGTCTAATGCTCCAAGATCCTTATTTAATAATACAATCAAGTCCAACTCGTCCAATCATAGTTTTCTCCTAGATCCTTTTACAATCAGTGAATTAATATCTGCTATTTCATCTCGAAGAGACACTACTCATGGTCTAGATGGCATGCCATACATACTATTTAAAAGACTTAGCATCACTGGTCTAAAAATATTCATGAAAGTCCTGAATTTGCTATGGGAAAACAATATTATACCCCAAGACTGGAAAGTAGATTGTCTTGTACCAATTTTAAAACCAGACAAACCCAAATCATGTCCTGATTCCTATCGTCCCATAGCACTTACTTCTTGTGTTGGAAAACTATTTGAGCAATTGTTGAAGCAGCGTTTAGAGTTTTACGTTGAAAAAAATCATATTCTACCTTCTAATCAATTTGGATTTCGTAGAAATCGGTCGGCTAGAGAAAGTGTCTGTCAACTGCAGCTTGATATACATAATGCTTTATTGGCCAATGAGAATTTGGTTGGAGTTTTCTTTGATGTCGCTGGTGCTTTTAATAGCGTAAATATAGATATTTTATGTCATGAATTATTACAAATAGGGATCAGTGAAAAATTCATAATTTGGGTCAGAAACTTTTTGTGCAACAGAGAAGTATTTGTTAAATTTAATAGACATCTTTATGGTCCTAGAGTTGCATCTAAAGGAGTTTGTCAAGGAGGTATATTATCACCATTATTATTTATATTGTATATACGTAGATTAAATTTAATTTTAGGATCTCAGGTCAAAAATTTACAATTTGCTGATGATTTGGTAGTTTATGCTTCTGGAAACAATTTATCACAGGTTGTTCACAAAGTTAATGATGCCCTGACAAATTTGTACAAGTTTTTCTCCTATCTTGACCTTAATGTCAATCCATCCAAGTCTAAAGTGGTAGTATTTGGTAAACAGTGTCATAACATGCCCCTCGTACAATATAACAATTGTGCATTGTCTATTTCACAAGAAGTTAAATTTTTAGGGATTCTATTTACACATAATTTAACATGGAACAACTATATTAAACATATTATTAGTAAAGCAAATAAAGCTTATAATATATTGAAATCTTTAGCTGGTTCATACTGGGGTGCAGACCCAAAAATTTTGCTACTGTTGTACAAATCTTTAGTTCGTAGTCATTTTGAATATGGTTTTTATTGTTTCGCTGCAGATACTAAATTTGTAAATAGTCTAGACGTTCTGCAAAATAAATGTTTGCGTGTTATCACTGGGGCATTCAGAAGTACTCCTATAAATGCAATGCAGATTGAATGTAATGTTCCACCATTAAAAATTCGATTTCATTACCTGAAAGAAAGATTCATACTAAAACTGTATAGCACATCCAATAATAGTCTTTTAGCCAATCTGTTGCATTCCAATCCTAGTTTGGGTATAAAACCATTTTATTTGTTAGAGAACCTTCATAATTTCATAAACTTTATTAAAAATGCAAATATATACCAATCACAACACATTCTGCCATGTTATCAAGGAACATTTGCTGCTAAATTTCCAGAAATAAATATAATTCTAAAAAACAAAAAGGATCTCTCTTCAAAAGAGGAAGTGAGTGCAGTATTGTCAAAGTGGCCAGATCATAAATTTGTGTACAGTGATGGCTCGAAAAATGATAGAGCAGTGTCTTTCGCTATTTATGAGCCAATCTCAAACATTGGTATAGGTCGAAAAATTGACAAAAATGCTAGTATTTTTACAGCTGAAGCTGTTGCTATTTTGGGTGCTTTAAAACATATAAAAAATTGCAATTTAGGCCACAACAGGTGGTTTGTAGTAAGTGACAGCATGAGTGTACTTAAAAATCTGGCAAACAACAAACTACATGCTAACACTAATTACATTATCTACTTGATAAAAGAGTTATGGATAGAACTGTCTTATTCTAATATTGAAGTTGGTTTTGTTTGGGTACCTTCACACATTGGCGTTACAGGAAATGAAAAGGCAGATTATCTGGCCAAAAAAATCGTTGATCTAGATGAATTGATTCCAAATACTGATATGAGTATTTCCATACCACACACAGACGCAGTTAGTCTTTTAAAACAGCGTATGTATCAGGCGTGGGGAAGACATTCCTACCAGTCCACACATGTAGAAAATAAAGGCACTTGGTTTGCTACTTTGGATGTACAAATTAACTCCATACCTTGGTTTTGTAAGAATAGCAAGTTTATAAATAGAAAATTTTTATTCATTTATTTGTCGTATGCGTTTCGGTCACTGTCGTTTAAATTATCATCTTCATCGTCTTAAAATGGTTAACTCGCCTTATTGTGAATACTGTCAATTGGAAAAAGTGCAATCTTTACATCACATCTTCTTTGAGTGTTCGTCTTTCAACATTCAGCGCCTTGTGTTGTCGGATGAACTTTTGAAAATTTATAAAAAACCTGATATGGTCCCGCAATGCATTCAGGAGCTACTTATGAATGCCTCAACTTATATATATTTGTACAAATTTATATTAGAAACTGTAAATGAGATTTAGGTTATGCTTTTACATATTTTATGCATTTTTAATATACTTTATTTAAACCTAAATAAATTGTGTACATAGTTTTGTAGGTTATATTTTGTGCTAGAGGAACTAGGAAATAAGCTACGGCTACAAATAAATTTGACATGTTTGTTCAAGTCATGTTTGACTTGACATTGACAATGACGCTCACGGATTTGACAAAAACTAATGATATACCTACTTAACGGACATGAATAATTACATTGAATGGACTTTTAACGAAAGACGATAAAAAAATAAATTAAAATACTAAAAAAGCAAAAAAATATGAGAAATAAAAACGAAAGACAATATTACACAAATATATCACGGAAGAAAATATCAAGACGAAAGACTAGGCAATATGGTTGAAAGACTATAGCCTTCCCATTAGGGTTAAAAAAAAAAAAAAAAAAAAAATCAAAGTCAAGAGTGACACTGACATTAGACCTTTGACGTAACGTAAATAAATAAGGTGATACAGTGGGTTGGGGCAGTTGGGGTTTCAGAATTTTGGGTGGAAAAAGAGGAGGAAAGTGCGTGCGTACTGTGATAATATTAAGGGAGTGAGGGAGTGATGTCGCATCTAGTCGTCTCCACTGGTCGCGGCGACCGTGGTGCGATTGCGCATTGCAAGATTGGCTTGTTACGCAGCTTGTGCTCTCCCTGTTTTACATAAGTTGGCAAGGGACGGAGAATAGTATTCTCATCGAGCGACTTATATACAGAGTAGGTACGTATCAAGTCATGTTGTCGATATTTTGTGGGATAGGCGAAGGATCGTCTGGATACACCTGTGTGTTTATATCTGTTTGTGTGAATTTTATTTGCAAGTTTCCGTGCCTAGTTTGTCCGTCACATGAATCAGCTTGTGCTTAAACGTTGTTATTCTGGTTTGACATGACTTTAGAAGATCCATTCTACGTCGTCAAAGAGTAAGTAGCAGTAATTAATTGTTTTCATAGCTTCGCGATTATACCTCTGCCCTTGATAGCCTAATGAAATATTTTAAATGACTTCATTATTTTATCTATTTAGATGCGAGACGAAGGGTAGTCTTTTCGTACAAGATTGACCCATGACAATGTAATATTTGGAGTTCTCCAGCAAGTCTTTACCAAATTCTGTAGCTTTTATAGTTAGTGGTATTATTAGCCTTGAATTTGAATAAAGTGCTAGTTTTCCAGATAACATGAAACACTTAGGTATGTTTTTGGTTAGTGGTTGTTGTGGTTTAGGTACCTATATATTTGCAATACTGCTGTGATAAAACAATATATATATATACATTATAAATATTTTATAGTATCTATATAATATTTCATTGTCCTTGGATAACTGATATAAGAGCTGTTAGAATAAATTGTAGCTGTATAAATTGTAGTGCTTCTATTATGATACTGACAGCAACTAATATTTATTTATATTATGACTCTATATTATTATTATATTTGTAATCAGAATTGTTTGCATGATAATTTAAAAAAATATTATTTGTCACTCAACTTAGTGCATAGTAAGTATTATTTTTACTTCACTAAACACTACTAGGCTAATACCATATTATATTAAGTTGAATAGGTATTCAGAGGTCAGTTGAGTGGCAACACACTTGGTGTGTGATTAGTAATTGATTAATTATTATCTATACTATAAAGATTGCAAGAGTTAGCATAATTTATTTTATAATGTTAGCCCACAGCTATTGTATACATAAGATTTTCTATAATGTATTTTGGACCTTTCTTAGGTTCATGTTTTTTTTTGGAGAGTGTTACTTCACCAAATGGCTTCGCCCGTCCTGGGTGGGGCGGGAGGGTGTGTCAGATTTACTGACTGAAACACACTCATGTTCCTTCGGTTGCCCTTTATGTTACGGAGTCACTGTAACTATTATAACCATTCAGGCTTGAGGTTCAGTTTCTACAGATAGTTCTTCAGGGTTGTTTGTGTGTGTGATGTTCTTTGGTGGTTTTGGTCATAGTAATTATTTTATACTAAATCAAAGCTACATAAAGCACAGTTGAGTGCCATAGGTTACATTTTATAGTATACTAGTGTTATCACCCCCACCTTTTGGTTACTATTCTGCTCCTGTAGGTCACAGAGTGATGTTTATAGCTTTTCTCAATAAATGTGCTATCCAACACAACAAAACATTTTATCATATTTGATCAGTAGTTCCTGAGATTAGCAAGCAAGTTTAACCAAACAAACAAACTCTTCAGATGTATAATATTTGTATAGATTTAACTTTCACATTGTCTTCTCAGTTTTCACCTCATTTTGACTTAAATAATTTAAACTTAGATCCTGAGACTGATTTTGAAATACTTCTAACAATAAACAATATTAATGCTTTCAATTCATAAATTGATAGCAGTATAACTTATCTTTTAATTGAAACAATTTTATCTAATCTTACACATGACATTAAAATGATATTAAAGTTATAATTGAACAGTTCCTTACAGTAATTATCTTTGTTACTCATAACAAACCAGCCTACCCCTGCGTCTTGTGAAAGTGATCTGCCGCTGTAGCGATATTTTAAGAACATTGAGCTGGCTGACTGTGCTAAGTCTATACTAATATTATAAAGAGGTGAAAATTTTTAAGTTTGTAGGTTTGTAAGTTTGTATGTAGGGGGTAATCTCTGGAACTACTGGTCCGATTTGAAAAATTCTTTCAGTGTTAGATAGCCCATTTATCGAGGAATGCTATAGGGTATATACCATCACGCTACGACCCACGGGAGCGGGGCAGTAACGAAAAATGCGGGTGAAACCGCAGGGGACAGCTAGTCTTTAAAATAATAGTTCTGGAAAATATAAAAAAAATACAATATATTTTCCTAAATATCAGAATACAGTAATTCTGTATCTTCTTTCAAAGCTGTGTGACTGATAAGTTACTTACTAATTATTTATTAAAAGGCGATTTACATTTAAACTACAATTTACTTTTGTATGACTTAATAATAACTAACATTATCAGTAATTATCTCAGAGACTTCCTTAACAGATTGAAAATTAAAACAAAACATTACCAAATATGAAAATTCGTCGCATAATATTTTCGTTCCCGGGAGATTTTCTTGATAAAAACTATCCTATGTCCTTTCTCGGGTCCCAGACTATATCTGTACGAAATTTCATTCAAATTGGTTCAGTGGCTTAGACGTGAAGAAGAGACACAGACAAACAGAGTTACTTTCGCATTTATAATATTATGCCCTTACTAATAATCTATGGAAGTATGGATTAAATCACCCTTAATTTATGTTGGTGATTTCTGAAAAGAACATTTTTATTGCTTAGAGTAAATCTTCTTTCAATTGCGTCAAGAAGCTGCCTCTTGTGAAGATAGTTTGAAATGTTTTAAATTTTTTTAATGATGACTAAATAATGTTGCCCTGCCTACATAGGCTTTGTTCTGTATCTATTTGTTTTTGGTTTGCTTATCAAGTGGAACCTTCAATAGCCCACAATAAGTATTGATTTTTCCACTTGATTACTTGTTGATAATTTTTAAATTAAACCGTAATACAAAAGCCGAATGTCGAAAATAATAAAAAAAGAAAAACTGTCCAGTACTTATGTAGTAAACAGAGTTGTTCTGCAAAGCTTAGAGTTCTGCCATGTTAGATAGATTTGATATTTAGATTGTGGTGTACGCAAAATGCAATGATTTTGAAGAGATGAATACAGCACTGGATTTTTTAATGCTAAGAAAGCTTGCAAGCTAATCACGAAGGTACTAACTGTAAATTTTGATAGCACATTGATTTTTTCAGGCTCCAAATAGGTATCTTTTGTTCGCCTTTAATCTAATCGTGTACGTTATTTAAACGCAGTGAGGTGTTCAAAGCATTGAACAAGACTCGCGGACTATACCTGAGGTGGCAGGAGATCTCGAAGGCGCCATCTATTCCCAACAGTCCTGAAGTGGAATGGACTTCTACAGAGCTGAGGAACGCGCTCCGTAGTATCGAATGGGACTTGGAGGACTTGGAAGATACCATTAATATCCTTTTAATTATTTCGTAAATTGTATATATGTAATTTTAAGGCGCTCAGTTGCGTTAACGACCTTGAACTTCTCACATATTTTAGGTGGCATTTCATAGCGGTAAATAGTTTTTAGAGTGGAGAAATAGTTCTCAACCATCCGACTACTTATTTGTAACAGTGTAATAGAACATAAAGATTTGACATAATTGTTATAATCGACATTAGTCTTTACAAAATTAAGTATAGTAATATTATTTCCTTAACACTTTTCCACGTATTGTAGAGAAGAATTCATCAAAATTTAAAATCGACAATAAAGAGATTTCGGAAAGGCGAAGTTTTATTGAAGCCACGAAGCAAGAAGTTAAGGTAGGTGTGAATAATTGTTGGAAGATGATTGCTATAGCATTATTTTAAGCTAAAGGGAACAGTACAGTACTGCCCTTCACGTGCTGTTTGGCTTTACAAAGGCGATGTGTACGCAAACAAAATTAGTTTCATTCTGCCCTTTTTTTTTTTTTTTGTGTAATACTGTATTTGGGATTGGGGATCGCGATGAGCAACTAACAGTATTACAAATCAAAGACATTTAAAGGAACAACGGTAGTCGTAGTAGATATAGTCTAAGTTTAATGACTTTGTTACAAGTTAAATTCACTTGAAGTTACACATGTGGGATTATTCAAAACTTGAACTTGGATTATTCAAATGTTGAAATGATTCTGCAGTGCCGATTTGTTACTATAAATAATAATATTAAATAATAATTTCTTACTAACGTTTTGTTTTAGCACTATCGGCCCCCTGGGCTGCTCTAGAGGCTCCACGCCACAATATTAAATAAGTAAATGGTCAATTTAATGGTCCCATCTAGTTAGGCGCCCCTTTATTTCTGTTGCCTCGGCGAAACCCAACCGCTCTCTGCCCTACCGCTGTAACTCTGTTGTGTTTATGTTAAAGGTCATGAAGAGCAAAATGAGCCTCAATAGGAACCGCGACAACGACGGGACGGCGCGGGAGCCCCTGCTCGGTGAAGAAAGCCCTATACACATGAGTAACGTATGGACTGCCACGCCTAAGTATACTAAGTACTCGAAGCTCGCCAACCAAACGGACAGTCCTAACAGTTTCGACTATGACAGCGATATCATGTCGATGCAAGAGAAGATGTTGAGCAGTCAGAATGACCAGCTGCAGGTGATCAGTCACTCTGTCGGCTCGCTGAAGACGGTTTCCAAGCAAATTGGGATTGAAATTGATGAGCAGGCCGTGTAAGTTCATACCTACCTTGTAATAAATGTGTTCAGGCGAAAAGTGTAGTAGAGGATCGTGGCCAGTTCTGTAATAAATGTTCCATAGTTATTTTTTTGTAAGAAAATCCTGTTATTGCTAGGAGCGCTATAGTCATCAATTATTATGATTATCTGAGGACTACTGGCCTAATGCTACGACAAAATGAACTAAGGGGTAGATAAAGTTGATATTTGTGTCATAGCGAAAAAGTCCCAAAGGACTTGGAATATGATGGTAGTTGATGTAAGTTTCTACTTTATCATGCATTTTTTTAACAGCCACTTGTATTTTCTTTCCAGAATGTTAGATGACCTGAATACCGAACTCGAGAATGCAGATTCTAAGCTAGACTCCACATTAAAGAAAGTCGCGAAGGTGCTTCATATGAATAACGGTGAGTTTAAATGTCCTACCAATCCATTATCCTACCAATAACCAATCAATTGATAATTTGGATTTGATTGCAATTCCCCATTGATGATGATACTCTTTTTGACGCGATTTCCCATTTATTTTGTCCTAGAATAATAACTGTATTAGATACTAGCTGTTTTACCCGCGTTATGTTAGGTTTCTGAGTACTGCTCTGCTCCCGTGGGTTATAGAGCCTATATGTCTTATCCTGATGTATAAGCTATATTTCTGTAAAATTTCATCAAAATCCGTTCAGTAGTTTTGCGTGAAAGATAAAGATATGAGACACCGTAGACACTTAAGAACACCGACACAGAAAATATGGCTTTAAAACATCGAAATTTTTCAGTTAATTGAAGATAGATCGGGGTTTGAGATTTAGATATTTCTAGAATTGTAATAAGATTTCCAGTGATGTAACAAGACACCACATTCATCGCGGTTTGCGGTTATTTGTATTGTTATTACAATATTAAGGCGTTATACATGCATTGTTTCAGATCGACGTCAATGGCTGGCAATAGGAATCTTGGTAGGCCTTCTTTTTATAATATTAATTTTGTTTGTTATAATTTGAGGAAGACATCAGTTTGTTTTCTTTTTGTTATAACTCGGGGCATTAAAGAATCGAATTTAAAATGGAATAATATCTTGTGTAATGTACAATCAGTAGAGATTATAACTATTATAAGTGCTGCTTTTTGAATTAGTTTCTTATGAGGTAGCAGACAGAAAATTGACAACGTCGCAACGTACTGTCAAATTTTACGCTTAGATGGTTTTAAAATTATTTATTAGTGCAAATAAATGGATTATCGCTATAGCGCACTAAAATAGTGATTATGAATTTTAATGTAATAAATATTTCCGGATTTTCCAACGAAAAGTTGTGTGAGATAATGTCAAGTACCTCGTAAGCTGCTGTGATTGGCTGACTGAATTACCAATCACAAAGCTTAGGCTTGACAGTTTGTCACATTAGCTTGGAACTGATTCGTTGGACGAACCGAGAGTTAGTACAACAATGGTGCCGATTCTCTTATTCACAAACTAACGTAAATTTAAGTTAATTGCATCTTTCTCTTTCCATTTTATTAAGAAAAGGACAGAAGATAAAATATTAGTTAAGTCCTGTCAAATTTAGACACTCCATAGATCATTTAAACGCGATTTAAAAACATGGCGACTAAATATACGCCAATTTTCTTCAGGCGCTGTCTAATTTGACAGGATTAAACTAAAATGTATCTTCTGTCCTTTTCTTTAAGAAATGGAAAAAGAAAGATGCATTTAACTTAAATTTAGTTAAGTTTGTGAACAAGAGAATCAGCGCCAATATTTAGTTTTAAGGGTAATCTAAGGCATTCAGAATCATTCCATTGATAATGTACATTTTAGTGTAAGTTTGTAAAATAACCTGGATGTTGCGAAGCCAATAAAATAAGTGTAATATTTGTGACGTTGTCAATTTTTTTAACCGGAGCAGCAGTTTTATTTGATAATGGACTCAAAAGCTTTACCAACAACTACATATATTGGAATTGGTACTTACTAAAGTTGTATTGTCAAACCGTCGACCGGTGAGATTGTGTTATTTAGGCCCGTATTAATGGACGTCACTCAATTCTGAGACGCTCTCAAATCTATTGCTGTCCTTATTTTTTCCCTTTAGAATGACTAGGACAGCAAGAGATTTGAGAGCGTCTCATAATTTATTGACGTCTATTAATACGGGCCGTAGTGCTGGAGACGATTGCACTCAGTCTTATAATATTTTTGTTTTAATAGTGCGCCATGAATTCAGAGTGGTTCCAAAGAGGTTAATATCCTTTTACTTTCAAGGCCGAACAACAATACAGCGACGGAATAATACGTATACGTATCTTGCAGAAGCCGAGCGATCGCGATAATTGCGTAATAATCGAGCAATGATTGCTTCTCAAACGTCAATTCGTATTACGTATCAGCAATGGCAATGCGATAGCAATGTAGCGATAGTGCTGCCTCTGTGGAGCAATCAGTTAACTAAAACATGCATTTTTCGTTTGGTGGTTTCGTATTACGTATGGTTTTTAAGAGCAAAGTAAATTTTTTTAAGGTGATATTTAATTAGTCGTAGCAATAAGTGCATTAGAACAATCGGCGAGCGATTAGCAATTGATTCATACATAATACGTTTTTTTTTGACGTTAAGCGATTAATCGCGCGATGATCGCGCGATCACTGCGCAATTATTGCTGATTGCTGTTTCATAGGTAATAAGCCAGCGGAATTACATGATATCCGAGGTTGATATCCGAAGACGCACGAGTCAAGAGCTTAATACCCATTTTCTTACACAAAGTGAAAAATGAATAGTCTACTCTACAAGAATATAAGCAAGCCATCCTTCGTAATTCTAAATGTAGCCGCCTAATTATAGCGGATTGCGATTTATAGGAGAAATGAGCGGAAGTAGAACCTATTTCTGTAGGTAAGGCATAATACAATGGAAACAGTTGTTAGTATTAAGCTTGTGGATTACCAAGTATACACAACAAGCGTAGGTAAACCTTTTAGATAAATATTGTTTTCAGCATTTTTACGTAATTTTTTAGCAGGAGTCTTATTTGGTAAATACAGTATTTAATAGACTTTTTGGAAGTAATTAAACCAAAGTTAAGTTATTTTTAATTTTAACTATTATGGCCTGAAATTATAATTACAAGCTTACGATTTCCCTTCGCAAAAAACACCTTTTTAGTATGTACAATCGACAAAATGGAATCATGACCCACCATAAGCTTATTTTCCTACACACATTCAAATACGATTAGGTTGACAATCGCGTAAACATGTATTAAAAATGCCACACGTCTAGTCTTATTATTTTGACAGCTTCAAACGATTTGTGGTAGATCTGGGTCATGATTCAATTTTGTCGATAGTAAGTCACTTAAGTTTTCAGTAAGCCATTACTGAAAACTAGGGTTGTAAACTGACGGTCACATACGATAAGTGACCGTCAATTATTAATAAATGACCGGTCACATTGGACATTTATTGTCAGATTGGTCAGATATATTAAATTAGTATTCTTTACTTGGTGTAACTATTATTTTCGTAAAATATTGAATGTCAGGCTAATTGAAAACTTTATGAATGTGAAATATTACCTACTGACTTTCTAAACCAACATTTAGTGTTATAAATACAGGCTACACTTTATGGAAATTTAAAACAAACGCTGAAACTCACTGATTAACTTTTTTTTTCACAGATTTGAAATATGACGTGTCTTTCTTTTTAATTTAGCCATAAAACTATTCTAAAACTATTTAATTTCAAAACTATTTTATTAGGTACTAGCTATCGCCCGCGGCTTCGCCTGCGTGGATGTCGAACTTCTATCCACAATTTTAAACCTTTAAGGGTTGAATTAAAAAAAACCTTTCTTAGTGGCTATTTACTCTTCACAAAGAATAAACCCTCCAAGTTTCATGTCTAGTAGTCGTCTTACGACTCTCGACGCCTACGCCTGTGTCTCTGTCCGTGGCGTGAGGCTTGACGCTGCCTCACGCGCGCCGCCGCCTCTTTCACGGGAAGGAGTCACGACTTCCTATTCAGTCTCGCCCCGGAGCATGGCCTGAACCAGCACCGGGCGCGAGAAGTCACCGCCGCCGATCGCCTCTGCAAGGACACGGCGGTTGCCCGTCAATGCGGGGCACACCTCCACCGAAATACTCCACCGTGACCTCCAGGCGGCCGTTGCAGTAGTGACACCCAGGCGTCGCTTCCGCCTGATTCCGACACAGGAACCTCCCAAAATGTCCGTGTCCGGTGAGGACCTGCTTCCGGCTAACAGTAAGAGTACCGTGACGCTTCTCCAGCTATTCCTCAAAGAGGCGTCTGAGTCCTCTCACTGCGATTAGCCGCATTAGCGGAACTTCGCCCCGGCATTGCACTTCCACGCGCCGCTGGTACGTGTGTTCAAGGATTGTTGTCTTATCCCACGGCGGTATGCCGTCCGGCAAGAAGGCTCGCCACCTCGCAGGAGATCGTGCGGTATCCCCGCGCCATCGGAATCGCCATGATCCTCTGGGATGCCCTCAGTAGCCATGCCCCGTCGATCCTCGCATACCGCGTTATGTTAGGTTTTTGGTTACTGATCGGCTCCCGTAGCTCATGGTGCAATGTTATGTAGCACAATGTTATGTGTTATTCTCACGTATATGCAATGAATATCTTGCAAAGCCATCGGCTAGCCTTTTTACTTTCCGTTACTGCCCGTGCGTACCATCATTATATTGCTGCGGAGTAATTTTAAAACTCTGTGATATCTCTAAAGATATGTTATTGAAATAAAATTATGTAAGCGGCAATTTTGTACAAAATAAAAAACTTGTATTGGATAACGTATTTATATTTATAAGAATTATTACTATATTCATGAAAACACCCCCGCAAATCATGCATTATTTTAGATCTAATTTCATTGCCATAAAATGGTCATAGTGATAAGACATAATATGCTGTTGCGGACTTTTTTATTTAACTTTTTAAGAGGAACAATATTCTAGTACATAATTTTTGCGTAATTTCAACCATTTACGCAGCGCACACAACGGAATCTCTCAATAGGAATATTTTCTCCCCTTGTTTGTTAAACTTTTCATTACTGCTCGGCTACTATGTGTCTTAGCGTATGTTATATAGCATATAACCTGCCCAGTAGTATGGATTATAATCGTAACAAGTGTCATTATAATTTTCCTTTTAGTAGTTTTTAATCCATGCGTGCTTATACAGACAGACAGACAAACAGACAAAAAAAATTCTAATTGCATTTTTGGAATCAGTATCGATCACCCAATTATCCTCCAATATTAATTTTGGATAAATATTTCAATGTACAGAACAGACTGACCTCTCTACTACAGTTCAGTATATTATATAAGTATAGATATTGTTTTACTGTGTTAAAGATCGATGAATGACATGGTTAGCTTCGATGATTCTAAAATTTCCGTAGTTTTATAGAATAAAGTCTATTTATACACAAAAAAACGTTTCTGACGTTCCTGACAATAAATGACCATAAGTGACCGGTAAAATTGGATAAATGTCCAATATGCTCGGTCAGATTAATCGGTCACATATAACCTGACGGTCACTTTACATCTCTACTGAAAACTAAACAATAACGTAAATTGAGTGCAATAAAAGTTCGTGTGGCATTTAGGGTCTTACTCGAAAACGGGCAATTTTGACCTTTATTCCTGTTTTAGTTTAGGCCATTATCAACTGTTTGGGCATATTGCTGGTCTGTCTATATTGTTCGTTAATGCCTCGAGTTATTAATGTTATATCATGTTCATCATTCTTGTATGATAAAGTCATAGTAAATACTTTAAAATCTATTCTATCACTAATGTAGATACTATCTGTAATTAGGATTGTAACTAAATTGTTGTTGTAGCTTTTATTTGTTTTCTGTTGGCGTTTGTTGTATATTGAGGTTAGAAGAAACACAGGATAGCTAAATACTTAAGAGATTTTTGTTTAATGGGGGTTTTTGCGTATCGACATGGCATTGTCAGATATGTCAATATTCACCAATCATGCTGCAGTTGTACCTCACGCCTACGTATTGCCATCTAGCGGATTTCTCATTGTCACCAACGCTCTTGTTGTTTAGAATTTTTATAATTGTTTTTGCATTTTCGTTTATTTCTAGAGATTATAGGTCACTGGTAATAAGTAACACATTGGTGCCGATTCTCTTGTGCACCAACTATCGTAAATTTAAGTTAAGTGCATCTTTCTCTTTCCTTTTAATTAAGAAAAGGACAGAAGATCAAATATTAGTTAAGTCCTGTCAAATTTAGACACTCCATAGATAATTTAGACGCAATTTAAAAACATGGGGGTCTAAATATACGTCAATTTTCATCAGGCGCTGTCTAATTTGACAGGATTAAACTAAAATGTATCTTCTGTCCTTTTATTTAAGAAATGGAAAGAGAAAGATGCACTTAACTTAAATTTACGATAGTTTGTGCACAAGAGAATCGGCACCATTGTTAAACTGATATTTAACAAAAGACTTTAACTAAGAAACTTTTATATTTGGCTAATTATCGTATTGTACGTGTACGTGCGTACCGCTCTTGAGTCTTTGCTATATCTATCAGCTGTTTTTCGACAGGTGATCGATGAAGAAAAGTTTATTTGTGAACGTTGTTTGTTTTCACAAGGACAATCATTTGTTTGTATTATATCGGTGACTCCTTAACAATCACACTATTTGTATTGGCCATGCGTTATTTTCGTAAAGAACAACTCTTGAACAGTTACTCTAAATAGTTTATTTTAGGTATCTTCTGTGTTTTATAGTCTCAATATAAAACAATAAGTTACACATTAATAAACGACAATTATTATTATTAAGCTATGTTTCAATATATTGTTAAATGTCATCTCATGGTTTTACTTGCTGTTTGTATTGTTGTGATCAAAACAGGGGCCCTAGTCTGCTATTACAATCGTGTCTCAATGATCGATTTTTGACGTTTTTCGTCAAACTTTTGACACATTTCCCATACAAAAACTGTCAAAGTTGTCAAATATCCGGCCGATGACTGGTCATTGAGACACGATTGTAATAGCAGACTAGGGCCCCAGATCGTCGGCTTGACCTATTTGTTGTTACAAATTAGCTCTAGTATAACACTCTTCAAGGAATCAATCGAATTACCAATCTTCCAGTTGTTTAAAATTTCGTCACGGTCTCATTTCATAATCAGCTATGGAGATATTTCACTAAATCGGAGACGAGATAGATGTGTCGTGCAACCAATCAGCTTGCGTTATTTTGACAGCTTATACATAGCTTCAGCACTATACAATCAGATACAATATCCTATTGGTTTATTCAATTGGGTTATGTAATATGTTATGCAATAACATGTTAACCCACAAAATTATGACAATTGAGTTAAACCATCTGGGGCTTAACTTAATTAAGACAATGTCATTCTAAATCATAATTAGTATTCTTAATAAAAGAAAAAGATATCGAAATAAACTGGCTATAAGTTTATTTCGATATCTTTTTAATTTTTAACGGTTTGTGGCGTTGACATGTTATTGCATAACATAGCTCAATTACGAAACGACTCCTCTTGTCTCCGCTTTGGTGAAGTTTCCCATTCATTCTTAAAAAAATATGTAATTAGTTGCGATTTCTAATAGAATGAGACTAAGACCGAGAAAAAAAAATAGAATGTAGTAGGTACTTATCTATTGTATTTAAGGAATATATATGTTTAGTAAACTGATAATTTATTAAGTTAATGTTTATATATTGGCTTAAAATAAAGATTGTTTAGTTAGGAAATAGAAATTAAATTAGAAAATGGAATCTATACTAGGTGTATTTTTGGTCCTGCTCAACCCGCTAGGAGATGATTATACCCATAAAAACAAACAACTTTTATTATGGAACCAACTACGAAATCGCGAAAAAAATATCAGCTCTTTCTAACAAAAGTTCAATGCCCTCCCGACCATAATGTAAGAAACAACAGCTGATATTTTTTTCGAGATTTCAGAGTTGGTTCCATAATAAAAGTGGTTTGTTTTCATGGGTAGAATCATCTCCTAGCGGGTTGTGCAAGACCAAAAATACACCTAGTATATCCAGGTAACATTAGGCTGGTGGTACATAATGACGAATTGCGATGTTTAGTTGCTACAGGCAAAAAAAAATGTGTAATAAAATGAGCCTAAAGGTTGTTAGTTTAGACTTTAATTAAAGCGACCTCTACTAGTTCCTTAATATGAAGCAATAGTGTCTTTCAAGTTAAATTGATACGTTTCCCGTGAGGGACTAAATATTTAGCTGTATAAATTAAGTTTACTTTCCCTTAGAATCACTTACACTACAGTCCAATATATACGATTAGATTTAAACTTATTCAATACATTATTTTGTCTCTGTCAACTTCGAAAAGCTGGACAGGGATGCAGTGATATTTTGATTCTGTTAAGCGCTAAACCAGTCTAGAGTTTTGTGGTGCAAGTATTTTGGTACCCAATTATAAAGAAAATTGAAAGGGATTATTAGTTGGGCATATTTTTAGATCAGTGAGGGATTTCTGAAATGCTAACCACTAGGCGTGAGCACTGACTGACTGTGTGAGCTCAAAAAACCATACAAAAGATATAGGCACTCTTACACTGACAAAAAGTACTACATTTTCGTGCCTGAGTTTTTGTAGTCTTATAAATTTTTGTCTTAAAATCGAAATGTTACAATGTTTTGCAGTTCCTATGTAATCAAAGAAAACATAAGACCTCTTGTCACAGTGGCGCCATCTAGTGGTGTGAACTTTCGCAAACACCCTCATTGGCTTGGAGGTGACTATATAATTGTTAATGCAGAACACAATTTTGCCTATATAATACTTATGGAGAACATTAGGAACCAGGTTTGAATTTTAGACTGAGAAAGTGTTACGCAATATAATAAGTACATATTTAATTATTATACGGTGAAAGGTACATTATAACGCAAACTTTTATTACGCATAAAGTTCATAAATCTGTGCTCTTCAGAATGTTTCGAACCTTAGGTTAGATTGATTTAAAAACAGCAGTTTCATATAGAGCGGTTACACCCGCTCTAAGTGATGTTATGTTGTCTATGAGTTTTTCTGACATTTTATGACATATAAGATACTTTTTACTGCAAACTTTTAACAAAATCGGGTCTTTAGTTTGTGCATAAAAGAACCGACGTACTTCCATCAATCCATCCTCGTAAACTTTCACACTTATAAATTAGTAGGATGTTTGCGAGTTGCGACACAATGGTGCCGATTCTCTTGTGCAAAAACTAACGTAAATTTAAGTTTAGTGCACCCTCTCTTTCCGTTTATTTAAGAAAAGGACAGAAGATCAAATATTAGTTTAGTCCTGTCAAATTTAGACACTCCATAGATAATTTAGACGCAATTTAAAAACATGGCGTCTAAATATACGTCAATTTTCATCAGGCGCTGTCTAATTTGACAGGATTAAACTTAAATGTATCTACTGTCCTTCTCTTTATGAAATGGAAAGAGAAAGATGCACTTAACTTAAATTTACGTTAGTTTGTGCATAAGAGAATCGGCACCAATGTCCCTTCCACGTTTAATACACCTAGCATTGTAAGTCACGGTTACTATTTTAATTCAGGCGTACATCAGATGCAAGCTAAATCGATTACAATAATATAATAGGTAAAGTCTAGAGCTCTGAATATTAGTTACTATAGTTTAAAGGGTGCATCATGCTTGTCGTAACAGGCTAGGGGGGGGGGGTATCGCTTTGTGGTAAGGATGATTATAAGCCTTAATAATTTGTCACTAACGGACTATACAATAAGACTCGAAATTCCGTGTCACAAGCGGTATCATGTATTTGCGAGGAGTGGTCGAAATCACCACTGAAATGCGCACCTTTTTTTTCTAGTAAATAAAGTTGTAAATTCTAAACTCCGACAGACTTAGCGGCTACTTGCGTTTACCGGTGAAGCATTTTCTCCCGCGAAATGTGTGCCTTTTTGTGTAGTAAATAGAGCTCTACATAATAAGTACATGCCTTGTCTCAATACGTCGTCGTTCCAACTGGCCCATAAGTAGATAATTGTTAGTGATCTTGTTACCGTAAAAACTGCTAGATATTCGTTGTTTGCAAATTAGCCGCTGTCAGGCTGGTAGAATATACACACACCATAGTATTATAATAACGTTGCAAGGCATTTTGTAACTATCGAAAAATCATAGCTTCAAATGCTGCAAAGCAAGCGAGTTTTAATACTTCGAACAAACGTGATTTGAGACACAATAGAAAGACAATAGCAGCCCGACAGCCGGCTGTCAATTGGTTTTTGAAAGGTTAAGTGTCTGCTTACAAGTTTAATACTAGAATAGCACCTAAATGTGTAGTGTTGGTACGAAATAAACGGAACGAAAAGAAAGTAAGCAATTCAGAGAGATTAGGGGTATTAATATCGCTATTTTTCTCAGAAAAAAAACTAACTACATTAAAAATGGCATTATGTCCGACTGGACAAATATTTTTTGCATGGTCAAATTAATAACAAAATACAAAGAGAAATAGCATCAAAGTTCCGCAGTGGGGACTTGTGATGTCACTCCTAAGTATAAGATGTACCAGGCGTAACGTTTCACGAAACTTTAACGCACTGTATTGTCGTGATTTTTTGTTAACAAGAAAAAAAAACGTGTCCTAAATTGCTTGATAATCTAACTGACGGACTAAGGCCGTGCGCTGCGTTAGGCGTGCGCACGGCGCGGGCGCCCGCGTGGCGTGCGGTTTCATGTAATCTCATAGATCAGCGCTGCGTGCAGCGGGTCGCCCGTCGCACGCGGCGCGGGCGGCCGGAGTCCGCGTGACGGAGCACGCGAGCGGAGATGTTTCTAGGAAACAGTACACCCGAGCGATCAAAATTGTACTGGCGGCGCGGCGCTGCGAGGGGGCGGGAGACCGTCGCGGTCGTCCGCGACGGAGCACGGGCGGGTGCCCGCGACGGCCACCCGCACCGCAAGGGACACCCGCGACGGACGCCCGCTTAACGCAGCGCACGGCCTAAATAGTTTTTCTTAGCCAACTAGACTATTAGTATATTAATAGTGGAATATTTAAGTATCTTTCTACAAGACTTCCGTACTGCCTTCCATATCGCGCGATATTATTAATACTTATATGTTACTTGTTAACTTTGTAACAGTTTCGAGTATGTTTAGCATTACGCTCGAGAGCGAAATGACAAATGCTCACGTTTCATACGACCTTTAGTCATATTTCAACGTTCTGTTATAAGCATGCACCATAACCTAAAGTGCTTGCCAACATGGCTGTCAGCCATGTCAGCACTATAGTAATTGTCAGCCGTGATCATTGGCTTTTTAATCAGTCTATTTTACATCTCCACGGCGAACGGTTGTACAAGGGTCCCTATTATAAATTGTACTTTTAATTAATCAAATAAATATCTTCTTCTTTTTAAATAATTTCTTTTTTAAAAAGCCTTCTCAAAGGGACCCTATAACATTTGGTGGCAGCGGTGGGATACGGAAATCCCCAGTGCCGATTCGCGTAAACTATATTTGCGTAAAAAAAATAGTGAATAGACTCTCCGTATCCTACAATCCCGTAAAATAAATAAACGGTAATAAAACCAGTAAAGTGTACATAAGTAGTACAACTACGATTCTGCGAGTCGCGTGGTAACCTGAGCGCATAATAATAAGCGCAGCCTGCATGTATCCTGCGAGTGTCCTGTGGACATCCTTTCATCGCCCTGCGAGTATCCTGTGAGCGCCTTGGCGCCCTTCAATTACCTGGCAGCCTCACGTCCTTCGAGAGCCCTGCGTGCCTGCCGAGTCCTTCGAGCATCCTGCGAGTCCTTCGAGCATCCTGCGAGTACACCGAGCACCCTACGAGTCCTTCGGGAATCCTGCAGATCCTAGATAACGTCATACGTGTCGTCCTGTAACCCGCGAGTGTTTTGCGTTCTGTCGAATAAGTGTTCCGTGAATCTAAGAGTGTCGGTTGTGTTATCTGTGTGTGAGTGTCGCTATGCAGCCGTTCTCAGCCCTGTTTCTTATCATCGCCCACGTATTCCTGTAAGTCAATGAACAATTGTTAACTGTAAGCTTATTCTTGTTATTCTGTAATTGATATTTTGTTACTTGTCTATAATTTGCGTGTTATGCCTAAATTACCAAAAACTGAAGATAGTAAATTGCAAATTGACATTCCATCCGACTTCTCGAGCCTAAAATCTCCAATCTTATCGCCTAAAGTCACTAGACAAACGGTAGAAATGGAACTCAATACTTTATTAAAATTCGTCAAACCATATGATGGCAGTCGCGAGAAACTAAATTCATTTATTAATAACTGCAACAATACTTACGAATTAGCATCCGAGGCACAAAAACCAATTATATTTAAATACATATTATGTCAGCTTACGGACAAGGCCGAAATTGCCTGCTCAATTAAAGAGTTCACGTCTTGGGAACAATTAAAAGAGTTCCTCAAAACTCAATTTTCAGAAAGAAAACACTATACACACTTACTTACCGATCTTCAGGAAAGCAAACAAACTCCGTCTGAAAATGTAGGACAGTTCGCCCTTCGAATGGAGACTTATCTTTCTCAGTTATTAACAGAGATATCGCTCTCGAATTATAAGGCCAAAGAAATACCAGGTCGCACAGCAGCCATGGAGGAACTAACACTCCACCACTTTCTTATGGGTTTAAACCCTCGCGTATCTAACATGGTAAGGTGTAGGGCCCCTAAAACTTTTAATGAGGCCGTTAATTTAGCCATTTCCGAAGAAAGGATTTTAGAAACTCTTTATAGGCGAAATCAAAGCTCGCAACATGTTAAACAGGCTAGCCATAACAGGTCGAAACCTAAAACCTTCTCGCAGAAATCATCCTCAAATCCAAGTACCTCGGGTAGCAATCCTAAACATGACCCTAATCTTACGTGCAAATATTGTAAGGAAATTGGTCATGACATTAATAACTGTCAAAAAAGACAGAAACGCTATCCTCAACAGGATCAAAGTAAATCCTCTGGGTTTCAACCCAATCAAAAATTCCCTCAAGTCAACTTCATCGATGATTGCGATGACTCTGACGAATCTAGCCACGAAGACGAAGATGAAAATGTCAAAGTGGAAGATTTAAACCAATAAACGTCCTGCAACCGTGTCGAACAGGACGTCAAGTCAAAATCGGCACACATTCGAACCGCAGTAGTTCAACCCTTTATAATTCCGAGGTTATACATCAGGGTAACCAGCCCCAAAACGGCAACCTAAACACTAACGAGGTTATACATCAGGGTAACCAGACCCAAAACGGCAACCTTAACTCTTCCGAGGTTATACATCAGGGTAATCCAGTCCCAAAACGGCAACCTCAACCCTCTCAAGGTTATACATCAGGGTAACCAGCCCCAAAACGGCAACCTTAACTCGTCCGAGGTTATACATCAGGGTAACCAGTCCCAAAACGGCAACCTCAACCCTCTCGAGGTTATACAGCAGGGTAACCAGCCCCAAAACGGCAACCTCAACCCTCTCGAGGTTATACAGCAGGGTAGCCAGCCCCAAAACGGAAACCTCAATTCTTCTAATGAAATCTATGAGATTAGTATCGACACTTCAAAAAAACTACTACCCCATGTGCTGATAGAGTCGCAAGTTTCTGATACTCCACTTACCCTTCTTGTAGACTCAGGATCTGCAATCTGCTTGTTAAAAGAATCAAGCGTCCTTAATAAACCAAAAATCATTCCTAAACCTATAAGCATTAAAGGTATCGATCCTGGCGTTGAAACAACTCAGACTTTAGGTTACTTTAATTTAAAATTGAAAGTGTCCGATTCTAAATCGATCGACCATAAATTTCACATAATCAAAGAAATTAACTTGCCTTATGATGGCATTATAGGTAATGATTTTTTGACGACTAATAGTTGCAACATTGACTATAGCCGTGATGTTCTAAAAATAACTAGTCAAGAGATTAAAATTCATTTCTTCGACTCTTGCTATATCATACCACCACGCACAGAAACGGTGATAGAATGTTCCGTCGCAAACCCAGAATTAAAAGAGGGTATAATACTAGATCAACATCTTTCTAGTACTCTCCTAGTTGCTAACTGTATAGCTAAAGTGAAACACAACAATCAAGTTAATATATCAGTTGTTAACACCTCTAATAAACCTGTTAAGATAAAACGCAATCTTAACCTCAAACTGGAACCAATCGTCGCTTATCCTATCCAATCGACCCCTTTTAGTGGAAACGTAACGGAACGTACTAGAAAAGTTTTAAATTGCCTTAGAACCTCCCACCTTAATGATGAGGAAGTTGAAGCGCTTTTTAATTTATGTTCAGATTATTCTGATATATTTCACTTATCAGATGAACCCCTATCTTTTACACCAGCTATCCAACATGAAATTAAAACAACAAGTAGCACTCCAATACATACAAAATCATATCGATTTCCTGAATGCCACAAAGAAGAAGTTGACACCCAAATTAACAAAATGCTAAACCAAAACATCATCAAACCCTCAACTTCGCCATGGTCTTCTCCTATATGGATCGTCCCTAAAAAATTAGACGCCTCTGGTCAAAAGAAATGGCGCATTGTAATTGACTACAGAAAGCTAAACGATGTTACAATAGGTGAAATTTATCCTATCCCTCAAATCACCGAAATTCTCGACCAACTGGGTAAAAGTCAGTATTTCACTACCCTCGACCTTTCATCAGGCTTCCATCAATTACTAATATCACCAGAAGACGCTCCTAAAACAGCCTTTTCAGTACCACAGGGTCATTTTCAATTCAATAGAATGCCGTTTGGCTTAAAAAAATGCCCCAAGTACGTTTCAGAGACTCATGAATACTTGTCTCGCTGGGCTACAAGGCTCTCGTTGCTTTGTTTATTTAGATGACATAGTACAGTATGCTTTCGATTTAAATTCGGCAATCCTAAATCTCAAGGCCATCTTTGACAGACTTCGGGAATATAACCTAAAACTTCAACCAGAAAAATGTGAATTTCTCCGGAAGGAAGTAACTTACTTAGGTCACATTATCACGCAAAACGGTGTAAAACCGAACCCGGATAAAGTGAAATCTGTAACACAATATCCTGTTCCAAAATCTCCTAGGGACATAAAATCCTTTTTAGGGCTCGTGTCATATTACAGACGATTTATCCCTAACTTTTCAAAATTAGCAAAATCTCTTACGATGCTTCTCAAAAAAGACGCCCCATTTAATTGGACGAATGAACAACAGCTAAGTTTCGAAACCCTAAAAAATAAACTAGTCGAAGCACCTATATTAGCCTATCCAGATTTTAATCAACCCTTTCTATTAACTTGCGATGCATCTAACTACGCAATATCAGCTATCCTGTCACAGGGCCCCATTGGGCGCGATCTTCCAATCGCTTACGCGTCCCGCACCTTAAACAAAGCCGAATGTAATTATAGCGTTACTGAAAAGGAATGTTTAGCGATTGTATTTGGAACTAAAACCTTCCGACCATATTTATATGGTCGCCGATTTACCATCGTAACAGATCACAAACCTCTTCAATGGTTATTCAATTGCAAAGACCCCGGATCTAGACTCATTCGATGGAGATTAAAACTTGAAGAGTTTGAATATGAAATTCAATACAAAAAGGGTAAAATAAATGTTAATGCAGACGCCTTGTCTAGATTTCCTGTAAACCCCGTTCAACCTACTGCAAATGAAACAACAACCCCTGACGCTCTAAATTCCGACCCTTATATTACATCTGAAAATTTTGATAGTAACTGTGACAGAGATTTGTTCGATTTCATTACGTCACCCACTTCTCTTCAGTCTGACGAACTAGATCCCGATCATCTGTTAGGAATTCCTACCCCAGACCTTTTAAATACAGGATCTCCAGATCAAACCCCTGTGAGAGCCCCTTCAGAAAACACTATAATTCCAGACGCTCACCTCAGTCCTATTCCTGACTTATCCACTGACGACTACTCAAACTTTCTGAAACAAATAGCGGATAAGAATAAATCATTTAATACAGACATTATAGAACATAATGATAGTTTATTAAAAACTAGGTCGAAAGTAGTTTTAGTACCCACATCAATTGATTTTGACGAATCAAATCCGTATATTGAGGAAATATTAAATAACTTTGAAAATCAAGATCAAATTCGTAACCAGGAAAAACAATTATATACCTTCTGTAAAGTCCAATCAGGAAATAGAGACTACTACTTTCTTTACGTGAAAGTACACCATTTCGATCAGACGTCATATGATGAAATATTTAAAACTCTCAAATGTATTCGTAATGAACTTGTAGTAATGGATCAAATTAAAGAAATTAGTATATCTGACTTCCGTGACCCATTCGAAAAACACAGTTATATTAAAATATATAATATCATAAACTACTTATTTCATAATACTGGCATACAAATAAACATCTATCATCATAACGTTACTTACCCATCACCATCTGAAACAAAGAAAATTCTTCGCGACAATCATGACTTACCCATAGCTGGACACCTTGGTGTCAGTCGTATGTATGATAGAATAAAACAGTTATATTATTGGAAAGGTATGCGCAAAGACATAGAGTTTTACGTTAAAAGCTGTAAATCATGCCAAGAAAATAAAGCTTTACGTAAAATAAATCGCGCACCCATGTTAATTACAAGTACGTCGATTAAACCCTGTGAACGCATATCACTTGATATAGTAGGACCTCTCCCAGAATCCGGACCCGCAAAACTCAAATACATATTAACTCTACAAGATGATTTTACAAAATTTTCCACTGCGTATCCCGTGCGCAGCACGACAGCCGAAGAAACATGCGAATGTTTACTACATTTCATATCAATATTTGGCCTACCAAAAATGATTCTGACCGACCAGGGCACTAACTTTACAGCGGACCTATTTAAGAAAACGTGTGAATTTCTAAAAATAAAACAGTTATGGTCAACTCCATACCACCCACAAACACAAGGCGCCCTTGAACGGAGCCATTCAACCTTGAAAGAATATCTAAAATCCTTCGTCAACGAAGAACAAACTAATTGGCCCCGTTATGTTTATACAGCCATGCTTACTTATAATACTACTGTTCATACCGTAACGCACTATACTCCGTATGAATTAATGTTTGGGAACAAACCTTTTATCCCAAACTCTATATGTGACGATAGCATTGGCGCTACATACCCTGAATATGTCCGTATGTTACAAAACCGCTTAAAGTATTCTCGCGATAAAGCCCTTGAATACGTCCATAGATCTAAGATAACTTCTAAAACTTATTATGATTCCCATAGTCGGCCAGTACAATATAAAGTTGGCGATTATGTTTACTTAAAAAACCATCTTCGAATGCGAAAAGCCTTATCGCCCATATGGAAAGGTCCATATAAGGTCGTAAAAATTCACGGCAATAACACCTTATCACTATTGATAAATAGACGGCATGTTCGTCATCACTATGACGAGGTGAAACTTGCAGAAGTCACCAACAACCTGTAAAAGAAAAGAAAGTTATTAATTAAAAACTATAATTAAATCGATATTTTAAGTATAGATAGACTATAAACCTTTATATAATACATTTAGATTAGTTAAGTTAGTAGTAATTAGTTATTACATTATGTACTCAGCTAGGATACATAATACATACATACCTATGTACTTACAGTGTCTCAGCGGAGCTCCAACCATCTAACGAGTATGTCCACGCGATAACTGCGAGTCCCGGAATATACTTCGATTACTTAGGGAAATTAAAAATCAAGAACGGCATCCTAAATGTCATTATGCCATTAGATGTTTTACATATTAAACCACATATAGAAAATATAAATTCAGCATTAGAGACGGTAATATATACATGTAAACAAACTGGGTATATAAAACACTCAGAATGCCACAATACAGTGGAGCCACTAGTAGTACAACAAAATAATTTAATGAAACTATTTAGTTCCATATCTTACCTCACTGATAACGGTGATTACAGAAACAAACGAGCATGGATTGGAGGAATTGGAACCATTCTAAAACAAGTTTTTGGCACTTTAGATGAAAATGACGCCATTCAATATGATCGAGCTATTGAATCGATACAACACAATCAAGATAAACTTATGTCTTTCACAAGAAAGAACATTTTAATAACTAGATCTGTTATATCAACATATAATAACACGCTTCAAAAAATTCAACAAAACGAAGTAAAGTTAAATGACGCTATCAGCAAGCTTTCGAACAGTATTCAAAACATTTCTAAAACTACGCATCTTTTAGAATTAGATTTTGTCCGTAACACCTTGGAAAATTACATGGTCACCCTAACGTTTCAACTTGAAGACATAACAAATGCGATAACTCTTTGTAGTCAAAACATACTGCATCCGTCCGTTATGTCGCCTATCGCTATGTACCGAGAATTAGCTGATAACGTAAGGCACCTGCCTAATCATTTAAACTTACCTGTACAATTAGATATAAGTTCAGTGCACACTATTATAAAAGTGTCTACTTTATTATGTTATTATTTTAATGGTAAACTAATATTTCTTTTGCGTGTCCCCTTGATATCTAATCAAGAATATTCTCTGTTTAATAATATTGCATTACCAACACCTCATGATGCCAATCAACCAAATACCTTTAGTTTAATTGTACCAAGTGTTAAATATATAGCTATAACAAAAGACATGTCAAACTACTGTAAATTGGAATCATTACAATATTGTAAACAAATACATCTGGCAGAATATTTATGTGAAATTCCTATTGTCTACAAAACTGATTCGAGACCCAGCTGTGAAAGCGAACTGTTATCTAAAACGATTAAAGAAACTCCCATGCAGTGTAATATAAGACTTATTCATGGTAATCTAGATATTTTTAAATCACTTAATAATAATAAATTTATCTATGTTCAATCTGAATTAACTAAACTTTCACTAGATTGCCAAGATCACAATCAGGTAAAAGAAATAAATATATTCGGTATAGGTATTTTGTCTGTACCAACCAATTGTATCGGCTATAGTAGAGGCAGCACACTGTTACCTAAATATAATAACGTTCTAAATTTAACTTCACCTATTAAGCTGCCGGATTTTAATTTGATAAATAGTAACTGTTGTAAAACAAGTAATGTAATAAATAATATGTCCCCTATCCACTTAGAACAAATAAACTTAGATGACATGAACCATATTGGCCAATCAATCAACAACCTCTTAACAGACGTAGATAAGATTGTAGAGACACCTCACATATTAAAATATGGGACACATTATTCAGTAGCTGTAAGTTTAATTGTATGTTTTACCTTACTTTACATAGTTTATAAAATTGTAATATATTGTAAACCCTATTGCAACCTTCCAATTCGCAAATATAGTTTCCGCAAATGCGATAAATCTAAATCAGAATCTGTGGAACTGGAGCAAACCATTCAAGAAATTCCCGCTCCAGCCCTCAGAACCTCATTTTAGGGTTAACTTTGGTAAACATCCCCAAAGTTCACTCTAATAGGGGAGGTGTTATAAGCATGCACCATAACCTAAAGTGCTTGCCAACATGGCTGTCAGCCATGTCAGCACTATAGTAATTGTCAGCCGTGATCATTGGCTTTTTAATCAGTCTATTTTACATCTCCACGGCGAACGGTTGTACAAGGGTCCCTATTATAAATTGTACTTTTAATTAATCAAATAAATATCTTCTTCTTTTTAAATAATTTCTTTTTTAAAAAGCCTTCTCAAAGGGACCCTATAACAGTTCGCAGCCAGATTTAGATTTATTCCCAATCGCTAGGCCACACATAGTGTAAACTATTGCTACGGGCTTAACCCTTTAACTGCTTTTTCTTAGTAGTAATTTATTCTAAGACTTGTGCTTTGTAAGGCGAGTGAGCACGCGACGAAATCTAGTCACCACTAAGAAAAGGCAGATACGGGGTTTAATTCGTAGTAAAAAGTAGTACAGTGTGTGGCTAACTCTAACTGGCTAATAATATTAGATCTGGCCGCACATTTTTTATTGAACCAAAATACCTGATTTTCTGTATATAGAGTGACTGGTAATTAGTGTACGATACTTAAACACGTGATTTTGCTCATGATAACCAACAACTTTTACTATGGGAACAAACAAAATCGCGAAAAAAAGCTGTTCAGTACATTTATGTTTACCTAATGTACTGAACAACTGATATTTTTTTCGCGATTTCGGCTTTACTTCTGTAATAAAAATTGTTTGTTATCATGAGCACAATCACGTGTTTAAGTATCGTACACTAATTACCAGTCTATATACATACTTATGAAAAATGCAATTTTTTTTATCCCGCTGTGCATCTACCGTCAGCCAAAGAGACACAAGCGAACTTATCAAACTGTCTGATAGTAAAAATATAACAAACTTCATAGGTAAAGCGAAATAAAAAGTTAGCTACTAAAATATTTTGAGTACCTACCAATATAAATATGGAATTTGCAAAGAGTTGCACCTATATGAGATGTAATAAAGTCACTTTACAAATCAAGTGGCAAAATATGATATAATGGTGCTGATTATTTTGTTCACAAGCTAACCTAAATTTAAGTGCATCTTACTTTTTTTAAATTCATTAGGAAAGGACAGAAGATACTTACATATTCTTTTAGTCCTGTCAAATTAGCGTATTTTAGTCGTCATGTTTTAATCGGGTCTAAATTATCTATGTAGTCTCTCAATTTGACATGGCTTTACAAAAATTTTATCTTCTGTCTTTTTCTTTATGATATGGAAAGAGAAAGATGCACTTAAATTTAGATTAGTTTGTGAATGAGAGAATCGGCACCATTGTTTATATTCTATTGTAAGATACAGTACATTGCTACAACATATATTAAGTGTCCTATTTTGATATTTATTACTTTTGTTTAACTATCTACTATATAAAAATAAGTCGGGGTATCCTTCCTGACGCTATAACTCCAGACACACGAACCGATTTCCACGTTTTTGCATTCGTTGGAAAGGTCTCGGGCTCCGTGAGGTTTATAGCAAAGAAAATTCAGGAATTTTTTTAACAGAAATGCGGGAAAATCTTTTTTCACATACAGCGCCATCTCTTGGCGAAACGGAGTTCGCTGGGTTTGCTAGTCCAATTATAATTTTGGTTATCATATTGTTGGTAAAGGGCACTACTTATCACGTTTGTGAAATTTCGCTAATTAAATTATAAAAGGTCCTACAATATTGCCTGTTTATTAAGAAATACCTAGGTACTAATGTTCTTATAATTGGGCGTGAATATCGTTTAATCAATACATTTCTATGAGAATCGAGATGTGATGTCTTAATTCACTTTAATTAAGTATATAAATCATCTTTTTATTGTTTACAATTGCTTCTCATGTACCTTATTCTAGGTAAAATATAATATGTACCCAATTATATTATATTAAATTAAATTTCAAAAAATATATGTTTAATATATCTTAATAAAGAGAACGACATTTTTATTCTTGTGGTTTATTTTTCAATGGTACACTCAAAACGAGAGAAAAGAAAGATTGGGGTCAGAGCCCATTCGTCCCCTAAAGTTTGTCCCCCAGCATAAAAGTTGTGGATTCGGCCCCTATATAGGTGCCCATTGGTCTCCTGGTAGGGGGACCAATTAATATTTTAATAAAAAATATTATTTTTAAGGTACCACCCATTCGTCTCCTCTTTATATACACAATATAAGTTAAAGATTCGGCACCTATCCAGGTGCCTATTGGTCCCCTGAGATAAAATTAGCTATATTTTACCTAAGAAACGGTTAACATAGTACACTTGTGAACAGTTTATTAACGCAATTAATTTAATAAATCATAACAGATCATTGAAAAAAGAGCTATGATGAATGATAATCCGTCATGATAATAATATAACCTGTCGATGGGCTTACAATGTAATATTGTCTCTTTACGAATGGCTTGTTAAAAAAACGGGTATTAATGATTGAAAACTTAAGAGAACAAAAGTACTAGGCGCGCAGTAACGTGAAGTAGTCATGTACGAAAATCTAAAATTCACTGTATTTTTGATTTTCTCACAAGATCACCTTAATCAATCCAAAGTACTAGGCGCGCAGTAACGTGAAGTAGTCATTCATGTATGAAAATTTAAAATTCACTGTATTATTAATTTTCTCACAAGATCACCTTAATCAATCCAAAGTACTAGGCGCGCAGTAACGTGAAGTGGTAAATAGAAAACGATCGATCGACGAATCGATTAATTATTTTGAAGACTGACTTAATGCCTAGAGCCCAGAGGCATTTTATTAAACTTAATCTTATAGTCTTATTTGAAATACTTAAACATGATATTTAAGGAATTATTATATTTTTATTTTACCCTTTTCTGCGCGACTGTACCAAGACTACCAAGCTGCAGTATACACATATACATGTACTTATATTAGAAAAATGAATTAAAATAAATATTCTTCAGGGGACGAATAGGCCCCTCAAAAGTTCCAGGGGACGAATGGGCACAGGGTGCGAATCTTAGGAGACGAATGGGCTCTGACCCAAAGATTGTGACTGTTATAAAACAATAATATAAACAACCTTTTTACCACTAGAAGAACTAATTCCTAAAAATAGAGAGAAGACTAACTAGATACCTATTAAATAAATAAAAAGTGACATAGAGCGTGTCAGGCCGCACATACTATCTCTTACACAATATATACAACTATTTTGCCGTTATGTCGGTTTCAGGATTTGGCATTAAGTATATTGTTTCTCAAGTTAAGCTTCTAAAATTTCTGATCTAACAAGTTATCTTAGCCGTTATAGTTTTCTCTTAGGCCCGAGTCACACCGGAATGGCAGCGGCGCGGCGAGCACTTTCAGTGTGAAATAATTTTAAACTTTAACTACATACTTCAAAGACCAGTATCGCTTGAAGTACTTAAAAAGGTCACGAGGCCGCCCGCGGCCGCCCGCGGCGCCGCGAGCGGCCGCGCGCCTTTCGTTTCTAGCGATGCCTGGCGGCCGCTGGCGGCCTCGCGGCGCCGCGGGCGGCCGCTGACCACAGAGTACATTATACTATATGCCGCTGACGGCCGCTGCCGGCCGCTGCCATTCCGGTGTGCGTTGTCCCTTATAGTTAATCACATGGACTGTCATCATAAATATTTTCAAAATTTGCGAAACATCAGTGTAGCTTTTAGAGAGGGGGGGGGAGGGACCCCTATTTTGACAAAAAATGTGTTTTTATATTTCACAAACGGATACCTAAATCATAAAATCACCTTAATGACTCTATATGGCGTAGACGCAGGAAAAAAAATCATCTTCACTTTATATGTAAGTACGAGAGGTACCCATAAAAATATACTTTTCATAATTTTATTTTTAGCACTTATTTGACGTTGTAAAAACACAGCTTTAACCGTCTGTGGGACATGCCGAAACTATGAGGGATTACCATTTTGGTAAGGAACCCTAAAAATACCTAGTTTCTGAACCTGATTGAAGCCACCAGCTGGGCTAAAAAGGCCACTATCGCTTATCATATAATATCAATCACATACAAAATCACAAGAAAGGTCTTGTGATTTTGAACTTGTGGCTGGTGTTTTTCTCTAATAAACTATACTATTGTGTCCTTACACAATAGTTAGTGTAGTTAAACTTTTAAAGGATTGTTGATACAGTCAATACAAAATTTACTACTATGCTAAGCCGTTTTAAATCATTTATATGATGTCTAACGTGCCCTTTTTAGCCCAGCAAATAAATATAATAAATAATTATTAATATAATTAAAGTTTTAAACGTACTACGAAAAAAAAAGTTAATGAAGATAAAAAGAAAGCAATAAAAAAAAGTGAGCCGTCACGGGACGCCTGGCAGATGTGAAACATCGCAAGAGAATCGCAGTCGATTGCGCATGGCGACGCGTCGCCACATAGTACACAAGACTGTGACTGTATTATATATGTCGCAGTCATCTGGTTGAATCAGCTATTTGATTGTATGACTAGCGCGTTCATTGAATAGCAACATTTAATTGAATGGCTAGGCCGAACGTTGATTGAACAAGCGTCACTCAACGTCCAACTAGATAGCTGATTGTAAAATAGCCCTTTGAACAGAGCGGATCAGCGGACGTAAAATCAGTCAGGTGATTGTAATTTAGTTAATATTTTTCCCACTGCGGCGTTAGTAGTCACCAAAACCAATTTGGCGTATAATAGCTCGCGCAGATAGCTCTGTCTCTTGATATTATTTTGACTAAATTTACTTTAAAGTGACTTATTCGTAATAAAATAGTGTGACAGCATGGATTTACCTACTGAAGCGCCGCCGCCGGCTACTTTTAAAGTTTATTTAAAATTAAAATCATAATAAAGTGTGTCCTCATTTTTGTTATTAAATAGCTGATTCAACCAGATGACTGCGACATATACACCATCATATAGTTGGCGACGCGTCGCCACGGCATGCGTCGCCACGCTAGAAATTTGTTTTACGTGCGGCTATAGATGTTTCACATCAAAACTAATAGCACAAAAATAACTATTTCGGAAGTCGGTGGCTTCTTTTCTGCCAGTCGATTTGTGTTGCCACCGACTTCCGAAATAGTTATTTTTGTGCTTTTAGTTTTTGAAGGCGGTTATCAGTTTTTTTGAAAATGCTTTTTACTTTTTAGTAAAAGTTCCAATGCCTGACTGTATTACAGTAACTTTCAAAATAAAAATAGGTACTTATAAAATGAAAACGGGGCAACGTCACGGGATATCCATTAGTGTTATATGACTATACTAAAACTTTCCCAAGAATGTAATAAACACTTTTCTGAAAGCCGCATCACAATCGGTACAGCCAAACGTGAGATAATCGCAGACAAACATACAGGTCGAACTGAGAACTTACTTTTTTTTAAGTCGGTTAAAAAAAAAGATAGTATACGTTTTTGCCTCAGCGCCATCTGTATAAAGACTTTAAAACTAACACGACCACGGACCAGTATGCCGAAACGTTGTCCTCGGGTCGTCTTGTGTTTTTCAGTCTTTCAACCAGTTGTATTTTTAAACATCGCTAGTAGATGGTCCTCTTTGGAGCTTGATAACTGCCCTGGCACCTAAAGCATCCTAAAGTATCTGGAACAGGTGTCCCAAAACAAGTAATTGAGGATATCTACAGAGTCTTCTGAGTTGGGCGTCCATTCACATTCAGAAAAAAAAAAGAATTTAACTAACAAATATTTTTAATCAATGTTTTCTAGTCAGTAGTTTGGTTACACAAGGGCGGGCCCTTATGATAAGATTTGATTAGTGAGTATCTATACAAACTGTTGCTGGCATTGTTTTATGTTTTTATTTGTCTTTAGAAATAATGGGCTTTACTTGGGTAACATGAATGTAAGTTTATAGTATTTTTGATACAGCTTAAATAAAGCTTTGTATTTTTGATTATCGTTCCGCTCTCGTAGGACGTAGCGTAATGTTATGTAGCCTATTATTACTGTAAAGTTTCATCAAAATCCGTTCTTTAGTTTTTGCATGAAAGTGTGAAACAGTAACAAACTTCCACACACACTTATAAACTATCACATTTATTATATTAATAGGATATTATTATACCGGTTAATAATCTTATGACTATGACTATAAATCAGCACCATTCTTCTGGTACAGCAGGTAATTAAATAAAGTCTTGGAATATTTCCTAGCTTTATTACAATAATATTATTACATTACACAATGTATTATGTTGACACATAAGTACTTTTCTTAAAAGACCTAGGTGTAGGTTGCTTTTGGACCTTAGATGATTCAGAGTTCAGCTTCAGATGATGAAGAAGAGGGGATCACAGTATCGTAAACGTCATGCACATAATCGTAGCCGTTATTGTAATCTTCGGCATACAAAGCCTTCTTCTGAGAGCTCCAAGACATGCTGTCTTCATCCGGCGCTTCAAATATCCTTAAAGGGTATATAATTATAAAATAACAATAACGATTAAGTTATAGGTACTCCATTTGTTTAGATCAGTGTTTTTCAATCATATCGATTTAGCGTCGTCCTTACAGATTGAAAAATTCTGGTCAGACATAAAAATAATTTATAATTTAAAAGGCTAGGTACTATAATGACTTTCTTTATACCTTCTTTACCTATAACTACAAGAAGCTGCGAGCAGAGATATTTTTTGAAAATTACTTAAACGAGTCCATCCTTCTCACTAATAAAATTGTTAATTGTAGTCTACCTTGCCTTTTCCGTTCTGCCTGTTCTGTGCCCCAACCAAGGCTTTTACGGCCCCAAAGGGTCGCGACTCATAGTTTAAAAAACTCTTGTTTAGGTAATTAATTAAATGTAAACAATCTTGACATGTCTTTTTATAGTCGTATAGTCTTTTTAACGACATTAAAAGACTATACGACAATAAAAAGACTGACTGAAGAGAATAAGTACCTAGTATATTTTCTTATTCGGCTCCTAAACCGACATTTGGTAAAAAACTAATTTGGTTTGGAAAAAAATTGGTAACAATGTTGGTATGAATTTGTCACGCATTTAAAAAAGACGTTAACTAAGCCGATGGAGCATAGGTTGATGGTAGTTATCCTGCGCAATTAATAGACTGAGTTGTTACGAGTCATAAGCAAGAACAACAATTTAGACAATGACAATGAGTCTACAGAATTCCGGCAGAATTAATTAGTATAGAATGCCCCGTACGTGTTCCTGTCCTGAAGTCCTATATTTTATAATTTTGCCGTCCGTCCTAAGGTCGATACTTTGATAGTAAGATAATAAGATCTGAGACATACCTGCTGACACATTCCATGAATCGTCTGAGGTAAGTGTTCGATAAAAGATGAATTATGTTACTGAAGCCTGTACAGTTAGTCCATTGAGCGTCAGGAGCCGTCATCATTCCTATAACTTTGCCACGACAAAGAAGAGGGGCCCCATACATGCCCTGCAAATTAATAAAAATGCTTCATGAATAACTGGTGGTTATAGATTTCAATCCCCCGCAGTCAACAAGAAACCCTTTCAGCCTTTCTAAAACCTTGCAGATTTAGCGGCTCCTGAAGTCTCAAACTGCTAGTACCTAGATAACTTACGTGACACGGCTGAGCTGCTCGGTCAGGCTGTAAAATAAATGTTTACATGAAGTGGTCTATCTTCGCTTATCACAGCAAATTTGCTCTGAATTTCAAAACTTCTACCACACAAGTGCGTTAAAGTGTCAATTATTAAGCATTAATGGGCAAGGACGCAATAACACATGGGATATTGGTGCGGATTCTCTTGTTCACAAACTTAACTTAATTTAAGTTAAATGCATCTCACTCTTTCTATTTCTTGAAGAAAAGGACAGAAAAAATTTAATCCTGTCAAATTAGACAGCGCCTGAAGAAATTGGCGTACCTATATTTAGTCGCCATGTTTTTAATGGCGTTTAAATGATCTATGGAGTGTCTAAATTTTACAGGATTAAACTAAAGTGCATCTTCTGACCTTTTCTTTATGAAATGGAAAGAGAAAGATTTAGTTAAATTAAATTTAGTCAAGTTTGTGAACAAGAGAATTAGCACCATTATCGGCCGATAATAACACACCTGTGTGATAGAGACTTTTCACGGGCTGAATGTAGAAAAGAACGTACATCTTTTACGCAAACAGTTCCGGATTTATCGAAATGACTTGAAAATCCCAAAGTTTGTAGTGCTTTTTCAAAGCCAATGACCAAGGGTTCACACCAAAGATCCTTCTTCACAATATTCAAGAACTGCACTCTCAAATTCCGTTGTAGCAGGTATTTGTGAGGTTCAATAATTTGGTCCTGGAATGACAAATATTTATTGGGCAGGTGGTTATTTAAACCTCCGAACACACGTGATTCGATACACAATAGAAAGACAATAGCAGCCCGACAGCCGGCTGTCGCTTGGTCGTTGATAGGTTATGTATGTAAACAAATTAGACCTGGCGTTGCCAAACATATTGAAATTAATTGAAATATGGAGTACTTAATCTTTAATTTTACTATTTATCATATTTTTTCCAAGATTCCAAAGCGACAGCCGGCTGTCGGGCTGCTATTGTCTTTATATTGTGTGTCGAATCACGTGTGTTCGAAGGTTTAAATTCTAGATACCTATAGCAAAAATGACACAGTGTTTGGCTCGGTGAGCTCAAATGTGAATCGTGACATGACCTTCGAACTACGAAAGCAACTGTGTAAAAAGCTTTGAACATAATACCGTTACGCTAGCACGAGAAATCACATATGGACTCCACACATATTTTGTCCTCCTCTTTACGGAGACAATAAAAAGAAACAACACATGTGCGCTGCAAATGTAAAATTAAAACATGTGCATTGTGCATCTGCCGCTTGGTATAGGGAAGTTGTTCGTTAAAATATCATAATATATTTATGTATACCTAATAAGATTTGCTAATGTTTATTTTTTTCGTTTATTTTATGGAACTTAGTCACTGTCCACGGAGCCGCGGAGCGTAACTGCATAAATGCGTACTTCGCGTCATTATACGCCCGTACAAAACTGATCGTACTACACGTAGGTACCGTCGACGGAGTTTAATAGTTTGTAAGCTGCCAGCAGGCGTACACAAAGCGTAATGACGCGTATGCAGCCTATGCAGCTACGCTACGTGGACAGTGTTACGAGATCGACTAGATTGAAGAAAATCTAAAGGGTTGAAACAAAGCTAGAGCAATACTATAGTTCTAGCTGGATTATATGTCCTTATACATCTTTCTCCAATAAATTAAACGTAGAACTTGTTAGGTATAACAGACTCGGAGGTTGAGGTACTTACTTTTTATTTAGGTAGACAGGAAATTATACGCAGTTTTTACTTAGTTTTATTATTTCATAGTGGGTAAAAAATATCTTACTTTCATTTTACAACTACTTTGATTTGAGTTTTCTTTAACACTGAGCTGGTTGAACAATTATTATTTCAAAATCTAAAGTTTTAAATATAGGTTAGTGGCCAACCGTACCTATACAAATAAAATATTAAGATGTTACATTACCCCTCGATAGAAGAAATGCCATCCAGCCATTAGGCATTCTTCCTCTAAGTGCCCATGGTCAGGTGTCTTCCAATCTACTTCGACAGGTTTTATAGGGATTTCCATTAATGCTTCAGGAATTTTTCGCTTTAAGATCATAATTGCTACGGACTTGGACATCATGTCGGCTCGTTCTCCCAAGTCAGTCGTTGACACTGTGACCACGAATAACCAGAGTTTTTAAAAACATTCTAATGTTATTTTACTATAAGAACAAACCTGAAATCGCGAAACAGAAATCTGCTGTTCAGTACATTTATGTTTGCCTAATGTACTGAACAGCTGATATTTTTTCGCGATTTCGGCTTTGCTCCCATAATAATAATAATTTATTGTTTGTTATCATGAGCGCAATCACTTGTTTAAGTATCGTACACTAATTACCAGTCAGTTTTTCTTTTTTTACTGTTTACAATAGTCCTGCAAAAGATGGATCGATCCTAATTTTCGTAAATTAACCTTCAACCTTGTTAAATAGACGAGAACGCGCAAAGATAACGAGTCAGATTTATACCAGGTCGGAATCGGACGGTCCTTTTAATTCTTGTGGCTTTCGTCCATTACTGCTCATTGCCATAATTTTTCTTTTAAGCCTTATTAGGTAGCTTTTTTTTGGGAAGTGGGAAATCATCAAATGACTTCTCCCGTCCTGGGTGCGGCGGGAGGGCGTGTCAGACTTTTACTGACTAAAACCCACTCATGTTCCTTCGGTTGCCCTTTATGTTCCGGGGTCACGGGGTATTATAAACATTCCGCAACCCCGGCGACGTTGGCCCTGTTGGGCCCCTTCTCATGCTGACTTCTCTTGGAGGCGCGCGTGGAACACTAACGCGCCGTCTACGCGGGCGGTCTTAGCCGGGCGGCGAGCTACCCATCACTCGCAATTCGCAGACCCGCGCCTATGGTGACCGGTAGTCGTCTTGCGACTCTAGACGATTATTTTAAAGTGTGTCAAATATTAATTATAAATTAGACGAAGCATGATTATTACTTGCTTAATTAAGTGCAAAAACGATTAAAGTTAATCATAGAAAACGTTAAATAGACAGAACAAACTCGTAAATAATTTCAGCTTTTAACCAACAACCCAATATTATTTTATGCAACTTGGGAATCGGCTCAGGACTCATAACAGTAGGCTAGGCAAGCTTGTGTCCAAGAAAAGCTTATATAGGGTGACTGGAAATGACGAAATAAAAACAGCTGTTCAGTACAATAATTGTACTGAACAGCTGTTTTTATTATGTTTGCCTAATGTACCGCTGATATTTTTATCGCGATTTCGGCTTCGTCTAATTCAAAATTCAAAGCATTTACTTATTTCACTTAGACCATTTACAGGTACTTATGAATTGTCAAAGAGTCGGTCTGTTAGTCAGAAAAGAAAAGTGACGCTAATTGCCTGTTCCAAAACGTAGATCTCTATGGAGAAGAACAGGCAAGAAACTCCACGGACACTCTTTTAAATATATCATGTTTTACAAAGTCCTGGTTACATTTTCTTTTTGGTGCTTCTACATGTGAAAACAATGTCAGTATGTAACAAAATAAACAAATACAAAATTAAAATAAAAAGTCAAAAATAAAAAGTCATGGCAGTTAAGAGATGACCCATCTCAACTGATAGCGCCCGTTCACGAGCATGACGCGTGACATCAGCACCATTTAGCTCAACCATTTTGAAGGGAACCGAATGATCCAACGCACTCGCCACCATCAGCGAAACTTTTTGAGCGAGCATGACAATGCTCCTAACCGCCATGTCTATTTGTGTCAGTAGAAAACTATCGCAATAAATCACTGCATCGTACTCGCATTTACAAAAACTCAAAATATGCATCTAAATTACACAAACCAAAGTTTTGTACTGTAAATAAATATAAATAAGTGAAATTTAATTGCTTATAAAAATAATAAAAATAAAGATCTTGAATATTCATGTCAAAAATTAAGGGGACAAGAAACATTTTCTATCTTTCAAATGATTAAAATTTCTAATTTGTGAGCTTATGTGGAGCAGGACCAGCATTTTGCCAAGCATGTTTGTCATTGATATAATCTTCTAACTTATAATAAGCTTGATTACATAGCATGCGCTTAATGCATGTTTTAATATTTTTCTCATTTAGATGGAGAATTTCGAGTGGTATTTTATTATAACATTTTAGGGTGAATATCAGAATTCGTCTGAAATGTTCTAATTTCTATGGCGCATTTCTTTTTTAATATTTTCAATGAATGTGATAACATACCTTGTAAACGACTTAATTCTATGTTTAAATATGTTAGTCTGCTTTAAACAAAATTAGGAATTTTCAAGTTTTAGCATTTTGAAAATTGCATTGCCAAAGAAATTAGGACATGTCCAGAGAAATTAGAAAATACGCCAAAGAAATTAGAAAATTGCAAAACTCGCGCAATAATAGGGAACTATCTTCGATTAATTGATTCCCAAATACTGGATCAATTGCAAAGTTGGTATCAAGTCCTCGTTTGGCACTGTCATCCGGTCAGCAACAGGCGGTCTAGTAGTTTTTTGCGCCAATAGTTTTATGCTTTGTTTGTTAGGCATCCTTTTTTTAAATGACTTGGCAATTGGAAATGTCATTAGATTTTTAGTAGCCGTTGGTCGTCGTCCCAAAGGTTTTTTATTTCTAGTATTACTATTTACAGGCTTTTCAACATCATGGAATGCAATATGAGTCCTAAGAGTACAGATAACAGCAGCATTTGAGAAGCATTCTTTTTCATCACATGTTCGCATTCGGATAGCTAGGCGATTACCTTGCTCCTTTTTCCATACAACTTGGGTGAGTTTTCATGGTTCCACGAAATGGCTGAATATTCGGATCCGGTATAAATACGGTTGGAAATTGCCAATGTAACTTAGCCATGATATAAAATGCCTTCTTGTTGCGGTATTGCGAAGATGGAGAACCTGACAAAAAACCTTTACTTGAGGAGCTTTTTCTTGGATGAATTCCAATCAGGTGTGCCCAGATTGCGGCTGCATCATGGCGCAAGCATGTGCTTAAAGTGCCAATGGCTTGTGTTTTGTACGTGTTCTCTTCAGCGCAAGACTGGTTAAAATTGTTTATCATGTTGAAACCAATATGGGAAATATTACGAAAAAAGTCATGAAATTGCTGCGCTCCGCTCAAATGTTTACCTTTGAGGAACAAATTGCACCCTAAAATACATAATAAAGTTAATAAACGCTCACTAAAGCAAGAAGTTTTAAACCCTTTAGCAGAATTTTCAACCATACCCTAATTTCTTTGTAGAAAACCTAATTTCTGTGGAACTCAATGCCAAAGAAATCCGAAGAAATTAGCGCCAAAGAAATTAGAAGAGCACCTAAATTATTTTTTTTGTGTGTTAGTATTTAATCAATTGTGATATCTTATAATTACGAAAGCAAGCAATCACAGCGTGCATACACTAAAAAAATATAAAAAAATACAACTCGTATTTAAGAATAAATTCGATTACCGAAGAAATTAGGTACTAACTGGAAAAAAACCTGCGCACACCGATAAAAAAATATTTCTTCCGAAACACGTTGCACTTTGCGCAGGTCTTTACTTGTAGGGCGTTAGATCTCAACTAAACGGAGCCGGGGCGAGAGGTAGGGATTATCCACGTAACATGATAGCATTATGAGAGACTGCACAAATACGCCAAAGAAATTAGGTGTTTTTGGGGTGGACGAAATTGAATTAACAATAACTTTTGATTAGATGATCAAAAAAATTGTTGTTAAAAGTTACATATAGTTCAATATTCCTAAATATAGGAAAACATGTTCAATAGGAAAATTATGAAAATAAATATTGAAAATTAGGCGTATCAAAAAAAGAACTCAGTGAAGGACGCGCCAAAGAACTTAGATTTTTGACCTTTCATATTTTTTATAAATATCTTCTATTCGAAAAACTGTCATTTTTATTGATGAAAATACTGGGTTTTAGAATGAACTTCAACTAAAAAAAACATGACCGCAATTAGTTAATTAAATAAAAAGTTAACATGGGTGGACAACTGCAAAACACGAAATCTGATATTCACCCTTTACAAAATATAAAATAAGTGTGGACTTTTGACAATCTAAAACTTGGATTATCCAATTTGTTCTAATTTCTGGTATTAAAATTATGCCTGTAACTTATTTTACTAAAAAGATGAAGATTTTTTCGAACGTACATATTGTTTTCGTATATATAAAACTATAAATAATAAAATATATATAAATAATAAAAATAGTTTGTCATGAGCACAATTACGTCTTTAAGTATCGTGCACTAATAATTACAGTCACCCTATATAAGTGGTTGAAGCGATACTTACTCTTAGGGACGAGTATCCGAGTGACTTGTACCCTAATGCCGCGACGCTGGTGCCTGTAGGAAGCGCCGACAACCACATTGATTGGCCTCGTGTCCTTTACATTAATTTTGAAGCTCACTACGCAGACAGCTGCTGTCATCACAGCCATTCGCGACACTACCACTCCGACGCACACTCCTCGGTATCGAGACGGGAAAAAGGCCTTTAAATAAACGGTGTTATTATTTATTAATTTTTATAAGTGGCCCCTCAATGGTCGAAATCCGACCGGATTTAGTAATGATTTTATTTTAATTTAATTTCGATTTTATTTCATTGTGCGTGATGGCCTTGTAGTTAAGGCACCTCTCATGCAATAGGTTGTGGGTTCGAAATTTTCAGTTCAAATATATGTAGGTACTTTCTAAAGTTTATCTTGAATATCACAGACATCGGTGAAGGAAAACATCGTGAGGAAGGAACTATAATTAATAAAAGTCAGAAATCGCCAATCCGCCTTGAGCTTGCGTGGTAGTGATAATATTTTTGCTGCTTTATATTTATTTGTGTTAAATCCCAAAATAGAGATAGGTAGTTAGCGTGATTTGAGTAAAAGCTAATAACTAGTACGTTACAAGTTTATCCCGAACAATCATGCAGGCAAAAAGACATACAAGAATTCTTAAAACTCAAACAAAATATGGTAATTTTAGCAAAATTTAACTTTGTCCGTTGTCCAATAAAACTGTAATAGCTTTGTCCGTTGTCCAATAAAACTGTAACAGTACGTTACAAGTTTATCCCGAACAATCATGCAGGCAAAAAGACATACAAGAATTCTTAAAACTCAAACAAAATATGGTAATTTTAGCAAAATTTAACTTTGTCCGTTGTCCAATAAAACTGTAACAAAAGTGGGATATTTTTTGTTTTAAACCTGAATGCGAATTTGAATGAGTAGATCTTTCTATACAAATAAATGAAAGCGTACATTCATTATATCAAAGTGACAGCTTATTTGTAAATGAATGTCATATTTACGATAGCTGTACGTACAAATCCGAAAGGCACCGATAACTTCAAAGCCTGCCTCAAGCCTATTTATCGAGGATGCTACTAGGTAATGTAACATCACGGTGCATCCCCGAGAGAATAACCAGAGACGTAATTTGACGCGGGACGCGGAGTAGCTATAGTGTATTCTTAATGTACGGAAGTAAGTCCAAAATAACTTACTACATACGGAACAGAACCGTGAGCCGGTTTGAATGGCTCTCTCCCTTTGCATTGTAGAAAACAAACACCTAAAATCAAACAACACAATTAAACTAGGGAGTAAAATAATAAGACACAACACACAAATAATAATAAGTGTTTTAAACTACCAATTAAGGACAATATAATTATCAATTTATTCATGCTACAGAAGACTTGAACATTGAAAGTGAAATAATAAACATTGCCCGAACTTTAATTAAAACTGTGAAACGGTTGTTAAAATTACCATCAAAACAAAGATAAATTGTGTGCTACGTATTCATCACAAACTTGTCCCGTTTAATATAGAAAATAGAAAATTAAAAATATTCAGTTACCATTAAGGCTATTATCACGCGGCGATCGACGGCTTCGCGCACCGCTGCGATTGGTGGTTATGCGTTTCTCATGTATTTTCGTATGTAATTAGCCGTGTTGTCGGAACCAATTTTTTTTTAAACTCACGAGACCTAAGTTTTCTGTGGTAATAAAGCCGTCGCGGTTGCGATCATCACCCTCAAACTTGACGGTCGGTTATGCCCGGCCGGCACACTACGACAAAGCCTGCGGGTATGACCGGCATAGTCGCAAATAACCGTTGCAGCAACATTATGAAAGGGTACATTTTCATTAACTTTTTGTAGATACTTTTTTCAGGTGCACTAAGTAGATGGGAACCAGGAACCTACCTTACCTGCACAAAATCGACGAAGGGGCCTTTCTCTTGAGTAATTTCAACGTGGACGACTTGAAAGAAAGATTTGAGATCCGCCTATCAAATTTTAATTAAGAGCATTGGAAAGACGGCGGCGGCGGCGGCAGTATTTACTTTAAAGATGGATTATCCATTTGAAACAAGTTACTTACTCGTGGAATGAATCCAGTAAGTATCTTCTGGTGGTAAGAGTGAAGGTTTTCGACTTTTTGGTCAAAATAATCTGTGTAGTAAGTATGTATTATTTCGTCTAAATCTGTTCAATAAATTTAATTTTGTTGGGTGAAAGAGTGACATGGGAAACTACTTCATACTCCTTGTATTACTTAAGTTGTATTTGAGTTTCCCATTTGAATAGACGCGGGAAATGATGTAAAGTTTTGCCAGGCACCCTACTTTAGACAAAACCCTACTTCATTGTGGTAAAAGAGTGGTGGTTGGAGCTGATATTATTAAGTACTGAATAACATTTTTAATTTTTTACTCGGTAAAGAATCTCTTTGTGCCGAGAATGAACAGGAACGTCAAAACTTTTTGAAGCTATTTTTGGCAATTGGCCAGTGGGTAAAAATTATTCTCGTTGTTTCATAAACACGATTAGGTATATAATTATTTTTATCCTAAATATTGTGCTTTGTCTAAGTTCCTAACTTACTAATTTATTTTGTAAATTAGTTAATAATATAACTTTTACACGTTCCTAATGTAATGACGATGACAGACGTTGGAAAAACTCCAACGCTTGTAAAACGCCAGTGAGATAGCGGTTAATTTCATATTATTTACTATTCGCGGCTTCGAAGTTGGTACTTATTTAATCTCAAGTATGTATTCTGTGTCCTTGAATTCTTGGTACATATTCCAATCGATAAAGTCGCTCCTGGTATCTATGTCGCAGTCATCTGGTTGAATCAGCTATTTGATTGTATGACTAGCGCGTTCATTGAATGGCGACATTTAATTGAATGACTAGGCCGAAAGCTGATTGAACAAGCGTCACTCAACGTCCAACTAGATAGCTGATTGTAACATAGCCCATAGCCCTTTGAACAGAGCGGACGTAAAATCAGTCAGGTGAACTCAGGTGATTGTAATTTAGTTAATTTTTTTCCCACTGCGGCGTTAGTAGTCACCAAAACAAATATGGTGTAAAATAGCTCGCGCAGGTGCTATCTGTCGTGATATTATTTTGACTAAATTTACTTTTAAGTTACTTATTCGTAATTGAACGTACTGGAACCTTGCTTAGTGCGGCCGTGACTCCAGTGCGTCCAGAATGGCTATGTTTATGACAATTGAGCTTAGTACCTATCAGTTACCTAAGACCCTACTGACTATAAACCTAGCCCTATAACAATTACCTCGCACCCTAATTACCCTAATGCCCTACCCTACCATACAAACCGAACCATACAAACCACACCAGTCGTACACTACGTTGGTGTTACGTGAGGGATGTCTGTTACAAGGAGACCTACGGTAACAGACGGAAGTTGGGTAGGAATAGGGTGTTGTATACGTCGTGCGATGTACACAGGAAATGGTTTTCTCACTGCCAATCCCACAGACTCATAGGATCGATGATGGCTAAAGGTGTCTTGGCCACAGTGAGAGGATGTTGTTGGAGATGAATCAAACTCGACTCCCGCTTGATGACTAATTTATTTACAATAATTAATGTTATTATATACAATTTTTGTGGTCAATACACATTGACGGCTATTTACATGTGTGTTGTCGGTGTATTGAGCCGATGAAGCACAGATCTCAGTAGGTCAGATCTTAGCGCTGACGGTGTGCCGATGATGCGGCGTGTGCGACAAGTGCATGTTCAAAGGTTGAACATTCTGCCGCCTCTCAGGAGCTGGACTCCAATTGGTATAATTCAATGGTTTCGTGTTGGTGTGGTACGCTGTGCACAGTTTCCGTTGTGCCAGTGGGTTGTCGTGTAGCTTGGTGGTTGGATGTCACGTTGGCAGCTGCCCGGTTCTGTTCACCTCCTGGATGGTAAGCTGGTTCGGGACTTGTCCTTCTGCTCGTGCGCTGCATTGTGACTCTCGTCCATCTCAGTATTGATGGACCGTAGTACACTAATAACACAAATAATACAAACATTATTAGACAAGCTATTGTATTTGTTACGTATGTGTGAGTACTAATTTGACTCCAAACAGTACTATCTAATTCGGTGTGTAGGGCGTTTTCTTCATTAACTAAATGCTGAAGAATCTCCTTTGAACTACTTATGATTTCTTCTTTGCTAATGTTAAGAATAGGTTGAGTCACTATGTGTGTATTTATGGGAAAGTCTATTTGTTTTGAGTATGATGTTACTATTGGTACTGAAACAGTTCTTTTGGCAGTTAATATGTTATTAGTCGTCTTAATAATGCAGTTATCTGCGAGTCGTATTACACCAACATCTTGGAGCTCAAGTTCTTGTCTTTGTCCATCACAAAGTATCGAAGTTGTAATCCGATCTCTTACAATGAACAACCAGGTATTTGGCATGTACAGTTGTTTCCATATTATTTTATTCGATAATTGAAACGTTTTGGTAGGGCATTTCGTTTGTGTCTGGTTTTTAAACAGCTGGTTAACAATGCAATTTTCATTTAATTGCATGTTCTTCACGGCCCCAGGAAAACAAATAAAATGGTTAGTCCATTCTAAACAACTTTTGAACTCCTCATAGCTTAGGTCAAAATATAGTTCGTTGTTGTAATCCAATCCTATGTAAGCTTTAGTTACTTCTAGACTTTGGACAGACTTATCAGAGTTTCTCCTTGGAACTGCTGTTATATACATTAAGGTGTATTTGGTTATATCTTGTATAGGAAATTATGAGTATACTTTTATATGTGTGTTGTTTTCAGAAATTTTGGTGTCTAGCAATTGCTGCTGAACGATTTTCAGATTAGCAGGCAATTTCTCGTTTGCTAATGATATCAAGTCACTGACGTTCTTGGGTGTTAGTACACTATATACTGTTGCCTTGGTTAAGTATATTTCTAACAGTCCGTTATAATAATCCATGATTTCTTCCATGTAATTATATGCTAACTGGTAAGTCTGCATGATCCGTATGTTAACACTGTTGTGGTCGACTGTACTGTACCAATTGTTATAATTATCCATGTACGCTATTACTTGGTTTAGTTTAGTTTGAAATCCTACAAGTTTCTGATTTATTTTTTCTTCAGTTTTGTTGACTTGTGAGATTGTTGATATCATAAATTTGGTTTGATGGTTGGCAGCTTCAATTAGTTTCTTTTGGTTTAAATTTAGTGACTCTATGTCTCGGTATGCCTCATCATTTACTCCGAATATAGATGTTAGTAATTGTCCTAAGACCCCTCTCTTCTTCCTGGTTTGGTTTACTTCTGTCAAGTATTCTTTAGTTCGCCCAAATTTTCCTTCTTCTTCTAACAAATGGTGGTGTAGTTGTTTGCAAAATCCAGAACTCGTTATTTTTTCTGCATTTATACATAATTGATGGAACTGTGACGTAACTGTTTTTATTTTCACGGACTCTTGTTCTAGGTGTTGTTTCTCATAATTAATTTCTATCCTAAATATTCCTCTGTCGATGTTTGCTGTTCCTATTTGTTCAACATAGAATCCTGGTGGTACTGTTTTCAATGAGTATGTCGTTGTGGACGCTTTTGCTGATCCCAATATTTGTAAAATAATAAAAAGCACTGCGAACCATTTGGATATTTTATTACCTTGTTTAAGTTGATTAGTTTTCTTATTTTTTGTGATTGTAGCGATGTGTGTTTGTGTTGTATGCACGGCTTTATTACTACTACTACTGCACGTATTTGTTTCGATTGGCAATGGTATTAATTTGTGAATTGATCGCTTTTGGGTGGATCCTGACGCTTTTTGCAGTGTCACAACTCGGGTTAAGTCGTCGTTACCCGGATGTATTTCCTTTATTTTTGCAAGTGGCCATTTGCTGGGAGAAGTATTTTCATCTTTTATCAGTACCAGAGTTCCAACTGACAAATTTCCTTGATTAGTTTTCCATTTGTACCTCTGTTGTAATTGGTGTAAATAATCTTTTGACCAACTTTTCCAGAAATCCTTTTTCATTTTTTGCACTTGTTTCCATCTGTTTATGTGATCTGTGTTAGTTTCCGCTAGTGGGTCTGGTACCCCTACTGCTTCTCTTCCTATTAAGAAATGGCTAGGCGTTAACACGATGTTATCGTTTATTTCTTCACTTAGTGCACATAACGGTCTTGTGTTTAAGCATGCTTCCGTTTGATGTAAAAACGTGCTCATTTCTTCATAAGTTAGTGTCTGTTCTCCTATCACTCTACGCAAATGGTGTTTCATTGATTTTACTCCTGCTTCCCAAATCCCTCCGAAATGGGGAGACGATGGAGGAATAAAGTGCCATTGTGTTCCCATGTTGGTCAATGTATTTTGAAAGTCGTCAGACTGGGTTATGTCTAACATTTCTTTATACAAGTAATTGGCAGCGCCTACGAAATTTGTCGCGTTGTCGCTATACATATGCGATACTGGTCCTCTGCGTGCCATAAATCTGCGTAGTGCGGCGATGAACGTTTCTGTTGATAAATCACCTGCTAGTTCCAGGTGTACTGCCTTTGTGGATAAGCAAACAAATATCGCGATGTAGCCTTTGTAAGATTTATGACCCCTGCCTTTCATTGCTCTTACTGATATTGGTCCAGCGTAATCCACGCCGGTGTGACTGAATGGGTAAGATTCTGTCACTCTTGGTTTTGGTAATGAGCCCATTTTTTGTGCGGCAGTCATTGACTTGTATCTAGTACACCTTACACACTTTCTGATGCAACTTTTCACTGTTCGCTTTCCTCCAAGTATCCAATATTTCTGCCGAATATACGCTAAGGTCAAGCTGTTACCTCCGTGTAATGTAGTTAAATGAGCATCATGAACTATAATTAATGTTACATGATGGTCGTGAGGTAACAGTATTGGGTGTTTTTGATCGTATGGTAGACTGGAGTTGTGAAGCCTTCCTCCTACTCGCAGTATGCCCTCACTATCATTAAACGGATCAAGGCATGATAACTTGTTTCCTTTCCTCAATGATTGTCCGGTTTTAATGGATTTGTATTCCTCAGCAAATACTTCTTGTTGAACGAGGCGGAGGACTTTTTTAGTAGTTGCATGAATTTCCATGCAACTCAATGGTTTGTTGTTCCCTTGTTTATTTATGAATCTATAACAATATGATAATACTCGTATCATCCTTTGGAAGCTTGAAAACCTTATCCAGATTTCGTTTTTAGGTTGATTTTGAATGGTTATATGATAACATCGTTTTATCTCCTCACATAACTCTGGTACTGTTTTTGTTATAGGAATGTTATCACTTTGTAACCATTCTGGTCCATTCCACCACAGAGATGAGTGCTGTAGTTTACTTGGCGAAGCACCTCTTGTAATTAGGTCAGCTGGATTTTGTGACGTATTTACATAATTCCATCTCGCTTGTGGTAACGTTTTTTGTATTTGAGATACCCTATTCGCGACGAATGTCTTCCATCGCTCCGCTTCACCTTTGATCCAGCCGAGAGTAATCATTGAGTCGGTCCAACAATAGATGTTTGCGATTTCCATCTCCATTCCATTAATTACTTTCTCCGTCAGTTGCGTTAATAATACAGCAGCACATAGTTCCAACTTCGGTATTGTAGTTTTGTGCTTTTTTGGCGCGACCTTTGATTTAGCTTGTAATAGGGTTATATTATAGATATTATCATTTTTTATTCGACAGTATATAACTGCTCCGTAGGCCTTTTCAGAAGCATCACTAAATCCGTACAGTTCCACTATGGATTTTTTTGAAAAATAACACCATCTTGGTATGGAAATTTTCTCAATAGTCTTCAGTTGTGTTTGTAGTTCAATCCATCTTGTTTTAATAGTTTCCTCTACGGGCTGATCCCACTCTGTGCCATTTGTCCATAGTTCCTGGATCATGAGTTTCATGGTTATGACAATAGGTGCTAGCCATCCCAGAGGATCGAATATTTTAGCGATTTCTGATAAAATAAATCGTTTGGTTGGTTTTTCATTTTGAATACTAGTAATTTGAAAACAAAAACTATCCTGTAATGGTGACCATAGTACACCTAAGGATTTTCTAGTTTCATCGAACGGTATTTTCATTACTTGGTCATCTTTGCTTCCATTAGGTATATTTTCCAATAACTCTGCGCTGTTAGACGACCATTTTCGTAATTTAAATCCGCCTTTTCGCAGCATATTTATTAGATTTTCTTGTAGGATTTTTGCCGACTCGATACTGGTATCTCCCGATAATACGTCATCAACGTAAAAATCCTTGAGAGTCCTTTGGCTGGCTAATGGATAATTCGCTTTTTCATCAACAGCAAGTTGCTGCAGCGTTTTAATCGCCGAGTACGGGGCAGATGCGGTTCCGTATGTCACAGTAGTTAACTCGTATTCATCGATAATATGTTTTGGAGACTTTCTCCATACTATTCGTTGATATTTAAAGTCTTGTTTGTTGATTTTAATGTACCTATACATTTTTTCGATGTCAGCTATAAATGCTATTTTGTGTTTACGCCAACGTAACAGAATAACTGCTAAATCTTGTTGTAATCTTGGTCCCGTAAACAAATTATCGTTTAAACTTATGTTGGTACTCGACTTACTCGACGCATCAAATACTACTCGTAGCTTAGTGGTTAACGATTCTTCCTTGATCACAGGTTGGTGTGGTATATAGTATTTCCCTTGGTAATAGTCAGATCTAATTACTTTCCTCATATGGCCCATTTCTAGATATTCATCAAGGAACTCTTGATATTTCTTCCGCAAGTTTTCATCTTTGTCAAACTTTCGTTCTAATTGTAACAGTCTGGCAACCGCTTTTTTACGCGAATCCCCGTAATCTACGTCGTGATTCTTGAATGGCAGTTTAACTGTGTACGTGCCATCTGGATTTCTAATAGTAGTGTTTTTGTAATAGTCTTCGCAAGCCTGATCCTCGTTGGATAATTGGTATTTTTCGGAAATTTCTTCTAATTCCCAAAACTTGTTTAGTTGTTGTACTTCTGTAGTACGTGTCATCATACTGATAACTGTTTTAGTATTGACAGCAGTGCCGCAAATGCCGGATAGAATCCACCCAAACTCGGTATTTTGAGCGATTATTCCGTCTTGCATCTTGTATAACCCGTTTAGTAGTAAGTTACTGTATTCTTGAGCGCCCAATATAATATCTATTGGACCTCTTTTGTAGTATGTAGGATCGGCAAATAGTTTGTTTTGTAAACAGTCTGGCTTTAGTTCTGGTACATTTTTCTCTGGCAGACAGCCAGTTAATTTTGGTAATATTATAAGAGTGACCGGCAACCTATATTCACTTGGAAATCTAGGCTGTAACGTGACATTGATGCAGCTTTTCGATGTCTTAGGTTGTTCGTCAGCAATCCCGATTACTTCGGTATGTATTTTAATACGTGGGTACGCCAATAGTTGGGCAACCTCTTCCGAACAAAATGATGCCTCTGAACCTTGGTCACATAAAACCCTGAGTAATTGCGATGTCCCATCCGACGAGTAAATCCTTATAAGGGCTGTCGCTAGTAATGTAGTTTTTGGTATAGTATTTTTGTGAACAGTAGACATGTTAGACACAGTTTTCTTCATGGGTTCACTTGAAGACGGGGTTGACATGTTCTCTGACTTGCCTTTAGTTTGTTTTATAGTACTATTGTTGTAGTTTTGGTGTAAATAGGAATGATGACCCCGTTTCCCACAGTATCCACATGTTTTCATGCTGTGACATTTTGTCGACGTTTCATGTGTCAGGCAATTTTTGCACATTTGTTTTTCGTTTACAATCTTATTTCGATCTTGAACTGATAGCGATTTAAAAGTGGCACACTGGTAAATGATGTGTTCGTGACTTTGACAAAACCAGCATACACTTTTATTTATTTGTTTGATTGATGTATTTGTTGACTCATAGCGCGATCTTTGAACCACCGATTCTTCCCTCCACGAGTGTGAAGTTTCGAGACACTTAAATCTTTTTTCTAGAAATTGCATCATTGCCGACAAATCTTGTAATTTATTCGGCTCTTTTAATTGGTGTTCGTACTTTTCATCGGTTTCCGAGTCCCATATTCTACTAAGTATCCTTGTTAAAATAGGGTCCCAAGTTGAAATGTCGATGTTTTGACTTTTTAGTGCTTCTAGATTCTCGTTGAACGTATCATGAAGATTTCTCAAGTTCGTGGCATTACTTTTATTTATTTTTGGCAAACTCAGAATATTATCAATATGTTTAGTAGTAATCATTCTTTCATTTTTGTATCGTCTTGTCAGCAGATTCCATGCAGTTATGTAATTCGCGTCACAAACTGTTAAATGCTTAATCAGTTTAGCGTCGTCGCCTCGAACATGTGTTTTTAAATACTGCATTTTTTCCGTGTCACTTAATGACTTGTCTTCGTGTACTATTTTCAAGAATAAATCATAAAAGGAATTCCATGACTCGTAACTTCCACTAAATGTTGGAATTATTATTTTTGGTAACTTAGCCGAGGTTTTATGGTTGCTGTTTGTCGATTTTTGCCCAATTTTTGTAGACAAATTTTCTATTACAACGTCGAATTCCGTTTGTGTTTTCTCAAACATATTTTCTTGAAAATAGCTATGTTCCAATGTACTATCTTCCATTAGAATGATAACATGAGTTTCTTCAATTTCTTGCCATTGTTTTTGTAATGTAGTCACTAACGATTCCAAATACCAGCTTGCTTTCTCTTCAGTCATCGACTGAGTTGCCAATTGTAACTTTTTCTGAAGCTGATTAATTCGAAATAATTGTATAAACAATTTTGGTGATCTCATGCCTTCTTCCTCTTCAGGTTTTATATCTTCTGGTTCATATAGTTGGTTTACTACTTGTATTCTATTCTCGCATTTCAGCAGGTATTCCATAACCTGCGTATACAGTGTGTTGATAGAACTAAAATAGTCGGTGGTGATGTATTTGTGATCACACAACACATCTTGGTCTTTTAATACTCCATGGTTTTTGGATGTTCTGGTAAATAGTTCTGTGAGTCGATTTCTTCTCTCCGTTATGTATTTTAACGTTTTTCTTGATGGTGAGTCTTTCTTGATGTTGGTGAATATTTGTCTTAGTTCATTGTAATCTGCTTCTTGACTTCTTATTAGTTCATTTATTTGTTGTATGTCCATTTTTCCTAACTGTCCCTACTAATCCTAATCATTAACAACGTTACGCACAAGTACGTAGGTATGTCAGTCTCAGTAAGGCGTGAGAATATGACAATCACTATACATACATCAACCAAGCGCTTTTGATTGCGCTAGTTTGAAGTAAAGTAAAGTACGTCGTCAATCATTAAATACAACGTACCTAACAAAATTTTTCGCTCGAAGGATCAAAATGAACGTACTGGAACCTTGCTTAGTGCGGCCGTGACTCCAGTGCGTCCAGAATGGCTATGTTTATGACAATTGAGCTTAGTACCTATCAGTTACCTAAGACCCTACTGACTATAAACCTAGCCCTATAACAATTACCTCGCACCCTAATTACCCTAATGCCCTACCCAGGGCTTGGAAACCGGAAAAAATTTCGAACCGGTTAACGCCTAAGTACATAGAGAACTAATGCTTTCGGTTTCGTTCTACCCTTAACCAAAATTAAACGGTTTGAAGCTAAAAACGTTCGTAAATAGGTTTTGTTCAATTTACCGGTTTTAAACGGTTTTTATTGCCTACCTCCAATGCGCAGACGTGCCTTCCGGAAGCGGACGCCACACGTCACTCGGCTCTTGCGGATTAAACCGGTTAATAAGGGTTCTTAATAACGGTCTTTTAACGTTTCGACTCCGAACGAAATAAAAGATAAAACCGATTAATAACGTTTAATAACCGGTTATTTTCAAACCGGTTCCAAGCCCTGGCCCTACCCTACCATACAAACCGAACCATACAAACCACACCAGTCGTACACTACGTTGGTGTTACGTGAGGGATGTCTGTTACAAGGAGACCTACGGTAACAGACGGAAGTTGGGTAGGAATAGGGTGTTGTATACGTCGTGCGATGTACACAGGAAATGGTTTTCTCACTGCCAATCCCACAGACTCATAGGATCGATGATGGCTAAAGGTGTCTTGGCCACAGTGAGAGGATGTTGTTGGAGATGAATCAAACTCGACTCCCGCTTGATGACTAATTTATTTACAATAATTAATGTTATTATATACAATTTTTGTGGTCAATACACATTGACGGCTATTTACATGTGTGTTGTCGGTGTATTGAGCCGATGAAGCACAGATCTCAGTAGGTCAGATCTTAGCGCTGACGGTGTGCCGATGATGCGGCGTGTGCGACAAGTGCATGTTCAAAGGTTGAACAGTAATAAAATTATGTGACAGCATGGATTTACCTATTAATACGCTCTCGACGGCTATTTTTAAAGGTTTTTTTAAATTAAAATCATAATAGAGTGTGTCCTCATTTTTGTTATGTAAAGAAAGTTAAGTTTTTAAGTTGCGAACTTATGGTCACCATAAACAAACATTTCAAAGTCGGCTATATCCCATTTAACGACAATGCTAAATGACGTTCAGTCAAGTCGTTGAACGTTACATTAAACAACTTGACGAGTTGTCCTTTAGTCATTCAATTAAATGTCGTCATTCAATGAACGCGCTAGTCATACAATCGAATAGCTGATTTAACCAGATGACTGCGACATCCACATTATGTTTTTTTTGGTGAATGGGATAGGTACCATTAAATGACTTCTCCCGTCCTGGGCTGGGCGAGTCAGACTTTTACTGACTAAAACCCACTCATGTTCCTTCGGTAGCCCTTTATGTTCCGAGGCCACGGTGTCTATTATAACTATTCCGCAACTCCGGCAGGCATTGGTCCCGTCACTTGCTGACGTACTGATATACTGCGCGTCTTGTGAGACCTGGGACTAGTTTCTTGTAGAGAGAATTACTAGAGTGGCAAGATACCGGATTAACTTAGTTAAAACCATTGCTTGTGGTAAAAGCGAATGTTTAGTTACTTTCTAGGATTCATATTTTTCGAAGTGTATAACTAACATGTAACAATATTGCATTCAGAATTTTAATACATTTACAATAGGTACGTAAATTACTTCATCATCAAGCATTATGCTGGATTTAAAGATATAATAAATACACAAAATACCTAAATACTACAGAAATAACCAGTCACTAGGAAAACTAACAAAGGTTTGGTTGGATGTAATGGTTTGTCGATCACAGGTCAGTTGAGTGAACCACAACCATACCACAGATTAAACTTGGCAGTGATTAAAGATTTATGACTCATTTCATTCTACTTTTAGGGTTCCGTACCTCCAAAGATTAAAAAAGGGAACCCTTATGGGATCACTTTATTGTCTGTCCATCCATCTGTCTGTCAAGACCCTTTTTCTCAGAAACGCGTTGTGATATCAAGCTGAAATTAATACCACATACTTAGGTCTGCTATCTCTCAAAGCAGTGAAAAAATCAATTTTCTAAATCAACTCAATAAAAAGATATGGCTGTTTGTGTTCCATTTATATTGCATATTAGACATTTGCAATTTCCATTGACCTAGAATCATAAAATTTGGCAAGAAGCAAGGTCATGTAGCACAAGTAAAGGAAAAACTCCGAAAACCGTAAAGTATGTATTTTACCCAAAAAAAAATACGGAAACCTCGTTGCGCGAGTCCGACTCGCACCTGACCGGTTGTTTATAGATGATATTCAGTCGAATATTTTCTTCAAAATCTCTATAAACTAGCTGTCCCGCGGTGTCACTCGGGTTATGTTAGGTCTTTGATTACTGCACCGTTCCCGTTGGTCAAAGCGTGTGGTTATGTAGCCTATTCGATTATAAGTTCTGACGCTATATTATTTTAAAATTTTCAATTAAATTTCGTATATCTACCTACGTACTTTTTGCGTGAATCCATCCGTTCGTCCATCCATTCTTACAAACTTTCACAGTAGGTGTAGTAAAGGAGATTGCCTACAGCAGCACTATATGGACAAAATTAAATGTACCCAATTAACCTTCCGGCGGCCAAGCGACAGCCGGCGGTCGGGCTGCTATTGTATTTCTATTGTGTTTCAAATCACGTGTGTTCGAAGGTTTAAAGTGGTTCATAGTTGACATGTTTCAAAACACCCTGAAAAAATTCAACACAGGCTACAAAATTATATAGCTAGATACAACAATAAGAAAAACGACATTGATTGAAAAACTCTATAAGAATTATTCAGAATGGGTAACGACTAACGAGTGAGCAATTTGCCTGCCCTTGTAAAATATGTAGTAGTTAGTTAGATTTCCAGATACAGAGGACCACGTGCGATCACCTCATAGGATCCCATTGCTTTAGTTTTAGTAACGTATGGGTTTGAATTTGGGCAAGTCAAGTGTGACTTATTCAATTCATGGACTTGTATGACTTGACCATGTACTTACGTACTAAAGTTGGTCGTGGACGTCACTAAAATCCCGTGCCCGGGTTGTCATTCATAGAACTTTGACAGTCGTTACGGGCAGTCAGAAGCCAGAAAGTCTGACCAGGTTAACCAAGGCTACCGATTCGCCCAGCTACTGGGTTGTGGAGGTCTGATAGGCAGTCGCTTGGCGTAAAACACTGGTATCCATCTGAATCTGGCTAGACTAAGATATTTTGGGGAAAGGCTAGGGAGGTGATAATGACATACGATACATTGCATTGGAAGTAGCCAAAATATTTTCAACCTTCCGCTCTTAAAAATGAGGCTATAGTCAAAATTCATTTTACCACTCTTCTTTTATTCGTTTCTTCTGTATTGTAAGTAACCCACTATTTCGGGCTCGATTTTGACCCACTTTGAACAAATGGATTTAATTCAAACGTTGCACACCAGTCAAAAACCGATGCAATCATTAGAGATAAGATTCCTTTACCTTATGCCAGAACACTAAAAGTAAAGTGAAATAAGTTACGAGCAACTAATAAATAGAATGATAGTTAGACACTGTATTCTCAGACTGTATCAAATAAAAATTAGAACGATAATTAGTACACCTACCAATAACCGCTAAGCAGGTACTTATAAAAATTGCCATGCAAAGTATGACTATAACGATAGTATATTTTTAAATCCCCAATTAATCCCGTCAAAGGCAAAGGGATGATGATATTGTTAAATCCAATATTGCATTGAGGCTTATCTTTTCATACTTTGACGTATTATAAATCCTTTGAGGGGTGGGATTATTAAAATTAATCCATTAATAATAGTTTGTTATTACTACGATGCTTTATATTCAATACAAGTAAAAGGTTTTATGTATTCGTTGTGCTTACTCACGGATATGACGGTTATGGTAACAAATTCATACTAAGTATGAATTGTATGAATTTATGATATTTTGTTCATACCTATGTTATAACAGAACAATGACCGGTTTTTAGTTTACGGTTAAAAGAGTTGTATGCCTAAAACTTATCGAGTATTTCAGGCTTTCCACGAAGGACCTTTTTTTCTTTTTATGAATTGTTTTAGCACGAAAACGGTACCGATGCCCTTATTCACAAACTAAACCAAAGTTAAGCTCAGTGAATCATTGTCTTACCGCTTCATTAAAAAAAGGACAAAATATAAAATACTAGCTTTTGCCCGCGGCTTCGCTCGCGTTAGAAAGAGACAAAAAGTAGCCTATGTTACTCTCCATCTCTTCAACTATCTCCACTTAAAAAATCACGTCAACTCGTCGCTCCGTTTTGCCGTCAAAGAAAGACGAACATACAGACAGACAGACAGACGGACACACTTTCCCATTTATAATATAACTAGCTTCTGCCCGCGGCTTCGCTCGCGTTAGAAAGAGACAAAAAGTAGCCTATGTTACTCTCCACCCCTTCAACTATCTCCACTTAAAAAATCACGTCAATCCGTCGCTCCGTTTTGCCGTGAAAGAAAGACAAACAGACAGACAGACAGACAGACAGACGGACAGACAGACAGACACACTTTCCCATTTATAATATTATTATGGATTATGGATTATGGATATTAGTATGGATTAGTTTACTCCTGTCAAATTAAAATACTCCATAGAATATACCTAATTTAGACGCGATTAAAAACATAGCCTCAGAAAACATGTCAATTTACTTCTGGCGCTGGCCAATTTGTCAGGTCTAAACTAATAGGTATCTTCTGTCCCTTTCTTAATGAATAGGAAAGAGAAAGATGCACTTAACTTAAATTTGGTTTAGTTTGTGAACAAGAGAATCAGCACCGTTTTCTACTTGGCAAACTTATCTGCTTTTAACTGATCTCCTAACTAAACAACAAACGTACACTAGATCATTTGATAGCTTAGGCCAAAACGAAGCCTGGTGCCACTACTTGTGAATGTTTGTCACAGTGAGTAAATGTGAGTGACAAACATTCACTGATGATGACTGTGAAAAAGAAAGATGCATTTAATTTGAATTTAGTTAAGTTTGTGAACAAGAGAATCAGCACCACTATCTCAATAGGTATCTTATTTTAAAATAGGGTCAGAAATAAACTGCGGTATATCCTGACTCCGCTGCCCCTGCATATGTAACAATAATAAAGTAAAAACGTAATTAATGTTGGCGATTGAATGTTATAACTGTTAGCGAAATATTGTAGTAAGTATTTGTATTAAAGTACAATAATTGCGATATACCTAATTAATCAATTAAGTAAAGCATTTTCCCTTTCTCAATAACTCCAAATAAAATACGGATGTAATGTTATCAAACTTGCAAAATGAGTCTTTGCCGATATAAGATATCTGTATGTAAATAAGATACCGTACTCAGTTTATAAGCATTTGCCGTCATTTCACGATTTGAGAATATTAACACTTACGAGTGACTGATCTTGGATACAAAAGCTAATCTGCATCCCGACGCAAAAAGTCTGACGCCGTATCATACCGGAGGAAATCCGGCTATTCCCGGAAAAAGCAATAAATCTTGCCTAGCCGCAGATAGAGAGATCGGGCTCGAGGGGAGGGGGTGTGAATATGCGTACAGGACTGAGTAGCGAGTGTATAGGTGGTCCCGGGTGCAAGAGCCCAAGAGGCAGATCAATAGGCAGGCGTCCTCCTGCGTGTCCCCGGTCCCGCCCGGCGCCGCGCCACTCGCCGCTCGCCCGCCGCGCCAGCACCACGTCCGCGCCCGCACCCGCGATCCGATCCCGCGATACCAGTCATGGAGGTAAGCTTTCCCAACATCACTACAACTTTTTATTACTATTAAAATATTTGTGCATCCCGTGCGCCGCTATCCTAGAACATAATTAAATATTTACATAAAAGTAGCGAAAGTAAAAAAAAAAATTTTTTTTCAAGAATTTTAAGTATTTATTTGTGCAACAGAAGAAAATAAAGCTATGTGGATAAAAAAATGTGTATTTTGTTTGCTGGTTTAGTTTTTTTTTTTAATAAATATACGTGTTTTTTTAAACTAATTATTGGCAAATTAATAAATTAATAAAAAGATTTTACGTGACAACGTCTTTTACCGATCATAGTTGAGTGGGAGAGAGACGCAAGGCATTCGGCGGGCCTCTCTCTCGTTCGGTGACTCATCGTAACGTTACCGAGCGTTACACTTTTTCATAAGTGACTCCCAGCCGCAACCTAATTTAAGACGTTGTCACGTCAACAAAATGAAATAATCAGAATGTCTATTCTGATCGATAAAAATGTGAAAGAATATTTAAATTTGTTACATAATATAAATGAGTGCGCAGCATCCCGCTAAAATCAGAGAGGGACGGTGGGGGTGGGTACAGATTTGTTTGTATGCGTTAACTCCGGAAAGTCGACAGTGATATCGTGGCCTCTCATCGTGTTATTTAATAATAAATTGATTTATTCAAAAAGGACTTATTACAATCATTACGATTTTGGATTTACACACTACAACTCAATGCATTCTGTATTAATTAATGGTGATTGAAAATAGTATCAGCTGTTACTACTGTTTACTGATTGTTGGGCCTGCTATTTATAGATACGTTAAATAGGGGCCAATAACATAAGGAATGATTGTCAACAGTCGGTATAACTTAATGACTCAACTGCATAACGGCTGGACTATCGCAATGGCACTGGGTAGTGACCTCTGAGACATTCAGTTAATTTTAGCGGGCGCCATGACTGAGTTACAATTAAAGTCATTGACTGAGCACTGCCACAGTTATCGCTACTGTATATTGCTTTAAGTCTGTTATAAATTCTTGACTCGTGAACTCTCACTTCCCAACACTGATAGAGTACATAGGTACCTAAGTTTTGTTTATTTTTTTAATGCTGCATTTATATTGTTTACAAAACGCTGTGCGTGCGATGGTTTTTAACATTTAGAGGCTGCCGGTGCGCGACGTCGTTAAATACATTTTTCTCTTGATAGTGATGTGTTTTGTTAATTATAGGCCAAGTACGTGTGGCGTTTGGTGGCCGGGCTAATCCTGCTGTCGGCTGCTGTAGTCTCTGCCGAAGGTGAGGTATGGGAGGAGAGTGAGCACGAGGTCCTCATCCGTAGCGAGAGGGGCGCTAAAAATAGAGGTTAGTATCTAGAACGCACGAAACTAACCGCGCTTTCGATGCAAGATGCATATTTCAGTAATTCTCGTTAAATAAAATCAAACAGCAACTACCTACCAACATTTCTATTTAAATTGAAATATTTTAAGATTTACTAAAATAGTTCCCAGAAAATGTTTCCTTTGTTAAACAAACTGACTCGTGGTATTTTTAAGAACTCTGCACCTTTGCTCGGTTTTCATAGCTCATAAAAGGATTTAAAGAGGATTTTTTTGCATTCTAAGTCTCGTTCATTTGTAGCTGTAGTATTACAAAACGTACTAAATTCTCAGTAACTATTAGAAATACGATGGTAAAATATTTATAGATGCTTATTGTGCGTTCAAACTATTTAGGTAGTTACAAGTTAACGACGCGAAGATGGCGTATTCGTCGAGGTCCTTTTGTTTTCTTATTTGTGTTGCTACCCTACATCCAGACAGCTCAAAATAAATCCCTCGGGACGCTGTCTGTGGCCCATCTGCACATGTTGAGATTTGGGATGCATTCGTAACACCTTTTTTGACAATAATAAATAACTCAAACTTGTCTGGACGAGTATAGTGTTCGATAATGAACGATTTTACGTAATGAACTATGTACGAATAAGTGTAAAAAATAGTTTAATTTAAATAAAACTTCAAATATTTCTTTGTAATAGGTACATAGAAAAATAATAAATATTTATTAAACAAAACTAATTTTCATTTTTTAACCAACTTCCAAGATGTACACCGATTTTGCTAAGGTTTATGATCCGATTTACGTGATTCTTTTTTAGGTTGATGCAAAACAGTTCCCATTTGGTCCCATCAATATTGACAAAGTAGTTTTAATTTTATGAACATTTTTGTTGATAATGGTATAATGTTTAGCTCAGCATCAACTTTTAACTGGACTGGATTTAAACTACGAAGTTCGGCAATAGAACTCCGCACTAAAATGTATATACTTAATAGAAGAGTTATTTAACTTTTTTACATTTGAAAAAAAAAACAGAATTAAATTTAATTAACAGTCTGTATAACGACCGCGATTTTGAAACAATTTTTAACCGACTTCTAAAAAAAGGAGGAGGTTCTCAATTCGGATGTTTATATTTTTTTGTTTTTTTTTTTATGTTTGTTCGCGCATATCTCCGTCGTTTACCAACCGATTTGTACAATTCTTTTTTTGTTTGAAAGGGTAGGCTTCCCAAATGGTCCCATTGTCATCAGGTCTAGGATCTGATGATGGTATCATGTAGAAATCGAGAGAACTCCTCAAGTTTTATAGTAAAACGTTCATTTTTATTACTTTGAAAGTTACTCTAAAACGTAGTCAGACATTGAGACTCCAACTAAAAAGTAAAAAATAAAACGCTTTTTACAAAAAAAAAGATAACCGACTTCAAAAACTAAAAAGCATAAAAATAACTATTTCGGAAGTCGGTGGCTTCTCTTCTGCCGGTCTGTTTGATGTGTTGCCACCGACTTCCAAAATAGTTATTTTTATGCTTTTTAGTTTTTGAAGTCGGTTATCTTTTTTTTGTAAAAAGCGTTTTTTAAAATCTTAAATAAAATGTGTACATTACAATATTATGTTCATCCAATTTAGTTCATTCTTACATCACCGCAATAGCTGTTTGTCAAAACCTGGTAACAATTAAAAATAAGATAAGTCTTGACTTAAAGTATTGTCCAAGTATTGAACTGTAAACTTATTGAATAAAATAATAGTGCAGTTTTCAGCAATAGAAAGTGAAGGCAGGTTTATAGTACAGAGAAGCCGAAGATTTGATACACAGATTTGATATAGGTACCTACCTACTAAATGTAAGCATCTGTCTGGCTTTCAATCAAGCAAAGGATGGCATAAAATACTTTATATTTTTATGCAATAAATGTTGGACATGCACAAGCATTTATATATTATATCGTGATTATACCTAATCTATTTTTTATTGATTATACCTACCTATACATAGATATAATGACATGTAGATAAATTGACCAAATGCGTGTCAGGTCCAGCATAGAATAGGGTACCGTAATAACTAAACCTTTCAACGACCAAGCGACAGCCGGCTGTCGCGCTGCTATTGTCTTTCTATTGTGTCTCGAATCACGTGTGTTCGAAGGTTAAATCATTTCGTATTACAGTTTAAAAACCATTTCTTAATATAAGTACTGGTTTCGTACTATCGCATTACATTGAGATTTTGCAAGTTAAGCCTTGTAAGCCCTGAAACCATCCCCACTTTAAGTGAAGAGAGGTAACCAGGAACCCCAAATATATTTTTATTTTATTTTAGCACTTGTAGCGAGTAGGCAGGCGGATAGACGGACGAACATGACAAAACTATAAGGGTTCCTTTTGTACTATTTTAGTATGGAACCCTAAGAAAATGAGTTTGTATTGCGACATTTAGTAAAAAATAACAAGCTGGAATTATTGTTATCCAAAAACCTAATAAAAAACAACCTTTTCCTTGATTCAAAGTAAGACAGATGAGTTAACCATAACCAAATTTTAAAAGGTGAAACTAATGGTACCAGAGCCAGTTACACAGTGGGCCGAATGATCACCTTGCGAAGAAGGGGGCGTAATGCTAGCTTTTGGTAAAATTTCGCTAAACGTAACTAAATATTCAAGCAGGTTACATAACATTCGGAAACGAGAATAATTTGTATAATGTATTTATTAGCTTCAGTACGTACCTATATTTATATTGATACAATTTCAACATCACAGAGACTTGCCGTTACATTCGGGGCTCTTGGAGCGAGTGTGACTCTAAAACCAACATGCGCTCCAGAAAGCTAACCCTGAAGAAAGGGGACCCAGCTAGCTGCGAGAGCGTCAAGACTATACAGAAGAAATGCAAGAAAGGTACGTGAAACTTTCTTCTGTATCTTGCTGTACATCACACTCGCCTCCACAGAGTAGGTAACTCGTTCATGGGTCAATGTATACGTTTTTATAATAAACTTCCCACAGATATTCGAAAATTACCCATTAGAAGATTTAAAAGCTGTATTAAAAGCAAACTTTGTAAAAAAGGGTACTATAAAATTTCAGAATATTTAGAAGACATTAAAGCTTGGGATTGAACTGCTCGCTCTGCTAAGCTCTGTTAACCCATACTAGAATTTTTTTTTTGGTGTATAAAAAAACATTTATATTATTATTGTAAGTGTACAAATCATGTAGAATGCACTATGTAACTATTTTGCACGCGGCTTGCAAGCCCACTTTTTAAGCTCTTACAAGTAATATTGTGTCGGTTCGTGGAGCTCCTTAAGATTAAGTTGAGCTCACGTTGCTTGTTGAGGCAGGTGTACCTAAATATTGCAATTGGAACTTTCCTCAAGAGGTCTGACTGAAACGTATTCTGCATGGTTTGTTGCACAAAAAAATTTGAAATCTATGTCTGGACTTTAAAAGAGACGATAATCCTTTGAGTTTGTTTCGGCATTTCTTCTCAGAGGTAGTCAGCTAGGAAATGCCGACTCCATCTAGTTTAAAAAAATGACATGTAAAAGTGATTTAATATCCTACTTGCATAATAAACAATTTCAATTTCAATTTCAATTTCAATTTTAGAGGCTGCAGAGTTAAGGAGGCCAATACCTCTGATTCTACTGAATGTATTATTATAGCTCTTGGTACTTGTGTACTTGGTTTAAACATAGGTAATGATGACTATTTTCAGTATCTAGTGCACCCTTTGATACAATCAATAGTTTATACAAATAACCTACTCCATCTAGTACTGAAAAGACAAAGTTGCGAAGAATGTTACGGAACATAAATATTATTATGTTTTCTTGTCGATTCTAGTCGTTTCTAATAACATTTCCAAGAGAAAGGAATTCAGACAATGGATAGATCATCTTTCATTATTATGTTTAAAAAATAAAATATCCATAATCGAACTATTGTCTTTATTGCTTGATTTGCTGAGATTAATTATTTGCGTTAACAGCATGTCGCTATGAGAAATCATCTTGGAGCGAATGCAGCCCTAACGGCGAGATGTCCCGGACTGATATGCTGAAGGCTAACAGCGACCCTAGTTGCGACCAGAGTAGGCGCATCATTAAGAAATGCAACAAAAACAAGCAGGTCAAGACCTCCAAAGACAAGGGTAAGAAAGGTTTGTTACCCCTCCCTTAATATTATTTTCTAACAATGTATTCATAGTGTAACGTTAAGGGATCGTACTATTTGCCTTGCTCGTGCTGGCGGCCGCAGTTTCTCCTACGTAAGGTATGTGGGCCGGACGTTCGGTCATTGCAGCGAGGTGCACGATGCGCATTGGGTTGAACCTTGAACCTGACCTAAGAGGACGTTGCCGCGGCCGAAATGTACGAAATACTTAACAATATTTCATTTTATATTATTTTGTAAAAGGCTTACAGACACAAAGATTAACATTAACTGCTAACCAATAAAGAGCTTCATAGGACAAGGCATTCTACAACAAACAGCCTATTTGTCAATAACTTATCTACCTCTCAAGATCTACCTATTCTCTTTTATACCAGAGGGCCTAGCCAAGTGGCATTGTAAAATAGAAAACGAAAACGAATAGATTGTCAAATGTATGGAATTGACATAAGCTTTCGCTAAACTATTCCACATGTCCATACATTTGACAATCATTTTCGTTTCGCTATTTATTCTACAATGCCACTTATCTAGGGGGGCAGGTATTTTAGCATCTATTTAACATGGAAACCGGTGTTCAATTTACTGTTTGTCGTCTTTCGGGCATTGCCGCAGCATTGGCAAGCTGCCAACTGTGGCATTCCAGTACCCAATTTAACTATTTATTTACTACTAACTGTGAATATGTATGTGACTAATTGATGATCAACAATCAAAAGGATTTGATTGTCTATATGTCGTAAAACGATTGGTCGTTTTACTTTTTGGTACTTTACAAATACAAATCTTTCCTCTTCATAATATAAGTATAGATAAATCTTCTTGATTGTTACTTGGGTGCCCAACTAATCTATATACTTACATTTAATCAGAACTAACATGAAACTTAAAGGTGTTCTTTCTGCCGGGGTTGCGGAATAGTTCTAATAGTTACTTACCGCGGCCTCGGAACATAAATGGCAACCAAAGGAATAAGGGTGGGTCTTAGTCAGTAAAAGTCTGACACTCCGTCCTGCCCCGCCCTGGGGCGGGAGAAGTCATTTGATTATTTCCCATCCATAAAAAAGGTTGTATTCTTTGTAAATAATAAGCATCCACTAAGAAAGAATTTTCGGAAATTAGACTCGTGAAGTGGAAGTCATTTTACATAGGTATATAAACTCAAAGTTTTTAAAACAATGTTTTAATATATTTTTCTTTTTGCAGGTCGCCGAAATCGTCAATAAGATTTAATGTCCCTTGAATTATGATTGAACTTTCTTATTGCATTGATATTGGTGCATCTGTTTATGTAATAGTGCCAAAATAGTGAACATTTTTAAATCGTTTCTTACAAACATTCATTACTTACTGTAATTAGCTACAATATACACATTACAATTATCTCTTAATATTGAATTGTATGAACACTAGATAATGTTAAGTAGTACATATTCCTTTTATTAATGCTGGTAACGCAGATTAATTCTTTAGTATTAAGATAAATAAATAAATAAGTACTTAAATACGTGGTTGTTTATTTTGTGTCACTAATGACACGATATTCTCTATTGTATTCTATTCATCATATTCTGTCACGAGAAGTTATAAATTTTGTAAATATATATATACTAGCTGTTCCTCGCGGTTTCGCCCGCGTTACTTTAGGTTTTTGGTTACTGCTTCGCTCCCGAGTCCCGTGAGACATTCCGTGATTATTATATATACTTAATGAACTACTAATACACTGCAGTCCTTAAAAACTGTATGTATTTTATAGTTCATTTTACAATTTATCTGAAAAATTTTATTACTTTTACCACTACGAACATTCATACGGTTAGAAATTTTTCCTATATTTATACGGATGCGTCTAATATATCATCGTCTTAGACGACTTTGAAAGCAATGATATCGCAAAATAAAGTCTTTATTGTCCGAAAGCATTCACAAATCATTGTCCGCCTACTAAAAAGAGATATCGACCCACCGAGAGCGAGATAGACATACGTAGGTATTTGACTCAAGTTTTTGTTCTAAGTGTGGGCTCCATTTTTATCTATATCTATACCTTCATGGCGGGACGCGGGTTAAAGGTGAACGCAGACTTGGCCGCACGGCCGCACCGCACGCGCCGCAGTCCCCGCAGTCAACGCATTTTCTTTGTTGTCGTTTCAGGGTCTGCGGCAACTGCGACGCGGGTAGGTGTGCGAGGTGGCATAGAACTTCATATAAAGAATTCGAATGCGAAGACTGCGGCGCGTGCGGTGCGGCCAAGTCTGCGTTCACCTTAAATCAGTCAAATACGGCGGCGGTGGACAAACGGATTTAAGTCCGTTTATCCACCGCCGCCGTCACCGTCACGTCAACGAGAACGAGATGACGTCGTCGGTGAAGTGGCAATACATTTGCTACCGTACGTTCGCCACCCGAGCGCCGACATGCTAGCCGCCGAGATTGCAGTACCTACGAGTAGTTCGGCGATGTCCGCTAGAATTCGGACAGAGATGTGCTCGCAATACCAATCTGAGTTTTTATTAGGGTTCCGTAGTCAACTAGGAACCCTTATTATAGTTTCGCCATGTCTGTCTGTCCGTCTGTCTGTCTGTCTGTCCGTCCCCTCCTCGCTTAATCTCTGTGACCGTTAGCACTAAAAGGCTAAAATTTGGTACCAATATGTATATTAATCACGCCGACAAAGTAGTCAAATAAAAATTGGAAAATAAATAATGTTTTATTAGGGTAGCCCCCCTATATGTAAAGTTGGAAGTGATTTTTTTTTATTTCAGCCCTAGCGTGTGATAGATATAGATGTTAGATAGGTATTTGAAAATGAATAGGGGTTTACTAAATTCATTTTTTGATAATGTCAATCATATCGGAAATAATCGCTCAAAAAGTAAAAAAAAAACAATGTGTCCCCCCCATCCCAAACTTCTGAACCATGAGTTTAAAAATATGAAAAAAATCTAAAAAATAGAACTTTATAAGGACTTTCTAGGAAAATTATTTTAAACTTGATGGAAAGAACAGTTTTTGTCCAAAAAATACAAAAAGGTTGTACAAAATAATTTCTGCGTACTTAGTATGTCAACGTAACAAATAGCCTAAACTCATAATTGGAAACATTTATTGTGACGAACGGGAAACTACGGAACCCTACACTGAGCGTGGCCCGTCACGCTCTTGGCCGGTTTTTTTTTTTAGATTTATTTATATCAGATTAGATAGGCTATTAAACAAGGTTTATTTTAATGTGTAGATGCCTTAACAAAAAGTTAATAGAATTTTAGTTATTTAGGTCTAATTGAAATATCCCTAGACCATGTTGATGACGTGTGTATGGGAAAACCTTCAAGTTCAGAGCTCAGTGTCTGGGTGTGTGTTGGATATAGTATGATTCGCGACTGTAATAGGTATTAGTTACAGAATTATAATCATTTAAATCATCAAAACAGATCTCAAGGTGCATATTACTCGATTGATTGTTTATTTCATGAAAAAGTCATTCAGTCGAGTTGTATGCACTGAAAATCAATTTTGTTCAATGTAATGTTCAGTCTGACATGACCGGCAAGTTGCAAAAAACGTACAAAAATTTGAATTACGCGGGCCACCGTGAAGCTCAACCATAAATATATTAAAGCCTCTACCACAAAGGTGCGTTATCATCTTAGGATAAAATCACATGCGATTTTGCGATACCTGTTGACGTGACAACGTCTTAAATTAGGTTGCGGCTGGGAGTCACTTATGAAAAAGTGTAACGCTCGGTAACGTTACGATGAGTCACCGAACGAGAGAGAGGCCCGCCGAATGCCTTGCGTCTCTCTCCCACTCAACTATGATCGGTAAAAGACGTTGTCACGTAAAATCTTCGCCCGTAAAACCGACTTTACAGGCAACCATTTTTTTTTTTAGTACATTTTGTATATGTATAAGACGGCTCCGATGTTCAACACCGCTGCGCTGCGATAATGCGATACCTATTACCGGCCGTGCCACCCAGTGAACTGTGTGTTACATTACGTTGGAGCGGCCCTAAGGGTCCTATAGTGGTGCAATCAGTGCGTGTAATTTTCACTCGCCACCCCTAATTATTTACAGAAATCGAATAGAATCGAAAATTAAATTATGCAAACGGTAACTAAATTCAAAATTTAACGTGTGGTATTTAGACGACGGAACGCTAGGAGGTGATGTAGATACCGTTTTGGATGACTTACTTTAAATAAGGCAGAAATTCAGTTGGATTGGTCTAGACCTCAATCTTTCTAAATGCGAAATTTTCCTTTCTGACTCTACCGACAGTCAGACAACTTTGGATAAATACAATTGCCCCACAAATCAAAATTCTTGATAAAAGTTCATTGCACCTCCTAGGTTCCCCAATTCCCAAGGAAGACAGATTTTTCTCATTTCTTGAGGAAAAAATTAAACATTTCAATGGTATTTCGGATCGACTTTCTAAAATTAATATACATTCGGCTTTTACACTTATTAGATACTGTTGTTTTGGCCCAAATTTTATTTATAACCTTGCTGTTCCCTTTTGTGGACACAGCCGCATCTTTTGGATAAAATTCACCAAATTATCAAAGATACTCTGACGTCTATTCTAAATGTGGCTTTGGACGACCGAGCTTGGCTACAATACAAGCTACAAGCCACTCTACCGATTCGCTTCGGTGGGCTCGGCGTCCGCAAAATCTCTAGTGTAAGTTTACCTGCGTTTCTGTCTTCCGTCCACAACACTGACAGGTAAACCAGCAAGACCTCAACGTCTTCGCTGGTTGACTTTGAGGTGCCGTGTCTGACCAAGAGACAGTGGGATGAGCCGCTTTGCAGATTGGTACGGAATAGTCTCTTTAATACGTCCACCAATTCTGTTGAGCGTGCCCGCCTACTGGCTGTGAGTAAGTGGGAGTCGGGCCTCTGGCTTCAGGCACTTCCTTCACCCAACATAGACACTATGATGAGTGATACCACCTTCTGGCTCACTACATGCCTTCGCCTAGGCGCTCCTTGCGGAGAAGCGGTGGACTGCCTCGGACACCATGGCCTTTCATGCAGTAAGAGTGCCGGCCGGATAGCACGACACGCAAGTATTAATGACATTATCCGTCGTGCTTTTATCTCCGCCGGGGTGCCAGCTGTTTTAGAACTTAATGGTCTGGCACGCGACGATGGGAAAAGACCTGATGGGATGACCATAATGCCTTAGAAGTTGGGTAGGCCTTTGGTGTGGAATGCAACATGTGTTGATACTCTTGGGCCATCTCATCTTCCTAGGTCTGCGTGTTGTGCTGGGGTTGCTGCTGCAAGTGCAGAAGATCTCAAGTGGCGCAAATATAATAACCTCCTTGGGAATTATATATTCGAGCCGTTTGGGGTTGAAACACTGGGGCTATGGGGTCCGAGTGCTCATCTTGTTTTTCAAGATATCGCCAAGCGACTGGTTGACTCTTCACGTGACCAGAAGGCTGGCCTTTTCTTGGGACAAAGAATTTGCATTGCCATACAACGTGGCAATGCTGCCAGCCTTTTGGGCACCTGCCCTATTGACAGCGATGCGGACGAATTTTTTGATGCCCTGTGAGGCTTTATTCAAATTGTATACATTTACTTTATAGAGTATTATTTATAAGTTTCGTATATATTATTTTTAGATTTCATAGTTAAGATATTTATATTAAACTAGATGACTCCCCCGGTTTCACCCGCGCTAAAAATGTTAAGGGTGAACAACCCTTATCACTTAGGGGTATGAAAAATAGATAATAGCCGATTCTCAGACCTACTGAATATGCATATAAAATTTGGTAAAAATCGCTAAAGCCGGGAATTTTATATATAAGATAAACTGTATTCATAAAATCATAACATACTAAAAAAGGGTAATTTGATAAAAATTAAATACATATGTTGAATGAAGTATTTATTTCGACAAGGATTAAAAAAATATGTTGTTAAATATACCTTCAGAATAATGTATTATTATAGAACTAGCTTTTGCCCGCGGCTTCGCTCGCGTTAAAAAGAGAGTAAAAGTAGCCAAATATCTCCACTTAAAAAATCACGTCAATTCGTCGCTCCGTTTTGCCGTGAAAGAAAGACAAACAGACAGACACACTTTCCCATTTATAATAATTATTAGTATGGATGGATATTATTTAAGTTCATAAACATATATTTTCTTAAAATGGCGCTCACATTTTCTATTAACCACTTCACACAACTGCGCCCCTAGTACCTACTTTTGATTGATTTAAGTACTAAGTAACTCAGTATTTTAAATTTTCTCACATTATCCCCTTACATTACTGCGCTCCTAGTACTATTGTTCTCTTAAGTTTTTAATCTTTAATTGAATTTAGAATTAACTATAGGGGAAAATGATTCATCTTTTATAATTATTATGTTCTCGTCGATTTTTCATTATTTTTAAGATTTATTCTGCTATTCGGGGCGGGGACAAATCCAACGAACCAAAAACCATGAAAATTGGTCTAGCCGATCTCGAGTTATAAGTGTTGTAACAAACCCGACTTTGTTTTATATATATAGATATATTTTTTAGCATAAAAATCATCAAATTTTAAAGTTAGTCAATCATGCTGTCGCGATCGCGACACACAATTACAAACTTTCTCAATTTTAACATAATTATGAAGTAGGATTGACATGTTTTTGTCAGTGCGCATTGGTGCGCATGAGCTGTGGCATGAGCGAGATAAGTGTAGTAAGGCGTTCTACTTACATGATCCAGACCGGCCGCCGACAGAGGTGACCTTGGTCCAGTTGGTGTGAAAATCTACCCTGTAGACGTTGGTCGGCCGACCAGATATGGGCGGGGTCAAACGACCTTTGGACGACCTTGGTCGAGAGCGCATCCATCGCGACAGGCTGTCGGCCCCAACCGTCTGAGACGCTGTCGGCCGACGCGATAGGAGAGCTGGGCGCACGTCGTCGCTTGTCACAGCGATGGATTCACAAAAGGAACCCCACGAACGAGAGGTTCTGACCGAATTTATATCTTTATACACTGATTAATCATGTCTTTGGGACATTGGATCTGATTTATATAAAGATAAAAATAAAAAAGTGCGAGTCTGTCTCGCGCACTAACGGTTCCGTACTATCATAGACAAGTTTCTACCTGTTTATTAAGATTGAGTAAAAATTGCTTAAAAATTACGTTTGTTGAATGGGAGTCCTCCTTTAATATTTACTTTATCGTTATTTATTATTATTTTGAAAGGTACAAGTAAATAGGATACAAGTAAATATTCTGTGAAAATTTGAAGAGTCTACCTGTTACCGTTTTTATTATTGACCAAAAAACGAAAAAAACACGTTTATTACATCGGAACATCCCCACCCCTAATATTCTATTTTTATTAAGTTTTAGTACTTTTTGGTATAGCGGCAAGGGAAATACATAATTTGTGAAAATTTCAGCTTTCTAGCTATTACGGTATATTAATACAGCCTGGAGACAGACAGACAGCGGAGGCTTAGTAATAGGGCCCCGTTTTACCCTTTGGGACATTTATTGAATGTATATTAATAATATTCAGGTATAACTTAGGTCTATTTTCAACATACCTTCATAACTCACTCATTAAGTCATTACCAATCCTTCGATATTTCCTTTCCGTTTTTTTTATAACTATGTTTCCTTGTTTCAAATTGGCTAAATGCTTTTGCAAAGCCATAAAGCCGGATTTACATTACGAAACTAGTGGCTTGAAATTAGTTTCATAACACTATAATTTCACGTGTAAATATTCAGTTTTACAAGGTATGCATTGTAAAACTGAACATTTACACGTGAAATTACTGGTCAAATTAGTATTATACAAATACATAATTTCAAGCCACTAGTTTCGTAATGTAAATCCGGCAAAAAATATCTACCTACTTTAGCTTTAGCGGGAAAATTTGACGTGAATATTGACGTTGACGTTTTCGATTCGATTGTGTTTCATTGTTTGTTGTCACTCAACAGCAGAGAGAGATGGATTTTTCGCGGCTAAATTAAATTGGTGTGTGATAAATTGTTTAATTTACGTAATAAGTTGGTGATTGTGAAAAATTCAACTCTTCAGTGCAGTGAGTTTCAACGTTGCAAACACAAAAATGACTAATGCCTTTGATTTTGTGACAACTATGATGAAACAGCCTGAAACACCCTAAGCAGCATTCTTTCGATACACATGTAATATGCTGGAATAAATTTACTAGTCAAGTAAGTACTACCGTACACTAATTATTATTCTTATAGGTACAAAATAAAACGATTGATATTATTATTACGAATTGTCTCAATATAGGTAGGTAGTATCAATATTGTTGTTGGTTTGATGGGCCTGTTGGTTTAGTGGTTAGTGGCCCTGACTGCTAAGCTGGAGGTCGTGGGTTCAATTCCCACCCAGGACAAACTTTGTGTGATAAGCATGATTGTTAGTTCTGTGTCTGGGTGTTATTTATCTATAATATGTATTGTATGTATTTATGAAGTACTAGCTTCTGCCCGCGGCTTCGCTCGTGTTAGAAAGAGACAAAAAGTAGCCTATGTTACACTCCATCCCTTCAACTATCTCCACTTAAAAAATCACGTCAATCCGTCGCTCAGTTTTACCGTGAAAGAAAGACAAACATACAGACACTTACCCCTACTTCCATAATAATATTAGTATGGAAGTATGGATATAAGTGTGAATATCAGTTGTCTAGTTGCCATAACACAAGCTCTGCTTAGCTTGGGAACAGAGGACCATGTGTGACATGTCCCAAGATATTTAGTTTAATATTATGAATTACTTGATCATGCGTCTAGAATACCCCAGCACCAGCCTGATATAGTCGAATTTAAGCTTCAGGCTTTAATAACAGCTTGATGGGATTTCGTACTTACCGGGGTTGCGGAATATCACGTGTTTGTATCAATTGGTTATAATAGTTACCGTGACCCCAGAACATAAGGGCAATTAAACTAAACCTAAAAAAATTAAAGGGCAACAGAAGGAACATGAGTGGGTTCTAGTCAGTAAAAGTCTTCTGCCACGGCCAGGACGGGAAAAGTCATTTGATGACTTCCCACTCAACAAAAACAAAATGAGCACTTTGATTACGAAAGTTTATTGAATTGGGATGTATGTTATATAAACTAAAGACTACTTTAAAAAAAAAAACAGGGAATGAAGTCGCCCTGCACGCATATTCAATGGAACATTTTTACCACTGCACCTGAAGAAAGCACATAATTAATTTTAAATCATTGTTACTGTAAAGTAAGTAAAGAAGAATTTTTAACCAAGCTTATCAGTTTGGCACATGTCAATAACATTGATATTATATCAATCTGTCACCTTTTACGATTACAAATTGTAGTATTCTGAGAATGTTTATACTTTGGTATTTACCTACTAGCATGTGTATTGTTAAGTAAGTTAAGGTGCTATTAAGCTCAAAAGATAGTATTGTATCAATAATAGTACATCGTACATTGCCAACAATGGTTCATAGCAATATTTGAAATGGTTTTAAATACTGACCAATATTTTCAGTGTGACTGAGCTATGGTAAAAACCACTTTAAAACCAGTATTGTTTGACAGGAAGAGCACAGAGACTAGACTAACACTATGGAAATATTACATAGCTAATTAATCTATCTATACTTAATATTATAAAGAGGTAAAATTTGTAAGTTTGTATGTAGGGGGTAATCTCTGGAACTACTGGTCCGATTTGAAAATTTCTTTCAGTGTTAGATAGCCCATTTATCGAGGAATGCTATAGGGTATATACCATCACGCTACGACCCACGGGAGCGGAGCAATAACGAAAAATGCGGGTGAAACCGCAGGGGACAGCTAGTTTAATATATAATTTTACTGTGATTAAAGATAGATATCTCATAAGGCCCCTCTTCATGTCTGCCGATGCATCGGCTGATGCCATCTGTAGACGCATACGCTGACGTGTAGACGGGGTGGTTTGAGCGTCTATGGTAGGTATTTTGCATACGACAGACGTCCGCCGCTGAATCTGCCACGCATCTGCCTCCAATCCGTCTGCTGATGCATCGGCTGATGCCATCTACACACGCATACGCCGACGTGTAGAGGGGGTGGTTTGAGCGACTGTTGTAGGTACGGTATATACGGCAGACGTCAGCTGATGCATCTGCCTCCAAACCGATAGTTGGCGGTTTTCGTGGCACAGATCAGAGGGTTTCTGGTGCGGAATCGCGGATGCATCAGTCTGATTGAAGTTGCGGTTGAGAGTGCACGCGTGCTTCTTGCGATTTTAAACCTACATTGCGCGCAAAGTTTACTGAAATGGCTAACAGTATGAGCACCGAGGAAACTTGTAAGTTTCTGGAGCTATATCAAGACGAAAACTGTCTGTGTGTCTATCCAAAAAATAAATACCTACCACAAAAATAAAAAAAATTTTTAGTCGTATTCATTTATTCATCAACAAATAAGTAGTTTGTAATATTATACTTTAAACTTTCGCGTTGCATATTTATACTATACTGCTTATCGGGATTTAAGGCGCACGTACCTTTTTATTTGTTTTTTGCTTGACCTTTCGGCAGGATTACACCTGCCATGGTCACAAGCAGATTCTATCCAAGCGTGCGAGCGCGGTCCAAGCAGAGTCTGCTTGTGACCATGGCACTGAAACTGTCATGGCTGACATAAAAATTCAGATGTAGCGGAAAGAAAAGAAGCAGAAGTGATGAAAAATTTTATGTTAAAGTTAAGTTACTTTTATTTAATTAATAGCAATAAGTAGCGAGTATGTATAAGAAATGTACACAGTACGATGACACGTTGCTATGATAAAAGCGCTAGGCGTTTCAAATGAAAAAAGCTTAGTAGTGCTTAACGGATGATGCAATATTTCATCTACCCGAAACTAAAAAATAAAATGACTAAAGTAATCGTACTTTTAATATAAGTTTAGATGGGTAAATACTTTTATTTCCATTTAAATAAAAAAACTTAAAATTAGGTATCTTTTCGTTCAGTTGAGGCTATTAGCCCGCATCCAGCAACTTCTTCTTTTCGATTTCTTTTTAATAACTCTATTTCGATGCACACTCACGTAGTAGTTAAACGTACTAAATAAAAAAATAGCTGCAGCAGCTACGGTCTCTAGATTATTTTTTTACGTACGTGTTGCATCTGTCAAGGATGAACATAGACTGAGCGACCTACAGACGTGTGGATGGTTCGCACAGATCCTTCTGCGGATGCGTCAGTAGACGTCTGCAAACGCATTGGCAGACATGAAGAGGGGCCTATAGACAGGTACTATCTCTCAAACTTTTGTAAACGACAGATAGCTATCTCGCTATCCTATTATTTTAGTATTACAGCCAAGGACTTGGCTAAACAACTTGCTTCGATTAGTTCTATTGAGCAAGGCACTCAATCTTTTAGTGTATTAAATCGGTAATTCTCCAATTCGGCGTTATTTGCCTAATTACCGTAACCATTTATATTTTTCACTAATTTTGCTTAAACTCATTAAAATATGAAACTAATAAAAAATACGAATTCAATAACCAATAGCCGCGTACCCACCTAACGCACAGGCTCGCGAGCCAGCCTCGCGAGCCATATGCCTCGGCTGGTGTGGACGTGCCTCGGCCTGCCTCGGGCGCGCGTTTGCTCGACCGAGCACGGCTCGGCCCCGAGCCATCTGTTGTCGGTAAACTTGACGCGCTCAAAGGTGCCTCAGTGAGCAACGCGCGCCCGAGGCAGGCCGAGGCACGTCCACACCAGCCGAGGCATTTGGCTCGCGAGGCTGCCGCGCGAGGCTGCCGCGCGAGCCTGTGCGATAGGTGGGTACGCGGCTAATGAGGCATGTTTTAATTATTGGTAGTTTTCTAGTTATTGAGACATAAAAAATTATGAGTACGGTAATTAGAAAAGTTTAATATCTAATGCCACGGTAATTACAAAATGCCGTCAATTCTATGTAAAATATGATATAATATAATAAAAATAACACACATTAATAATTTGTATACATCTATTTATATAAAAATGAATTCCTATTTCTCTTTGTCATCTTTGCACCGATTTCACTAATTCTTTGTTGTGTTTGTTATTGTTTGGAGGAGGGTCTTATGAAAAAAAAAGTGAAAATTAGGGTACTTTAGAATAGAGTAGGGTAGAGTGGGATAGAGTAGGATAGGCTAGAGTAGGTTAGAGTAGGGTATAGTAGGAGTGAAGCCGCTGGAAAAAGCTTGTATATTTTTTCCATTTATACATTTTTAAATACTGATGTAAAAAAACATAAACATGTAACAATATAAAAAACAGTTAAGTAGCCCCCCCCGGCATCCGGAACAGGGTCCCAGCTACCAGTTCCAGGGTCACGGTGACTACTATACACATTCCGCAACCCCGGCAGGCGTTGGCCCTGTTAGGCCCCTTCCTGTGCTGACTCCTCTTTGAGGCGCGCGTGGAACACTAACGCGCCGTAAGCTCTTGATCTTGCCATCTAACGAGAGCCTCCGAGAGAGGGGTGTTGGTCGAGACTCTTGGCTATTAAACCATTGGCAGAAACAACTATCGGCACATGACCGCTGACTCCTAATTCCGCATGTCAACAATCTCGCAAGCCAATTTGATATATATACTTTTTTTTATCTTTCTCGGTCTTCATAAGGTTCCCGTCACGCGGGACCGTCACGACAACAAGCATTTCGCGCTGCTTCAATTGATCCATCACTATATCAGGCTTGTTTGCTACAACATGAACAGTCCTGTCAGTGATGGTGAATCGACCCCAGTACAATGTGACATTGCCATCTTCAGATTCTACGACGCCGTATCCCAGAGCAAGTTGCTGATTGATAATCCTGACTACTAGGTTACGAGTATGTCCATTCAAGTACTCTTCGTTAGCAAGACGAAAACAACCAGTGATAATGTGTCGAATCGTTCTCCCGGCAGGTGACACGCCCGACATAAGTCAACCGTAGCATCTTTCACAATAAATCTGCGATAATTCTTCTTGTACAGACGAAACCTTCGGTTTCCCAAATAAGTTAACAAATTGTAGCCACTAAACGGACGCTAAACAGTCGGTATCAGGACACATGCGCGAAAGACATTTGCGCGAAAGACACTTGCGCGCGGCCGTTTGGGCGAATGGACACATGCGCGAATGGACGTTTGCGCCCATAGACATTTCCGCGAATGGGCACTTGCGCGACTAGACGTTTCCGCGCCAAACCACTTGCGCGAAGCCCTTTGCGCGACGGACACTTGCGCGCCAGACAGTTCCGCGAAAGACGTTTGCGCCCAAACACTTCCGCGACTAGACGCATGCGCGAACTTTTTATTCAAAGGACATTGGGCAAATTTAAAAATATTATGTAAGGGGTACCAATATTATTTAATTTACTTTTGGTTTACATGGCGTCCACATATCTACCGAGGGTGGTAAGTCGTTTTCAAAAGCAAGATGGCGGCCATAATATTTTTCACAAAATACGTCATGGGTGTCGATTTCATGGTTTTTGGGGTGCCAAGGTCAATAATGAGGTCGCTTTGAGAATCCAAGATGGCGGCCGTGACCTTGATCATAATATGCGTCATGGGTGTCGTTTTCATGGTTTTTTGGGGTGCTAAGGTCAAAATGGGGTCAATTTGACAATCCAAGATGGCGGTCGTGACCTTTCTCACAATATGCGTCATGGGTGTCGTTTTCATGGTTTTTTGGGGTGCTAAGGTCAATAATGAGGTCGATTTGACAATCCAAGATGGCGGTCGTGACCTTTCTCATAATATGCGTCATGGGTGTCGTTTTCATGGTTTTTTGGGGTGCTAAGGTCAATATTGAGGTCGATTTGAGAATCCAAGATGGCGGTCGTGACCTTGCTCATAATATGCGTCATGGGTGTCGTTTTCATGGTTTTTTGGGGTGCTAAGGTAAGAAATGTGGTCAATTTGAGAATCCAAGATGGCGGTGGTGACCTTTCTCACAATATGCGTCATGGGTGTCGATTTCATGGTTTTTTGGGGTGCTAAGGTCAATAATGAGGTCGATTTGAGAATCCAAGATGACGGCCGTGACCTTTATTATCATATGCGTCATGGGTGTCGTTTTCATGGTTTTTTGGGGTGTTCAGGTCAATAATGGGGTCAATTTGACAATCCAAGATGGCGGTCGTGACCTTTCTCACAATATGCGTCATGGGTGTCATTTTCATGATTTCTTGGGGTGCTAAGGTCAATAATGAAGTGGATTTGAGAATCCAAGATGGTGGCCGTGACCTTTCTAATAATATGCGTCATGGGTGTCGTTTTCATGGTTTTTTGGGGTACTAAGGTCAATAATGAGGTCGATTTGAGAATCCAAGATGGCGGTGGTGACCTTTCTCACAATATGCGTCATGGGTGTCGTTTTCATGGTTTTTTGGGGTGCTAAGTTCAAAAGTGAGGTCAATTTGACAACCCAAGATGGCGGTGGTGACCTTTCTCACAATATGCGTCATGGGTGTCGTTTTCATGGTTTTTTGGGGGTGCTTAGGTCAAAAATGAGGTCAATTTGAGAATCCAAAATGGCGTTCGTGACCTTTCTCATAATATACGTCATGGGTGTCGTTTTCATGGTTTTTTGGGGTGCTGAGGTCAAAAATGGGGTCGATTTGACAATCCAAGATGGCGGTGGTGACCTTTCTCACAATATGCGTCATGTTGACCTTATCACACCAAAAAACCATGAAAACGACACCCATGACGCATATTATGAGAAAGGTCACGGCCGCCATCTTGGATTGTCAAATTGACCTCATTATTGACCTTGGCACCCCAAAAAACCATGCAATCGACACCCATGACGCATATTATGAGAAAGGTCACCACCGCCATCTTGGATTGTCAAATTGACCTCATTTTTGACCTTAGCACCCTAAAAAACCATGAAATCGACACCCATGACGCATATTATGAGAAAGGTCACGGCCGCCATCTTGGATTGCCAAATTGACCTCATTATTGACCTTGGCACCCCAAAAAACCATGAAAATGACACCCATGACGCATATTATGAGAAAGGTCACCACCGCCATCTTGGATTGTCAAATTGACCTCATTTTTGACCTTAGCACCCTAAAAAACCATGAAAATGACACCCATGACGCATATTGTGAGAAAGGTCATCACCGCCATCTTGGAATGTCAAATCGACCCCATTTTTGACCTTAGCATCCCAAAAAACCATGAAAACGACACCCATGACGCATATTGTGAGAAAGGTCACCACCGCCATCTTGGATTGCCAAATCGACCCCATTTTTGACCTTAGCACCCCAAAAAACCATGAAAACGACACCCATGACGCATATTGTGAGAAAGGTCACCACCTCCATCTTGGAATGTCAAATCGACCCCATTTTTGACCTTAGCACCCCAAAAAACCATGAAAACGACACCCATGACGCATATTGTAAGAAAGGTCACGGCCGCCATCTTGGATTCTCAAATTGACCTCATTTTTTACCTTAGCACCCCAAAAAACCATGAAAACGACACCCATGACGCATATTGTGAGAAAGGTCACGGCCGCCATCTTGGATTGTCAAATTGACCTCAATATTGACCTTAGCACCCCAAAAAACCATGAAATCGACACCCATGACGCATATTATGAGAAAGGTCACGGCCGCCATCTTGGATTGTCAAATCGACCCCATTTTTGACCTTAGCACCCCAAAAAACCATGAAAACGACACCCATGACGCATATTGTGAGAAAGGTCACGGCCGCCATCTTGGATTCTCAAATTCACCTCATTTTTTACCTTAGCACCCCAAAAAACCATGAAAACGACACCCATGACGCATATTGTGTGAAAGGTCACGGCCGCCATCTTGGATTGTCAAATTGACCCCATTTTTGACCTTAGCACCCCAAAAAACCATGAAAACGACACCCATGACGCATATTATGAGCAAGGTCACGACCGCCATCTTGGATTCTCAAATCGACCTCAATATTGACCTTAGCACCCCAAAAAACCATGAAAACGACACCCATGACGCATATTATGAGAAAGGTCACGATTGTCAAATCGACCTCATTATTGACCTTAGCACCCCAAAAAACCATGAAAACGACACCCATGACGCATATTGTGAGAAAGGTCACGACCGCCATCTTGGATTGTCAAATTGACCCCATTTTGACCTTAGCACCCCAAAAAACCATGAAAACGACACCCATGACGCATATTATGATCAAGGTCACGGCCGCCATCTTGGATTCTCAAAGCGACCTCATTATTGACCTTGGCACCCCAAAAACCATGAAATCGACACCCATGACGTATTTTGTGAAAAATATTATGGCCGCCATCTTGCTTTTGAAAACGACTTACCACCCTCGGTAGATATGTGGACGCCATGTAAACCGAAAGTAAATTAAATAATATTGGTACCCCTTACATAATATTTTTAAATTTGCCCAATGTCCTTTGAATAAAAAGTTCGCGCAAGTGTCTAGTCGCGGAAGTGTTTGGGCGCAAACGTCTTTCGCGGAACTGTCTGGCGCGCAAGTGTCCGTCGCGCAAAGGGCTCCGCGCAAGTGGTTTGGCGCGGAAACGTCTAGTCGCGCAAGTGTCCATTCGCGGAAATGTCTATGGGCGCAAACGTCCATTCGCGCATATGTCCATTCGCCCAAACGGCCGCGCGCAAGTGTCTTTCGCGCAAATGTCTTTCGCGCAAGTGTACCAGATCCTAAACAGTCTACATCCATATAATTAGTCATGGAAAACCGTCCGTGTAACTCCTTACTCTGCCATACTTCCTTACGATCCTTTTTTTTTTTGGTGAGTGGGAAATCAGTGGGATGCCTTCTCAACCAAAAACTCTTTTAGTTTCTTTTTAAGTGTTTGCAAATTTTGTTTCCTCCATAATTTTGGGAGCTTATTATATATTTTTGGTGCCATGCAGAATATGCTTCTTTGCATTAGCGCTGTTTTTGCTTTGTGCAAGCATAGAACGGAATTGTCTCGTCTGTTACGGGGTTTTACGTCAGAAAGGCGGGGAAATAGCTGTGGATTTAATTTTACAAACATAGCAATTTCGAAAATGCATAGAGACGGAAGGTGTGTGAAAGAAGATGAAATAGTATTGTTTGCAGACGACACGTCACTTTTATTTAAAGTTAAACGTCAGCAACTGTTAAGCAACGATATAAATAGTGCTTTAGCGTCAATAGTTAATTGGTTAAGAGTTAATTGGTAATATAAATAACCTACTTTGAAAAGTTTCAGTTTTCAGATTTGTTTACGTTACCTAATGTCACAAAAGTAGAAACTAGTGTTCTAGTAAAGGGGGGAGAATTGAAACCCGACGATAACACTGTATTTTTGGGTATAACTTTAGATTCCAAACTTCAGTGGGACATAGACCACATAGAAAATCTTTCTAAAAATCTCAGCTCTGTAGCATACGCCTTTAGAAAAATCCGTGGTTTGACAGATTTGGAAACAGCCCGTTTAGTATACTTTAGCTACTTTCACAGTTTGATGTCGTACGGCATTCTATTGTGGGGAAATGCCGCCGATATACAGACAATATTTGTGTTGCAAAAAAGGGCTAATCGTGCAATTTACAAAATGAGTCCCCGTCAGTCCCTAAGAGACAAATTTAGAGAAATTAATATAATGACTTTGCCATGTCAGCACATATATGTATGAGAATTTGTTATTTGCTCATAAAAATATTAATCAGTATACCTAAGAAATACAGTGATGTTCATAGTATAAATACTAGGAACGAGGACAAATTTGTCGTCCCTTCAACTAGGCTAAAGAAAATAGGAGGTTCGTTCAGATGTCAATGTATACGCTTTTATAATAAACTTCCAAGTCAGATTCAAAAACTTTGTATTATTAAATTCAAATCATTTATAAAACGAAGATTATGCAAGAAATCTTATTAGTCTGTTACGGATTATCTTGAAGATTCAAATGTTTGGGATTGATCTGCATTAATTATATACATGGGCCAATATTAGTTTACTTCTATTCTTTTCTATATTGACATATTAATTATTGTACTTTTGACATTAATGTGTACTTTTTTAAGTATTTTTATCTTTTCTATATTGACAAGTATCAATTTTATATGCATTAGTCTTACTCTTGACATTGATTTGTACTTCTTCAAGTATGTTATTATTTTTATATACAATAATTATTTTTTTGTGAGTGTGAGGCTTATGTGGGTCATTACCCTAAGAATACACATATTATTATACTAATATATTTCATTTGACTGACAGTTTGAGTAATTATGCGGCCTACCCAAATGTCCTTACTTTGGTATTGTTCGTCAAAACGTTGGGGTCTTTTTCTCACCAAAAAAGCACATCAGTCATTAACCTTCATGATCCTCGTATAATTTGACCAATACAATTGTATGGACTTCAAAAGAGACTTTGACCTCTGAGTTTGTTTCGGATGTTTCTTCTCAGAGTAATCAGTTACGAAACACCGGCTTCATCGTTAAAATAAAAAACAAAAGATTGACGTGTAAAAGTGTTATACATATAGGTAACCTATTTACTATTTATATTCAATATAAGTATGACTGATAAAAGTATAATCAAGTTTAATCTAACCTATAATTTTTTTATTTAGTTCGCAAATGCTATACGTAAACAAACATTAGGTTAGGTAGTTAGTAATGACTATAGTGCATTTCATGGTGATAATATTATGGATTCAGAGTTTCAAAGTTCATTTTAGTATTCATCACCGAGGTATCCAAGTGGCAAGTACAGTAGATACTAACTTACGTACTAAATACGTTAGTAATTATGTGATTTAAAGAGAAAAAACCGGCCAAGAGCGTGTCGGGCCACGCTCAGTGTAGGGTTCCGTAGTTTCCTGTCCGTAACAATAAGTGCTCCCTCTTAGGACTTTAAAAAAACCGGCCAAGAGCGTGTCGGGCCACGCTCAATGTAGGGTCCCGTAGTTTCCCGTCCGTCACAATAAGTGTTCCCACTTATAAGTTAAAAAAAAGGCTATTTGTTACGTTGACATACTAAGTACGCAGATATTATTTTGTACAACCTTTTTGTCTTTTTTGTACAAAAACTGTTCTTTCTATCAAGTTCAAAATAATTTTCCTAGAAAGTACTTATTATAAAGTTCTACTTTCCAGATTTTTTTCATATTTTTTAAACCTACGGGTCAAAAGTTAGAGGGGGGGGGGGGGACGCTTTAATTTTACCTTTTGGAGCGATTATTTCCGATATCATTGACATTATCTAAAAATGATTTTAGTAAACCCCTATTCATTTTTAAATACCTATCCAACAATATATCACACGTCAGGGTTTAAATTAAAAAAAAAATCACTTCCCTCTTTACATATAGGGGGGCTACCCTAATAAAACATTTTTTTCCAATTTTTATTTTACCACTTTGTCGGCGTGGTTGATATACATATTGGTACCAAATTTCAGCTTTCTAGTGCTAACGGTCACAGAGATTAAGCGAGGACGGACGGACAGACAGACAGACATGGCGAAACTATAAGGGTTCCTAGTTGACTACGGAACCCTAAAAAGGGTATTTGTTACATTGACATACTAAGTACGCAGAAATTATTTTGTACAACTACAAATCTTTTTTGTAAAAAAACTGTTATTTTTCAGATATCATAATGTATCCTAGCAATTTCTAAGTATGATTGCCAGTAAGGATGACAATTGTAGTTATACAATTTATTAAAACTCATTTTGATCTATCTGGGACATGGGGTAATTTTCTATGGAGCTTGCAACTTCTTGTTTACACTTTTTATTAACCTTTCAACGACGAAGCGGTCACCGGCTGTTTGGCTGCTATTGTCTTTCTATTGTGTCTGGAATCACGTGTGTTTAAAGGTTTAAAGGCCCGTTTTATTTTATTTATTTAAATGTTAGTTCTGCTCAGCTTGTGTTTGTTGTATAGCTTGTCCTTGGACATAGGCCTCCTCCAACGACCTCCACTTATCTCTGACCATGGCACTCCGTGACCATGTGATCCCGGCGGTTTTACCTATTTCGTCTTCCCATCTTTTTTGTGGCCTTCCTTTGCTCCTTTTGGAGACTCTGGGAATCCTGCAGGAGTGGTATAATTTTATTTCGTGAAACATTTTGAATGTTTGGTTTTCCATTACCGTTTTATTTTAGTCAGCTTTAATCTTAAACTGATATAAATTTAAAGTAAAATGTTTTAGTAAATAATGGTTTCCCGCTTATTTATTTTAAATTATCAGTTGAGGAAAGGCCTTATCCTGGTTTCAATTTATTTTGTATTTATACTTAATAGGTACCTTGGAGGATTTCCTCTAAGTATAATATAAAACAAACTATTGTGTTAATGCAAATTAATGTTGCTGTAATTCTATCGCAACAACATTCATACTTGTGGTTTTTTCGTTTTTGTCATTATTATCAGTCAATAAGATCGCATGCGTTATTTCGATATCTGTTTTTAGTTTACTGCTGCAATAATTAGGTATCCTAATTATGTGCAGCGAATCAGGCCGCAATAACGCATGCTGTTGGTGTTGCCAGGCTATACTCAAAAGAATTGCAGCAAAGAGTACTGCCCGTTTAGAAGTACCTTTACTCTGACTGCTATTCAGTAAAACTGAAAAAAAAAATGTTTATCTTTTCTACGGATTCTATAGGAGACTGGGGTGCTATTGAATTAGGAAGGCAATAGAAACACTGCACAATTTTTACAATTGCTATATTAAATTTAATGTTTTTATAAATTTGTCTGATGATGATATTTGAGCCTCACTCAATTTATCGAATAAATATTTTGCACCTATATTTAAAACGTCTCCCTTTAAAGTATTGAATGAGACTCAAATGGTGTCACCAGTAAATTTTTTTATAAAAAAATTGATAAATAAATAGTTGATCCTTATCTAAAATAAATAATAAAATAGTACATGCTGATACAAAAAACATAATAATATAAAATTAAAAAATGACAGAGTGCGTGTGTGGATTCACTGTCTAGTTGAAGTAAGTATATACATTACTATCCGCCAACTATGAACTTTAAATGTTTTTGTCGTTAAATATCACAGGTTTAAGAATGCGTGGACGTGTTGTCGCATTACTTGAAGAGTTGTTTAGCATAGTGCCATATTCTGAAGAAGTATTCGTCGCGTCGGAGAAGCGAGCCTCGCGCGTACGATCGGATGTCGGCGTCCATGTTGTGTTCTCGCATCCAGGATGTGGTCGTCTGTGTGCTGAACGACGTCGGCTCCGTCAGCTCGGTTTGCTCACCAATCTCCTCGTCCGCGTGCGAGTCTGGAATTATGATTGCCCTTTACCTATATTCTCTGCTTAGAAAAATCTTGACTGTTAGGTCTATATCTCATTAGGACACCAGGTTGGGCAACCCAGGTTGTATGTATACTGTTCGCTGGGGTGGTGCAATGTGTTGGTACGACCAAGTTGCGCAGCCTGGTGTCCTAGTGAAATATGGCCCTAAGATATTGTCTTGTGTATGTTTAATTTTAAAGTTCATCTTATATGTTCCATCAATGATACTATCAAATGGTACCACGGTCAACAAACCGTATTAACCAATGTGAAATTAATGAAACTCTTGTCGCGGCTCATTATGAACTATATACGAAAATATTCATTTTTAACTAATGCTTGTACGGCTTACCTTCTCCGGGGATAACCTTGAAAGGTTCATCCGACTCTAAAGGCTCGCTGATTCCTATTTCGTTGCGAGCATATATTCTTATCATATAAGTATGGTTGTCACTTAGATCTTTGATGTTGAATTTAAGGGTTTGTGCATCGACTTTTCCAACTTCCATCCACATTGTTTTAGTGACGTCACGTATGGCAATGTTGTAACCCAACAGTGGCGCTCCACCATCCCATTCAGGTGTTCCCCATGAAGTCATTACAATGTTGCTGCTCACTGATCGCATTTCAAGTGGAGCTGTTGGCGGTGATGGTACAGCTAAACATTGAAGAAAAGAATAGGTTAATTCTGATTGAGTTTACCGCCGAGTGGAATTTGGTAGTTTACACCATTAACCAATAAATGTTAGACACAATTTCTATAAAATCTCTTTTAATTTTAGCCCAATAAATTCGGTTCATTTTCAATTTGCTATAAAATTTGATTTTTAGTTGCTTTGAAATCAATTAATAGATTGTCAACTGAGTTGTTTTTTTAGTAACGTCATAAATTATCATTGCCATACAAAATCTATTGGAGAATTGCGTTTTGACAGCAACACAAAAAGTACGTCAATTGATAATGGTGTAAAATACCGTATTGTGAATGAAAATATTGTTGTAGATCAATGAGATTATTTTCGTCTGATTTATCTGAATTTTTCGGTCATGAAATGATCACTTACTTGCATGTTTCTCTAGTCTTACTCCTTGGGACTCGGCCGGCAAGCTGATACCTATGGCATTCTCGGCGGATATCCTGAAGACTAGTTCTTCTTTTTCCTTAATATTTTCAATGCAATGTTCGTAAACTGTTCCAGTTACAGTTATTACTTTGGTCCATGATTTGGCTTTAGCAGTCTTGTATTCAATAATGTAGTCTGAAATTAAATTAAAACATTAGTACCTTATTTTTATAGCAGTTTCAGTATTATTATCTTATACAAAAACTTTTAGTTTTGATTTGTGATGTCAGAAAAGCGTAGGACCCATGGGCGTAGCCAGCCTTGGGCAGAAGACAACCCCCCCCCACCCCCTCTTCCGGTATTTTTTTGTAACTTGAGCCGTTTGGGCTGTGCACCTAAATAAAATGTAATATTTATAATATTCAAATCTTTATAAAAGTATTGGCTATGCCCATGTTTTGTATTTTGTTTGTTATGTTATTGCCAAGAGTATACACTCTTTCTCTAGAGAAAGGGGGCGGACGCGCCAGAAGATTTCATTATTCTATAATAAAATTTTCTCAAAATACTTTAGTAAAGTGGTACAAATTTCTCATAACGAGAGAGACATAGAGAGAGTGTGGTTTGCTGGTAAGCGGCCAAACTTTAAGAAGACTGCGTAAAGTCAACCTACGTGCTCGTAGGCCACATCGGGTACCACCGCTAAGGAGAGGCAACCGAGGAAGAAGATCTATTGCATGCGAAAACTGGAACCATTCTCAATGGCCACTTATGCTTTTTACTGACGAATCCAGGTTTGGATTTCATCCTGATTCGCGAAGAGTGCGCGTTTGAGGTGAACAACAGCATCCACAACAAGTTCTTGCTATCAAGGTGGCACGATTATAGTTTGGGCAGGAATTCGTCTCGGCGGTAGAACGGACCTCGTTTGGATACAAGGCAATATGACTGCTCTAAAATACCGAGATGAGGTGCTAGAGCCTGTAATCTTGCCCCATAGACAGCAAATCGGTCAAAATTTCCAGCTAATGCACTACAATGCCCGTCCACATACGGCGCCTATCGTTACAAGTTACAACAGCATCAAAGCTTTAGACTGGCCTGCACAATCCCCCGACTTAAATCCTATTGAGCATGCCTGGGATGTGTTTTAAAGAAGAGCTCTTAGGAATTTCCTTGCAGATATTGTGGATGAAAACAAGTTTTTCTTGCATCTTAGCAGGACTTGGGGCAGCGCTTCTACAACAGGATTTTGATACCCTTTTGAGTATGCAGAACCGCTGCAGATGTGTCAGGAGAATCCACGGATTATTAATTTTAAGATAAAAAAGTGTTTAAAAAAATAGTTGTGTTGTTTAGGTTTTGATGTTTCAAATATAAAGTTAAGATATTTTGTTATGCACCTAATGACCAGAGCCAGGGTGGGGCAAGCGCCCCAGCTTGCCCCAGTGTGGCTACGCCCATGGTAGGACCTCGTGTCACATAATATCATACTCCTTGATCTCCTCATGCCTCCTAATCGTATGACGTAATTTGTTGAGGGTTCAAAAGTATTAGAAAGCTGTAATTTGGAAAAGTTTGGCATATAAGTCTCGCCGATAAAGTGGTAGAAATTTTCCAACCTAATTAGTAGGGTTTCCGTTCTCGTTCAAACAAACAAACAAACTCTTAAGCTTTATAATATTAGTATTGAACTTACTTGTCACAACACTTCCTCCATCACTCTCAGGCGCAGCCCATTGCAGAGTTACCGACCTCGAAGTAGTTTCTCTTACAGCAAAGTTCTGTGGCTGCGATGGGGGTGCTTTAAAAACAACAATAAAATGAAAATTTTAATACAGATTCAATAATTAAGACTAAGGCCCGAGTCACACCGGAATGGCAGCGGCCGCCAGCGTCGCTAGAAACAAGAGGCATGCGGCCGCTCGCGGCGCCGCGGGCGGCCGCTGGCAGCCGTTGGCGGCCGCGGGCGGCCTCGCGACCTTTTTAAGTATTTCAAGCGATACTGGTCTTTGAAGTCTGTAGTTAAAGTTTAAAATTATTTCACACTGAAAGTGCTCGCCGCGTCTCGCCACTGCCATTTTGGTGTGACTCGGGCCTAAGAAAAAAAAACTGTGAAAATGAAATACGACTTACATAATGACTTTCCTATAGTTATCTTTTCGTCTGATATGTAAGGCAGACTTGTTCCGATTTCATTTCTAGCACATATTTTAAACTGATAAGTAGTGTTTATTGACAACTTCTCTATTTTTGCGCTAGTCTTGGTAACGGTCGCCACATGCTTCCACTTCTTCCCTTCCTGTTTAATTTCAACACTGTAATCTATGATTGGTGATCCTCCATTTTTCTCAGATGGATACCATGTTATGGTAAGGGAGTCGCTGTTGATACCGAACATGCCCAGTGGGCCAAGCGGTGGAGATGGCACATCTAAAACATTACATTTAAATTAAAAAATCAATGCTTAAGTAATTCCGTTCACTTTGTTACACAGATAACCTAAATATTATTACCTAGCGCTGTCTTAATGACAATAGGTTCACTCTCCAAGGCTTCGGAGAAACCTATGGGGTTTTGGGCCATTACGCGGAACATGTATTGACAATTATCGTTCAGTCTTTGTATGCAATAGGTATCTACATCTTTATCTACATCCGCCACTTTAACCCATTTGTTTGTATCGGGTTCATGTTTTTCTATTGCGTATTTCGTCAATTCCAAACCACCATCATCGAGGGGTGGTTTCCATTCGATTGTTACAGACTCTTTGCTTATTTCTCTCATCACAACTGGACCTTCCGGCTTGCTAGGCTTGTCTGAAATATTAATAATATTTTATTTGTTATGTACATTATATACGGGGTGGAAAGTTTCAATGGGCCCTGGAAAAAAAGTACCTTAAATCATTTAAGTAATTTTTTTTTAAAAGAAACAATTGAATCTATTCGAGACTTCGCTTACCACTCTCAAGAATCGAACCGGCTAAAATCCAAAAGTAATATTCTTATGACATCACTCTGTATTATTTATATGACATCAAACGTTAGGGTTATTTATAAGGACTAAATAAATCTCTCTCACAAACACGGTTTCAGTTTTGTTTCTTATTAAAAATAAAGGAATGTTTCCGTTATATGAAATAATCTATCTCAACAATTTAAGGTAATTTTCTTCCAGGGCCCATAGAAACTTTCCACCCTTTTCCCACCTTTGAAAAAAATATACCAAGTGAAATAACTTACCGTAAACTTTAAGTGAAATGTCTAAGGAAGTACTGCCAGCTTTGTTATTGGCTTCGATTGTGTATTTGCCAGAGTGTGAACGTGTCAGTTTGGTTATCCTGATAGTACTAACATCGTCTATGGTTGTTATTTCAATATCCTCCGATTCTTCTATTTTAGTGCCATTGAAGTACCAATTAGTGACAGGTTTAGGTATACCTGTCACCAATGCGTCCACAGACCATTGCTCTCCTACTCTGTGTTTCTGATTCACTTCTTCCTCTGATATTTTTATAATAGGTTTTTGTTGGACTTCAACGGTACACGATGTCACTATTTCACCATGCTCGTTACTAGCGGTACAACTATATTTTCCTTCCGTAGTTTGTGTAGCCGTTACGACCAGTGTGGCTACCCTATTGATGTATGTTGCTTTAGCGGTCTTCAATTTCTTGTTCTCTTTCAGCCATGTTACTTTGGGTTCCGGAACACCTCCAAATATGCACGCCAATTCTATATCTTCATTAGGTTCACTCACTACATCCTTAAGTGGTTTTTCTACAGTCGGAGCTTGGCCTTTAACTATTTTTTGCACTAGAATATATTCAGTTATTTCAGAGGATTCACTTACGCCGACTTCATTGATAGCAAATACTCTGAATCTATATGAAGACTTGGTTTTCAAGTTATCTACAGAGAACTGTGTCTTTTTGATGTTCTCGACTGATATCCACCTGTAAGCATTGTTTAATTATAGTTGATTAAGTTAATATGAGGTTTGAATAGTTCCTTGTTGGTTATGGGTTAAAATACAATTAATTATAAATATTAAAATAATGGATTTAAAAACTTCGTTGGTATTGTAATTAACCAAATTGTTTTTGTTATAGTGTACCATGTTTTTGTCAGATATTTGTATCGTTAGTGTACAGGGCATGTCACGTATACGTAACACTAAAGTTCAAAAAATCTTGGACATTATGTATGTTTTTCAGTAGTCTAGAGGTTATAACTTAGAACTTGTCAGCCCCGCAGTGGCTATAGATTGCACTCTCATTTCTTTTATATTAGTGATAACGTGCAAACTAGACCTGCAATCTCAACACCGTCACTGCGTTCCCCCACATTCAGGTAAAAACTAAAATGTTAGTCACAGTTGTAGAAATTGATTAAATTTGTTCAATACTTACTCTGTTGTATTAATTTCTTGATATTCAAGGATATAACAATCTATCTCCGAATTACCTTTAACTTCAGGCTCGTCCCAACATAAGTTAATTGAATCATTAGTGATTTCTAGAATTGTCGGTTTACCGGGTGGTGAAGAAATATCTGTAATTTTAAAATAACATGTTGGATTTTGATAGCAAAACATTAATAATGTTTTTGTGGAGGAACTTAGAATAGTTTGAAGTGCACTTGTAGAGTACTAAAGTTGAGCTGATTCTTAAATAATAATTTGTTTACGATTACTATTGGAAACTAATAAGAGTTCTTTTTGTAGAATTATAGGAAAGAGACTTACCTATGACGACCAAGTTAATTTCTACATTTGCTTCTCCACAGTTATTTTCTAAGCGAAGTTTATAAATTCCAGCATCTGTATTTTCCACCTTTTTAATCGTAAGACTTGCACACTTGGAATCTATTGACGGTTTTGTATGTTTAGTTTTCTTAATAATTTTGGAATTTACCACCCATTCATCATTTGGTTGAGGAACAGCTTCATATTGAACGTGTACAGTAATATCACCACCACGTTTTATTCTGTATTCGCTGTCGTATTTGACAATTTTCGGAGGGAATTCTACAACTGAAAATGATTGGTTTAACATTATATTTGATTTAATTTTGCAATGCAATAATAATATAGTATTAGTAATCGTAGCAAACTGTTAGTATTGAATGCTGCCAAAATGGACAAATAGCAGGATAAATAGAAAAAGGTATTTACTAAGACATTTAATTGGTATGCTACTATTTAAATGGACTTGCAATTATGTATATATATATATATATAATGTTTAGATATGTGTCTTGTAAAAATATTTCAGAGTGCTGTGTGCTTATGTATCGTCACTATTTTGGGAATCCTTACCCACTTGTTATTGTTATGTAAGAAATTAAATTCATACCTTCTACTTTTAATTTTGTTGAACATTTGGCATCAAATAATACACATGAATATTCACACTGATCTTCCTCAGTACATTTTCTTATGATCAAAGTGCGTTTCGTTACATCTGATATCAGAGTGAATTTTTCCGTATCTTCCACTATAGTCTTCTTCTTATACCAGATAACGTCCATAGCCTCATCTGGTATTTCAACTGTCAAGTAGGCGTCGGTGTTGGCCGGAACTACAATTATTTCAGGCATTCGCAGAACAAAGTCTATAGAAGGTTGTTCCACAGTCAGTCTTGCTGAGCATTTGTCATTTCCAACTTCACAAGTGTAAATTCCTGCGTCGGATAGTTCACAGTCGTATATTTTTAGTTTCTGTTTTTTACCATCAATTGTTAATTGAATGTGATTTGAAAATAGAATCTCTGATCCATCTTTGAACCATTGTACTAATGCATCACCCTTTGTCAGTTCTATATCAAAAGTGGCTTTATTTCCTTTGTTTACTTTCTGGTCTTGTAGACGGGATATAATTTCGGGTGGCAACTCTACCACTGTGACTTCTGCCGTGCAGGAATCATCACGTAGTTTGCATGTGTATTCGCCTTCGTCGTGAACTGAAGTATTTCTTATAAATAACTTTCGTACATTTCCTCGTTTTTCGAGTTCATATTTATTTTTCTTTGCCTTGATTGTTTCTCCATCCTTCTCCCAAAATACATCAGCAGTTTCAGAATTAATTTCTACTTCCAAAATAGCGATATCTCTCTCTTTCACTTCAAAATCTTGCAGCCGTCTAATAAATTCAGGAATGGTTTCATGGACTACTAATGATGTGCTGGTCTCTTGATCTTTCACTACACATTTTATTTCTCCAATATCTGTTAATTTAGTCTTTTTAATTCTAAGTTTATGTACTCGACCTTCTTGAATTATTTCTCTGTGATCCATTCCGCTGACTTCTTTGTTATTGTGATACCATTTAGTAGAAACAGTATGAGACGTTTGACATTCGAGGACTACAGTTTTGCCTTCCTCTGTTTCATAAGTACTTCTCAAATTCTTAACAAATGTCACTTTATCGACATCAATTGTTACTCGTGCACCATGTGAAGCTTTGCCTGCACTATTTGACGCAACACATTTATAGTCTCCAGAATCAACCTCTGAATCGACATTTGTTATTATTAATTCAATATTTTCTCCATCGAAATTCTGTGTGACTGTCTCTGATGGAGTAATAATGTGATTATTTCGGTACCAAGTAATAGATGGCACAGGATTGCCTGTTACTTTTGCTACTAATTTGATAATTCCATTTTCTTTTACTGTAATTTCTTGGAATCTATTTATAAATAGCGGAGGTTCGGCATTTTCTTCGGTTGGTTCTAAAACAAACGCAAAATATTAAGTAAATATATTAAAACCTGAATTTATCAATATCGCACCCTCTAACTTATAAATCTGCATTATCATAATAATCTGCTGTGTAATATTAAAGCATAAACAAGTAACGAAATACACAGAGTGGAAAGTTTCTATGGGCCCTGGAAGAAAACTACATATATAGGATAGGATAGGATAGGTTATTTTACTTAAAGGAAACATTGCTTTATTTTCAAAATAAAACATAGCGCCATTCAAAGATATTTGAAAATTTGCTTGCAACCCTCAGTAACCGATCCAGCTAAAACCCAAAACAAGTAACACTCTGTATTTTTATGACTTCAAACCTTAGGGTTATTCATAAGGACCAAATCTCTCTAACAAACGTGGTTAATACATAAATCTTAAGAATTTTATTTCAATTGAGCGAATATTGACGGTAAAATTCGCCCTTTGATTTCAAAAGTTATAATTTCATGGTTTTACTCTAATTTGATCTACCATGTTTGTTTAAGGGATTTGATCGTTATGAATGACCCTATCGTTCAACGTCATAAAAGTACAGAATGTCGTTTTTTTTCCATTTTAAGCCGGCTCGATTCCCGAGTGTGACACATTTTCCAAATTTCCTTGAATGCAGTTTTATTTATTTTTATAAATATAGGAATGTTTCCTTTACGCAAATCTAATATCAAAGATTTAAAATAGTTTTCATCCAGGTAACGATATATTTTTATCAACTTGTAATTACCATACACAGAGATTATTGTTAAGAGCGTAAGAAGTGTACGGTTGGCTTACGAATGACATTGACATTAAAATTTTATAGTTTTAAAAAATGGAAAAGGTATTTACCTTCAATGGTTATGACTGCTGTCGTTTCTGTAGAACCTTCCGAATTAACACCTTTCAATGTGTAAACTCCGTCGTCTTTACCTTTTTTTGGTTTAATAATTGTGATGGTATGAGTATCCCCATCAGACTTGGTTGTAAGTGATTTAACCGGTTTATTATTTTTGTACCATGTCACTGTTGGTTGTGGATTACCGACCACTTGAGTTGATAGAACCACACTTTCTCCTTCTCTTATAGTCATACTCTTTAGTGGTTCAATAACTTGTGGTTTTTCTTTTTGACCTGTTTTTATCTTTAATACAATAGGTAAGCTAGCTTCACCTTCTCTGTTTACGGCAAGTACTGTGTAAGTGCCCTCTTGGAATTTCTTTACATCAGAAATTTTTAATACACTGCAATACATATGCATGTCTGATTCTGTTGCTATAGAAATGTTTTCATCAGGAATTATTTCTTCACCTTTGAACAACCAAGCGATATCTGGCTCTGGAATTGCTACCAATCTACATTCCAAAAATATTTGAGACCCTTCATCAACATATTGGGCCTTTGGTCTCTTTGAGAACGTTGGTGGGATGCCTTCTAGAATATCTGCTAAAGATGATTCTCGAGAAAGACTCTTTCTTGAAAGAATGGTCATTTCCGATCCGTGATCAGAGAGTGGCGCTTCCACTGTTAACTCCGTTGTACTAGATGCAAATCCAGCTGCGTTTTTAGCTACACAAGTAAATGTACCCGCATCTTCTGGGAACACTTCTCTGATGACCAAAGTAGCTACATTATCGTCATCGTAGTACATTTGAAAGTCTTGCGATGGTTTAATGATAGCCGTTTGCCTAAACCAAGTAATTTGTGGCCTTGGATACCCTTCAACTTGACATTCAAATTGTACCGTAGATCCATCAGGTGTGTGTTTAGGACGCAACTTTTCAATGAATATTGGCGCAATTGCTTGCTCTTCTGGTGTTGGTTCTGTAATGTATAATGTAATGAATCGTCAAACATGCAACAAATGTATATATACAACATACGATGTGTAATTATGCAAAACCAAAGACATACCTAGATCTACGAGGAATAGGGAGGGCAAAACCACGCACTTTCGGTTATGTTTTCAGAACAATTTTATTATATACGTAGGGCAATAATTACAAATGTAGTTTTTACATAGGGAATGAAAACAGTTTGTAAATCTATAAGTACTTTTAAAATACGAAATGCAAGTTGTCTTTGAGTATTAAATACTATGACAATTTGACAAAATTGAGATCAACTTCTTAGACCATAAGATACTTATTTTACACTCACTTTCAAATACTGGAAGCTTATCAATTTTCTCATTTAGTTTCTTTTGTAAATACAAAGTGTAATTTGCTTCATCCATTAAATATTGTGCTGGAACCCATCCTTTTTCTTCTGTAAGATGTTTGCGCACAAACCACCAATCTTGGTTTGTAGTTTCTAAAATGAAAAATTACTAATTAATACCAATTATTTGTTAAATAATAATTTATAGTTTTTAAGTGCCAGTCAAATTTGCTTCAAATATGCAAATATATAATAATTTTAGAGTTAACAGATATACAAATAAAATTATTTGACATGTTAGTTGTATATATTTTTTATACCTAATATATATAGCCTTTCTCCTTCCACCAAATTAATAGCCTCGTCTGTCTCCGCTACGTAAGAATACACAGCAAACACTGTATCACCGCTACGTACATCAACAGGAGTTTCTGTTAAACAAAAAAAAATTACCGATAGTAGCCAAGTGCAAAAACATATATTATGGTACAAGTTCGTAGCCGACCACACGTAACGCAGACGACGCGACATTGCAACATCTCGAAATGTCGTGACTTGTCGCAACGACACTTTGGAGCGTTATTTCACAGGCTCACAGCCGAACGTTGACAACGTTGAGATCAACTGCAGATGGTCGGTGAAGATAGAAAGATGTTTCATAAAAAGAAACCAGTTGACATGTGCTGTTGTGTCGATAGACTTGTTGCTGTATGCAGTCGGTTAAGAACTGGTACCTTTACGATCTCTGAAAACACACATCAAATGAGCCTCTTAAGTTTGTTCTATTATTTTACCAGAAAAAAAAATAACAAAATGCATAATATGCATTTTGTTATTTTTTTTTTCACCCTAGAACTTAGAAAATTAATAAATATTATTTTCTAAGTTCTAGGGTGATCATCAACCGTAATATCTTGGTCTGGGTTTGATTCTCATTAAGTAGTTCGATGGCCGAACATAAAGAAGTTTTCAGTTGTTCGATATCAGTATTCGATTTTTCAATATTAATCCTGATTTATAGTTGACTAGCTTTTGCCCGCGACTTCGTTCGCGTGGAATAGTGACTTCCGGCAGATTTTTACTATTTATTTACATTTTTCCGATGAATTTTCAGTACTGAATTGATGACGACTCTTGACCAATAGATGGCGCTGTATGTCCGGAATAAATTTTATATTTTTTATTTTATTTTTTGTAATAAAAACTATCCTATGTCCTTTCTCAAGTTCCAAACTATGTCTGTACCAAATTTCACACAAATCGGTTCAGTAGTTTAGGCGTGAAGCAAAGACAGACAGACAGACAGACAGACAGACAGACAGACAGACAGAAAGACAGACAGACAGACAGAGTTACTTTCGCATTTATAATATTAGTTAGGATTAAGTATAACTAAATAATTGAATTGAGTTTAAAAAATCTTCGTTTCTAATTAGAACCAACAGGGATCCTAAATGGTTAATACACCGTGTTAGATAAGGGATTACATATTGAAGGAGGCAGTATTCGAGGATTCCGTATAGTATTCTTTTCTCATAACAATTATATGTGAAAAAAAAAAACAATACTTAATTATTTACCAGGATGTTGACTACATCAAAAGAATGACATTATGTTTAGTCCGTCTGTTAGACAGTCCAAAAATACTGGACACATATTTTTTGCTTGATCAAATTAATAACAAAATACAAAGCTAGAGAGCATCAAAGTTCCGGAGAGGGGGCTTGTGACGTCACTTCTCAGCAAAAATTATACAAAGGCGTGACGTTTCACGAAACTTCAACGCACTGTATTGTCGTCATTTTCTGTTTACGAGAAAAAAGAAAAAATACGTGTCCCAAATTTTTTGATTATCTAACTGACGGACTAATTACTTTTTTTTTGTCATCTCGCCTATTGTCTCATAAAATTAATAAATTGTTTGACATGCGCGCTTTTTACCCATCGAAAGAAGAACGGATTATACCTACTTCACTCTCTTATCAAAGGTTAATGACCCGATGCAACCGCGAGCGCTAGGTTGTCCTTTTTTGGGACTTCGAGAACTTTATTGCGTTAATTTAACTACGGTTTTCTTGCTTTACGATTTTATATTGTTTAATTATTATTAAGCTATTGCATAGCTTCTATCGCGGGCCTTGAGCGTGGAGACCGAATCCAGAAATTCCGTAACGAAAATTTTATTACACACACACAGGCACTGACAGCGAGACTACTTTTTAGTTTTGCCATCTACCGATAATAGCAGAACTTTTAATGACTTTTTGAAATATCACGCCTGGGTGTCGTTTTCATGGTTTTTTGAGGTGCTAAGGTAAAAAATGAGGTTGATTTGAGAATCCAAGATGGCGGCCGTGACCTTTTTCACAATATGCATCATGGGTGAATCCAAGATGGCGGCCGTGACCTTTTTCACAATATACATCATGGGTGTCGTTTTCATGGTTTTTTGGGGTGTTAAGGTCAAAAATGAGGTTGATTTGAGAATCCAAGATGGCGGCCGTGACCTTTTTCACAATATGCATCATGGGTGTCGTTTTTATGGTTTTTTGGGATGCTAAGGTCAAAAATAAGATCGATTTGAGAATCCAAGATGGCGGCCGTGACCTTTCTCACAATATGCGTCATGGGTGTCGTTTACATGGTTTTTGGGGTTGCTAAGGTCAAAAATAAGGTCGATTTGAGAATCAAAGATGGCGGCCGTGATCTTGTATCACAACATGCATCATGGGTGTCGTTTTCATGGTTGCTTGGGGTGCTAAGGTAAAAAATGAGGTCGATTTGGAAATCCAAGATGGCGGCCTTGACCTATCTCACAATATGCGTCATGGGTGTCGCTTTCATAGTTTTTTGGGGTGTTAATGTCAAAAATGAGGTTGATTTGAGAATCCAAGATGGCAGCCGTCACCTTTCTCACAATATGCGTGCTGGGTGTTGTTTTCATGGTTTTTTGGGGTGCTATGGTAAAAAATGGGCTCGATTTGAGAACCCAAGATGGCGGCCGTGACCTTTTTCACAATATACATCATGGGTGTCGTTTTCATGGTTTTTTGGGGTGTTAAGGTCAAAAATGAGGTTGATTTGAGAATCCAAGATGGCGGCCGTGACCTTTTTCACAATATGCATCATGGGTGTCGTTTTTATGGTTTTTTGGGATGCTAAGGTCAAAAATAAGATCGATTTGAGAATCCAAGATGGCGGCCGTGACCTTTCTCACAATATGCGTCATGGGTGTCGTTTACATGGTTTTTGGGGTTGCTAAGGTCAAAAATAAGGTCGATTTGAGAATCAAAGATGGCGGCCGTGATCTTGTATCACAACATGCATCATGGGTGTCGTTTTCATGGTTGCTTGGGGTGCTAAGGTAAAAAATGAGGTCGATTTGGAAATCCAAGATGGCGGCCTTGACCTATCTCACAATATGCGTCATGGGTGTCGCTTTCATAGTTTTTTGGGGTGTTAATGTCAAAAATGAGGTTGATTTGAGAATCCAAGATGGCAGCCGTCACCTTTCTCACAATATGCGTGCTGGGTGTTGTTTTCATGGTTTTTTGGGGTGCTATGGTAAAAAATGGGCTCGATTTGAGAACCCAAGATGGCGGCCGTGACCTTTTTCACAATATACATCATGGGTGTCGTTTTCATGGTTTTTTGGGGTGTTAAGGTCAAAAATGAGGTTGATTTGAGAATCCAAGATGGCGGCAATTATAATAATAATTATAATTATTATTATATATCGACTTGGCTCGCGAGGTTGTCGACATGTGGGATGTGGACTCAGCGATCATTGTGCCGATAGTTGTTTCTGCCAATGGCTTAATAGCCAAGAGCCTCGATCAACATTTAAAGAGGCTCTCGTTAGGTGGCTGGATCAAGCGCTTGATTCAGAAGGCAGTATTACTGGACACGGCACGCATTGTCAGGAGGTTCCTTTCTCTGGAGCCCTGACCACCGGTAGCTTGGACCCTGTTTCCGATACCGGTGGGCTACTAAATTTTATATTTTTAAATGTTTTTTTTTTTAAATTAATATTTAAAAATGTATTTTTTATGTTTTATAAGTCAATAAAGGAGATAATTATAATTAATTAAGTTGATAAAAAATGCTATGCAATAGCTTTACCACGGCAGTCTCCGAGTGCCACACGTCTTTTTTACATTTTTATCTATACTATTATTATGAAGAAGAAAGATTTGTATTTTAGTATGTAACGAATGAACTCAAAAACTTAAAAACATATTTTTACATTAGGAAGATACATTATCCCTGAGGAACATGCAATAATACCTTCTGCGTTCTGCGTCCTTAATGTATTAGGACGGCTAGTAACTTACACACTGCCACAATACTGATTGTGTAACGCATGCGATCTTATCGAATAATAGTAACACATCTGTGTGTTAGAGGCTTTATACAGGGTGGAAAGTTTTAATGGGCCCTGGAAGAAAACTACCTTAAATCGTTGAGATAGATTATTTTACTTAAAGGAAATATTCCTGTATTTTTTAAAAGAAACAAAACTGCATTAAAATATTTTCGAAAATTCGCTTACCACTCCCGGGAATCGAACCGGCTAAAATCCAAAAATCTAACTCTTTCTGTTTTTATGGTGTCAAACGGTAGGGCCATTCATAAGGACAAAACCTCTCTTACAAACATGGTTATTTAAATTAAAGGAAAACCATAAATCTTAACAATTTTATTTAAATTGAACGAAAACTTCGACATTTACAATCGTCCTTTGAATTGAAAAGTTTAAATTTCATGGTTTTCCTCTTATTTAATTTACCATGTTTGTTCCTAAGATTTGATCCTCATAAACGACCCTATCGGTTAACGTCATAAAAGTACAGGATGTTGTTTTTTCCAGCGAACTTTTAAAAATGTTTGAATGTAGTTTTATTGTTTTTAAAAAATAAGGGAATGTTTCCTTTAAGTAAAATAATCTATCGTAAGGATTTAAAGTAGTTTCCATCCAGGGCCCATAAAAACTTGTCACTTCGAAAATGTGTCACTCCCGGGAATCGAACGAGCTGAAGCGAAAAAAACCATAAACTGTACTTTTATGACGTCAACTAATAGGGTCATTCATAAGGATTAAATGCTTTAAACAAATATGATTAATTAAATTAACGGAAAACCATGAAATTTTACCTTTGAAATCAAAGCACGAGTTTAGCCGTCGAAATTTTCGTTCAATTAAAATAAAATTCTTAAGATTTATGGTTTTCCTTTAATTTAATTACCTAAGTTTTTTAGAGAGTTTATGTTTTTTACCTGGAAATTCTTGTTCTCGGGCAATACTCATTGATGCATCAGCTTCTGCAAATAATCGTAGACTTTAGCGTTTTTCTTTAATTTAAAGTTGTATGAAGCATTTCTTAAACATGCGTAGCTTTTTGGTTTAATTTAATTAAAATAGCAAATTCAAAACGTTTAACAGGAATCACTATTTTTAGAATTTCAATTCAGTTTCAATGTAAGAAAAAATATTTTTTTTCTGAGTATTTTTAGATTTATTTACTACGTACGATTGTTTTTAATATTTATAACTATTATTCAGGTTCCTGCGGTTGCCATTGTTGTTGTTATTTAGTTCATAACATTTAAATTACCTTTTATTTTGTGATATTTGTGATAGTTAGTTATGACTTATGCTTAACTTACCACCAAATATAGTAACATAATGACATGACACTGATAGACAAAAATAGTAAATGATCACCAAAAAATAGTAAATGATCACCAAAAATAGTAAATGGTCACCAAAAAATAGTAAATGATCACAATATTATGTTTCATAAAGTATTCTACAAATAACCTATTTAGATTTTTATATGAATTAGACTGAATTTGATTTTGACTTGTGTGGTCACAGTTCTAACATAACCTAAACCTAACAACACAATTTGGTGATCATTTACTATTTTGGTACGCAAGAATATTATTTTGGTGAGCGTTTAATTTGTTCCCGTTAGTTATCATGCTTAGCTCTAAATTAGTTAACATATACGGAACAGTGATACAAAGTCTGATTTAAGAGCACTCCATTACTTTAGTATACACTGAGCACTCTTCAGTAGTGTAGAGCTCTTGTATTAGTGCACTATGTTTAGAATAACATAAACGCATAAATATTAAACGCATTTGATAAATAAGAAACACAGCATTTTTATTGATTATTTTTTTAAGAATGGTAACTATAATTAAGCGTAGTATTCCTGAATTACTGTAAATTATGTTATAAAGCTGCTCGTCACACTGCTACAAGCCTTTGAAGCAACCTTTCAATACCAAATATAATACCTTGAAGCTTTGAGGGTTTTCTAGGTTTTCTCTTAGTTGAAATAGTGATTTGCTCTTCTTCATACGCGTCCTCGTTTACTCGTTTAGGTTTTAATTCTACACTTAATTCTTCTACTTCACTAACTTCATACACTGGTTTTTTAGGCTTACGTTTAATAATCATTTCAACATTTTCATCACTTTCAGCTTCGCTTATTACAATTTCTTCTGCCTGACTATCATCTTCTACTTCTTGTTTTAGTTGGATTGAAGTTTCATCTGCTGCTTCTGATATAGTGATTTTCTTTTTAGGTTTTAATTTAATTTTACTTGAAAGTGATAATTCTTCTTGTGTATATTGTTCGACTTTTGGCTTAACATCGAAAGATACTTCCTCCTGTTCATCAACCGTATATTTTGGCTTTCTATCTAACTTGATACTTACGTCTTGCGAAACTTCAGATTCTTTTACCTTTTCTTTTGGTTTAGATACCGTAATAGATGAAGATATTTCTTCTGGTTCGTTATCTTTTAATTCTTTCACCTTCTTCAAAGGCATCATCACATTAGCGGTTTCCTCTGATTTCTCTTCATCACTTTCGATAATTTCAATAACATCTGGTTGTTCCTCGTTATCCTCATAAAACTTGATTGATGTTTCATTAGCTTCTTCACTAAAAGTGGGTCGTCTAAGTGGTGGTAGTTTTACTTTACTTGACATCGATATTTCTTCCTCAGCATATGAATCTAATTGTATATTGAATTCTTGTTCAACGTCTTCTTTTGTTTTTGTGGATTTTGGCCTGAAAGTTACAGTTTCTGGCTCGGTAATCTCAGGTAGTGTGACAGAAGGTTTCCTAACAGTCTTCAATTTCTTTTTAATTGTCACTTCATCCTCAATTTCTTCAGTTTTCTTAATACTTGGTCGTTTCGGCTTGATGGTAAATTGCTCAGGTTCATCTTCTTTAACATCAGGTAGGTCTTCTTCAAGTGCTTCATCTTCTTCAAGTGGTTCATAATTTTCACTTTGATTTTTTGCCAGAATTATATCTTCATAACCAAACATAGGTTTTTCTAACTCAGCTTTTTCTATCTCAGGTAATTTTGGCTGCTTGTATACTTTCTTTTTAATTTTTTCTGCCTCTTTAACATTACGTGATAAAATTCCGTTTTGTCGAATGCTGCCTAAAAATGTGATAGCAGGCTTTATTTCTGCTGGAGGCCAATCTTTTATGTATCTTATTCGACTTTTCAGCTGGAATTTAGGAAGAGTCACTAGCGGTGCATCTTGTTTTGGTTTTGCGGCTGCTTTCTTTAATTTAAGTTTTGTAAATTGAGGTCCTTCTATACTTTCTGCATGCTGGGGTTTACTTATTTCAACTTCTTTTCTTTCGATCTTTATAGGAGTAAGCTTAGGTTTTGTTCGTTTTTTATTATCTTTTTCTACAACTTCATTCAAAATTTCTTTTGTCGGTAGTTTTTCAAAATGTTCAGGAACCTTATCTTCTTTAAGAGAGTCATCTTTTTCCTTGATTTTCTTTGTTTTCTTAGGCTTTTTATCTGGTAGTGAAACTTCAGTGTCTATTTTATTAGGGACGACTGGTTGTGTTTCTTTGATAGATTCCATCTCCTTAGGGACTTCTGAGGTTTCGGTTGGTTGAGTATCTGACTTTTCCATTTGAAGGTCATCTAGAATCGTGGGTGTACTAGGTTTCTCTTTCTTTTTTGGTTTTGTTTTCTTTTCTGTGATGAGTTTATCACTACTTTCAGTAATCGGTAAACCTTCTGGTTGTTTTGCATCTGGTTCATCAGTAGTTATTTGTTCAGCAGGTTGATCTAATTCTTGACGTTCTTCAGGTATGACAATATCTTTGCTCTTTTTCTTTTTCGGTTTTTCTACTTTAGGTTGCTTGTTTTTCTGTTCATCAAGTGGTTGTTTTTGCTCTATCTCGTCGTTGATTTCAATTTTTTCTTCCTTTGGTATAACAACTTTTTTTAGACTGGATTCCTTAATTTCATGTTCATCTTGTGGTGCGGTAATAGGCTGTTTATTTTCAATAATTTCAGGTTCTTTTGCAGTGTCTTTCGAAATTTGCTTCGGTTTTTCTTTCTTTTCTGGTACTTTTTCAGGTTCAACTTCTTCTTGTTTATTAGTTGGGGTTTTTTGGGTCACAACATCGAGCTGCTCTATTTTGGTTTCCTCATCCTCAATGGGTTTTTCTCTTACAGGAGCTTGTGGCTTTTCCACGGTGAAATCAAATTCCTCAGGTTTTTCTAGTTCTACTTTATCCAAATCGGGAATATCTTTTATTTTAGCTGGTTTCTTTTTCAACTTAGCAGCTTCCTTAATATTTCTCGATAGTTGACCGTTTTGTTTCACACTTCCTATAAATGTTATGACAGGTTTCAATTCTTCAGGAGGCCATTCTTTATTATACCTTATTCGACTTTTGAGTTGCACTTTGGGTAAAGTTACTGCTTTCAGTTCTTCTTTAGGCTTTTGAGTAGGTTTTTTAAGTTTTAGTTTTGCAAACTGCGGCCCTTGAATTTCCTCCGCATGTTGTGCTTCTGTTACTTTTACTTCTTCGATTTTCATGGGTATTGGTTTTAATTTTTTATTGGGTTTTGGTTTAACACTTTCTTGGATTTCAGCTTCTTGAGGGGTATCTTCTATTTCTTCTTTGATAGCAGGTTTTTGTTTTTTCTTAGTAACATGCTTTTCTTCAATATCTGCAAGTATATAAATTTCAAATTATTTTCTTGAGCATTCTTGTACTTACATTTTTTATTTCCGATAGCAGAGAAGATTTTGACATACAATATTCAAAAGTCTGAAGTAAACTGAAAGTAGTTAAATGATTATATATATATATATATATATATTTGAGTACCTATAAATAAATTCATAATTATAATACGTGATTTTACTGCTGAAAAATTAAATTATTTAATAAAATAATTAAGAACAAAAATTACATTTTGGAATTGAGTAATAAATTTTTTTACAGTTTATAACAGTATTTTTCATTTTATGAGAGTTGGGTATCGATGATTCCTGCTTTATTGCAGGTAGAACACAAAAGTTTCGCTATGTGAGTACGCTAGGTGAGTAGTAAGTAGATTCAGAATAAAGATCGTTTTGGTTAAGCTAGATTTGTTAAGTAAATAATGTTTATAAATTACATTCTTAACAATTTACTACAAAAATACATCTACAATTTAATTATGTAACTTCTTCATCTTGTCGATATCAATATCGACTTAACATGATGCACCTTATTTGAAAAGTCGTTGCTGATTCTTTCACTGCTAGCGTGATTTGATGTGACTAAGTTATGAACTAGATCTTGTGTGTAGTGTCAAACAAGGACCTTAATTGTAAAGGGTTTTTAGTATTTCTTTTTATTGTGTCTTCTTACAGTCACGCGTCATAGGCTACAGACCCACAGCTAGTTTAGTTTATAAAAAATCTTTATTGACATAAAACATGTACAAAGCTGTAATACTTAAAAATAAAATAACAGATTCATTGTTACATAGAACACTTCTACAGGCTAGGATCACCTTTATAAGTATTATATTAGTGTTAGATAAAGCTTATTACAACATGAGGTTATTCATATTATATATCTTATTTTAAACAGATGAAATCATTGTTGTGATAATTACAATGAATTTGGTAGGAGTAAATAATTATCTATGCGCTCGGCGTAGGTTAAAATATTGTAGCTCAAATGATCGCGCGTAACCACCAGCGCCGTGTGAGCCACCGCGCCCCTCGCGTGTATACGTGTACACGGTGCGCGCGGGGGTGCGCCGGCACATCGTACGCGTCCTCCAGCTATGACGCGATCAGTATTGTGCGCAAATAATAACAGACCCAAAGTAATTTAATTATATCTAGGTAAACTTCTTCTTTCACAGTAACAGATGTAATAGCATTATTTGGTGGGTATGGGCAAGAGTTTGATTGGTATAGTAATGTCATATGTGAATTATTTTGTTTTGTGTGTAATTATAATAGATGTTGTGTCATATAGATGACACAACATCTATTATACACGAACACATAGGTGTTCGTCTTACCGTTATCTGGTGTTGTTGTTGTGTCATGTGACTTCTGTTTTGTGTACATTAATTTGTTGTATTGTCTGTAAAATGACTTGTGATGTGTGTGGTTTTAACCCTAGGGCCTTCCTACTTTATGGTTATACGTTTAGCAACCTTCTTTTGAGCTATCTTACCGTTTGGCGCTAGGAACTCCTCGGCTGCGGAACTAATCGAACTTTATCATACCTTTTTCGAGAGTTGTGGTTTCGGTGACTTCTTGTTTAGGTCCCTTTTTCTTCTTGATTACCCGCTTTGTCAACTTTACCGCGGCATCAC